>CM068368.1:442711571-445111571 GCA_034769895.1 Magicicada septendecula
TAAAAAGACAGGTAGCTGACCAGCTCGAGTCATATGAAGTTGAAAGTGGCCATTACAGCGTTTCATCTAACTTTAATTACCTCAGTATTAATTTTTATAAACATATCATATTGTATATCCGTTTCCGTTTCTAGTCTTCACTTGAATTAGATCGAGCCACATTTCTTCATCCAACACCACTTGTTGCACCATCCTATGTGAAAACGTGTGCAAAATGATCGTTCTAGTCTACTTGCAATATTGAGATATGCTTTAAAACGTTTCACTTCTAAATGATGTTTGTACCCTTCAATGTATGAAGTCCTTAACTGTGTTATGTCATAAACTGCCTTGCTCCGTGCAAATTTATTAATGCTACCCTCAAGGATATAAATCCATCTATTTTGGTATCCTTTTGAATCATACAACTGTTGGATACACCATCGTCTTGTAAAATTAAATTTACGTTCCTATCAATCAATGTCCTTAACGTTCATGGAAATTCATTTACGTCACATTTATTTAAACCTATTGTTTGTAAAGAATGTGTATAGAAACCAATAACAGAATAACTAGCTTACAGTTTGTTAGCAGTGTATTGTAACCTAAAAAACCCCATTCGTGTAACAAAGAGCATAGTTTGTAAAAGCGAGGCAAGCCAGTCCCAACAAACTAGTAGCGTGAGCTATTCTAATTATGTGGGTAAGAGCGCTGATAAATTTGTAACGATCACTGGAAAAAAGGAAAGATCAGACAGAACGTGAATGAACATTACGCACGAGTACCAGTGCCTTAGTATTTCAGTAGTTTTGCGAGAATTGTCGCAAGATGCTAAGGCGTTTTACTTATTTGAAATCGCTATTTGAACAAATTTTATAGCTTATGAACTAGACTTAAAATTTGTAAATTTTACACAATCTGTTGCAATCTGTAATTTAAAAACATTGGAAATAAAATTATAACACTGGTCATTGCGATAGATGTCTTCCAAAAACAGATGGCTTCATGTGCCTCGTAATCAATAGAAAACGGAGTTCTTGGGACGATACAAAAGTACTGCAGATAGTATGTAACAATGAAATACATGCGACACTGAAAATACAGGAACTCGTTAAACAAATCTTTTACAAAACAGGCGAGAGAAATCATTTTATGCGGTTGTCTTCAGATAGGATACCCGGACAAACAACAGAAGAATATGGCCTTATAAATAATTACAGAGGGAGAGTGAGGATTGGTCTAGCTACAGTATGATAGTGGGCTTTGATAAAGTTCTCTGAACGATGATAAATTAAAGTTAGTTATTTTATCAGTGATTGAGCCAAATATTGTATTAATACAACGAGATTAATATCAGAAGCCTTAAGGGAATGACTGCAGACACTCCAACAGAGAGGGAAAACTGAGTGAGACGAAAAGCTCGAAACTGAAAATTAATTTTCAATTTTCGTTACATGTGATAACAAAAAACATCACATGGCGATTACGTTTACAAAATACACATGTAACAAACTATGACAGGTTTGATAAATGAATCAAGTTAAGGAACAGACAATATATAATAGTTGATTAAATTCCCATCAAATGAAGGCTCTCTCTGGCAGTCTCTACTCCTTCGTAGGCCTAAATATCAAATTCTTTATGTAAGTATGTATTATTGAATACTGTATAGCAGTTGTTATTATTGTTTATAATTTTTATTACAACTGTGTTTTTTCGTAACCGATTCTGCTTCTTCTTTAATTAAAAGGCGAGTAAAGAAATTGTTATTTCAATCAAGACGTATATCACCTGTTTTTTCGTTTATAAATTACTTATCAAAGGTTATTTAGATATTAGAGATTGTGAGTTGTACGTTTTTAGCATACAACTCCCACAACAATTTTGAGATTTTATGATTAACATAAAAATAGCCGAACAACATTATTCATGTCACTGATCAGTTTTTAAGAAGTAACTACACACATTTTTTGTAAATAAAAAACAAAGTCAATAATAGAAATAAAAATTATTTTTTAAGCATAATTAAATATTCTGGTTTACGACTATAATTTCACTATAACGATGATTTATAATAATTACATCAATATTTACAATTATAATTATTACTATAGCCTAATATTTTATTATTATTTTCATACACACTTGGACCAAATGTGTACACAATGTCGTACACACTTAGACCAAAATAATCTTGTCAGAGCCGACTCAGTAATCTTACAGCTGGAAAACTCGATGATCCATGCAAATAAATTTTCTCTTGTTCCGGTGTTCACAGAGTCGAAGGACTTTTCCACACCGCATACATTTCGGCAGTATACGCACTCGCCTTGGGCAATGCCCAAGAGTGGGGTTGACGCAAAGCCAGGACGAGAATTTGTGCAAAGATAAATAGTAAATTAAATTTTTAAATGTAAACCTAATCTTGGAAAGCATGGGCGGTTCTCAAGATAAATAGACTAGAAACAAACCATAATACAAGCTCAGAAATTATCTAATTGATAGACTGGGAGGAACAGCTTTGGATTCACTGACGAAGAAGAGAGATAAGTACTAAATGATAAAATCTGGACACGAAGCACAGGACTGAAAGCGATTTCTGAGGAAGTGGCAATTGCAGTACGTGAAAGGAAGAGTAACAGAGCATTAGGAGCAGTAGAAGTTAACTTGGAGCTGCTGAAATATAGGGGACCAAAAGTGCTTCTGACTCAATTCATTAACGAAATTTTGCAGGGATAGAAAGAATTGATAGAAAATTTTGTAAAGAATCGATAGGAAATGAAATTGGGTTACTTAATATCATTATCAAGGCCGACTAGAAAGACAGGCCCTGGCGCGAAAGACAAATCTTGCGGTCACGTTACTTTACTAGTCTTATAGTTCCAGCATTACCGTATTTACTCGCGTAATTTTCGCGCTTTTTCTAACGAATTTTATCGAAACTTTCAAAGTGCGTAAATTATGCGGTTACTTTTGTTATCCTGTTGTAAGTACGTTAAAAATAAAACTAAACGAAATAAAATTTAAGGAAACGAAAGTTGTATTTCCAAAATATTTTTACGCTAAGTTATACAATTTTAATAGATAAATCAAGGTAATAAGTTTTGGTAAATTCCATGAATTAATCATATTGCTAAGGAAAAATGAAACATCGGTTTAAAAAATATAACTATATTTTTTATTTCTTTTTTTTAATCTTTCTTTATTTAGTTTTTCTTTTGAAGAAGACTGACAATCATTTTGTTTTTCAACAAAATTATTCAACATAATTTTACATGCTGTAAAACTGATATCATCTAATTTTGTATATAAATTGTTATTATAATAACAGAGTACATCAAAATTTTGTAAAAAATCAATCTTGCAAATATTTATTAAGTACAATACAACAGAATTTATCGTGTACTGAAAGCTGATTCTGAGCACTTAAAAATAAACTATAAAATTTGTCACATAACGTTAGCAGTATATGCCATGAAATTGCAAGTGATACTAATGTATATCCAGAGGGTAACATTAATTTGCCTTTGTCCATTTCTAATGTTAAGTCTGAAAGAATAGCCTATCTACACACACACACATAAGGACAAAATTAACCTTGTTACGAAATACTGCAGAAATTCTGCAGCACAATGGTATACGATTACACGAAATCAGGTTTTACTTATGAAGACTTACTTATGAAAACTTTGTACACGCCTTTGAAGCCAGATATTGGAACCAGCATTTCAGTGAAAGGTACGTGATCGGCTAGAGTTTGGTAAGTACATGTATGGGCGACAGACGAAGGAACAATACGAAATTCAACAATAGTCCACCACTTACGGAAGTCGAGTTCATTCATAAGCTAGCCAATCATTTTGAGCAGAACATACGTGTCGCTGTGATGACTAGAGCAATAAGCCAGTTAGAAGATCTGCTGGTGCTGTTGTCCCAATGGGAAGATTTAGGCAGCAAAGGTCAAGGTCCAGGTCTCAGTAAAACATATGAAAACACTAACTAATGCAAATACACTCAGAAACCCAACACAAATAAATCAGAAGTCAAACAAAAATGGGAGAACAAAAGAACATATAAAGCTAATAAATCAACAGTATCAACCATTAAACAAAACACGAGCCAAAGCAATGTTAGTATGTGTAGAAAAAAAATTAGATGTAAGGAAATCAGTAATAATAATAATAATAAAATAATGAATGTAAATGGTGTGTACCCAGCTGGTATGCGTGATGAGCTGTTGAACAATAGTAACGCTAGAAACAGAGCTGATAACAGTATACATAAAAATACTTTGAGACTCGAAGGTGAACGCAGGCAGCGATCATCGCTCCACTTATACTATCTATGATGAGTGCGTGCGCAGCTATTTGTTCCCACTACTGTGCTTTATTTCATACCGACCAATTGACGACAGCAATCCCCACTACGATTGCGCGCGCAGCTACCACTGAGGAAGTGAAATGCAGCGCAACAAACCAACATTCTTGCTTCAGATATGGATGTGCACACATATTCTTTTGCAAGCCGATTAAAAAGCTTTTATAACATCCATCGTCGAGGTAACATTAAATTTTATGTTCGTAAATTTCCGAATACGAACGTGAGATTTTTTGACCTAGCCAAAGCCGGGTTTATTTATGAAGGCGATGATGATGTTGTAAGATGCTGCAATTGTAAAATACGAATTATGGATTGGATGGCGGGTGATGATCCTGTCCAAGTCCATAAGGCGTCAATGCCTACATGTAGTTTCGTTCGTGAACACTTGTAGAAGTCGACGCACGCAAAAACGGCTCTTTTCAGAGCCAACATAAACTCATGTACAAACATACCCGTTTGGGTAGTACTAGTAGTACTCTGTGTTAGTACTATACTAGTACTAATAGTACTATATATATTACTATTACTAGTACTACTACTAAATGTGTGTACACAATTCAATGTCTGACTGATGGCGCCAATGATAAAAAAATAAAACAAAAGATTTCATAAAAATTATACCTATTAAATATCATGACAATTTCGAAGCTGTATCACTTGCATCACAGATCGATGACACAATGGATGTTTATCGATACGATGATGGGAAACATTTCACACTAACAAAACCGTTACGAAGCGCGATACGTTCCAACTTGTGTTCTATGTATTTTGTGAAGAAAAAACGGTTTTGTGGTAACTACTGTACACGTTATAAGTTTGGTGTTGACAAATATCACGGACGTTGTTGGCGTCACATAAAGAAACGTAGCGGTTATCTGCCGCCGATCGTGCTGTTGATGATAATCTCTGATCGTATACACAACAAATCACGATGGCTTCATTTTATCGAAGAGTGTGATCGAAACAATGTACCGATTGAACTCGTGGTTTATGAAAAGAATATGTTCAAGTGTACAGTACGTCACGCGTGGAATTTTATTTCACGTTTCCGACCGATTCCTGAACTGTATCATGCCGTTCAACGTGTTCACGGCTTACATGATTCACACGGACAAATGAACTATGCGACTGTGTACACAGACATGCTCGCCTACGGAAGTTCAATCCCACACGCTTTGTGTTGCATTGTCATTACAGAGCGCACTATTCCGATACGTACAGCGATTGAAATATACAGAAGCGCGATTATGATAGCACCAAAGTGCGCAGTGGATCCTAGCTACAACGTAAGTTTTGACGTGCGCTGCCCGCCATCTTCGTTACCGACACTTGCGAGAGGGAAACAGTTCACATTGGTGAACAACAAGGCGCAGGGATTGTTTTCAGTAGCCTTTCTGAAGGAATCATTGCCTACACTCCGCAAGTATTGTGAATACTTCGGTCTGCAGTATTCACATGAAAAAGGGTACACAGTGAAAGATCGACGTTTATACGAACAGTGGCAACGATGTACAGGTGCTATGGCAGACGAGTTTTGGTTGTTGAACTCGTATCTTATACACCTGCATATGGAGTCGAGAAGTCATCGTCCGATCACAGAACTCAAAGCTAAACACATGTGCGAGCATCTACCCGTAAACGATAACGTCATAGTCGCGGAAATGCACGAGTATCGTGCCAACGTTATACGCAGCGTCATGTTCAAAGACATGAATTCCGTCAAGACCGTAAGAGCGTTGGACATGAAACAACACACGCTCATGAGATATTACATCGGTATGAGTCTCGTGCGTAATGGCCGTATGAAAATCAGTTTAGCGCATGTTTTAACGTACTTACGCAATCACAAGAAGAACGCGTTGTTTTTCCGTTCGGTCGAGATGATATAACTGGACGTGGAGTGGAAATCTTACTACAGTCACGCGATGGAAAGCAGACGTACCAGAACGGTACCGAGGAGAGTTACATTCAGCACTGAGTTAACGCTTTACCACGTTCCGACGTATTGTGAATCACGGTTCGTACGATATGAGAATGAAACGACAGGTGAAGAACATACAGCAGAGCGTTCGCAAGACTATCGCGAAGGAGTTGCACAGACCGGTAAGAAGGAATTTTCCGAGACGTGCGGTGGAGGTAAAGGGACTTCACAACTTGTACCAAGCGGACCTGGTAGAGATGATACCGCACGCGAAGGTGAACAAGGGATTCAAGTACCTTATGACAATCATTAACGCGTTTAGCAAGTACGCGTACGCTGTTCCGTTGAAAACAAAAACGGGCGTAGAGGTCGCACGAGCTCTGGAACCGATTCTTCGTGCTAATAAAATGAAATATCTGCAGACAGACAACGGGAAAGAGTACTATAACAGTAGCGTACAAAAATTGCTGAGCAGATACGGTATCACACTCTATTCCACGTATAGTGAAAAAAAGGCCTCCATTGTGGAACGTTTTAACCGTACGTTGAAAACGCACATGTATCGTGCGTTCAGTGAACAAAGTCATTATCGTTGGTTGGATATGTTGCCGGAACTAGTCAACACGTACAACAACAGCGTGCACAGAACGATTGGAATGAAACCGTGTCAGGTGAAAGAATCCAACGAACGTACAGTGCTACAAAGGATTCGTGAGAACACAGCGAGGAGCATCGTTTATAAACAACCGAAATTCAAAGTAGGCGATCGTGTGCGTATAAGCAAACACAAAATGACATTCGCCAAAGGATACACACCAAATTGGACAAACGAGATATTTCTCGTTCATTCGGTGCGTACCGGCAGCGTACCCATTACCTATTCGCTAAAGGATCATACAGGAGAAGTGTTGAAAGGTGGTTTTTATGAACATGAAATCAGTAAATCGAACGTTGGTGACGTGTACTTGGTAGAAAAGATTGTACAACGTAAAGGCGATCGTGTAAAAGTCAGATGGTTAGGATTCGATGGTAAACACGATTCGTGGATACACAAGAAGAACTTGCTATAACAACTATTCGACTCATGGAAATAGAACCAGTATGCATCGATGCGTTATGATGACAACATGCACGCTGTGTACAGTGTAAAAGACATTGTGTCACATCCTGGTTACGATGAGTACATCGTGAACACGACTGCAAACGACGTTGAACGCATGCGTAGGATCTTGACAGTGCACGAGTACTGGCAACGGGTTATCAATCGTGTGAAGAGATTCCGTCTTAAAGAAATAGTACCAAGTGGTACCGGATTCGATCACTACAAAGAATGTGTTTGGTCGGATCCGAACTGTGAAACGGGTCCGGACACTTGTGTATGCAGTTACATATCTACCGACTGCTGCAATATAGTGCGACTATTAAATAGACTGTGCACGGAACGTCAACATGAAAATATTGCAACAAGCGCACAGATTAAAAATAAAGGACGTGGACTATTCGAAATTGTGCTGCGATGGTGGTGGAGATGGTTGTGGCAGAAAAAAACGTAAACACGGACGTCTTCTGCCCGATACCGTTCGTTCGATCATCTGCGGACCTTCTGCGTGCGGGAAGGCAAACGTCATGTTCAACCTGTTGTTCGATGTAAACGGATTAAGATTCGCGAACTTATACGTGTTTTCTAAATCACTATTTCAACCCAAATATCAGATGCTGGAGACCTTGATGACACAACTTTCCAACGAAGGAATGGGTTATCACGCCTACAACGATAACGAAGAGGTACCGCCTCCCGACGAGGTCGATCCTGATTCTATTATGGTGTTCGATGACGTGTCTTGTGAAAGACAACACAATATACGCAAGTATTTCTCTATGGGACGTCACAGCGGTGTGGACGCGTTTTACCTTTGTCAGACGTACAGTCAAGTGCCAAAACAGTTGGTTCGTGATAATGCCAATCTAATAGTATTGTTCAAACAGGACGATCGCAACTTGAAGCATGTGTATAACGATCATGTCAACACGGACATGAAATATGACACGTTTAAGAACATGTGCGCTGAAGCGTGGAAAGATCGTTACGGCTTTCTCGTTGTGGACAAGGATTCTTCTATCGACACCGGTAGGTACAGAGTCGGTTTCGATCGTTTCATAGTAGTCGCACCTAACGATTAAACAAAAAAAATTGTCAAAAGTTTAGCTAAATACACGTGTCCTGCTGTCAACGACTTTAGTTGTCGTACTACCGTTTATCGAGATGGATGACAAGAAGAAACGATTAGCACGTGATATCGACACGATCAGTGATGACATACGGAAGAAATACCGTGCGTTAAAACATGGTATTCGTGAAGAAGAAGCAACGTTATCCAAAAGTTACAAACCGATTCTGGAACCGTTACAAAATATTTCGCAAGCATTGCTTGAAAAGAAACGTAAAACAACAAATGAAAAGCCGATAAGAGTGAAAAAAATGAAACGAGAAGAAGAAGAGGAAGAAGAAGAAGAGGATCCAATAGATGCAATTAGTAAGAGCGATGTAGGAACACCACTTCGTTCCCGAACGAAACCGTCTTTCCTGAAAACACCCGTGATAGCCGAAACATCAGGTGATGACGATGAGGACGATCCTAGTCAAAACATTGAAAAAATGTTAGACACACCGGAAGGAAGACGTGAAGCGCGTAGATATTTTCAGGACAAATACGACAGTGAATCGTTAGCGAACAAGTACATGCGTATGATCGTTTCGTCCGAACGCGATCGTCTGATGGACTATACGTACGGTGTAAGACATGAAAACGGAAAATGGATGATTGGTGATTCACAGTTCGAAATCGATAAGGACGATACGATTCTTATCAACGGTAAACGATACAAAGGTACACCAGGACTCTACGAACTTGTATTCATGAAGCATCCTAATGAAAATATTTACAAGGAATCAGATCTGAAAGCGTACAAAGAGATACTGCGTAACACCATCGCGCATAAGCAGTATTACTTAGCGAACGCACAGGTGAACGCGAACAGAGGTGTAAAGTATAAACGAATAATATCGCAACTGTTTCCACCGAAACGTACAGGACAGGGGCATAATAATATTGATACATCGTATATGACGCTAACGAGAAAAAAAGACAAAATCGATTACGTGCACTGGGACGATCCGAACGAACTGGTGGACAGATTGCGACTGTTAATGGCATCACAACGTGTTGGAAACAGTGGGCACACGAACGAAATCGTCTTCATAGTGGAAGAACTACGTGAAGCAGACATAATCGTATAACAAGAGCGGTATATATCATCATCTGACATTAGCAGCAGCAGCAGCATCATCGTGATGGAATCGATCTTAAAGGACTCGTTAATGCCATGTGCTCCCTATTCGATTCTGAAAGCCGATAAAGTATAAATAATACTGTCGTACACGCACCGGGGGACATTCCACGTTTGGTTGTGACAACATGGATATCGTGCTACTGTTTATTATTGCGTGCACAAGTGCTGTCGTCGCATCGTCCGTTAACGCTAACGATGTAGATTTCGCTATAGATTATTTGGTGCGATACGGATACGTCCCCGACGATAGTTTACGACTCACGGACAACACTACCATCGATATGGACGCCTACCTTCGCACGTTTCAAGTGAATTACAATTTAACCGTAAATGGAGAATTGAACAATGAAACGATGAATCTGATGCGTGCGCGGAGATGTGGTAACGAAGATTTCGTGTCGTACACCTTACGAACGCCGTGTGCCAAGAAACGTCTGTCGTGGCGATTCTTTCACGGTAGCGTCAGCGCTATAGAAGCGTCGCGACAAGCGTTCGCTGTGTGGCAGAAACATTCGAATCTGGAATTCGAATATCGACCCAACGACATAAACGCAGACATGGTTATCGCTATGAAATATTTTAAACACAGGTGTCTGACTTCCAGGTGCACGATCTGCGGGTACGATTTGGACGGACGAGGAGGTATACTCGCTCACGCTTACTACCCGCCCGATTTACCGTATAACACTACTGAAATACATATGGACTACTACGAGTCGTGGAATTATACAAACGCAACCGAAATACCGGACGATCAGACCAGTTTTCTTCAGGTGCTGACGCACGAAATCGGACACGCGTTAGGACTGTCACATTCCCTCGAGAGGGATTCGATCATGTACCCGTTCTACGTACCACGCTCGGACGGACCGTTCGACCTGAGAGACGACGATATAAGAGGCATTCAACGCTTGTACGGGAAGCCGCCGCCGCCGCCGCCCGCTACGACGACGACGACAACGTCAACGTCGACGACGACGTCAACGACGACGACGACACCGACAACGAACGAGACCGTGCGGACGACAACGGATTTATGTCGACTAAAGAACGTTAACCAATTTTTAATAATCAACAGACATCTGTATATCGTGCACGATAACTTTTTGTGGACATTGGATATCGAGTCGAAGCGAACGGGCGAGAGTCCGCTTCTGTTGACGGATTGGTTGACTTTCTTACCGCTGACGTTCACCAACGTTTCGGCGATGTACCAGAGACCGCGGACCGAAGAAGTGGTGCTTTTCATAGACAACTATGTATACATGTTTGATATACACAGTCTGCAGCCAGTGAACGGGTATCCGCGTTCAATCACAACGCTCGGTGTTAGCACGATGACGAAAATAAACGCTGCAATACACACGTACACGGGTCGAACTCTTCTGTTGTACAACGATATGTATTACAGTGAGATAGACGAGTGCACGTTCACGATCAAGAAACATGGTTATGTTAAAGATCGTTTTGTCGGCTTACCAGAAGCCGTTGATAGTGCGTTCCGATATATCGACGGAAAAATTTATTTCTTCAAAGACACATACGTATACGTGTACGATGAATTTCTAGATACGATTGTAAAAGGAAAACATAACGACGCACTCTCCGTTGTCGGAATAAAATGCATAGACAGTACGATCGTATCAAAACTAATCGATTTATTACGTGAATACGTATAAATGCCGTGCACAACGAACGAGGCGCATCATTCACGAGATGAGTGTCGACAAGTTTGGCAGACACCAGAGCGCTGTCAGAGCGCGAAGAGAGACGCGACGCAGTCTGCGAGAGGATATTGGTATCACAATGACCGAGGACGGACACTTTGATGTAGCGGGAAAAAAAATACATAATTTGGGCGAACCGCGCGATGATAGCGATGCCGTTCCACTGCGCTTTGTGCGTGACAATTGTCTGTTAGCTGGCGATCCGTCGACGGCGGCGCAAGGAATAGATGCGAAAGGTCGTAAGCTCGTCAACGTCGGCGCTCCTGTCGATCTCGGGGATGCTGTCAACAAGCAGTACGTAGACTACTCGTGCTTACGTTTCACACAATTGGTACCGAACAAGAAGAACGGTGCTGTCGTCGACGCACGAGACCATCGCATACAGTCTCTGAGGGAACCGATTCGTGCGAGAGACGCCGCGACCAAAATATACGTGGACTCGAAAATCATACCGAAGGATACGAACTCTAACCTAATGGTCGGCAATGTGCGGATAACACAGTTAGCTCCACCCATGAACAACAAGGACGCAGTGAATTTGGAATTTTTGAACCGACACACGATCACCGCGGTAAACGATGCTTATTTCAACGCGCAAGGAAAAACCATTCTAAACGTTGGCGATGGTGGCGCACGGGCCACAGATGCAGTGAACGCGCGTCAATTGGAGGACGTGAAGCGGTACGCGAAGAGCGAAACGTACAAACTCGCAAAAGTGTTCCAACATCGTTGGGAGAAAGTGGTATCGTATATCTATAAATTGCATACACGCGCAGCGCGTACTTCACTTGGTGCCGAAGAGGCAGACTTACTACTTATGAACAAGACGGAGACGAGCGTGTTGATTAGTGATCTGGACAAATCCAACAACGAGCAAGATTGGAGATCTCTTTATCGAGAGCAAACGAAACAGTAGTCATGTATGAACTACGTAGCCGTGTTGATAAAAAAAAGGGGGGCGTGGTCTTATCGGAAAAATAGTTAAAAGCGCGGTACCATTCGTCGCGAAGTCAGTACCTACACTGATCAATCGAGCGGTGGACGTATTACCGGTAGAACTACATCTGCCTGGCTACAGGTTCTGCGGACCAGGAACGAAACTAGAGGAGAGATTGAGTCGTGGTGATCGAGGAATCAACGAGTTGGACGAAGCCTGTCGCGAACACGATATCGCTTACAGCAAGTACAAGGACAACGAACGACGAGGTATAGCGGATCATGTGCTAGCCGGTAAAGCGTGGGAACGAGTTAAAGCTTTGAATTTAGGCATCAGTGAAAGAGCGTACGCAGCAGCCGTAGCAGCAGCAATGAAGGCGAAATCTGCGTTAGGCAGCGGGCTATGCTGTAGTGGTGGTGGTGGTGTGCGTAAACGTCAACGTCGCACCAGACGACGCAAGCCGGTTCGACGCACGATAATCAGGAAGAGGAGGAGGACGACGACAACAGGGACAGGAAAACGACGAAGAAGGAGTGGCGGTAAAAAGGCTTCAGGACTCTATCTTCGACCGTACCGAAAAAACTAATCAAAATACCCGTGCGTCCGTTGTCCGATCATGATCTTTATGAGTACACGAAACGATTGCGTATACCCTATTTCAGAGGCGTGTACATGCGCGACGCACTTCCTAGTACATCACCGTGGGTGAACGAAAGTGCGATCGTGAATCTGGACGATGCTAGCGGACCGGGCACGCACTGGGTATGCTACAAGAAGCGAGGCGACAGAGTCTGGTACTTTGATGGATTCGGCAATCTACGTCCACCTGTCGAGCTAATGCGGTACTTTGGATCGAACGTGACCGACGTTCATTACAATTACATGCGAAAACAGCCGTCAGATACGGTCATCTGCGGACATTTATGTTTAGAGTTTTTGACATCGAACGATCAGTAAACTACAAGATGTCTTTGCTTACGGTCACCGTCACAGGAACGGATCCGAGCGCACTGGTTTGTGACTTTTTTCCACCGCTTGAATTGACGGACGGTGAATGGTACGCAGGACTGCTGGACTTTACCACGTACAACTCTATACCGAACGTGGAGAGTGGAAAAAACAATGTCTTTCCTGTACTAAAGGGAGCACGTAAAACGTTAGACCCTGTCAATATACCGACCGGTGTGTATGAAATCAGTGATATTGAAACGTACCTGAAAAAAGAACTAGTAGACCCGAAATTTTCTCTACGACCCAACAACAACACATTGAAATGTGAAATTTATTGTTCATACGATATCGATTTCGGATGTACGGAACACACGATCGGTACCATGTTGGGTTTTTCCAAGAGCCGCAAGTTAGAAGCGTATATATTACACACGTCGGATGCGCCTGTAAACATTAACAAAGTGAACGTTTGGAGATAAGGTGTAACGCTGTTCAAGGTTCATACAAGGCGGGTCGAAACGAGCATATATTGCACTCGTTCTATCCAACAGTTGAGCCAGGATTCAAGATAGTCGAAACGCCTAGAAACGTCATTTATTTTCCGCTTAACGTACTACACTTGCGTAACGTTACAGTGTCCGTACACGATCAGGACGGTGATATTGTGAATTTTCAAGGGGAAGTCATCACTGCACGTATACATTTGAAACGTGTGTAGTAATCATGGGAATTTATTTCACCGAACCTCCATGATGATGATGAAGAGCGGAGGTAGCGACGGCTTGCACTGCAAGATAAAAGAGGACAACACTTTTGGAAAAGGTATCAGTAGACGTTCGTCGTTGACACGATTAACAGCAACTAACCGACGCTACCTGATTTCACTAGGATTCAAACTCAAGAGAAACAAGTAACATGACGGACAGCGGTATAGTCTTATCGGTTGAACGTCGACCGTTCTTTGAAGACAACATCACACATTATGAATATCATCCTCATGCACCGTACGCGTCGGCGTCACGATATGGAAATAATGATGAGATACGCATACCTATCCTGCAACAGGAAGTCTTCACTTTACCGATGGAAAGTTTCCTGTACGTTGAAGGCAAGTTGAGCAAAAAAACCACTGCCACTGGTAATGTGAACGTGAAAATGATAAACAATGCGATTGCGTTTCTCTTCGAAGAAATCCGTTACGAATTGGCCGGCGTGGAAGTAGATCGTACCAAGAGTGTTGGCATCACGTCCACTATTAAAACCATACTATCTGCCAGCAAGCAGGACATTGTTTCGATGCAAAATGCCGGTTGGGTTGCTCCTACAGCTGACGAGCTAACACCATCTGGTAAAAATAATGAATTCAACTTTTCCATACCGTTGAGGATGCTGATGGGATTTGCTGAAGATTTCACACATGTTATTTTAAACATGAAAGAAGAACTGATACTATTACGCACTTCCACTGACGTTAACGCTCTGTTCTCGTCTACGGATGCGCCCGCTAACGCTGATATAGAACTAACAAAAATCTCTTGGATGATTCCGTTCGTGTACGTGAACAATGAAGTACGGATACGATTATTGGATATCATACGCAAAGACCTACCACTATTCTTACCGTTTCGTAGTTGGGAACTGCACGAGTACCCGGTTTTACCAACGACTGACAGACAGACTTGGACAGTGAAAACAACTACACAACTGGAGAAACCGCGGTACGTGATACTCACCTTCCAGACCAGCAGAAAGAATAATCTGAAAAAACATGCCGGCGAATTCGATCACTGCAATGTGACAAATGCGAGACTCTTTCTGAACGACAAATACTACCCGTACGATAACCTGAACCTGGATATCTATAACGGACGTTATGCATTGCTGTACGACATGTATACACGATTTCAAAAGTCATACTACCACAGAAGTCAACCCAACGTACTTCTAACGCCTACTGAGTTCATAGCAAAAGCACCGTTATTCGTCTTCGATTGTAGCAGACAGGATGAGTCGCTCAAGTCTTCACCAGTCGACGTCAGATTGGAATTCGAGTCATCGAGCAATTTCCCCGCTCAGACCGCGGCCTACTGCTTGATACTGCATGATTCGCTTAACGTGTACACTCCGTTATCCAACACAGTGCGCAGACATAATTAAACATTTACTATAAATTATTGTTTTTTTTTTGCTGTAAATATAATGTTGCTTTTTAGAATGTAATGTATGCGTTACATGTATGCGATTTTTATTTTTAAAAAAATGTAATCAATTTTTATGTATTTGCTGTAAATAGAATGTAATGTATGACTTACATGTATGTAATTTTTTTTATTAAAAAAAAAATGTAATCATTTTTCATGTATTTTATTTTGTGGAGGGGGAAACGATTATCCTCTTCTTCCTATTTTTTTTTTTGCTCAGTGTTTCATCAACACGACTCGCGAGAGGACGCACAAGATGCTTTCACACGATTTCGATGATGATGATACCAAACCCAAGAACGACCGCTATTTCAAACAATGCGGTGAAGCGACAGCAACAACAATCAAGTCCTTATCACCAGACGATAAAGAAGTGCAAGTCATCTTAATTCAAAAAATCACATTTCCGTACCCGCGTTACAGAAGCTTGGAAAATCGTTTAAAGAGTTTTAAAGAATGGCCTGTATCGTTAACGATAACACCTAAAGAATTATCAGAAGCGGGTTTCTTTTACACTGGATGCAACGATAGAGTGATTTGTTTTTGCTGTGGAGGCGGATTAAACAAATGGGAACGTGGAGAATATGCTTGGATGGAACACGCACGTCATTTCCCTGCGTGCTCTTACGTAATGTTAATGAAAGATAAAAATTTTATCATCAAGGCACTGGGTATCGTTACCGAAGCGCAAGCACCAACAGCAATAGCGACAGCAGAGAACGAACAACGCGTCGACACGATCAAGGAGAATATAAAAAACATAGAAGGAAGCTCTAATCGTGATACAATGTGCAAAGTCTGTTACGCACAAAACGTGGAAGTTGTACTTATTCCCTGTCGACATTTTATCACATGTGTGAATTGCGCCATAACCCTACATACTTGTCCTTTATGTAGAACCACATGCACCGCTTACATGAGAGCGTATTTCTAGTTCATTTTCACGCCTTAATTTAATCGATTAGTGAACACAAGGTTTGAAAATATATGCTGCCGTGGCAAAAGTGTTTAATCCGAGTCCACTAATATCGCATACCTCAGTGTTTGAACAGCACGCGTTGAAGACGGACGCATGGAGCTGTTATCTCCGTACCAGTACATACGCTGTAGTGAATTAAAGCACACAATACTATACCCTATAGAAATTTTTGTATACAACATTTTGACCTGTAAATTTGTTGCACTGATCCGTGACGAAAATATAAGGTACAAAATAAACGTTCCGAAAAAATTCTTTACGAGCGTTTCACAACATACAACGTGTCTGTTCCGTAAGACGGACGGATCTGCAGCGTTCTTAGTAACACCAAACACATTATTTATAACGAAAAAAGGATGTGCGAGGATAATCTAGCAGTCATCCTTGACTTTCACTGTTTCATCGACAACGATGGAAACGAACTCGTTAAGAAACTAGCCATTATGGATGTCACTGCATTTGCCAGCAGACATTGGATATTTTCACCTCCAGCAAACATGATTGTTTCGAATCATAAACATGCGAGGACAAACAGATGGTTAACAGAGCATTATCATGGACTAGCGTGGACGGACGGGGACACATCGTATGAACATCTTGTACCGATATTAGAAAAATATACATTTCCTTTTAAATTTGTGTTCGTAAAAGGATTGCAAAAAAAAAATTTTCTACAGAAGCGTATCGTGCATTTTAATATTATAAATTTAGAAGATTTCGGTTGTCCTAAACTCGATCAATTACAATCAATACATGGAACAGTCTGTCTCGCGCACCACTTACTTCCAGAAATATATACAAATACTAGAGTACACGCTTTACGCGAGTGGGTTGTATCAGATTTTAGAGTAATCAATATGTTTCTGATAAATTACTAATTGAAAACATTATTGTTTAGCGCTTACGTAAAACAAATTAACCTTTCTGACGATTACATCACTCAGTATAGTCATATAAAAAAAATTAGATTCACCGACATGTTCTAACACGCATGAGTGCTGTTAATTAAATCATTCTGTCTATTCATAAAAAAAATAACCGAGTCGTCTCCTCTTCCCCGCCTACCCATCGAGTCGTGAGAAGTCAAGTCGTATCCTGTTCACACGGTTAAAAATAAACGCTTACTGTACGATAAAAAAATTAGCTTCAGCGACAAGTTCTAACACGCATGAGTGCTGTTAATTACATCATTCTGTCTATTCATAAAAAAAATAACCGACTCGTCTCCTCTTCCCCGCCTACCCATCGAGTCGTGAGAAGACAAGTCGTATCCTGTTCACACGGTTAAAAATAAACGCTTACTGTACGTTATGTAGTTCCCCCTCTCTGGTTCCACCTCCACAACTACCTCCCTATTTATTCCGCTGTGCGCGAGCGTTATTCGTTCAGTCCTTGAGAGACGCGCGAGACAAATATAAAATTCTTTATTTTAAAATGGCATCATTCACTGAAAAATTTGCAACTATTAGCGCAATTGAATATAAAAAAATAAAAGAATTAATAATCGGCGTAAATATCCGATAGAAGAAATGCAGAATATAGACGCGAAGTACGGGAAAGCCGTACTCGTCACTCTTCAAGATTATAAAGACCCTAAACTAAAATATCGCGTATATCTACCTAAAAGATACGCAAGCGTTTTCGAAGATGATGAATTAAAAGATTTAGTACCGTGTTCGCTGCATCTAATTTTTCGTGGAGAAAAGGATAGAGCGTACATAGTAGAAATTGTACAGTAAGACCGAATGGACATACTCACTTACCATGTATAATTTTCATTGTAAATACACATAATTGTCATTAGCTGCACGTACAATTATATATTAACATGTACTTAGTTGTATTTTAATTTATAATATATTGTGCTTACACATATATTTCATTTAATTTAATTATATTTAATTATCAATGTACTTACTGTATATCTAGATAATAAAACAAGGCTTACATGGTGTACATTTTAGAGTAAGCCTGGATAGACATCTTCAAAATTAACAAATATATTTGTTCAAAATTGTCATTGCACACGTACACAAATAGTAAATATATTGTGCTTACACTTATTTTATTTTAATGTAATTCAAAACAATTATTAAAACAATTACAAATAATAAATTATTATGCGTAATGAATTTATAAATTAAAATCTAATTTGCTTACACATAATATAAATGTATACAATTGTATTTATTAGTTTTACTTAGTTGTAATTCATACACAATTGTCACACATGTTTACATATTAATTTTTGTCATTACTGTGTACGTCATCATATTTTAATTTGTAATTACTTTATTTAGATGAATATTGTACACAAATGTCATATTGTATATGTTTACATATTATGTATTTTGTACTTGTCACCACTGTTTACTATTACATAATATTTATTTTAAATTGTAATATATTTTGATTACTTGTATTTTAATTAAATAATATTGCTTTAACATTTTTATTCTATATTTATTTCACAAATCCTTGAAAGATTAACACTAATCATCACTCAATATACAAGCTAAAAGAAATGTTGGGCAATGTGCATTCATGTGTTATTACATATAACTAATTTAAAAAATCAATATTATTAAACAATAATTGCTTGATTATATTATACTTTAGAAATTACAAAAATTATTTAAAAATGAAACTTACCTTGTACGAGCTCTAGTTGAGAATTGCTTGATTATATTATACTTTAGAAATTAAAAAATTATTTAAAAATGAAACTTACCTTGTACGAGTTCTAGTTGAGTTACTGAATGTGAATCTCGTCGAACGAAAATTAAAAAAAATTATTTAAAAAATTAAAATTATTTAAAAAAAAATGAAACTCACTCTGTACGACTGAATGTGAATCTTAACGAACGAAAATTAAAAAAATTATTTAAAAAATGAAAACTTATTTAAAAATGAAAAACTCACACTGTACGAGTTCTAGTCTCGTTGAACAATGTGATGATGTGAGCAATTCGTACAGCGTATATATACGCTATCTCAAGGATGAACGCGAAAGCAGCTGGTATCAACCAGAGCTGCTACACGTGCAGTCAAGGACAACCATTTAGCTTGGCTTTTCTGTTTCGACGACAAAAAAAAACCTAGAGCTACTACACGTCCAGTCAAGGACAATCACTTAGCTTGGCTTGGCTTTCTGTTTCACACAATAATTTATGTACGGTCATCACTTCGTTCACACACACACACACACACACACACATTAACAAATGCACAGACAGCTGGAGCCCAATTAAAATATTACATCACCAACGACTTGTGTTCTTCAAATTATGTACGGCTATTAAAGCCTCAGCTCTCACGCTTTGGTAATAGATGGCTAGACAATTACATCATCACCAGCATGTGTACATATGCTCAGATAGCCGAAGCCAATTATTATTCATTAGTTAGTCAACGGCTCGGGTTCTGTTATTAAACAAATGGATGTACGCACACGCAAGCGCGCACAGACAGCTGGAGCCCAATTAACAATATTACATCACCAACGACTCGCGTTCTTCAAATTATGTACGACTAATAAAGCCTTCGTTCACACGCTTTGGTAACAGATGGGCACACAGATGGATTAATTACATCATCACCAGCATGTGTACATATTATGCTCAGATAGCCGAAGCCAATTCATTACAACTAGACATTCAATTATGCAATGCATATCATGTGTATTTTCTTACATGTACACAACACTACTCATTTTTTTACGTTCGTGCAATATAGATTACTATAGTAATAATTATTTATGCATAAATATATATGCATAAATGCATATATTCAATATTTACAAGTGAAATGATTTTAAATTTTGCACCGAAAGACTGTGTCAACAAAAATTTCACACTGATGATGTGCTTTTTTTTATTTATACTTACCACATGCACGAGTTGACAATGTGACCTACGTTATTACAGTTCTCAAGTTGGCAACAATGCACAATTCACCTCTTCATGTCAACGGACAATGGTGGCAGTGTAAACATATACAAAACCCGTACACTATAACACATGCACGAGCCGACAACGTGGCGCACAAGTTGACAACGTCGACAGACAATGGTGGCAGTGTAAACATATACAAAACCCGTACACTATAACACATGCACGAGCCGACAACGTGGCCGGCACAAGTTGACAACGTCGACGCTTTTCCAACATGGATACCCTTCCGGAAAAACAAAGCATATATCCAAACCATACACTATAACACACCACGATGCGGCAACGTGGCCCAACCTTAACCAGCACACACGCACAATCCGACAACATCCCAGCTTTCCCAACATGGCCACCACACAGCCGACAAAATGGACGACGACCCCACCACTCCTGGCGGCGGTCAAGCCACGACCTGGCCGCGGCCAAGCCCCCGCCGGACGGCGAACAGCGAACGGCGGCCACGCCTCCGCCAATCAACGCACACGTAACCCCACAAAATGGACGACGACGACAACATGGCCGACAACTTCGGTACGCCCATCGAGGTCACGTGGGACACACCACTACCCCCCCGGTCCATCATAACCTCTGCACAAGACGACACGCTGCGCCGGAAGTCTACCCCCACCACCTGGATTTTTGAATTTCGCGCCAAAAGGGGGGGATGTGACGTCACTTTCCCGTTAGAACTCTCATTCTTACCCTACTGCCATGGTACAGCCATATGTGTCATAAAAGCATACGCATACGCTTTACATCTTCCCCGACCTGTGCGTAGTTATTAGATATATATACTACGCACTTCGATTTATTACACTTAATAAAGATGAACCTTTCCGCCACGAGCCATACATTTCACCAGTACTTATGTCCCCCTCATCCACAGACCTGGCGCTAAGTAGGTCCTAGATGCTGACGTCCTGAGCCAATTGTGAATGAAGCAAGAGGTTTTTACAATGAGCTGTATTCTATCAACATTGAGGTGTACTGTTTCCTGAAAACGCGAAACCTAGAGGCTAAAATTGCGAATGCATTTTCTACAACTCACACAGCTCTGAATAAACGATAATTGAAAATCCTTTCTTTAAGTGTTAACTTTCTGTGAGAATACGGTTTCAACAATTCGGTTTCAGGCCGAAGAAAAAATTCCATTAGCTATAAAAAAAACTCCGCCTTCTGGCCAGTTTAAGAATTTTTGTCTAACGCACAATTTAAAGTAGAAAAATTAAAAAATGTGCTGTCGTTAACTCTGCCAACGTCAGTATAGCGAAATCAGTAATCTCTTACTAAGGCAAACAACACAATACCATAGTTCCCTGTGTAACTGTGCAGTTGTTACAGATAGAGAAGTCAAATTACCTGGTCTTCTAATCTGCATATGTTTTCCGTCTATTGCTCCACAGCAATTAGGAAAGTCCCAAGTAATTCAAAAACACGTTGAATTTCTTACCATTCTGCATCAGTATTAGGTACCTGTAAATTAAACATTGAATAGATATAACACATTTTCCAATTATGATGTTTTACAAATATATCTATTTTTTCAACAGGATTTGTCTACTCTGAGCCAAAGTGAAGAGGTTGTTGAAGGACAAGAATTGGAAGATGACACGAGTGTTTACAAATTGACCAAGCGACATCGTGTGACCAGAGGTCCGTGCCATTTCCCGTCCAGCCTCGGAGAAGTGGAAGTACCTTGCTACCACCCAGCCGTCCTGTAAAGAACATGAAAACTGGAATGACTACAAAATACCCGTCACGTTTCGACTCTACTGTTAGTAAACTACAAACCTTAATAAAAATAAATCTTCCCGTAAATTAACAGATACTGCGGAGAATCTGTATGATATACACATATTGCCTCGCAAATGCGTGAATTACTCCTCTGAAGTTTAGTTATTTTACAACAAAAGTTACAAGACCTAATCACATCTGAAAGACTGCAACACAGTGATATGACTTCGCACCCGTCTCATCCACCATCCTCTTCAAACAGTAGTGAAGCCTATTTTGTCCCTCATAGCGTAGAGCCTATGAATAACAACGGTCTTGATATACTTCAAAAACACTTTTCAATTTAGGTAAGTGCCAACGGGTTATTAAATAAAAACAACTATCTTAAATAAACGTCAGTCTTTATTTAATGAGTAAACGTTTTCTTGTTCGTTGTTATTTTGCGTTTCTAAAAGAGGTGTGCAATGAACCACTTTCAAATACCTCGTTAAAACAACATTTTTTACAAACATGTTACCCATTATGTATAATTGATTTTTTTAAATAATAAATACTGATTTATTGTTTCGTCTTAGTAGACCTAAATGTTGTTGTTTTTTGTAACCAAATAACAAATACTGATAAACTGAAATGGCAGTAAGAAAATGTCATTTTCTAAATAATTCATTTTCTGAAAAAAATATTTGTACCATCAACCATAATCATGTAATAATAGCTTTTAAAGAATATTGATACGGAAAAAATATTCATTAAAGATTATTAAAGAATATTGAGTTTAAATATTCATTATAATTAAATAATAGAAGGTAGTGAACAGTTTTGTGTATTGCGTAGTTCTCAAATGTAACGCAAGTGGTGGGCGTATATTTGTATTATTTACACTAATTTTATTTACCTTCGTTTTACTTCCATATTCCTTAAGGAATGGAAGTATGGTGATGGCAAAAAAATCGTGTTCGAGATTATTGCAGATTCTGATTGTACTACACTCAAAACATGAAAAAAGTCGTTTTCCGAAAAGTGTCTGTGTGTGTGTCTGTCTGTCTGTCTGTGTGTCTATCTGTCTGTAGATTTTTTTTCTATGGCAAACGATAACTGCCGCAAATTCAAACAGAATAAAATAATTTTTTGCATACAGCCCTGATTTGTAGAGTACTCACGACCTATTGTTTTTGGTGAAGATCGGTTGAGGGAAAGGGGTAGTTTACCTGCAACAGTTTTTTTTTATCAAGGGAAATTTTTTTTTTGGCAAACGATAACAGCCGCAAATTCAAACAGAATCAAATAATGTTGCGTATACAGCCCTGAATTGTAGAGTTCTCAAGACCTATTGTTTTTGGTGAAGATCGGTTAAGGGAAAGGGGTAGTTTACCTGTAACGTTTTATGTTTTAACAAGGGTATTTCCTATGGCAAACGATAACAGCCGCAAATTCAAACAGAATCAAAAGATTATTTGCATACAGCCCTAAATTGCAGAGTTCTCAAGACCTATTGTTTTTGGTGAAGATCGCTAAGGGAAAAAGGTAGTTTACCTGCAGCGTTTTTTTATCAAGGGTATTTTCTATGGCAAACGATAACAGCCGCAAATTGAAACAGAATCAAATAACATTTTGCATACAGCCGTGATTTGTAGAGTACTTAAGACCTATTGTTTTTGGTGAAGATCGGTTGAGGGGAAGGGGTAGTTTACCTGCAACGTTTTTTATCAAGCGTATTTTATATGGCAAACGATAACTGCCGCAAATTCGAACAGAATCAAAAAATTTTTTGCATACGTCACTGAATTGTAGAGGACTCAAGGCCTTTTGATTTTGGTGAAGACCGGTTAAGGGGAAGGGGTAGTTTACCTGCAACCTTTTACGTTTTAACAAGAATAAAGTACTTGAAAATTCATTTAAACTTTTTCAAACAATGGTAATTGTTAAAAATAAAATAATTTTGTTGCCAGGCAATAAAATTATAATTTTTTCATTTTAATGTAAATCTGTACATAGTATAAAGTAAAGTCGGTCCGTTTTCTCTCTGTGTTTGAAATCGCTAATCTCAGGAAGTACTGAACGGATTTTATTCAAGTTTTCGGCAATAGATAGTGTGTCTATCGAGGAACATTTATGTGTATAATTAATACATATATGTTGTACATTAGCTTTGCTATCACGGTTTATGTCAAGTAAGTTGTATAGTTTACATCTTATATATAAAAATGAATGTTTCTTTGTTTGTCCCGTATGCGTTCCTATACCATTCATCTGATTGCGATGAAACTTCGGTGAGTTGTTGTGCGCACGTCCGCAAAGGTTTCTTCCACATCTCCTCCTAAACCACTGTACCGATTTCAACCAACCTTGGCACAAATATTTTACGCAACGGGAGAACCAACATAGGATAGGTGTTTTTTCGATGGGGTCCTTTTGGGGGTTCTCTGGGGTCTTCCACATCGCCTCCTAAACCACTGGACCGATTTCAACCAAACTTGGCACAAATATTTTACGCAAAGGGAGAACCAACATAGGACAAGTGTTTTTTTCGATACGATCCTTTGGGGGGTCCTTTGGGTTCTTCCACGTCTCCACCTAAACCATTGGACCGATTTCAACCAAACTTGGCACAAATATTTTACGCAACGGGAGAACCAACATAGGACAGGTGTTTTTTCGATACGATCCTCTGGGGGGTCCTTTGCGGTCTTAAAAAACTATTAGATCTGGTTACTATGGCAACCCAATAGAATAGATTCTGTTCTAAATATATTATCGCATTAAATTGAAGACCACGCGAACGAAGTTGTGGGTAACAGCTATTTATTTTTAAGAAGCCTACTTTAATTAAACTTTATTAATTAAACTAACATTTTCATTACGTACAACGTGAAACTCCGTAGCGAAGCACGGGTATTCTGCTAGTCATGTATAAGAGAAAATATATCGTGCGTGGCAGGCAAGCATATCTCAGTTATGTACTGTTTACGTTTCCATTTTATTATTATCACTACCGCAATAAAAAGGCAGGGAAGACACACACACACACACACACAATTCGCGTTATTTCTGGCCTCATTCATGTTTATTTTCTTACATTTGCACGGTTTTTAAATGGAAAGTGCCGAACCCATACCAACATAACGCATGCAAGCCGAAAAAATGGACATCAATTTGCTTCCTGTGGATCGCTGGGCAGTGTAACTGCACGTGTTTACAGAGGAACGATTCATAGACAGACTTTTCGTCTTTAGGGAATGAACCCTCTGCAAGATGCTGAGGGTCCATGAGTGACTTCGGAGCGCTCCTTCTTTTCCGCGTGTTTGTTCTGTGAAACGTACACTGTAGATTCGCAGATTTATTCTAAGCAACGCTCAATAGGAAATGTTGAAAATTTTTGTCCACGGTGAACCCTCATACACACTAAACCTGCTCTGATGTTTTAATTACGGACATCATAATATTAAAACTTTGGAAACTTGAGCACTACTTAATGGAGATCAATCATTAACTTATACAAGCCATTAATTTTATGCATATTTTATATATATATATATATGTGTACAACGTTATCGGCAACAAAGAAGTAGTTTTTGTTAAAATTCCTTCCTGGGATATTTGGCCGTAGTCCAATGTTTTCTACAAAACCAGACGTTTCGGCAATGCCGTCGACTTCCATCATCAGTGAAAATCGAGTGCGATAACGTGAGGTGGTATACGTTAGTGACCACAGTACTGTGGTTAAGGCTGAAGCAGTAAGTAGAAAGAAGTAGTTTCTATGGTAATATTTCATTTTGAAAATGATTTTAAATATAAATCTTAGAATATGGAAGTCATGTATGGTTCTCCATACCGGTTTTTTCCATTTGTCATAAAAGTAATTATTTTTCTATTATTCAAGGTGAAGCATTAAATCTTTCTTTTTTTAATTTTGCTTACAATTCTTTTAAAATCGAGGTAAACAATTTTTTTTGCGTAGATTATCTTACAAAATGTACGTTTTATTAGGAATAACATAAAGTTGCCAATCTCTAATTTGATAGTTGTTGTTCATAATCAAAACAAATTTCGCTTTGAAACTGGAAAAATAAATTATGCCTACGTATTAGTGTAGCCTAATTAATTGCTTACATATGGAAGCAAGCACTGCTAGCATTGAAAAGGAAGCAAGAACGGAAAATAGTAGTGTTTTGTGTAACACAATAATTACTAGCCATCATTACATAAATCACATTAAGTAATGCTACATAACTTACCTATGAACGGTTCCAGAACTTCACATTAGTACTCAGCACAACAGTTATAACTTTTCAGTTCTATTATGAACTGATATTGAAGCGATTTCAAGCTGACGCCATTTGCAAGATATCTCAAAGTAATTCATGTAACGTTCGGCATGACATTGCTTGCCTGAACTATGTGTCTTGTTTTTTAATTAATGGTGAAACTAAATCTAGCAGCTCCCTAACTTTGGTAACGCTAATCGCATGATATTATGGTACGATTGGGGGGTCTTCAATTGCTCTCTTATTAGTGATGCTGAAGCACCCAGTTTATCCCTGCTACCTATCCATTCCCGAACCCACATGCGTTTCTTTTGTTTCTTATGTTACTCAGCAAAAAGCTTTCTAACAGTGGTCAGTAACAGGCGACTTAAAGCCTCATGTCGCATACCCACACATGACATTTTGCACAATACTTAAATAACCACAAAGCAATCTACGCAACCAAGTACTTTGCTGTTCTAGCCACTACTAAATAGCTGCTACCTAAAAGTAGTGTGACAGAAATGGGCAGAAAATGCAGAAAATACATAATCCTTCAAACTCCTCTTGACCTTAGATACACCTTTACCAAGCTGGCTGATACAATTATCGATTATAGCCATAAAAGATGTCTCTATGATTTAGATCCCGCCCAACGTCATCAAGTTGATCCCACAGGACTTTATGTTGCTCATTACATACGTGTTCAGCCAATTTAGATATGTTAGTGTTTTTTTTAACAACATTTATTCCTCTGACGCCCCATGCTTGTTAGTGAATGAATCTCGGATAGGCCTAAGTTAGTATTTAAAGTATTAGTTACATTTACAGATACACCTGAAAACGACCACATGTTTGTAGGAGCCGAAACGTTGTAATAATCCGTCGTAAGTAATAGCGGTAATACTCCCACCGCCTTTCTCATTGCCATCGGAGATTAGGTTTAAAAATAGTACAATTTATTTTGTGGGGTAGGTACGGCTCCTCAGCCGCAGAGAAGACAACCTACCTAAGAGAAGGACACTCTGAAATCAAACCCTGGCCCTCCAGGGTGGGGGTTGAGTCGTTAGGCTAGCAACCTACACTTGTAAAAGCCACAAGATGCTAACAAACCCAACAAAAACAAGCCTCGGATGGTGGACAGGAATTTTGGTAGACGAACACAGCAACGGAAATGGACTTTGACTTTGGCTATATGGAATATTCAAGGAATCAGAAATAAACAGCAAGAAATACTACAAGAATGCCTGAAACGGAAAATAGATATTATTGTCCTCTCGGAAACGAAGAAAAAAGGAAATGGGAATGAAAATCTAAAAGAATACATACACTTCTTTTCGGGTGTAAAGAAAGATCAAAGAGCTCATGCAGGGGTATTTATTCATAAAAAATACCGGAATCGGGTAAAATCATGGAAGCCCATTAATGAAAGGTTTTTAAAAATGACAATTGAGCTAAGAGGAAGAATTATTACAATAATTGTCATATATGCTTTAACTGAGGACGCCACAGTTCAAACCAAAGACAATTTTGAAGAAGCTCTGAGAGAAATCATAGAGGACAGCCCAAACAGTCACGAAATAATCCTTGCAGGAGATCTTAATGCAAAAGTCGGAAACCAAAGAAACAGTAAAGTAGTTGGCACACACGGAGAAGAGACAGTTAATAACAATGGTGAGAGATTAATCGATTTATGTGAACAATATGAATTGAAAATAATGAATACCTTCTATGCTCACAAAGACATCCATAAGTATACGTGGAACCAGAACACAAGAGGTCTAAGATCTATAATAGATTATGTAATATTGAGACGAAGATCTGGTTTGAGAGTGCGGGATGTGAGAGTTCATAGGAGAGCTGAATGTGGGTCAGATCACAGATTGGTCGTTGCTAAACTGTATATTCCCTTCATAGGAGCTCATGTAGAAAGAGCAGAAAATGTTGGCCCGAAAATTTAAGACACAAAATATAATTTGAAGAGCTTTCAGCACGATAGTACAAGAATGCTGTATTCTTGGAAATTAGAACAAAAGTTAATGACAGCAACCAGATCCACTTTAGAAGAATACGAGCATATAAAGAAATGTATTAGAGAAGCGGCTGAGGAAGCCCTAGGAAGACAGGATCGGAAATCAAATAAACCATTCTGGTGGGATAGTGAAATAGAAGAGAAAATCAAAAAGAAAAAGGAAACATATTTGAAACTACTACAAACTAAAGATGAAGAGACTAAAGAAGAATATAAAAGAATGAATAGAGAAGTTAAACAACAAGTAGTGAAGAAGAAACATAATGCTTGGGAGAAAAGATGTGAATGCATAGATAATCAGCTGGGAGGTACACAAAGTTCAGAAGCTTGGAAGACAATTAAAGCCATTAAAACTACAAACCGGACACAGATATTTTTGAACAATATACCTGAAACAAAATGGATACAACACTTTATGGAGCTATTGGTTGAAACAAGGAATAAATTAATTCCTAATGACCATGAAATAAAAGTATCTGGAGAAATTGCACTAAGTATTGAAGAAGTTCAAGAGGCAATAAAAGGTACAAAATTGAGGAAATCCCCAGGTCCGGGAGGAATAAACCCAGAATTAGTTAGATATGGGCCCCCAAGCTGTTTGAAATGCTCAGAAAATTATTTGAAAGATGCCTAAATGGAGAAGAAGTGCCAGTGGAGTGGCGAACATCGTATATCTCACCAGTCTATAAGAAGGGTTCAAAGTTGGACCCTAGAAATTACAGAGGAATTGCTGTGATCCCGACCATCGG
This sequence comes from Magicicada septendecula, assembly GCA_034769895.1. Classification (NCBI taxonomy): domain Eukaryota; kingdom Metazoa; phylum Arthropoda; class Insecta; order Hemiptera; family Cicadidae; genus Magicicada; species Magicicada septendecula. Next base: position 442,740,710 of record CM068368.1, read on the forward strand.
GAGAATATATTCAAGGATTTTGAAAAACTTAATTGAAGAAGACATCAAGACCAAGCAGCCCGAAGAACAATCAGGTTTTAGAGCGGGGCGATCCACGGTAGACAACATCTTTACAATCAAAATAGCAGTTGAAAAGAGAGTACAGCATAATAGAGAAACGCATATAGCTTTAATAGATTTAGAAAAGGCATACGATAGCGTCCCAATCTCACAGTTATGGAAGGAGATGGAGCATTTGAACATAAATGCAAATTTGATTGCAGCCACCAGAAGATACTATCAACAAATTATCACCAGGGTCAAACTGGGAAACAAACTCACTCTCCCATTCGAAACTACAAAAGGCGTAAGACAAGGATGCTGCTTGTCCCCTACCCTCTTTAAAATATACTTACAAAGATCTCTAGTAAGATGGACAAAGATGTGTAAAAGCCTGGGGCTGAGTGTAGGAGATGACAATCTGTTCACTCTATATTTTGCCGATGACCAGATTGTGGTAGCAGAGGATGACGAAGACCTCGAGTATATGGTCAGAAATTTAAAAGAGGAATATGACGCAGCTGGTTTGACGATGAACATGGCAAAATGTGAGTACCTGATAGTGGGCAACGAAGAAGTTAAGGACTTAAAATTGGATGTGGACAGGATAAGAGGTGTTGAAAAAAGTAAATACTTAGGCGTTATTTTCAACAAACAGGGAAGCAGCAAAGATGAAATTGAAGAACGTGTTAACAAGGGGCGAACCGTTATAAGAACGCTGAATTCGCTTCTATGGGAAAGAAGTATAACCAGAAATACAAAGAAACATATATATAATAGCATGGTGCGAAGTGTAATCCTTTATGGAGCAGAAGTTTGGAACGTTTCAAACGTAAATAAGAAAAAACTGATGGCAGCGAAAATGGACTTATTCAGGAGGAGTTGTAGAAGATCAAAATTAGACAGGGTTAGAAATGAGACTATTAGAGCCGAGATGAATAAGGACAATAATAGACGAAATAGAAAGGAGACAATTGACTTCGTTTGGTCATGTGAAGAGATTGGAGGATGACAGATGACCCCGCAAAATATTAGAATGGATACCACCGGTGAGGAGGAAAAGAGGACGTCAACGGAGGAGTTGGCGAGATGACGTAGCGGAAGCAATGGTTGCAAGAAATTTAGAAGAACTTACATGCTACGATAGGTTACAATGGAAGCTGGGGACGGAGAAACGGCGACAGCTGTAAAGATCCGTTATATATATATATATATATATATAGTAACAAAATTTTATATTGTACAAATAATAATAATATTAAAATTTGAAATAAAAAAATTTTATTTCAAATAAAAAATTTTGTTTTCTGAAAAATATTTGTTTTCGTGTTTTTTGTAGTATGTATTTAATAAATAATTTTCGTAACTGTATTGTGTAAAAATTTTAATTATTTTATGGTTGTTTATGTTGTTGTGTCACTTTCTCTAAATAACTCCTGCGTTAATATAGTTAACTCCGGTACTAGTCGATAGACGGTTCTTCTTCTTCTTCTTCTTCAGTATGTTCCTTATTCCTTGGTAAATACCGCCTTTCGGATAGTCCGTGATCTTGAATTAACTTATTTTTAATTATATTTAAATTAAATTTCAACCAATTTACAGAATTATATTATTTATTCACAATTTATTAGAAAGATCGATGGTTAATCGATTATTGACAACAGTATCGACTCGTTACTCAGGGCCGGTCGATAAAAAATTTACATGAATAGTGTATATAATATTTTGTTCTTTTAACGGTTATTTTATAAATAGCCAGAGAAGGGTAGGGCCATGAAAGTATAACACTTACAATTAAAAGTCTGAAAACTAACAATTACAAGGTTATTAATCAATATTGAAAGTTTATATATTATAATATTCGAACCAGTGAAGACTCGATGTTCATTTGTTCCACTTCGCATAGGATGCTGGGAAAACCAAAATGGCCGACTGAAGACTGCGTAGGTTAACGTCAGTCACCTCGACAAATATTTCTTGCAATAAAGATGCCTTTTCACCGTTCCTCGTCTCAGCAATTGTGGATATTCGTTATGGAGTTAATTGAGTGTTCCTGGTGCAGTGTTTCTTAGTTCACTTTGTTTAAATATGTGTGATTGTGTCTACTTCACTTTGGTTAAATATGTCGTACTTAACCGTTTTTGTTTCGTCCGTAATAATTATTTGTGGTGGTGTTAATTCAATAATTTAGGCGTATGTGGTTCTGTTTTATTGTTTGTGCTCACTGCTTCTAAAGTTAAAAGTCAAAATTAAAAAAGTTATAATTTTCACTGAACTCGATTTATACCTCGCACGCCATTTATGATTCTTATATAGGTTAATCGGAGCAAAACCTCGTTCAAGTGTTCGCTTTAACGGATAATAATTAACTGTTCTCATTTCCTTCGTCTCCTAAAATTCTTAGCCAATTTAATATACATCATACATTGTTTCAAATTGCCTTGGCTTCCGATACACCTTTATTAAATACATTATATCACTGAAAATATTTTCGTTATTATCTAATTTTATGAAATACTAAATACATATTCGGTTTCTTTAATCTATTTTGCTTATTTTGATACTAATTAATATAGTTTTACAAAGTTTTTATTTAAAAAAGTTATATTTCTTTCATTTGAAAAAGTAGGCTTAAATTTTTGTTTCCTGTCCTTGTCCAAATAATAGCCATTTTATCTGATATAATTATTATTATACTGAATCTCAGATTAATATAATTGTTTATCTTTACTTAATTTCTTGCAATTTTGTCCATTAATTATTGTTTTTAAATATAATTTATTTATCTATGACTCCTCCTCTGAAATTTTAGTTGATACATCTCATTTTTATTTATAATTTTACCTATCTTCTGACAATATCTTTTTAAAGTATAAATTACATTGTATTACTATGTGATGGGTTTATCTTGCATAAATTTCATCAGTTTAGTTGGTTTATAGGACTAGATTTGTCAATTATAATGTAAGTTAGATTTACTATTTGGCCTAGATTTTATCTGTTGTTACCTACAAAGTTTTTAATAATACAGTTAGTTTATACCCTTTTCTGACCTTCTATTCTAATATAATTTTCATTAATAATTCCTTCTTTTACTACAATAATATTTAGTATTGACTTTAAACAATTAAAACATAACAATTATTTGACATTAAATATGGTATTTAAAATCATACCCTTTTTTGTACTGATTACTTACAGTAACTCCTAAAAAACATTTTATTATATAGGAATGGTATCCATATTCATATATTGCATTCCTAATTCAAACTATTAAACACAATAACATTTTATAAATATAAGAATTAATCTCTATTTCCAAACCTTATGCATAGAGTTCATATATGGTAATTGGAACCTAACATTTCTGTTCCATTAATTTTTAACACTTACTTAATACTATTTGGGTACAGTCTTACCTGTTTTTCCTTAACTTTAGGGATGTATCCCTTGTCACTTTATTGATTAACTCCCAGCTCTCTATTCATATTATTCACTCCTAAATGTTATCACATAAATAGTGGCATTTTATCAGAAAGAGTAGTCATTGCTCTTTCACCATACTATTTTATTAAATAGCACTCATGATACTATATTAAAACACTTAAAGTTATTTAAAGGTACAGTATTTAATGTACTTTCTCAAAGTTTATTTATGATAATCTAATAACTTGCACTTGTCCCTTGTTATTTATTGATACTATCACTAGTCATTTTCATAGTTTTATAATATCAAATTGTTTAATCATGGGGGAACTGTTAAGATTTGTCTTTATTAATTATACAATAACTTTCTTGGGTGCACTTCTACTTAGCACTTTAAACACTTTTGTTTTTATTTATTTTACATGAGTTTATGGGTTTTTGGGGGGTTATACTTTCTATAGTGACATTTACTTTCTTTTGGGGTTTTTGTTTTCTCCCTATTGGGTTTCTTTTGGGTATTGGTCGTATTCTACTTCCTCTATTACATGTTATCTTCAAACTTGTCCCTGTTTATTAGGTATATTGATTTGTTCTGGATATCTTCCTTCTTCATTCTTGGTTTCTTCAGTACCATTTTGTTATTATTATTATTTTTCTTTGTTCTGGGTCTCTTCCCTTTTCGTTCTTGGTTTCTTCATTAGTATTTATTCTTGTTTATTCTGGTTCGTTTATTTGGTCTGGGTAGCTTCCTTACCTACTCCTATCCTACCTCGGTATTATTCTTATTTTAATTTTAGTTTTTGGGGTTTTATTTTGTTGTACATTTATTTTGGCTGCAGAGTTTTTTCTTTATATTTACTTTTTCTTGTTATGGTGGTAATTTATTGTGATTTTTCTGGATTTCTGGATCTCATTTGGATTTTTCTGGATATTCCATATAATTGATTTTTACTAATGATCATATGGTAATCTATTTAAGTGGATTATCTGTCATGCTACAGATTGCTCTCCTCCAGAAGTGATTAGTTCAGATCATACTTGGTTTGACTGAAATAATTGCTTATGATATTTATTATAAATTACATTTCTTTACTTCCTTCCCATTTCTAAATTTTTGCTTCTTTAATTTTGCATCATTCATCATTATTCCTGCATCTCCTAAGTGGAGCATAGTGCATCAATGAACTTCCGCCACCGGACTCTGTTCCGCGCCATCGTCTTGATCTCGGGCCAGGTCTTCCCTCCTTTCTCCATCCCTTCCGCTATTACACTCCTCCTCCATGTGTTCCTTGGTCTGCCTCTTCTCCTGCTACCCTGTGGGTTCCATTCCAGGGCTTGTCTTGCTATGTTGTCTCTATCTCGTCGTAATGTATGCCCAATCCATTTCCATTTCCTACGACGCATCTCAATGTCAATGGGTGTTTGATGGGTTCTTCTCCACAGCTCTTCATTGGAGATAACTTGTGGCCACCATATCCTCAGGATATTCCGCAAACTTCTGTTCACGAATGTTTGGAGTCTGCTAATCAGTTGTTTGTTAGTCTTCCAAGTTTCACACCCATAGAGCAGTACCGACTTGACATTTGTATTGAAGATGCGTAGTTTGGTATTGGTGTTAAGTTCCCTTGATTTCCAGATTGGTCTCAGCATTGCAAATGCTCCTTTAGCCATATTTATTCTATTTCCTATATCCTCTATGGTTCCTCCCTCCGTGGTGACCATACTTCCCAGTAAATAACAAAACTGTTTGACTTGTTCGATCTCTTGGTTTCCTAAAAATAATAGTGCCTTATTGCGGTTATTATAACGCATCTCCTTGGTTTTCTTTCCATTAATCTTCAATCCCACCTCTGATGCTTCGGTTTTTAAATCGTTCAGGTTTGCTTCCATATCCTTAAAACTGTTGGTTAGCAAGCACAGGTCATCCGCGAAGTCCAAGTCCTCCAACTTATCTGTCAGTCCCCACTGAATTCCTCTTCGGCGATTCATTGCCTTCTTCATCATGAGATCTCTTTAATTTTGAGCTTATCTTTATTTCATTATTAACTGGATTTTTCTTGATAGTAATAGTCACCTGAGGTTCATTATTTTTTATTTTTCATTTTTTCTTAACTTGGTTCTTTATCCTTGGGATATTTATTCCCTAACATTCCCTAACACGTGAGCTGGGGCAGTTCAGAGGGGCACTGTAGGCTACTCACTCTGCTGGCCATAATTTATTGAGGTCAGAGGCAAATCATCTCTGCTCAAAACATAATAATACTGCTGGACTTATCTACAGACAGTTATTAATAAAAATTATATAAGAATAGTCCACCTTATGACTATAAAAAAAAAATTAAATATCTTTGCATACTTCACTTCGTATTTGCTCAGATCTGTTAATATTTCTATTTCAGTTATTTTCTATCTCTGTTATTTTTCTCAATGGTTAGCTCTGCTGGCATATTATTTCTTATTATGGTTGGAAGCTGTTTTAATATAATTATCACTTATTATTCAGTGTAAAGTTTTTTTATTTTAATTCTCTGTTATTCCTTGACTGTTATTAAAATCTTCTTCTGGTCATTGGTAGCATATATTTTGTATTATATTTTTATTTTTCTTAATTCTTATGAATCGTTCCACTAGTTTTATGTTCTTGCAATTACTCTTCTAATTGTCTTTCTTATAATTGACATTTATTTTATGATCATATTCTTATTATGGATTTATTTATATATATATAATTCTTCTCTTTTTAAAAATTTTATTCCGCTCTTGCTTTTTCTCCAAATGAACCCTTTAATTATTATTTTTATGTGGTCATTGTCTCTGCTTATATTGCGTAAAGGTTTTATTATTTTTACTTCACAACAAGTTTATTCCTTTTAATTGTATTAGTGGTTCTGACTTCCATTTCTTTATTCTCAAAATTTTTTCATAATTGGTTCCACATATAATTGTTTGTAATGTGAACTTACTCTTCCTTTTGAATGTTGTGGCTATTCTTCAAAATTCATTTTTCATTTCTTTTATATTCCATGATTCGAGTTTCATAAATAGTTGGTAGTAAGTTGTGCTTACTTAGTTTTTAGAATTTTGTTTTTATTTTTCAAAATTCTTTTTCTTTTTCTTTATTTCTTAAATGAGTTTCATAAATATTTGTTAGTAAGATGTGCTTACTTAGTTTTTTTAATTTAGTTAATTTATTTCAAAATTCCTTTCCTTTTATTTTCTTTATTTCATAAGTATTATTGCTTTTTAAATTGGAGATCACATATGGTCCTGTTCATAATAGCAATAACTTCTTCGTTATTCCTTCCAGTGTGCTGGGTAGTTCACGATTTTTTAATAAGATTTTTTCTCCCTTTTCGTAAGTTATTATTTTACCACTAGCCTTTCGATACTTATTGTGCCGTTTTTCCTGGTCTTCGGCCACCTTGTTGTAGAACTTTACTTTGTCAAATTTGTAAATATTATTTATAGGGAACTCTAGGATTTCTTCGATCTCTCGTGGGGGTGGTTTTTCGTACATGGCGGAGTATGGGGTAATTCCTATAGCTGGATGGTATGCCAAGTTGAGGAATTCCTCAGTGGCTTCTAGATAGTCTTGCCACCTTTTCTGTTGATGGTGACAATAAGTTCTTAGGATCCTCCCCACTTCTCGTAACACCCTCTCAGCCGGATTACTGCTCGGGTGGTAGACCGAGGTTTTGTATGTACGAACGCCCATTGATAATAGGGTATCCCGCCATTTTCTACCCTTAAACTGGGTTCCATGATCAGTGATGATCGAAGATGGTTTCCCCATGTTTGGGATATACTGCTCCGTTAATATCCCCAGAATTTTCCGGGTAGTTGCCCGATTAGTAGGGTATAGCTTAACAAACTTTGTGAAGTGGTCCATTACGATTATTAGGTATCGATATTGGTGTCGACCGCCACTACGGGAAAATGGTCCGCAGATGTCTAGGAATACCTTCTCCAATTTAGCCTGGGAGGTTATAGGAATCATAACACCTTCCTTCTTCTCGTTGTTTGTTTTTACGAGCTGGCAGATTTTACAGCTTTTAATATACATTCGGACCTTCCTATTTATGTTTTTTATCTGGCAGCTCTCCTCCAGAGCTTTTATCACTTTTAAGGCGCCCATATGCCCATATCTTATGTGGTAGTTTACTATTATTTCTTTTTCGATCTGGGTTGGAACAACCACCTTCCAGGTCTTCTGCTTCAGTGAGGTTTTAACGAACAAGATTTGTTTGTTTAGTTGGTAATATTGAGCAACGGTTTCGTCTCCTTCTTCTAATCGAGTTTTAAGGTTTCTCAATTTCGGGTCTGCTTGTTGGTGGGTGCTCATATTTGTTAATAATGTTGTTAAGTCGGCTCTGGTGCTAAGAAGATGGTATATTTTTAGTACGCTTTCCTTCTCCCCTTCGAAAGTTTGCTCTTCCACATTGACACGTGATAACACATCGGCTACGACATTCTTTTTACCTGGGATGTATTCCCATTTTAGATGGTATTCTTGAAGGACAAGTATCCACCTTGTTAGTCTGCCATGATTCAACTTGCAGCTTTTTAGGAACGAAATTGATTTATGGTCTGTTAGGACGGTAACCGGGTAACCCAAGATGTAAGTGCGGAACTTACCGCAAGCGAATACTACGCTCAGTAATTCTTTTTCAGTTACAGTGTAGTTCTTCTCGCACTGGTTCAAAGATCTGCTAACGAAGCTAATTACTTGGTGTTGACCCTTCTCGTCTTCTTGATATAATGTCGTTCCCAGACTGATGTTGCTGGCATCGCAGTTCATGAAAAATGGTAGTTTAAAATTTGGGTGGCGAAGTATTATTGTTGCCAGAAATTTGTCCTTAATAAGTTGGAAAATCACATCCTGCTCTTGACACCATATCCATTTATTTTTTGATGACAATTGTGTTTGAAATCTTGCGGCTAATTCCGAATATTGTTCCTGGAACTTGCGATAGTAATTACATAGTCCCAGGAATGACTGTAATTGCATTCTGTTTTTGGGTGCCGGGAATTTCTGGATCGCTTCCACCTTTTCTGCCGACGGTGAGATTCCTTGGTCGTCTAAGATAAAACCCAAGAATTGGACTTCTCTGGCAATGAACTTGGACTTTTCTAACTTCAGCGTGACGTTACTGACAGATAACTTCTCAAGCACGTGTTCCACACGGTAGCAGTGTTCCTCCCACGTTTCTGAGGTTACCAGTAGATCGTCTACATACACGGTGGTAAACTGAAGTGCTTCCTGTCCCAATATCTGGTCCATGCAGGTCACAAAGATGGCAACTGAGTTTACGAGTCCGAAGGGCAGTCTTTTGAATTGGTAATTGCACCCCTCGAATATGAAAGCCAGATACTGGCGACTCCGTGGGTGTAACTCCACCTGCCAGTAACCGCACACCGTGTCCCAGGTACTAAAGTACTTGGTACCGTGGAATCGTTTCAGGATTTCTTCTATCTCACCGGGCGATGTTCTATCATTTATTATCTTTTTGTTTATTTCCCGCGCATCCAAGCAAAGCCGGACTTGGCCGTTTTTCTTGGGAATAGCCACGATAGGGCTGGTGTATGGAGATTGGCTATTTTCTATGATGTCACTATTAATCATCCGGTTTATTTCCGCTCTTACAGCCTCCTTTCGTGAATGCGCAATAGGGTATGATTTTCTATTAAACTCCACTGTATCTCTGAATTTAAGGGTACATTTGTAATTTTTTACCTTACCTGGCTCGTCCGAAAATACTGAGCGGTACTTTTCATAAATTCTGATCAACTGATTCGCTTGATTTATGGGCAATTTCTCCCTAGTAATTCCGCTCCGGAAATCCCTTATTTCTTGTATCTTTTAGGACCATAAATCTTCGTCCGTGTTGTCGTATATTATGGGGTTAATTATTGGGTTATTTTCCATATAGTTGATGTTACGAATTTGCTGGTGGATACTGCTGGGAAGTACTATCTCGCTACCGATTAAATCGGCCGTCCAGGTCAGACCTCCGGTAAACAGCGATACTTTCTCTGAGCGTAAATCGATGATAGCAGAGTTTTTTCTCAGCACGTCGCATCCCACTAATATATTAAAGGGTAATCCTGCCGCAATTAGGAATATCATGTTTATTGCTATACCCTTGCTAATCACGTTTAACGATACTTGCTTTCGGATAGTCTTGTTTTGGCGACCAGTGGCACCTATTAATACGATATTATTTATTGGTAAAGTCGGCAATAATTGACCACATTTCTCTTGGATTCTCTCCAATTCTGTTGAATTAATAATAGATACATTCGCACCTGTATCAATCATTAGCTGTGCGAAGATTCCTTCTATTTCTGCATTAATGTAAATTATTTCATTACTTATACTATGGAGGCGAGTGTCGTCCTCCTCCAATAGTTCGTTTCGTATGTTTTTTAAATAATTACAACTAATAATTGTAATATTGTTATTATTATTTGCTCTTGGAAACTCTCTTTGATACCCAGGAGATAGGAGCAGCAAAAGGTCCTGATTATTTATTACTGCCTCCTCCCGTTTAAATTCTCATTTTCTTAGTTATTATTGCTTGGACCAACTGAGGCGTCAGTCGGGAAACCTTGAGTGGGTTCCAGCCGTTCCGTTCGCTGTTCGAATAGTTGTTCTCTAGTTGGTTGCCGCTCTGGGTCATCTAGACTGGTACTTCGTCTAGGCGGATTATACCTTGAACTATCCCGTTCTCGGCTTCTGCGTCGGTCTTCATATTCATGGAAACTGTTCCGCCGTTGATGGTTGTATCTGCGTTGGCTGTTTCCTTCGGCGCGTATAAAATTTACACGGGGTCGGGAGAACCTGTTGTTGTTATTGGTATTGTTATTTGGGTAACCCCTATTGTTATTATAATACCGTTCGGTATTATTAGTGTGGTTTGGGTTTCTCTGGCTATTTACATTTGGATTTGGGTAATAATTGGTTCGATTACCGGGGTACCCGTTATTATTCCTGTTGATATTTTGGTTCATGGGACCGTTATTATTATTATTATTATTATTATTATTATTATTATTACTACTGTTGGTATTATTATGATTATTATAATTGGGATTATATCGGTTCCCTTGGTACCCACTGCTGTTCTGATGATTATTGTTGTTCGGGTACGGATTACTTCGGAATTCTGGCCGCTCATTCCTTCTTCTGCTTTGCCGATAGTATTCCTCATTCTCGTAGTTTTCTAATAGTTCCGTCATCGCCTGGATGGTCTTTATTTGGCTACCCCTTCTTGCTCGTATGACTTCTTCATCATAATGGTATGAGAGTTTAATTACCAGGCATTCTTCTGGTATGGCCGGTTCCAGGTGCTTCGCCAGACATACCTTCCCAAGGAAGTACGCGGTCATCGTATTACCAAATTGTGTCTTGTATCGGCCATGGCAGATGTTGTCCCGTATTAAATTTTGGCTGGTCTCCGACCAATACTTCGCCTTGAGCAAATTCTTAAATTGCTGGTAATCCTCTATCTCACTCCGGTTTGCCATCCACCAGTTGTCCGTCATTTCACGGAATGATTCGTCCAACAACTCTCGATTATTTAGCCACCTATTGCCTCTATGTTTGGCCATGTGTAACCCCACTTTATCTTGAGCAGTTAAAAAAAAGAATATTTTTTTTTATTGAGAAAATTTTTGAGAATTTTTTTTTTCTTTTTTTTTTTTTTTTTGTAAAGAGGGGCCACAAGTTAATTAAAACTAGGCTAAGGCCTAGAGAAGCCAAAAATGCGCTGGATCCAGTGAGACGGGACTTGCAATGAAAACTCAAGAATTAAATAATTAACAAATCCCTTTTTATTATTCTATCTCATAACAATTTAATAATAAATAAATACAACAGTGATCTACAATTCCCCTTTAAATAGTTAAATAAATAAGTATACTCTCTCAACAAGGCTACCTGAAAAATATTTATTGAAATCAAGAAAATAATTTGCTATGTCACTCGATCAATGAATTGAAAATTTAAAATAATAATTAACCTTGAAATAAAGCTCCCATTAAACTATTTAATAAAATATAAAAATTTATTTTATATGTTCCTTTTAGAATACTGTATATAAATTAATGAAGATAAATGATTTCATTCCTTGTTACTACTAATAATAAAATAATTACTCAACAAATTAAATAAATTTTAAAGGTGACAATTCCTATACTTGTTATAAGGTTAAATAAAATAAATAATTTCTTTAAAGAAATGATCAGCAACGATTATTGAGATAGAATACCTCCCTTAAAAACAAATGAAAAGGACATACCCACATGACTACCTGTGTTAACTTTCTGTTGTAAAAGACATTGAACAATAAATCCCTATATCCCAAGTTCCCACCAAAAGTACAGTAAATGCATAATATTTATATATCCCCCAAAATGTACACAGAAATATACACACATAACAAGTTCCACAAGACAAAAATACATTATACAATAGTATACATAAAATACATAAAGGTCTCTTGCCACGCCCTTTTTTTATATTACCCTTCTGGTGTATATAAATTCTAACCTTTTCTTTATACGAATCCCAATTAGGATTAGAAATTTACTTTTATAATTGTACCCACATGGTGTGGGTTAATTGCACGTCATGTGTATAAGAGAATGCTAAAGCCCACAGTGGTCCCCAGGACATAAAAATTTAAAACTAAGTGCCTAAGTGGCTAAGTGCTTAGGCATAAGTATATATGCTCCAAAATACATATATAAAGACAACACCTAGTTATGTGCTACATAATTAACTGGATCAAATTTATTTGGCCAACATGGCTTATTCAAAAATCTCTATAACAATAATTCTTTATAAACTGAACCTCACCTAATGTGAGTTACTTGTTGGCAATCTAATAATTTATTTTGGCTCTATAACATCTTATAAACTTATTACTTAGAGTGAAATTGTGGATACCACGTGGTGAAGAATTTGTTTAAAACACATAGTTTTTTACTACCCATAATTTGATAATACAATTAATTTGAATGGGACATCATTTACATTTAAAACGTGCCTCAGTAAGTTCTCAAATATTTGTATAAAGTTTTACTGTTATTGTAGCAAAACTTTATACCACTTAAACTAACTACGCATGTGCAATATAACCTGCATTGATGTAACACGTATCTCATCACATCGGTGTTAATTAAAGTTTAAACTTAATAATCTTGTTGTTAATGTACTTTAGGTTTTAGGGCCGAGATTCTGACACTCCAATAATCTAGTTTTATTAGCTTATAAAAACTTTACGAACAATTTGCTTATTGCACCAATACACGATGCAACAAGTGGACAGAACTCACTCAGGCCTATTAAAAACACAGTTTTCTTCCGTGACATATAGTATTTAATAAATATAAAGTAATCAAGACTTACCGCAGCCGTTTATCGAATTATCTCTTCATTAGGTTGAAGGAGATGTAGTTCAAATAAATCTCTCCACCGGAGAGAAAATAATGTCGTGCGTCACCCACGCGGTATTTAGCCAGACAAACCTTAACAGAAATTTCAGGTCCTTGTCCGTTTGGGTAAGGAAAATCTCACCAGGACGCAGCACTTGGAATTTTCATACCACAGCAAGCCGACAGATGGCGAATAGCGATCGGGCTCTGTGAATTAGTCTCTCTTATTTCGCTACAAGAGCGCAGCACGAATTAAACAGCTATAATTCCGTACTGCCAATAACGTCAAGCGGACTATTCCGTCTTTACGCGAGGACTCACCGCTAGATAGCAGCCCAGTTTATGATCGTCAAATACAGAACTCTCCAATTGTAAAATGATTGACATTGAGCTGAACCACAAGTTCAGCGCACCCTCACCCCAAAAGGGCAACATAGTTGCCCCAACGTTAAAGGCCAGGAGGGTACCCTGCAGTGTACCTCTCCCCAAAAGAAACCGGTGGACGTCGTGGTTAGGTTGGCGCAGCTGAGCTTGCTCTCAGGAGAACAGAATTCAGAAAAGGAAAACGAAAGAGATGAAAGAAGATATGTTTTATGTAAGTGTGCGGGTGCTGCATGCTGACCTGATCAGAGTCCGCATACAGCACAAGAGAGAGAGACAGCAAAAGACAAAAGAAAGATACCTACGTAGGTAGATCTTCCGATCTCCTGAGGCTCGCCCCCTTCGCCCGAACACGACTTCCACATTTAACAAGGACATCCGTCCTATCTTTACGGGGACTATCCCCCTTCGAACGTTTTCGATAGCCCTCGACAACGTTTGAGTTTGGAAATGTGGCTTGTCACCAATTTTTGTTTGTCTCCCGGTACGCCCAGCCGGGCCGTCACCGGTGACGTAAATCCTATGATACGGTATGGCCCCGACCAACGGTAGCATAGCTTCGCAGCACGTTTGTCGGCGGCAGAGTTGAGTGGGTGGCTTAGGCAATAGACCCAGTCACCAATCCGGAAGGGGTTTGGAATACGCCCCTGATTATAACTCCGACGGACCCGCTCGTGCGCTCGCAGCAAATTCTTCCGAGCCATTTTCCATCTCTCCGCAGTTTTATTATTGGGCTCCCGCGGCAGAAGATCTTCGATATCCCATAGGTTGGTCAACGGGAGTGCGGGCGAGAATCCAAACAAAATTTCAAATGGCACGGCCTGATGACTGTCGTGTCTGGCCGTGTTAAAAGCTAATTGTAACCACTTCAAATTCTGATCCCAGGTGGTTTGTTGCTCAGCGTGATAAGCAATCAAGGCGGACCGGAGATTCCGATTGAATCTCTCCGCATGGGACGGTTGTGGGTAATAAGGGGAAGTGGTTACGTGTTTGATGCCACTGGCGAAACACATACGCCTGAATTCGTTTGAAATAAATTGCGGGCCATTGTCCGCAACAATGATGGTCGGAAGACCGAAATGCTGAAAAACGTGGTTCTGTAAAGCGTTGATGGTCAAACAAGCGGTTGCCTGCCGTAAGGGCAGTAGCCAGGCAAACTTTGAAAAAGCATCTACACAAACAAGCAGGTAAGCATTACCTGACTTGCTACGGGGAACGGCCCCACGTAGTCAATAAACAACTTTTCCATTGGTCTGCTCGCCACCTCAGAAGATAACAACCCTAGTTTGGTGTTCTGGGCAGGCTTGCTCAAGCCACACAGATGACAGTTTTTAACTCTCGTCGCGATGTCTCTATCCATGCCCTTCCAGATAAAATGTTTCCTAATACTGGAAATGGTCTTCGAAATTCCCTTGTGGCCTCCGATTGGGGAATCATGGTAATAGCTGAAGACCATGGGCACTAATTTGCTAGGCAGCACGATTTTAGGTGCTCGTCCTTTTCTCTCTCGACAACAGAGGACTCCCTTGGACAAGAAATAAGGGGCCTGTACGTTACCCTGCTTAATATTTTGGATGACTTGACCCAGCACTTCGTCGTTTAACTGATGGGGTAACACATCAGTGAAGGCTAATGGAAAATCGAGAAGAACGGAACAGGGTTGCTCAGCTTGGGCATCACTGGGTTGGGAATACATACGGGATAAGGCATCTGCAACCACATTCTGGGATCCCCTGATGTGTTGCACGGTGAACTTAAAGGATGAGATTTTCACCACCCATCTACCAATTTTACCCAGTTGCCGGGGATGAGCTAGAAGCCATGAGAGAGCCTGATTGTCGGTCTCGAGCAGGAACTCAGCATGTTCCAGGAAACGCCTGAACTTATCTAGAGCGTACACAACAGCTAAACACTCTAGCTCATAAACGGATGATTTACGTTCTTGCTGGGTCAACGTGCGTGAGATAAAAGCCACAGGCTGCCTAGCGTCGTCAATAACTTGGGAAAGGACCGCTCCGAGCGCAACCGAACTCGCGTCCGTCTGCAAAATGAACGGCTTTGAAAAGTCGGGCATCCGCAACACCGGTGGGGAAATGATGGCTTCCTTTAAGGTAGCGAAAGCCTTCTGTTGGTTTTCCCCCCATGTAAACTTTGCCCCCTTCTTCCTCAGTTCATTCAAGGGAGCGGCAATTTCAGCGATATTCGGTATGAAACGCCTATAAAAATTTATCATACCGACGAATCTCGCTATGCCCTTCGCATCCCTAGGCGGAGGAAAGTCGCGGATGCCCTGTGTCCTCTCTGGGTCTACCGTCACGCCCTTGTGTGAAATTAAATGGCCCAAGAAAGAAATACTCTCTTGGGCGAAACGAACCTTTTCGGGATTGACAGTGAGGCCAGCCTCTCTTAAGCGACCCAACACCTCTCTTAAATGCCTCAGATGATCTTCGAAAGTCTCGCTATATACCAAAAGATCGTCAAGATAATTATAGACGAAACGGAATTTGACGTCGTGAAAGACAGTGTCGAGAAGGCGAGTAAGTGTCTGGGCCCCCACAGCCAAACCCATGGGAACCCTTGTGTACTGGTACAAATTCCAGGGTACACAAAAAGCCGTATATGGTTTACTTTCTTGGGCAAGAGGTATCTGATGATAGGCCGCGTTCAGATCGATAATGGTATAAAATCTGGCCCCACTGAACCAATCAAAGGCCGAATGTAAATCCGGGAGGGGAACAGAATCCACCTCGATATTGGCGTTCAACTTCCGGTAATCAATAACCATTCTTTGTTTGCCACCAGGCTTTGGCACTAAAAATGCTGGACTGGCATAGCTGGAATGAGAAGGTTCAATCACCCCTTGGTCCAACAATTCTTGAACCTTCTCTCGTAGAATGGTCATCTTTGGAGGGGCAAACTTGTAAGGGTGTGACCTCACTATTTTCGAATCTGTAAGTCTGATTTTGTATTCCAGCAGGTGTGTGAGTCCCAAAGTAGGAGTTAACACCTCGGGAAATTCCTCACACAAATGATCTAAGGCCGTCTGCTGGGATGGAGTGAGATGGTCTCGTGCAGAATCGGGACAAGCTACTTCTTGGATACTTCAGCACACATGTACTCCTCGATCCGGGCCAAGAACTCCATTGGCTTCCTTTTATATTGGCGGAAGTTCAGCCATTCCCAATTTTCGTTGATGGGGATATTTGTGAAGTTGGTTGGTCGGTTCCGAATTGCTTCCATTTCCTCCTGGCTCTGCCGCACTTGACCGGTGATGTTCGTCATCACTACCTCCATTCCGTTGCACCTTTCAGTAATTTGGTTACGTGCTTTACTTAGTTCTTCCTGGCTTTCCTTTCGGTTCTCTTCTGCCTTCTTGCGACTATATTCTTCGATATTCGTGACCTTGGTGTTTACCACTTCCTTGAATTCTTGTACTTCCCCTTCAGTTAGCCGACATCTTTCATCAACTTCTCTGATCTGTTGGTTTATAATTATTGTTTCTTCTTCCAACTTTTTATTTATAGATTTCTTATTATCCTTGAGTTCTTTGTTCATTTCTTCTCTTAATAGTTCCATTCGTTCGTCTAGCTTGTCTAGATTCTCCTGGTTAACCTCCCTTAATTCTTCCCTTAATAGTTGGTTATCCTCTCTTAATTCTTCCAATCTCTCCCCCATCTTCTCTTCCATTTTCTTGTTATTTTCCCTTAATTCCTTCTTCAATTGTTGGTTGTCACGTTTCATCCTCTTGCTGGTTTCTTCCATCTTCTTACTGGTTTCCTCAATTCTCTTATTGGTGTTTTCAATTTTACTACCCAACTCTTCTTTTAAAGACTGGTTGTCTTCCTTCTTCTCCTTATTCGATTCTTCTCTTGTAGAATCCATTTTTTCCTCCATCTTCTTACTAGTTTCTCCTATGTCTTTCTCAATTCTTCTTTTGTTGCTTGGTTGTCCTTCTTCAAATCTTCTTTTGTAGAATCCATTTTCTTCTCCATCTTCTTGCTGGTCTCGTCCATTTTCTCCATCATTATCCTGAGCATCTCCTGTATGTTCCCATTCTCCGTTCGTGTGGGTATTTCTAACTGTTCCTCCCGAATATTGATTCCCCTGTTTGTGTGGGCATTTCCGATTGTTCCTTTGGTTGTGCTATTGTTTTCGGTTCCATTGGGGTTAATAACGTTTCTACGTCCTCCACCGGCGTTGCTTCCTTATCCCCCATATTAATTTCTTTTTCGGCCTCCGCCGCCCTTTTCTTGGAAGTCGCACGGCGTTGCATTTTTCCTGTTTCTCTGGCTGGATAACCGCTGCCAAGCTTGAATTAGAAATTGGGCTAGTTATATTAGTCCTTCAATCCCTAATTAAAGCCCTTTAGTTGGACGCCAATATTGTAACAAAATTTTATATTGTACAAATAATAATAATATTAAAATTTGAAATAAAAAAAATTTTATTTCAAATAAAAAATTTTGTTTTCTGAAAAATATTTGTTTTCGTGTTTTTTGTAGTATGTATTTAATAAATAATTTTCGTAACTGTATTGTGTAAAAATTTTAATTATTTTATGGTTGTTTATGTTGTTGTGTCACTTTCTCTAAATAACTCCTGCGTTAATATAGTTAACTCCGGTACTAGTCGATAGACGGTTCTTCTTCTTCTTCTTCAGTATGTTCCTTATTCCTTGGTAAATACCGCCTTTCGGATAGTCCGTGATCTTGAATTAACTTATTTTTAATTATATTTAAATTAAATTTCAACCAATTTACAGAATTATATTATTTATTCACAATTTATTAGAAAGATCGATGGTTAATCGATTATTGACAACAGTATCGACTCGTTACTCAGGGCCGGTCGATAAAAAATTTACATGAATAGTGTATATAATATTTTGTTCTTTTAACGGTTATTTTATAAATAGCCAGAGAAGGGTAGGGCCATGAAAGTATAACACTTACAATTAAAAGTCTGAAAACTAACAATTACAAGGTTATTAATCAATATTGAAAGTTTATATATTATAATATTCGAACCAGTGAAGACTCGATGTTCATTTGTTCCACTTCGCATAGGATGCTGGGAAAACCAAAATGGCCGACTGAAGACTGCGTAGGTTAACGTCAGTCACCTCGACAAATATTTCTTGCAATAAAGATGCCTTTTCACCGTTCCTCGTCTCAGCAATTGTGGATATTCGTTATGGAGTTAATTGAGTGTTCCTGGTGCAGTGTTTCTTAGTTCACTTTGTTTAAATATGTGTGATTGTGTCTACTTCACTTTGGTTAAATATGTCGTACTTAACCGTTTTTGTTTCGTCCGTAATAATTATTTGTGGTGGTGTTAATTCAATAATTTAGGCGTATGTGGTTCTGTTTTATTGTAGTTTAAGTGTTTTATTGTTTGTGCTCACTGCTTCTAAAGTTAAAAGTCAAAATTAAAAAAGTTATAAATTTTCACTGAACTCGATTTATATCTCGCACGTCATTTATGATTCTTATATAGGTTAATCGGAGCAAAACCTCGTTCAAGTGTTCGCTTCAACGGATAATAATTAACTGTTCTCATTTCCCTCGTCTCCTGAAATTCTTAGCCAATTTAATATACATCATACATTGTTTCTAATTGCCTTGGCTTCCGATACACCTTTATTAAATACATTATATCACTGAAAATATTTTCGTTATTATCTAATTTTATGAAATACTAAATACATATTCGGTTTCTTTAATCTATTTTGCTTATTTTGATAGTAATTAATACAGTTTTACAAAGTTTTTATTTAAAAAAGTTATATTTCTTTTATTTTGGAAAAGTAGGCTTAAATTTTTGTTTCCTGTCCTTGTCCAAATAATAGCCATTTTATCTGATATAATTATTATTATACTGAATCTCAGATTGATATAATTGTTTATCTTTACTTAATTTCTTGCAATTTTGTCCATTAATTATTGTTTTTAAATATAATTTATTTATCTGTGACTCCTACTCTGAAATTTTAGTTAATACATCTCATTTTTATTTATAATTTTACCTATCTTCTGACAATATCTTTTTAAAGTATAAATTACATTGTATTACTATGTGATGGGTTTATCTTGCATAAATTTCATCAGTTTAGTTGGTTTATAGGACTAGATTTGTCAATTATAATGTAAGTTAGATTTACTATTTGGCCTAGATTTTATCTGTTGTTACCTACTAAGTTTTTAATAATACAGTTAGTTTATACCCTTTTCTGACCTTCTATTCTAATATAATATTCATTAATAATTCCTTCTTTTACTACAGTAACATTTAGTATTGACTTTAAACAATTAAAACATAACAATTATTTGACATTAAATATGGTATTTAAAATCATACCCTTTTTACTTCCATGTTCCTTAAGGAAATGGAAGTATGGTGATGGCAAAAAAAATCGTGTTCGAGATTATTGCAGATTCTGATTGTACTACACTCAAAACATGAAAAAAAGTCGTTCTTCGAAAAGTGTCTGTGTGTGTGTCTGTGTGTGTGTCTGTGTGTGTGTCTGTGTGTCTGTGTGTCTGAGTGTCTGTCTGTCTATAGATTTTTTTTCTATGGCAAACGATAACAGCCGCAAATTCAAACAGAATCAAATAATTTTTTGCATACAGCCCTGATTTGTAGAGTACTCACGACCTATTGTTCTTGGTGAAGATCGGTTGAGGGAAAGGGGTAGTTTACCGCCAACGGTTTTTTTTTATCAAGGGTAATTTTGTTTGTTTGGCAAACGATAACAACCGCAAATTCAAACAGAATCAAATAATGTTTCGCATACAGCCCTGAATTGTAGAGTTCTCAAGATCTTTTGATTTTGGTAAAGATCAGTTAAGGGAAAGGGGTAGTTTACCGGCAACGTTTTATGTTTTAACAAGGGTATTTTATATGGCAAACGATAACAGCCGCAAATTCAAACACAATCAAATAATGTTTTGCATACTGCCCTGAATTGTAGAGTTCTCAAGACCTTTTGTTTTTGGTGAAGATCGGTTAAGGTAAAGGGGTAGTTTACCAGCAACGTTTTATGTTTTAAAAGTGTATTTTCTATGGCAAACGATAAGAGCCGCAAATTCAAACAGAATCAAATAGGTTTTTGCATACAGCCCTGATTTCCTGAGTACTAAAGACCTATAGTTTTTGGTGAAGATCGTTTAAGGGAAAGGGGTAGTTTACCGGCCACGTTTTTTCTTTTATCAATGGTATTTTGTATGGCAAACGATAACAGCCGCAAATTCAAACAGAATCATATAATATTTTGCATACAGCCCTGAATTGTAGAGTTCTCAAGACCTGTCGTTTTTGGTGAAGATCGGTTAAGGGAAAGGGGTAGTTTACTTGCAACGGTTTTTTATCAAGGGTAATTTTTTTCTATGGTAAACGATAACAGCCGCAAATTCAAACAGAATCAAATGATGTTTTGCATACAGCCCTGTATTGTAGAGTTCTCAATACCTATTGGTGCTGGTGAAGATCGGTTAATGGAAAAGGGTAGTTTACCTGCAACGTTTTATGTTTTATAAGGGTTTTTTCTATGGCAAACGATAAGAGCCGCAAATTCAAACAGAATCAAATAGGTTTTTGCATACAGTCCTGTTTTGTTGAGAACTAAAGACCTATTGTTTTTGGTGAAGATCGGTTAAGGGAAAGGGGTAGTTTACCGGCCACGTTTTTTTGTTTTATCAAGGGTATTTTATATGGCAAACGATAACAGCCACAAATTCAAACAGAATCACATAATATTTTGCATACAGCCCTGGAATGTAGAGTTCTCAAGACCTGTTGGTTTTGGTAAAGATCGGTTAAGGGAATAGGGTAGTTTACCTGCAACATCTTATGTTTATCAAGGGTAATTTTTTTTATGACCAACGATAACTGCCGTACATTAAAACAGAATCAACTACTCTTCTGCATATCTTTTTGAATTTTACAGAACTCAAGGTCTGTTGATTTTGTTGAAGATCGGTTAAGGGGAAGGGGTAGTTTACCAGCAACATTTTATGTTTGATCAAGGGTGTTTTCTATGGCAAACGATAAGAGCCGCAAATTCAAACAGAATCAAATAATTGTTTGCATACAGGCCTGAATTGTAGAGTACTCAAGACCTGTCGTTTTTGGTGAAGATCGGTTAAGGGAAAGGGGTAGTTTACCTGCAACGGTGTTTTATCAAGGGTCATTTTTTTCTATGGTAAACGATAGCCGCAAATTCAAACAGAATCAAATGATGTTTTGCATACAGCCCTGTATTGTAGAGTTCTCAATACCTATTAGTGTTGGTGAAGATCGGTTAAGGGAAAGGGGTAGTTTACCAGCAACATTTTATGTTGTAACAAGAGAAATGTTTCCATGACGAACGATAACTGCCGCACATTCAAACTGAATCAAATATTTTTTTGCATTGCATCCCTGAATTGTAGAGGACGGAAGGTCTATTGATTTTGGAGAAAATCGGTTAAGAGAAAGGGGTAGTTTACCTGAAACATTTAATGATTTAACAAGAGTAAAGTACTTAATTTTTATAAAAAAAGTATCCTGATAAGAAGCTCATAGTAATCCACTGTAGAAACGTAGATGAAATATCTATAAATGAAGAGGTTAGGTGAACGGGGTGGGGGTAATTTTCTATTATTAAAAATTATAGTTGAAGGTGGAGGGGAGAATTTTTTATATGTGTACTACGTTATCGGCAACAAAGAAGTAGTTTTTTGATAAAATTGCTTCCCGGGCTCTTTAGCCGTAGTCCAATGTTTTCTGCAAAACCAGACTTTTCGGCAGTGCCATTGACTGCCATCATCGGTGAAAATCGAGTGCGAAAACATGAGGTGGTATACGTTAGTGACCACAGTACTGTGGTTAATGCTGAAACAATAAGTAGAAAGACGTAGTTTCTATGGAAATATTTCATTTCGAATATGATTTTATCTATAAATCTTAGAACATGGAAGTCATGTATGGTTCTCCATACCGATATTTTGTACTGATTACTTACAGTAAATCCTAAAAAACATTTTATTATATAAGAATGGTATCCATATTCAGATATTGCATTCCTAATTCAAACTATTAAACACAATAACATTTTATAAATATAAGAATTAATCTCTATTTCCAAACCTTATGCATAGAGTTCATATATGGTAATTGGGACCTAACATTTCTGTTCCATTAATTTTTAACACTTACTTAAAACTATTTGGGTACAGTCTTATCTGTTTTTCCTTAACTTTAGGGATGTATCCCTTGTCACTTTATTGATTAACTCCCAGCTCTCTATTCATATTATTCACTCCTAAATGTTATCACATAAATAGTGGCATTTTATCAGAAAGAGTAGTCATTGCTCTTTCACCATACTATTTTATTAAATAGCACTCATGATACTATATTAAAACACTTAAAGTTATTTAAAGGTACAGTATTTAATGTACTTTCTCAAAGTTTATTTATGATAATCTAATAACTTGCACTTGTCCCTTGTTATTTATTGATACTATCACTAGTCATTTTCATAGTTTTATAATATCAAATTGTTTAATCATGGGGGAACTGTTAAGATTTGTCTTTATTAATTATACAATAACTTTCTTGGGTGCACTTCTACTTAGCACTTTAAACACTTTTGTTTTTATTTATTTTACATGAATTTATGGTTTTTTGGGGGGTTATACTTTCTATAGTGACATTTACTTTCTTTTGGGGTTTTTGTTTTCTCCCTATTGGGTTTCTTTTGGGTATTGGTCGTATTCTACTTCCTCTATTACATGTTATCTTCAAACTTGTCCCTGTTCATTAGGTATATTGATTTGTTCTGGATATCTTCCTTCTTCATTCTTGGTTTCTTCAGTACCATTTTGTTATTATTATTTTTCTTTGTTCTGGGTCTCTTCCCTTTTCGTTCTTGGTTTCTTCATTAGTATTTATTCTTGTTTATTCTGGTTCGTTTATTTGGTCTGGGTAGCTTCCTTACCTACTCCTATCCTACCTGGGTATTATTCTTATTTTAATTTTAGTTTTTGGGGTTTTATTTTGTTGTACATTTATTTTGGTTGCAGAGTTTTTTCTTTATATTTACTTTTTCTTGTTATGGTGGTAATTTATTGTGATTTTTATTTGGTTCTCATTTGGATTTTTCTGGATATTCCATATAATTGATTTTTACTAATGATCATATGGTAATCTATTTAAGTGGATTATCTGTCATGCTACAATATATATTGCGACAACACAAATAACTTAACTATTGGCGCATAGGATATGGTAGTACGTGTGTTTTAATGCAAAAGTTTATATTGGAGGATTTAAGATTATTTATTGCACACAAGACATATGAAATTGTTTATGCAATATATTTGACAAGAATAATAATGATAGTGTTTTCAAATATAGTCTTTTTAAATGTTGAATAGTGTTCATATATGAGTTGTGGTACATTCCATATACGATGATTTCCACAGCAATGTTGAGAGGGGGTTTGTTTTGTAGTGGAGTCGTCAAGCGTGGCGTACGATTACAGATGGTTGACCCTGGTGATGATTACAGCTGGGCTGGCGTCCTGAAGTTCCTACGTCGACACTGACGATCCGCACACGAACAATGGTTCTAAGGGTACTATTACTGGAATTTTATACAGTATTTAGAATTCACAAGTATCTCAGGTCACAGTGGGTATTAACTAGAATCGGTATATTAGACTTATACCTATCCGGACTCTTCAAGTGTTCACGCGTAACACTAGGTCTACCACGGTCAGCAGACCTCCCTAAGCGGACATCTTCCACTCACGCGGAAACTACTGATGATAATATTATACTGACAAAAAATTATAGAATACTTCTGGTACTGTAGACTACCTCACACAGTCCCGGTTTAAGTTCCCTTTTATACACGTTATGTTTCAATAACAATAACGTGTGTGAAGATGAATTAAATAAACAGTTCTGAGAGTTCGCACTCGTTACTACCGACAAAAGGACTTAACAGATTCTCGCAAGCGAAAAATCTTGCACGAGAATTGCACGTTCCGTTCGTGACAGCTAGATAAGAAGAACTGCCCGTGCAGCCACAGGCTGAAGAAAATTCCGAGTGTCTTCGAGTTTCTTATTGGTGGAAGGAAGTCACATGGTTATTTTGCACACGACACTACAGTGGTTTCATGCCGTAAAGTGCATCGAATTTGCAAGGGCATGAATAGATGGTTATCTATGAATGTCTTATCTCAATTAGAATTGCGTTTTACAACGAGTTTTATACTTTACAAGAAATCATATTTTAACATTATTTTATGCTCAGGAAATATAGGGAAACTGTAGCTAATATAATAGTTTGTCCAGTTCAAGTGTCAATACAATTCGATAATTATACCACGCACAGCAGGAAAACGTTTATCACTCGCGCACACGCGCACATTTCCACTGACACAGTACATGAATAAATAGCACATACAATAATACACAGTTTGACTTATCCTAATTCCTTATCCGTTCTAAAATACAAAACTTATAGCAAAAAACCAAATCTAACAAAATACCATTTTAAACTTGAATGTTTATCGTCTGTTACACAAGCCTGCACTGCTTATCAGGATCCTGTGTTTCATTGCAATATAATAGTACAATTTATTACATAAGTATTTATAGTATCTCTTCCATTTCTCTTTAGCAACAGCCTTATCGATATTATAAAAAATGGTCACCGTTTTCTGAGTTGTTAGGCCGTGGTCTAGATTGTCTATGTTTATCTCCGTAGGTTTCAGTTTGTTCGTGGGTATTTGTAATCTGTGTTTCCGCGCAACTGTTCGTATTCGTTCGTGGGTGTTGTGATGTGAGGACGTCCGCCACTGAAGATATCCGTCATTGATACACACGAAACTTCTGGAGCTAAACATAGACAATCTAGACCACAGTTAACAGCCCGCAAAATTATGATAATATAAACACCGCCCGTAAAAGCTTACATTCATTTATCCTTAACGATATTTTATTACTTGTTCCAGTCTTGGATCTTGCATTGCAGCTGACGCTTCTCTATTTGTTTCAGTTTTTCTTATAAACATCTTTGCGCATTTTAATTGGTAGATGACTGGTAACTGGTATTTAAGAACTTATAGCCTTCTTCGTTCTCCTCTAGCTTTCTCCTCTTCAGGGTGTCCACCGAGTACGTCGATAAAAACATTTTCCTTAACTTTACAACGTATTATTTCAAAATTATACTTCTGTATGTTAAAAATCCATCTCGTGATTCATGAATAATTAAGGTGATACATTTTTAATTTTACTTAATTTATTCTCAGTTCTGAATTCCAATACTTTATCTTCTTCAATCTCCGCTGCATCAACTGATTCTAAACATAGGTATGGTAATATAACTTATTTATATTTTTGGTAACAATTACATATTTCACTTCCCTGTGTGTATTTCACTAGACCACCATCATTACAGTAATTTCTTTACAAAATCCTACCATATAGTAAAATGTACACAAAATTGACAACTAGTATCAACACAGACTTAGTACAAAAATACAGTTATAGGCCTATAACAATAATTATGTTATGGATCATTACTTACTGCTAAAGATCATTGAACACTCCGCGTCTCGACACCGTATCAATTGCTAAGAGACAATTCTATTTATTGAAATGAATTTTAATGTACAACGTTTCTTCATAACAAGAAGCTGAGGCAAGGAATCTTACTAAATTAGGTTTTTTCCCCCAGTAGCCGAGGCTGTTACAGTATTCAATAAATCAAAAAGAACCCCGTAACCAGCTCAAAATTTTTCTCATAAATTAAAAAGCAGTATTGAGTAGGGGTAAAAAATGTACAAAGTCGCGTGCAAAGTGAACAGAAGCGTGTAGACACTATGTAATACCAGACTCCGTCCCAACCCTGTACACTGCATAGATTATAAATTGCCTTAATTTAAACGATGCCTACTTTTTACGTAATATTGAGTAACTGTTGTCATATACAAAACTGAAAACATACAATGAAAGCTTACAGAGGGAGCCGAGCTTTTCAAGAGAGCTCAAAGAGTGTACGATTTTAATGGTAACACTGCAAAATAGAATTTAAATATTTAGTTTTATTTAAACATTCGTTTTCATTTAAAGTGTAGTCCTAGAGCATTTTAAGTAGTTAAGCTATTTTTAAATTTGATTTTTGTGCTTGTGTACATTTTAGTAATCAAGGAAGCAGCATCGTGTCAAACCGTCGCTTTTCTGAAATCATTGCTTTCTGAACCAAGAATCCATCCATCGCTTCATGTTGCTTTTAAGCCTATATATTTTATACAGACTAACCGAATGACGTCCGACAGAGATTTTAGTAATCAAGAATAGAAGTATTTATAAAACGTTCAAGTTCTGCATTGCACTGCATTGTTGGAGCGGGGTGTCCTTGCACTCGTGGCTGGATTGAAGAATTTGGGTTGAGCCCAATGGCTGCCAGAAGTGTGAGTTGTGAAATAAAGTCTGCTTTTTTTATACATGAAGACATTAGAACCACATTAACTTACTATCCACAATTTTTGCCTCTAAATTGCTGAATACTGTTTTTTTCGAAAAGATATGTAGGTAATAACAAAATGTATATATCAATGTTCAAGAATAGCTTAGCCATGCCTTAAATAATAATTATTAAGAAAACAGTGATTTTGGACCTTTGAAACAAACATCTTTATATTGAAAAACAAATAGTTACAATTCCCGAGTGAACCCGTAGTATGAATGTATCATACATCACCTTTGGACTGTAGTTAATATAAGGTACATAAAAGAAGGTTGTGATAGTTTCAGAATCGTAAAATCAGCATCTATAAGTAATCCTCTGTTCACACACTTAATTTTTATTATTATTCCACACAATACAACTTCCAAGATAGAGTAATTAGGGCTTACATACACTTAAACTGACTCATCACTTACACACCGGGATGTGTAAAAATCATGTTCCCGGAAAGGGTGTAATTTCGCAATTTTAAATATGTCCATGTGTATATGTGTTTGTTTGTGAGTTTATAATATTAAAGTATTTTCAATAAGTAGAATACATTTTATAGTCTCTGATAATAGGCTATCATCATGTTTCAAAGAAATCTATTATCATTGACAAATTATTTTAAACTATTAAAACGTTAACAACTTTGTTGAAAACACTGCACGCTTGTATAAGTAGAAGTCATTTAAGTAATAAAAATTTCAGCAGGCAAAGTTTTCTAATCTGAAACTCGTGAGTACTTATTTGATTATACTTGATACAAGAGTTGGAAGGAGAATTCTTACCCTTAGTCGAAAACTTGGATCAGGATTCAGCGTTAATAGATTGATGGCCAGTAAACTTTTGTGATTACGGAGTTATAATCAATAGTTCAGTCAAAACACCCACTGCGCAACACAAACCAAATCTGTAACGCTATAGAATGTAACAATGCGCTATATTTTAATAGCATATACAAACCTCAAAAAAAAAATTAACGAATTCTACCCTCTTTGTTTATCGTAAATGGTATCCAAAATCTAAGAATAGTTTAACTGCAATATATGCAACTAGATTTATTATATAAATATCAATGTAATTATAAATTTACTTACTCAAGAATATTTTTAAATTAATTCTTAACATATTTTGAAAGTAATACTCACTCACTATCATAAGACTTCAGCTCAGATTCAAATTTCAAATTTACTAAGTACATCCTTACGTGGTGTGAACAATTGGGAAGAATGGCGGGTGACAGGATTCCAGTGCTAGCAGTGGAATATAGATCGGTGGGGAAGAGAGATGTAGGACGGCCGGAAGCTAAGTGCGTCCCGGAACAGGTTCAGGATGAGCCTAATACTTGAGGTTGATGATGATGATGATGATGATGATGATGATGGTGATGACGACGACGACGACGACATCCTCACGTATACAAATCAAAATATAAATTTAAAAAACTTACACTAATTAAATAATATCTTGCCAATACCATAATATACGTACATCGTTACCTTAACTAAAACTATCGTCAAGAAAAAATGAATATGTAGCCTCGTTAGCAAAAAGTTGTGTTGACGTACTGTCACACAACACACACACACACACACACACACATTTCAAATGTCTAT
This sequence comes from Magicicada septendecula, assembly GCA_034769895.1. NCBI lineage: Eukaryota > Metazoa > Arthropoda > Insecta > Hemiptera > Cicadidae > Magicicada > Magicicada septendecula. The sequence goes on from CM068368.1 coordinate 442,769,116, forward strand.
AATTTATGGAAGGGAAAGAAATTAATAATTAAAATAATTTTTCACCAATATCTATCTCTAAATACTATTAAGCCTTGAGCGTAACTGAAATTCGAGCACACGCAAGACTCGTAATTAAACAAACCTCTCTGCTAATAAACAATTATCAAAAGATAAGTTTCCAGTACAAAAGACAAAATAAGACCATCAATAACAGGAGCAGTGTTAAGCTGGAATACATTTTCCTATTTTTTTTTTTTTACATACTACACAGTCACAGACAAACGCACGAGAACGCTCGCGCGCGTGTGTGTGAGTGTGTGATTATCATTATTATTCTGTCTACCCACTGCCGAAGAAACTCTACATACACACACACACACACACACACACACATGCGCACAGATGGAATGATTAAAAGGGTTCCGAGCTCTGAACGCCTATCAGCGAACTGACCGTGCTCAAAATTGTTTTCAGTTCTGTTTATGCTTAGTCTAAATAATTTTGAATACTCAATATACAGAAAACTATCTCAAACTAATTTAATAATTCCAAATAAATCTTCCCCAACATAAAATGGCAGTATTCAATTCATTAATATACCGTATGTATAGAATCCCATTAAATGAACAAGAAAGAAACAAAGAAAGAAATATTATCAAACAAATAGCAATAGACAATGGATACAAAATAAAAACTATCAATAAATTCGAAAATAAAATAAAACATAAATTCACTAAACAAACACCATACAAACCTTCATGTAAAAAATCCTTCCACTAATGATAATATAAAATATATCAACTTTACTTATCACGCAAACATAACTCGTAAACTAAGCAAACTATTTAAACACACAAACTTAAAAATATCTTACAACACAAATAATATTGTATTTAATAAAATAAAACTTAAAACGAAATTCAACATTTATAATAAAAATGGAGTTTACAAGATATAATGTCCAGATTGCGATAAATTTTACGTAGTCCAGACGAAGAAAAAAATGTCCGACAGATTTATTCAACATCGCAATGCGTTTTTGAAACTAATATTTACAAATCTAATTTAGCCACACACTGTTTAAACAATAAACATAAATTTCCTGACATTCAAAATATCAAATTAATTAAAAACGTACAAAAAGGTAACAAAATGAATATCTGGGAAATCTTAATATTTACAAACACAATAATAATAATCTACTAATTAAAACAAATTCAAATAAAAACAAAACAAAACGATTTATTTAAAATCATACATTTATTAGAATAATACAATAAAACATTAAATATATAATAAATGGCTGACTACATAAACATTACAACAATCGAAAATAGAATCGAAGTAAAATCGATTATCTGTTAACTATATTGTAAGCGAAATATTCAACTACAATTCAAACAAACCTTTGAAGACACAGAATAATTTCTGTGAAACCTGCCTCAGGTGAAAATAAACCTACTTGCAGTGTATTTATTTAAAGATATTACATGAGAGACCTGCAGGAAACTCAACGAGTTACTTATAAAGGAATAATGGACGAAAACACCATACAAGGTCATATAACTCATTCCTGTAACCTATTTGTTAGACGTAAAAATCAATTACTTAATTGTCTTGCAAACATCTATTTCAACAAAAAGTGCCTAGAACTAAATATTCTTACAAAATACGCTAAAATAATTGTAAAAAACAAAAACAATAATTTAAACAAATATATTACTCAGGCTCAGTATAACTGGATTAAAGACGAAATAGCAAATAATTGAAAAATTGACTACCTTAATCAGCAGTTAATTAATTTACATCTTCTTTCAGCCAACACACTAGATTTACATACCTGTAACAATAAATATACTAATATGTTAACAATTCTAAATAAACACAAAACAAATAAATTTAATACAATCAATAACAAATTTAATAACCTAAAAAGTAATAAACCTACTAAAATAACCAAAATTTACAAATTTCAAATAATAGTCACACGTTTTATCCTAAATTGGCGCGGGGAGGGCCACAGGATGCGGAGAGAATGCAAAACAATCTAGATTCCCTGTTCCCATCTCAACCGGTGAGGGAAACAGAGAGTGAATCGATAGAGCCTGCAGAGATCCCGATATTCAGCGAAGAGCAGCGGACTCACTACAAACTAAAAAGGCACCTGGGCCCGACGGCTTACCAGCAGAGGTGCTGAAGGCTGTGGCGTGCACTCACCCACAACACTGTTGCTGTGCATGTTTAACATTTCTCTCAGGGTAGGAGTTTTCTGTTCACGTTGGAAAAGGGCAAGGCTGGTCCTTATCAGCAAAGATAAAGGGGATGCCAATTTTCCAGCATCGTACAGGCCTTTGTGTATGCTGGACACTGCCGGGAAAGTGCTAGAAAAATTGATAAAACCCCATCTTTTGCAGGCAATAAAGGACTCCGGAGATTTATCCGACAGACAATACGGTTTTCGGAAGGTCAAGTCTACAGTAGACGCAGTTAATATAAGTAGTTGAATCCGCAAGGATAATCGAACGAGGAAACTACATGTCGCGGCCAGTTATAACGCTGGATGTCAAAAACGCGTTTAACTGAGCGAAGTGGAGTGATATGCTTGACGCGTTGCAACATACGTTTCGGATACCCACATACCTGTTGCGGATGATTAGAGATTACCTAAGTGACAGGATATTACTTTATGATACTGCAGCAGGATGCCGGATTAAAGAGGTCACAGCAGGGGCAGCTCAAGGATCAATTCTTGGGCCAGGCCTGTGGAACGCTTCATATGATGGCATTCTTCGGATTGACATGCCCGAAAATACATCTTAGTGTGGTACGCTGATGATATAGCAGCGGTTATCATACCATGAGATGTGGAACTGGCTCAGACGAGATTAAGCCAGGTTATGCGACGAGTCAGTTCCTGGATGACAGACCACGGGTTAAAACTGGCAGTTGGCAAAACAGAGATCGTGCTAATCACAAAGAGGCATCTCCCCAACATCTTGCCAATGCAGGTCGGAGAAGAAACTGTGCACACAAAAGCCCCAATTAAGTGCCTGGGCACTTAAACTGCTGGACACAAAGCTGATATGTTTTGCCCATAAATAAAACTGGTGGCTGATAAGGCTGCAACTGTGACCGCGGCACTGAGTAGAATTATGGCGAACACCAGTGGGCCATACCTTCGAAGCGACGGTTACTTCTGTCGGTTACACATTCAATACTACTTTACGGTGCGGTGATATGGGTTGATGCACTCAAATTCAAGAAATACAGGCGACGCATGTCACCAGTGCAGCGAAGTGGCGCGCTCAGAGTGGCTTGCTCTTACCAGACGGTTTCGGAGTCCGCGGTTCTTGTCGTCGCGGGAATAATCCCAATCGATCTGCTGGCACAGGAACGGAAACTGGTTTACAAGAGGAAGGCCCTAGTAGATACTGTACAAGTTCACAAAGAGGCCAGGGCTCGTACTATGGTTCAGTAGCAGGAAAGATGGACCAGTGACACGAAGGGAAGATGGACCGCTAGGCTCATAAAACAGTTGGACTGACCGCGAATATGGCGAGATTAATTATTTCATACCGCAGTTTCTAACTGGCCACGGCCTGTCCGAGCTTACCTATATAGAATGGGACAAGTAGACAGACCAAACTGCATTATCTGTAAACAGGAATTAAACGATGTGAATCACACGTTTTTCACCTGTGATAGATGGAAAGAGTAGAGGCAAACCCTGGATAATGTAGTGGGACAGATCTCACCCGAAAATATCATCTGAATAATGCTGCAGAGTGAACACCACTGGGATCAGGTAGCAGCCTACATAGAGAAGGTACTAAGACAAAAGAAGGAATCAGAAGATGTTCTTGGTAGGGCCGCTGACAGAATAGCATAAAACAGGTAACGTGGACCCGCTGAAGGTTTAAAACAGATGAACGTCCACAGGACGAAGTACAAATGGCACCACCTTGAAGTATTCCGAAAGCTGAGTCCCAAGGTGGATCTCTGCCGTGGGCAATAGAGTTTGTGGTTTTGGTGGTATACCGTAGGAGTGCGGACCGTCCTGAGGCGAAGATTAGTTTTCCACAGTCCGCCTCGTAAAAAAAATTATTATTATTAATATTATTATTATTTAATTTAGTGTTTAGTATTTTTATTTTATATAATAATTACCAAAATTATCAAAATATAATGTATCATATTACATTATAATTATGTAATTTAGTTAATTATATGTAAAATTTATTATAACTATTACACTTAACATTGAACACATCATTATTCGTTATTATTATTATTATTACTATCATTATTATTTAATTCCTGTTATTATTTTCTTGTTACTAAGTGCATTACATGCGCGCGCACGCACACAAAAAAATTCATACACACAAACACACACACACGCGCACGCACAATTACACTTTTAAAGCTTCTCATATTGAAAGCGTCACCCACAAGTACTTTTCAGGTGTACCAGCGGTTTTTTTAGACTTTGCATCATTTCAGAAACATTCCTATAAAGTACTACCAATCGATTTGAAAACTGGAAACTTTAAGAGTTCTAACCAATATGTTAACTTTTAGACTGCTTATGTCGTCACACCATTTAATATACAAAAAACATATTCTTTCCATGTTGTGATACCGTAAAATTGTTGTTTATTGATGTACCTTTCACTATTTTTCATGATCAACGCTCTCCGAAACGACACTGAGTACTACGGTCACACATTTGACAGAATATCCCTCAACTTTAAATTGTATAGGAGAGGAACCCCTGTCGTGAAGATAATATCAATTTAAATCCAGTGCTTTTGGAAAATTTGAAGATCTTGGGAAACTTCCAACCTTAACTTTCAGTCACAAATTGCAGAAAAAAAAACAATTTCTGAAAAATTCATATGAATTTTAAATATAGACCTAGTAAAGAAAACATATTGTAATTATTGTATAAAAGATTCTTTACATTGAATATCAAGCTATTAAACAAATAAAAAGGAATTACAAAACACAAAAAGGGTTTCCGGGATTTACAAAACACTACTTTTCCATGGTGTTCTCTAGAAGTGGTACACTGTAGCTAAATATCTCCTTGAAAAAGTATAATAAAATAATAAATAATTAAAATAACAATCTAGCACATATCTTTCTCCACTATTTATTCTTATAGTCTTCGCCTTAATAAAATTTAAACTATTATAATTTAATCTGTATATTAATTAAACAGGACTGGAAGAATGAAGTAGACAAATTACTTGTTTATTTGGTATACACCTGTGGCGCGCGCGCGCGCGCGTGTGTGTGTGTGTGTGTTTTCGTGCGCACGTGTGTTATCAGGTCGCTGATAAAACACGTACATTCAGAGCAAATGTCACTAAGAGCAAGTGTTACTCGGAGCAAGTGTACCAACCCCATGAAAAACATTAGCGCGTCAAAGGTCCATCAAAACGGACATTAGTGTTCTCACAGGAGCAGTCGTTGTGCGCCAAATTTGACAGAACGAGAGGTAGCAAAAGCATTAAAGGAAGCGAGATGAGCTTAACTAGGAAGTTCATCAGGTTTGGGCAGCAGTTCCAATCAGGGTCTTGATATGGTGACAAAAGTACCAAAATACAATAGCGCGAAGTGAATCTTTGTAATAAATTGGAGAAAGCTCTGGGAACTATGCAGAATCAGGGCAACAGCCAAGAATTCTTCCTCAATGACTCTCACCAAGTTCTCTTCCGGAACACTATTTTTTATCACCGATTTTAAAAGTAACGGTTAGAGGAAATTAATGTTTCATTGGAGAGGACAGACATTTTTTAAAGATTTACTCTTCCTTTTACCTTGTGGGAACTTATATAATTTTATTGAATTAGTTCACTCGGCCGAATTTTAGTCTAAATAGAAATCTAATCCATAATTCTAATGAAACGTATACTATGAAAGTTTTTTTACTTTGAGACATCGAGAGCCAAAAATGGAACTTAAAATATTAATAAAATTGTTAAAGTCTATGTGGGGATCAAGTTATGAGAATTTCTGTTCAAAATACAAAATGTGATCTGTAGTAATTTGATAGAATTAATATCTCCCATCACTCCTTACACATTTTGAACCACTTTCAAACAGTTTGTAAGCTCTGTATACAAAAAAAAACTTTATATATTATTGTCGGTTATGTATATCTGTGAAAAATATTAAGTATAGGCGTATAGATAGGCCTATCTATGGAAACATACATAAACTTAAAAGCTAGGACTAAATTATGTGTCATTAAGTAATATTGTTACAAATTTAACTAAGAAATAAATGCAGTAATTCGAAACTTTTATTGTATGCTTGTACGTTTTTTATTTCGCTAATAAAAAAGTAAGTGTAGTCGGAGTTTTCATAATTGTTCTGATAATATACAAAATTGTCTGATACAAAAATTTAACTAACCTAATAATGAACGTATTTAGTTCAAAATAGTGACTGAGTTCTGCAGCTCCGGGAGCTTACTAGTGTCGTGATAATGTCTTTAGTATATTATGCCATTTATAATGACTAGTGCAAATTTTCATAGGACCGCTAGTGTTGGCAAACAGGAGATAGACAGATATGCAGCCAGGTATTACCTCATCTAATGATGCATACGTATATAAGTTCGGCGCACAGAGCACGGGAGCTGTAAGCATGCTACCATTAAAAGTTAAAAAAACTAGAATTGCTGTTAATGTAATTTCATACTGAGAACAATACTACATGCTGACAATCAGGTGACATAAGTGAATAAGTTCTGCAAAAACACTGTGCACCAGTGGCGTATCTATAATTTGGCTTTGGGGGGGGTCCGAGGTCGGATTGGCTTCGTAAAAAGAAAAAAGTTAAGACTAATCAACATTACTACCTTTAATGTCGCTGAAATTAGTGCCATTAACGGTAATAACACAATAAAAATACGAGTTACTGAAATTGTTTGCAAGATACTTATTGACTTCCTATAGGCCGACTAATTGATTTTCCTATATTTCATACTTCAAACGTACACACTAATGCTGTATAATAAACCTGTTTGTATATTTAAAGAAGAGTTACTACTATACTAGCGTACACGGGTGGAAAAATAATAAAACAGCCTAAAAATTAAGAGATTAACAAAATTCGTCAACTTTTTCGACGCTGTTGGGGGTGAGACCGGTCCCGTTCGTCCCCTCCGCCGTAAATACGCCCCTGCTGTGCTCGGTGTAAAAGATTATGATCATGGCACTGTGTTAACAATAAAAAAAAGTAAGAGCCTTCAATCGATTAGACCAAAGTCGTTCTTCAGTTAAAACCTACATTCTTCCTACATCTCTTTATATTAAAAAGAGAAAGCTTGTTCAGTTCCTGAGTATGCGTGATGACAAGGAAGAACGTCGGAAGAAAGCGCAGCAAATGTTTTTGTAGAACCATCTCAGTTTTGACAAATGAATAACTTGCGTAAACACGGGATTTAACATTGAGATATCTGTTAGCTGCAGAGGACAGGACTGTTGTTTTAAAACACAGCTGTATGGGTTTAGGTATTATCTACCTGTAATAAAATCAATGAGTAAAGATTAAGCTGGTAATCCCATATAGCAATTGCAGAACAAATAACTAAAGTCAAATTATGGAATACATTCTGAGGGTAGAGAGGAAAGTGAAATAACGCATAAAGAATGGAGTTAATAGATAGATTTCAGCACCTAATTCCTGTAGGCTGATGACGCCGATAATAAATCACTAATGAGAGATAAGAAAGTAAACACGTGCATGGATAAAGTAAACTGGAAAACAAGGAATAGTTTAAATAAAGAGTGAGATGACGAATTTGAAGAAGGAATCTCTACAAGAAGCATCATATATTATTCAAAATCAAGATATTAAACCGAAAAGTTCTTCAAGTTTTTAACCGTAAATACACTGAAAGATAAATTGTTTTAAATAAATAATAAGAAACCAATAAAATACAAACGAAATTGATAAAGTCTATTTAAGATGCGGAAGTATTACAATATTTCTCCATTAGAAATAAAAGTGCACAAGATATTTTCTTTGAGCGCACACTTTTCAAATTGACTTCCAGACCTTTCTTAACATTAAACAAGTGCTACGTCAGCTTGTATGTTGCGAATTTTGCTTCTGTAGTTGCTTACCAAAAGGAAACACTGTTCATGCTTTTGTAGTGTGATAAAGTTCCATTTCTGTAATAACGTATTTGAAGTAAATAGTAAGTTCACAGTTAGTGGTCACGTAACAGTAAAACTAAAATCACCAAGTCCCTATAATGAAGTAAAAAACTCTATTGAAATAAAGATTACACATTTTCTTCCCTACTATTCTTGTCTTATAAAAAAGAATGGCCCTTATAAGATCTGAAGAAATTTAAAATGTCATATTTAAATTGATTTTCGTGCAATTATGGTATCTAAGGTTAAAGTAAATCTCGGGGCGTTTTATCAACAGCCCAGTTCCCAAAGGGTTTTGGTTCCCAGTTAGTACTAAGAGCTCTGAACACGTGCAAATAAATAAAGAAAATAATACTACTTAATATTACAAAAAGTTACATTTGCGGTAAAATATTATAACAAGTAAAATTTATTTTAAAGAGATAGACGGAAGTAAAGTCGAGTTTCTCTAATACTTTAAAACTACTAGAGTCATCAAAACAATTCATGACAATTCTTGTAGTTAATAATATTAGCTTTAATTGGTTTTCTGTTCATTTTTTTACGGTAAAAATTTTCCAGTTACTGTAATTTAATTAATGATTAACTATTATGTCACTTCTAAAAGAAATTGATTTGGAAGATCGGTTTTTACGTAAATTGTTTAACTCAGAAAAAAATTTACAATAATTTCTTGTATCCATAAAATTATCTTTAATTTGATTTTTAATTTAATCCTCTCACAATGACATCTAACTAAAACATAACAAGTTAAATATTTGTTGGTTCAAGATATAAAATTTTTACTTTTTATGACAAGTCATAAAAGATACAAATATTCTTTTATCTTTAATTAAAAGATAAGATAATTTTCTTTTATCTTAAATTTTCTTTGTGACAAGTCATAAAAGATATTACAAATAAAAAGGATAAGATTTACAAAAGAATTGTTGTTTATGGTTTGTAGTATATAAAAATTAGTCTAGGTTATAACCATTTGTAAACAAGTCAAGTGGATAGTAATTAGTATTAAAATATTTACATTAAAAGACAAATATATCTATTTACACATAAAAAAACTTTTTCTTCTAATATTTTTATATTTAAACATTGTTAAACATTATAATTGTAAAGATTGTTAAAAATAATACGGAAATTGTATTTTTCAGTTTAATCATAGTTTTCATCGTCTATAAGTTTTCTTCTTCCTTATCTGAGATTTGTTCCTCTTTATCGTCCCTTATTATAAATAATTATTATATATAAATAAAATGTTTTCTTGTATTTGAAGTTTTGTATTGAATACGGTGAAATAGTATTATAATCAAATGTTATTTTATAATTAGTATGCGGCTATTGATATCTAAAACAATGTTATGAGTGTCTTTCCAAAAATATATTAGATACAAAGTTTATGTATATTCTGAAAGTATTTCACTTCCTGTAATTACAATAGATAATACAATCTTCCGCTACGTGTATGAGTTGAAATTGTATGCAAACTACCATCAGTAGTAGTCTTGCAACTTATATCGTGCTATTGTTACCTTCTCTGTGTTTACAGGGTTAAGGGGGTATAGGGTTCCCCCCAACCTCGCGGCTTGGAAACAGACAATCATCTTGTAAAATTTGATTTGCGTCTCCTTCCAGATCCTTTGACTTTAATTCTTGAAATAACTTTTCCATGTGTACCTCTTCTAAAATATTAATTTCGTCAAGGATTATATGTTAAACAAACTAAATATTAATCACTGTAGCAGCAAACCAAGTCTAACCACTGGTAGAATGTATGTCTCATAAAACAGTAACTAAGTATCACAACCTAAAAACTCAACTCATGAAACAAATATCAAATACTTTTTAAGCAGATACCTGCCCTAAAGAAAACAGTAATAAATAGTCACCACTATAAGAATTCACGTAATCCGTTTAAAATAAATGTTAACGTCAAATACCTACTTCTTTTAAATGTATTCAGTGTAGCATATAATGGAACCGATAATGACTTAATGACAGGGAGACACCAGAAACAGGAAAACTGAAGCAATTTAAATTGTAGTTTATAGGAAGCTGGTGATTAATCAAAACAAAAATAAAGAGGAAATTCTGGACAGAGAAAACCCGTAGAGAATAATATAATATATACAAAACTGAAAATATGGGTAGAATATCGAAGAGGTTGGCACGTTACTTCAAACTAGTCAAAAGACTGATTACAAGAAAAGAATATATAACAACAAAACTGGTTACATGTATGTGAAGGAGAGAGACTGGGGTTGTTTTAGGATACAAACAAACTAAAGATGATGGATGAATGTAGCATATGTCGGGAAATAGTGTTTGGAATCAAGGCCAGTGGCCATACGGTCATTGTCAAACATAACAGAAAACACGGTCACAAGATTGTCCTGCATGAACTTGTTGAAGGACAAGACGTAGTGGAACCGTTAAAGCTAGGGGTGGCACCTAATAAGAGATACTGTAATTAGTTAGGGCAAGGACGAGACTCAGAAAGGTAGCTTGTTACGCTAAACTGAATATGGATATAATGGTGATGTTAATTTTACAGTGGGTTTTGTCCCAAATCAGGCAGAGATAGAATTCTCGCAAAAAGATCAACTGCGTTTATTACGTTAACTATGATCAATACCTTTCACGTAGGTAGTGAAATAGGACTCTATAAAGCAAAACGGGTTGAAAACATGAACCGAGTAAGTTTTCAGATCCCATAATTACCGGTCATTAACCGTGTACTTATATACCATAACTTTTCAACTGTCTACCAAATACCAATCTGGCAGAAGCTTAACATGTTTAAATAAATTAACCTCTACCACATCCGCAACTGTACAAAGTCTTCTTCTTCTTTTGTTTCTTCTTCTTCAACTGTCGTAATTTCTGTTTCATTTTATTATAATGCTTTTCTATAAATTATGTTTCTTCTATACTTACCAGCGCCTTAGTAACTAACAATTTTTTAAGTGTCTTATGTTATCTATCGCCTAAAGCAATGGTTCCCGACCTTTCCGGACCCGCGTACCACTTTGGTCTTCCGCGTTCATTTCGAGTACCACCGGAGCTTAAAGAAAAGTTATTGGGGTTTACTCTATAAAACCGTGATACAAGCTGAACAGTATATCTTATTATTCCTAGTTATGTATAATTATTTAAATCTAATACATAGAATTTACAAAACAGGAACTGATTTTTAAAATTAATTTCTGGTTAGTTCTGTGCTGAAATAAAGTATAAAGTTTTTCAAAAGCCAGTTCATTACTTTCATTACAGATTTTCTTGTTACTACTGAAAAATAACAACATATTAAAAATAAAATAATTAATTTGAAACTAATTGCTGCTTATTTTGTACCAGAGTAGGCTAATTTTTTTTTATTTTTAATACTAATTGAAAATATTGTATTACACATACACGTAGAAGTAAAATTTATATTATTTACGATTATAAATTATTGTTAAGTAATTATGACGGAGAAGTTGTGTAGTAGAATTCATGAATTACATCCAAGAAGTATAAGTTAGGAAATAGTTAAGTAATTAAATAATATAACTATATAATTAAATTTCAGAAATTATGGAATTTACAGTGAATGTTTAAAATAAGTCATAACAAAAAAAGCGAGGAAACGTTTATAGGCTTTACGGCGTTAACAGTGGCAAACTCGTAACGACACGAGAAGCGAAGGACGTCCCAGAGAAGATGAAAATTTAATTTGAGCCAAGCGTGATAATGAGAAACGTTTGTGTTTCAAGAAATGCTGTTACCTATATGCAAAGACAAAATTAAGTGTTTGTAATTTGCTGAAGAGAATAGGGCAACATGTTCATTTATTTTGTTTATTTAATTTCACAATAAATCCTGGAAACAGTAATATATTGAAATGAATAGGTATAATAACAAGAACCCACTATACCATACATACACCTACAACATAACATATATCAATATAATTAATTTATGAGTTAATCAACTATTATGTTATAACTTACCTCGACAAATGACTTTAAATGTATGTTAAATATTTTATATTGCCCTGAGATAAAGATTTCATATATTGCAAGAGCAACCAGAGAGAGTAAACTACAAATAAATGTAAATAGAACTTCATAATTGTTCAAGAATTTAATGAAGTAGTAAAAAAAACATAAGTATTCATGATTTTTTTTAGTAATTTTGTAATATAATATTACAAAATTGGCGCAACACTCTCTCTCTCTCTCTATATATATATATATATATATGTGTATATATATATATAGTGCAACGTGACAAATGGTCTCAATATAGATGAATATTGTAGCATAACAGAATTATCACCTTAAAATTTAACTTAATACAACATTAACAAAGAAGATACTATCAATAGTGAGGGAGAATAATAAATGGTTAAAAAATAAATTAAAGAAGCTGATCATTATAGTCGATAAAATATTAATAAAATTAAACTGAATAACAAAGAAAACTCTTGTTCCATATATAAAAGAAACCAACTATATAAAACCCCAGTACAACACATATACCCAGTAGGTTGAGGAGCAGTAAATGAAAAGACAAAAGTAAAAGGTAAACAAAAAATTAATAAGGGGAAATTTATGAAATTAAGAAGCAGAAAACCCCAAGATACAAAACCAATAACCAATTAATAAGGAACTGTAAATGAGAAAATGAATGAAACCGAATAATCAAGTAAGATTCATTGAATTCATAATATAAGGACATGAAACCACAAGATAAGGAAATACTTATATAATAAGAAGGAAGAGACAAAATATGTCAAGATTCCTAAAAAGGAATATAGAGACAAGAAAGGCTATTCACTAAAATATTATGAAGAATGAATATACCAATTTTTACATAATTAAAACCAATGATAAATGTCAGACCAAATAACTCAAGTTACAGGATACAATCCAATTAAAATAAATTGTAAACTAAATGTAAGCCTAATTTAAGAACAGAGTAAAAATAAAAACAAAAGACTACCAATAGTGTAGAAACCAACCAAAAACTACCATAGTGTAAAAACAAAGGACTACCATTAGTGTAGAAAATATAAGGTGAAATACCATAATAAATACAATAAAAGTTAGAGACTACAGTGAGTGTAGAGAATAACAAGTGACACACTATAATAAAAAATAGTGTAGGAGATAAAAATTATGTAAAAAGACTACCATTAGTGTAGAGAGATACCATATAAAAAACCTAAGAATAAAAGACAGTCTAATGACTAAGAATAGTATTAATAATAAAAGTGTTTTAAAGATTAGGTATAATAAAAATTTAATAGATATAAGATCCTTTTATTTTATTTTTTTAATCAAGTTATGTATAGTAAATACAACAGACAGTTAATAACTGACAGTATTATTAGTAATAAGATGTTTTAGTATAATTAATTTTGTTACAAAAGGAAACATACTGAAGGTATTGTTAATAATAAGATGTTTCCATTATAGTTAAATGATATATAAAAAATAATAGGCATAAGATATTTTTGTTATGATTAGGTGATATAAAAATTAGTAGATATAAGATATTATGTTGTATTTAAATAAAGTTCAATAATTTCCAAGTTTGTTAAGGCAGAGAAGGCAAGTAGGTAATATAAATATTGTGTTATTAAACTGTAACCCATATAAAGAATAATAGGGCAAAATAACTAACAAACCCCAATAGAAAAACAAAACAGCATTTTTGACCAAAATCAACTACTAATATAGAGTCAAACTCAAATGAATAAATTCAATCAAACTATATATAATTAATAGAAACTAGTCCATGTAAAACAAAGATATGAAAATGTAACCAGTACAGAAACAAATACGTATTCGCAAAAGTAATGACAAAAGAATAAAATTAACTTTATTGGGAAATATGTAATACTAGGCCTAAGGGGTACTCAACTCAGACAAAACGTAAATTAATCAATATTGGCGGATTATAACAACAAATTATTAACAACAAGCAATAATCATGGAGTGAGTAAAATTATTTAAAGGAAATATTAACATAAAATCACTTGTAAACCATTTAATTACTAATATTGTAAAAAATGCAAGGCCTATAATAAATATTATTATATATATAAACTTTCACAAATGAACTTACTTTCATTTATCTTTCCCAAACGTTTCGAGGTGATGTTCCTCTGTTCCTCGGAAGATAATAATATAAATATAATAATATTTATAAAGTGAACGAAGAGGATGAATCAACAAGATAACTATAATAAATATCAAAAATTGTAAATTTTAGGCTTATCTGAACTTAAAACAGACCCAGTTATATATCAAATTATGTAAAATTAGCATAAGAATATTGCTAGATAGTTAAATTTTCCTAAATTTAATAAATAATGAAGTTACAGCAATAAATAGGAAAACTTGTCATGTATTTTTATGAGTTGAAATCAAATCCAAGACATGTAAATTTGTAAAAACAATGGTAAGAGGAATAAGACATTTTATAAATTACCACCGAAACGACGACTTTAAGTCATCAGTCTGTTGTTACTCGTGAATGTGTACAGATCAAAATTTTACGGACGGAAGATCTGAAAAATATAAGTAGTGAAAAAACATTGAAGTACAACCTCGAAAAATGTTACAGAGGTTACCAAATGGAAAATAACACCACTACATCATAACTAACACCAAAACTGAACCAGGACAACAGCAATAATAATATCCATTACGAGCACGAAAAATCAACCGCCATTTTGAGAAAAATTCAACAAATATTATCTGGACACGAACTCAACAGATTTGAACACAGAACACCGCACCAATAAACTATCACAGAACAACATCGCTGAGGAGAGAAGAACACTTCACACAATTTTCCAGAGGAAGGAATACACATTTATATTTGAGGAAGCAGACCAAACATAGCAGTCGGCGTGTGTAGCAGAAATCCGAGGTGAACGGCAGCCATTATATTTACTCAGCGACCAGCACGGACACAGCCTCCACGAGCCAGTGACGTCATTCTACGAATTGGTTCGAATTTTTACTTAATAATTGACAATATTTTCAGAATCCTGTTATTTCTAGCGAATAATAATTTAGATTAAAGTATTTGTAAGTATTGTATCTTGTTCCTTGCCCTCTCTGACCATTTCGACAGTTAAAAGAACTCGAAATAATTAATTTTGTAATGTTATATTTTGTCATTTTATCACAATCAACCTGAGTCGATGCCATAGTTGATGCGCGTAAGATTGGCGCACAAATTCAAATTAAAAAAAAATAAACATCAGAATTACTCAGATACTTTGTGTTCATGATTATTTGTGTTATAAATATTAGCTTTTTCTTTCTTCTAAACATAATTTAGAAATATTAGAAAAATATATCAAGAAGAAGAAGAAGAGGAGCTAAGTTAGAAGAGAGAATACTTGATCTGACTACATAACAAGATTATCTCTAGTGAACAAATATTTTGACACACAATTACTAATTTACACACTTGAAAGTAATTAAAAAATTTATAATTAATTAATTAATTGTTTAATTAATTAATTGACCAAATGCAAAAAAAATATATAAAACATTAATTAAAATTTTTTTAAATTAAACTTATAAACACAACAAAATTTTTTCTTAACAACATAATACATCATCATCTTCTATTTGCATGTTTTATTACAATATAAAGAATAACGTGTATCAGCTATTATAAGTGTCCCACTGAATAAATGAATGCTTAAAAATAAATAATATTAATAAAATAATTAGAATTGATAGAAGAAAATTAGAAAATAAGACAATGTAGAACCATGAAAATATAATTTTACATATGAGTGAAGTGTTCTGTAATGTGAATAACGAATAGAATACTAGGGAAATATATTCATATGCTACAAGGTGTGTTCTAGAACATTCAAGACCGAGGTAGTTGGAAACACGTGGCCGAGACTAAATACATTGAAATAATTGAAAGGACGCCTACGCGCATTGCGGCGGTGACGTCACTCAGCAACGCAGTGCTGTACATTCCACTGCATTATAAAAGGAGCAGCCAGTCTTCTTTGAACTCTCTCTCTGAAAGTCTGTGATAACTCTCTGAAGTCTCTCTGAAAGTTCGTCAGCGAAGGTGGTCGCAGTGGAAAGCGATTCCAGACGACGCTAATTCCAGACGTCCTTGGGTCCGTAGGTTCGAGTGAGCGGCGATTGTCAACGGGAAACTAGCACGGAGTCTGACATAGTCAACTACCGTTCCTGGGCATCGTTTGTGGATCGTAGCGACTGGAATACGGAGACCTTAAGTAAGGCACTACCTGGAGGCGATTGCTCGAACGTGGACCGAGACGACGGATCGCTGGAGGCCGGATCGAGATCGTCGACCGGGAGGACTGAGAGGACGACCAAACAGGAAAGCAAAAATTAAATCATTCTCAAATTGTAAAACTTTAAAGAACATTAGAGAACATTAATTTTGAAATAATTTTGTTTAATAAAAGAAGACTTTTGAACAGTTAAACAAATTCATAAATTTGTGTAAAGCAAGAAAGCATTTGTCAAAAGACATTTCAAGTAAAAATTTTTAACAACAACAAGTTAATTGTATATAAAACGTTTAAAGAACATTTTAATACTAATTGTGCAAGAAAGAACAATAAATGTATTAAATTTTCACTAATTGTGCATTCTTTTCTGCAAGTCTGGTCTGGGCTCGAACCTGTTACCTTGCAATATATATATATTGTAGCACAACGAAGTTTTTGCCTTATTCTACAAATTAAGATCATATAGGAAAAGAAGGGAAGAAGTCATCTGGAAGGAGTAATATCAACTTAAATAAAAGTAACAGAAGGAAGTAATTACAATCATAAATAAAAGGAATTAACAGAACTAGAAAAAATCTCGATTCAAAGAAATTACATATAGTCAATTTATAGCAGAATGTGTTAAAAAACAAATAGTATGAGTATCATCTCAGTAAAATTAGTAGACCCAGTAAGATACGGAACAGTAAGGAGTAACAGCCCAGGACAAATAAATTAACATGACAATTCTCAAGATATGGAGCAGTAAGGAGTAACAGCCCAGGACAAATAAATTAAAAGGAAATAATATCAAGATACCCAAAAACCTATTTTTAAGACAGAAAACTCTATAGCTGTAAACCACATCAATGAAAGAACTTAAACCATATTAGCTACACAAATTTAAAACCAAAAATAACAAAATAAGAGAATCCAATACAAATAATCAGAATAATGTAAACTTAATTATGAATGAATGTTTTAGTGGATGGTAAGTGAGGATCGGTCAATAATACAAATTTTAGCTATTTTGCGTCGACGTTTCGACAATATTAATTGTCATCTTCAGGACCTGTGTATGAAATACAATAGAAATATCAAACATAACGAAACAATTAAATATTTGGGTGAACGTGTTGGTGATGTGAGTGTGTGCGTGCGTATGTATGTATCATTTTATATGTGAAGACTTGTGATAGTTTGTTTACATCTAAAGCGAGCAAATTATAGTATGAGAGAACTTAATTTATACAGTATTACAATTTAAATTACTAAATGTAATGTTATTTTAATTAATTAAACAAACAGTAATCAACAATTGGATATTATATTGGTACATAAATTGTTTATACCTACAACAGTCAACATATAGCAAAGTAATATATTACCTATAACTAAAACAGATCAGGGGATGTTCACTACGTAATTATTAAATGTTATTTTTACCATGTTTCACTCCCTACTGGTGTTAACAAACAATCATAATTTAGAAACATACAATTTACACAATACTGTAAAACTTTACGACTTAAATCAGATAGTTGACAAAGGTTACAAACAAAAGTTTCTGGTAAATTTTACTAACAGGTAAACTTGGATAATAATTGTAATCATATTGTAAAATATAGCCAAGAGTACTATAGAATAATGTAATTTATGTATGTGTCCACAATCACCCTTCTCTCTCACCCATTCTCACCCTGCCAGTCCTTCTCACAGCCTCTCACTCTAACCTGAAATCGATCTAACACTCACTATCACCCCACTCTCTCTCTCTCTCTCTCTCTCTCTCTCTCTCTCTCTCTCTCTCTCTCTCTCTCTCTCTCTCTCTTCTACATCTCACTCACTGTCTCCCTTCTTCCCTCTCTCACCCTTCCACCCTTCGCTCTCTCTCTCTCTCTCTCTCTCTCTCTCTCTCCCTCTCTCTCCCTCTCAGTATCTCTCTTCATTCACTCTCTCACACTCCCTATCTCTCTCTCTCTCTCTCACTCGCTCTCTCTCTCTCTCTCTCTCTCTCTCTCTCTCTCTCTCTCTCTCTCCCTCTCTTTATATCTCTTCATTCACTCACTCTCTCTCTCTCTCTCTCTCTCCCTCTCACTTGTCATTATCCACGATTGGCACTCTAAAACACTCACCATTTTGTGTGCGTGCGTATGTATGTATCATTTTATATGTGAAGACTTATGATAGTTTGTTTACATCTTCAAATTATCTTTAAGAAAGCGAGCAAATGATACATACTATAATTTTCTCGCTTTCTTAGAAGAGAGAGAGAGAGAGAGAGAGAGAGAGAGAGAGAGAGTGGGGTGATAGTGAGTGTTAGATCGATTTCAGGTTAGAGTGAGAGGCTGTGAGAAGGACTGGCAGGGTGAGAATGGGTGAGAGAGAAGGGTGATTGTGGACACATACATAAATTACATTATTCTATAGTACTCTTGACTATATTTTACAATATGATTACAATTATTATCCAAGTTTACCTGTTAGTAAAATTTACCAGAAACTTTTGTTTGTAACCTTTGTCAACTATCTGATTTAAGTCGTAAAGTTTTACAGTATTGTGTAAATTGTATGTTTCTAAATTATGATTGTTTGTTAACACCAGTAGGGAGTGAACATGGTAAAAATAACTTTTAATAATTACGTAGTGAACATCCCCTAATCTGTTTTAGTTATAGGTAATATATTACTTTGCTATATGTTGACTGTTGTAGGTATAAACAATTTATGTACCAATATAATATCCAATTGTTGATTACTGTTTGTTTAATTAATTAAAATAACATTACATTTAGTAATTTAAATTGTAATACTGTATAAATTAAGTTCTCTCATACTATAATTTGCTCGCTTTCTTAAAGATAATTTGAAGATGTAAACAAACTATCATAAGTATTCACATACAAAATGATACATACATACGCACGCACACACTCACATCACCAACACGTTCACCCAAATATTTAATTGTTTCGTTATGTTTGATATTTCTATTGTATTTCATACACAGGTCCTGAAGATGACAATAAATATTGTCGAAACGTTGACGCAAAAAGCTAAAATGTGTATTATTGACCGATCCTCACTAACCATCCACTAAAACATTCATTGATTGACGGTCACTAAAAATTTAAGGATTTAATTATGAATAAAATAAGTGTGTGATTGAGGGGAACGCCCCAAACCAGTTTTTAAAAAAAAAGGACAACAAAAGACAATCATTAGGATAAGGTGTAAATGTGTTTATTTATATAATTATTATGTTGAATTATTTTACGTGTATACAATACAGACCATGTTAATAGTAGGAGATACTAGATGTTAGTATGTAAGTGTTTATTGTATTTGAATAATGTTAATTAATGTTGTAATTTTGTGAAGTAAGGAAAGGCAAAATAATAATTCAAATGACCCATAAATAGTGAATCAGAAGATATAAAATTAATAATGTAAATTGATAATAACATTGATAGGAAAATTGAAAATTGATGACCAAGACAAATTCAACTTTGACCATATAAATCAAATCTGAAAATATAAATTAATAGAACCTAGACCAAATTGATATAAATTATCCCATTCAAAATACAAATACATTATTATAATTATAACAACAACCTATAGTAGTGATTAAAAGAATCAGAATGTAAAATTGACTTAAATGGTGATGATAATGTCATAATCAGTAAAGCAAGCACTAGTGAAATACAAATAAATTGTTAAATGTTTAGAATAATAGCCAGGTAGAAAAAGTAAATTACAAGTATTTAATTAGTAATCGAGTGTGAGGGAAATTGTAACATAAAACATATTGTAAACCATTTAATAGGTAATTATGTGAATCAAAATAAGGCCTAGAGGTAAATTTCAAAGAATGTAATTCAGAAGCTTAATTCAAACCAAAATAGGTCAAATTTAGTATTAACTTGTATAAAATAAAAGCAGGAATATTGTTCTATAATTAGAATTACATAAAAGTACTAAACAAAAAATTTATAGCCAATCAAATATAAAAAATGTCATTTTTTTCTGTAAGATTGAATTATAATTATGAAACAGCTGATAGGGAACAATGAGAAATGAGACCAAAATCTTACAGAATTTTCTATACGAAGAAACAAATATAGTTTAGTTGATTGTTAAACGCCAAGCAGGACGGACGTGTCAGAATACATTTCAGAGAAATATGAACGGAATTTTTAACTAACACAAACCAAGATATATTATGGAGTTATAAAAAAGATAAAAGAATATAAATTAAATTAATGAATACTACAATAACGATCATTGAAATCATAAAATTAAATTAAACACTACTAAATCAAGCTGTCACTACGTATGGACACGACCGAAGAACATATTTAACCTAACATAACCAGCAATTGATTGGCGGTAACCATTTGACACAGCACACCTATTACCGAACAAAAACCAAGTGGAAGAATAAAACTACACACTACGACTTGTGGATATTCCAATAGCAGCATCACAGAAGAGGAATTAAACAACTGATACGTTTATTGAAGGAAAATCTCGTAGCTGAATTTACATCGCAGAACAACACATGAAGGCGGCCATCTTGTCATTCTGAATCGAGCGATATTCCACCTAGCGGAACGAGTGACGTCAGAACAAGCAGCTGGATCGTAATGTTTAAATTTTTCTATACACTATACTTTATTATTTTGTTTGTTAATGAATAAGTTTTATACTTGTAAATATTGAAGGCTCTTGCCTTCCCTGACTATTTCTACAGTTAAAAGAACCCTTATAATATAATAATTTGATCTGAATCATTTTGTATATGAAATAATCGACCTGGAACCTAGTCTCGAATCCGACTCGAGTTAGTCGACGCAATTCAAATAATTACTTTGAACATAACAAACCTAATTATTGTTTTAAAACATTGTTTTATTGATTAGTTGAGCCATAATTTAAGGTACATTAATTACTAAATACTAAAAGAGAACTTCTGAGGAAAAGGAACGAGCAGAAGAAGAAATACAGATACTGAATCGGCCGCTACATGCAATCGATTTGGCCACGACAATCTATTACAACGTTACATATACATACATATACATGTGGGCATGTCAGGCCTCACGTTCAAGGGATACAAACTTATAAAACGAATTTATATGTAAATTCGATATACAGTAATTCATGCAGGTTGTATAATTATACCAGGTGTATTTATAATAAGAGTATTTTTATTTATCAGTATTTAAAACTCATATTTATTATTTATTCATTATTATAAATATTCATAAACATCATTAATAATTGTCGGTCACGATATTGCTCATTATTAAATGTTTATATCTTATGATATGCAACATTACACATATTTAAAAAATCTCTTATATCTAAAATGTTAATAATCTTATATCTAGACATGTTAAATAATTGGTTTATTAATTTATTATAAAATTAAAATATTTTTATATTGAAATAAATTGTCTTATCTCAGATCTGACCTATACTCTCTCAGTCTATACCAAGGTTTAAAATTCAATTTAAATTTATATTAATTTCTTGTAGACTGGCCTTGTTTTAATATTCAACTTTAAATTAATCTTTCTATACTTAAAATATCTAATCACTTTACTATCTATTTTGATAATAAACTCTACTCTCTTTACTTTAAATTCTCTTTCATTTATTAATGCTTTTATATATATGCGATCGCTCATTCCTACGACTAAACATTTATTTACATTTTAACATATTATTACTAAGTATAAACTTTTCTTTGTTTTAATTTACTTTTATTTTGAAATCGTCTTTATGAGCTCTTTTTTTACAAATCATTTAAAATGCATTACGCATGTCACCTCGATTTTTGATGATCTTACGACTGTTGTCCGGGGTCCAGCGTTGTCCAGAGTTAGTTTGCCATTCCTCTTGTCCTGGCGTAGTCCTGGATACGTCTAGCGTCCAGCGTCGTTCTACAGCAGCATGTTCCTGGATACGTCTAGAGTCCAGCGTCGTTTTACAGCAGCATGTTCCTGGATACGTCTAGAGTCCAGCGTCGTTCTACAGCAGCATGTTCCTGGATGCGTCTAGAGTCCAGCGTCGCTCTACACCAGCATGTTCCTGGATGCGTCTAGAGTCCAGCGTCGCTCTACAGCAGCTTTCCCGTATATACTCTTGGTAGACTTACTATTGCGGTAATTACTTTTTCCGTAATATTGTCGTGAATTTAACGAACGTTATTTCGTTTGTTACTGCGACTTGTAATAGAATATAAATAAACTGTTTTTGCCGACGGACAGCATGTCCGGCTGCAACTGTGTCTTGAAATGAAGAGAAGGGTTTTTGGTCGAACCCTTAATTTATACCCTCTCGAGATTCCGCGCCAGTCGGCTCCAAAATCGTCCTGTCGATACCTGCTTATCTCGTGACAACCCCCACTCCCGAACCTTTTCATCTATTTGCAATTATTAGCAAATAGCAATGTTTTGCACGGAATCGAGATAGCACAAATCATAGCTAATTCGATTAAGCACTCACTATATTAATTTGAGCGTCTTAAGGTAATTTGCGTATTTTTTGGCACGTTTATTTTGCACTGTCTTCGCATAACGTGTTCTATTAACGTCATCTTTTCACTGAGGATAACTATAAATTTCACACACACTTTGGTGCCTTTGGTTTGATCATACACTAATTAGTTTTCGCACAGTGAATTAAAATAATTATTTTATTAATTACTTGGGGCGGGTTGCTGAGATTCCTGTCTATGCCTGCATCACTAACACACACAAGATACACGTGTAACACACATACAATTGAGCAGGTGTTCACTGCTTGTCGAAACAGGTTAATTCTCCCCTAATCTAACAATGAAATATTTTTGCAATCTCAGACCTGTCCATTTACCCGTAACTTATACAAATTATACAAAATTTATATTTATTTAAATTAATGCCTAATACAGCGTATGGCTGTATCTATTTAACGCGGAGAAACAAATAATTCTTCATCAGAGCATACACAGTTATTAATGAGTATTTTTATTAATTGAACATTAACGATAAAACAATAAAAACAATTAAACCAATTAAAAAAGTAAATTAATTATTTATACAAAATAACAAATAAATAAATAATAAAAATTTTATTAACCAGTTACTTATACTGTATATATATTTTGTATTATTACAAATTGGCGCTCACAACAGTGGGGCATAACATAAACTCGAGCAAGTCGTGTTTTATTACAATATATATATATATATATTCAAACACTTTTTGCTACAGTCCATTTCCTGATGTATATATTATATTTAATTTTTATAATGAATTTACCTCAAGATGTTTCTTTCATTATTAGGAACATGTTTCGAGAACCCCTGTGTTCTCATCCTCAGCCTTCGTGATCTTGCATCTGGTGAAGTATTTGTGTGTTGGCTGGACGCTATTTTGGTTTCTTGTTGGTCTCTGGTATTTTAAAGTGGTATTATTGTGTGTGATTGTGGTGTATGTATTAGTATTTTGTGTATTTTCGATGTTGAGTGCTTTGAAAATTGTGTCATGTTTTGTATTGATTTGTATTTGTTCAGGTATTAGTTTGTTTTGTGTTTTATGTTTGTATATTTGTAAATGTTCCCAAATTTCATTATGGTGCTTTTGTGTGGTATGTGT
Source organism: Magicicada septendecula (assembly GCA_034769895.1). Taxonomy (NCBI): domain Eukaryota; kingdom Metazoa; phylum Arthropoda; class Insecta; order Hemiptera; family Cicadidae; genus Magicicada; species Magicicada septendecula. The sequence continues at coordinate 442,793,188 of CM068368.1, forward strand.
TTTATTCGTGTCATGTTGGTTATGTTTGGGAATTCATGTCCAGTGTTTATTGCATGTGTGGCCAAATTAGATTTGTATATTTCTGGTTTTTTGTATGCGTTTAGGTGTTCAAAATAACGTTTTTTCAGTTGTATTTTTGTTTGTCCTATGTAACATTTATTGCAATCTTGGCATTCAATTTTGTATATACCATTGGTTGTTGTATTATCTTTGTTCTGTGGGTTATTTAGTTTTTGTAGATAATTTTTATTAGTTTTGTATGCTATTTTAATGTCTGTGTTCTTAAACAGTTTTGTTAGCTTTGTCATTTTATTATTTATGTATGTGAATGTGGCCAATTTTTTATTGTTGTTATTATTTGTGTTTTGTTCATTTTGATTAACTCTTAATTGTTCAGTTTTTATTTTATATTTGATTTTATTTTCTATTTTGTTTACAATATTTTTATTATATCTATTTTCATAACCAATTTGGTAAATTATATTTCATTCTTTGTCTGTTTCTTGTTTGTTTAGGGGTATTTTGTACATTCGGTTAAATAGTGAATAGAATGCTGCCATTTTATGTTGTGGTGGGTGGTCAGAATGGTTAGGTATGATGATGTTAGTGGAAGTTGGTTTTCTGTATATTGCATATTGTAGGTGGTTATTGTATCTTGTGATGGTTATGTCCAAATAGTTGATTTTGTTAAGAACTTTTTGGCGGTGTTGTCTATTCTCTTCCCTACTGGATTACTTTGTATCAATACCATATATCCAACTTTAAATTCCACTAACTTGTGTGTTCGATTGAATCTCTCTACCCTCTTCATACCCTTATCTTTTATCCTATTTCTTGCGTTATCTAATTTTTGACTCATAGGTATAGGTAGATTCTGATTTTCAGGTTTACTAACGAAGTTCTTCCAAAATCTAGTTGGTTTCTGCCCTTCTCCCAATTCAATTGGTGGGTATCCAGTAGCTTCACTATAATTTTCATTAATAGATTTTTCAAAGAACGGCAAGTATTCAGCCCATTTGTTATGCTGATCATGACAATATATACGCATATATTTGCCCAATTCTTTATTAACACGTTCGGCAAGGTTACCCTGAGCATGCCTAATTGATGTGAGCATGGGTTTTATTCCTTCCTGCGTTAACGTTTCAGACCATAGCTTATTCCTAAATTGTTTGGCTTGATCCGTAATTATCTTCTTTACGTGACCATATGTGGGTACATACCTTTGCAGTATTATCTTCAGAACAGTCTTTGTGGTGGGTTGCATAATAGCGTATAGCTGGAGAGCCTTGGTAAACATATCTACACATACAAGAATGTGCCTAACACCCCGACTTGATCGTGGCAGCGGACCCAAGAAATCCAGAGCTAACAACTCCCCTTTCTCCTTTGCTCTGATGCTTTGCATAGATACATAGGTATGTAAATTTGGATGTCTAGCGGTCTGGCAATCATGACACCTTTTTAAGACGGCTTTAATCCTCTTAAACATATTATTGATGGTGAAATCTTCTCTCAAAGTCCAGTAACATTTTAATGCTGATGCATGGGCTAGACTTTCGTGACATGGTGTAATTAACTGCTGTAACATTTCTGGTGATAACATTACTTTCCAGTCTTGGTCCATTAATTTAAATAGTATGTTATTTTTAACTGCATACTTATCGTGAAATGGTTACTGTTTTAATTGCTGAAGCTTTGGATCTTTATCTTGCTCTCTTGCTAAGTTCTGGAGTAGCTGTTTTACTTCATCATTTGCTTTATACTGGATATGCAGTAATTTCAAATCTTTATCATTGGAGAAATGAGTCCAATGAAAAATGAGTCCTTCTTCTCTGTTACATATCGACTTAGTGTATCTGCTGTCTTTTTGTCGGTTCCTCTGGAGTATTTAATGGTAAAAGAATATTCTTCTATGGCCAGAATCCATCTCATCAGTCTGGCATTTGTGATTCTGCACCTCAGTAGGAATGATAGAGCTTGGTGATCAGTATGAATTTCAAAGTGTGTTCCACAGATGTAATATCGGAATTGTTTCAATGTATATACGATGGCCAATATTTCTTTCTCCGAAGTACAGTAATGTTTATCGACACCTTTGAACACTCTGCTTGCATAGGCAATCACTCGAAGTTCTTCTTTTGAATCTTCTTGGTAGAGTACGCTCCGTATTGCATAGTCGCTGGCTTCCGAGTAGATGTACTTTCCTTCACGTTGTGGATGGTGTAGCATAATATTTTCCACAAACAGTGCCTTGACCTTGTTGAATGCATTAGTGTGATGTTCCCACTTCCACTTCACTTTCTCCTTTGTAAGCTCCAATAGTGGTTTCATTTCTTCTGCATTTAATGGTGAAAATCATGAAAATAGTATCCCGTTAGACCTAGGAATGCTCTTAACCCTTTCATATTTCTTGGTATTGGGAACGCAGTGATACTGCTTATTTTGCATGGATCTGGTAGTATACCTTCCTCAGATACAATATGACCCATAAATTTTATAGACGATCGCATAAATTCACATTTATCTAAATTTAATGAGATGCGAACTTGTCGAAACTTCTCAAAAATAGTGCGTAAATTGATTATATGTTCTTCTAATGTTTTCGATATGACCAATATGTCATCAACAAAAATCATGGTGTAAGGTTCTACTTCCAGACCTAATGCAATTTCTAAACATTTTACAATGGCTGCTAGGCTTGTGCTTAGACTAAAAGGTACTACCTTATGCTGGTAGAATTTATTTTTATACAGAAATGCAGTATATTTTCTATCGCTTTCTCGAATGGGAATCTGCCAAAAACTAGAGGTTAAATCGAGTTTAGTTAAATACTTAGCTCCTTCGCACTTTGTGAACAACTCATCTGCCGTGGATGCACAGTCAAAATCCTTTTCTACGACGCTATTCAAATTCCTCATGTCCAAACATAGTCGAATTTCATCATTCTTCTTTTTCACTACAACCAACGGGTTTAAGACGTTACTGTTCGATCGTTCTATGATGTCATTATCCAGCATTCTTTTGATTTCTTTCTCGACTTGCTCCTCATACTTCATTGGAATTGGATACGTCCTCCTCACGAATTTTGACAGATCTGTGACCTTGATGCCATGTTCATATACGTTTGTTTGTGTAGGCAGTTCGCTAAATATGTCTGCATACTCTTTAATTAAGGTGTCTATTTGTTCTACCCCTTGGTGTTCATCATTGTTTTCTTCGCTACGATGTTTATCATTCGCATAGATTACCGAAGGTCTGGATATAGTTACTGGTTCACTTATATTTGACGACTGATCTTCTTCGGTTACATTCAATTTAATATTTTGTGTGACGTTATTCAGAGTACACGTCATCGTTTGATCTGCTATATTTATTACAGCTTTCAATTTATTTAAAGCATCTATTCCTAATATACAGTGACGGACTAGCTTATTTACTACTAACATAGGTAATTCATATTGTACATTCCCACACGTTATATTTGCAAATATTTGTTGCTTAACTCGTTCCCTGGTACGATTAGCAGTGGTTATATAAAATTCATTAACAGGTAGAGTGGGTGTCGATTTTAAATATTGTTTGTTGCTGTGTAGCCATGTCTTACTAATAATAGATATTTCGCTTCCTGTGTCGATCAATGCCTGTACTTTACAGTTGTTGATGTGTACAGTAACAATTGGACAGTAGAAACATTCATTCACACGTCTTGCAGTTGTATCCGGTGTTGTGATGTCGGCGGCGGAAACAGGCTGTTCATTCCTACTTCATGTGACGGTCAACTTTGCTTTGAGGTAGACGGCATTTGCGGTGTCAGCTTCGTCGACTTCTAAACTATTGTTTGTATGTTCCGGGTATATGGTTTGTTAAATTTCTTATTTGAATTCGGCCAGGTGTATCCACCCTTCGTATTACTCCCCTCTGTTTTACTCTCGTCTTGGAAATTAGTTTTATTTCTGTACTCGGTGTGAAACATGTGTTCGGACGTGAGTAAAATTAATAAATCTTCAACAGTTTTAATTCGTTGTGTGTATATGGCTAATCTTATATATCTGTGGAAGTGATGTGCTAATTTAAGTACCAATTCGTGTTGTGTAAATGTGGGTCTTAAATGTTTACTTCTTTCCACGAGTTGTATGACATACAACTAAGGTGAGTCTACCATTATGTTGATATTTACCATATTCTAATTGGTCTCGTATTTGTCTTTGTGTGTGAATATTCCAATAGTGGCCTTCAAACGATTCTTTAAATTGTTCATATGTAGTTAAATTATCTCTGACAATGGTATACCATTGTGCAGCACAATCTCGAAAATGCTTACTAACAAAGTCAATTTTTTCTTTATCAGTTATAGTGTTACCTATTAATTCCATTTCCCGTTCACAATTTAATAAAAATTCAACTGGGTTCTCTGTTTTCAAACATTTAAATACTAGTTTGGTCCATTCCTCTATCTGTGTTGGATACATCATCATCTGTGCCGGTCGTCTCATGATCTCCGTTCTCAGACGTTCTACTTCTCCACGTAGATCTTCCTTAAGTGTGTTCATTTCATCTGAGTAGTCCTTGGTGGATTTTGCAGACTCTACTACAGCAGTTTCCAATATCGTCGTTCTGGCTTCCAATTCCTGCGTTTTATTAATGTTTTCCCGGATTTGTTCACTAACTGTTTATATCCTCACATCTTGTTCCTGCTTTGAAACTTTAAACTTTTCATTCCAGTGTTCGGCTAATCGTTTAATACCTTCTTTTAATTCTTTCGACCATTCTGTTTTCTGTTCTTTAAACCTATTCTCCATCTTTAAAGCTGGTTCGTTTAGTAACTGTTCTACTCTAGCTTCTAATATTTCTATTTTGGTATTAGTTTCTTCGAGTTTTGTAGTCAACTGTTCTTTAAGGTTGTTGAATTCAGCTTTAACTTCCTCCCTATTCTTTTTTAATTCTTCATTATCCCTTCTGCATTTGTTCATTATTGTTTTGCATTTGTTCCTGGAGACGTCTAAACATTGCCTCAATATCAACTCCTTTCTGCGGTGTAGCCATTTCGTTGTATTAGGATTAAATTTAAATTCGTTTTATTATTTTTAATTATTATTGGTAAACCGCGACTCTATTGGTTTTTATTTAATATTATTTATTTACGTTTATTATTATTATAAATTATCTCATTCCAACAATTTCTCCCCTCTTTCAGTTTTGTTGAGCGCCAGTTGTGAAATACACAACAATATTACAATTACAATACAATAATATTAATAACAATAATATAAAAATCATATACTTATTAAATATGACATACACGATAATTAACATATATCGAGCCACACATTGGGCACGCCAATTTATTATGCAACGTTACAAGTATTTCAAAAATTCACACAAATACATTACCATGTACTCAATGCAACCATGAATTGTATTACACTGGCCAGGTCGCAAGATTTTTTTTTATTCTCGCTGCGTCAAGTATATGTAGTTGCACAATAATTAAATAATTTTCAAAGAGGAGTGAGATGTTGTTGGCATGAAATAATTAATTAAAACCGTTTCAAAATAATCATTCTATGATTTATTAATATTAATAGAAAATATGCAAATATTAAAAAATTCGAATCTTAGATAAATAAAAATATTTTCGTTTATAAGTTTATACAAATACAATGTAACCTTATATGCTGTCCACGACATATAAAATAAACAACCATATAATCTTACTAGCTAAACAGACATGTTAAACAAATTATGTAAACATTTTTATTTCAGTGTGTCTGACTTTGACTCAAATTTTAAATAATAGCAACCCATTTACAAACAAAAATAATATTCAATCTCAAGAATAAAATTAATTGTTGCTCTAAACAAAATAAAAATATAACAAAAGTAAATATAACATTTACTTCCAACCTATTATTTATTTCTATTGACACACCCAAATTTTAATATACAACAAAAGATTAGTATTTTTAAATTTTCTTATTAAATTAAATTCTTTTCTTTAATTACCCTTTAATTTATGTACAGTAATTATATTTAAACCTTTAAGTCTTTACTGTTCATATATAAGTTTCTTTTTGAGAGTTCTTTTCACAAAACAAAAAAATATAATTGTTTATTCATCACCTGCGTACTGCCGACGTTACCATTGTGTGTGTGTGTGTGTGTGTGTGTGTGTGTGTGTGTGTGTGTGTGTGTGTGTGTGCGCGCGCGTGCGCGCGCGATGAATCCTGAGAATTTGATGATGATGATGATTATGCTGATGCTGTGTTCTTTGTCTCTACGGGTTGTTGTTTGTGATGGTCCAGAGTTCCTCCATAAGTCTTGGTGTGTGTGTGGTAAAGATGTCCTGATCGATCGGCAGACCAGCAGCGTGACGTTGTGTGAAGATATCTTGAGTCTCTGAGACCGCCCCAAAATTGCCGGTGGTATTTATACTGCACGGCAATCTGACAAGTCCAGGACTGTTTTCGACCTGTTAGATATTGTCACGTCGTGCAAAGCACGAATATTGAACATTGTTCACGCACCATAATGAACATTTGGGAAAATTTACAAATATACAAACATAAAACACAAAACAAACTAATAACCTGAACAAATACAAATCAGTACAAAACATGACACAATTTTCAAAGCACTCAACATCGAAAACACACAAAATACTAATACATACACCACAATCACACACAATAATACCAATTTAAAGTACCAGAAGCCAACAGGAAGCCACAATAACAACCAGTCAACACACATGTACTTCACCAGACACAAAATCCGGAAGGCTGAGGATGGGTACACAATGGTACCCGAACATGTTCCTAATAAGGAAAGAAATATCTTCAGGTAAATTCATTATAAAAATTAAATATTATATATATTATAACTAATCAAACTTTGTTAACTTCGGGAAGCCCCAAGTTCAGGGCGACATTTATAACTTTACTATTATGGTGTGTGTGAACTGACCTACCTGCTGTGCGTTCTTGCGTCTTCTTCTTTCGACTAGGGCCGTAGGAATTTGTGATTTGAATTCGCAAGTAGGTTAATTCAAAAGTACGAGCACAAAGTGTATCGTTATAATAATTGTGAATAGTTTTGTGATGTTGGTAGATTTTGGAGTACAGCAGTAACAAAACACTGTTGGGTATAAAATTGGGGTTTATTATTCTAATAGCACATAAAATGAAAAACTTATATCTAACGTAATTCTTACGTACTCAAGAATAATGAGTAATTTGATCAATGTTTTCAGAATGAATATTAGCTTTCAGAAGGAAAGCTTATAAATATGAATTTATTCGAACTTGTTTATTATTACTTTCAAAGTTAATTATTTAAATAATTTAATTAATGATTTTTCAAGATTTTAATATTGATTTTACTTCCATATTCCTTAAGGAAATGGAAGTATGGTGATGGCAAAAAAAATCGTGTTCGAGATTATTGCAGATTCTGATTGTACTACACTCAAAACTTGAAAAAAAGTCGTTTTCCGAAAAGTGTCTGAGTGTCTGTCTGTTTGTCTGTCTGTCTGTCTGTCTGTAGATTTTGTTCTATGGCAAACGATAACAGCCGCAAATTCAAACAGAATCAAATAATTTTTTGCATAGAGCCCTGATTTGTAGAGTACTCACGACCTATTGTTTTTGGTGAAGATCGGTTGAGAGAAAGGGGTAGTTTATCTGCAACGATTTTTTTTATCAAGGGTATTTTTTTTTTGGCGAACGATAACAGCCGCAAATTCAAACAGAATCAAATAATGTTTCGCATACAGCCCTGAATTATGGAGTTCTCAAGACCTATTGTTTTTGGTGAAGATCGGTTGAGGGAAAGGGGTAGTTTACCAGCAACAGTTTTTTTGTCAATGGAAATTTTTTTTTGGCAAACGATAACAGCCGCAAATTCAAACAGAATCAAATAATGTTTCGCATACAGCCCTGGCTAAATTGTAGAGTTCTCAAGACCTATTGTTTTTGGTGAAGATCGGTTAAGGGAAAGCGGTAGTTTACCTGCAACGTTTTATGTTTTAACAAGGGTATTTTCTATGGCAAACGATAACAGCCGCAAATTCAAACAGAATCAAAAGATTATTTGCATACAGCCCTAAATTGTAGAGTTCTCAAGATCTATTGTTTTTGGTGAAGATCGGTTAAGGGAAAGGGGTAGTTTACCAGCAACGTTTTTTTAACAAGGGTATTTTATATGGCAAACGATAACAGCCGCAAATTCAAACAGAATCAAATAATATTTTGCATACAGCCCTGATTTGTAGAGTACTCAAGACCTATTGTTTTTGGTGAAGATCGGTTTAAGGGGAAGGGGTATTTTACCAGCAACGTTTTTTTATCAAGGGTATTTTCTATGGCAAACGATAACAGCCGCAAATTCAAACAGAATCAAATAATGTTTTGCATACGTCCCTGAATTGTAGAGATCTCAAGGACTTTCGATTTTGGTGAAGATCGGGTAAGGGGAAGGGGTAGTTTACCAGCAACCTTTTCCGTTTTAACAACAGTAAAGTACTTGAAAATTCATTTAAATTTTTTCAAACAATGGTAATTGTTAAAAATAAAATAATTTTGTTGCCAGGCAATAAAATTATAATTTTTTCATTTTAATGTAAATTATGTATGAGTTAATATACATGTATAAAATAATATATCGTTCGTGAGTAGAGGGAAAATGCTGGTCCTGACTAACAAAGGATGCCGCCTTTCCCACGGTCCAAGATTTTTTCCCACGCTCTCCCCACCACCGCTGGACCTGCAGCATCCGCGAATTTCCACCAATAAAATTTCATACTGCCTTTCGCGCGCCAAGTTCAAAGAGATGCCGCCGTTCCCACGGTCCAAGATCTTTTCCCACGCTCTCCCCACCACCGCTGGACCTGCAGCATCCGCGAATTTCCGCGAATAAAATTTTTTATTTTTTTTTTTATTTTTTAATTAAATTGATTTGCATATCAAGGGTGGGTGGGAGGTGGGGTGGGGTTCAATGGACCACCCGCATCCGTGAATATAATTTTTTATTTTTTTAATAAAGCTGATTTGCATATCAGGGGTGAGTGGTGGGTGGGAGGTTCCGACTTGATGCATTATAGTGTATATATTAAATATATGATCAGGGTTACCAACCTTGCATGAGTTCAAATTTGTTGTGTGTTATAATGTATATTAAATCTATATGATCAGGTTTACCAACCTATGTATGGGTTCAAACTTGATATGTGTGTGTATTATAGTGTATATTAAAATATATGATCAGGGTTACCAATCCCGCATTATTGTGTGTATAGAACAGATCTGCCAACATTTTTCTTCGGTGGGAAATTCAAACTATATTATAGTGTATAGTAAATTGTTGACGACTTCGATATCAACTCTCTCTCCCCTCCCTCTCTCTTTGTCTCTAGACACAGTTATCGATCACGATATAAACTCTCTCTTTATGTCATCAGTTTTACATAAGCGTCGTGCTACTTATGGATTATTGTAAGTAGCGATACTAAAATGTAATCCCCAGGAAATATATTTATCACCTACCTCGTTGCGTCCTACTTCTAATTTTTTTTGACACATGACAGTCATTGACCACGATTTAGAAATTAATATACTGTCAAGTCTGTGTGTGGTAAAGTGTTACGCATAAAAAATCTCCGTGAAATAAGGTATTTTCAAAAGTTTTGTGTACACATACACACATTGTATATGTCTCTCTCTCGCTCGCAGACGTCGGAAGCAATTCCTAGTTTATAATGTAATTACCTGTGCGTGTATGTCTCTCTTTCGCATAAAAAAATCTCCTTGAAATAAGGTATTTTCAAAAGTTTTGTGTACACATACAAATCGCTATCGGACGATGTACGTGCTGCTCACACACACACACATTGTGTATGTCTCTCTCTCGCTGCAAACGTTGACAAGAATTCCCTTATTCAAAGCGATTACGTTGTCACAGTACACAAACTTAAATATGCCTTACAGACTATTGTAATTTTAAAAATTCATTTTTGCATTAATTAAATATATATATATCGTAAACAATGAAATAATAATATTTCGTCATTAAAAAGTTATATTCAGTGTGTATGCACACACACACACACACACACACACACACACACACAACGATACAGAATTAGATATAGTTATTATTCGATAACTTAAACCAGAGGTAATTAACCTTGTGTACGTTGTCTAAATCAGGCGCTCTACTTTCTAATTTGACACCTGTCAAGCATTAGCACCGCTGACAGTAATTACTCTAAAAACGGACACACACACGAGCTTTTGCACACACACACACACACACACACACACAAAACGATACAGAATTAGATATAGTTATTATTCGATAACTTAAACCAGAGGTAATTAACCTTGTGTACGTTGTCTAAATCAGGCGCTCTACTTTCTAATTTGACACCTGTCAAGCATTAGCACCGCTGACAGTAATTACTCTAAAAACGGACACACACACGAGCTTTCCCCCCACTACAGTGTACAATATATATACGCAAAGTAAATTAGCGACAATTTCTCATTTGTCTGCTTGCGCATGCTGATACTGTACGTCTTACGTGTCTTCAGTATACACATCTTCTTTGGTAAGTGTACAGATTTTATTTAAAGGTAAAAATTATCAAGTGCATTATTTATTGAATTTAATACATGTGTGTGTGTGTGTATGATCAAATTATTATTATGTCTGCTACAATTTTCTGAAATATATTCTTAATGTATTTTTATATTAATTTTATTGTATGTACCGATTTTATTTAAACGTAAAAATTATTTGCATTATCAAGCGCATTATTTATTGAATTTAATACATGTGTGTGTGTGTATGATCAAATTATTATGTCTGGTACAATTGTCTGAAATATATTCTTACCGTTTTTTTTTTTTTTTTTTTTTTTTTATAGTGGCAATTTCTCATTTGACTGCCTGCATGAAAGCTATCACTGCATTTTTTTAAATAGTTGAAAGACTGTTGTAGTATTGTATGTCTTCAGTATACACACAACTATCATCATTAAGGGTGTATAGACAACACACATACTAGTTGGTGAGTGTACAGATTTATTTAAACGTAAAAACATTATCAAGCGCATTATTTATTGAATTTAATACATGTGTGTGTGTGTGTGTGTGTGTGTGTGTGTGTGTGTGTGTATGATCAAATTATTAGTATTATGTCTGTTACAATTCTCTGAAATATTGCTTTAAACAAACATTTTTAATGTAACAAATTTAGAAAGCAGGTCACGACGAATGATGACATTTATATCTCTCTAATTCTGTTGTGGACATGCATAGCTGTAAGCGGTGACCATTTCCTTATGAAAGTGGAATGTAGACTTTCCTAAATTATTTGCATTAAAACATCATCAAGCGCATTATTATTTATTGAATTTAATACATGTGTGTGTGTGCGCACGCGTGTGTGTATGATCAAATTATTATGTCTCACTTCTAATTGAAGATATATTTTAGGTATAGCTGAATGTTAAGCGTACAACGTCCGTCCGTCATTTAAGGGTACGTTTGTGTGTGGACAACGCTCGCTAGTTTGCTGCAAGTAAGTAAGTATACATTATGGAGTGGGTTATACAAATAATAATAAAGTGCGTGTAATATATACATTTTATTAAAATACATACACACAGCTCCAAGATTATATTAAACAGTTTTTACAATTAAAAATACATACACACAGCTCCAAGATTATAGTGTTACAAGTATGAAAATATATCTAAGTATTAAAATATATCTAAACTAGTTTTACAATTAAAATACACACACACACACACAGCTCCAATATTATAATGTTACAAATATGAAAATATATATTTAAAACTAGTATTTACAAAATATGTATAAAATAAGTCTTAAACACGTCTATGTACTGTGTTGGACAATGGCGTATATTCTACAAGCGAATCATGTAGTATCATACAGTAGGCAGTCGTCTGTGTAGGAAAATTCATTGACGATTCAAATTCTAAACGTACATCAACTGCTGAAGACTTAATTGCATCGTCTTGTCTGCTACAATCGAATACAAACAGCGGGGCTTTTGATTTGAATAATTCCGGTGTCAGTACTGGGCTGCCGTCTAAACGGTGGTAATACGAACTTTGAAAACTGGAGTACATATTGTACAATACTGCAAAACGGTCTTTCCCAATATCCAAGTTTAAATTATCGTAAGGATAATACTTGTCGTTTAGAAACAGTCTCGCATTGATCACGTTACAGTGATCAAATTCATCGGCGCGTGCTGTCAGTACATTTTTTCTTGCTGTCTGAAACGCTAACACAACAAAGCGTGGTTTTTCTAGCTGACTCGAGGTCTTGACAATCCAATTCTGCCTTTTAGTCTGTGGTAAGGCAGGATACTCGTGCAACTCCCAGGTCCTAAAAGGCATAGTTATCGGGTGGTCTTTCTCTATGAGTCGTAACAGTGGTAATCTGTACGCATTAGCTACATGTACATAAGGCATTTTCCAGTAAACTTTATCTAGTTCAAGAACACAATTAGCAGTCGTTTGTCCGCTTACTAAAACCATAGCGTTTATGTCGGTAGATGTGCGTAGGAGTATAAGTTCTTGTTTCACGTTCAGCACGATGCGTGTATAGTCTTCTGCGAATCCCATTAGCATTTTCAGTGGTATACAAAAGTTGAATTCGCCGTCATCATTCACTTTTAATATGTTCGTGGTCGGCGCCACCCAACCTGCGTTTTCCATTGCGTTACGTGTGTTGTTGTTGAGTGATACAAAAGTTTTAATAGTTGACGTAACACCGACGTTTCTGGTATGGTCCACTACCACTCCGGCCAACTCGTAACGAATCTCTTCAAAGAGAAATGCTATAGCATTGTTCACCAGTTCCACATTCAGTGCAGTATCTGCAGCCGCACTAGGGTTTTTAACCAACTTGCCTTCGATGTAGAGGAAACTTTCTGACGGCAGTGTAAAGACGTCCTGTTGTTGTATTGGCACACGTATTTCATCATTGTTTCCATATCTTGTTGTTGCGTACGGTGCGTGTGAGTGAAATGAAAAGTGTGTGATACTGTCTTCAAAGAACGGTTGCTGCTCCACTGATAATATTCCACTCGCCATGTTACTTGTTTACAACAACAAAACCCAGTGAAATCAGGAAACGACGGTTAACTGATGTTAATCGTTTCAGTTTCGAACGAGTACTGATGCGTTTCCTAACTGATATTTCTTCTTCTTCTTTTTTTATTACTGACGACTGTGGTAGCAGCGGTGGCGAAGAAACAAAGTACAAGCCCATGTCTATAGTCGTTTTAGATGTAAACGCACAGTGATGACTTCTCCGCGAAAATCTATTACGTCACCGTCCTGATCGTGTAAAGATAATGTTATGTTGTCCAAACGACTCACATTCACAGGTAGGTATATGACGTTTGTAGGCGATTCAATTATTTTGAATCCTGGTTCGACTGACGGATAGAACGAGTGCAGTGTGTGCTCAGTTTTACCGTTCTTGTATGATCCTTGCGCTATATTACACCTTATCAGTATACTGTTCACTTTTATAATGTTAACTGTGGCGTCAGACGTGTGAGTTTTATTCGCTTCAAGCAGACGCTTTTCCTTGAAACCCAACATATCACCGATACCGTACACTGTTTGTTGAAAGTCAATAGCCAATGCACAAGGCAGTTCACATTTCAGTGTATTGTTGTTAGGACGTAGACTAATCTTTGAGTCTCCTAACTGCTTTTTGAGGAAGGCTTCTATGTCACCGATTTCATAAGCACCTGTAGGTAAAGTTATCAAGTCCCACGTTGTTCCGTCCCGTAGTACTGGAAACACATTGTTTTTTCCCTCAATCACGTTCGGTATACTGTTGTATGTAGTAAAGTCCAATAGACCTACATACCATTCGCCGTTTGTTAGTTCGAGAGGTGGGAAAAAGTCACATACAAGAGCAGCAGCATTCGTACCTGTTAAGGTGACAGACAGCGAAGACATCTTGTCGCTTACTGATCACTCACGCGTTAAGAAGTCCAAACATAAATGCCCGCAGATGACTGTGTGTGGTGGCTGTTCACGCTCGTAATTGTAGTAAATGTCAGTGTCGGTTCCAAAATACTGTGTCAGCTCAAGAGGTGGCTGCATATTACCATACGCATCATAGTAGTAAACTTGTTTGTTTCGCTTCTTCTAGCAAACCCAGTGCGTACCAGGTCCTTCTGCACTGTCCAGATTAACAACTGCACTCTCATTCTTCCATGGTCGTGTGTGTGGTAAAGTGTTACGCATAAAAACTCCTCTGAAATAAGGTATTTTCAAAAGTTTTGCGTACACATACAAATCACTGTCAGACAATGCACGCACTGGTATGCAAATTAGTTTTTTTGTCTGTAAGGTCGTAGGTATAGACCTGACGCTATTTTTTTATTGTTACGTTTATGCCTTGGGACTGTTTTGCGTTTGCGGGTTGTTTTGCGTTTGTTCGCGGATTGACGTTTAATTCCTGAACCCTTCTTCTTTTTTCTGCAACCACTACGCGAGCTCCCTCCACCCACTGCCGATTTCACTTTCATTGCGGCGGCTACAGCAGCAGCATACGCTCTTTCACTAACACCGGAATTCCAATCTTTCACTCGTTCCCACGCTTTGTCGGCAAGAACGCGATCAGCTATACGTCTTCGACTGTTGTCTTTGTACCTTGCGTAGGCGATATCGTGTTCGCGACAGGCTTCGTCCAACTCGTTGATTCCGCGTTCGCCACGTGCCAATCTCTCTTTGAGTTTTGTTCCAGGTCCACAGAATCGGTAGCCGGGTAGGTGTAATTCTACTGGTAATGCGTCCACCGCTCGATTAATCAAAGTAGGTACTGACGAAACGATAGCGGGCACAGTGTTTTTAAGTATTTTTCCAATTACACCACGCCCCATTCTTTTCTTACGAAGTACGTGCATTCTTGTAAACAGATCTCCAATCCTTGATTTCCGTTTCCGTATCGAGAACGTCTATTAAACGCCCCACCTCTTCAATATATTCAGACAGGACTAAACGCTGTGTCGCCCTGTCTTGATATTTATAGACAAACTTTATTAGATTGATTATATGAGCGTGAAATACCTGAGTGACCTTGTACAATTCGGTCTTTATATGTAATTTTAATTCGTGCATTTGTCGTACAGTGACTGCGTCTTTGTCATTGACACCGTTCGCTATATTCGTAATTTTTCTTCCGGCAGCGTAGAAAGCATCGTTTTGCAAACTGATTGTGTGTGCGTGTAAAAATTCCAAATTCACTGCGTCTTTGAAGTCAACAGGCGCTTACACACGCGTTAGTCGGCAGTCATTAACGATTACGTTATCTGCACGATCTTTTTTCAAACTCTTCTCGTCTACGTATCGTTTTGTGGCTGCATCTCTTGATTTAAGCGGATCGTTTAGCATTATTATTCGATGATCTTTTGCGTCTACGGTAGCGTCGTTCTTGTACTGTAAGCATGCGTCCTTTACGTACTGTAAAGAAACAACATCGTGCAACTCTTCAGGATCACCCAAGTTGCGTATCTTTTTGTTTTTCACATCAAAGTGACCGTCGTTAGTCACTCCTAAACCGATATCCTCACGCAGACTTCGATGAGTTTCTTTTCGCACTCTTACAGCGCTGTCGTGTCTACCGAACTTGTCTACACTCATATTTATGAAGAACTGGTGGTTATAGAACGGTGCGTCTGCTTTTATATGATAATGCCGACTTCGCGTAATTCTTCCAATATCGAAACGATTTCATTCCTATGACCAGTATGACCACTATTTTGAGACGCCATTGACAGTCTCAATCTATTAACCAACTCGTTAGGATCATCCCAATGCACGTAATCGATTGCAGTGTTCGGTTTCATCTCCATATAGCCACTCCCTGTACGTTTTCGTGCAAACAATTTAGATATTACTAGTCGGTACTTGACGCCACTGTTACTGTTTATTCGCGTATTGTGTTTATATTTTTGTTTGTGTCCGTTGGTTGCTAGTAGTATGGACTTATATTTCCTCATATCGTCCTTATTGTATTTTTTCGGTAGTTTCATAAACAAAAGTTCATACAGACCAGGTGTACCCTCGTAAATTTTTCCTTTGACATGAAAGTTGTCGTTATCATCGATTTTCACATTTGAATCACCTATCATAAATTTACCACCTTCGTATCGAACACCATACATACGATCTATAATCCGTTTACAGTCCGCCGATTCGCACAAACGCATATATTTGTTTGCTAATGAATCCTCACTGAAATGTGAAGAGTTAGGGTTCCAGGCGTCCTCGTCACTGAAATGAGAAGCGTTATGACTCTGCGTGCCACTTTCGTTTTCCGTTATTACGTGTTGTGTAGGCTCTTCTTGTTTTATCTGCTGCTTCTCCTCCTCCTCCTCCTCCTCCTCCTCCTCCTCCTCCATCATATCACCACTTAACTTTCGTGAAATAGCTTCTAACGGTTCCAGAATCGGTCGGTAATTTTTTCTAAACTTCTCGTCACCTTCTCTGATACCGTGTTGTAATGCATGATATTTTTTCCTTATGTTGTCGCTTATCGTATCTATATCATACGCAAGTCGTTCCTCCTTATTCATCGTCATCGCGTGTTAGCAAGAGGACTGATTACATTACTACAGTGCAACCACTTTTATACTTCGCCGGAAACAATTATGAATCGATCAAAGCCGATTCTATATCTACCTTCATTTATTGACGAGTCTTTGTCTATGACTAGAAATCCATAACGATCCTTCCACGCTTCCATGCAGACGTCTTTGAAAGCATCATATTTCATATCTATGTTAACGTGATCATTGTATGCATGTCGTAAATTTAGATCGTCTTGTTTGAACAATATCAACAAGTTAGCGTTGTCACGTACCAATTGTTTCGGTATCTGGCTATATGTCTGGCATAGATAGAATGTGTCCACACCGCTATGTCTCCCCATAGCAAAATACTTTCGAATATTGTTTTGTCTTTCACACGATACGTCATCGAATACGATAACAGAGTCGAGACCAGTGATTTCACTCGGTAGCGGGACTTCTTCGTTCTCGCTGCATGCATGATAACCTAAACCTTCATCAGCGAGTGATTTCATCACTGTTTCTAGCATTCTGTATTTTGGTTGAAATAATGATTTTGAAAACACGTATACGTTGCGGAAACGTAGTCCGTTGGCATCAAACAGTAGGTTGAATAGCACATTTGATTTCCCACAGGAACTTGGACCTGTAACGATACAGCGAATACTGTTCGGTAATAGCGGTCCATGTTTACGTTTAGCACTGTCTTCGTCACCAGCCAAAAAGTCCATATCCTTTATTGGTAATTTGTTTGCTTGCTGTACAATCTTCATCTTTGTGAATACCGAAAGCATACTGTTTTCATCACGTGCTGTCACCTTTTTATATTAGATCTTTCTTATGTATCCATGCATCGTGTTTACCATCGAAACCAAGCCAACGAACGCGCACTCTGTCACCTTTGCGTTGTAACACCTTTTCCACTAGGTATACGTCGCCGACTTTGGACTTACTAATCTCGTGCTCGTAAAAACCACCTTTCAACACTTTGTTTAGATGATCTTTTAGCAGATAAGTGACTGGGATGGTAGTGGATTGTACATTATCCACAGTGAATATTTCGTTAGTCCAATTTGGTGTATAACCTTTGGCGAACGTCATTTTGTGCTTACTTATACGAACACGGTCACCGACTTTAAATTTGGGTGGTTTCGTTGGACTGATTTTAGGCGCTGTGTTCTTCCTTATTCGTTCCAACACTATATGTTCGTTGGCGTCATTCACTTCACTAGGTTTCATACCAATGGTTCTGTGTGTGGTATTGTTGTATGATTTCAGTAATGTAGGTAGTAGATCCAACCAGCGGTAGTGTCCTTGTTCGCTGAAAGCTCGATACATGTGTGTCTTCAGTGTGCGATTAAAACGTTCCACTATGGAAGCTTTTTTCTCACTATAGGTTGAGTAATGTTTCACATTATACTTTTTTAGCAACGCTTGTACTGTGCTGTTGTAATACTCCTTCCCGTTGTCCGTCTGTAAATATTTCATTCGATTAGCAGTTAGTATAGGCTCTAGTGCGTGCTTTACTTCTTTTCCTGTCTTTGTTTTCAATGGTACAGCGTACGCGTACTTGCTAAACGCATTGATCACTGTCATCATGTACTTGTACCCTTTGTTCACTCGAGCGTATGGTATCATCTCCACAAGATCCGCCTGGTACAAGTCGTGTAGACCCTTCAATTCAACCGCGCGCCTAACGAAATTCCTTCTCGCTGCTCTGTGTAGCTCTAGAGCTATAGTCTTGCGTGCGTTGTTCATGGTTTAAGATACACTAACATAATACCAGCGTTAAAAATACTATATATATATCTATAACAGTTTCTTTGTTTTTCAGTATTCACTCTCTCGTCTGAATATCATGTCCGACCTTCAACAGAATCCAGAACAACAACAACAACATCAGCAGGAACAGGGACATCCTCAACAAGGTAAAAATTTTTTTAAATACCAATTGTCTCTCTCTCTATAATTATGCAGCAAACCAAATTTGTTTGATATGAATTAACTCTGTCTAACCTGTACAAGATAGTCTCTTGACGTTGTTTAGAAATTGATATGGCGGAGAAAATTTTTTATGTTCTGACATAGGTTTGTCACCTTCTCCCCAATGTATTGTCTCTTGACATCGTTTAGAAATTGACATGACGGAGAAAATTTTTCATGTTCCACCATAGGTATGTCACCTTCTCTCCAATGAACTAATTCAATTCCGCAACAAAAGCATTTAACTCTATCGTCTATGAATGACATACTATGTCCACAAACATCATAATTTAGCGGATAGTAGTAAAACCCAGCAAACGCTAACTCGGCGGGGCTGACAAACGTCACTTCCCAATACTTGAATGATTTTCTTCTTTCACTTTCAATGCTAAAATCAGGAGTAGCTGCCATCTTCACAGTTTGCAATAAACTAACGTGTACGTGTAACGTGTAGTTTGTAATATTACTAACGTGTACTATCTATTTATTTACCACAAACATGAATTTGTGTGTGTGTGTGTGTGTGTGTGTGTGTGTGTGTGTGTGTGTGTGTGTGTGTGTGTGTGTGTGTGTGTGTGTGTGTGTGTGTGTGTGTGTGTGTGTGTGTGTGTGTGTGTGTGTGTGTGTGTGTGTGTGTGTGTGTGTGTGTGTGTGTGTGTGTGTGTGTGTGTGTGTGTGTGTGTGTGTGTGTGTGTGTGTGTGTGTGTGTGTGTGTGTGTGTGTGTGTGTGTGTGTGTTATTCATCATTCCTATTAGCTAATACATGTGTTTCTATTGTTTCAGTTATGACACGATTTTATATTGTGCGAAACACCAGTATTAGAGGATCCCTCACAACTTTTAATTACCTGCCCGTGTACACGGACACAGAAGAAGAAGATCAAGATATATTACCGATAATGACTGAGGTGCGACCTTTATTGTGCAAGGATATTCTGGCAGAACAAGCACGTTTACACAGTATCAAATGGCATATTGCGTGCAGGATACGTTTCACTAAAACTGTGTTAGATGGTGACAGCGGCGAAGAAAAAGAGGTAACCAAAGACGCCGTCTTCCACGGACGTTGTCGTACGTTGCTCACGGACGACAACGACGAGTTGAACTGTCTACTCGATGAATCCTACGATAAAATCATGAATAGCATATCCAATTTTACCCGTGACGGGAGCGGATGGTCGGTGGATGCTGTACTGAAGCTGGAACTGGTTGTTGGACGGTACCGGCCTCTAGCAGCGTCCTCCTACCTTCCAACCCCGCGAAAACTTGCACTCACCAAGGCAGTAGTCAACATCAATAACTCCCAAGATGAAATGTGTTTTCTATGGTCCGTACTAGCTCACATACACCCTCAAGAACGTAATAAAGAATTTATTTCAAACTACATCTTATTCAAAAACACAATAAATATGTCCGGTATCGAGTACCCTGTTTCTATAAACTCACTTTCTAAATTTGAAACACAAAATCCCAATATTTCTATAACGTTTTCGGCTATGATATAGAAGACAATATCAGAAACGAATCAAAAAATGAGGTTTATCCGTTAAGAATTACCCCCAATAAGGACAGATTACATCATGTTAATCTTTTGCTTCTGTCCGATACAAATAGTCGAAAACATTACTGTCTTATCAGTAGCATTAATAAATTGCTATTTTCCCTAACAAAAGTCAATCGTAAATCATTTTACTGCGACTATTGCCTGCATCGTTTCTCCACAGAACATGGTCTGTCCGATCATCTCCCCTACTGCACACCTTACGGCGAGCAGAAAACCAAAATGCCCACAGAGGAGGAGAAGTTTATGTCATTTAAAAATTACGCGCACTGTCTTAAAGTACCCTTTACCGTCTACGCCGACTTCGAGTCCCTCATCACTCCGCTTCAATCGTGTTCACCTGGTAACAACGTCCCGACGACAGTGCACGAGTTAGGTGAATTCTACTCAGTTGATAGCAACGGTGCCCGTCAGAAAATAACTTCTCCTCCTGTATCGTCCACATCATACGAAGCGATGCATATTCCGTCAGGTTTCTCCTATGCTATCGTCGATCACGCGCACAGCCTCTGGAGAGAGGCTAAAGTTTATCGGGGTGAAAACGTCGTAGACACTTTCTTCTCGTGGTTGATGAAAGACGCCGAGGATATGATGAAGGTAGTACGACATAACGTACAAATAATTATGTCCGATGATGACAATGTTGCATTCACTAACGCCACCGTTTGTCATTTGTGTGAGCGTCCTTTGACAGACGATGACAAGGTACGCAATCATTGTCATCTTACGGGGAAATTCTTGGGAGCAGCCCACAATAGCTGTAATCTAAGCTACAAGATGCCTCGTCATATCCCCGTCTTCTTTCACAACCTTCGTGGCTACGACTGTCACCATTTAATGCAGGGTTTAGGAAAATATAAGGACCAACACGTATCCTGCATTGCAACATCTAGTGAGCGTTACGTGTCGTTCTCCCTGGGTCCCTTGCGTTTCGTAGACTCCTTTCAATTTCTTAATCGCTCTCTGGACACACTCGTTACCAATCTGTCCACGTCCGGGAGCCAATTTCCTTTGCTCAGAGAGGAAATGCTTAGACGGGGTTTCGACGAACAGACCAATCTGCTCGTACGCAAGGGGGTATACCCTTACGAGTACGTTGACAGCATTGATCGGTTCAACGAAACAAGTCTGCCCGCTCGTGAACACTTTGATAACCGGTTGTTGGAATCGTCTATTTCGGACGCAGATTACGAGCACGCACAAAACGTGTGGAGTGCATTCAATCTGCGTACGTTTGGAGATTACCACGATTTGTATTTGTTGACAGACGTAATGCTGCTGGCCGATGTCTTTGAAAGTTTCCGAGACATGGCCTTACGCGATTACTGCTTGGACCCGTGTCATTTTTACTCGCTTCCCGGACTCGCTTGGAACGCGATGCTAAAAATGACAGGGGTCGAATTAGAGCTGTTGATAGAGATAAATCAACATCTGTTCGTCGAGTCTGGGGTCCGCGAAGGCTGCGCGATGATATCCAACCGTCACGCAGTCGCTAACAATCCTCTGATTCCAGATCAGTACGATGTATCGAAACCGACCTCCTTCATTCTGTATACGGACTGTAATAATTTATACGGTGCAGCCATGTCGCAACCACTCCCTTACGCAGACTTCCGATGGCTCGATCGTAACGAAATCGAGTCCTTGGACGTACGTAATGTGAGTGATGATTCCGACATCGGGTACATCCTCGAAGTCGACCTACACTATCCTAATACCTTACACGACCTACATTCCGACTACCCGCTTGCACCTGTGCGCCAGCGCGTAACACCCGATATCCTTTCTCCCTTTTCCAAACGTTTACACGAGAGTATATACAGATCATCGTATAACGAATCAGGGTCATCCGTAGAGAAGTTGTTAACAACTTTGGAGGACAAACAAAATTACGTTCTCCATTATCGAAATTTGAAATTGTATTTAAGTCTTGGCTTAGAGCTGAAAGCGACTCATAGGGTGTTGTGTTTTAAGCAAAGCGCTTGGTTGAAACCGTTTATCGATTTCAACACCCACAAGAGGCAAGCAGCCGTCAACAGCTTTGAAAAAGACCTTTTCAAACTGATGAACAACGCCGTATACGGTAAGTCGCTGGAGAACGTACGGAAACATATAGACTTTGAACTAGTCTCGGATGAACGACGGCTTCAAAAACTAGTTTCCACACCTAGGCTAAAACGTATGATTCGTTATACGAACGATCTGGTGGGGCTCTCACTCCGTAAAAAATCCATTGTTCTTTCCCGTCCCGTGTATGTCGGCTTCACGGTGCTTGACGTTAGCAAAACGATAATGTACGACTTTCATTATCGTTATGCTGTCGCCAAGTACGGTCGCAACGTTAAATTGTTAATGACAGATACAGACAGTCTGATGTATAGTATTCAAACATCAGACTTGTATGCAGACATGAAGAAGGACCTACACGTTTTTGACACATCGGATTACCCTACGTCTCATCCTTGTTATAGCCTTAAGAACAAAAAGGTTGTCGGACTGTTCAAGGATGAAACGTGTGGTCGTCCTATTAGAGAATTCGTGGGTCTCCGTGCGAAATGTTATTCGTTCCTTGTGGCCCACGAAGATCCTACCAAAGAGTGTCAAAAACGTGTATGTAAAGGTGTGCCTCGAGTTGCGATTAAGAGGAGTCTGCGACACGATATGTATCGCAAGTGTCTCACTGATCATTGTCAGTTTTCTACCAGTGCGCTTTGTTTACGTAGCGATCATCATACGCTGTACACGATGCGTGTAAATAAGCAAGCGTTGTCACCGTATGATGATAAGCGCTATATATTAGACAATGGTCATGATACGCTTGCATAAGGTCATTATCGAATACACCGAATCAACATGGAGAACGACGACGACACCTCCCCACCTGCTAAAAAAATTTGTCTTCATGTATAGTAACCCCCCTCAACACTTGTTTCTTTCGTCAGTTGACGTCTCTCGGTGCTTCAGTCCAGACGTCTGTAAACGTAAGTTCACATATTAATATCGCAACGATATTTGTGTGTTTAAACATAATATATATATATATATAAGTTTGTAATGTGTGGTTTCTTTGTCTTACAGTATTATGGATAACACTGCGGTTATAATTGACTTCCAGTGCTTTTTCGACGACAACGGAAAATATATTGTGAAGGAACTGTCAATCATGGACGTTCTGAGATTTGCTGGTAGACATTGGATTTTGACTCCTCCTGCTACATCCGTTACGAATCCCAAATACGTTAGGACAAACCACTGGTTAACGTCAAATTATCATAGACTTAGATGGAGCGAAGGAGAGACACCGTACGACAATCTTGTTTCATTGTTAACATCACATACACGTATATATAAATATGTGTTTGTGAAGGGTTTTGAGAAAAAACGTTTTTTGCAATCAAAGATAATACACAATAATATCATCAATCTCGATGACTTTGGTTGTCCTAAAAACATACCGTATCTATTTCATGGAACAGAATGTCTTAGACATTTCAATTCTTCTGACCGATGTGCCAACTATAAGGTGCATGCTATTCGGGAATGGATGATTCATGATTTTTGCTTTAAACAAACATTTTTAATGTAACAAATTTAGAAAGTAGGTCACAGCGAATGATGACATTTATATCTCTCTCATTCTGTTGTGGACATGTACATACATGCATAGCTGTAAGCGGTGACTATTTCCTTATGAAAATGGACTTTCCTAATGACATTGTTATATTTTTGGTGTCTCTAATTTCGTCTGTGGGACATGTTCATACATGCAAATGAAAGTGGGACACCGACTTTTCTGATGACAACGTTACCACCACCACCACCACTATCACATTGTACTGTCCTTTTGTGTCGAATATTCTGGCATTGTTTGGTTCTCTCTCGCTTGATACAGACGTGTTCACTAGTGTCTTTCTCTCTCTCTTCTAATAATGTCGTTTCTTGTAAAGTTTAATGCTGTAAGTGCTATCGAGTACAAACGATGTTCAGAATTGACAGTGAATAAAAAATATCCCATCATGGTCTTAACAAATGTGGACACAAAATATGGGAACTCTGTGCTTGCTACGTTGGAGGATGGCGACCGCCAGTATCGTGTCTATCTTCCCAAGAGGTATGCAGGTGTCTTCACGAATGAGGAGCTCAGACATATCAAACCTAAAGAACTACATTTAGTGTATCGAGGGACGAGAAATCAAACAACACAAGTAGAGATTGAGTCCTAACGTCGTAAGTAGCAATCGTGTTAACAAACAATTTATTGATGTGTGTGTGTGTGTGTGTGTGTGTGTATGTGTGTGTGTGTAGTTTCAACTCTCTGTACTTAACACTTTAATAATTGAATTTGTATGTACATGATAAATGTATCATTGATTCTATTTAGTTTCGTTGAATAATAGTTGGTTCGATTAGAAATTATTTGAAAGTACATTAACTTATGTGATAAATGTATCATTGATTCTAAGCAGTATTTACAAATTTCCGATGAATAATATTTGGTTTGATTAGAAATTATTTGAAAGTACATTAACTTATGAAAAATGACACATACTTGAAAAAGTTTACTTACTTAACGCATTTGATTCTTTCCACTAACTCTGTGTGTCTGTGTGTGTGTGTGTGTGTGTGTGTGTGTGTGTGTGTGTGTGTGTGTGTGTGTGTGTGTGTGTGTGTGTGTGTGTGTGTGTGTGTGTGTGTGTGTGTGTGTGTGTGTGCGTGCGTGTGATAATTGAATATTTATCGTATCAGTGATTCTAATATCGACTGTATTGTTATGTTACAGATAAACTTCCTTGTGAACTGTATCTACAGCCGGGAAATTATTATTTAAAAATCTTACAATGTCAAAAATTATTATTAATATTGTATTTATTTTATATAACAATGTTTGTTTGTGCTATATATATTTAATCAATGTAAAATGTATTTTTGAATAATTGTATTATAACGGTTTGTAAACTATATTTTAAGTTTGTGTACAGTGCTGTAAATATATATATTTAATCATTTAAAACAATATTATTATTAATATTGTATTTATTTTATATATAACAATGTTTGTTTGTGATATATATATTTAATCAATGTAAAATGTATTTTGAATAATTGTATTATAGTGGTTTGTAAACTATATTTTAAGTTTGTGTACGGTGTTGTAAATATATATTTAATTATTTAAAACAAATTATGGTTTATTTTAATTTATTTCGTTATAAACCTCCGAATATGCATGCAATTATTTGTATAGTAATCAGAAATGTGTGAGAGAGAGAGAGAGACATTTTAATAATTTGCAGCTTGTATCTTACAATCACAAAAATTATTATTATTTAAACTGATAATTGTTTTATTAAAATCTTACAATGACGAAATATTATTATTATTTCATTGTTTACGATATATATTTAATTAATGCAAAAATGAATTTCTAAAATTACAATGGTCTGTAAACCATATTTAAGTTTGTGTGTGTGTGTGTGTGCATGCATAGTTAATCTTTCTATCACTAATTACCTTTAGTATCGCTACTTACAATAATCCATAAGTAGCACGACGCTTATGTAAAACTGATGACATAAAGAGAGAGAGAGAGAGAGTTTATATCGTGATCGACAACTGTGTCTAGAGACAAAGAGAGAGGAGGGGAGAGAGAGTTGATATCGAAGTCGTCAACAATTTACTATACACTATAATGCGTCTGCTAATATAGTTTGAATTTCCCACCGAAGAAAAATGTTGGCAGATCTGTTCTATACACACAATAATGCAGGATTGGTAACCCTGATCATATATTTTAATATTCACTATAATACACACACACATATCAAGTTTGAACCCATACATAGGTTGGTAAACCTGATCATATAGATTTAATATACATTATAACACACAACAAATTTGAACTCATGCAAGGTTGGTAACCCTGATCATATATTTAATGTATACACTATAATGCATCAAGTCGGAACCTCCCACCCACCACTCACCCCTGATATGCAAATCAGCTTTATTAAAAAAATAAAAAATTATATTCACGGATGCGGGTGGTCCATTGAACCCCACCCCACCCCCCACCCACCCTTGATATGCAAATCAATTTAATTAAAAAATAAAAAAATCAAATAAAAAATTTTATTCGCGGAAATTCGCGGATGCTGCAGGTCCAGCGGTGGTGGGGAGAGCGTGGGAAAAGATCTTGGACCGTGGGAACGGCGGCATCTCTTTGAACTTGGCGCGCGAAAGGCAGTATGAAATTTTATTGGTGGAAATTCGCGGATGCTGCAGGTCCAGCGGTGGTGGGGAGAGCGTGGGAAAAAATCTTGGACCGTGGGAAAGGCGGCATCCTTTGTTAGTCAGGACCAGCATTTTCCCTCTACTTTCGTGGCAGGTAAGCATATCTCAGTTATGTAATGTTTATGTTTCCATTTTATTATTATGACTACAGCAATAAAAAGGCAGGGAAGACACACACACACACACAAAATTCGCGTTATTTCTGGCCTCACTCATGTTTATTTTCTTACATTTGCACGCTTTTTAAATGGAAAGTGCCGAAACCCACACCAACATAACGCGTGCAAGCCGAAAAAATGGACATCAATTTGCTTCCTGTGGATCGCTGGGCAGTGTAACTGCACGTGTTTACAGAGGAACGATTCATAGACAGACTTTTCGTCTTTAGGGAATGAACCCTCTGCAAGATGCTGAGGGTCCATGAGTGACTTCGGAGCGCTCCTTCTTTTTCGCGTGTTTGTTCTGTGAAACACACTGTAGATTCGCAGCTTTACCCTAAGCAACGCTCAATAGGAAATGTTGAAAATTTTTGTCCACGGTGTACCCTCATTCACACTAAACCTGCTCTGATGTTTTAATTACGGACATCATAATATTAAAACTTTGGAAACTTGAGCACTACTTAATGGAGATCAATCATTAACTTATACAAGCCATTAATTTTATGCATATTTTTTATATATATGTGTGCAACGTTATCGGCAACAAAGAAGTAGTTTTTTGTTAAAATTGCTTCCCGGGATATTTGGCCGTAGTCCAATTTTTCTACAAAACCAGACGTTTCGGTAATGCCATCGACTTCCATCATCAGTGAAAATCGAGTGCGATAACGTGAGGTGGTATACGTTAGTGACCACAGTACTGTGGTTAAGGCTGAAGCAGTAAGTAGAAAGAAGTAGTTTCAATGGTAATATTTCATTTCGAAAATGATTGTAAATATAAATCTTAGAATATGGAAGTCATGTATGGGTTCTCCATACCGATATTTATTATTTCAGAATGCTTTTAAAAAATACTCTTAAATAAATTAGCCGTGAATCTTGTTCTACGTGCTTTTTATTTACTTTGTGATTGGTTTCACGTATACTGCAGTATAAGTTTCTTAAGTGATTTAATATTAAGATTTGTATAGCGCTTTTTTATCTACTCTACTTCTTATCTATTTCTTCTTAATTAACTTATACTTGTTCTACAGATTATCACAATATTGAAGTTCTTACTAACTTAGAGTCTCTGTTTTTATAGGTATCTGAATGAAGTTAACTTTACATTTGATTTTAACAAAAGAAAGAAAAATGTTCTTTTTATATAAAAATGTATAAATGATTTTGACTTTCCTGGTACCGATGTTCTCGAAGATGTCCTCTGGGGTCCCTCGATGTCCTAGTCCAATCAGCTAGTGGCGATGATTTCCGCTGCGTCCTGGGTCCCAACGAAGAGTTCAGGGATCAGCAACTCGGTTCCTTCAGCAACTGTTGATGGATTTAACGTCAGTGGTTTAACTGCTGCAACTGCTTCAGGCCCTCGATCCGGATACTCTGCACTGTGTGTGTGTGTGTGTGTGTGTGTGTGTGTGTGTGTGTGTGTGTGTGTGTGTGTGTGTGTGTGTGTGTGTGTGTGTGTGTGTGTGTGTGTGTGTGTGTGTGTGTGTGTGTGTGTGTGTGTGTGTGTGTGTGTGTGTGTGTGTGTGTGTGTGTGTGTGTGTGTGTGTGTGTGTGTGTGTGTGTGTGTGTGTGTGTGTGTGTGTGTGTGTGTGTGTGTGTGTGTGTGTGTGTGTATCTCGTCTCGGGTGTAGCTCTGCGTCGTCAGTTCTTCAGCTCGTACCATGATTTAGACGGCCTCGTTCTGTTGTAGTCTGGGCGTGACTTCTAGTAGTGTATGATCGATCTCTTATATGCGTACGCCAACAGTTTGGGTGTATTGCGCTGTACGCTTATTTGTTGATGAATAAGACTATCGCACGTAGACGTCGTCACCGTCCAGTCGTTATAGAAGAGTGTCTGTGCTGTTCTGAAGTTGACACTTTACAGAAGTGTGTGTGTGTGTGTGTGTGTGTGTGTTCACTGTTTGAATCCTTGTTGAAGAGTCTGTGTGTGTACTACTTGAATGGTTACAGAAGAGAGTGTTGACTGCGTGAACGTTAACAGAAGAGTGAAGAGAGTTCAACCCGAAACCAACGGTTGTTCAAAATTTTTAGAATGATCTGATTGGCTGAAACATTCTCCCTTCTACTTAAAATTGAGTCACCTCATTCCATGAGAACGAAAAATAATTCCCACAGTCCGAGAATTATTATTATTTTTAATATTCTGGAAGACACCGGAACCAATTGTCGGTCGGATGTCCGGTTGCAATTTGTATTGCGATTATCTTGGCCGCAAGCCAAGTTATGCTTAATCTAACATATACATTTGATTCGTAATTTTTACAATTATAACATACCCAAATCTGAACTCCCTAGCTCACTTACTATGGAAGTTATTTAAATAAAATGAATTAGCTCGTTAACTCTTTAATTATATTTAATGAAATTCGCACACCCTATTATTAATATTTCGGCAAACATTTTGGCTATTTTGGATTTTGCCTATATTTATTCGTTTCCGAAATATTAGTGTTTTAAAGTTAGGGCGTGTCCCTAATTTATAACGGTGCGTGTGCGTGGTTACATAACGCCAACGGAACATATCCGCTGTGCGTTTACAATTGTTTGGAATGCTCGCTACAGCGCGAGATATGGTTCTATTGATTTAAATTAATTTTATATTTGATTTTTAAAACTTTCTACATATAACCCCAAATCTATGGGATTTGGTACGTTATAATATATATATATATATATATATATATATATATATATATATATATTATAACACCTTCTCTTTATATATTATATTTGTCAATTTACATATGCCTCTTAGTTGCGGCGACAAATTATATAAAGACCTTTTCTTTCACTATTACTCTACTCTGTGTAAATAATGATAGAAAAATGTTACTTACCCGTGACTTTTTTACTTTTCCTGGGCGCCAGAACAAATCCCAGATACAAATGACGCGGATTCAGCTTAGCTCAGAGCATAGAGACACACTATCTCAGGATTCGTTCAGTGAATGTGGAATTCAAGGAGAATCGTTACAAATAACACTTTAAAATTTGTTGAAGTTTGTTTAATTAACGATTACATGTTATTTTATTAATGTTCTTTCAAAGCTAAGTTAAGGACTTATTGCTAACCTAACTCTTATTATTAATGAGTGTGCGTGAAAAGTGAAGATTAAAACGTCCAAACGACCAATTGTTCTTATCTGGTTTATTTAGGAAAATTTATATCTCCCAAACCAGTGCTAAAGAACGGGTCTGCAATAATTTGCACGTTCAATACTACACCTCACTCTCCATTCAACACTCCTATATTACGTTATTAATGTTTAAATACAAATATGAATTTACTTAGTGTCTTTTAAAATTTTTTATTGATTTTATTATTTATTTTGTTACTTATTTCATTGATCAATGAATATATTTCTTACTGATTGATGCGTCGACCGTAGATAGGAATCCGTAGAGATCCTCCTTTTGATGGTTCGGCTCAGAAGAAATGAAGTTGACCAATGACGTTGACCGATGGCCCTGGGCGCTTACAGATGCTGTAGCTACTCTGGTGCATAGGTCACTTCACAATTAATTAATTGTTTAATTAATTAATTTTTTAATTAATTAATGAGTTGTTACACAGCGAGAGTATTTATTAATGAACTTTACTAGTTCCTCTACTACTGCGGACTACTTCTCGAACTGTTATTTAAATAAACTTTGCGTAGTTTGCGAAATCTAGCTCGTATCTAACACACGTCTTGCCTATTTAATGTTCGAACGAAGAGTGCTCGATTCCCCAAGTCTGAGTTGGCGTCTCTTCTGAATACAGCTTTGCGATTGGTTGTTCCAAATAAATCATGCGTTTTCCATTTGAAACAATATCGAACAAGTCGACCAAACGCCCCTTAACAGGTTTGAGATGGTAGAGAATTACTGGCTAATTTCATACTTCCTCTGTTTGCAAATCGTTTGATTATGGGTATTTGCAAACGTGATTTCACAGATCTGACCACAGAATATTATTGCTTAGGTCTTTCTCTGTAAGTGTGTGAAAACACCTAATTCGTACCTAGCCTAATTTTCTAGTTATTTCTCTTGGCGTTCTTCTTCTGTATAACGTCTGTAAATGTTAATTATATTGGTTGATATTTTGGCTATTTATAGAGCCTTAATTGCTGAACACTATGCAGGTTTCAGAATTGCTGTACGGTATATTTATTAGTTTTGAAGATATTGCAGTTTTAACTAATAAAAATAATTGAATAAAAATTCATGTCTGTGCCGGCAACATTCATAGCAGTGGTGATATTAGACAGAGATAGCTGTGATTATACCCTCTCTCTCTTGCTTACGCCGCTATACTCGCACAGTATGACACTTTCATATAACGATCTGATGGCTCGGCTTTATGAATCGTTATAATATATATCCCGCAAGGAGGCACTGCTGTGGTTTGCTGATAAATTCGGTACAACTACCATCTAGGTCCTAGAACCAGGAAAGTTGCGATTTCAGACCCATGGAAGCGGCGAGGGCTTCGTTTGAATTAAGTATGTGGGAGTAACATTTTTCAGTTGCTATCTCATACCCAAAGAGGGTATCCGTGAATCTCAAAACAAGATAGACCGTCTGGAATATGAAATCTTGTCTAAAGAAGGTTCGTCGTGGTAGCTGGGAATTTTAACGCGAGGGCCGTGGAGTGGGGCATTCCCCACTCAGATTCGCTGGGAAAGAACGTGATGGAAATGGTTGCCAGATGAAACAACGTTCTATCTGGCCTCCGAGGGCATAGCACCACGAGTTGAAGATGGGTAGCAAGATGACTACCAACAACCATCAAGTCTTTAACATCCGAGACCGATGACAACGAACAGAGTTCCTAGAGAGATCACGTAGATGGAACTTGGCCAATATGGATGAACAGAGTTTTAATGAGGTCGTATCCAGTGGTCTGATGGAGACAGCGATGGAGAGGGCCGTTGGGAGAACTGAAATTGAGCTAACCACAACAACCATGAAGCTCATTGTCACTGCTTGTGAGGCATCTATACCTTACAGACGACCAGGCCATGGTAAGCGGCACGCATATTGGTGGACTTCAGAGATTGCAGAGCTTTGAGGAAAGTTTCTTAAGCTCAGGAGAGCAGCGCTACGATCAAGTAATCGGGAATACGCAAGTATTAAGTCGGCTGAACATAATCCCGCAAGAAACAGTTAAGACGGGCGATAAACAGGAGTAAAGGTCGCAGATGGAGTGGTTTGGTTGGGGAGATAAACGTTGACCCACGAAGCCTGACCTACAAGATTGTTATCCACAAGGTTAGAGTCTTTAAATCACGGATTTGGTCACCATGGACCGTGTTGTGCAGATTCTCTTCTCCGCACATCAGATGCCGGATTTGATGAAATGGGAGGTATGCCGCTCTTTAGTGAAGAGAAATTATGCCAGGCTGTGAAATCCCTGTGGAATACGAAAGTGCCGGGACCTGATGGTATTCCCGGTGAAGTACTAAATCCAGTGGTGAGATAGAACCCTCGCCTTCTGATGCGGATGGATAATGCATGCCTCACAGCTGGGGTTTTCTATTCCCCCTGGAAAACTACACGCCTTGTCCCCATTAATACGGGCGAAGGAGATCCTGAAGCGCCGTTGTCTCATCGGCCATTATGCATTTTGGACACATCGAGGAACATTCTTGAGAAGCTTCTTAAGTCGAGACTGCTGTCAAGAGACTCGGGAGGCTGGGGACCTATCGCCAAGACAATATGGTTTCAGAGTGGGGTGGTCGACGATGGATGCTGTTCAGGATGTCATCGAGGCAGTCAGAAGAGCTGAGGATTATAACCAGTTTTCGCGAAGTGTCATCCTCTTGGTCACCTTGGACTTTAATTCAGTGAGATGGAGTGATATACTCCGGGCACTTGAACACACTCTTCAAGTACCCAAGTACCTCCTGAGGATGGTGAATGATTATTTGAAGGACTATACCTTACTCCACCCCTGTCTCCATAGGATGGGTAAGGCACCAACGGCCCATTGTCTGTACCTACTTCTGTGGTGAAAATGACGATGCACACTACACCTTTACGTCTGCGGTAGATGGAATCAAAGGCGGATAGAATTGGAGGCATAGATAGATCATCTAACACCGAAGACCATAGTTGACGTCATGCTCAGGCGGAAGAAATCGTGGGACCGGGTGTCACATTACATCGAGACAATCCTACGAATGAAGAAGGCCGATTTAGACCGTAGCGCGACCTAGGCACATACAAGAAAAACACATCAGGAGCGAAAAGCAAGGCCTAGCCTGAAGTAATGTGACAAACGGTCCCGGGCTAGTGCTCAAGGAGTATGAGGAGGTGTTTTAGTCGGTAGTTCACGAAGGGAGTCCGACACTATGGGCTGTTAGCCCGTGTGCGTAAATAGCATTTTCACCTCCTCAACAAAAGCAAAAACAAAATTATTATTATTATTATTATTATTATTATTACTATTATTATTATTATTATTAGTAGTAGTAGTAGTAGTAGTAGTAGTAGTAGTAGTAGTAGTAGTAGTAGTAGTAGTAGTAGTAGGCCTATATTAAATTTAAGTGAAAAACGAAGCTACTGAAACAACCAATTCAATTCAAAACAGACGATGAAATTAGTGAGTACAAGCTAGGCCTACCTAAATTGTAACAGTGCGGATCCCTGGAGCATGTCTCTGCATTAGCCTCTATTAATAATTTATACTTCATATTTCACGTCTCTGCTCAAATTAAACTGAAAGTTTTCAAATGAAAACATGGTTTTCAATTTGCATTGTTTATTATTCCAGGAAAACAGAGAAAATATTGTCAAACACAGCATTTCGGTAAAATAACGTACTACTTACAATGTATTACTGAATACAGTAACAACGGTCATCCTTAATCGTGAAATAATAATAAAACTTATCCTTAAATAGACATTTACTGTTTCATCTTCATCAGGGATCAAGTCTCAGATTGATCATTCAAATCGCTTGTTTCAATGCAAAGCTTCTCTCTAATATGCCTACAAAGATAATAACTTTACGCTAATTAAACAATACTGGCTAGATTCCGTCAGGTCATCTTAATAGATAATAGATAATAGAAAAGTGTAACAGCTTAATACACTAAATAGAAGGTAGTCTACAGACCTGCTGCACATGGACAGTCGGCGCTGGCAAGAATTAGAGACTGGGTCTTAGCAAGTAGATCGAAATATTTAAGCACAATTGAAGTTTACCACATTCTATTAAACAAAGGCATTTTTTATTACGAGTCACCTCACACTGAGTAAAACAGTACAGCCAAAACAAGCCAAATAAATAACAGTAAAGGGAACACGGCAAGTTCTATCACCAAAGTCGTTCTCATCATTGTCGGATTGTCGGGGAGAATGTTCGGTATTAAAATAGGAAACAAAAAAATTAAAATAAATGGAGTACATCTTTCAAATCTCAGTCTAGCAGGTGATGTAGTTGTGATTAGTAAAAAATGCAGTCGACATAGAAAATGTATTATTGAGTTTAACTACGAAAGAATAACACCGTGTTGTGGAAAAAAAAACATGTGAAGAGACAAAAGACTAAATGTTGTAAACGTAGCCATCTTAAAGCAGATTGTTGGAAGACTGGAAAAAACATGGAAAAGAGCAAGAACGTATAAACTGGATGAGTAATACAAGGATACTATGCTTCAAAAGATAATAAGGAACTTGATTGTTCTTGGATCTGTTGCAGGTAAACCAGCTGCATGCATGGTTGACACTTGTGCTACAGGGTATCCATCGTGCACCCTGATAGTCAGCCACCTCCAGCCTCAGAGCTAAATTGAGCTCATTTACTACATGACTGCACCGAAAATTTTGTCAACATATTAGGAAAGGTTGTCTTGAGGGTTGGCCGGGAAGATAAAGTTTTACACGCCTGAAATGATAGGGAGAGCCAACCATTCGATTAAATAAATGTCGGTGACAAGAGACTCTTAGTATCAGATGCGGAAACGGTAGAACAGATCGACAAAGCACCGATTTCTGTGGCATCAGAAAATGTGAGTAAAACTCGACTGAGGTCATCACGGAGAGTTCTGTGATCGTCTCTGAGTTGAAGGAAACGGTCAAGGGAGAGGTCAATAGAGAGAAAGAATTAACTGTAAATAAGCAAAGTGTAGCAGCACAGAAAAATACGTACGGAAATACAAGGCAAACCAATGCAGGAAAGGCAAAGGTTGACGAAGAGGTTATTACCCAGAAGATTGGGAGTGAGCTGAGAAAGAAAAATAGAATCGAAGAAGAGATGTTTGCTAATAACAGTGAATGTGATTTGGGAATGGGAAAAGTAGTTCCAAAAATTAATAGATAGTTCAACCAACTTTAATTTATTATTCTTATCACTTACATTATAACTAGTATTAATATCCAGTTAAAACTCCCTCATTATACGCAACAAAAATACAAACATATCCAACAATATCCTCACATTCACAAACTGTAGATGAAATGCATGTCAGCCATTTCATGATTACTATACAAATTTGCCATATCTAATGACAATTATGAAAATAACGCACAAAAAATAATAAAAACAAAACAACAGTATTGCGAAAAAATTATCAAAATAACGCACAATTCACTACTCTGTTCAAAACACTAAGATCAACTGCAATTTCAATTTTACAAATTTGCTTATTAATTTATAAAACAGCTGATTGAAGTATTGGTGACTTATATTCAGTTGGCCTAGTGTTTCTGAATAATACCTGGACGAGATAACATCATTGATTTCATGGTATTGAGCATTGTGTGACTCACACTGACATTTTCCATCATAACTCGGTTGTTTAAAATCGCATTGTAACAAATAAGGTACCATTTTGTTCAAGTAATAATGCTTAAGATTTTATCTAATGAAACATTATTCCATAAAACTAATAATTTGTGAGATATGAATGATTTAAAAATTAAAACAGCCGCCATTTTGAAATTTTTGATTGTAAAATTTTCAAAACATTTTATTTTGTAGATTATGTTACTAGGGTAACACGTACCAGATTCCATTAGAATAGCTCACTCCATTCTCGAGAAATAAAAATGTTCCTTAAAAAATACAAAATGGCGGACAGATGGAAAACTATAAGTTTTTGGACGTATGTTTACAGGAACTTTTTTTTTGTAATTATGTAAGGAACACGTACCGAAATATTGGACGACCATTTATGAACACCCTGTAGGCTATAACAACAAAAAGATTAAGATACATCTGGTTTATTTTTTAGTCCAATTAACTTAGAATAGTAAATAACACGTAACACATGAGCAATCTAATTTAATCATTTTCAATTTATCCTTAGTTATTACTTATCATATAAAAACAAGAAGTATAAAACTAGATCTATCCAAATTAATTTTTGCTTCTCTAGGATACCTTTATACCTTTTCCTATTACGTATAGTCCGTGTCTTCTTCTTACTTCTATAGCATTTCTCATTCATACATTATTGTTATTGTATTATAACGTCATTGATGTTCTAAGGTATTTGTCCCTCAATGCACTTTAGCAATTTCAATACGAAACCAATCATAATTTGTTTACTTTTATAAAGTAAAGAAAACTTTATTATGCATATTACACACATAAACACACATAATTATTATGTAGGCTACATATCCGTGATAATGTTCATTCTTTAGTTTCAGAATTTTGTATAAAGTCAAAATAAATGGCTTGATCATGGCTGAGGAATTCACACATTATAAGGAAAATAATAACATCTTGCAACACACTTAGGCCTACATTTTTACGGCTATTTTAGTTTGTCACCAATTTCGTCATGTATGTACGGAAACAGTTCACGTCCTACAGCACTGTATATTACATATGTTGCGTATTCTTGCGTAGGTACTTAGTACTGGTGAAAAGTAAATACTGTAATAGCGCCATAGCAAATGTTCCATTCTACAAACTGTTTTTAGTGCCGAGGAACAAAACCTCTCTTTCTGGGTGTCCTTCATCATTGAAAACAATATCCACCAACACTTCTTCGTGCGTTTCCTCCTCCACAACGCAGAAGTGGTAACAGATGCCGTATCTATAACGTACTGATAGAAACGAATCCTACAGCTGCCGTCGCGTTGTTTGCACTGTACCGCTGAGGCTAGCGGCGAGACAGCCAACGTTAAGATGCGGCTTCGTTCTGAGCGATCGTCGTGCATGGAGTGAATCCTTGCGACCGACTCGTGAGGCTGCTGAGAAAGTTTCGCTTACGCAGCGACGAATTCGATACTGACAGCTAGAGCTACTGGCCACATACAATACGCGTAGATCACACCAGGAACAGATGTGTTAGTACGTTTTAAACAACAAGAAACGGAGGATTGTGTTATCATAACGATGCTAGAAACACAAAAAAAGAAGAGAATCGGTAACCGATTATATGTACTAAACAAAATGCGAATAAGGATAACATTCTAAGCTAATTGTGTACGACGACACTTAGTCCACAGTTTAGAATCATCGTCTATGCAAGAAACTCTTTTAGGAACTACTCAACTTATTAAAAATTGATGATTATTGTATTTAATCGTTTCCTTATGTGCAACAGATTTAATAAAGTATAGAATGTTTCAGATAAAGTATTTAATAAAGTGCAGTGTGTGTGTGTGTGTGTGTGTGTGTGTGTGTGTGTGTGTGTGTGTGTGTGTGTGTGTGTGTGTGTGTGTGTGTGTGTGTGTGTGTGTGTGTGTGTGTGTGTGTGTGTGTGTGTGTGTGTGTGTGTGTGTGTGTGTGTGTGTGTGTGTGTGTGTGTGTGTGTGTGTGTGTGTGTGTGTGTGTGTGTGTGTGTGTGTGTGTGTGTGTGTGTGTGTGTGTGTGTTTTCATTCGGAGGCCATCGTCCACCACTCCGTAGTACACTATTTTTGAAAACTCGTCTTTCTTCATTCAACATATTGCACTCATATAACAAATGTTCCACTGTTTGGTCACCGTCGTTGCAGACACATGTCGGATCATCTTTTATTTTGAAACGATAATAGTAGGCTCTAAGCTTGCCATGACCAGTCACCATTGTGGTAAAATTAGGAGATAGTGCAAACCTTGAGGACAGTCTGTGCTTCACACTAGGGAAAAACAACTTAGTCACCATTCCATTTAATGTTTGTTCCCACTCACTTTGCCACTCCATTAGGCTCACCTCACGGAATGTGTTAATCATTGCACTTTTTGGTATTCGTTCATAGCACACCATACTGCTACTGGACGCAGCTTCTTTAGCCAGATTGTCAGCCAGTTCATTACCATAAATACCCACATGTGCCTTAACCCAACCAAAATCAATTGACCAGTTGACCGCCTTTAAACTTCTTAACTTATTCCTTATTTCTTCTATCAAGTAGCTATGATTCCTCGAGCTCCTAAGTGAGTCCAGCGTCACTCTGCTGTCGGTGTAAACAGCTGCCGTTCTCAAATTAGTTATAATACAATTTAATTCAGCTATCTTTTCCAGGGCCTTCAAGACTGCCAATTGCTCAGCCTGATTATTAGAGCACCCAACACCCAACTTATACTGCATCTCATATTTGAGCTCACCATTAACAAACAAGGCTATACCCGACCCAACCCCATTGTTGTGCTTACTGCCATCTGTATATGCTTGTACTGTGTATACTTTACTTGCATGGCTCGAGTTTATAAGAACTGTATCTGCCGGATGAGGCCAATCCCTGAACGGAATTACTGTGTCCATCAAAATATTAGCACCATCACAACCTCTAGCAACTCTGTAAGCACTAACAATCTCTCTCAACTTTATTATTATTGGAGTCAGTCCCGTCAAAATGCACAAAGCTTCATGGGACACTGTACGATAAGCCTTCGCAATTTTAATATTGATGAGACGTTGCACTCTTTTGAACTTCATCTGGTTACTTTTCCTTTCTAATGCGTCTATCCATACGGGTGCTCCATATGATAAAAGGGGGAGAATTGCCCCCTTATATATTGTTTTAAGTGCCTCATTTCCCAACCCCCAGTTTAATTTTGCAGATCTTGATAGCATATGAATCAGTTTTGTACACCTTTCGACCACATACTGGATATGCTCATTAAAATTGAATTTTGTGTCAATAATGAAACCCAAATATTTGAACTTATTAACTTGTTGAAGTTTTTTAGAATTAAGGTAAATTCTTAATTCTGAATTCTGAAGTCTTTTACGAGATATCAAGAGTATTTTTGATTTTTGTTCATTAAAAGAAACTTTGTTATTTGTAGCCCACTTTGAAATCTTTACCATCTCTAAATTGGCATAATTTTCAGCTTCTAAGAGAGACTTACCACTTGTTAACACAATTAAATCATCTGCAAAAGCTATAAGTTTTGTACGTTTAGTGAAGTCTAAATTGAGCAACGAGTTATACTGTATGTTCCAAAATCCTGGCCCACAACAAGATCCCTGAGGACAACCTTTACTGACATCCCTCTCCATTGATGTATTGTGAGTAGACAGAACTGCCTTTCGTCCACCAAAGTAACTCTGTGAGAGACAATACAAGTTCCTAGGACACTCGAATTGTTTAAGAGTATTCAAAATACACGGCCACCACGCTGCATCAAAAGCGCCCTGGAGATCAAGACTAACGAGAACAACAACACCTTTCTCCACCAAACATCTTTCAACAAATTCCTTAACTGCCATAGCTGCATCCACTGTACTTTTCTGGGGTGTAAATCCATACTGATTAGACTGCATTAAATCTTTAGAAAACACGTGGTGCATAATTCTGTTTATAAGTAGTTTTTCCAATACTTTCGCTCCTACCTTCAATAAACTGATAGGGCGAAACTTCGAAACTTCAGTACTGTTCTCCCTGCCCGGCTTAATTATTGGTACTATTTTTGCTCTTTTCCATAACTTAGGAAAGACACCTCTTCTCAGACACTCATTATAGATTGCTGTTACAAACCGAGGAAATTGCATAAAAACCCGCAATAAAATGCCACTTGTTATTCCATCCTCACCAGGACACTTCTGAGGGTTCATGTTTTCCAAAACTCGCAAAACTTCTTCTTGTGAAAACTCTCTGTCATCTTGTACACTTATTGGATCCTTAATCTGATTCCTAACATGCCTATGATACTCATTATCCATTATGCCATCATCCACGGGAATAAAGTAGTCCAACATACAATTCATAGTACCTTCCAAATCTGTTGTGAAGGAGCCATCCGGGTTTTGCAAAGTTGTTAAGGTGGAACACTTTCTCATTTTTCCAGCTGCCAAGCGATAAACCGCATTCCAGGGATTCACTGATGTTGTTAAATTACAATATTGTTTCCAAGAATGTATTTTTTCTCTTCGAATACTTAATTGATACTTCTTTTTTTCCTCAAAATAGTACATTTTCCGACATTCTCTCAGGACATTGTCGTTTCTAGTCCTTTGGTATCTTCTTCTTAACGCATTAATTCTTTTACGCATGACTGTGAGTGTATCTGACCACCATGGAACCGATCTGCCTCCAACAGTCTTCTGTAATATTGTACGCTTCTTAAAAGACTTGTCACATGCTGTCTTTATGGTATCCTCAAATTTTTTCACAACTTGATCCATATCTTGCACCTCCGAAACCTTATACTGTAATACAATGTCCAGACTTCCTAGATCATTGTTACACGTAGAAACATAAAACTTCTTAAGTATTTCTTGAAACAAATTCCGATCAAAAGCTTCATAGTTACTTTCCTTGAAGACATATCGCAACCCCTGATACTGAAATTCCGCAATATCATAGTTTCCATGTACTATATTGAAAGTAATAATTCTATGGTCCGAACAGCTCTCTTCTTCACTGACCTTCCAGTCCTCAACTAGAGAAACCAGCTGATTATTAACTATAGTTAAATCAATATTACTTTTACCATTCCGTGATTCAAAAGTTGTAACATTACTTTCATCGTTCATTAAAAACAGTTGGTTTCCCATCAAAAACTCTTGTATCGCCCTACCTCTTCTATTGGTTAACGAATCATGCCACATTGTTGACCTGGCGTTACTATCGACAGCAATCAAAACGCGACTTCCCTTTACAAAACTGAGAACACTTTCAATTTTATTAATATTAATTCCGACATCATCATGCATACCAAAATACATGCTCGCCAAAAAGAAGTTTTGACCACCATAAATTAAATGCAAAACGACGGTATCTTCATCTGATAGTTGGTTAATCATTAAACATGTAATTCGATCATTCATAATTACAACTGCGGCTCTCTGTTTACCCGTACCAGCAGTAAACGTTCTACAATTCCTTGGTATCCCGACAACGTTATTTAAAATAACATATGGTTCTTGAATAAACGAAACGTCCACCCTTTGTTGTCGTATTATATCAACAATGTTATCTGTTGCCTGTCTGGAATGCTGTAAATTGATCTGCATGCATCGAATTAGGTTGTTCTTATCTAGATGTGTTGACCTTGCATTAGCAGTCCGTAGAAATGGCATTAATAATCAATGTTCTGTTTATAGTTCCTTATCAGTTGTTGCAAACAAAAACAGCTCTTATCGAAGGACGAATGACGCTCATTAACCCTATTATCCTTTATACGCTTATTGTAATGAATACAATTGATACATTTAAAATCATTAGTTGATGCTTTACATTCACTCAGCTTATGGTCTCCAGCACACAAGGGGCATGTAAGATCCCCTCTGCACTCTTGAGCTTTATGATTATACCCACTACATTTAAAACATCGCTTAGCAACCAGATAATCATCCACGTTGCATAATTGCCA
Organism: Magicicada septendecula; assembly: GCA_034769895.1. Lineage (NCBI taxonomy): Eukaryota > Metazoa > Arthropoda > Insecta > Hemiptera > Cicadidae > Magicicada > Magicicada septendecula. Next base: position 442,834,562 of record CM068368.1, read on the forward strand.
CCCGATTTTTAACCTATTACTTAAAAGCTTTTGTCGTGTTTGGGAACTAACTTCAACAACAAGATTCCTTATCTGTCGTTTGTTTTTAAAAATAAGCTTAGGTCGCAAGTATTCTTCATGTAGATTTAATTCAAAGTTTTGCATTATAATAACATCCCGAGCATTTTCTATGGAAATATCATCCGGTATATTGTACACAATCATTTCGGGATTACGGAGTTTAGGGACCGATGCTTCCAAAATACTTCCACATGCCTCATTAATACCGTTGGTAATAATGTCAATATCATTTTTACTACCAGATTCTATAACAACTCTACCATCCCTAAACGATCTTACAGCCCCTATTCCGACTTTCATTTGTATTGGGTTAATTTTTGATTTTAAAACAGCTTTAACTGATTCAGCCGATTCGTTAAATTTAGATTTAACGACAACTTTAAATTTCTTATTTGAACCCTTCTCTCTACTACGCGCAACGTCAGAGTAAAGCTTTGGAGTTTGACCAACAGGTGGCGTAGGCTGTACACGCACCGACAATTCCTTCATAAAAGATACTCTTTCCGTTTCTATTTTCTTAACCTCACATTCCAACACGTTAATTGTCTTCCCTTTCTCTTCCAAAACATTCATAACATCTGCAAAAACTCTTCTAAGCGTACTCACCGACTCCAAGATGACTTTCCTTAAATCATTCCGTAAATTACCACTCTTCTCCGTCACACTCACTAAGTTTTCAAGAGCACAAGCAAACACAGCATTAACATCGTCCGCCATTTTTCACAAACTCGTGTGTGTGTGTGTGTGTGTGTGTGTGTGTGTGTGTGTGTGTGAGGGGATATTTAACTTTTCACGTGAAACATATATTCAAATTTGTATATAAATTAACGTTTCTAGACTTAACGTTCAGAATGATTAACAGCCTGTAGGGATAATAGAGGGAAGTTTTCAAATAATTCCTCAGACAGAGATAAATGACATTTGCAATTTAATTTTTGTATTATTTCTCTTTCCACTTCTCAAGTACTTTAGTCCCAAAATTTTAAAAATGTGTTCAAGTAGTACATCTCATTTTGAATATTGTCTGCTAGTTCAGATTATATTTCATCCAGTTCCCTTGTGCAGTACTTTAATGTAGGCGGTGACACCGGCGAGCATCATTCCCATGATGTTATCCGCGGTTTTTTTTTGGCCCATTTCAATTACAAGATTTCATCTCTGCGCCATCCAATTGTTGCAGCTAAAAAAACGTAGTCCACACGAGAGTCGCCATACTAGCAGCCTGAGCTCAGCACTTTTGACAGTCTATAAAGACGAGCATATAACTAGCCATACGCAGTGAGAAATTGGGTGAGGTGGGAATTATCTTTTCATACCTGCGTTCTGTTCACTCTGCAAAGTTTGTGATCAGCCTTAAAGTTCACCTTCCTTTAGTCTTAACACCTCAACGCAGCTGCGAGCGTTGCATATTGAGCTATATGGCCACTGCAACCGCCACTTCCTTACCTACTTCGGTTTTACTTGTGTATACGTACTTTCTTTCAGCTGCAAGTATATAAATAGGAATGACGCCTGTAACTACAAGAACAGCTACTTACGACACTGTATGGTAAGATCTTGGTAATCTGAGAGCTCAACGTCTCTATACCGTGACCATTCTCTTCCTTTAGTTTCCTTGCCGAAGTGCGTCAACCTAAATCTCGCTACCATACAGAAGTATGGAATGCGTAGCAGTGATGGACCTCCTATGTTTGCCATGAGTCTGCTCCGAGATGTAATGACTTTTGCAGCCTTACCGAACACTGACTTAAATCTGTTCTCAGTATGTGGGCTTTGTATGCAACTTCATACCCAGGTAATTCACAGACTCCTTAGTACGAATAGCTTCTGACCCAACCTGTACCTCTTAGGGATCCGGCGTTTATTGAGTAGAAATAACTCCTTTTCCTCTGTACCCAAGTTGAGATCATGATCCTCTTTCCAACTATATACTCTATACAACTATATAACTTGGTTTCCTCTGAGCGTCCTCAGTATTACTGAGACCACCACTGCCGCGATGTCGTCCGCGTAGCTAATGACGAAGGCGTCTTCAACTACTTGCATGCAGAAAATTCCATCATAGGAGTGTTTCACAGATCAGGCCCCAAAATAGACCCCTAAATGGACCTGTTATGTGGTCTTCCTTATGTGAGTTGACTCTGTTGTGTCGCATATAAACTTTCTATCCGTCAGGTAACGCTTGACCATCCGCACGAGATACTGCGGAAGCTACATATACGCATGCACTCTGAAGGAGTACTCGTGGGCGTAGAGCATGTCATACCACCTACCAGAGCTGAAGAGATTTTTGCGTCCAGTGCTGCAAACGTAACGATTCATCTGGAGTAGTGGTTACCTGTTAGACCGCCTGAAAGTTCTTAACCACTTCCTTCACAGTTCCGACCGTAAGATTACAAGTCTTACTACTACTACTACTACCTACTACTACTACTACTGCTACTACTACTACTACTACTACTACTACTACTACTACTACTACTACTACCACTTTCTTTCCAAATCAGGCCTCGGAGGACCAAATCCATCAATCTGTCAGACGTTGCTGGTGCATTACAGAGTCCAAATGGTATAACTTTACACTGGAAGAGACCACTTGGGGTCAAGAAAACCGTCTTTTCTTTGTCTCCTTGATGAAGACCTACTTGCCAGCATCCGCTCTTCAGGTCCAATGTGGAAAACCACCACTCAGACAGCGTTTTGAGTGTATCGTCGACGCGAGGTAGTGGATAGCAATCTTTCTTTGTCACGTTGTTCAACTCCCGGTAGTCTACGCAAAAAGTAACCCATCGTCCTTCTTCGCTACTAGCACTACCGGAGAAGACCAAGCACCTAAGGCTCAATTATTCCCTCTATTAACATGTGCTGTACTAACCGAGACATTTCGTCCTTCATAGCTAACGGTCTTCGAGGCTGTTGGCGTATTGGCGTTGTATCCCCAGTACTGATGCTATGTTGTACAAGAGAGGCTCTTCTCAACGACTGGCCCCGAACTGCAAAAGCATTTTTAAATTCATATAAAACTGTCTGAGTTCTTTTACCTTGCCACTTGAGAGGACGTCAGAAGATCTGTTCAACAGTTCCTGAAGTTCTTCTGGTAATTTTGAAGTGCCCGAAGCACAGGGACTTCGTTCCGTCATTCCGGCTACCTAGGCCACAGGAAACATTTTACCTAGGTGTGTATTGCTTTGAAATGACAGCCTGATCCCAAATATTCGCCACTCTAATAAGTATATTGCTGGTTTCGTTTGATTTTACTAAATTTCTGGGAATTAGTTAGCCCGGTGTGCTGACTACCTGGGGTTAGAATATAGAGTACTGGTTGACCATTGTATCTACCTCGGTTCCAACCGTGATTTTTTTCGTAGTTTGGCGGGATACCGACCTTTGTACCGACTATGCTCGTTTCCCTGCTGCTGAACTCTGGACCGACAATCTTGTTGTAGATGTCCAGGTTGCCCACGTCAATAACACTTCGGTCTTCCATTCTTTCTTCCTTTATACTGCCATGCCGATCGTTGGGTTTCTGTTCCTTGTTCTGCCTCTTCATCTTCTATGCCATCGCGATCTATTTGCCAGCACTTTATGATTTGCCCAATTCGACTTGGCCTGAAATGTAAAGCATGTACCAGGGCGTCCGCGCTAAACTGGTGTTTTGCCACTCGTAACACTTGTTGTAGTTCACTATCTGTGACACCACCAGTATAAATGTTTGCGTTGCAAACCTCGTTCGAAAATCTTTTGGTGCTTCAGGATAGACCAGTCTAATCAGTCTGTTGATGCTTGCTTCAAATGTTTAAAGACTCTTCCCAGAATGCTGTCGCCTGCTCTCAACTTAGGGCAGTACACATCTCGCAAATGTTTATCACCATACCGTAATTCTAGAGCTTTTATCAATTCAGCATAGGTGTTCTGGCTATCAGGTGGCACTTTCTGCAGTAACTCTGCCGCAGGTCCTTTTAAAGCGAGAACAAGTGAAACTGCCTTTTTCTGTCCAATTATTTGTGCATGCAGCAGCTTCAAACTGCTGAAGATAGGTTGTCAAGTGAATGCTTCCATCATATGTTGGGGCCTTGACATGGACTGCCCCAACTACAGGCAAACTGACTTTCTCTGTTGTCTTATTTTCTTTTTCTGTCTTTATTATTGGTACATAGGGCCAGACTGGCATCCCTGGGGGCCCTCGGCTGGAAGTAGTCAAGGGGCCCCCTGCAGCTACACACACAAATGCGCACGAGCGCATTTGTGTGCATATAGGCTACCTTTTTTAAATTATTTATTTACTCTTTATTGACACATGGTACGTACAGTATTTACATAAGTGAACATTTGAATACAAAACATACAGAAGAGTAGGACAGTTTATTTGGTTATTTAGAATTTAACTTAACCAGCTTGAAAACCATAAGTACCTTTGTCAATGATATATATAGGGTAAGTTACCAATAAATACTACTGGAAATAATCATGCTATTTATTCAATGAAACTTACAATACAGATTTAGAAATAATATGAAATCTCACATTTTATATAACATAAAACTCTTAAGTTGCCCATACCAAATTAACTGTAAATTCACCAAATTAACTTTTAATGATAATTTGGTAGACTCAACTTCTGGTGACTTAAGAATACCAGTGTGTCCAGAAGCATAGGGCTATAGAAATTTTCAAAACTTAGTAAATTAATTTTTCTACATAACATTAAAGAGAATATCATTAAACTATTTGGCTACTTAACACCTTTTCCTGCCAATTCTTTTTTCATTTACTTTGAAATCTAGACTTTATTTACAACACTTGTGTCAGTCTCTAAACATTGCGCGCGCGCGTACACACACACATACACACGTGTGCGTGCGCGCATGAGCGCTGATGACAGTGGTGACAGATTATATTGTTATACTGATGAAACAAATAGTACCACATCTCTGAGTGTGTACGTGATTCCGGGCACACAATGCATGAGGCTGTTCCAGATGTTTACAGGTCATTCTGCATGGCAAAGGTGCGTAGCATTCTGGACTCTTCTGGATAGTCCGCGCTCCTCCCCGATGTTTACTCAGTTACTCTACCAGTGTCCATGCCCGCTAGCTCTCTACACACAAGGCAGCGGAGATATAAATACTGAATTTCAGAGCAACCTAGTTCTCAGTTACAGCTGGCAATTTACTCAGTTCCCACAGAGTTATTGACAAATGGTACAAATAAATTATATCAATTATTAAGAAATCTTTTTCAAAAATGTCTGAATGGAGAAGAGGTACCATCAGATTGGAAGATGGGATACATTTCTACAATACACAAGAAGGAAATGAAAGATGATTGAAAAAATTATAGAGGCATAACAGTTACTAGCACACTAAGTAGGCTTTATGGAAGAGTACTTAAACATTTTTTAGAAGCTGAGTATAGAGAAATGGAAGCTGAAGATCAAGCAGGTTTCAGAGTTGGTAGATCAACTATAGATCCTATTTCCTCCTTACAGCAAATAATAGAAAATAAAACAGTTCAATCACAACCTCTTCATTTAGTTTTTACTGACATTGAAAAAGCCTATGACAATGTACTGTTAGCCAATCTGTGGACAGCTTTAAGATCAACTAGTATCAACCCCATTATCATAAAAGCTATACAAAATTTCTATAGTAAGTCAATAACAAGAATAAAAATAGGAAAGAATTTGTCACCATGGTTTCAAGTGACCAAAGGTTTATCCCAGGGATGTTGTCTATCACCCATGCTTTTCAAAATTTATATGGAGAAAGCAATAGAAACTTGGAAAAAATGTGCAGGAAGATGGGAATTCCACTTGATGGTGATACAGTTTATTCATTACAGTTTGCTGATGACCAGTTACTTTTAGCTCAAGATTTTGAAGACATAGAGTATATGACTAGAAAATCGATACAGGGATATCAGAAATGGAGACTAAAGATAAATATGAATAAAACAAAATACATGGAAATTGGTGACCTCCATCAAGACTTGATATTGAAGGAAGGCATAGGGAAGATTTCATATACAGAGGAATACAAGTATTTAGGGGTGAAAATTACGGCTAGTGGGAAGCAAGACAAAGAAATAAAATCCAGAATTAATTTGGGAAAGATGGCTATATCTACATTAAATGGAATCGTGTGGGATAAGCAAATTACAGCAGAAACTAAAACCAAAATATTTAAAACCATTGTTAGAAGTATCATGACTTATGGCTCAGAAGTTTGGACTATACTAATAAACACACAAAAACAAAATTAATAACAGCAGAGATGGACTTTTGAAGATGTTCGGCAAGAGTCTCCAGAGAAAATTAGAAATGAAGTCATTAAGGACAGAATGAATGTGGAAAATTCAATTGTTGACTTTATCCAAACAAAAAAATTACAATGGTATGGACACATGAAAAGAATGACACAGGAAAGACTGCCAAGGAGAATTATGGACTGGACCCCACTAGGAAGAAGGAAAAGAGGAAGACCACCTATCATCTGGATAGAAGAAATTCAGACTATATTCAGTTAATTAGAAATTGAAGAAGATCTTTGGATGGACAAGCAGCAGTGGAAGATGAGAATTCATTCACTTCTGTAATCTTTGGCTCTGGAAAATGTGTAAACATTGTACAGCCGGAATAATAATAATTAAGATGTATTTTCAGATAATGGTTTTATTTACTGATTGAAAAATTCACATTCCCTCTGTACAAAATTGGTTACTTTTTCTAATACAACCCTAGTCATTCACTGGAGAATTGAAATTATTAGTACAAGAAGCATATAGTTTATGCAATGTTATTTCCCTATCTTCCCATTGTGTCATGTGACTTCTGAATGTAGTATATAAAATGTTACAATCTGAATATCTTGAGGTGTAAAATTGCAATATAATCTATGCTATGAATTCAGCTAAGGGTTTTTAGGATAATTTTGAATTAACTAAGGTTAAAAGAGGCACAAATATCAAAACTGTGTGGGATTTAAATGTTGAATATACAAAAATAGTCAGTGTTGACATCCTCAACTGATTGTTCTGTACAAAGAGAAATAATATATTGCCAAAGCATCTACAGATTGTTAGTGTGACTTACAAATCTAAACTATTGTGAATCAGAAACCTCAGGAATAAGGTGTATTAAAAATTTTAATTTTAATTTTGACACTCAGGTCTAATGTTGACACTTCAGATCTAATGTTTATTAAACATTTTAAGTTTAATTAGACATGACTTCAGAGATGTTTCAATAACAATTTAGACATTTTCAATAGTGTAAGTTGTCTAAATCCAACTAGTGAATCTTTTGTATGTGTAGATTTTTAAAGCAGTTAGCAGTTCAGTTTGTGTGATAGATTCTTAAAATTAAAATCTTAAATAATCTGATTTACTTGCATGACAAAAAAAACGTTATAGTTATGCAATATTTATCTGCTCTTCTTTACCTACTGGAAAGTTATAAATTAGTATTAAGCAAATAAGCAAAATGTACAAGCTGGCACAAGTAGTAAGTATTATTCCTGTATTACCAGTATCCTTTGAAAAGTAATTGTGTGCTTCAAAAGATAAAAAACTATTTAAGAAACACAATCTATGATGAACAATGTGTCTTGAAATAATAGCAGTTGTTAAAGCAACTCCCAAAAACATGACCTGATTAGTGTTGTAACGGGACAAAATTTATATGACAAGTTTTATATACAAAGTTTTATGGAACATATAATATTATGTAACAAGTTATATTTTTACCTGGTGAAGTCATGATTAGTCACCAGTTAGGCATTTGTTTACGACGAAATAGTTCGATGTCTGGGTGCGGCCGGCCAAATGGTGCCATGCTGGTCAACGGAAAAATATGTGACGTATATCCACCAAGATGGGACGGTTGAAGAAAACCGACGAAAACTGATTGCGAAGGTGTAGTTGAACGGAATACAAAAATATTAGTGCAGACTAGAAGACAAAGAAACTACGGAACAATCGACAATATCGAAAAGGTGGCCAACTTTAAATACTTGGGAACCATATTAGAAAAAAATGGCACAGAAGAAGCCAAAATCCGAAACCGGATATTCCAAGCCAATAAAGCGTATTTCGCCACATTAAGTATCTTCAGATCCAAAGACATCCACAGAAACACGAAACTAAGGATAATAAGACCCATCACCCATTAATCAATAATAAGACCCATCCTAACCTATGGTTGCGAAACGTGTATCCTGAACTCCAAAGCAGCAAACACTCACGATATCTTTGAAAGAAAAATATTATGAAGAATCCTGGGACCAGTTAATGACGTACATGGCTGGAGAATAAGATATAACTTTGAATTGTATCAAATGTATAAAGAACCACCGCTAACACGGTACATAAAACTACAGCGTCTAAGGTGGGCTGGTATAAAATTTATATTATGATACTGAACACAATTATTTTAGATACAAATTTTTAAAATCTTTACCTCACTGCCTGAACCAGTTTTGGTCATTACAAGCTTCATCAGAGGCTCACTTGTGTGAAAACTGGTCAGCAATGTTTAAACATTTCTCTAAAATACTTGTGTTCTGTGTCATAATAATGTATTTTAGTTAGTGAAACATTTTTCTTGGGTCTTTCCCATTGGCGCCTACTATGATTCCATACATCACATAATATATTCAGTTTAATGTGCTAGACTATTTCATTCACACCATTTCTTACTGATTTCCTCTCCCCCACCCCATCAATCACACAAACCTACTACCTCAATTTATGGAGGTTATGTCAGCTTAAACTTAACCTTTTAGATTTTTTTAAATTAATTAGACTAAACTTTCCTTAAGTAGTGTACAGGAAAAGTCTGTATGTATTTAAAGTACCGAAATTATCACGTAGTTTCCAGTTATCGCACATGATTACAGTACATAGACGATTTTAAGTAAATGTAATTTATAACAAAGAAGTACATTAAAATCCTCTTTTTAACATAATGCAATAAAAACCAATGTGCAGTTTCTAATAGCATGTAAATTATTAAGTAACAATAATGGTTTACCATGGAATTTGATGTTACTACCGTCTGAGTTAACGTAAATAAAATTGGAAGAACCATGTGAAACCTGTATAAAATGATTGTATTTTACATAAAAATATTAAATAATTCTTGTACGTATATTACATAAAAAATTATTACAATAAGGACCTTTGTTTATGAATAGAAACTAATAGAAAACAAACTAGACAATATACTTTGGTTTGTACCAATATATGTTTTCAATACCAATAACCATCTATTGTTATTAAAAAGTTTGAAATAACAAATGAAATAGCAACTTCTTAGGTTGAAAAAAAAAGTAAATAAGTCTACCCAAAATGTTTTCATACTCTTAAAAAAAAAGTGTTCCGTGTTTTGTGTTCCGAGTCGGTAGTGATTTAATTATATTTAAAAAAAGTCATTAGAAACATACATTATAAGAAAATAGGATTAAAAATCATAATCTGCCATTGCTTATGTGTGAAGAAAACAGGAATAATATTTCCAAACAAGAAATCTTCAATTCTCTTCCTGTTTGATTTATAAGAACTAAGGTTTCGACTGCAGGTTTAAGCCCACTAACGATTTAATTTAAGGGGTGCACTGCACCCTATCTTCCGCCATGTTAATGTAGGTACACTTTTCTCAATAACCATAACAGCTATCATCATAATTCTTTTTTAATTTGAAACTGTGCCTTTTGGTGGCTTTACTGAACCAACAATATTAGGTTTACTGAACAAGTTATTGACAAAAAAATGTTTTGAATAAAAATTGTACAAAAATTTGTTCAAAATAATTTTAAAATTTTTTTCTAACAAAACTATAAATAATTATTTGCTTTTTAAAGGTTCCAAATTCGTATTGTAGTGTCTAAATCACACACAAAAATTTCAGCTCTTTATCTCAAATAGTTCCTGAGAAAAGTGTACCTAAACCTGAAAAAACATAAGTTTCAGAAAACGCGGAAAACCCTACGAATAAACTAAAGAATCATGAGTTTTTACCTTTAATACATTCCAGGGTTATAAGATGGGTTGTTTCCTTCCTCCTCTTCATATTGGTTTCTAGTCTTCTCTTCATCACGTGCCTCTTCTGCCGAATCTTCTTTTCAAGCTCCTCTAAAGCTTTGTCAGCCTTCCTTATCCGCCGTTGGTCTAATCTCTTCATAGCTCTTACGAAGATTTTCCCTGGCATTAATCCAGCTTCCTTCATCAAATTGCATTACCCTATGTTCTCATCATTGAAGTTTGTCACAGCTAAGTACACTCCAAATTTTAAAGTGTTAAGTTCAACAAAAATTCTTTTTGGAATATAACTGCAAATGACGTTATTGAGTGACTCATTTGGGTTTTGCGTTTTGCCCAGGAGACATTTCACTTGGAGTTCGTTTTTGCATAAGTCCTTAAATATTGGTTTGATAAATGTCATAACATTGTCTGGTAAGTGGAAGTGGTTGTTATGGTCATATGTTTTATTTTCTCTTATGGCTTTATGATATTTACACCAGGTGTTGCCCCTGTCATGTCTTTCATGTTGAGGTCTTTCATTTGACGAGAGAATATGAAAATACTCCGCCCAGATACCTTTCCTCATGTCTTCAACTGACTTTACATCCCGTCTTATTTCCAAGCCGTAATATTTTTGTATTTGGAGTATAGCTGTATTTGTAAGTCTTTTTGCCAACCAAGAGGAGTACCATCCGGTAATTTTTTTGTTTTTGCTTTCAAAGCCTTTAGCCTACTTCCCATTCTTTTTTAAACATGGCCTATACATTCATCCTTTGTAGTAAAATACAAACATAGTACTATAAGAAATACAATATAGCATAGATCAGGATAAAAATTTTTCTTTGCCTTGCGCCGCGCGTAAAAACCATCCTCGCTAGGCAAAAGCGCGTCATTGATTCAAAAAATAATTTAAAATACTTACCGACATCGCAGACACTTTTCAAATATACTGTTGGAAAGGGGAAGGTCTAAACTTTACATTAGCGCAATAAAAAAAAATTCATAAATTTTTCGATTTTTCGCGCAGTGCTCCCCTTAAGAAAAGTAATTCTTCCTGTATCTTGTTGGGTGATAATATTGTATTAATACATTTGCTTCCTGCTCATAAATGCAAACAATTTTTTTTAATTTATAGTCTCAAACATCTTTATCAACACTTTATATCGTTAAAATTTAATCAAAGTCTAATGAGCAATTTGCCCCAACCTAAATTACTACATCTAAGAATAACTCATTAGACTATTTAGCTTTATTTATAGATTAAATGCATTTTAATTAGTACACTAACAGCACTGCTCTGTCTCGCAGTAACAACACATTATACACATTATTAACTCAAAGGAATTTCTTGTTTCCAGTTAAAACAAATGCTGAAATTGTGTATTCCTTTTGTTTTCCATTCACTTTTTATGAAACATGTTTTACATTAATGTATAGGCTTACTATACTTTCAATCCAATGTTCACTGTCCAATAGTTAATAATTTTCTGAATTGTGAAATTAGTAACCCTATTTACTAATGTATGTTTATCAATCTATATTTCATTTGAATTAATACAAATAATTTTGTTTGGTTGAATTTCTGAATGCCATTGTTTTATTAGTAAATTTTACTAATTTGTTTCTTTACGATTTGTTAATTGAATGATTTCTTATTAGTTTTTCATTTTCATGTTTTCATTTTCAAACACTGGATTATTAATCATTCTACCATTTTATTCATCTACAGCACTGTAAACAGTGCTGTACCTTTTTCTAGAAAGCTTCGTTTCAGAAACTGTTCTTATCCTTGAACTTCAGTTACTTTACTTTTGAGGAGTGTGTATGTTTTGCTATTATACTTATATGTGCTTGAATATTTTTCTACCAGAAAACGTATCAAGATGACTGATCAGCAGAATGAATCCTCAGAGCAAGCAACGCAACCACTGCTTACCCAAAGCAAAATCAAGCGAAAGTAAATAAATGATTATGTAACCAACATTATTGCATCACCAAACACTGTTTCACATGCCTTCTTATCTTTCATCTTTTCAAAATTGGTGGCACATGTTTTACCTATCTTCTAGTTAAAATGATATTGATGACTTGATTTGAACAGAGTAATTAATATCACTTCATTTTCTGTTACGTGCACTGTTTTAACAGCTGACTGACCACTCTGCCCCCAAGGCAATGACTTCAAAAAATGCTTCGGTGCACTAACTATGAGTTGGCCATAATGTCATAAATGTTAGCATTTATTTAGGATTTCATAACAACACCTTCATTATCTAGCTTTCTTTTTTTACTTGAGGCTACAGTTAGAAATACTTAAACTTATAATAATCTAACCAACAAGTATGATGTTTTGCTAAACCTATGTCATAGCACATGGCTCTCAGAGACGCAAAAAAGTAAATAAATGCATAAAGCACTTTTTAGTAGTGCTTTATGCTGCTAGCAGCACTAGCAGTGTCCCGGATTGGTGAAAATGCGCTCAGTCATATGTTTCTGTCATTTGAAAAAGAGTTATTGGAGGCAGTGAGAAATTTCTCGAGAAGGGTTTGAGTTGCTAAAAATTACTTTTTTAATCCTCATACTAATTACTCTTGAATATTTTCTCACAGCGACACAAACAAGTGCGTATCTGAATATTTGTTAATCATTTTCTAGCACTGGAATTTTATGTACATGTGCTTTTATTGTGCTTAGAGTCGATGCTTGCCCTACCCTCAGTCAGCAATTACCACTGCTGAATTTTATGTACATGTGCTTTTATTGTGCTTAGAGTCGATGCTTGCCCTACCCTCAGTCAGGAATTACCACTGCTGATGAGATTAGTAACCACCAGCATATTGATTGTAACATGTCACAATGTGACTATAGAAAAGCATAAAAATGTATGGTATGTCTCTATTTCCAGTTAGCATTTTTAATGTAAATTCCTAAGAAAATAAGTTGAAATAACAAGTGTATGAAAAAATAATTTAATTTTAGTAGTATTTAAAAGACTAGAAATGAGGCGACTTTAAATTCGTTTAAACTCATTTGTTTTAAAGGGTTTTTCTTAAAGCTCTTGAATTTTGCTTAGAATAGCCAAAGACCTAATAAATTCTTTTAACAGTTTTCTAATTTCATAGAATGCTGTTTCTTCTCTCACTGCTTTAGTTCTCCAAGTCGAATTTGCTACATTTGAAGTTGTAATCACTGCAATAATATTCTTAATAATATCTTGATAAAGATCTGCCCTGATATGTTTTCATAAAATATTGAGTCTCAATAATACATTACTAGGATGCAAACTGTGACATCCAACTGTCAAAATAATGAATTACAAGCCTGCATTTTTTGAACATATGTTGAAAAAATACTGAAAAATTTACAACACAATTCAACTTGTACTTGTGTAGTTCAAGTTGTAGTTCAACATACTTCCATCAGTTTTATGTGATTAGGAAAAGTTTTACATGATACATTCCTAACATGGTTAAGAAAAGTTTAAATGTGCTGAACGTTTAAAGAAGTGATAGTTATTTGCAGAATGGCAGAGTGAATTGTCTAGGTTAGTGATCTGTATATATTTGGAAACAGTATTTGCCGGACTGTTAGGCCGTGGTCTATTGTTTGGCCCCACCATCCTCAGTGTCGGAAACAATTTTCATGATGTCTGCTAATTCACCCCAGTGATGAGGTAGATAATATGTATTTTTGCCTAAGAAGGCCCACTTAAAAATAAACTTTCATACCAGCACAATCTAAGCTGGAAAATAGCATCTACTGCTATCTGACTGGTTTGGGAGCACAGCATGCCAAATCCTATTTAATATTTTATAGATCATTAATATTATCCTATTTTAACATGTAATATAGAAAGCCTCCTATTTAATATTATTTGGCATGCTGTGCTTCCAAGCCAGTCAGATACCACTTGATGCTGATTAGTTGATGCTACTTTCCAGCTTAAATTGTACTGTTTTTTTATTTTTTTTATTTTATGAACTACAACAATGTGGACATATACAGAGGATGTCAATTTGTTTAGTATATCAATAAATGTGAGTAAGATGTATGACTTGTATAAAAAAGAATATGATAACATTGTTTCTTTCTCCAAATACAAAGACATTTTTCTCAGAAATTTCAATCTCAGAAGGAAAAGAATAAAGAAAGACACTTGCAATGTTTGTGACAAACTTAATGCAGAAATCCAGTCCACAAATAATGAAGTTGGTTGAGAGCAGCTCAAAGCGGATCATAGGATACATGTAGATAAAGCAGAGGAAGCACAAAAGTTACTGAAACAGGATATGATAACATCAACAATAGATGAAGAAATGGAAACCATCACATTTGACTTCAAAAAAACTTTACCCTTACCCCGAATTCCAACTAATATAATTTTTTATAAACGGCAACTCTGGCTGTATAACTGCGGAATCCACACAGGAAAAAATAACGAACCTCACTGTTATGTGTGGATTGAAGGAGTTGCTGGTCGTGGAGCTCAAGAGGTAGGATCTTGTCTGAGGAGACACATTCTTAGCAATGTTAGTGAACAAGTTAAATCACTAATTTTGTGGTCTGATTCTTGTGGGGGGCAGAACAGAAACATAAAAATGATTTTGATGTTGAAGACTGCTCTACAGGAACATGCCACCCGTAGAACGACTACCCTAAAATTGCTTATTCCCGGTCATTCATTCTTACCGAATGACAGCAACTTTGGTGATATAGAAAGTGCACTAAAAATGAAACAAAAACTGTATACACCAGAAGATTACATCAGTGTCATGCAACAAGCCAGAAAAAAAACATTCGTTTCAAATCCATAGGATGGCAAAGGAAAACTTTTGGAGTACTTCACCGTTAGAAAAAACCATAGTCAACAGAAAGCATGACATACACAACAACAAAGTTAATTGGCTGGAACTTCATCAAATAAGAATAACCAAAGAGAAACCTTATTCAATATTCATGAACAAGGACTTCGATGAGAATTTCGTTGAAGTAAATATTCAGAGACATACTGCAGGCCGCCCAAAGTCTTCCTCAGACCTAGCAGCATTCTTGGTACCTTTATGGCCAAATGGTAAACCAGTATCACTGCCAAAATTGCAGGAGATAAAATCGATAATGCATCTCATTCCAGGGGATGCCAGACAGTTTTATGAAAACCTAACTTCAGACCCTGACATTGTGGATGCTGTTGATGGCATTGATGGTACACTTGATTTCACTTTGGAGTAGTTTTCAAGCATGTCAGCGTGTAAAAGAATTATATGGGCATAACGTATTTATATTATTAATAATAGTAATAATAATGTTTACTTAAGTATTGAAGTATCTACTTTCATAAAATTGTATGAAAACAATAAAATAGTAGTGAATTTGGTATAATGTTTCAAATATTTTTGTATTTACTTTCTCATTTTACAAGTCTTACATTTGACATTGTCAATAAAAAATTGTTCAAACATGAATTCCGAAGTGTAGTTATTTAAATTAGATAAGTGTTGCCTCATTTTCCTTCTTTCCAACTAGAAAAAACAAGAACCAATTCCCAGTGTTAAATTTTAAGATAAGCAATAAGGAACCAACTCCAATTTTGGCCCCCTACGCTGGGTGGGTCAATAAATGTTGAGACCTATAGTATTAATCTGATAGAGAATTAAAAATTGTTTATAATGCAACAATTACTTTTGGGATAATGTCAAATTAGAATTGTATTTGTAATGTTTTGCTAAAACAGCTCTGGCTCAAAATGTAGTTTTTGGAGTTGGTTCCATATTGCACAACTACGTCCAAATTATGTGTTCACATTTTCTCAAAAACTCCTCAAGAGATAGACATAAAATATGTAAGAAAAGCGTAAAACATGGGTCTTTATGTTAACATTTGGAAGGTTAGTTCTTTTTGAAAGATGTTGGATTTTTTTATTTACAAGTCATCTGCAACATGATTGGTCCTTCACAGCCATCTCAAAGTAATTTTAACATTAATCCTGCCTATCAAGTGGAGTACTTATCTGAGAAGCAGACGTGCCCCATCAGTAGAGTTGCTTGCAGATGAACTGAACATTTAATATGTATAATAGCCCTACTCTTCTTATACTCATTGCATTCTTTTGGACTGAAAGCAGATTCTGAAAACTTTCTTCCATCGACTTGAAAAATTCCTGTTGGTAAAACCAGCTATGACTTTTTTACTAATCATACCTTCTCTCCACACTTGGCCTAATAGTGTAGAAAATTCACATTTTGTTGGTGGACAAACTTCTTGTCTCAGTCTTTTTTTTTCTCAGTCAAGCTTATCAATTTTTTCTCCCAAGAAATATTTTACTGAGTCAAACACATTTATGAATTGGTTGAATTTTATCAGTTATGTGAATTAGTGATGAGCACTAACATAAGACTATTTATCAGATGCAGAAAGAAATATTTTTTTCACATCTGTTCTACACTAACATAGGCCTAACAAAATATCTGGAAATCTTTTTACATAGGTTTTTGAATAATTTAATTAATTTTATCTTTCGTAGAATATGTTTTAAGAGTGGTGAACTCATAATAGTATCTAGATTGGGTAAATTCTGATATTTAATAGTACTAAACAAAAAAGAGTATTTGAATAACAGCATTTACAATTACCCCAAAATCACATTTAGATTTACCACATTGGGCAATTTTTGTGGGGTAATTGTAAATGCAGTTTAGCTTGAAACTTTTAAAAAACCTTTACAGAACATCACAAAAAGTTAATAAAGACTGTTAGATTTACATTTATGTTGTTTTGGTGCAATTTCTGTCAAAAAATCAGTATACTTTGAAAGTCATACAAAACTGTTTCACAGTATATTTTAATGTGAAAACTTTGGTTATAAATATTAGCACATATGGTACCCTTATATTAGAAGCACTGCAGTTTTGAAGGGAACTATAACAGATGATGTAATGACAATACTGATTGCCTGAAAACTAAAACCTCTCTACCATTTACAATTATCCCACCTAACCCTACAACATAATTCAACTTGTCCTTGTGTGTTTCATACTTCCAGAGGTTTTATGTGATTTGAAACAATTGTATATGAAACTTTTGCAATATGATTAAAAAAAGTTCAAATCAGCTAAATGTCTAAAGAAGTAATAGTTATTTGCAGAATGCTGGGCTATTAAAACAATTCTGAAAGAATTATTGCTCTTAAAACATCCTTTATCAAGTAACTACTGAAATCTGCTTGTTTTCAACAGCAAGCTGAAGTTCCATTATGACCTGGTGACACTACAAAAATTTCAAAGATTCACCTAGCCTTATTACACTAAACTGGGGTTGAGAAGACACCTATTAAAATGCCACAACAAAATTCAACTCTAGAAACATCAACTAGATTCGTAGAAATATTTACATCAGAAATTAGAAAAACTCAAAAGTCTTTAATGTCTACAGATCCCACTATACAAAAAGAAAGAAAGATACCTTGCTTGAAATCGAAAATACAGATAAGTTTTAAGAACTGAAGACAATATCGAGTAAAAGAGCAAGAAGAAATATCTAGCAGAAACAATGTTAACAGAAAAACAAATCTAAGAAGAAGATTGTATTTTGATCATATTTTATAAGTAAAAACATAAAGTTTTACCTTACAACCTGAACCAGTTTTCACCTTTAAAAAGCTTCTTCAGAGGTGCCTGAGGGAGGTACTTATAAGAGAAACTTATAAAAAACTTTGTGTTCCGAGTCGTTAATATAATAGTTGTATTTTGTTAAGTAACGGACACGTCATGGACAACGAAATCCAAGAATCAATAAACATTCTCCAAGCCTTCATATTTCATTTCCAATAACTCAACTATATATTTTTAGGTTAGGTACACTTTTCAAAACTTTTTTATCAAATGCTGAGAAGTGTGAGCTTGTAATTGTTTATTTTGATAAACCTCTTAATAAGGTTTCTCAGGAACAATAACTGGAAGCTACAGTTTGCTTCTAGGATATATCTCATGAAATAATGGAAACTTGCTACCTGAATTCTGTTTTTCTTTGACTTCCTATTCCAGAGACATACGATACTTTTAGTTTTTCAAGGGATTGGAAGATGAGTCTAAAAGGGATAAATCTGTATCTTAATAAAGTGTTACAGGTAAGTGTATAATCCTAGATAGAAATTTTATGAACAATTCAAAAGACTGTGAGAAAGCAAATTGATGAACTGTAAAAGGGAGAAGTACTTATATTTAGTTAACTAACGGACATGTCATGGACAACGAAATCCAAGAATTAGAGAACCGTAAAAAGAACTTATTGGGTCTTTGACAAATCTAAGCAAAATTCAAGAGCTCTAATAAAAACCATTTAAAACAAATGACTTTAGTAGATTACTCATATTAAGTCTCTAAGAATATGTTAAAATTACAGCCTGTTTCATGCACTTGTTATTTCAACTTATTTTCTTAGCAACTGACAATAGTGTTAACTGGATATTGAAACACACCATATATTGGTAGTCTTTTCTATAGTCATAGTGCGACATGTTACAATCACTGTGCTGGTTGGTCACTAATCTCATCAGCCATGTTCATCCATTTTCTGGTAGAAAATATTCAAGCAAATGGAAATACTCGAGCAAAACATAGGCCTACATAAATAAAATGATACATACTTGAGCACTTTTCAAAAATAAAATTAACTGAATTCTATGGAGTGTTACAGAGTGAATTGCTTTGACAGTTTCTGAAACAAAGCTTTCTAGAGAAGGAGACCTACTTCCAAAATTATAAGACTATAGTGTTTACAGTGCTATAGATGAATAGAATGTAGAATAATAAAATCCAATGTTTTGAAATGAAAACTGACAGCACAAAGATGAAAAACTGATAAGGAATCATTCAATAAACAAATTACTAAAATTATTAATAAAACAAATGAACTCAGAAATTTAATTGCACCAAATTATTTCTATTTAAGACAAATTAAATATAGATTGATAACCACACATTAGTCATAGCATTGTTAATTTCACAATTCCATGAAATTTTAACTAATGGATATTGAACATTTGATTGAAAATATAGAATACCAGTAAGCCTAGAAGCATTAATGTAAAGCTTGTTTTCATAAAAAGTGAATTGAAAGAAAAGAAATACTGGTACGCAATTTCAACATTTGTTTGAACTGTAACGAGAATTTCCTTTGAGTTAGTGTAATGTGAGACACAAAAATACTGCTATTGCACTAATTAAGATGTATTTAATGTTAAAATAAAGGTAACTGACAGTATTAAGTTATTCTTAGATGTAGTAAGTTAGGTTAGGCCAAATTGCTCATTAGACTCTGACTAAATTTCAATGATACAAAGTGCTCATAAAGACGTTTAGTCCTACACTTAAAAAAATTATTTGTACATATGAGCCAGGGGGCCATTCCTACTCTAGTTACATTGGACATGAGCAGGAAGCAGATGTATTAATAAAATATTATCACTTAACAAAATACAGTAATAATTATAATTATTTAATTATAATAAATTAAATAGGCAATGGACTTAAACCTGCAGTAGAGACTTTAGTTTATTATAAAACAAATAGGAAGAGAATTGAAGATTTCTTGTTTGCAAATGTTATACCAGTTTTCTTCACATACAAGTAATAGCAGGTTACAATTTTTAATCATATTTTCTCATAATAAACGTATGATGCTACTGATTTTTGTTTGTTAAGAGTATGAAAACATGTTTTTTAATATGATGTGTGAAAATAATCATAGAACTGTGGGTCGTGAGTGTCTATTTTTATTCAAACTTGAGAAGTCGATATATAAAACAAATCATTACACCACGTAAAACAAGTTTCTATACACTCTGTAAAAGGCTATAAATGTCAAATATTTAATTTTTGTATTCAGAATATACAAAACTTTGTTTATACATTTGTTATTTCTATCTTTTTAATAACAATAGACAATGGTACAAAGTCTGTAAATGGTACAAACTAAGTATGGAGTCTTTATTTGTTTCTATTCATAAACAAAGGTCCTTACTGTAATCAGTTTTATGCAAAATACACTCTTTGACATCTTTTAATACAATATAGGCTAGTCATTTTATATCGGTTTCAAGTGGTTCTTCCAATTTTCTTTTTCGTTAACTTAGACCAACATAAAATTCCACAATAACCAATTAGGCTACTAATAATTAATCATTTGCATATTGATAGAAACTTGCACATTGGTTTTTATTGGATTAGGTTGAAGTGAGGATTTTAATGTACTTCTTTCATTATAAATTAAGTTTACTTAAATTCGTCTTTGTAAGGTAATAATGTGCTGTAAATGGGAAATGGGAACTAGGTTATAATTTCGGTCCAATAAATTCAGAACAAGAAAGGAAACTAAATAACAATTATGCTTTTAGAAAAAAGGTGAACTGGCAAATCGCCTCGCACTGAACATATCAACTTTCTTTCTTACAAAATAATGGAAACTGCATAAGAATTATACTGGAAGAGAATGGTAATAGGGAATCATGGTTCAGCATGGTCTCAGGTTCAAAAGTACAGCCGTTTTTTGTACACTAATTATGGAAACTTTTGTTAAAATGTAGGTTTCTTCTAGTACCAACTAATCATTTATTTTTTAATTCCATTACAACCATACAAAAACATTTACGATATTTGTACATCTTACACATAACCCCCACAAAGTTTTGAAAATAACTAGTTAATATATAGTCTATAAAAGGCCTTAAGCATCAGATTTTTATTTTTTGCCTTTAAAAATGTACTAAATTAAAATCTGTTTCATACAGTTATTATTTTAAATTATTTTCATAGCGAAATATTTTTTTGGAACTACGCCTCTGCTCACCGCAGACGGCTTGGACAAAATTCATTGGCGGGCTTTTCTACAGAGATGGACAACCACACTCCCCTCCATAGTACTTAGTGTTTACCTAAAGTTGACTAGTTGACTATCTCTGTATTTAGAATTTTACCAACAAAGATGGTCAACATGGCAACATCCGACTGTTGTCCATCACTGCATTAAGAACGGTACCAAAAAATGTCCGTTGTTTCTTATTGCAGTGATGGACAACCGACAACTAGCGCTTAAACAGACCACACGCGGTCAAATGTACCGGTACCGGATGTTGATATTTCTGTGTTACCCTAAAAATTAGTCTAGTCTAAGTTACGGTGGAATTCGTGTGCATGCATCAATTTGGAAAGGTGTTTCTACGGATTTAAATTATATTGTTAATTTTATTACAGGTATCTCTTGTACATAATTTTTCAGGAATTTGGTGAGTATTATTATTATTATATGTTTGTTTAGAAATAAAATAGAAATACTAAATGGGTATCGGCTTTGAAACCATGTGTTCGTGTAGGTTGGTTTTTTTGTTTATTTTAATCTACAATGGTTTTGAGTAAACTGTAAAAGTCTTTTATGTTAACCCCCCCCCCCAGTTTGTTTAAAGTAAAAGTTTCATGAATTTTAGGATGTATGTGTGCTGTCGTGATTGAAACCACGCATTTTTGTTAAGGTTAAAATACATTGTTCTAGATTAATCCTGTGACATTTCCAACAGTTTTCAGGTACTGAGTAAAGTTTAGAAGTATTTTATTCTTGGATTTCATTGTCCATGACGTGTCCGTTACTTAACTAAATATCACTATTACTTTAACGACTCGGAACACTAGGTTTTTTATAAGTAAAAGCAAAAAGTTTTACCTTACAGCCTTAACCGGTTTTCTCCTTTAAAAGGCTACACGTACACACAAAAGGCCAAAAACTAGACACTCTAGAACAATTGGAAATATACAAACACACAAAAACAAATAAAAACGACATCCTAAATGAGCAAACACAATTCAAATCGAATGCATTATTCGAACATATCTCACCCACACATACAACATTGATCTTTTGAAATTCGATTTCGTCACCCACAACAAGATGGATAGCGCTACCTGCGGCAGCCTCTGAAGAAGCCTTTTAAAGGAGAAAACCGGTTAAGGCTGTAAGGTAAAACTTTTTGCTTTTACTTATAAAAAACCTAGTGTTCCGAGTCGTTAAAGTAATAGTGATATTAAGTATTTTATGTTTAAAAGAGACCAAAACGTAATGTAAAATAAAGCTTCATGAAGTTTGGGGCGTGATCGGCTTTGAAACCACGTGTTCGTTTAAGTTATTTATTCTTTGTTCTATGTTTGTGCCATTTACAATGACTTTGAATGAACGGTAAAAGTTTTCTATGTTAAAAAAAAACTCCAATTTAGTATAAAAGTTTTATGAATTTTGGGATGTATTTCATTTGTGCTATCGGATTTGAAACCACGTGTTTTTGTTACGGTTAATTATTCATTGTTCTAGATTAATCCACCCCAAAAATTTTCAAGGACTGAGTAAAGTGTAGTAGAAGTATGTTATGTTTAAAAGACTAAAAATTTTAAAATAAAAGCTTCATGCATTTTGGGGCTTGATCTGCTTTGAAACCACGTGTTCGTTTAGGTTAATTATTCTTTGTTCTAAGTTTGTGCCATTTACAATTATTTTGAGTAAACTGAAATTATTTTATGTTTAAAATACTAAAATTTAGTTTAAAAAGTTTCATGAGTATTAAGGAGATGAAACATGAATTCCCATTTTGTTCACATGGAGCAGCAAATTTCTTTTGGTGTTTGTGAGTTTTCTTGACTTCTCTGATATTGTGTAATGCAGGTCTAAACAAAGTGCTGTTGCATAATAAAAGTAAGTTAAAATCGAGTATTCTGAAGCCTAAGAAAGAGGAATATACAAACAAAAGCAAGGTTAAATTTCCATTGGCAGATGTAAATATATGTGTTTGTTTTAACAAAGTATTCTTCATTTGCAGTCACAATGGTGCGTCCAGGCCTTCTCATGATTGGTGACTCCCAGGTAAAATATGCACATCTGACTACTCAGTGCTAGAATGATTTTGAAGTTAGTGTTTTTGGTGTCAGGAATGCGTGTTGAAGAAGTGTCCGCTTCAATGGTTGAAGCAACCAAGTTCTTTTGTCGTGTAGTAATCCATTTGGGCACAAATAATTTGATTTGTGGTAAGTTACATAGAATTTTGTAAATAAAATATTTCAGTTATTAGTGATCTACTTTATACGATTATGGTTGATCAAAAAGATTTGTAAGATTGCTTTGGTGTTATGCACATTATTTTCCAATATTTTATCGATAGGTACTATACCCGTTTATTTTTATAATTCTTAAAAACTTTTTAACAGGTCAGCATCCAGATCAAATAATCCAACATTATGAATCTCTTATCCAAGAAATTCTAAAAGGCAACCAGCATGTGCAACTCCATTTGTCAAGTGTATTGTTTCGCAGTAAAAATAGGTATAGGCCATATTCAGATGCTGAAATGAACAGAGTAAAGATAATAAATGAAAAGACAGAGAAGCTGAATCGGCTGATACAAGGCTTGGCTACCAGGTAAAACTTTATACGTGTAAGTTTCTTTTGATAATGCAGAGACTTGATGTGTTAATGGGGCATCCACATCATTGCTGTTACGAATTTTGTTCTCCTACCTGTATGGTGGAACAAGAGTTAAAATAAGTTATAGAAATCATTTATTAAATTCCAAATTCTGATCATAAAAATCTGATAACTCATAAAATTACAGTTAATATTCGTACAGTAATACTAGTTGAATTTTCTTGATAATATAGTTTTAAAAAGACTTCTGTTTATTGGCAAATAAATATTTTACTTCTTCTTTACGCTCAATATGTCTCTTGACTTTCATGACTTTGGCATTTTATTCCCTCATAGTAGGTTGTTAATTAAGTAATGCAATGCATTTTTACTTTTTTGTGACTGCCACAGTGATTCCACTTTTTTGTGTTCGTAGATATGGAGGACTACTCATAGACAACTGCAAGTCTTTTATGTTACATTCAAGAGATCCATTTATGGAGTTGCTGTCCAGGGATGGCTTGCACATCACACAGCGAGGGATTCAATGTTTAATGGGTAATTTTTTTCATGTCTGTACAAGAAATAGGTCTAAAAATTTATTCAATTTCTACAGAGACCAGACATGCACTACAGACACACATAACAGAACATCATTTCTGTATCCAGTTAAACAACAGACACACACGGACACAGAAACATCAAATATACACATAATTAATTCTTTGCATGCCATACCACCAGGGACATCAGATGGGAAACACGCACAGACCTCCACATCAGATACCAGAGACACAAGGACTCATATGCACAAGCTGTTAGGTTACATACACACTCCACACAGCCAGGGACATCAAATAGGGCACATGCACACACTTCCACATCATATATACACATCACACAGCCAGGGACATCAAATAGGGCACACGCATACACTCCACATCACGTATACACACCACACAGCCAGGGATATCAAATAGGGCACACACATACCCTTCCACATCACGTATACACAGCACACAGCCAGGGACATCAAATAGGGCACATGCATACCCTTCCACATCACGTATACACAGCACACAGCCAGGGACATCAAATAGGGCACACGCATACCCTTCCACATCACATACCAGAGTCACAAGGGCATCAAATAGGGCACACGCATACCCTTCCACATCACATACCAGAGTCACAAGGGCATCAAATAGAGCAGATGTACGTAAACATACGTACACATCGCACAGTATGATTACAAGGCCATCATTCACAAAACCAGTAACATCACCTTCAGTTTCACACACATCACGGATACGTAAATCTTTTTCACATGTAACACCATCACACAATCTAAACCATAATTCACACCTCACATATTTGTTTACAAATGGTGGGTCTGCTGAGGAAAGTGTATCTTCGTTAAACAGTTCCCTTGAATATGATGATTCTTGTAAAGTAGATAATTTAATATTGTCATGTGCAAAACAAACAGGTGTCTTTAAAATAACATACGCAAGGGTATGTTCTGATTGCAATGTTCATTACAGTAATAGATTCAGCTTCTCAAAACATAAAAAAACATTGTGATTCATCTGGTTTATCCCTATCGTGTTCCCATTCTGATTGTACATTGAAATTTAGAACATATTTCCATAGAACATTTGAAGAAAGATCATGGCCAAATTATTCCAAAGGAGGAATTTGTTTTTAAGGACGTAGGAGCATTTCTCACATGGAAGGAAGCTGTTTGTAAAGACAACCACATTGGAATGGTCAAAAAAATGGGTTCAGCCCATGCAGTGTTAGTGGCTCTAAATTTTCCTATTATATTTGCAAATTTAATAATTTTTGTAGACCCGAAACAAAAATAAATAAAACTAATAGACAAAGGACATTTGGTACTATGCCGAATACAAACTGTCTGGCCAGAATGTACGTCAAAGAAGATGATACAGGAATCCATGTGACATACATTAATGCTCATAACCATGATAGAATTTGTGAAATTCTATCGGTGGGATAACACCACAAAGTCTTCTGTAAATCACTTTTTAGAGCAAGGTGTGCCAACACATGTTATTCAGGAACATTTACAGCCTTCCATTGGTGACGATAATAACACATCTGCAGTAAAAGAACATTATATAACAACTTCTCAGATAATTTAAATGAGGTATCAACTGGAGATGAAAAAACGACTTAATAAAAATGATGCAGAATCTGTAAATATCTTAATTAACTTATTAAAAAATGAAAGTTACAACCCAGTTTTAACATATAAACCTCAAGGAATGGATACCATAATTGGGCCCTCCAGTTTAAATAATTTACTACACAGTTCTGAACTTTTTGTTGTAGGCATTCAAACAAAGTATCAAGCAGCAGAAATGGTTGTGGGCAGGCCCGTGCGCAGGATTTTTGAAAGGGAGGGGTTCTGAAGTGGAAAATTTCTTTTCCATAAAGTAGTCTATAATGAAAATTTCAATAAACTGTTTATGAATTACAATATGGAGTAACACATAATAAGTAGACTTGAGAGGAAATGAATGAAAACAATATTAATAAAAATTGTATACATTACACTAATTCCTTTTATTAACATAGTAACATTTTTCTGTTTGAATTGGCAAATTCATTAACGATCTCTTCACTAGAGACATTAATTTCTCTATGGATGTTCAATAATGCAAGGCCATTTAGTCTTTCTTCTGACATGGAATTCCTAACATATGTTTTCAGCCTGCGTAGGGTGGAGAATGATCTTTCTGCTGTGGTGACAGGCAACACAGTTAGGATTTTCAGAAGTTTCCTTACACTGAGGAAGGCTTGACTTGCTTCACAAATATCCAGTGCATGGAAGATGAGGTCTCCTTTCTTTCCACTAGAATCTCCGATTCTTCTTCGCCACATTTTAATTTCAGCTAGGAATTCATCTTCATTGATGCATTCGAGGACTGACTCATAAGTTCTGTATAGGGTCTGACAGTTGTCTTCATTGAAATGCGCCTGCCTCTGAGGTAACAGACAGTCAAACTGCTAAGAATTTCACCATGCTTGATGAATCTAGATTCAATGTGACTATTAAGTTCATCTAAAAATGGTATGAACATTGTCACACGGTAATATTCTTCTGGTGACTCGATTTCGACGTTGCTTCGGTGTTGCTGCTTCTTACTTAATCATGGAACACTAAGAGCGATATCGGAATCCTCCATAACAGACTTTGCTTTCTCAAGTATATTGCGGAACATTTTACTGGCAGACTTCCTCATGTTTTTAAGTTCCTCTGAAGAATGTTGTGCAAGGAGTACAGCTTCGGTCAGATGTAGGTCTTCTTGCTGAAGAGACACGCTCAGGGGTGTTAAAATGGCATGGCATGCTAGAAGGATTTGGCAGCAAATTTGGAATTGGCAATTTTTAATTACACTCAGTAGTTGAAACGCCTGAGCTGCCACTGTTGCCTCTCGCAGCTGAGAAATTTTTCCTAAGGCCTCTATCACGCCTTCTTGAAGCTCACAATAAATTGATACGGATTGATGACGTTCAATCCATCTGGTTGGACAGTATTTTTTCAATTTGGAGTGATTCGCCTCTGGTAATACTTCAGCTATGGTTTCTTGCAGAATAGCCTGCCGTTTGGGGGAGTTGAAAAAGTTATATACAGATTCAATGGTTCCCAAACAATTTCTAATGGCTGAAATATTACTGGCCGAACTCACAGCAAGATTAAGGCTGTGAGAGGCACAATGGACATAGAGAGCCAGAGGGTGATCTGCTTGAATGTAGGCTTGAGTTCCATGCATTTTCCCACTCATGGCCGCCACTCCATTATAGCCTTGACCATATAGATAACATGTATCAATTCCATTCTCTTGCAAAAAGTTGACTGCAGTTGTGGCTAGGTTTTTCCCCGTGCAGTCTGTTACAGGTACAAAGCCTATAAAATCTTCTTTGACCACACATTTCTCACCTTCGTTTGCTGTATAACGCACACATATGGAAAGTTGCTTTAAACCAGAAATGTCTGATGTTTCGTCAGCAAGTAGTGAGAAAGCTTTGGATTTATTAATATTGTCTACCAAATTTCTTGAGATTTTCTTGTGAAATATAGAGATGACTTCATTTTGAATTCTATTGCTTGTATATACCGCATTCTTTGACGAAGTGTTCAAATGTTTTTTTAGTAGGTCATCTGTTGTAGCACGAAAACGGAGAAGGGCCCGGAAGTTGCCATCATTTACAGCAGGCACTTCAGGTGTTATTTGGCCACCTTCCTTTGAGCCTCTCAAGGCTAAGCCTTGCTGTCCACAAAGTTTTACCGTTTCTACAATGGCCATGAGTTTCTTCTTGTTTTCCTCGATCACTTGTTTCTTCTCCGAACTTAATTGTACATCAATAGGCACCATTTTTCCTTCATCCATTTTTCTGATATTTTCTAATGCCAACATGCTGCTTTTGTGATAAACAGTCGATTCGTGCTTCTTGAAGTAATCGAGTGCTTTGTTCCAGTTTCTGTACGGCCATCATTTACAGCAGGCACTTCAGGTGTTATTTGGCCACCTTCCTTTGAGCCTCTCAAGGCTAAGCCTTGGTGTCCACAAAGTTTTACCGTTTCTACAATGGCCATGAGTTTCTTCTTGTTTTCCTCGATCACTTGTTTCTTCTCCGAACTTAATTGTACATCAATAGGCACCATTTTTCCTTCATCCATTTTTCTGATATTTTCTAATGCCAACATGCTGCTTTTGTGGTAAATAGTCGATTCGTGCTTCTTGAAGTAATCGAGTGCTTTCTTCCAGTTTCTGTACGGTTCATTTACCAATCCTTTGAGAGGTTGAGAACTGACACCAGCAGTCTTCTTACATTGCAACAAACATGTTTTACAGAAAGCTGCATCCTCCTTTCTCGACTAGGCCAACCAATGGTAAGTCTTCAGCCAATGTCCTTGGAAACGAAGATTCCTTTCTCCAGAGCACGGAAATTTATACTTTTCCGGAGGAGTCCAGATGGATTTGTATGCATTCGTGATACTCATTTCCAATTCCTTGCTTAAAAATAATGCCACATCCCAAGGATGGATTTGATGTAAGCTAACACTAATTGTTGGTTGGTTGGTATCTGTTTCTGTCAGCGATTCAGCATTGGACTGCGCTGGATTTGATACTTCATTGTCTTCATTTGTCGGACTTGATTGAGAGCTGTATCCTGATTTCGGCTGTAAGCAAATAAATAAATGAATGAAGACTATTATTATTTGATACGCTACCTTATACTTTTTTATGCAACGCATGATTATGATGTATTGAATGAGATTTTTCTGTCAACTTTGAAATAAATTACTGTATTTGATTTGATAACATGAATTTTAACACGTTCGCTGCATTACGGGGTATATACGTCCCGTAATTGATTTTCTTGTGGTGCGGCGGTCATTTTCGGTAAATTTGTCTACTATGCGGATGTGAGTTTTCGCTATTTTTGTAAATAAACTGATTAATTTTTTATAGTCTACGTACTCCGAGATTTTTATTTAATTATTTAGTACAAAAATTGTTCGTACCATATATGGGCCCTAACGCACTACTCACTAAAATGTTCTTGCTGACTTTATTAGTTGACCTGCTGAATAGCTTAGATTACAATAAAATGTGACAAGAGGCATAGCGTCATCGTTTTCCGGGAATCAGCATGGACGGTTTTATCGCCAAGGTCGTTGTCATTTAGACGTTTAAAAATAAATGAGAAAGCAACGTGTACTAAGGTTTATTTGTATTTTATTTGCATGTGCGTAAAATAATAAAATTTTAATAAATAAAACTTTTTGTTTTACGCTTGTCACAAAACTTCGAAGAGAAGAATTATGAAAAATATTAATAATAACTTACCTCTTCTGTCCATTGTTTTTTGCAAAAGTAATTTAACAAAGAATTCGTTCGTTTACTGGACATATTTTACTAATTGTTCAGCACAAAATCGCAAAACGAACTAGGAATACACAGTCCGTAGTCTATTGGTGGTAGCGATAATTAATGATTAACGCACAAGTCTGTCAATACTGCGCGAACCACAGGAAAAATAGAGAACTGGCATGCCGAATGTACTACGTATACTACTAATGTGTGAGAAAGATGTGAGAGTGTGAGAAAGACGGAGTACTGCCGTGTTTGCTGCGCAAGGCGAGTTCAAATGATGTGAATACCTCCGGTATTTTATATCAGATTGAAACAATCACTATTTCACTTCCAAACTCGCTGATTTCTCTTCCCAAATGGGGAGGGTTAAACCCCCAAACCCTCCCCTTGTGCACGGCCTTGGTTGCGGGTTGCGGTAGAATACTGTGTATAGACGCAACTTATAATACCAACCAGTATAAATTTACTTGTTCCTGATGAATATGGTGTTGGGTTCCCTGTTGCTCATTTTATAATAAATTATTTAGATGAAATGACTCTGGCATGTGTCTTAAAAATTGTTGTTGACAAATTTCCAAATATGGAAGTAAACTGTGTCATGACGGATGGTGATGAAGCCATTGCCAATGCGGTTGAAACTGCATTTGGGAAAAATGTAAGACATCTTCTTTGTTTGTGGCATGTGAAACGGAACTGGTTGAAAAATCTTAAAACCAAAGTGAAATCCAAGTCTCTGACATCAGAAATTTTAGATTCTTTATTAATTTTAACTCATGAAAAAAATATGAATAATTTTAATGAAATGTTAGAAGCCTTTTTTAATAAATACTCTGAGTCCGCTAGTCGCTTTTTAGATTATTTTAAAGAAATTTATGTGTGTAAAAAAGAGAAGTGGGCAATGTGTTTCAGAAATTTTTCACATGGATATACCGACACAAACATGTTTTTAGAATCATTTCATAATAAAATTAAAACTCAATACCTCCAAAGAAATGTAAATAGGCGATTAGATGACTTGATTAACATCATTTTCAGAGTTAATAAAACTATACACTTAGCGTTAAAATATAAAAGAGTGACCCAGATGCCCCCATTAGGATATACCAATGCAGTTAACAAAAGGCATAAAATAGGCATACGAATAACAGATTCTGATAAAATTGAAACTGGAAATTGTAGTGTTTGGCAAGTCAGGAGTCAGTCAGACTCGACAGTCCTTTATAAAGTTCGTTGTTTAGCTAGAAAATGTTATATGCCAGAATTATGTTTTATAAAATGTAATGAATAAAAAAAACATTTGGAGGTTTCCCAAATGTTTCAGCGTGTGTTCACACATGTATACATGCTCATGTGCTGACAGTAATTCATTGTGCAAACATATACGCAAGCTTCATTCTTATATTGTCCATAAGCTAACTTTACCATCGTGTATAAGTTCTGATTGTACAGATTTAGCTATAGATGAAACGTTGGTAACTACAAATAGTAACTCAGTTAACCTAGATAATGCAACAGCAAATACAGACATATTAATTCAGTCCGTGTGTCAATTGGCAGATAAATTGAAAAACATTATATGTAATAAAAATTCTCAATCTTTACTGCCATATGTGCAAAACACTTTACAATTATTAGTTCAAAAATGTGAAATGTTGAACAACGATCAAAACTGTGTACATGGTAAACCTCCTTCAATGGCACATGATTTTGTTCCACCAAACATCAAAATTTCTCCTCAAAAGAGATTTTATCAAACTGCCAAAGAAAAGAAGCCTATAGAAACAGACTAAAAATGCAGACTTTGCTCGGTATAATTGTATAAAGGAGTCTTTGCTACTACGTGGCAAAAGTTTCACTGACCCTATTTCCAGTGAACAAGATATACACCGTACCCTTTACAATGTTTGCAGATACAGCATCAGTGCTCTTCATTTGAAATCTTTGGATACGTATGTAAATAATAACGAACTGAAGACGCTGACCTCAACGGATCCACATTTTCATACTGGTTGGCTCTATGATAATGTAATAAATGTTTTTTTTTAATAAGATATGTAACAAATTTCCTATCTTTCCAGTAGGTAGTCCAGTAGATAATCCTAATTGATTCTAACATTTCCATTAGATTATGCATTTGAGTCTGTGTGCCACATGGAGTTGCATGGGTATTCAAAATTAATTATACCCATAAATCCAGACAGTAATCATTGGGTCCTTTTAGTAGCTGATGTTCTTAAAAAACAGTTGTCATTTTATGACCCGGTGTCAGAATCTGTAAAACCCGTATATGAAAAATCAATCTGTAATTGGAGACAAGTGTTAGTTAAGATCTTGGGGGGAACACTTGAGGATTGGCAAGTGAACTGTCCTAAACATGTTTTCCAGAATGATAGTTCAAGCTGCGGTATGTTTGTTTGTTGGTATGCAGAAAAACTTTTATTGGGCCAGGCAACAGATGAGAATTTTAATTCAGATGAATATAGAAAGTATATATACAGTGTTATAACTGGTAAGAAAATGTGATGTAAAATAACTTTATGTTGTCACAGAAGGTCCACGATTTGTTGAAATTTGATCAGCTATCGTGGAGTTCTGGACCTTCATACTTAATATAAATTCTTAGTCTTAAAAAATAATAATACTTTGTATATTGTAATTAAATTTATATCTCAAATTACATTTTATTAACATTAAAAAGACATGTAGGGACCAGACAAAAAGCGTGTCTTACAAGAGATATTGTAATAAGCTGGCACATTTTAATGGGATTCTACTGTATCTACAATGATATGTTTGCGATAGTAATACTCACTTGTTCTTTACCCTTAAGTCTTCTCATTTCTGTATTTGAATTCTTTCTTTACAAACTCATTTGACAAAGTCTCGTATCTCTCTGTAGTCCTCCATCTTATATATCTTTCGACCCCACTGTAACTCTGTTCATTCTCAGTTTTTTCCAACAATTATTCATGTAACATATCTATAATTCATCTAATTATTGTTCATGTATTATTTTTTCTAGCAGTTATTGATGTAATATGTCTATAATTCATGTAATTATTGTTTTGTTACTGTATATAATTTTTTAAATAAAACAGTTATGTACATTGTAAGCATTTTAATATGACTAACCTTATTAATCATAATGCATATTCCTTCCTTATCTAAAAAATTGTAGACATCAGATACTGTGTTTTGGGAGAAACACTAGCTAGCCACAAGTAAGCAGTCCCGAGTGGTAAGAAGGTGACATTGTATCTTACTGTCAATTGAAGAAACAGGATTCATTCAAAAGGGGACCAACTATTTAACATAATCAAGTAACTTTTATTAAATGGAAACCAAACTATTTCTATATGGTGTGTGTGTGTGTGTGTGTGAGAAGAGAGAAATTTTAAGTAATCATATATCTACATAAATATCTCATGCATTATTTTACAGTGTAAACTTTAAGTTTCAGTTCAGGTTATTCTTAAATTTCCAAAATTTAAAAAGTTTTCAAAATTAAAATTTTTTGTATTTATGTCAAAGTTTATTCACATACTGATTACCCTCAAACTGTAATATACCAAATTGTGGCTTCTTAGGTCCATCACAATCTAAGATTCAATCTAATCACAAGCTAAGATGCTGGCACACAAAAAGTAACGTAACATTATACAGAATAATATGTTGACAGGTCACTAGACAGACTTGTTGACGATGAGTACTCCTCTGGCATTATATCTGCACTTGTCAAATGTATGTGGAAGTGTTGAATGTAACTTGAAATAAGATGTTTTAATATATAACTATACTTTAACATGTGCAGATTGATGAGATGGCTTGTATCTCATTTAAATATAATTTAAATATAATTTAAAATATAAAGGAATTGTTGTATCTCATTTATGTATTTGGTAAGTACTTAAATAAAGATGAAGTAAAAAGAAATGCTTGAGAATAATTTCACTTTATCCCAAAAAGAATCACATTTTTTTTAAGTGAATGTTTATTCAGAAACTAATTCTTAGGAGGTTGATAATTGCTTCACACATGCTCAGTAACTGAATTGATGAAAAAAATTACTCAAGTACAACTTTCATTTGCACCAATCATTGGTACAAGTAACCACAGGATATTTTATAACCAGTATAATAGGTTTTCTGACTAAACATCTTACAGAATGTACTCCAGAAACCACATATAATCTCAGTGCTAAATCAAATTTTAGCTTTCCTCGAGTTATTCTGGTAAGAAAGAGTCCAGTCAGGAAAAGATTATCCAGATCATGGATGCCACGTCATGAACAAGTTCCTTTGGAATTATCTCAGGGCAATACAAGTAAATAAAAATATATGCATCTAATAAGCGTTTTATTTCATTAACCTAGTCACCATTGTGCACATTTCCTATTGGCCCTTTATTTTTGGCATGTGCAATCTGTTCGTTATAGTTTATTCATATAATTTTGTTTGTCATTGACTAATAATAGTCATAATTTCTGTGTATCATAGTAATCACCAGACTTTTTTTAGTCTGTTTATTTCAGTGTTCAAACTTGGCACTGTCCTTAATAGAAAATTTAATGTGTACATTATAGATATCACCATCAAGGTTAAGAAACAGAAAATGGTTTCTAAAGCTCCCATCTACCAACATAACAAATTGTGTATAAAAAAGGCAACTATCACAATATCAGAGCATTGGTGCAGTAAAATATTTCTTGGGAGAAAAAATTGATAAGCTTGACTGAGAAAAAAAAACAGACTGAAAGACAAGAAGTTTGTCCACTGACAAAATGTGTTTTTTCTACACTATTTGGCCAAGTGTGGAGAGAAGGTATGATTAGTAAAAAAGTCATAGCTGGTTTTAACAACAGGAATTTTTCAAGTCGGAAGAAAGTTTCAGAATCTGATTTCAGTCTGAAAGAACGCAATGAGTATAAGAAGAGTAGAGCTATTATACATATTAAATGTTCAGTTCATCTGCGAGCAACTCTACTGATGAGGCACGTCTGCTTCTCAGATAAGTACTCCACCAAGTAACATTATTGAAAAGACACCTATTAAAATGCCACAACAAAATTCAACTCCAGAAACATCAACTAGATTCGTAGAAATATTTACATCAGAAATTAGAAAAACTCAAAAAGTCTTTGATGTCTAAAGATCCCACTATACAAAAAGAAAGAAAGATACCTTGCTTGAAATCTGGAAGATGCAGAGAAGTTTTAAGAACTGAAGACAATGTCGAGTAAAAGAGCAAGAAGAAATATCTAGCAGGAACAATGTTAACAGAAAAACAAATCTAAGAAGATTGTATTTTGATCATACAGTAATAAAAATTCTAAACAACATCCTATTTATTGTGATGACTCTGATTATCACAAAGATTAATTCGCAATAAGTGTTTTTAAAGACACTACCATGGAAGTAACTATCAAATACCAGAGTGGCAAAAGATTCAACCGCGAAAATTTGTTCTCATTGTTTTTGCTGGAGGACCAAGAAATAAAACTCACTGCAAGTATGTTTATTGTGTAGAAAGTAGATAATGGTGAGGGAGAAATTTATGCCACAGGATATCAATCCAAAGATGGACATTTCTACAAAGTTACCTATTAAAAGAAAATTATGAAAATAAGCTTTGAACAAATGAGTAGGTTACTTTCAAAGATGGACATCTGTCATTGGCATGATTTTCCAGTATGCCACTATTTTTATTATATACAATTAGTACAGCAAAACTCCTTATTTTTTTTATTGTAAAATTAGTTGTGGTCAGAAATCAAAATAACTTCACTTTAACATCATTTTCTGACTACACTAATGTTAAAAATGTTTTTAAAAATACAGTTGTCCATTTTTGAAACATACCTTGAGTCAGTTATCCGTTTTTGAAAGGAACCAAGTATTAGGTTTAAGAATAGACCATTCTTCAAGTTTCTTTCCTTTTTTTCACTAATAATGCTATTCATATAAATTATACTAATAATGTAAAAATAATTACAGTAATAATTTAATTTAAAAAATCTATTACAACATGATAAAAATAAAAAGTAATCAGGGTGATATAAAATTAATCCTGTTTTCAATTAATGGTAATCAAGAAAAAACTTAAAACAAAAATATCAAATTGTACTTTACTGAGAAATTTATTTTAAAAAATTCATAATATTACAAAAATAAAATAACATAAAAATAATGGTTTAAATTTTACATAAAAAAATAAACTGTTACATAATGATTTCAATAAAATTGCAAAATTTCAGTTAATGTTCATCAAAAGAATCTCGTCCTGATTATCTTCATTCATTTCGATACAGTCACAGTCATAATCCAGTTGTTCATCCCCTTCATTACCTTGATTGTTTTGCCCATCAATAACGTACTTATACCACTGTAAGTCATCGAGAGATTTCCAGTCATCTCTAAAATGTTTGATAAGGAGTTTATTGACATCAGAACATTTCTCTCTTTTAATTCTCACTCCAATAGGTATTAGATCTGGGTTGACTTCATGTGGTCGGTGAACTAACTTAAAAATGATCCTTTCAGCCCCAGCAGTCACATTGTATGAAAGTTCACCTCTGACAGTAAAGTTCCCCATTTTGGTTTTTCGAACAATTATTTTCTTGCATTGTGAAATTCTGAAGTGGAGCTGTGCAGCACATGTGTAAACCTGCCTCTTTTTTCCAATCATAAACTAACCAGTCTTGACCAATAAGTTTAAGTTTTCCATATTTTTTAAATACTGCATGATATTCTTGTTTTTGGATTACTGTCTTCTTTTTGTTAATATATCTTTCAATTAACCCAAACACTCTGTCTGATGGGAGGAAAGAATGACCAGTAACAGGATAAACAATCTCTAGACTTGTAATCTCTTTGGGCGATTTTTTTATCATCCAACACATACACATGCATAACATATTCACATTTTTATTTTGTCCTGCACATCCATCAGCCACTAAACGAATGGATGTGCAGTTTGTTAAATCAACACTTTCCAATTCATGATCAATTATAGACGCCACTTCATTTGAGGATTTTTTAGCTTCATCTTCACTCCACGAATAAATAGATACATTTTCCGGTATAAGTGAATCTGTAGAGACACCCTTTACAACAGATACATTATAACAGTAAAATTGACGTGAATAATAGGCTGCCTGATCAGAAACTTTTGGCAATACTGTACCAGGTTTTTCTGGCAGTTGAATGATAACAAATGACAATCTTGAGGTTTTTCTTCTAAGTAATCAAAAAAAATTTAGCCTCCCTTTTGTGACACTGTAGCTTAAGTTGAAGCTCAGTTCTTTTGTCTTCATTTTTTTCTATTGTAAGTTTGTGTTGTAAACTTAAACATGTACTGCATTCATCTACTGCAGGACTTCAAACGCTAATATTAAAACTTGTACAAAAACTTTTCGAAAGAAACTTTTTGTTACCTGCAGTTCATCAGTATGTGCTAACAAGTACATTCACCACATTTTATTTACATTCAGCTCTGAACACGGCCGTTCCTGGGGGGTCGAGCGCCTGCGTGCAGGTTTCTTTGTGCGCCCCATATAATTTTAAAATACAAAACATATTATGTGTACAATAATTTATTTACACAAAATAAAGTTATACAAAATAAACAAGAGGCATTTGCAATACAACAAAATAAACAATAAAAAACTATATTCTAAAAAAATATTAAATGTTATATTTAAATAACTTTGTACCAAACAATATAGAAAAAACAACAACATAAAAATTATAATATAACACGTCTGGCTTTTACAGACGCAAACTCGTTGATCATTTCATTGTGATCAACGGCTTCACAAATCTTATTTTCAATTGAAATAATTGCCAAATCTGATAGCCGTTCTTGGAACATAGACGTTCTTAAATAATTTTTTATAAGTTTTAGTTTCGAAAAACTTCTTTCGCCTGAAGCCACCGAAATGGGTAAAGCCAAAAATATCCTTAGGGCTATAAATAAATTTGGAAACAAAGACTGTAAATTATTTTTTGTTATATAATTTAAAATGCTTATGGGCGAGTCTGCATTTGTAGTAGAGTTTGGCTTTAGAATTTTGTATGACATTATTTCATTATGTAAATCAGATCCGTCAATATCTTTATATGTATTACCTTGATTTTGAATTTGCAAAGCAATATCTAAATCCATACATGATCGTTTAATTAATTCAGAATCTAGATTTTGGAAATTGCATACAAATCCAAATAAATCATTACATTTAGCTATTCCCTCAAAACGTCTTTGTAAGGACTGAATTTTTGTGTCCAAAATTTGAAAATAAAACTTGATTTTAAATT
The DNA here is from genome assembly GCA_034769895.1 of Magicicada septendecula. Lineage (NCBI taxonomy): Eukaryota > Metazoa > Arthropoda > Insecta > Hemiptera > Cicadidae > Magicicada > Magicicada septendecula. The sequence goes on from CM068368.1 coordinate 442,872,294, forward strand.
TCTGTTTTGGATCTAAAACAGATTTATCTGTACCTTCACGTAAAAATTTACGCTTCATTTTCGTTTGTCTAATTAAAGGAAATACTTGCTCTACATCGTTCTTAACTGCTTCTGCTATAGCTTCATTTATAAAAAATTGGAAATCTTTATCCGACCGTTTGTTAGTAAAATAATTAAGATTTTCTATTTCTTTAAGACATTCATGTAAATTTTGATTTTGGAGCATTTTACTAACTATATTAATCTTTGTTAAGATATCATACCAAATTGAAATTGAACAGATGAATTTAAAAGTTTTGATTTTATCTAATAATGACTGTGCAGCATGTTTAGTATTCATATCTCTCGAAGTATCTTCGGTCAAATAATGTAAACTTTTACAAATTTCCAATAACTGAAATCTTAGAGGGTGAATGGCTTTGATTTTGCTTTCCCATCTTATTTCGCTTACTGATTTTAAAGTTAAATTTGGCAGATTCTGTTTTAAAATGTCCCACCTGTAAGGCGAAGCAGAAAAGAAATTGAACAACTCTTGAATAACTGAAAAAAAAACCAACAGTCTCATATGAAATTTTAGCCGCATCATTAACAGTTAAATTTAATGTGCGAGCTGAACAAGGCACAAACATTGCTCTGGCGTTAACATTCTGAATTTGAGCTTGAAGCTCTACATGCCTGCCAGACATATTTGCACCTTTGTCATATCCCTGACCTCTCATATCATGAAAATCTATTTCAAATTTTGGCAATATTTCTTCTTTTAAAAATTTAAAAAGTCCTTCCCCTGTAGTATTCAAAACTTGAAAAAAACCTAAAAAATGTTCTCTAATTTCAACTGCATTTGAGAAACAATGAACGAATCGTATTATAAAAGTCAGCTGCTCAACATGGCTAGCATCGGGAGTTTCATCTAAAATTATTGAATAATATTTTGCTGTTTTTAGACAAGTTAAAATTTCTTGTTGAATATTTTTTGACAATAAACTAATTAATTCATTTTGAAAATGATTTCCTAAATAATGAGGCATATTTTGATTTAATTCTTTAGACTTTTGAATATTATTTACATGCTCCATTACAATTGGATCGAATTTAGCCAACATTTCAACTAATTTCAAAAAACTGCCATTATTGGATTCGTAAAGTTTCTGGCTGGCTCCTCTAAACGCTAAATTTTGACCAGCTAAATACTGCACTATACAAATTATTCTTTTAATAATTGCACGCCATCGTTTTTTTTCAATTTCGAAATGTTTCTGTTGCTCTTTATCAATGGTGCATTCTTTAACCAAGCGTAATTTCAATTCGTACCATTTTTGAGCGCTTTTCATAATTATGCTCCATACTATTTTTATGACGGGAAATATTAACAGATAGGTGTCTCCAATTAGAGTAACCAGAAATTAATTTATGAGACTGCGAACTAAATACTTTGCAAAAAATGCAGAATACGGCATTTATTTTTTTAGAATATACTAACCAGTCCCTATTAACGTTTTCGCCATTTGGTAACTTCCGCATATAATGCGTGGCTGAAATTTTTCTACCAGTTTCATCAACAGGAAAGTTTTCTATAATCTGGACAGCGCCTTTTGTCACAATTAATTCAATTAAACGGTGACTTAATAGATTAGGCCATGTAGCGGGATCGGGAAAATCAATATCGATAGTAGGCGCAGTACCTTCTCCATCATTGCTTACCGAGTTGCTTACTTCTGAATTAAGTGAAATATGCGCACCAGAAGTGGATGGCTGCTGATCATCAATAACCAATGGCTCTGCAACAAGCTCGACATTTGATGGGGATGGATTCGGAGTAGAACAATTATGTTTTAAAAATTTTGTTAAAGCTCCACTTAGTTTTTCCTTTTCTGCGTCCTTTTCCAGTCGGCGTTTTCTATATTGGGCTCCTGATAATTTTTTTCTAGTGCCGTCACTCATTTCTAAATAGAAAAAAAAAACATGACTCTCTCAGCATGACAACACCCAAGTCAGAATCAGAATCAGAAAATGTTTATTTTCTTCTCAAGTACAGCAAAGTACAAAAATTACAAAGATACAACTAACCAGGTCTGACCAGTATTACAATAAATGTACAAATCTGACTAACTAACTAACCAATACTGCTCATTACTATACAAGAGAAAAAAATTTAGGGCCTCTAAGGCAAGCCTGTATAGAGGACACCCTCACGCACTTAAACTAAGAAAAAATGTTAGCGGTCAGAGTAAGACCTAACTATTAACAAATAAAAACATAATTACTGTGTATCTCTAATAAAGCAAACAAAAAATACTAAGATTAAAAAATATTACAATAAATACCTTTAATCTCCTTACAGTTTATATTACAAGTAGAATTATCGCATAAACAGTTTAAGCACTTATAAACTAATGGAGCATCAAAACTGACTGTTTCTCTAAGACTAAAATTAATGTAATTAGTTTTCAATTCAATTTTGAAAACAAGAACAACTTCCCGCGAATACAAGTACAAGATTACTCACTTAGTTCACTATGGCAACCAAAGAGATACTAAAAATAAAATGTCGGGTTGTTGGTACTAGAAGTCGCTACCTACCTGCACCGGTTGTAAAACCAGTAAAAGGAAAGTTTATTGTTTGTTTTCTTGTTACTTCTACAAAATGCAGCAAATGTAACATAAAACCAAATAAAATGAGCCGCCGCCTCTGTAATATGCCGAAAACCTAAGTCAAAATAAGTATTAAAAAAAGCCGACATAATAAGCCAGTGATATCATAGCGCCTTACTTCTCTTTTAATTCTCACTCTGATAGGTATTAGATCTGGGTTGACTTCATGTGGTCGGTGAACTAACTTAAAAATGATCCTTTCAGCCCCAGCAGTCACATTGTATGAAAGTTCACCTCTGACAGTAAAGTTCCCCATTTTGGTTTTTCGAACAATTATTTTCTTGCATTGTGAAATTCTGAAGTGGAGCTGTGCAGCACATGTGTAAACCTGCCTCTTTTTTCCAATCATAAACTAACCAGTCTTGACCAATAAGTTTAAGTTTTCCATATTTTTTAAATACTGCATGATATTCTTGTTTTTGGATTACTGTCTTCTTTTTGTTAATATATCTTTCAATTAACCCAAACACTCTGTCTGATGGGAGGAAAGAATGACCAGTAACAGGATAAACAATCTCTAGACTTGTAATCTCTTTGGGCGATTTTTTTATCATCCAACACATACACATGCATAACATATTCACATTTTTATTTTGTCCTGCACATCCATCAGCCACTAAACGAATGGATGTGCAGTTTGTTAAATCAACACTTTCCAATTCATGATCAATTATAGACGCCACTTCATTTGAGGATTTTTTAGCTTCATCTTCACTCCACGAATAAATAGATACATTTTCCGGTATAAGTGAATCTGTAGAGACACCCTTTACAACAGATACATTATAACAGTAAAATTGACGTGAATAATAGGCTGCCTGATCAGAAACTTTTGGCAATACTGTACCAGGTTTTTCTGGCAGTTGAATGATAACAAATGACAATCTTGAGGTTTTTCTTCTAAGTAATCAAAAAAAATTTAGCCTCCCTTTTGTGACACTGTAGCTTAAGTTGAAGCTCAGTTCTTTTGTCTTCATTTTTTTCTATTGTAAGTTTGTGTTGTAAACTTAAACATGTACTGCATTCATCTACTGCAGGACTTCAAACGCTAATATTAAAACTTGTACAAAAACTTTTCGAAAGAAACTTTTTGTTACCTGCAGTTCATCAGTATGTGCTAACAAGTACATTCACCACATTTTATTTACATTCAGCTCTGAACACGGCCGTTCCTGGGGGGTCGAGCGCCTGCGTGCAGGTTTCTTTGTGCGCCCCATATAATTTTAAAATACATAAAACATATTATGTGTACAATAATTTATTTACACAAAATAAAGTTATACAAAATAAACAAGAGGTATTTGCAATACAACAAAATAAACAATAAAAAACTAGATTCTAAAAAAATATTAAATGTTATATTTAAATAACTTTGTACCAAACAATATAGAAAAAACAACAACATAAAAATTATAATATAACACGTCTGGCTTTTACAGACGCAAACTCGTTGATCATTTCATTGTGATCAACGGCTTCACAAATCTTATTTTCAATTGAAATAATTGCCAAATCTGATAGCCGTTCTTGGAATATAGACGTTCTTAAATAATTTTTTATAAGTTTTAGTTTCGAAAAACTTCTTTCGCCTGAAGCCACCGAAATGGGTAAAGCCAAAAATATCCTTAGGGCTATAAATAAATTTGGAAACAAAGACTGTAAATTATTTTTTTTTATATAATTTAAAATGCTTATGTGCGAGTCTGCATTGGTAGTAGAGTTTGGCTTTAGAATTTTTTATGACATTATTTCATTATGTAAATCAGATCCGTCAATATCTTTACATGTATTACCTTGATTTTGAATTTGCAAAGCAATATCTAAATCCATACATGATCGTTTAATTACTTCAGAATCTAGATTTTGGAAATTGCATACAAATCCAAATAAATCATTACATTTCGCTATTCCCTCAAAACGTCTTTGTAAGGACTGAATTTTTGTGTCCAAAATTTGAAAATAAAACTTGATTTTAAATTTCTGTTTTGGATCTAAAACAGATTTATCTGTACCTTCACATGAAAATTGACGCTTCATTTTCGTTTGTCTAATTAAAGGAAATACTTGCTCTACATCGTTCTTTTCTGCTTCTGCTATAGCTTCATTTATAAAAAATTGGAAATCTTTATCCGACCGTTTGTTAGTAAAATAATTAAGATTTTCTATTTCTTTAAGACATTCATTTAAATTTTGATTTTGGAGCATTTTACTAACTATATTAATCTTTGTTAAGATATCATACCAAATTGAAATTGAACAGATGAATTTAAAAGTTTTGATTTTATCTAATAATGACTGTGCAGCATGTTTAGTATTCATATCTCTCGAAGTATCTTCGGTCAAATAATGTAAACTTTTACAAATTTCCAATAACTGAAATCTTAGAGGGTGAATGGCTTTGATTTTGCTTTCCCATCTTATTTCGCTTACTGATTTTAAAGTTAAATTTGGCAGATTCTGTTTTAAAATGTCCCACCTGTAAGGCGAAGCAGAAAAGAAATTGAACAACTCTTGAATAACTGAAAAAAAAAACAATTTCTCATATGAAATTTTAGCCGCATCATTAAAAGTTAAATTTAATGTGTGAGCTGAACAAGGCACAAACATTGCTCTGGCGTTAACATTCTGAATTTGAGCTTGAAGCTCTACATGCCTGCCAGACATATTTGCACCTTTGTCATATCCCTGACCTCTCATATCATGAAAATCTATTTCAAATTTTGGCAATATTTCTTCTTTTAAAAATTTAAAAAGTCCTTCCCCTGTAGTATTCAAAACTTGAAAAAAACCTAAAAAATGTTCTCTAATTTCAACTGCATTTGAGAAACAATGAACGAATCGTATTATAAAAGTCAGCTGCTCAACATGGCTAGCATCGGGAGTTTCATCTAAAATTATTGAATAATATTTTGCTGTTTTTAGACAGGTTAAAATTTCTCGTTGAATATTTTTTGACAATAAACTAATTAATTCATTTTGAAAATGATTTCCTAAATAATGAGGCATATTTTGATTTAATTCTTTAGACTTTTGAATATTATTTACATGCTCCATTATAATTGGATCGAATTTAGCCAACATTTCAACTAATTTCAAAAAAATGCCTTTATTGGATTCGTAAAGTTTCTGGCTGGCTCCTCTAAACGCTAAATTTTGACCAGCTAAATACTGCACTATACAAATTATTCTTTTAATAATTGCACGCCATCGTTTTTTTTTCAATTTCGAAATGTTTCTGTTGCTCTTTATCAATGGTGCATTCTTTAACCAAGCGTAATTTCAATTCGTACCATTTTTGAGCGCTTTTCATAATTATGCTCCATACTATTTTTATGACGGGAAATATTAACAGATAGGTGTCTCCAATTAGAGTAACCAGAAATTAATTTATGAGACTGCGAACTAAATACTCTGCAAAAAATGCAGAATACGGCATTTATTTTTTTAGAATATACTAACCAGTCCCTATTAACGTTTTCGCCATTTGGTAACTTCCGCATATATTGCGTGGCTGAAAATTTTCTACCAGTTTCATCAACAGGAAAGTTTTCTATAATCTGGACAGCGCCTTTTGTCACAATTAATTCAATTAAACGGTGACTTAATAGATTAGGCCATGTAGCGGGATCGGGAAAATCAATATCGATAGTAGGCGCAGTACCTTCTCCATCATTGCTTACCGAGTTGCTTACTTCTGAATTAAGTGAAATATGCGCACCAGAAGTGGATGGCTGCTGATCATCAATAACCAATGGCTCTGCAACAAGCTCGACATTTGATGGGGATGCATTCGGAGTAGAACAATTATGTTTTAAAAATTTTGTTAAAGCTCCACTTAGTTTTTCCTTTTCTGCGTCCTTTTCCAGTCGGCGTTTTTTATATTGGGCTCCTGATAATTTTTTTCTAGTGCCGTCACTCATTTCTAAATAGAAAAAAAAAACATGACTCTCTCAGCATGACAACACCCAAGTCAGAATCAGAATCAGAAAATGTTTATTTTCTTCTCAAGTACAGCAAAGTACAAAAATTACAAAGATACAACTAACCAGGTCTGACCAGTATTACAATAAATGTACAAATCTGACTAACTAACTAACCAATACTGCTCATTACTATACAAGAGAAAAAAATTTAGGGCCTCTAAGGCAAGCCTGTATAGAGGACACCCTCACGCACTTAAACTAAGAAAAAATGTTAGCGGTCAGAGTAAGACCTAACTATTAACAAATAAAAACATAATTACTGTGTATCTCTAATAAAGCAAACAAATACTAAGATTAAAAAATATTACAATAAATACCTTTAATCTCCTTACAGTTTATATTACAAGTAGAATTATCGCATAAACAGTCTAAGCACTTATAAACTAATGGAGCATCAAAACTGACTGTTTCTCTAAGACTAAAATTAATGTAATTAGTTTTCAATTCAATTTTGAAAACAAGAACAACTTCCCGCGAATACAAGTACAAGATTACTCACTTAGTTCACTATGGCAACCAAAGAGATACTAAAAATAAAATGTCGGGTTGTTGGTACTAGAAGTCGCTACCTACCTGCACCGGTTGTAAAACCAGTAAAAGGAAAGTTTATTGTTTGTTTTCTTGTTACTTCTACAAAATGCAGCAAATGTAACATAAAACCAAATAAAATGAGCCGCCGCCTCTGTAATATGCCGAAAACCTAAGTCAAAATAAGTATTAAAAAAAGCCGACATAATAAGCCAGTGATATCATAGCGCCTTACTTCTCTTTTAATTCTCACTCTGATAGGTATTAGATCTGGGTTGACTTCATGTGGTCGGTGAACTAACTTAAAAATGATCCTTTCAGCCCCAGCAGTCACATTGTATGAAAGTTCACCTCTGACAGTAAAGTTCCCCATTTTGGTTTTTCGAACAATTATTTTCTTGCATTGTGAAATTCTGAAGTGGAGCTGTGCAGCACATGTGTAAACCTGCCTCTTTTTTCCAATCATAAACTAACCAGTCTTGACCAATAAGTTTAAGTTTTCCATATTTTTTAAATACTGCATGATATTCTTGTTTTTGGATTACTGTCTTCTTTTTGTTAATATATCTTTCAATTAACCCAAACACTCTGTCTGATGGGAGGAAAGAATGACCAGTAACAGGATAAACAATCTCTAGACTTGTAATCTCTTTGGGCGATTTTTTTATCATCCAACACATACACATGCATAACATATTCACATTTTTATTTTGTCCTGCACATCCATCAGCCACTAAACGAATGGATGTGCAGTTTGTTAAATCAACACTTTCCAATTCATGATCAATTATAGACGCCACTTCATTTGAGGATTTTTTAGCTTCATCTTCACTCCACGAATAAATAGATACATTTTCCGGTATAAGTGAATCTGTAGAGACACCCTTTACAACAGATACATTATAACAGTAAAATTGACGTGAATAATAGGCTGCCTGATCAGAAACTTTTGGCAATACTGTACCAGGTTTTTCTGGCAGTTGAATGATAACAAATGACAATCTTGAGGTTTTTCTTCTAAGTAATCAAAAAAAATTTAGCCTCCCTTTTGTGACACTGTAGCTTAAGTTGAAGCTCAGTTCTTTTGTCTTCATTTTTTTCTATTGTAAGTTTGTGTTGTAAACTTAAACATGTACTGCATTCATCTACTGCAGGACTTCAAACGCTAATATTAAAACTTGTACAAAAACTTTTCGAAAGAAACTTTTTGTTACCTGCAGTTCATCAGTATGTGCTAACAAGTACATTCACCACATTTTATTTACATTCAGCTCTGAACACGGCCGTTCCTGGGGGGTCGAGCGCCTGCGTGCAGGTTTCTTTGTGCGCCCCATATAATTTTAAAATACATAAAACATATTATGTGTACAATAATTTATTTACACAAAATAAAGTTATACAAAATAAACAAGAGGTATTTGCAATACAACAAAATAAACAATAAAAAACTAGATTCTAAAAAAATATTAAATGTTATATTTAAATAACTTTGTACCAAACAATATAGAAAAAACAACAACATAAAAATTATAATATAACACGTCTGGCTTTTACAGACGCAAACTCGTTGATCATTTCATTGTGATCAACGGCTTCACAAATCTTATTTTCAATTGAAATAATTGCCAAATCTGATAGCCGTTCTTGGAATATAGACGTTCTTAAATAATTTTTTATAAGTTTTAGTTTCGAAAAACTTCTTTCGCCTGAAGCCACCGAAATGGGTAAAGCCAAAAATATCCTTAGGGCTATAAATAAATTTGGAAACAAAGACTGTAAATTATTTTTTGTTATATAATTTAAAATGCTTATGGGCGAGTCTGCATTGGTAGTAGAGTTTGGCTTTAGAATTTTTTATGACATTATTTCATTATGTAAATCAGATCCGTCAATATCTTTACATGTATTACCTTGATTTTGAATTTGCAAAGCAATATCTAAATCCATACATGATCGTTTAATTACTTCAGAATCTAGATTTTGGAAATTGCATACAAATCCAAATAAATCATTACATTTCGCTATTCCCTCAAAACGTCTTTGTAAGGACTGAATTTTTGTGTCCAAAATTTGAAAATAAAACTTGATTTTAAATTTCTGTTTTGGATCTAAAACAGATTTATCTGTACCTTCACATGAAAATTGACGCTTCATTTTCGTTTGTCTAATTAAAGGAAATACTTGCTCTACATCGTTCTTTTCTGCTTCTGCTATAGCTTCATTTATAAAAAATTGGAAATCTTTATCCGACCGTTTGTTAGTAAAATAATTAAGATTTTCTATTTCTTTAAGACATTCATTTAAATTTTGATTTTGGAGCATTTTACTAACTATATTAATCTTTGTTAAGATATCATACCAAATTGAAATTGAACAGATGAATTTAAAAGTTTTGATTTTATCTAATAATGACTGTGCAGCATGTTTAGTATTCATATCTCTCGAAGTATCTTCGGTCAAATAATGTAAACTTTTACAAATTTCCAATAACTGAAATCTTAGAGGGTGAATGGCTTTGATTTTGCTTTCCCATCTTATTTCGCTTACTGATTTTAAAGTTAAATTTGGCAGATTCTGTTTTAAAATGTCCCACCTGTAAGGCGAAGCAGAAAAGAAATTGAACAACTCTTGAATAACTGAAAAAAAAAACAACAGTCTCATATGAAATTTTAGCCGCATCATTAAAAGTTAAATTTAATGTGTGAGCTGAACAAGGCACAAACATTGCTCTGGCGTTAACATTCTGAATTTGAGCTTGAAGCTCTACATGCCTGCCAGACATATTTGCACCTTTGTCATATCCCTGACCTCTCATATCATGAAAATCTATTTCAAATTTTGGCAATATTTCTTCTTTTAAAAATTTAAAAAGTCCTTCCCCTGTAGTATTCAAAACTTGAAAAAAACCTAAAAAATGTTCTCTAATTTCAACTGCATTTGAGAAACAATGAACGAATCGTATTATAAAAGTCAGCTGCTCAACATGGCTAGCATCGGGAGTTTCATCTAAAATTATTGAATAATATTTTGCTGTTTTTAGACAGGTTAAAATTTCTCGTTGAATATTTTTTGACAATAAACTAATTAATTCATTTTGAAAATGATTTCCTAAATAATGAGGCATATTTTGATTTAATTCTTTAGACTTTTGAATATTATTTACATGCTCCATTATAATTGGATCGAATTTAGCCAACATTTCAACTAATTTCAAAAAAATGCCTTTATTGGATTCGTAAAGTTTCTGGCTGGCTCCTCTAAACGCTAAATTTTGACCAGCTAAATACTGCACTATACAAATTATTCTTTTAATAATTGCACGCCATCGTTTTTTTTTCAATTTCGAAATGTTTCTGTTGCTCTTTATCAATGGTACATTCTTTAACCAAGCGTAATTTCAATTCGTACCATTTTTGAGCGCTTTTCATAATTATGCTCCATACTATTTTTATGACGGGAAATATTAACAGATAGGTGTCTCCAATTAGAGTAACCAGAAATTAATTTATGAGACTGCGAACTAAATACTTTGCAAAAAATGCAGAATACGGCATTTATTTTTTTAGAATATACTAACCAGTCCCTATTAACGTTTTCGCCATTTGGTAACTTCCGCATATATTCCGTGGCTGAAAATTTTCTACCAGTTTCATCAACAGGAAAGTTTTCTATAATCTGGACAGCGCCTTTTGTCACAATTAATTCAATTAAACGGTGACTTAATAGATTAGGCCATGTAGCGGGATCGGAAAAATCAATATCGATAGTAGGCGCAGTACCTTCTCCATCATTGCTTACCGAGTTGCTTACTTCTGAATTAAGTGAAATATGCGCACCAGAAGTGGATGGCTGCTGATCATCAATAACCAATGGCTCTGCAACAAGCTCGACATTTGATGGGGATGGATTCGCAGTAGAACAATTATGTTTTAAAAATTTTGTTAAAGCTCCACTTAGTTTTTCCTTTTCTGCGTCCTTTTCCAGTCGGCGTTTTTTATATTGGGCTCCTGATAATTTTTTTCTAGTGCCGTCACTCATTTCTAAATAGAAAAAAAAAACATGACTCTCTCAGCATGACAACACCCAAGTCAGAATCAGAATCAGAAAATGTTTATTTTCTTCTCAAGTACAGCAAAGTACAAAAATTACAAAGATACAACTAACCAGGTCTGACCAGTATTACAATAAATGTACAAATCTGACTAACTAACTAACCAATACTGCTCATTACTATACAAGAGAAAAAAATTTAGGGCCTCTAAGGCAAGCCTGTATAGAGGACACCCTCACGCACTTAAACTAAGAAAAAATGTTAGCGGTCAGAGTAAGACCTAACTATTAACAAATAAAAACATAATTACTGTGTATCTCTAATAAAGCAAACAAATACTAAGATTAAAAAATATTACAATAAATACCTTTAATCTCCTTACAGTTTATATTACAAGTAGAATTATCGCATAAACAGTCTAAGCACTTATAAACTAATGGAGCATCAAAACTGACTGTTTCTCTAAGACTAAAATTAATGTAATTAGTTTTCAATTCAATTTTGAAAACAAGAACAACTTCCCGCGAATACAAGTACAAGATTACTCACTTAGTTCACTATGGCAACCAAAGAGATACTAAAAATAAAATGTCGGGTTGTTGGTACTAGAAGTCGCTACCTACCTGCACCGGTTGTAAAACCAGTAAAAGGAAAGTTTATTGTTTGTTTTCTTGTTACTTCTACAAAATGCAGCAAATGTAACATAAAACCAAATAAAATGAGCCGCCGCCTCTGTAATATGCCGAAAACCTAAGTCAAAATAAGTATTAAAAAAAGCCGACATAATAAGCCAGTGATATCATAGCGCCTTACTTCTCTTTTAATTCTCACTCTGATAGGTATTAGATCTGGGTTGACTTCATGTGGTCGGTGAACTAACTTAAAAATGATCCTTTCAGCCCCAGCAGTCACATTGTATGAAAGTTCACCTCTGACAGTAAAGTTCCCCATTTTGGTTTTTCGAACAATTATTTTCTTGCATTGTGAAATTCTGAAGTGGAGCTGTGCAGCACATGTGTAAACCTGCCTCTTTTTTCCAATCATAAACTAACCAGTCTTGACCAATAAGTTTAAGTTTTCCATATTTTTTAAATACTGCATGATATTCTTGTTTTTGGATTACTGTCTTCTTTTTGTTAATATATCTTTCAATTAACCCAAACACTCTGTCTGATGGGAGGAAAGAATGACCAGTAACAGGATAAACAATCTCTAGACTTGTAATCTCTTTGGGCGATTTTTTTATCATCCAACACATACACATGCATAACATATTCACATTTTTATTTTGTCCTGCACATCCATCAGCCACTAAACGAATGGATGTGCAGTTTGTTAAATCAACACTTTCCAATTCATGATCAATTATAGACGCCACTTCATTTGAGGATTTTTTAGCTTCATCTTCACTCCACGAATAAATAGATACATTTTCCGGTATAAGTGAATCTGTAGAGACACCCTTTACAACAGATACATTATAACAGTAAAATTGACGTGAATAATAGGCTGCCTGATCAGAAACTTTTGGCAATACTGTACCAGGTTTTTCTGGCAGTTGAATGATAACAAATGACAATCTTGAGGTTTTTCTTCTAAGTAATCAAAAAAAATTTAGCCTCCCTTTTGTGACACTGTAGCTTAAGTTGAAGCTCAGTTCTTTTGTCTTCATTTTTTTCTATTGTAAGTTTGTGTTGTAAACTTAAACATGTACTGCATTCATCTACTGCAGGACTTCAAACGCTAATATTAAAACTTGTACAAAAACTTTTCGAAAGAAACTTTTTGTTACCTGCAGTTCATCAGTATGTGCTAACAAGTACATTCACCACATTTTATTTACATTCAGCTCTGAACACGGCCGTTCCTGGGGGGTCGAGCGCCTGCGTGCAGGTTTCTTTGTGCGCCCCATATAATTTTAAAATACATAAAACATATTATGTGTACAATAATTTATTTACACAAAATAAAGTTATACAAAATAAACAAGAGGTATTTGCAATACAACAAAATAAACAATAAAAAACTAGATTCTAAAAAAATATTAAATGTTATATTTAAATAACTTTGTACCAAACAATATAGAAAAAACAACAACATAAAAATTATAATATAACACGTCTGGCTTTTACAGACGCAAACTCGTTGATCATTTCATTGTGATCAACGGCTTCACAAATCTTATTTTCAATTGAAATAATTGCCAAATCTGATAGCCGTTCTTGGAATATAGACGTTCTTAAATAATTTTTTATAAGTTTTAGTTTCGAAAAACTTCTTTCGCCTGAAGCCACCGAAATGGGTAAAGCCAAAAATATCCTTAGGGCTATAAATAAATTTGGAAACAAAGACTGTAAATTATTTTTTGTTATATAATTTAAAATGCTTATGGGCGAGTCTGCATTTGTAGTAGAGTTTGGCTTTAGAATTTTTTATGACATTATTTCATTATGTAAATCAGATCCGTCAATATCTTTATATGTATTACCTTGATTTTGAATTTGCAAAGCAATATCTAAATCCATACATGATCGTTTAATTACTTCAGAATCTAGATTTTGGAAATTGCATACAAATCCAAATAAATCATTACATTTCGCTATTCCCTCAAAACGTCTTTGTAAGGACTGAATTTTTGTGTCCAAAATTTGAAAATAAAACTTGATTTTAAATTTCTGTTTTGGATCTAAAACAGATTTATCTGTACCTTCACATGAAAATTGACGCTTCATTTTCGTTTGTCTAATTAAAGGAAATACTTGCTCTACATCGTTCTTTTCTGCTTCTGCTATAGCTTCATTTATAAAAAATTGGAAATCTTTATCCGACCGTTTGTTAGTAAAATAATTAAGATTTTCTATTTCTTTAAGACATTCATTTAAATTTTGATTTTGGAGCATTTTACTAACTATATTAATCTTTGTTAAGATATCATACCAAATTGAAATTGAACAGATGAATTTAAAAGTTTTGATTTTATCTAATAATGACTGTGCAGCATGTTTAGTATTCATATCTCTCGAAGTATCTTCAGTCAAATAATGTAAACTTTTACAAATTTCCAATAACTGAAATCTTAGAGGGTGAATGGCTTTGATTTTGCTTTCCCATCTTATTTCGCTTACTGATTTTAAAGTTAAATTTGGCAGATTCTGTTTTAAAATGTCCCACCTGTAAGGCGAAGCAGAAAAGAAATTGAACAACTCTTGAATAACTGAAAAAAAAACCAACAGTCTCATATGAAATTTTAGCCGCATCATTAACAGTTAAATTTAATGTGTGAGCTGAACAAGGCACAAACATTGCTCTGGCGTTAACATTCTGAATTTGAGCTTGAAGCTCTACATGCCTGCCAGACATATTTGCACCTTTGTCATATCCCTGACCTCTCATATCATGAAAATCTATTTCAAATTTTGGCAATATTTCTTCTTTTAAAAATTTAAAAAGTCCTTCCCCTGTAGTATTCAAAACTTGAAAAAAACCTAAAAAATGTTCTCTAATTTCAACTGCATTTGAGAAACAATGAACGAATCGTATTATAAAAGTCAGCTGCTCAACATGGCTAGCATCGGGAGTTTCATCTAAAATTATTGAATAATATTTTGCTGTTTTTAGACAGGTTAAAATTTCTTGTTGAATATTTTTTGACAATAAACTAATTAATTCATTTTGAAAATGATTTCCTAAATAATGAGGCATATTTTGATTTAATTCTTTAGACTTTTGAATATTATTTACATGCTCCATTATAATTGGATCGAATTTAGCCAACATTTCAACTAATTTCAAAAAAATGCCTTTATTGGATTCGTAAAGTTTCTGGCTGGCTCCTCTAAACGCTAAATTTTGACCAGCTAAATACTGCACTATACAAATTATTCTTTTAATAATTGCACGCCATCGTTTTTTTTTCAATTTCGAAATGTTTCTGTTGCTCTTTATCAATGGTGCATTCTTTAACCAAGCGTAATTTCAATTCGTACCATTTTTGAGCGCTTTTCATAATTATGCTCCATACTATTTTTATGACGGGAAATATTAACAGATAGGTGTCTCCAATTAGAGTAACCAGAAATTAATTTATGAGACTGCGAACTAAATACTTTGCAAAAAATGCAGAATACGGCATTTATTTTTTTAGAATATACTAACCAGTCCCTATTAACGTTTTCGCCATTTGGTAACTTCCGCATATATTGCGTGGCTGAAAATTTTCTACCAGTTTCATCAACAGGAAAGTTTTCTATAATCTGGACAGCGCCTTTTGTCACAATTAATTCAATTAAACGGTGACTTAATAGATTAGGCCATGTAGCGGGATCGGGAAAATCAATATCGATAGTAGGCGCAGTACCTTCTCCATCATTTCTTACCGAGTTGCTTACTTCTGAATTAAGTGAAATATGCGCACCAGAAGTGGATGGCTGCTGATCATCAATAACCAATGGCTCTGCAACAAGCTCGACATTTGATGGGGATGGATTCGGAGTAGAACAATTATGTTTTAAAAATTTTGTTAAAGCTCCACTTAGTTTTTCCTTTTCTGCGTCCTTTTCCAGTCGGCATTTTTTATATTGGGCTCCTGATAATTTTTTTCTAGTGCCGTCACTCATTTCTAAATAGAAAAAAAAAACATGACTCTCTCAGCATGACAACACCCAAGTCAGAATCAGAATCAGAAAATGTTTATTTTCTTCTCAAGTACAGCAAAGTACAAAAATTACAAAGATACAACTAACCAGGTCTGACCAGTATTACAATAAATGTACAAATCTGACTAACTAACTAACCAATACTGCTCATTACTATACAAGAGAAAAAAATTTAGGGCCTCTAAGGCAAGCCTGTATAGAGGACACCCTCACGCACTTAAACTAAGAAAAAATGTTAGCGGTCAGAGTAAGACCTAACTATTAACAAATAAAAACATAATTACTGTGTATCTCTAATAAAGCAAACAAATACTAAGATTAAAAAATATTACAATAAATACCTTTAATCTCCTTACAGTTTATATTACAAGTAGAATTATCGCATAAACAGTCTAAGCACTTATAAACTAATGGAGCATCAAAACTGACTGTTTCTCTAAGACTAAAATTAATGTAATTAGTTTTCAATTCAATTTTGAAAACAAGAACAACTTCCCGCGAATACAAGTACAAGATTACTCACTTAGTTCACTATGGCAACCAAAGAGATACTAAAAATAAAATGTCGGGTTGTTGGTACTAGAAGTCGCTACCTACCTGCACCGGTTGTAAAACCAGTAAAAGGAAAGTTTATTGTTTGTTTTCTTGTTACTTCTACAAAATGCAGCAAATGTAACATAAAACCAAATAAAATGAGCCGCCGCCTCTGTAATATGCCGAAAACCTAAGTCAAAATAAGTATTAAAAAAAGCCGACATAATAAGCCAGTGATATCATAGCGCCTTACTTCTTTTTAATTCTCACTCTGATAGGTATTAGATCTGGGTTGACTTCATGTGGTCGGTGAACTAACTTAAAAATGATCCTTTCAGCCCCAGCAGTCACATTGTATGAAAGTTCACCTCTGACAGTAAAGTTCCCCATTTTGGTTTTTCGAACAATTATTTTCTTGCATTGTGAAATTCTGAAGTGGAGCTGTGCAGCACATGTGTAAACCTGCCTCTTTTTTCCAATCATAAACTAACCAGTCTTGACCAATAAGTTTAAGTTTTCCATATTTTTTAAATACTGCATGATATTCTTGTTTTTGGATTACTGTCTTCTTTTTGTTAATATATCTTTCAATTAACCCAAACACTCTGTCTGATGGGAGGAAAGAATGACCAGTAACAGGATAAACAATCTCTAGACTTGTAATCTCTTTGGGCGATTTTTTTATCATCCAACACATACACATGCATAACATATTCACATTTTTATTTTGTCCTGCACATCCATCAGCCACTAAACGAATGGATGTGCAGCTTGTTAAATCAACACTTTCCAATTCATGATCAATTATAGACGCCACTTCATTTGAGGATTTTTTAGCTTCATCTTCACTCCACGAATAAATAGATACATTTTCCGGTATAAGTGAATCTGTAGAGACACCCTTTACAACAGATACATTATAACAGTAAAATTGACGTGAATAATAGGCTGCCTGATCAGAAACTTTTGGCAATACTGTACCAGGTTTGTCTGGCAGTTGAATGATAACAAATGACAATCTTGAGGTTTTTCTTCTAAGTAATCAAAAAAAATTTAGCCTCCCTTTTGTGACACTGTAGCTTAAGTTGAAGCTCAGTTCTTTTGTCTTCATTTTTTTCTATTGTAAGTTTGTGTTGTAAACTTAAACATGTACTGCATTCATCTACTGCAGGACTTCAAACGCTAATATTAAAACTTGTACAAAAACTTTTCGAAAGAAACTTTTTGTTACCTGCAGTTCATCAGTATGTGCTAACAAGTACATTCACCACATTTTATTTACATTCAGCTCTGAACACGGCCGTTCCTGGGGGGTCGAGCGCCTGCGTGCAGGTTTCTTTGTGCGCCCCATATAATTTTAAAATACATAAAACATATTATGTGTACAATAATTTATTTACACAAAATAAAGTTATACAAAATAAACAAGAGGTATTTGCAATACAACAAAATAAACAATAAAAAACTAGATTCTAAAAAAATATTAAATGTTATATTTAAATAACTTTGTACCAAACAATATAGAAAAAACAACAACATAAAAATTATAATATAACACGTCTGGCTTTTACAGACGCAAACTCGTTGATCATTTCATTGTGATCAACGGCTTCACAAATCTTATTTTCAATTGAAATAATTGCCAAATCTGATAGCCGTTCTTGGAACATAGACGTTCTTAAATAATTTTTTATAAGTTTTAGTTTCGAAAAACTTCTTTCGCCTGAAGCCACCGAAATGGGTAAAGCCAAAAATATCCTTAGGGCTATAAATAAATTTGGAAACAAAGACTGTAAATTATTTTTTGTTATATAATTTAAAATGCTTATGGGCGAGTCTGCATTTGTAGTAGAGTTTGGCTTTAGAATTTTTTATGACATTATTTCATTATGTAAATCAGATCCGTCAATATCTTTACATGTATTACCTTGATTTTGAATTTGCAAAGCAATATCTAAATCCATACATGATCGTTTAATTACTTCAGAATCTAGATTTTGGAAATTGCATACAAATCCAAATAAATCATTACATTTCGCTATTCCCTCAAAACGTCTTTGTGAGGACTGAATTTTTGTGTCCAAAATTTGAAAATAAAACTTGATTTTAAATTTCTGTTTTGGATCTAAAACAGATTTATCTGTACCTTCACATGAAAATTGACGCTTCATTTTCGTTTGTCTAATTAAAGGAAATACTTGCTCTACATCGTTCTTTTCTGCTTCTGCTATAGCTTCATTTATAAAAAATTGTAAATCTTTATCCGACCGTTTGTTAGTAAAATAATTAAGATTTTCTATTTCTTTAAGACATTCATTTAAATTTTGATTTTGGAGCATTTTACTAACTATATTAATCTTTGTTAAGATATCATACCAAATTGAAATTGAACAGATGAATTTAAAAGTTTTGATTTTATCTAATAATGACTGTGCAGCATGTTTAGTATTCATATCTCTCGAAGTATCTTCAGTCAAATAATGTAAACTTTTACAAATTTCCAATAACTGAAATCTTAGAGGGTGAATGGCTTTGATTTTGCTTTCCCATCTTATTTCGCTTACTGATTTTAAAGTTAAATTTGGCAGATTCTGTTTTAAAATGTCCCACCTGTAAGGCGAAGCAGAAAAGAAATTGAACAACTCTTGAATAACTGAAAAAAAAACCAACAGTCTCATATGAAATTTTAGCCGCATCATTAACAGTTAAATTTAATGTGTGAGCTGAACAAGGCACAAACATTGCTCTGGCGTTAACATTCTGAATTTGAGCTTGAAGCTCTACATGCCTGCCAGACATATTTGCACCTTTGTCATATCCCTGACCTCTCATATCATGAAAATCTATTTCAAATTTTGGCAATATTTCTTCTTTTAAAAATTTAAAAAGTCCTTCCCCTGTAGTATTCAAAACTTGAAAAAAACCTAAAAAATGTTCTCTAATTTCAACTGCATTTGAGAAACAATGAACGAATCGTATTATAAAAGTCAGCTGCTCAACATGGCTAGCATCGGGAGTTTCATCTAAAATTATTGAATAATATTTTGCTGTTTTTAGACAGGTTAAAATTTCTCGTTGAATATTTTTTGACAATAAACTAATTAATTCATTTTGAAAATGATTTCCTAAATAATGAGGCATATTTTGATTTAATTCTTTAGACTTTTGAATATTATTTACATGCTCCATTATAATTGGATCGAATTTAGCCAACATTTCAACTAATTTCAAAAAAATGCCTTTATTGGATTCGTAAAGTTTCTGGCTGGCTCCTCTAAACGCTAAATTTTGACCAGCTAAATACTGCACTATACAAATTATTCTTTTAATAATTGCACGCCATCGTTTTTTTTTCAATTTCGAAATGTTTCTGTTGCTCTTTATCAATGGTGCATTCTTTAACCAAGCGTAATTTCAATTCGTACCATTTTTGAGCGCTTTTCATAATTATGCTCCATACTATTTTTATGACGGGAAATATTAACAGATAGGTGTCTCCAATTAGAGTAACCAGAAATTAATTTATGAGACTGCGAACTAAATACTTTGCAAAAAATGCAGAATACGGCATTTATTTTTTTAGAATATACTAACCAGTCCCTATTAACGTTTTCGCCATTTGGTAACTTCCGCATATATTGCGTGGCTGAAAATTTTCTACCAGTTTCATCAACAGGAAAGTTTTCTATAATCTGGACAGCGCCTTTTGTCACAATTAATTCAATTAAACGGTGACTTAATAGATTAGGCCATGTAGCGGGATCGGGAAAATCAATATCGATAGTAGGCGCAGTACCTTCTCCATCATTTCTTACCGAGTTGCTTACTTCTGAATTAAGTGAAATATGCGCACCAGAAGTGGATGGCTGCTGATCATCAATAACCAATGGCTCTGCAACAAGCTCGACATTTGATGGGGATGGATTCGGAGTAGAACAATTATGTTTTAAAAATTTTGTTAAAGCTCCACTTAGTTTTTCCTTCTCTGCGTCCTTTTCCAGTCGGCATTTTTTATATTGGGCTCCTGATAATTTTTTTCTAGTGCCGTCACTCATTTCTAAATAGAAAAAAAAAACATGACTCTCTCAGCATGACAACACCCAAGTCAGAATCAGAATCAGAAAATGTTTATTTTCTTCTCAAGTACAGCAAAGTACAAAAATTACAAAGATACAACTAACCAGGTCTGACCAGTATTACAATAAATGTACAAATCTGACTAACTAACTAACCAATACTGCTCATTACTATACAAGAGAAAAAAATTTAGGGCCTCTAAGGCAAGCCTGTATAGAGGACACCCTCACGCACTTAAACTAAGAAAAAATGTTAGCGGTCAGAGTAAGACCTAACTATTAACAAATAAAAACATAATTACTGTGTATCTCTAATAAAGCAAACAAATACTAAGATTAAAAAATATTACAATAAATACCTTTAATCTCCTTACAGTTTATATTACAAGTAGAATTATCGCATAAACAGTCTAAGCACTTATAAACTAATGGAGCATCAAAACTGACTGTTTCTCTAAGACTAAAATTAATGTAATTAGTTTTCAATTCAATTTTGAAAACAAGAACAACTTCCCGCGAATACAAGTACAAGATTACTCACTTAGTTCACTATGGCAACCAAAGAGATACTAAAAATAAAATGTCGGGTTGTTGGTACTAGAAGTCGCTACCTACCTGCACCGGTTGTAAAACCAGTAAAAGGAAAGTTTATTGTTTGTTTTCTTGTTACTTCTACAAAATGCAGCAAATGTAACATAAAACCAAATAAAATGAGCCGCCGCCTCTGTAATATGCCGAAAACCTAAGTCAAAATAAGTATTAAAAAAAGCCGACATAATAAGCCAGTGATATCATAGCGCCTTACTTCTTTTTAATTCTCACTCTGATAGGTATTAGATCTGGGTTGACTTCATGTGGTCGGTGAACTAACTTAAAAATGATCCTTTCAGCCCCAGCAGTCACATTGTATGAAAGTTCACCTCTGACAGTAAAGTTCCCCATTTTGGTTTTTCGAACAATTATTTTCTTGCATTGTGAAATTCTGAAGTGGAGCTGTGCAGCACATGTGTAAACCTGCCTCTTTTTTCCAATCATAAACTAACCAGTCTTGACCAATAAGTTTAAGTTTTCCATATTTTTTAAATACTGCATGATATTCTTGTTTTTGGATTACTGTCTTCTTTTTGTTAATATATCTTTCAATTAACCCAAACACTCTGTCTGATGGGAGGAAAGAATGACCAGTAACAGGATAAACAATCTCTAGACTTGTAATCTCTTTGGGCGATTTTTTTATCATCCAACACATACACATGCATAACATATTCACATTTTTATTTTGTCCTGCACATCCATCAGCCACTAAACGAATGGATGTGCAGTTTGTTAAATCAACACTTTCCAATTCATGATCAATTATAGACGCCACTTCATTTGAGGATTTTTTAGCTTCATCTTCACTCCACGAATAAATAGATACATTTTCCGGTATAAGTGAATCTGTAGAGACACCCTTTACAACAGATACATTATAACAGTAAAATTGACGTGAATAATAGGCTGCCTGATCAGAAACTTTTGGCAATACTGTACCAGGTTTTTCTGGCAGTTGAATGATAACAAATGACAATCTTGAGGTTTTTCTTCTAAGTAATCAAAAAAAATTTAGCCTCCCTTTTGTGACACTGTAGCTTAAGTTGAAGCTCAGTTCTTTTGTCTTCATTTTTTTCTATTGTAAGTTTGTGTTGTAAACTTAAACATGTACTGCATTCATCTACTGCAGGACTTCAAACGCTAATATTAAAACTTGTACAAAAACTTTTCGAAAGAAACTTTTTGTTACCTGCAGTTCATCAGTATGTGCTAACAAGTACATTCACCACATTTTATTTACATTCAGCTCTGAACACGGCCGTTCCTGGGGGGTCGAGCGCCTGCGTGCAGGTTTCTTTGTGCGCCCCATATAATTTTAAAATACAAAACATATTATGTGTACAATAATTTATTTACACAAAATAAAGTTATACAAAATAAACAAGAGGTATTTGCAATACAACAAAATAAACAATAAAAAACTAGATTCTAAAAAAATATTAAATGTTATATTTAAATAACTTTGTACCAAACAATATAGAAAAAACAACAACATAAAAATTATAATATAACACGTCTGGCTTTTACAGACGCAAACTCGTTGATCATTTCATTGTGATCAACGGCTTCACAAATCTTATTTTCAATTGAAATAATTGCCAAATCTGATAGCCGTTCTTGGAACATAGACGTTCTTAAATAATTTTTTATAAGTTTTAGTTTCGAAAAACTTCTTTCGCCTGAAGCCACCGAAATGGGTAAAGCCAAAAATATCCTTAGGGCTATAAATAAATTTGGAAACAAAGACTGTAAATTATTTTTTGTTATATAATTTAAAATGCTTATGGGCGAGTCTGCATTTGTAGTAGAGTTTGGCTTTAGAATTTTGTATGACATTATTTCATTATGTAAATCATATCCGTCAATATCTTTACATGTATTACCTTGATTTTGAATTTGCAAAGCAATATCTAAATCCATACATGATCGTTTAATTACTTCAGAATCTAGATTTTGGAAATTGCATACAAATCCAAATAAATCATTACATTTCGCTATTCCCTCAAAACGTCTTTGTAAGGACTGAATTTTTGTGTCCAAAATTTGAAAATAAAACTTGATTTTAAATTTCTGTTTTGGATCTAAAACAGATTTATCTGTACCTTCACATGAAAATTGACGCTTCATTTTCGTTTGTCTAATTAAAGGAAATACTTGCTCTACATCGTTCTTTTCTGCTTCTGCTATAGCTTCATTTATAAAAAATTGTAAATCTTTATCCGACCGTTTGTTAGTAAAATAATTAAGATTTTCTATTTCTTTAAGACATTCATTTAAATTTTGATTTTGGAGCATTTTACTAACTATATTAATCTTTGTTAAGATATCATACCAAATTGAAATTGAACAGATGAATTTAAAAGTTTTGATTTTATCTAATAATGACTGTGCAGCATGTTTAGTATTCATATCTCTCGAAGTATCTTCAGTCAAATAATGTAAACTTTTACAAATTTCCAATAACTGAAATCTTAGAGGGTGAATGGCTTTGATTTTGCTTTCCCATCTTTTTTCGCTTACTGATTTTAAAGTTAAATTTGGCAGATTCTGTTTTAAAATGTCCCACCTGTAAGGCGAAGCAGAAAAGAAATTGAACAACTCTTGAATAACTGAAAAAAAAACCAACAGTCTCATATGAAATTTTAGCCGCATCATTAACAGTTAAATTTAATGTGTGAGCTGAACAAGGCACAAACATTGCTCTGGCGTTAACATTCTGAATTTGAGCTTGAAGCTCTACATGCCTGCCAGACATATTTGCACCTTTGTCATATCCCTGACCTCTCATATCATGAAAATCTATTTCAAATTTTGGCAATATTTCTTCTTTTAAAAATTTAAAAAGTCCTTCCCCTGTAGTATTCAAAACTTGAAAAAAACCTAAAAAATGTTCTCTAATTTCAACTGCATTTGAGAAACAATGAACGAATCGTATTATAAAAGTCAGCTGCTCAACATGGCTAGCATCGGGAGTTTCATCTAAAATTATTGAATAATATTTTGCTGTTTTTAGACAGGTTAAAATTTCTCGTTGAATATTTTTTGACAATAAACTAATTAATTCATTTTGAAAATGATTTCCTAAATAATGAGGCATATTTTGATTTAATTCTTTAGACTTTTGAATATTATTTACATGCTCCATTATAATTGGATCGAATTTAGCCAACATTTCAACTAATTTCAAAAAAATGCCTTTATTGGATTCGTAAAGTTTCTGGCTGGCTCCTCTAAACGCTAAATTTTGACCAGCTAAATACTGCACTATACAAATTATTCTTTTAATAATTGCACGCCATCGTTTTTTTTTCAATTTCGAAATGTTTCTGTTGCTCTTTATCAATGGTGCATTCTTTAACCAAGCGTAATTTCAATTCGTACCATTTTTGAGCGCTTTTCATAATTATGCTCCATACTATTTTTATGACGGGAAATATTAACAGATAGGTGTCTCCAATTAGAGTAACCAGAAATTAATTTATGAGACTGCGAACTAAATACTTTGCAAAAAATGCAGAATACGGCATTTATTTTTTTAGAATATACTAACCAGTCCCTATTAACGTTTTCGCCATTTGGTAACTTCCGCATATATTGCGTGGCTGAAAATTTTCTACCAGTTTCATCAACAGGAAAGTTTTCTATAATCTGGACAGCGCCTTTTGTCACAATTAATTCAATTAAACGGTGACTTAATAGATTAGGCCATGTAGCGGGATCGGGAAAATCAATATCGATAGTAGGCGCAGTACCTTCTCCATCATTTCTTACCGAGTTGCTTACTTCTGAATTAAGTGAAATATGCGCACCAGAAGTGGATGGCTGCTGATCATCAATAACCAATGGCTCTGCAACAAGCTCGACATTTGATGGGGATGGATTCGGAGTAGAACAATTATGTTTTAAAAATTTTGTTAAAGCTCCACTTAGTTTTTCCTTTTCTGCGTCCTTTTCCAGTCGGCATTTTTTATATTGGGCTCCTGATAATTTTTTTCTAGTGCCGTCACTCATTTCTAAATAGAAAAAAAAAAACATGACTCTCTCAGCATGACAACACCCAAGTCAGAATCAGAATCAGAAAATGTTTATTTTCTTCTCAAGTACAGCAAAGTACAAAAATTACAAAGATACAACTAACCAGGTCTGACCAGTATTACAATAAATGTACAAATCTGACTAACTAACTAACCAATACTGCTCATTACTATACAAGAGAAAAAAATTTAGGGCCTCTAAGGCAAGCCTGTATAGACGACACCCTCACGCACTTAAACTAAGAAAAAATGTTAGCGGTCAGAGTAAGACCTAACTATTAACAAATAAAAACATAATTACTGTGTATCTCTAATAAAGCAAACAAATACTAAGATTAAAAAATATTACAATAAATACCTTTAATCTCCTTACAGTTTATATTACAAGTAGAATTATCGCATAAACAGTCTAAGCACTTATAAACTAATGGAGCATCAAAACTGACTGTTTCTCTAAGACTAAAATTAATGTAATTAGTTTTCAATTCAATTTTGAAAACAAGAACAACTTCCCGCGAATACAAGTACAAGATTACTCACTTAGTTCACTATGGCAACCAAAGAGATACTAAAAATAAAATGTCGGGTTGTTGGTACTAGAAGTCGCTACCTACCTGCACCGGTTGTAAAACCAGTAAAAGGAAAGTTTATTGTTTGTTTTCTTGTTACTTCTACAAAATGCAGCAAATGTAACATAAAACCAAATAAAATGAGCCGCCGCCTCTGTAATATGCCGAAAACCTAAGTCAAAATAAGTATTAAAAAAAGCCGACATAATAAGCCAGTGATATCATAGCGCCTTACTTCTTTTTAATTCTCACTCTGATAGGTATTAGATCTGGGTTGACTTCATGTGGTCGGTGAACTAACTTAAAAATGATCCTTTCAGCCCCAGCAGTCACATTGTATGAAAGTTCACCTCTGACAGTAAAGTTCCCCATTTTGGTTTTTCGAACAATTATTTTCTTGCATTGTGAAATTCTGAAGTGGAGCTGTGCAGCATATGTGTAAACCTGCCTCTTTTTTCCAATCATAAACTAACCAGTCTTGACCAATAAGTTTAAGTTTTCCATATTTTTTAAATACTGCATGATATTCTTGTTTTTGGATTACTGTCTTCTTTTTGTTAATATATCTTTCAATTAACCCAAACACTCTGTCTGATGGGAGGAAAGAATGACCAGTAACAGGATAAACAATCTCTAGACTTGTAATCTCTTTGGGCGATTTTTTTATCATCCAACACATACACATGCATAACATATTCACATTTTTATTTTGTCCTGCACATCCATCAGCCACTAAATGAATGGATGTGCAGCTTGTTAAATCAACACTTTCCAATTCATGATCAATTATAGACGCCACTTCATTTGAGGATTTTTTAGCTTCATCTTCACTCCACGAATAAATAGATACATTTTCCGGTATAAGTGAATCTGTAGAGACACCCTTTACAACAGATACATTATAACAGTAAAATTGACGTGAATAATAGGCTGCCTGATCAGAAACTTTTGGCAATACTGTACCAGGTTTGTCTGGCAGTTGAATGATAACAAATGACAATCTTGAGGTTTTTCTTCTAAGTAATCAAAAAAAATTTAGCCTCCCTTTTGTGACACTGTAGCTTAAGTTGAAGCTCAGTTCTTTT
This sequence comes from Magicicada septendecula, assembly GCA_034769895.1. Classification (NCBI taxonomy): domain Eukaryota; kingdom Metazoa; phylum Arthropoda; class Insecta; order Hemiptera; family Cicadidae; genus Magicicada; species Magicicada septendecula. The sequence continues at coordinate 442,899,055 of CM068368.1, forward strand.
GTCTTCATTTTTTTCTATTGTAAGTTTGTGTTGTAAACTTAAACATGTACTGCATTCATCTACTGCAGGACTTCAAACGCTAATATTAAAACTTGTACAAAAACTTTTCGAAAGAAACTTTTTGTTACCTGCAGTTCATCAGTATGTGCTAACAAGTACATTCACCACATTTTATTTACATTCAGCTCTGAACACGGCCGTTCCTGGGGGGTCGAGCGCCTGCGTGCAGGTTTCTTTGTGCGCCCCATATAATTTTAAAATACATAAAACATATTATGTGTACAATAATTTATTTACACAAAATAAAGTTATACAAAATAAACAAGAGGTATTTGCAATACAACAAAATAAACAATAAAAAACTAGATTCTAAAAAAATATTAAATGTTATATTTAAATAACTTTGTACCAAACAATATAGAAAAAACAACAACATAAAAATTATAATATAACACGTCTGGCTTTTACAGACGCAAACTCGTTGATCATTTCATTGTGATCAACGGCTTCACAAATCTTATTTTCAATTGAAATAATTGCCAAATCTGATAGCCGTTCTTGGAACATAGACGTTCTTAAATAATTTTTTATAAGTTTTAGTTTCGAAAAACTTCTTTCGCCTGAAGCCACCGAAATGGGTAAAGCCAAAAATATCCTTAGGGCTATAAATAAATTTGGAAACAAAGACTGTAAATTATTTTTTGTTATATAATTTAAAATGCTTATGGGCGAGTCTGCATTTGTAGTAGAGTTTGGCTTTAGAATTTTTTATGACATTATTTCATTATGTAAATCAGATCCGTCAATATCTTTACATGTATTACCTTGATTTTGAATTTGCAAAGCAATATCTAAATCCATACATGATCGTTTAATTACTTCAGAATCTAAATTTTGGAAATTGCATACAAATCCAAATAAATCATTACATTTCGCTATTCCCTCAAAACGTCTTTGTGAGGACTGAATTTTTGTGTCCAAAATTTGAAAATAAAACTTGATTTTAAATTTCTGTTTTGGATCTAAAACAGATTTATCTGTACCTTCACATGAAAATTGACGCTTCATTTTCGTTTGTCTAATTAAAGGAAATACTTGCTCTACATCGTTCTTTTCTGCTTCTGCTATAGCTTCATTTATAAAAAATTGTAAATCTTTATCCGACCGTTTGTTAGTAAAATAATTAAGATTTTCTATTTCTTTAAGACATTCATTTAAATTTTGATTTTGGAGCATTTTACTAACTATATTAATCTTTGTTAAGATATCATACCAAATTGAAATTGAACAGATGAATTTAAAAGTTTTGATTTTATCTAATAATGACTGTGCAGCATGTTTAGTATTCATATCTCTCGAAGTATCTTCAGTCAAATAATGTAAACTTTTACAAATTTCCAATAACTGAAATCTTAGAGGGTGAATGGCTTTGATTTTGCTTTCCCATCTTATTTCGCTTACTGATTTTAAAGTTAAATTTGGCAGATTCTGTTTTAAAATGTCCCACCTGTAAGGCGAAGCAGAAAAGAAATTGAACAACTCTTGAATAACTGAAAAAAAAACCAACAGTCTCATATGAAATTTTAGCCGCATCATTAACAGTTAAATTTAATGTGTGAGCTGAACAAGGCACAAACATTGCTCTGGCGTTAACATTCTGAATTTGAGCTTGAAGCTCTACATGCCTGCCAGACATATTTGCACCTTTGTCATATCCCTGACCTCTCATATCATGAAAATCTATTTCAAATTTTGGCAATATTTCTTCTTTTAAAAATTTAAAAAGTCCTTCCCCTGTAGTATTCAAAACTTGAAAAAAACCTAAAAAATGTTCTCTAATTTCAACTGCATTTGAGAAACAATGAACGAATCGTATTATAAAAGTCAGCTGCTCAACATGGCTAGCATCGGGAGTTTCATCTAAAATTATTGAATAATATTTTGCTGTTTTTAGACAGGTTAAAATTTCTCGTTGAATATTTTTTGACAATAAACTAATTAATTCATTTTGAAAATGATTTCCTAAATAATGAGGCATATTTTGATTTAATTCTTTAGACTTTTGAATATTATTTACATGCTCCATTATAATTGGATCGAATTTAGCCAACATTTCAACTAATTTCAAAAAAATGCCTTTATTGGATTCGTAAAGTTTCTGGCTGGCTCCTCTAAACGCTAAATTTTGACCAGCTAAATACTGCACTATACAAATTATTCTTTTAATAATTGCACGCCATCGTTTTTTTTTCAATTTCGAAATGTTTCTGTTGCTCTTTATCAATGGTGCATTCTTTAACCAAGCGTAATTTCAATTCGTACCATTTTTGAGCGCTTTTCATAATTATGCTCCATACTATTTTTATGACGGGAAATATTAACAGATAGGTGTCTCCAATTAGAGTAACCAGAAATTAATTTATGAGACTGCGAACTAAATACTTTGCAAAAAATGCAGAATACGGCATTTATTTTTTTAGAATATACTAACCAGTCCCTATTAACGTTTTCGCCATTTGGTAACTTCCGCATATATTGCGTGGCTGAAAATTTTCTACCAGTTTCATCAACAGGAAAGTTTTCTATAATCTGGACAGCGCCTTTTGTCACAATTAATTCAATTAAACGGTGACTTAATAGATTAGGCCATGTAGCGGGATCGGGAAAATCAATATCGATAGTAGGCGCAGTACCTTCTCCATCATTTCTTACCGAGTTGCTTACTTCTGAATTAAGTGAAATATGCGCACCAGAAGTGGATGGCTGCTGATCATCAATAACCAATGGCTCTGCAACAAGCTCGACATTTGATGGGGATGGATTCGGAGTAGAACAATTATGTTTTAAAAATTTTGTTAAAGCTCCACTTAGTTTTTCCTTCTCTGCGTCCTTTTCCAGTCGGCATTTTTTATATTGGGCTCCTGATAATTTTTTTCTAGTGCCGTCACTCATTTCTAAATAGAAAAAAAAAACATGACTCTCTCAGCATGACAACACCCAAGTCAGAATCAGAATCAGAAAATGTTTATTTTCTTCTCAAGTACAGCAAAGTACAAAAATTACAAAGATACAACTAACCAGGTCTGACCAGTATTACAATAAATGTACAAATCTGACTAACTAACTAACCAATACTGCTCATTACTATACAAGAGAAAAAAATTTAGGGCCTCTAAGGCAAGCCTGTATAGAGGACACCCTCACGCACTTAAACTAAGAAAAAATGTTAGCGGTCAGAGTAAGACCTAACTATTAACAAATAAAAACATAATTACTGTGTATCTCTAATAAAGCAAACAAATACTAAGATTAAAAAATATTACAATAAATACCTTTAATCTCCTTACAGTTTATATTACAAGTAGAATTATCGCATAAACAGTCTAAGCACTTATAAACTAATGGAGCATCAAAACTGACTGTTTCTCTAAGACTAAAATTAATGTAATTAGTTTTCAATTCAATTTTGAAAACAAGAACAACTTCCCGCGAATACAAGTACAAGATTACTCACTTAGTTCACTATGGCAACCAAAGAGATACTAAAAATAAAATGTCGGGTTGTTGGTACTAGAAGTCGCTACCTACCTGCACCGGTTGTAAAACCAGTAAAAGGAAAGTTTATTGTTTGTTTTCTTGTTACTTCTACAAAATGCAGCAAATGTAACATAAAACCAAATAAAATGAGCCGCCGCCTCTGTAATATGCCGAAAACCTAAGTCAAAATAAGTATTAAAAAAAGCCGACATAATAAGCCAGTGATATCATAGCGCCTTACTTCTTTTTAATTCTCACTCTGATAGGTATTAGATCTGGGTTGACTTCATGTGGTCGGTGAACTAACTTAAAAATGATCCTTTCAGCCCCAGCAGTCACATTGTATGAAAGTTCACCTCTGACAGTAAAGTTCCCCATTTTGGTTTTTCGAACAATTATTTTCTTGCATTGTGAAATTCTGAAGTGGAGCTGTGCAGCACATGTGTAAACCTGCCTCTTTTTTCCAATCATAAACTAACCAGTCTTGACCAATAAGTTTAAGTTTTCCATATTTTTTAAATACTGCATGATATTCTTGTTTTTGGATTACTGTCTTCTTTTTGTTAATATATCTTTCAATTAACCCAAACACTCTGTCTGATGGGAGGAAAGAATGACCAGTAACAGGATAAACAATCTCTAGACTTGTAATCTCTTTGGGCGATTTTTTTATCATCCAACACATACACATGCATAACATATTCACATTTTTATTTTGTCCTGCACATCCATCAGCCACTAAACGAATGGATGTGCAGCTTGTTAAATCAACACTTTCCAATTCATGATCAATTATAGACGCCACTTCATTTGAGGATTTTTTAGCTTCATCTTCACTCCACGAATAAATAGATACATTTTCCGGTATAAGTGAATCTGTAGAGACACCCTTTACAACAGATACATTATAACAGTAAAATTGACGTGAATAATAGGCTGCCTGATCAGAAACTTTTGGCAATACTGTACCAGGTTTGTCTGGCAGTTGAATGATAACAAATGACAATCTTGAGGTTTTTCTTCTAAGTAATCAAAAAAAATTTAGCCTCCCTTTTGTGACACTGTAGCTTAAGTTGAAGCTCAGTTCTTTTGTCTTCATTTTTTTCTATTGTAAGTTTGTGTTGTAAACTTAAACATGTACTGCATTCATCTACTGCAGGACTTCAAACGCTAATATTAAAACTTGTACAAAAACTTTTCGAAAGAAACTTTTTGTTACCTGCAGTTCATCAGTATGTGCTAACAAGTACATTCACCACATTTTATTTACATTCAGCTCTGAACACGGCCGTTCCTGGGGGGTCGAGCGCCTGCGTGCAGGTTTCTTTGTGCGCCCCATATAATTTTAAAATACATAAAACATATTATGTGTACAATAATTTATTTACACAAAATAAAGTTATACAAAATAAACAAGAGGTATTTGCAATACAACAAAATAAACAATAAAAAACTAGATTCTAAAAAAATATTAAATGTTATATTTAAATAACTTTGTACCAAACAATATAGAAAAAACAACAACATAAAAATTATAATATAACACGTCTGGCTTTTACAGACGCAAACTCGTTGATCATTTCATTGTGATCAACGGCTTCACAAATCTTATTTTCAATTGAAATAATTGCCAAATCTGATAGCCGTTCTTGGAACATAGACGTTCTTAAATAATTTTTTATAAGTTTTAGTTTCGAAAAACTTCTTTCGCCTGAAGCCACCGAAATGGGTAAAGCCAAAAATATCCTTAGGGCTATAAATAAATTTGGAAACAAAGACTGTAAATTATTTTTTGTTATATAATTTAAAATGCTTATGGGCGAGTCTGCATTTGTAGTAGAGTTTGGCTTTAGAATTTTTTATGACATTATTTCATTATGTAAATCAGATCCGTCAATATCTTTACATGTATTACCTTGATTTTGAATTTGCAAAGCAATATCTAAATCCATACATGATCGTTTAATTACTTCAGAATCTAGATTTTGGAAATTGCATACAAATCCAAATAAATCATTACATTTCGCTATTCCCTCAAAACGTCTTTGTGAGGACTGAATTTTTGTGTCCAAAATTTGAAAATAAAACTTGATTTTAAATTTCTGTTTTGGATCTAAAACAGATTTATCTGTACCTTCACATGAAAATTGACGCTTCATTTTCGTTTGTCTAATTAAAGGAAATACTTGCTCTACATCGTTCTTTTCTGCTTCTGCTATAGCTTCATTTATAAAAAATTGTAAATCTTTATCCGACCGTTTGTTAGTAAAATAATTAAGATTTTCTATTTCTTTAAGACATTCATTTAAATTTTGATTTTGGAGCATTTTACTAACTATATTAATCTTTGTTAAGATATCATACCAAATTGAAATTGAACAGATGAATTTAAAAGTTTTGATTTTATCTAATAATGACTGTGCAGCATGTTTAGTATTCATATCTCTCGAAGTATCTTCAGTCAAATAATGTAAACTTTTACAAATTTCCAATAACTGAAATCTTAGAGGGTGAATGGCTTTGATTTTGCTTTCCCATCTTATTTCGCTTACTGATTTTAAAGTTAAATTTGGCAGATTCTGTTTTAAAATGTCCCACCTGTAAGGCGAAGCAGAAAAGAAATTGAACAACTCTTGAATAACTGAAAAAAAAACCAACAGTCTCATATGAAATTTTAGCCGCATCATTAACAGTTAAATTTAATGTGTGAGCTGAACAAGGCACAAACATTGCTCTGGCGTTAACATTCTGAATTTGAGCTTGAAGCTCTACATGCCTGCCAGACATATTTGCACCTTTGTCATATCCCTGACCTCTCATATCATGAAAATCTATTTCAAATTTTGGCAATATTTCTTCTTTTAAAAATTTAAAAAGTCCTTCCCCTGTAGTATTCAAAACTTGAAAAAAACCTAAAAAATGTTCTCTAATTTCAACTGCATTTGAGAAACAATGAACGAATCGTATTATAAAAGTCAGCTGCTCAACATGGCTAGCATCGGGAGTTTCATCTAAAATTATTGAATAATATTTTGCTGTTTTTAGACAGGTTAAAATTTCTCGTTGAATATTTTTTGACAATAAACTAATTAATTCATTTTGAAAATGATTTCCTAAATAATGAGGCATATTTTGATTTAATTCTTTAGACTTTTGAATATTATTTACATGCTCCATTATAATTGGATCGAATTTAGCCAACATTTCAACTAATTTCAAAAAAATGCCTTTATTGGATTCGTAAAGTTTCTGGCTGGCTCCTCTAAACGCTAAATTTTGACCAGCTAAATACTGCACTATACAAATTATTCTTTTAATAATTGCACGCCATCGTTTTTTTTTCAATTTCGAAATGTTTCTGTTGCTCTTTATCAATGGTGCATTCTTTAACCAAGCGTAATTTCAATTCGTACCATTTTTGAGCGCTTTTCATAATTATGCTCCATACTATTTTTATGACGGGAAATATTAACAGATAGGTGTCTCCAATTAGAGTAACCAGAAATTAATTTATGAGACTGCGAACTAAATACTTTGCAAAAAATGCAGAATACGGCATTTATTTTTTTAGAATATACTAACCAGTCCCTATTAACGTTTTCGCCATTTGGTAACTTCCGCATATATTGCGTGGCTGAAAATTTTCTACCAGTTTCATCAACAGGAAAGTTTTCTATAATCTGGACAGCGCCTTTTGTCACAATTAATTCAATTAAACGGTGACTTAATAGATTAGGCCATGTAGCGGGATCGGGAAAATCAATATCGATAGTAGGCGCAGTACCTTCTCCATCATTTCTTACCGAGTTGCTTACTTCTGAATTAAGTGAAATATGCGCACCAGAAGTGGATGGCTGCTGATCATCAATAACCAATGGCTCTGCAACAAGCTCGACATTTGATGGGGATGGATTCGGAGTAGAACAATTATGTTTTAAAAATTTTGTTAAAGCTCGACTTAGTTTTTCCTTCTCTGCGTCCTTTTCCAGTCGGCATTTTTTATATTGGGCTCCTGATAATTTTTTTCTAGTGCCGTCACTCATTTCTAAATAGAAAAAAAAAACATGACTCTCTCAGCATGACAACACCCAAGTCAGAATCAGAATCAGAAAATGTTTATTTTCTTCTCAAGTACAGCAAAGTACAAAAATTACAAAGATACAACTAACCAGGTCTGACCAGTATTACAATAAATGTACAAATCTGACTAACTAACTAACCAATACTGCTCATTACTATACAAGAGAAAAAAATTTAGGGCCTCTAAGGCAAGCCTGTATAGAGGACACCCTCACGCACTTAAACTAAGAAAAAATGTTAGCGGTCAGAGTAAGACCTAACTATTAACAAATAAAAACATAATTACTGTGTATCTCTAATAAAGCAAACAAATACAGTAGACTCTCAACTATCCGACCTAATGTGGCGGTCGGCCGGGTCGGATAGCAAAAAAGTCGGACACACCGGAGCCGTAGGCATACCAGCCTCTGTAAGGTCAATGACCGCCACCCTATTGCGTTGAATGTACTGTACTTGTTGCTATTTGGATGCGTACGTCATATCAGTTTGTCCTTATAAATGATGTACAGTAATAAATGAATTAGAAAGAAATGAAATAAGAATTCGCAACTACAGTATCTTTCACAAAACCTTTATTTGAAGGACGAAACAAAATGTTTAGTTAACAATAAGTTGAATGAGTTTTACTATGAGTTTTAATTTATACGAAAGCTTTCAACCAAATTAGTTGTTAATATAAATCAAATTATAATAACCTAAAACTACGTACTGTATAATGAAAGAACAAGTGAAGCTTACATTGTCTAAGGTTTGAAAAAGTCTGTAATTGAGACCTGCTTCTTTCCTCGCATTAATTTCCTCGCCGCTATATCCTTCCACTTACGTAAACATATGATGTCTGCTGGTGTTGCTTCTTCTTGCTGGCCAATGTATTCCACTGCCGTCTCAATCGCCTTCAGGACTTCGGAGTGGGTTATACGATCGGAGGGTTCATCACCTTGTTCCTCTTCAATCGGCTGTTCATTTAATACCATCGCTACAATATCTTCGTCTGCAATTTCTTCGATTTTGTCCTTTGCCTACCATTCTGTGATGTCTTCCAATGAAGCTTCCTCACATCCGGGAACTTTTTCTAACAGCGATACAAGCGCAGTGTTATCAGTTGCATTTTCCACATCAGATTGCTGTTCTACCTCTTCCCACTTATCACTGGCTCTGTGATCCAGCAAAATTTTCCACGATCGCACAAGTGTTAAACATGGAATTTCATCCCATGCCTCGGACACCCATCTGATGACGTCAAGCATGTCTACTGACTGTAGTGCCGTCGCAACTTCTGTATTAGCAATTGTCGCGATGATATAGCTTAGTAGCCTACGTCGATATTTCTTTTTCAAAGCTTGGAGCACTCCCTGATCCATTGGCTGACATATAGATGTAACATTTGCAGGCAAGAACAAAGCTTTTATGTCTCCATCTTTTAATTGGTCATTTGCTGGATGTGAAGGAGCGTTATCAAAAACTAGGATTGCTTTCCTTGTTAAATTGTTTTCAGCTAAATGTTTTTCAACTTGTGGCACAAATTCCTGTTCAAACCAATTTTTAAACATTTCTCCATTCACCCACGCCTTTTTTTGATGGGTATAATGCAGGGGCAGAGAACTTAAATCTTTAAGATTTTTAAAAGCCCTAGGCTTGCAAGATTTTCCAATCAAGGCCAGTCTCAACTTGTGGTTTCCGGTTGCGTTACTACAAGCTAAAACTGTAACGCGGTCCTTGCTCTTCTTGAACCCTGGTGTGGCCTTTTCCTGTTTAGACGCTAGTGTGTTTTAGACAGCAACATATGGTAATTCAAACCCGTCTCATCACAGTTGTACACTTGTTCTCCGGAAACACCTTCCTTATCAAGCAGGTCAAAAAAGTGTTTTTTAAAGTCAAGGCAGCGTCCTTATTAGCAGACAATGCTTCACCACTAATCGTCATCTGACGAACACCAAAACGTTTCTTCCAGCGATCAAGCCACCCGTCACTGGCAGTAAACTCACCATCGTCTCCTTCGATCTGTTTTTTAAACTGAATCGCTTTTTCTTGGAGCTAGGGGCCTGAAACGTCAATCCTTTCCCCCTAACATTTTCATACCACAGATATAAAGCCTCTTCAACTTCCACATGTTTTCCTTTTTTGCATAGTTTTTCTAACTTTCATACCACTGCCACTTTCTTGCTTAGAACACCATTTTTCAATCTCTGCGCGATTTCTTCGCCAATCACCCACAGTAGTTTTTCCAACTCCTAACTCCAGTGCAATTTTGTTTACCGACTCACCAGAATCCATTCTTTTTATTGCTTGCAGTTTTTCTTCCAAAGTTACTACCACTTTCTTTCGTTTGTCACCCATATTTCACTTAAAAATAAAAGCCACCAACAATACTGTATACACACTTTATAACAAATTAACAATCCACGAATGACTGATCCGCACGGACTGACTTCTGGATACAGACTGACTGATGCACCTGTTACACACTCAAGTAGGAACACGAAACTTTCCTGTCACAACATGAATCAATTGGCGTACTGTATTGGTAACTGGTGATTCCCGCGTAAGTGCCTTCACCCGCGTGGCGGGATAGCTCACATGACGTTTGAAGGCGCTAGTAATCGGATCGGAAATACTGCATACGTACCGTACTCAAAAAATACCTTTTTTTTTAGTAGAGCGGGTCGGATAGGCCGGAGGTCGAATAGTCGGGAGTCGGATAGCCGAGAGTCTACTGTACTAAGATTAAAAAATATTACAATAAATACCTTTAATCTCCTTACAGTTTATATTACAAGTAGAATTATCGCATAAACAGTCTAAGCACTTATAAACTAATGGAGCATCAAAACTGACTGTTTCTCTAAGACTAAAATTAATGTAATTAGTTTTCAATTCAATTTTGAAAACAAGAACAACTTCCCGCGAATACAAGTACAAGATTACTCACTTAGTTCACTATGGCAACCAAAGAGATACTAAAAATAAAATGTCGGGTTGTTGGTACTAGAAGTCGCTACCTACCTGCACCGGTTGTAAAACCAGTAAAAGGAAAGTTTATTGTTTGTTTTCTTGTTACTTCTACAAAATGCAGCAAATGTAACATAAAACCAAATAAAATGAGCCGCCGCCTCTGTAATATGCCGAAAACCTAAGTCAAAATAAGTATTAAAAAAAGCCGACATAATAAGCCAGTGATATCATAGCGCCTTACTTCTTTTTAATTCTCACTCTGATAGGTATTAGATCTGGGTTGACTTCATGTGGTCGGTGAACTAACTTAAAAATGATCCTTTCAGCCCCAGCAGTCACATTGTATGAAAGTTCACCTCTGACAGTAAAGTTCCCCATTTTGGTTTTTCGAACAATTATTTTCTTGCATTGTGAAATTCTGAAGTGGAGCTGTGCAGCACATGTGTAAACCTGCCTCTTTTTTCCAGTCATAAACTAACCAGTCTTGACCAATAAGTTTAAGTTTTCCATATTTTTTAAATACTGCATGATATTCTTGTTTTTGGATTACTGTCTTCTTTTTGTTAATATATCTTTCAATTAACCCAAACACTCTGTCTGATGGGAGGAAAGAATGACCAGTAACAGGATAAACAATCTCTAGACTTGTAATCTCTTTGGGCGATTTTTTTATCATCCAACACATACACATGCATAACATATTCACATTTTTATTTTGTCCTGCACATCCATCAGCCACTAAACGAATGGATGTGCAGCTTGTTAAATCAACACTTTCCAATTCATGATCAATTATAGACGCCACTTCATTTGAGGATTTTTTAGCTTCATCTTCACTCCACGAATAAATAGATACATTTTCCGGTATAAGTGAATCTGTAGAGACACCCTTTACAACAGATACATTATAACAGTAAAATTGACGTGAATAATAGGCTGCCTGATCAGAAACTTTTGGCAATACTGTACCAGGTTTGTCTGGCAGTTGAATGATAACAAATGACAATCTTGAGGTTTTTCTTCTAAGTAATCAAAAAAAATTTAGCCTCCCTTTTGTGACACTGTAGCTTAAGTTGAAGCTCAGTTCTTTTGTCTTCATTTTTTTCTATTGTAAGTTTGTGTTGTAAACTTAAACATGTACTCCATTCATCTACTGCAGGACTTCAAACGCTAATATTAAAACTTGTACAAAAACTTTTCGAAAGAAACTTTTTGTTACCTGCAGTTCATCAGTATGTGCTAACAAGTACATTCACCACATTTTATTTACATTCAGCTCTGAACACGGCCGTTCCTGGGGGGTCGAGCGCCTGCGTGCAGGTTTCTTTGTGCGCCCCATATAATTTTAAAATACATAAAACATATTATGTGTACAATAATTTATTTACACAAAATAAAGTTATACAAAATAAACAAGAGGTATTTGCAATACAACAAAATAAACAATAAAAAACTAGATTCTAAAAAAATATTAAATGTTATATTTAAATAACTTTGTACCAAACAATATAGAAAAAACAACAACATAAAAATTATAATATAACACGTCTGGCTTTTACAGACGCAAACTCGTTGATCATTTCATTGTGATCAACGGCTTCACAAATCTTATTTTCAATTGAAATAATTGCCAAATCTGATAGCCGTTCTTGGAACATAGACGTTCTTAAATAATTTTTTATAAGTTTTAGTTTCGAAAAACTTCTTTCGCCTGAAGCCACCGAAATGGGTAAAGCCAAAAATATCCTTAGGGCTATAAATAAATTTGGAAACAAAGACTGTAAATTATTTTTTTTTATATAATTTAAAATGCTTATGGGCGAGTCTGCATTTGTAGTAGAGTTCGGCTTTAGAATTTTGTATGACATTATTTCATTATGTAAATCAGATCCGTCAATATCTTTACATGTATTACCTTGATTTTGAATTTGCAAAGCAATATCTAAATCCATACATGATCGTTTAATTACTTCAGAATCTAGATTTTGGAAATTGCATACAAATCCAAATAAATCATTACATTTCACTATTCCCTCAAAACGTCTTTGTAAGGACTGAATTTTTGTGTCCAAAATTTGAAAATAAAACTTGATTTTAAATTTCTGTTTTGGATATAAAACAGATTTATCTGTACCTTCACATGAAAATTGACGCTTCATTTTCGTTTGTCTAATTAAAGGAAATACTTGCTCTACATCGTTCTTTTCTGCTTCTGCTATAGCTTCATTTATAAAAAATTGTAAATCTTTATCCGACCGTTTGTTAGTAAAATAATTAAGATTTTCTATTTCTTTAAGACATTCATTTAAATTTTGATTTTGGAGCATTTTACTAACTATATTAATCTTTGTTAAGATATCATACCAAATTGAAATTGAACAGATGAATTTAAAAGTTTTGATTTTATCTAATAATGACTGTGCAGCATGTTTAGTATTCATATCTCTCGAAGTATCTTCGGTCAAATAATGTAAACTTTTACAAATTTCCAATAACTGAAATCTTAGAGGGTGAATGGCTTTGATTTTGCTTTCCCATCTTATTTCGCTTACTGATTTTAAAGTTAAATTTGGCAGATTCTGTTTTAAAATGTCCCACCTGTAAGGCGAAGCAGAAAAGAAATTGAACAACTCTTGAATAACTGAAAAAAAAACCAACAGTCTCATATGAAATTTTAGCCGCATCATTAACAGTTAAATTTAACGTGTGAGCTGAACAAGGCACAAACATTGCTCTGGCGTTAACATTCTGAATTTGAGCTTGAAGCTCTACATGCCTGCCAGACATATTTGCACCTTTGTCATATCCCTGACCTCTCATATCATGAAAATCTATTTCAAATTTTGGCAATATTTCTTCTTTTAAAAATTTAAAAAGTCCTTCCCCTGTAGTATTCAAAACTTGAAAAAAACCTAAAAAATGTTCTCTAATTTCAACTGCATTTGAGAAACAATGAACGAATCGTATTATAAAAGTCAGCTGCTCAACATGGCTAGCATCGGGAGTTTCATCTAAAATTATTGAATAATATTTTGCTGTTTTTAGACAGGTTAAAATTTCTCGTTGAATATTTTTTGACAATAAACTAATTAATTCATTTTGAAAATGATTTCCTAAATAATGAGGCATATTTTGATTTAATTCTTTAGACTTTTGAATATTATTTACATGATCCATTATAATTGGATCGAATTTAGCCAACATTTCAACTAATTTCAAAAAAATGCCTTTATTGGATTTGTAAAGTTTCTGGCTGGCTCCTCTAAACGCTAAATTTTGACCAGCTAAATACTGCACTATACAAATTATTCTTTTAATAATTGCACGCCATCGTTTTTTTTTCAATTTCGAAATGTTTCTGTTGCTCTTTATCAATGGTGCATTCTTTAACCAAGCGTAATTTCAATTCGTACCATTTTTGAGCGCTTTTCATAATTATGCTCCATACTATTTTTATGACGGGAAATATTAACAGATAGGTGTCTCCAATTAGAGTAACCAGAAATTAATTTATGAGACTGCGAACTAAATACTTTGCAAAAAATGCAGAATACGGCATTTATTTTTTTAGAATATACTAACCAGTCCCTATTAACGTTTTCGCCATTTGGTAACTTCCGCATATATTGCGTGGCTGAAAATTTTCTACCAGTTTCATCAACAGGAAAGTTTTCTATAATCTGGACAGCGCCTTTTGTCACAATTAATTCAATTAAACGGTGACTTAATAGATTAGGCCATGTAGCGGGATCGGGAAAATCAATATCGATAGTAGGCGCAGTACCTTCTCCATCATTGCTTACCGAGTTGCTTACTTCTGAATTAAGTGAAATATGCGCACCAGAAGTGGATGGCTGCTGATCATCAATAACCAATGGCTCTGCAACAAGCTCGACATTTGATGGGGATGCATTCGGAGTAGAACAATTATGTTTTAAAAATTTTGTTAAAGCTCCACTTAGTTTTTCCTTCTCTGCGTCCTTTTCCAGTCGGCATTTTTTATATTGGGCTCCTGATAATTTTTTTCTAGTGCCGTCACTCATTTCTAAATAGAAAAAAAAAACATGACTCTCTCAGCATGACAACACCCAAGTCAGAATCAGAATCAGAAAATGTTTATTTTCTTCTCAAGTACAGCAAAGTACAAAAATTACAAAGATACAACTAACCAGGTCTGACCAGTATTACAATAAATGTACAAATCTGACTAACTAACTAACCAATACTGCTCATTACTATACAAGAGAAAAAAATTTAGGGCCTCTAAGGCAAGCCTGTATAGAGGACACCCTCACGCACTTAAACTAAGAAAAAATGTTAGCGGTCAGAGTAAGACCCAACTATTAACAAATAAAAACATAATTACTGTGTATCTCTAATAAAGCAAACAAATACTAAGATTAAAAAATATTACAATAAATACCTTTAATCTCCTTACAGTTTATATTACAAGTAGAATTATCGCATAAACAGTCTAAGCACTTATAAACTAATGGAGCATCAAAACTGACTGTTTCTCTAAGACTAAAATTAATGTAATTAGTTTTCAATTCAATTTTGAAAACAAGAACAACTTCCCGCGAATACAAGTACAAGATTACTCACTTAGTTCACTATGGCAACCAAAGAGATACTAAAAATAAAATGTCGGGTTGTTGGTACTAGAAGTCGCTACCTACCTGCACCGGTTGTAAAACCAGTAAAAGGAAAGTTTATTGTTTGTTTTCTTGTTACTTCTACAAAATGCAGCAAATGTAACATAAAACCAAATAAAATGAGCCGCCGCCTCTGTAATATGCCGAAAACCTAAGTCAAAATAAGTATTAAAAAAAGCCGACATAATAAGCCAGTGATATCATAGCGCCTTACTTCTTTTTAATTCTCACTCTGATAGGTATTAGATCTGGGTTGACTTCATGTGGTCGGTGAACTAACTTAAAAATGATCCTTTCAGCCCCAGCAGTCACATTGTATGAAAGTTCACCTCTGACAGTAAAGTTCCCCATTTTGGTTTTTCGAACAATTATTTTCTTGCATTGTGAAATTCTGAAGTGGAGCTGTGCAGCACATGTGTAAACCTGCCTCTTTTTTCCAATCATAAACTAACCAGTCTTGACCAATAAGTTTAAGTTTTCCATATTTTTTAAATACTGCATGATATTCTTGTTTTTGGATTACTGTCTTCTTTTTGTTAATATATCTTTCAATTAACCCAAACACTCTGTCTGATGGGAGGAAAGAATGACCAGTAACAGGATAAACAATCTCTAGACTTGTAATCTCTTTGGGCGATTTTTTTATCATCCAACACATACACATGCATAACATATTCACATTTTTATTTTGTCCTGCACATCCATCAGCCACTAAACGAATGGATGTGCAGCTTGTTAAATCAACACTTTCCAATTCATGATCAATTATAGACGCCACCTCATTTGAGGATTTTTTAGCTTCATCTTCACTCCACGAATAAATAGATACATTTTCCGGTATAAGTGAATCTGTAGAGACACCCTTTACAACAGATACATTATAACAGTAAAATTGACGTGAATAATAGGCTGCCTGATCAGAAACTTTTGGCAATACTGTACCAGGTTTGTCTGGCAGTTGAATGATAACAAATGACAATCTTGAGGTTTTTCTTCTAAGTAATCAAAAAAAATTTAGCCTCCCTTTTGTGACACTGTAGCTTAAGTTGAAGCTCAGTTCTTTTGTCTTCATTTTTTTCTATTGTAAGTTTGTGTTGTAAACTTAAACATGTACTCCATTCATCTACTGCAGGACTTCAAACGCTAATATTAAAACTTGTACAAAAACTTTTCGAAAGAAACTTTTTGTTACCTGCAGTTCATCAGTATGTGCTAACAAGTACATTCACCACATTTTATTTACATTCAGCTCTGAACACGGCCGTTCCTGGGGGGTCGAGCGCCTGCGTGCAGGTTTCTTTGTGCGCCCCATATAATTTTAAAATACAAAACATATTATGTGTACAATAATTTATTTACACAAAATAAACAAGAGGAATTTGCAATACAACAAAATAAACAATAAAAAACTAGATTCTAAAAAAATATTAAATGTTATATTTAAATAACTTTGTACCAAACAATATAGAAAAAACAACAACATAAAAATTATAATATAACACGTCTGGCTTTTACAGACGCAAACTCGTTGATCATTTCATTGTGATCAACGGCTTCACAAATCTTATTTTCAATTGAAATAATTGCCAAATCTGATAGCCGTTCTTGGAACATAGACGTTCTTAAATAATTTTTTATAAGTTTTAGTTTCGAAAAACTTCTTTCGCCTGAAGCCACCGAAATGGGTAAAGCCAAAAATATCCTTAGGGCTATAAATAAATTTGGAAACAAAGACTGTAAATTATTTTTTGTTATATAATTTAAAATGCTTATGGGCGAGTCTGCATTTGTAGTAGAGTTTGGCTTTAGAATTTTGTATGACATTATTTCATTATGTAAATCAGATCCGTCAATATCTTTACATGTATTACCTTGATTTTGAATTTGCAAAGCAATATCTAAATCCATACATGATCGTTTAATTACTTCAGAATCTAGATTTTGGAAATTGCATACAAATCCAAATAAATCATTACATTTCGCTATTCCCTCAAAACGTCTTTGTAAGGACTGAATTTTTGTGTCCAAAATTTGAAAATAAAACTTGATTTTAAATTTCTGTTTTGGATCTAAAACAGATTTATCTGTACCTTCACATGAAAATTGACGCTTCATTTTCGTTTGTCTAATTAAAGGAAATACTTGCTCTACATCGTTCTTTTCTGCTTCTGCTATAGCTTCATTTATAAAAAATTGTAAATCTTTATCCGACCGTTTGTTAGTAAAATAATTAAGATTTTCTATTTCTTTAAGACATTCATTTAAATTTTGATTTTGGAGCATTTTACTAACTATATTAATCTTTGTTAAGATATCATACCAAATTGAAATTGAACAGATGAATTTAAAAGTTTTGATTTTATCTAATAATGACTGTGCAGCATGTTTAGTATTCATATCTCTCGAAGTATCTTCAGTCAAATAATGTAAACTTTTACAAATTTCCAATAACTGAAATCTTAGAGGGTGAATGGCTTTGATTTTGCTTTCCCATCTTATTTCGCTTACTGATTTTAAAGTTAAATTTGGCAGATTCTGTTTTAAAATGTCCCACCTGTAAGGCGAAGCAGAAAAGAAATTGAACAACTCTTGAATAACTGAAAAAAAAACCAACAGTCTCATATGAAATTTTAGCCGCATCATTAACAGTTAAATTTAACGTGTGAGCTGAACAAGGCACAAACATTGCTCTGGCGTTAACATTCTGAATTTGAGCTTGAAGCTCTACATGCCTGCCAGACATATTTGCACCTTTGTCATATCCCTGACCTCTCATATCATGAAAATCTATTTCAAATTTTGGCAATATTTCTTCTTTTAAAAATTTAAAAAGTCCTTCCCCTGTAGTATTCAAAACTTGAAAAAACCCTAAAAAATGTTCTCTAATTTCAACTGCATTTGAGAAACAATGAACGAATCGTATTATAAAAGTCAGCTGCTCAACATGGCTAGCATCGGGAGTTTCATCTAAAATTATTGAATAATATTTTGCTGTTTTTAGACAGGTTAAAATTTCTCGTTGAATATTTTTTGACAATAAACTAATTAATTCATTTTGAAAATGATTTCCTAAATAATGAGGCATATTTTGATTTAATTCTTTAGACTTTTGAATATTATTTACATGCTCCATTATAATTGGATCGAATTTAGCCAACATTTCAACTAATTTCAAAAAAATGCCTTTATTGGATTCGTAAAGTTTCTGGCTGGCTCCTCTAAACGCTAAATTTTGACCAGCTAAATACTGCACTATACAAATTATTCTTTTAATAATTGCACGCCATCGTTTTTTTTTCAATTTCGAAATGTTTCTGTTGCTCTTTATCAATGGTGCATTCTTTAACCAAGCGTAATTTCAATTCGTACCATTTTTGAGCGCTTTTCATAATTATGCTCCATACTATTTTTATGACGGGAAATATTAACAGATAGGTGTCTCCAATTAGAGTAACCAGAAATTAATTTATGAGACTGCGAACTAAATACTTTGCAAAAAATGCAGAATACGGCATTTATTTTTTTAGAATATACTAACCAGTCCCTATTAACGTTTTCGCCATTTGGTAACTTCCGCATATATTGCGTGGCTGAAAATTTTCTACCAGTTTCATCAACAGGAAAGTTTTCTATAATCTGGACAGCGCCTTTTGTCACAATTAATTCAATTAAACGGTGACTTAATAGATTAGGCCATGTAGCGGGATCGGGAAAATCAATATCGATAGTAGGCGCAGTACCTTCTCCATCATTGCTTACCGAGTTGCTTACTTCTGAATTAAGTGAAATATGCGCACCAGAAGTGGATGGCTGCTGATCATCAATAACCAATGGCTCTGCAACAAGCTCGACATTTGATGGGGATGCATTCGGAGTAGAACAATTATGTTTTAAAAATTTTGTTAAAGCTCCACTTAGTTTTTCCTTTTCTGCGTCCTTTTCCAGTCGGCATTTTTTATATTGGGCTCCTGATAATTTTTTTCTAGTGCCGTCACTCATTTCTAAATAGAAAAAAAAAACATGACTCTCTCAGCATGACAACACCCAAGTCAGAATCAGAATCAGAAAATGTTTATTTTCTTCTCAAGTACAGCAAAGTACAAAAATTACAAAGATACAACTAACCAGGTCTGACCAGTATTACAATAAATGTACAAATCTGACTAACTAACTAACCAATACTGCTCATTACTATACAAGAGAACAAAATTTAGGGCCTCTAAGGCAAGCCTGTATAGAGGACACCCTCACGCACTTAAACTAAGAAAAAATGTTAGCGGTCAGAGTAAGACCTAACTATTAACAAATAAAAACATAATTACTGTGTATCTCTAATAAAGCAAACAAAAAATACTAAGATTAAAAAATATTACAATAAATACCTTTAATCTCCTTACAGTTTATATTACAAGTAGAATTATCGCATAAACAGTCTAAGCACTTATAAACTAATGGAGCATCAAAACTGACTGTTTCTCTAAGACTAAAATTAATGTAATTAGTTTTCAATTCAATTTTGAAAACAAGAACAACTTCCCCCGAATACAAGTACAAGATTACTCACTTAGTTCACTATGGCAACCAAAGAGATACTAAAAATAAAATGTCGGGTTGTTGGTACTAGAAGTCGCTACCTACCTGCACCGGTTGTAAAACCAGTAAAAGGAAAGTTTATTGTTTGTTTTCTTGTTACTTCTACAAAATGCAGCAAATGTAACATAAAACCAAATAAAATGAGCCGCCGCCTCTGTAATATGCCGAAAACCTAAGTCAAAATAAGTATTAAAAAAAGCCGACATAATAAGCCAGTGATATCATAGCGCCTTACTTCTTTTTAATTCTCACTCTGATAGGTATTAGATCTGGGTTGACTTCATGTGGTCGGTGAACTAACTTAAAAATGATCCTTTCAGCCCCAGCAGTCACATTGTATGAAAGTTCACATCTGACAGTAAAGTTCCCCATTTTGGTTTTTCGAACAATTATTTTCTTGCATTGTGAAATTCTGAAGTGGAGCTGTGCAGCACATGTGTAAACCTGCCTCTTTTTTCCAATCATAAACTAACCAGTCTTGACCAATAAGTTTAAGTTTTCCATATTTTTTAAATACTGCATGATATTCTTGTTTTTGGATTACTGTCTTCTTTTTGTTAATATATCTTTCAATTAACCCAAACACTCTGTCTGATGGGAGGAAAGAATGACCAGTAACAGGATAAACAATCTCTAGACTTGTAATCTCTTTGGGCGATTTTTTTATCATCCAACACATACACATGCATAACATATTCACATTTTTATTTTGTCCTGCACATCCATCAGCCACTAAACGAATGGATGTGCAGTTTGTTAAATCAACACTTTCCAATTCATGATCAATTATAGACGCCACTTCATTTGAGGATTTTTTAGCTTCATCTTCACTCCACGAATAAATAGATACATTTTCCGGTATAAGTGAATCTGTAGAGACACCCTTTACAACAGATACATTATAACAGTAAAATTGACGTGAATAATAGGCTGCCTGATCAGAAACTTTTGGCAATACTGTACCAGGTTTTTCTGGCAGTTGAATGATAACAAATGACAATCTTGAGGTTTTTCTTCTAAGTAATCAAAAAAAATTTAGCCTCCCTTTTGTGACACTGTAGCTTAAGTTGAAGCTCAGTTCTTTTGTCTTCATTTTTTTCTATTGTAAGTTTGTGTTGTAAACTTAAACATGTACTGCATTCATCTACTGCAGGACTTCAAACGCTAATATTAAAACTTGTACAAAAACTTTTCGAAAGAAACTTTTTGTTACCTGCAGTTCATCAGTATGTGCTAACAAGTACATTCACCACATTTTATTTACATTCAGCTCTGAACACGGCCGTTCCTGGGGGGTCGAGCGCCTGCGTGCAGGTTTCTTTGTGCGCCCCATATAATTTTAAAATACAAAACATATTATGTGTACAATAATTTATTTACACAAAATAAAGTTATACAAAATAAACAAGAGGTATTTGCAATACAACAAAATAAACAATAAAAAACTAGATTCTAAAAAAATATTAAATGTTATATTTAAATAACTTTGTACCAAACAATATAGAAAAAACAACAACATAAAAATTATAATATAACACGTCTGGCTTTTACAGACGCAAACTCGTTGATCATTTCATTGTGATCAACGGCTTCACAAATCTTATTTTCAATTGAAATAATTGCCAAATCTGATAGCCGTTCTTGGAACATAGACGTTCTTAAATAATTTTTTATAAGTTTTAGTTTCGAAAAACTTCTTTCGCCTGAAGCCACCGAAATGGGTAAAGCCAAAAATATCCTTAGGGCTATAAATAAATTTGGAAACAAAGACTGTAAATTATTTTTTGTTATATAATTTAAAATGCTTATGGGCGAGTCTGCATTTGTAGTAGAGTTTGGCTTTAGAATTTTGTATGACATTATTTCATTATGTAAATCACATCCGTCAATATCTTTACATGTATTACCTTGATTTTGAATTTGCAAAGCAATATCTAAATCCATACATGATCGTTTAATTACTTCAGAATCTAGATTTTGGAAATTGCATACAAATCCAAATAAATCATTACATTTCGCTATTCCCTCAAAACGTCTTTGTAAGGACTGAATTTTTGTGTCCAAAATTTGAAAATAAAACTTGATTTTAAATTTCTGTTTTGGATCTAAAACAGATTTATCTGTACCTTCACATGAAAATTGACGCTTCATTTTCGTTTGTCTAATTAAAGGAAATACTTGCTCTACATCGTTCTTTTCTGCTTCTGCTATAGCTTCATTTATAAAAAATTGGAAATCTTTATCCGACTGTTTGTTAGTAAAATAATTAAGATTTTCTATTTCTTTAAGACATTCATTTAAATTTTGATTTTGGAGCATTTTACTAACTATATTAATCTTTGTTAAGATATCATACCAAATTGAAATTGAACAGATGAATTTAAAAGTTTTGATTTTATCTAATAATGACTGTGCAGCATGTTTAGTATTCATATCTCTCGAAGTATCTTCGGTCAAATAATGTAAACTTTTACAAATTTCCAATAACTGAAATCTTAGAGGGTGAATGGCTTTGATTTTGCTTTCCCATCTTATTTCGCTTACTGATTTTAAAGTTAAATTTGGCAGATTCTGTTTTAAAATGTCCCACCTGTAAGGCGAAGCAGAAAAGAAATTGAACAACTCTTGAATAACTGAAAAAAAAACCAACAGTCTCATATGAAATTTTAGCCGCATCATTAACAGTTAAATTTAATGTGTGAGCTGAACAAGGCACAAACATTGCTCTGGCGTTAACATTCTGAATTTGAGCTTGAAGCTCTACATGCCTGCCAGACATATTTGCACCTTTGTCATATCCCTGACCTCTCATATCATGAAAATCTATTTCAAATTTTGGCAATATTTCTTCTTTTAAAAATTTAAAAAGTCCTTCCCCTGTAGTATTCAAAACTTGAAAAAAACCTAAAAAATGTTCTCTAATTTCAACAGCATTTGAGAAACAATGAACGAATCGTATTATAAAAGTCAGCTGCTCAACATGGCTAGCATCGGGAGTTTCATCTAAAATTATTGAATAATATTTTGCTGTTTTTAGACAGGTT
This sequence comes from Magicicada septendecula, assembly GCA_034769895.1. NCBI lineage: Eukaryota > Metazoa > Arthropoda > Insecta > Hemiptera > Cicadidae > Magicicada > Magicicada septendecula. Next base: position 442,921,916 of record CM068368.1, read on the forward strand.
AAAATTTCTCGTTGAATATTTTTTGACAATAAACTAATTAATTCATTTTGAAAATGATTTCCTAAATAATGAGGCATATTTTGATTTAATTCTTTAGACTTTTGAATATTATTTACATGCTCCATTATAATTGGATCGAATTTAGCCAACATTTCAACTAATTTCAAAAAAATGCCTTTATTGGATTCGTAAAGTTTCTGGCTGGCTCCTCTAAACGCTAAATTTTGACCAGCTAAATACTGCACTATACAAATTATTCTTTTAATAATTGCACGCCATCGTTTTTTTTTCAATTTCGAAATGTTTCTGTTGCTCTTTATCAATGGTGCATTCTTTAACCAAGCGTAATTTCAATTCGTACCATTTTTGAGCGCTTTTCATAATTATGCTCCATACTATTTTTATGACGGGAAATATTAACAGATAGGTGTCTCCAATTAGAGTAACCAGAAATTAATTTATGAGACTGCGAACTAAATACTTTGCAAAAAATGCAGAATACGGCATTTATTTTTTTAGAATATACTAACCAGTCCCTATTAACGTTTTCGCCATTTGGTAACTTCCGCATATATTGCGTGGCTGAAAATTTTCTACCAGTTTCATCAACAGGAAAGTTTTCTATAATCTGGACAGCGCCTTTTGTCACAATTAATTCAATTAAACGGTGACTTAATAGATTAGGCCATGTAGCGGGATCGGGAAAATCAATATCGATAGTAGGCGCAGTACCTTCTCCATCATTGCTTACCGAGTTGCTTACTTCTGAATTAAGTGAAATATGCGCACCAGAAGTGGATGGCTGCTGATCATCAATAACCAATGGCTCTGCAACAAGCTCGACATTTGATGGGGATGCATTCGGAGTAGAACAATTATGTTTTAAAAATTTTGTTAAAGCTCCACTTAGTTTTTCCTTTTCTGCGTCCTTTTCCAGTCGGCATTTTTTATATTGGGCTCCTGATAATTTTTTTCTAGTGCCGTCACTCATTTCTAAATAGAAAAAAAAAACATGACTCTCTCAGCATGACAACACCCAAGTCAGAATCAGAATCAGAAAATGTTTATTTTCTTCTCAAGTACAGCAAAGTACAAAAATTACAAAGATACAACTAACCAGGTCTGACCAGTATTACAATAAATGTACAAATCTGACTAACTAACTAACCAATACTGCTCATTACTATACAAGAGAACAAAATTTAGGGCCTCTAAGGCAAGCCTGTATAGAGGACACCCTCACGCACTTAAACTAAGAAAAAATGTTAGCGGTCAGAGTAAGACCTAACTATTAACAAATAAAAACATAATTACTGTGTATCTCTAATAAAGCAAACAAAAAATACTAAGATTAAAAAATATTACAATAAATACCTTTAATCTCCTTACAGTTTATATTACAAGTAGAATTATCGCATAAACAGTCTAAGCACTTATAAACTAATGGAGCATCAAAACTGACTGTTTCTCTAAGACTAAAATTAATGTAATTAGTTTTCAATTCAATTTTGAAAACAAGAACAACTTCCCCCGAATACAAGTACAAGATTACTCACTTAGTTCACTATGGCAACCAAAGAGATACTAAAAATAAAATGTCGGGTTGTTGGTACTAGAAGTCGCTACCTACCTGCACCGGTTGTAAAACCAGTAAAAGGAAAGTTTATTGTTTGTTTTCTTGTTACTTCTACAAAATGCAGCAAATGTAACATAAAACCAAATAAAATGAGCCGCCGCCTCTGTAATATGCCGAAAACCTAAGTCAAAATAAGTATTAAAAAAAGCCGACATAATAAGCCAGTGATATCATAGCGCCTTACTTCTTTTTAATTCTCACTCTGATAGGTATTAGATCTGGGTTGACTTCATGTGGTCGGTGAACTAACTTAAAAATGATCCTTTCAGCCCCAGCAGTCACATTGTATGAAAGTTCACATCTGACAGTAAAGTTCCCCATTTTGGTTTTTCGAACAATTATTTTCTTGCATTGTGAAATTCTGAAGTGGAGCTGTGCAGCACATGTGTAAACCTGCCTCTTTTTTCCAATCATAAACTAACCAGTCTTGACCAATAAGTTTAAGTTTTCCATATTTTTTAAATACTGCATGATATTCTTGTTTTTGGATTACTGTCTTCTTTTTGTTAATATATCTTTCAATTAACCCAAACACTCTGTCTGATGGGAGGAAAGAATGACCAGTAACAGGATAAACAATCTCTAGACTTGTAATCTCTTTGGGCGATTTTTTTATCATCCAACACATACACATGCATAACATATTCACATTTTTATTTTGTCCTGCACATCCATCAGCCACTAAACGAATGGATGTGCAGTTTGTTAAATCAACACTTTCCAATTCATGATCAATTATAGACGCCACTTCATTTGAGGATTTTTTAGCTTCATCTTCACTCCACGAATAAATAGATACATTTTCCGGTATAAGTGAATCTGTAGAGACACCCTTTACAACAGATACATTATAACAGTAAAATTGACGTGAATAATAGGCTGCCTGATCAGAAACTTTTGGCAATACTGTACCAGGTTTTTCTGGCAGTTGAATGATAACAAATGACAATCTTGAGGTTTTTCTTCTAAGTAATCAAAAAAAATTTAGCCTCCCTTTTGTGACACTGTAGCTTAAGTTGAAGCTCAGTTCTTTTGTCTTCATTTTTTTCTATTGTAAGTTTGTGTTGTAAACTTAAACATGTACTGCATTCATCTACTGCAGGACTTCAAACGCTAATATTAAAACTTGTACAAAAACTTTTCGAAAGAAACTTTTTGTTACCTGCAGTTCATCAGTATGTGCTAACAAGTACATTCACCACATTTTATTTACATTCAGCTCTGAACACGGCCGTTCCTGGGGGGTCGAGCGCCTGCGTGCAGGTTTCTTTGTGCGCCCCATATAATTTTAAAATACAAAACATATTATGTGTACAATAATTTATTTACACAAAATAAAGTTATACAAAATAAACAAGAGGTATTTGCAATACAACAAAATAAACAATAAAAAACTAGATTCTAAAAAAATATTAAATGTTATATTTAAATAACTTTGTACCAAACAATATAGAAAAAACAACAACATAAAAATTATAATATAACACGTCTGGCTTTTACAGACGCAAACTCGTTGATCATTTCATTGTGATCAACGGCTTCACAAATCTTATTTTCAATTGAAATAATTGCCAAATCTGATAGCCGTTCTTGGAACATAGACGTTCTTAAATAATTTTTTATAAGTTTTAGTTTCGAAAAACTTCTTTCGCCTGAAGCCACCGAAATGGGTAAAGCCAAAAATATCCTTAGGGCTATAAATAAATTTGGAAACAAAGACTGTAAATTATTTTTTGTTATATAATTTAAAATGCTTATGGGCGAGTCTGCATTTGTAGTAGAGTTTGGCTTTAGAATTTTGTATGACATTATTTCATTATGTAAATCACATCCGTCAATATCTTTACATGTATTACCTTGATTTTGAATTTGCAAAGCAATATCTAAATCCATACATGATCGTTTAATTACTTCAGAATCTAGATTTTGGAAATTGCATACAAATCCAAATAAATCATTACATTTCGCTATTCCCTCAAAACGTCTTTGTAAGGACTGAATTTTTGTGTCCAAAATTTGAAAATAAAACTTGATTTTAAATTTCTGTTTTGGATCTAAAACAGATTTATCTGTACCTTCACATGAAAATTGACGCTTCATTTTCGTTTGTCTAATTAAAGGAAATACTTGCTCTACATCGTTCTTTTCTGCTTCTGCTATAGCTTCATTTATAAAAAATTGGAAACCTTTATCCGACTGTTTGTTAGTAAAATAATTAAGATTTTCTATTTCTTTAAGACATTCATTTAAATTTTGATTTTGGAGCATTTTACTAACTATATTAATCTTTGTTAAGATATCATACCAAATTGAAATTGAACAGATGAATTTAAAAGTTTTGATTTTATCTAATAATGACTGTGCAGCATGTTTAGTATTCATATCTCTCGAAGTATCTTCGGTCAAATAATGTAAACTTTTACAAATTTCCAATAACTGAAATCTTAGAGGGTGAATGGCTTTGATTTTGCTTTCCCATCTTATTTCGCTTACTGATTTTAAAGTTAAATTTGGCAGATTCTGTTTTAAAATGTCCCACCTGTAAGGCGAAGCAGAAAAGAAATTGAACAACTCTTGAATAACTGAAAAAAAAACCAACAGTCTCATATGAAATTTTAGCCGCATCATTAACAGTTAAATTTAATGTGTGAGCTGAACAAGGCACAAACATTGCTCTGGCGTTAACATTCTGAATTTGAGCTTGAAGCTCTACATGCCTGCCAGACATATTTGCACCTTTGTCATATCCCTGACCTCTCATATCATGAAAATCTATTTCAAATTTTGGCAATATTTCTTCTTTTAAAAATTTAAAAAGTCCTTCCCCTGTAGTATTCAAAACTTGAAAAAAACCTAAAAAATGTTCTCTAATTTCAACAGCATTTGAGAAACAATGAACGAATCGTATTATAAAAGTCAGCTGCTCAACATGGCTAGCATCGGGAGTTTCATCTAAAATTATTGAATAATATTTTGCTGTTTTTAGACAGGTTAAAATTTCTCGTTGAATATTTTTTGACAATAAACTAATTAATTCATTTTGAAAATGATTTCCTAAATAATGAGGCATATTTTGATTTAATTCTTTAGACTTTTGAATATTATTTACATGCTCCATTATAATTGGATCGAATTTAGCCAACATTTCAACTAATTTCAAAAAAATGCCTTTATTGGATTCGTAAAGTTTCTGGCTGGCTCCTCTAAACGCTAAATTTTGACCAGCTAAATACTGCACTATACAAATTATTCTTTTAATAATTGCACGCCATCGTTTTTTTTTCAATTTCGAAATGTTTCTGTTGCTCTTTATCAATGGTGCATTCTTTAACCAAGCGTAATTTCAATTCGTACCATTTTTGAGCGCTTTTCATAATTATGCTCCATACTATTTTTATGACGGGAAATATTAACAGATAGGTGTCTCCAATTAGAGTAACCAGAAATTAATTTATGAGACTGCGAACTAAATACTTTGCAAAAAATGCAGAATACGGCATTTATTTTTTTAGAATATACTAACCAGTCCCTATTAACGTTTTCGCCATTTGGTAACTTCCGCATATATTGCGTGGCTGAAAATTTTCTACCAGTTTCATCAACAGGAAAGTTTTCTATAATCTGGACAGCGCCTTTTGTCACAATTAATTCAATTAAACGGTGACTTAATAGATTAGGCCATGTAGCGGGATCGGGAAAATCAATATCGATAGTAGGCGCAGTACCTTCTCCATCATTGCTTACCGAGTTGCTTACTTCTGAATTAAGTGAAATATGCGCACCAGAAGTGGATGGCTGCTGATCATCAATAACCAATGGCTCTGCAACAAGCTCGACATTTGATGGGGATGCATTCGGAGTAGAACAATTATGTTTTAAAAATTTTGTTAAAGCTCCACTTAGTTTTTCCTTTTCTGCGTCCTTTTCCAGTCGGCATTTTTTATATTGGGCTCCTGATAATTTTTTTCTAGTGCCGTCACTCATTTCTAAATAGAAAAAAAAAACATGACTCTCTCAGCATGACAACACCCAAGTCAGAATCAGAATCAGAAAATGTTTATTTTCTTCTCAAGTACAGCAAAGTACAAAAATTACAAAGATACAACTAACCAGGTCTGACCAGTATTACAATAAATGTACAAATCTGACTAACTAACTAACCAATACTGCTCATTACTATACAAGAGAAAAAAATTTAGGGCCTCTAAGGCAAGCCTGTATAGAGGACACCCTCACGCACTTAAACTAAGAAAAAATGTTAGCGGTCAGAGTAAGACCTAACTATTAACAAATAAAAACATAATTACTGTGTATCTCTAATAAAGCAAACAAAAAATACTAAGATTAAAAAATATTACAATAAATACCTTTAATCTCCTTACAGTTTATATTACAAGTAGAATTATCGCATAAACAGTCTAAGCACTTATAAACTAATGGAGCATCAAAACTGACTGTTTCTCTAAGACTAAAATTAATGTAATTAGTTTTCAATTCAATTTTGAAAACAAGAACAACTTCCCGCGAATACAAGTACAAGATTACTCACTTAGTTCACTATGGCAACCAAAGAGATACTAAAAATAAAATGTCGGGTTGTTGGTACTAGAAGTCGCTACCTACCTGCACCGGTTGTAAAACCAGTAAAAGGAAAGTTTATTGTTTGTTTTCTTGTTACTTCTACAAAATGCAGCAAATGTAACATAAAACCAAATAAAATGAGCCGCCGCCTCTGTAATATGCCGAAAACCTAAGTCAAAATAAGTATTAAAAAAAGCCGACATAATAAGCCAGTGATATCATAGCGCCTTACTTCTCTTTTAATTCTCACTCTGATAGGTATTAGATCTGGGTTGACTTCATGTGGTCGGTGAACTAACTTAAAAATGATCCTTTCAGCCCCAGCAGTCACATTGTATGAAAGTTCACCTCTGACAGTAAAGTTCCCCATTTTGGTTTTTCGAACAATTATTTTCTTGCATTGTGAAATTCTGAAGTGGAGCTGTGCAGCACATGTGTAAACCTGCCTCTTTTTTCCAATCATAAACTAACCAGTCTTGACCAATAAGTTTAAGTTTTCCATATTTTTTAAATACTGCATGATATTCTTGTTTTTGGATTACTGTCTTCTTTTTGTTAATATATCTTTCAATTAACCCAAACACTCTGTCTGATGGGAGGAAAGAATGACCAGTAACAGGATAAACAATCTCTAGACTTGTAATCTCTTTGGGCGATTTTTTTATCATCCAACACATACACATGCATAACATATTCACATTTTTATTTTGTCCTGCACATCCATCAGCCACTAAACGAATGGATGTGCAGTTTGTTAAATCAACACTTTCCAATTCATGATCAATTATAGACGCCACTTCATTTGAGGATTTTTTAGCTTCATCTTCACTCCACGAATAAATAGATACATTTTCCGGTATAAGTGAATCTGTAGAGACACCCTTTACAACAGATACATTATAACAGTAAAATTGACGTGAATAATAGGCTGCCTGATCAGAAACTTTTGGCAATACTGTACCAGGTTTTTCTGGCAGTTGAATGATAACAAATGACAATCTTGAGGTTTTTCTTCTAAGTAATCAAAAAAAATTTAGCCTCCCTTTTGTGACACTGTAGCTTAAGTTGAAGCTCAGTTCTTTTGTCTTCATTTTTTTCTATTGTAAGTTTGTGTTGTAAACTTAAACATGTACTGCATTCATCTACTGCAGGACTTCAAACGCTAATATTAAAACTTGTACAAAAACTTTTCGAAAGAAACTTTTTGTTACCTGCAGTTCATCAGTATGTGCTAACAAGTACATTCACCACATTTTATTTACATTCAGCTCTGAACACGGCCGTTCCTGGGGGGTCGAGCGCCTGCGTGCAGGTTTCTTTGTGCGCCCCATATAATTTTAAAATACAAAACATATTATGTGTACAATAATTTATTTACACAAAATAAAGTTATACAAAATAAACAAGAGGTATTTGCAATACAACAAAATAAACAATAAAAAACTCTAGATTCTAAAAAAATATTAAATGTTATATTTAAATAACTTTGTACCAAACAATATAGAAAAAACAACAACATAAAAATTATAATATAACACGTCTGGCTTTTACAGACGCAAACTCGTTGATCATTTCATTGTGATCAACGGCTTCACAAATCTTATTTTCAATTGAAATAATTGCCAAATCTGATAGCCGTTCTTGGAACATAGACGTTCTTAAATAATTTTTTATAAGTTTTAGTTTCGAAAAACTTCTTTCGCCTGAAGCCACCGAAATGGGTAAAGCCAAAAATATCCTTAGGGCTATAAATAAATTTGGAAACAAAGACTGTAAATTATTTTTTGTTATATAATTTAAAATGCTTATGGGCGAGTCTGCATTTGTAGTAGAGTTTGGCTTTAGAATTTTGTATGACATTATTTCATTATGTAAATCAGATCCGTCAATATCTTTACATGTATTACCTTGATTTTGAATTTGCAAAGCAATATCTAAATCCATACATGATCGTTTAATTACTTCAGAATCTAGATTTTGGAAATTGCATACAAATCCAAATAAATCATTACATTTCGCTATTCCCTCAAAACGTCTTTGTAAGGACTGAATTTTTGTATCCAAAATTTGAAAATAAAACTTGATTTTAAATTTCTGTTTTGGATCTAAAACAGATTTATCTGTACCTTCACATGAAAATTGACGCTTCATTTTCGTTTGTCTAATTAAAGGAAATACTTGCTCTACATCGTTCTTTTCTGCTTCTGCTATAGCTTCATTTATAAAAAATTGGAAATCTTTATCCGACCGTTTGTTAGTAAAATAATTAAGATTTTCTATTTCTTTAAGACATTCATTTAAATTTTGATTTTGGAGCATTTTACTAACTATATTAATCTTTGTTAAGATATCATACCAAATTGAAATTGAACAGATGAATTTAAAAGTTTTGATTTTATCTAATAATGACTGTGCAGCATGTTTAGTATTCATATCTCTTGAAGTATCTTCGGTCAAATAATGTAAACTTTTACAAATTTCCAATAACTGAAATCTTAGAGGGTGAATGGCTTTGATTTTGCTTTCCCATCTTATTTCGCTTACTGATTTTAAAGTTAAATTTGGCAGATTCTGTTTTAAAATGTCCCACCTGTAAGGCGAAGCAGAAAAGAAATTGAACAACTCTTGAATAACTGAAAAAAAAACCAACAGTCTCATATGAAATTTTAGCCGCATCATTAACAGTTAAATTTAATGTGTGAGCTGAACAAGGCACAAACATTGCTCTGGCGTTAACATTCTGAATTTGAGCTTGAAGCTCTACATGCCTGCCAGACATATTTGCACCTTTGTCATATCCCTGACCTCTCATATCATGAAAATCTATTTCAAATTTTGGCAATATTTCTTCTTTTAAAAATTTAAAAAGTCCTTCCCCTGTAGTATTCAAAACTTGAAAAAAACCTAAAAAATGTTCTCTAATTTCAACTGCATTTGAGAAACAATGAACGAATCGTATTATAAAAGTCAGCTGCTCAACATGGCTAGCATCGGGAGTTTCATCTAAAATTATTGAATAATATTTTGCTGTTTTTAGACAGGTTAAAATTTCTCGTTGAATATTTTTTGACAATAAACTAATTAATTCATTTTGAAAATGATTTCCTAAATAATGAGGCATATTTTGATTTAATTCTTTAGACTTTTGAATATTATTTACATGCTCCATTATAATTGGATCGAATTTAGCCAACATTTCAACTAATTTCAAAAAAATGCCTTTATTGGATTCATAAAGTTTCTGGCTGGCTCCTCTAAACGCTAAATTTTGACCAGCTAAATACTGCACTATACAAATTATTCTTTTAATAATTGCACGCCATCGTTTTTTTTCAATTTCGAAATGTTTCTGTTGCTCTTTATCAATGGTGCATTCTTTAATCAAGCGTAATTTCAATTCGTACCATTTTTGAGCGCTTTTCATAATTATGCTCCATACTATTTTTATGACGGGAAGTATTAACAGATAGGTGTCTCCAATTAGAGTAACCAGAAATTAATTTATGAGACTGCGAACTAAATACTTTGCAAAAAATGCAGAATACGGCATTTATTTTTTTAGAATATACTAACCAGTCCCTATTAACGTTTTCGCCATTTGGTAACTTCCGCATATATTGCGTGGCTGAAAATTTTCTACCAGTTTCATCAACAGGAAAGTTTTCTATAATCTGGACAGCGCCTTTTGTCACAATTAATTCAATTAAACGGTGACTTAATAGATTAGGCCATGTAGCGGGATCGGGAAAATCAATATCGATAGTAGGCGCAGTACCTTCTCCATCATTGCTTACCGAGTTGCTTACTTCTGAATTAAGTGAAATATGCGCACCAGAAGTGGATGGCTGCTGATCATCAATAACCAATGGCTCTGCAACAAGCTCGACATTTGATGGGGATGCATTCGGAGTAGAACAATTATGTTTTAAAAATTTTGTTAAAGCTCCACTTAGTTTTTCCTTTTCTGCGTCCTTTTCCAGTCGGCATTTTTTATATTGGGCTCCTGATAATTTTTTTCTAGTGCCGTCACTCATTTCTAAATAGAAAAAAAAAACATGACTCTCTCAGCATGACAACACCCAAGTCAGAATCAGAATCAGAAAATGTTTATTTTCTTCTCAAGTACAGCAAAGTACAAAAATTACAAAGATACAACTAACCAGGTCTGACCAGTATTACAATAAATGTACAAATCTGACTAACTAACTAACCAATACTGCTCATTACTATACAAGAGAAAAAAATTTAGGGCCTCTAAGGCAAGCCTGTATAGAGGACACCCTCACGCACTTAAACTAAGAAAAAATGTTAGCGGTCAGAGTAAGACCTAACTATTAACAAATAAAAACATAATTACTGTGTATCTCTAATAAAGCAAACAAAAAATACTAAGATTAAAAAATATTACAATAAATACCTTTAATCTCCTTACAGTTTATATTACAAGTAGAATTATCGCATAAACAGTCTAAGCACTTATAAACTAATGGAGCATTAAAACTGACTGTTTCTCTAAGACTAAAATTAATGTAATTAGTTTTCAATTCAATTTTGAAAACAAGAACAACTTCCCGCGAATACAAGTACAAGATTACTCACTTAGTTCACTATGGCAACCAAAGAGATACTAAAAATAAAATGTCGGGTTGTTGGTACTAGAAGTCGCTACCTACCTGCACCGGTTGTAAAACCAGTAAAAGGAGAGTTTATTGTTTGTTTTCTTGTTACTTCTACAAAATGCAGCAAATGTAACATAAAACCAAATAAAATGAGCCGCCGCCTCTGTAATATGCCGAAAACCTAAGTCAAAATAAGTATTAAAAAAAGCCGACATAATAAGCCAGTGATATCATAGCGCCTTACTTCTCTTTTAATTCTCACTCCGATAGGTATTAGATCTGGGTTGACTTCATGTGGTCGGTGAACTAACTTAAAAATGATCCTTTCAGCCCCAGCAGTCACATTGTATGAAAGTTCACCTCTGACAGTAAAGTTCCCCATTTTGGTTTTTCGAACAATTATTTTCTTGCATTGTGAAATTCTGAAGTGGAGCTGTGCAGCACATGTGCAACCTGCCTCTTTTTTCCAATCATAAACTAACCAGTCTTGAATAATAAGTTTAAGTTTTCCATATTTTTTAAATACTGCATGATATTCTTGTTTTTGGATTACTGTCTTCTTTTTGTTAATATATCTTTCAATTAACCCAAACACTCTGTCTGATGGGAGGAAAGAATGACCAGTAACAGGATAAACAATCTCTAGACTTGTAATCTCTTTGGGCGATTTTTTTATAATCCAACACATACACATGCATAACATATTCACATTTTTATTTTGTCCTGCACATCCATCAGCCACTAAACGAATGGATGTGCAGTTTGTTAAATCAACACTTTCCAATTCATGATCAATTATAGACGCCACTTCATTTGAGGATTTTTTAGCTTCATCTTCACTCCACGAATAAATAGATACATTTTCCGGTATAAGTGAATCTGTAGAGACACCCTTTACAACAGATACATTATAACAGTAAAATTGACGTGAATAATAGGCTGCCTGATCAGAAACTTTTGGCAATACTGTACCAGGTTTTTCTGGCAGTTGAATGATAACAAATGACAATCTTGAGGTTTTTCTTCTAAGTAATCAAAAAAAATTTAGCCTCCCTTTTGTGACACTGTAGCTTAAGTTGAAGCTCAGTTCTTTTGTCTTCATTTTTTTCTATTGTAAGTTTGTGTTGTAAACTTAAACATGTACTGCATTCATCTACTGCAGGACTTCAAACGCTAATATTAAAACTTGTACAAAAACTTTTCGAAAGAAACTTTTTGTTACCTGCAGTTCATCAGTATGTGCTAACAAGTACATTCACCACATTTTATTTACATTCAGCTCTGAACACGGCCGTTCCTGGGGGGTCGAGCGCCTGCGTGCAGGTTTCTTTGTGCGCCCCATATAATTTTAAAATACAAAACATATTATGTGTACAATAATTTATTTACACAAAATAAAGTTATACAAAATAAACAAGAGGTATTTGCAATACAACAAAATAAACAATAAAAAACTAGATTCTAAAAAAATATTAAATGTTATATTTAAATAACTTTGTACCAAACAATATAGAAAAAACAACAACATAAAAATTATAATATAACACGTCTGGCTTTTACAGACGCAAACTCGTTGATCATTTCATTGTGATCAACGGCTTCACAAATCTTATTTTCAATTGAAATAATTGCCAAATCTGATAGCCGTTCTTGGAACATAGACGTTCTTAAATAATTTTTTATAAGTTTTAGTTTCGAAAAACTTCTTTCGCCTGAAGCCACCGAAATGGGTAAAGCCAAAAATATCCTTAGGGCTATAAATAAATTTGGAAACAAAGACTGTAAATTATTTTTTGTTATATAATTTAAAATGCTTATGGGCGAGTCTGCATTTGTAGTAGAGTTTGGCTTTAGAATTTTGTATGACATTATTTCATTATGTAAATCAGATCCGTCAATATCTTTACATGTATTACCTTGATTTTGAATTTGCAAAGCAATATCTAAATCCATACATGATCGTTTAATTACTTCAGAATCTAGATTTTGGAAATTGCATACAAATCCAAATAAATCATTACATTTCGCTATTCCCTCAAAACGTCTTTGTAAGGACTGAATTTTTGTGTCCAAAATTTGAAAATAAAACTTGATTTTAAATTTCTGTTTTGGATCTAAAACAGATTTATCTGTACCTTCACATGAAAATTGACGCTTCATTTTCGTTTGTCTAATTAAAGGAAATACTTGCTCTACATCGTTCTTTTCTGCTTCTGCTATAGCTTCATTTATAAAAAATTGGAAACCTTTATCCGACTGTTTGTTAGTAAAATAATTAAGATTTTCTATTTCTTTAAGACATTCATTTAAATTTTGATTTTGGAGCATTTTACTAACTATATTAATCTTTGTTAAGATATCATACCAAATTGAAATTGAACAGATGAATTTAAAAGTTTTGATTTTATCTAATAATGACTGTGCAGCATGTTTAGTATTCATATCTCTCGAAGTATCTTCGGTCAAATAATGTAAACTTTTACAAATTTCCAATAACTGAAATCTTAGAGGGTGAATGGCTTTGATTTTGCTTTCCCATCTTATTTCGCTTACTGATTTTAAAGTTAAATTTGGCAGATTCTGTTTTAAAATGTCCCACCTGTAAGGCGAAGCAGAAAAGAAATTGAACAACTCTTGAATAACTGAAAAAAAAACCAACAGTCTCATATGAAATTTTAGCCGCATCATTAACAGTTAAATTTAATGTGTGAGCTGAACAAGGCACAAACATTGCTCTGGCGTTAACATTCTGAATTTGAGCTTGAAGCTCTACATGCCTGCCAGACATATTTGCACCTTTGTCATATCCCTGACCTCTCATATCATGAAAATCTATTTCAAATTTTGGCAATATTTCTTCTTTTAAAAATTTAAAAAGTCCTTCCCCTGTAGTATTCAAAACTTGAAAAAAACCTAAAAAATGTTCTCTAATTTCAACAGCATTTGAGAAACAATGAACGAATCGTATTATAAAAGTCAGCTGCTCAACATGGCTAGCATCGGGAGTTTCATCTAAAATTATTGAATAATATTTTGCTGTTTTTAGACAGGTTAAAATTTCTCGTTGAATATTTTTTGACAATAAACTAATTAATTCATTTTGAAAATGATTTCCTAAATAATGAGGCATATTTTGATTTAATTCTTTAGACTTTTGAATATTATTTACATGCTCCATTATAATTGGATCGAATTTAGCCAACATTTCAACTAATTTCAAAAAAATGCCTTTATTGGATTCGTAAAGTTTCTGGCTGGCTCCTCTAAACGCTAAATTTTGACCAGCTAAATACTGCACTATACAAATTATTCTTTTAATAATTGCACGCCATCGTTTTTTTTTCAATTTCGAAATGTTTCTGTTGCTCTTTATCAATGGTGCATTCTTTAACCAAGCGTAATTTCAATTCGTACCATTTTTGAGCGCTTTTCATAATTATGCTCCATACTATTTTTATGACGGGAAATATTAACAGATAGGTGTCTCCAATTAGAGTAACCAGAAATTAATTTATGAGACTGCGAACTAAATACTTTGCAAAAAATGCAGAATACGGCATTTATTTTTTTAGAATATACTAACCAGTCCCTATTAACGTTTTCGCCATTTGGTAACTTCCGCATATATTGCGTGGCTGAAAATTTTCTACCAGTTTCATCAACAGGAAAGTTTTCTATAATCTGGACAGCGCCTTTTGTCACAATTAATTCAATTAAACGGTGACTTAATAGATTAGGCCATGTAGCGGGATCGGGAAAATCAATATCGATAGTAGGCGCAGTACCTTCTCCATCATTGCTTACCGAGTTGCTTACTTCTGAATTAAGTGAAATATGCGCACCAGAAGTGGATGGCTGCTGATCATCAATAACCAATGGCTCTGCAACAAGCTCGACATTTGATGGGGATGCATTCGGAGTAGAACAATTATGTTTTAAAAATTTTGTTAAAGCTCCACTTAGTTTTTCCTTTTCTGCGTCCTTTTCCAGTCGGCATTTTTTATATTGGGCTCCTGATAATTTTTTTCTAGTGCCGTCACTCATTTCTAAATAGAAAAAAAAAACATGACTCTCTCAGCATGACAACACCCAAGTCAGAATCAGAATCAGAAAATGTTTATTTTCTTCTCAAGTACAGCAAAGTACAAAAATTACAAAGATACAACTAACCAGGTCTGACCAGTATTACAATAAATGTACAAATCTGACTAACTAACTAACCAATACTGCTCATTACTATACAAGAGAAAAAAATTTAGGGCCTCTAAGGCAAGCCTGTATAGAGGACACCCTCACGCACTTAAACTAAGAAAAAATGTTAGCGGTCAGAGTAAGACCTAACTATTAACAAATAAAAACATAATTACTGTGTATCTCTAATAAAGCAAACAAAAAATACTAAGATTAAAAAATATTACAATAAATACCTTTAATCTCCTTACAGTTTATATTACAAGTAGAATTATCGCATAAACAGTCTAAGCACTTATAAACTAATGGAGCATCAAAACTGACTGTTTCTCTAAGACTAAAATTAATGTAATTAGTTTTCAATTCAATTTTGAAAACAAGAACAACTTCCCGCGAATACAAGTACAAGATTACTCACTTAGTTCACTATGGCAACCAAAGAGATACTAAAAATAAAATGTCGGGTTGTTGGTACTAGAAGTCGCTACCTACCTGCACCGGTTGTAAAACCAGTAAAAGGAAAGTTTATTGTTTGTTTTCTTGTTACTTCTACAAAATGCAGCAAATGTAACATAAAACCAAATAAAATGAGCCGCCGCCTCTGTAATATGCCGAAAACCTAAGTCAAAATAAGTATTAAAAAAAGCCGACATAATAAGCCAGTGATATCATAGCGCCTTACTTCTCTTTTAATTCTCACTCTGATAGGTATTAGATCTGGGTTGACTTCATGTGGTCGGTGAACTAACTTAAAAATGATCCTTTCAGCCCCAGCAGTCACATTGTATGAAAGTTCACCTCTGACAGTAAAGTTCCCCATTTTGGTTTTTCGAACAATTATTTTCTTGCATTGTGAAATTCTGAAGTGGAGCTGTGCAGCACATGTGTAAACCTGCCTCTTTTTTCCAATCATAAACTAACCAGTCTTGACCAATAAGTTTAAGTTTTCCATATTTTTTAAATACTGCATGATATTCTTGTTTTTGGATTACTGTCTTCTTTTTGTTAATATATCTTTCAATTAACCCAAACACTCTGTCTGATGGGAGGAAAGAATGACCAGTAACAGGATAAACAATCTCTAGACTTGTAATCTCTTTGGGCGATTTTTTTATCATCCAACACATACACATGCATAACATATTCACATTTTTATTTTGTCCTGCACATCCATCAGCCACTAAACGAATGGATGTGCAGTTTGTTAAATCAACACTTTCCAATTCATGATCAATTATAGACGCCACTTCATTTGAGGATTTTTTAGCTTCATCTTCACTCCACGAATAAATAGATACATTTTCCGGTATAAGTGAATCTGTAGAGACACCCTTTACAACAGATACATTATAACAGTAAAATTGACGTGAATAATAGGCTGCCTGATCAGAAACTTTTGGCAATACTGTACCAGGTTTTTCTGGCAGTTGAATGATAACAAATGACAATCTTGAGGTTTTTCTTCTAAGTAATCAAAAAAAATTTAGCCTCCCTTTTGTGACACTGTAGCTTAAGTTGAAGCTCAGTTCTTTTGTCTTCATTTTTTTCTATTGTAAGTTTGTGTTGTAAACTTAAACATGTACTGCATTCATCTACTGCAGGACTTCAAACGCTAATATTAAAACTTGTACAAAAACTTTTCGAAAGAAACTTTTTGTTACCTGCAGTTCATCAGTATGTGCTAACAAGTACATTCACCACATTTTATTTACATTCAGCTCTGAACACGGCCGTTCCTGGGGGGTCGAGCGCCTGCGTGCAGGTTTCTTTGTGCGCCCCATATAATTTTAAAATACAAAACATATTATGTGTACAATAATTTATTTACACAAAATAAAGTTATACAAAATAAACAAGAGGTATTTGCAATACAACAAAATAAACAATAAAAAACTCTAGATTCTAAAAAAATATTAAATGTTATATTTAAATAACTTTGTACCAAACAATATAGAAAAAACAACAACATAAAAATTATAATATAACACGTCTGGCTTTTACAGACGCAAACTCGTTGATCATTTCATTGTGATCAACGGCTTCACAAATCTTATTTTCAATTGAAATAATTGCCAAATCTGATAGCCGTTCTTGGAACATAGACGTTCTTAAATAATTTTTTATAAGTTTTAGTTTCGAAAAACTTCTTTCGCCTGAAGCCACCGAAATGGGTAAAGCCAAAAATATCCTTAGGGCTATAAATAAATTTGGAAACAAAGACTGTAAATTATTTTTTGTTATATAATTTAAAATGCTTATGGGCGAGTCTGCATTTGTAGTAGAGTTTGGCTTTAGAATTTTGTATGACATTATTTCATTATGTAAATCAGATCCGTCAATATCTTTACATGTATTACCTTGATTTTGAATTTGCAAAGCAATATCTAAATCCATACATGATCGTTTAATTACTTCAGAATCTAGATTTTGGAAATTGCATACAAATCCAAATAAATCATTACATTTCGCTATTCCCTCAAAACGTCTTTGTAAGGACTGAATTTTTGTATCCAAAATTTGAAAATAAAACTTGATTTTAAATTTCTGTTTTGGATCTAAAACAGATTTATCTGTACCTTCACATGAAAATTGACGCTTCATTTTCGTTTGTCTAATTAAAGGAAATACTTGCTCTACATCGTTCTTTTCTGCTTCTGCTATAGCTTCATTTATAAAAAATTGGAAATCTTTATCCGACCGTTTGTTAGTAAAATAATTAAGATTTTCTATTTCTTTAAGACATTCATTTAAATTTTGATTTTGGAGCATTTTACTAACTATATTAATCTTTGTTAAGATATCATACCAAATTGAAATTGAACAGATGAATTTAAAAGTTTTGATTTTATCTAATAATGACTGTGCAGCATGTTTAGTATTCATATCTCTTGAAGTATCTTCGGTCAAATAATGTAAACTTTTACAAATTTCCAATAACTGAAATCTTAGAGGGTGAATGGCTTTGATTTTGCTTTCCCATCTTATTTCGCTTACTGATTTTAAAGTTAAATTTGGCAGATTCTGTTTTAAAATGTCCCACCTGTAAGGCGAAGCAGAAAAGAAATTGAACAACTCTTGAATAACTGAAAAAAAAACCAACAGTCTCATATGAAATTTTAGCCGCATCATTAACAGTTAAATTTAATGTGTGAGCTGAACAAGGCACAAACATTGCTCTGGCGTTAACATTCTGAATTTGAGCTTGAAGCTCTACATGCCTGCCAGACATATTTGCACCTTTGTCATATCCCTGACCTCTCATATCATGAAAATCTATTTCAAATTTTGGCAATATTTCTTCTTTTAAAAATTTAAAAAGTCCTTCCCCTGTAGTATTCAAAACTTGAAAAAAACCTAAAAAATGTTCTCTAATTTCAACTGCATTTGAGAAACAATGAACGAATCGTATTATAAAAGTCAGCTGCTCAACATGGCTAGCATCGGGAGTTTCATCTAAAATTATTGAATAATATTTTGCTGTTTTTAGACAGGTTAAAATTTCTCGTTGAATATTTTTTGACAATAAACTAATTAATTCATTTTGAAAATGATTTCCTAAATAATGAGGCATATTTTGATTTAATTCTTTAGACTTTTGAATATTATTTACATGCTCCATTATAATTGGATCGAATTTAGCCAACATTTCAACTAATTTCAAAAAAATGCCTTTATTGGATTCATAAAGTTTCTGGCTGGCTCCTCTAAACGCTAAATTTTGACCAGCTAAATACTGCACT
The DNA here is from genome assembly GCA_034769895.1 of Magicicada septendecula. Classification (NCBI taxonomy): domain Eukaryota; kingdom Metazoa; phylum Arthropoda; class Insecta; order Hemiptera; family Cicadidae; genus Magicicada; species Magicicada septendecula. Next base: position 442,940,683 of record CM068368.1, read on the forward strand.
ATACAAATTATTCTTTTAATAATTGCACGCCATCGTTTTTTTTCAATTTCGAAATGTTTCTGTTGCTCTTTATCAATGGTGCATTCTTTAATCAAGCGTAATTTCAATTCGTACCATTTTTGAGCGCTTTTCATAATTATGCTCCATACTATTTTTATGACGGGAAGTATTAACAGATAGGTGTCTCCAATTAGAGTAACCAGAAATTAATTTATGAGACTGCGAACTAAATACTTTGCAAAAAATGCAGAATACGGCATTTATTTTTTTAGAATATACTAACCAGTCCCTATTAACGTTTTCGCCATTTGGTAACTTCCGCATATATTGCGTGGCTGAAAATTTTCTACCAGTTTCATCAACAGGAAAGTTTTCTATAATCTGGACAGCGCCTTTTGTCACAATTAATTCAATTAAACGGTGACTTAATAGATTAGGCCATGTAGCGGGATCGGGAAAATCAATATCGATAGTAGGCGCAGTACCTTCTCCATCATTGCTTACCGAGTTGCTTACTTCTGAATTAAGTGAAATATGCGCACCAGAAGTGGATGGCTGCTGATCATCAATAACCAATGGCTCTGCAACAAGCTCGACATTTGATGGGGATGCATTCGGAGTAGAACAATTATGTTTTAAAAATTTTGTTAAAGCTCCACTTAGTTTTTCCTTTTCTGCGTCCTTTTCCAGTCGGCATTTTTTATATTGGGCTCCTGATAATTTTTTTCTAGTGCCGTCACTCATTTCTAAATAGAAAAAAAAAACATGACTCTCTCAGCATGACAACACCCAAGTCAGAATCAGAATCAGAAAATGTTTATTTTCTTCTCAAGTACAGCAAAGTACAAAAATTACAAAGATACAACTAACCAGGTCTGACCAGTATTACAATAAATGTACAAATCTGACTAACTAACTAACCAATACTGCTCATTACTATACAAGAGAAAAAAATTTAGGGCCTCTAAGGCAAGCCTGTATAGAGGACACCCTCACGCACTTAAACTAAGAAAAAATGTTAGCGGTCAGAGTAAGACCTAACTATTAACAAATAAAAACATAATTACTGTGTATCTCTAATAAAGCAAACAAAAAATACTAAGATTAAAAAATATTACAATAAATACCTTTAATCTCCTTACAGTTTATATTACAAGTAGAATTATCGCATAAACAGTCTAAGCACTTATAAACTAATGGAGCATTAAAACTGACTGTTTCTCTAAGACTAAAATTAATGTAATTAGTTTTCAATTCAATTTTGAAAACAAGAACAACTTCCCGCGAATACAAGTACAAGATTACTCACTTAGTTCACTATGGCAACCAAAGAGATACTAAAAATAAAATGTCGGGTTGTTGGTACTAGAAGTCGCTACCTACCTGCACCGGTTGTAAAACCAGTAAAAGGAGAGTTTATTGTTTGTTTTCTTGTTACTTCTACAAAATGCAGCAAATGTAACATAAAACCAAATAAAATGAGCCGCCGCCTCTGTAATATGCCGAAAACCTAAGTCAAAATAAGTATTAAAAAAAGCCGACATAATAAGCCAGTGATATCATAGCGCCTTACTTCTCTTTTAATTCTCACTCCGATAGGTATTAGATCTGGGTTGACTTCATGTGGTCGGTGAACTAACTTAAAAATGATCCTTTCAGCCCCAGCAGTCACATTGTATGAAAGTTCACCTCTGACAGTAAAGTTCCCCATTTTGGTTTTTCGAACAATTATTTTCTTGCATTGTGAAATTCTGAAGTGGAGCTGTGCAGCACATGTGCAACCTGCCTCTTTTTTCCAATCATAAACTAACCAGTCTTGAATAATAAGTTTAAGTTTTCCATATTTTTTAAATACTGCATGATATTCTTGTTTTTGGATTACTGTCTTCTTTTTGTTAATATATCTTTCAATTAACCCAAACACTCTGTCTGATGGGAGGAAAGAATGACCAGTAACAGGATAAACAATCTCTAGACTTGTAATCTCTTTGGGCGATTTTTTTATAATCCAACACATACACATGCATAACATATTCACATTTTTATTTTGTCCTGCACATCCATCAGCCACTAAACGAATGGATGTGCAGTTTGTTAAATCAACACTTTCCAATTCATGATCAATTATAGACGCCACTTCATTTGAGGATTTTTTAGCTTCATCTTCACTCCACGAATAAATAGATACATTTTCCGGTATAAGTGAATCTGTAGAGACACCCTTTACAACAGATACATTATAACAGTAAAATTGACGTGAATAATAGGCTGCCTGATCAGAAACTTTTGGCAATACTGTACCAGGTTTTTCTGGCAGTTGAATGATAACAAATGACAATCTTGAGGTTTTTCTTCTAAGTAATCAAAAAAAATTTAGCCTCCCTTTTGTGACACTGTAGCTTAAGTTGAAGCTCAGTTCTTTTGTCTTCATTTTTTTCTATTGTAAGTTTGTGTTGTAAACTTAAACATGTACTGCATTCATCTACTGCAGGACTTCAAACGCTAATATTAAAACTTGTACAAAAACTTTTCGAAAGAAACTTTTTGTTACCTGCAGTTCATCAGTATGTGCTAACAAGTACATTCACCACATTTTATTTACATTCAGCTCTGAACACGGCCGTTCCTGGGGGGTCGAGCGCCTGCGTGCAGGTTTCTTTGTGCGCCCCATATAATTTTAAAATACAAAACATATTATGTGTACAATAATTTATTTACACAAAATAAAGTTATACAAAATAAACAAGAGGTATTTGCAATACAACAAAATAAACAATAAAAAACTAGATTCTAAAAAAATATTAAATGTTATATTTAAATAACTTTGTACCAAACAATATAGAAAAAACAACAACATAAAAATTATAATATAACACGTCTGGCTTTTACAGACGCAAACTCGTTGATCATTTCATTGTGATCAACGGCTTCACAAATCTTATTTTCAATTGAAATAATTGCCAAATCTGATAGCCGTTCTTGGAACATAGACGTTCTTAAATAATTTTTTATAAGTTTTAGTTTCGAAAAACTTCTTTCGCCTGAAGCCACCGAAATGGGTAAAGCCAAAAATATCCTTAGGGCTATAAATAAATTTGGAAACAAAGACTGTAAATTATTTTTTGTTATATAATTTAAAATGCTTATGGGCGAGTCTGCATTTGTAGTAGAGTTTGGCTTTAGAATTTTGTATGACATTATTTCATTATGTAAATCAGATCCGTCAATATCTTTCCATGTATTACCTTGATTTTGAATTTGCAAAGCAATATCTAAATCCATACATGATCTTTTAATTACTTCAGAATCTAGATTTTGGAAATTGCATACAAATCCAAATAAATCATTACATTTCGCTATTCCCTCAAAACGTCTTTGTAAGGACTGAATTTTTGTATCCAAAATTTGAAAATAAAACTTGATTTTAAATTTCTGTTTTGGATCTAAAACAGATTTATCTGTACCTTCACATGAAAATTGACGCTTCATTTTCGTTTGTCTAATTAAAGGAAATACTTGCTCTACATCGTTCTTTTCTGCTTCTGCTATAGCTTCATTTATAAAAAATTGGAAATCTTTATCCGACCGTTTGTTAGTAAAATAATTAAGATTTTCTATTTCTTTAAGACATTCATTTAAATTTTGATTTTGGAGCATTTTACTAACTATATTAATCTTTGTTAAGATATCATACCAAATTGAAATTGAACAGATGAATTTAAAAGTTTTGATTTTATCTAATAATGACTGTGCAGCATGTTTAGTATTCATATCTCTCGAAGTATCTTCGGTCAAATAATGTAAACTTTTACAAATTTCCAATAACTGAAATCTTAGAGGGTGAATGGCTTTGATTTTGCTTTCCCATCTTATTTCGCTTACTGATTTTAAAGTTAAATTTGGCAGATTCTGTTTTAAAATGTCCCACCTGTAAGGCGAAGCAGAAAAGAAATTGAACAACTCTTGAATAACTGAAAAAAAAACCAACAGTCTCATATGAAATTTTAGCCGCATCATTAACAGTTAAATTTAATGTGTGAGCTGAACAAGGCACAAACATTGCTCTGGCGTTAACATTCTGAATTTGAGCTTGAAGCTCTACATGCCTGCCAGACATATTTGCACCTTTGTCATATCCCTGACCTCTCATATCATGAAAATCTATTTCAAATTTTGGCAATATTTCTTCTTTTAAAAATTTAAAAAGTCCTTCCCCTGTAGTATTCAAAACTTGAAAAAAACCTAAAAAATGTTCTCTAATTTCAACTGCATTTGAGAAACAATGAACGAATCGTATTATAAAAGTCAGCTGCTCAACATGGCTAGCATCGGGAGTTTCATCTAAAATTATTGAATAATATTTTGCTGTTTTTAGACAGGTTAAAATTTCTCGTTGAATATTTTTTGACAATAAACTAATTAATTCATTTTGAAAATGATTTCCTAAATAATGAGGCATATTTTGATTTAATTCTTTAGACTTTTGAATATTATTTACATGCTCCATTATAATTGGATCGAATTTAGCAAACATTTCAACTAATTTCAAAAAAATGCCTTTATTGGATTCATAAAGTTTCTGGCTGGCTCCTCTAAACGCTAAATTTTGACCAGCTAAATACTGCACTATACAAATTATTCTTTTAATAATTGCACGCCATCGTTTTTTTTCAATTTCGAAATGTTTCTGTTGCTCTTTATCAATGGTGCATTCTTTAATCAAGCGTAATTTCAATTCGTACCATTTTTGAGCGCTTTTCATAATTATGCTCAATACTATTTTTAAGACGGGAAATATTAACAGATAGGTGTCTCCAATTAGAGTAACCAGAAATTAATTTCTGAGACTGCGAACTAAATACTTTGCAAAAAATGCAGAATACGGCATTTATTTTTTTAGAATATACTAACCAGTCCCTATTAACGTTTTCGCCATTTGGTAACTTTCGCATATATTGCGTGGCTGAAAATTTTCTACCAGTTTCATCAACAGGAAAGTTTTCTATAATCTGGACAGCGCATTTTGTCACAATTAATTCAATTAAACGGTGACTTAATAGATTAGGCCATGTAGCGGGATCGGGAAAATCAATATCGATAGTAGGCGCAGTACCTTCTCCATCATTGCTTACCGAGTTGCTTACTTCTGAATTAAGTGAAATATGCGCACCAGAAGTGGATGGCTGCTGATCATCAATAACCAATGGCTCTGCAACAAGCTCGACATTTGATGGGGATGGATTCGGAGTAGAACAATTATGTTTTAAAAATTTTGTTAAAGCTCCACTTAGTTTTTCCTTTTCTGCGTCCTTTTCCAGTCGGCGTTTTTTATATTGGGCTATTGATAATTTTTTTCTAGTGCCGTCTCTCATTTCTAAATAGTAAAAAAAAACATGACTCTCTCAGCATGACAACACCCAAGTCAGAATCAGAATCAGAAAATGTTTATTTTCTTCTCAAGTACAGCAAAGTACAAAAATTACAAAGATACAACTAACCAGGTCTGACCAGTATTACAATAAATGTACAAATCTGACTAACTAACTAACCAATACTGCTCATTACTATACAAGAGAAAAAAATTTAGGGCCTCTAAGGCAAGCCTGTATAGAGGACACCCTCACGCACTTAAACTAAGAAAAAATGTTAGCGGTCAGAGTAAGACCTAACTATTAACAAATAAAAACATAATTACTGTGTATCTCTAATAAAGCAAACAAATACTAAGATTAAAAAATATTACAATAAATACCTTTAATCTCCTTACAGTTTATATTACAAGTAGAATTATCGCATAAACAGTCTAAGCACTTATAAACTAATGGAGCATCAAAACTGACTGTTTCTCTAAGACTAAAATTAATGTAATTAGTTTTCAATTCAATTTTGAAAACAAGAACAACTTCCCGCGAATACAAGTACAAGATTACTCACTTAGTTCACTATGGCAACCAAAGAGATACTAAAAATAAAATGTCGGGTTGTTGGTACTAGAAGTCGCTACCTACCTGCACCGGTTGTAAAACCAGTAAAAGGAAAGTTTATTGTTTGTTTTCTTGTTACTTCTACAAAATGCAGCAAATGTAACATAAAACCAAATAAAATGAGGCGCCGCCTCTGTAATATGCCGAAAACCTAAGTCAAAATAAGTATTAAAAAAAGCCGACATAATAAGCCAGTGATATCATAGCGCCTTACTTCTCTTTTAATTCTCACTCCGATAGGTATTAGATCTGGGTTGACTTCATGTGGTCGGTGAACTAACTTAAAAATGATCCTTTCAGCCCCAGCAGTCACATTGTATGAAAGTTCACCTCTGACAGTAAAGTTCCCCATTTTGGTTTTTCGAACAATTATTTTCTTGCATTGTGAAATTCTGAAGTGGAGCTGTGCAGCACATGTGTAAACCTGCCTCTTTTTTCCAATCATAAACTAACCAGTCTTGACCAATAAGTTTAAGTTTTCCATATTTTTTAAATACTGCATGATATTCTTGTTTTTGGATTACTGTCTTCTTTTTGTTAATATATCTTTCAATTAACCCAAACACTCTGTCTGATGGGAGGAAAGAATGACCAGTAACAGGATAAACAATCTCTAGACTTGTAATCTCTTTGGGCGATTTTTTTATCATCCAACACATACACATGCATAACATATTCACATTTTTATTTTGTCCTACACATCCATCAGCCACTAAACGAATGGATGTGCAGTTTGTTAAATCAACACTTTCCAATTCATGATCAATTATAGACGCCACTTCATTTGAGGATTTTTTAGCTTCATCTTCACTCCACGAATAAATAGATACATTTTCCGGTATAAGTGAATCTGTAGAGACACCCTTTACAACAGATACATTATAACAGTAAAATTGACGTGAATAATAGGCTGCCTGATCAGAAACTTTTGGCAATACTGTACCAGGTTTTTCTGGCAGTTGAATGATAACAAATGACAATCTTGAGGTTTTTCTTCTAAGTAATCAAAAAAAATTTAGCCTCCCTTTTGTGACACTGTAGCTTAAGTTGAAGCTCAGTTCTTTTGTCTTCATTTTTTTCTATTGTAAGTTTGTGTTGTAAACTTAAACATGTACTGCATTCATCTACTGCAGGACTTCAAACGCTAATATTAAAACTTATACAAAAACTTTTCGAAAAAAACTTTTTGTTACCTGCAGTTCATCAGTATGTGCTAACAAGTACATTCACCACATTTTATTTACATTCAGCTCTGAACACAGCCGTTCCTAGGAGGTCGAGCGCCTGCGTGCAGGTTTCTTTGTGCGCCCCATATAATTTTAAAATACATAAAACATATTATGTGTACAATAATTTATTTACACAAAATAAAGTTATACAAAATAAACAAGAGGTATTTGCAATACAACAAAATAAACAATAAAAAACTAGATTCTAAAAAAATATTAAATGTTATATTTAAATAACTTTGTACCAAACAATATAGAAAAAACAACAACATAAAAATTATAATATAACACGTCTGGCTTTTACAGACGCAAACTCGTTGATCATTTCATTGTGATCAACGGCTTCACAAATCTTATTTTCAATTGAAATAATTGCCAAATCTGATAGCCGTTCTTGGAACATAGACGTTCTTAAATAATTTTTTATAAGTTTTAGTTTCGAAAAACTTCTTTCGCCTGAAGCCACCGAAATGGGTAAAGCCAAAAATATCCTTAGGGCTATAAATAAATTTGGAAACAAAGACTGTAAATTATTTTTTTTTATATAATTTAAAATGCTTATGGGCGAGTCTGCATTTGTAGTAGAGTTTGGCTTTAGAATTTTGTATGACATTATTTCATTATGTAAATCAGATCCGTCAATATCTTTACATGTATTACCTTGATTTTGAATTTGCAAAGCAATATCTAAATCCATACATGATCGTTTAATTACTTCAGAATCTAGATTTTGGAAATTGCATACAAATCCAAATAAATCATTACATTTCGCTATTCCCTCAAAACGTCTTTGTAAGGACTGAATTTTTGTATCCAAAATTTGAAAATAAAACTTGATTTTAAATTTCTGTTTTGGATCTAAAACAGATTTATCTGTACCTTCACATGAAAATTGACGCTTCATTTTCGTTTGTCTAATTAAAGGAAATACTTGCTCTACATCGTTCTTTTCTGCTTCTGCTATAGCTTCATTTATAAAAAATTGGAAATCTTTATCCGACCGTTTGTTAGTAAAATAATTAAGATTTTCTATTTCTTTAAGACATTCATTTAAATTTTGATTTTGGAGCATTTTACTAACTATATTAATCTTTGTTAAGATATCATACCAAATTGAAATTGAACAGATGAATTTAAAAGTTTTGATTTTATCTAATAATGACTGTGCAGCATGTTTAGTATTCATATCTCTCGAAGTATCTTCGGTCAAATAATGTAAACTTTTACAAATTTCCAATAACTGAAATCTTAGAGGGTGAATGGCTTTGATTTTGCTTTCCCATCTTATTTCGCTTACTGATTTTAAAGTTAAATTTGGCAGATTCTGTTTTAAAATGTCCCACCTGTAAGGCGAAGCAGAAAAGAAATTGAACAACTCTTGAATAACTGAAAAAAAAACCAACAGTCTCATATGAAATTTTAGCCGCATCATTAACAGTTAAATTTAATGTGTGAGCTGAACAAGGCACAAACATTGCTCTGGCGTTAACATTCTGAATTTGAGCTTGAAGCTCTACATGCCTGCCAGACATATTTGCACCTTTGTCATATCCCTGACCTCTCATATCATGAAAATCTATTTCAAATTTTGGCAATATTTCTTCTTTTAAAAATTTAAAAAGTCCTTCCCCTGTAGTATTCAAAACTTGAAAAAAACCTAAAAAATGTTCTCTAATTTCAACTGCATTTGAGAAACAATGAACGAATCGTATTATAAAAGTCAGCTGCTCAACATGGCTAGCATCGGGAGTTTCATCTAAAATTATTGAATAATATTTTGCTGTTTTTAGACAGGTTAAAATTTCTCGTTGAATATTTTTTGACAATAAACTAATTAATTCATTTTGAAAATGATTTCCTAAATAATGAGGCATATTTTGATTTAATTCTTTAGACTTTTGAATATTATTTACATGCTCCATTATAATTGGATCGAATTTAGCCAACATTTCAACTAATTTCAAAAAAAAGCCTTTATTGGATTCGTAAAGTTTCTGGCTGGCTCCTCTAAACGCTAAATTTTGACCAGCTAAATACTGCACTATACAAATTATTCTTTTAATAATTGCACGCCATCGTTTTTTTTCAATTTCAAAATGTTTCTGTTGCTCTTTATCAATGGTGCATTCTTTAACCAAGCGTAATTTCAATTCGTACCATTTTTGAGCGCTTTTCATAATTATGCTCCATACTATTTTTATGACGGGAAATATTAACAGATAGGTGTCTCCAATTAGAGTAACCAGAAATTAATTTATGAGACTGCGAACTAAATACTTTGCAAAAAATGCAGAATACGGCATTTATTTTTTTAGAATATACTAACCAGTCCCTATTAACGTTTGCGCCATTTGGTAACTTCCGCATATATTGCGTGGCTGAAAATTTTCTACCAGTTTCATCAACAGGAAAGTTTTCTATAATCTGGACAGCGCCTTTTGTCACAATTAATTCAATTAAACGGTGACTTAATAGATTAGGCCATGTAGCGGGATCGGGAAAATCAATATCGATAGTAGGCGCAGTACCTTCTCCATCATTGCTTACCGAGTTGCTTACTTCTGAATTAAGTGAAATATGCGCACCAGAAGTGGATGGCTGCTGATCATCAATAACCAATGGCTCTGCAACAAGCTCGACATTTGATGGGGATGGATTCGGAGTAGAACAATTATGTTTTAAAAATTTTGTTAAAGCTCCACTTAGTTTTTCCTTTTCTGCGTACTTTTCCAGTCGGCGTTTTTTATATTGGGCTCCTGATAATTTTTTTCTAGTGCCGTCACTCATTTCTAAATAGAAAAAAAAAACATGACTCTCTCAGCATGACAACACCCAAGTCAGAATCAGAATCAGACAATGTTTATTTTCTTCTCAAGTACAGCAAAGTACAAAAATTACAAAGATACAACTAACCAGGTCTGACCAGTATTACAATAAATGTACAAATCGGGAAAATCAATATCGATAGTAGGCGCAGTACCTTCTCCATCATTGCTTACCGAGTTGCTTACTTCTGAATTAAGTGAAATATGCGCACCAGAAGTGGATGGCTGCTGATCATCAATAACCAATGGCTCTGCAACAAGCTCGACATTTGATGGGGATGGATTCGGAGTAGAACAATTATGTTTTAAAAATTTTTTTAAAGCTCCACTTAGTTTTTCCTTTTCTGCGTCCTTTTCCAGTCGGCGTTTTTTATATTGGGCTCCTGATAATTTTTTTCTAGTGCCGTCACTCATTTCTAAATAGAAAAAAAAAAACATGACTCTCTCAGCATGACAACACCCAAGTCAGAATCAGAATCAGAAAATGTTTATTTTCTTCTCAAGTACAGCAAAGTACAAAAATTACAAAGATACAACTAACCAGGTCTGACCAGTATTACAATAAATGTACAAATCTGACTAACTAACTAACCAATACTGCTCATTACTATACAAGAGAAAAAAATTTAGGGCCTCTAAGGCAAGCCTGTATAGAGGACACCCTCACGCACTTAAACTAAGAAAAAATGTTAGCGGTCAGAGTAAGACCTAACTATTAACAAATAAAAACATAATTACTGTGTATCTCTAATAAAGCAAACAAAAAATACTAAGATTAAAAAATATTACAATAAATACCTTTAATCTCCTTACAGTTTATATTACAAGTAGAATTATCGCATAAACAGTCTAAGCACTTATAAACTAATGGAGCATCAAAACTGACTGTTTCTCTAAGACTAAAATTAATGTAATTAGTTTTCAATTCAATTTTGAAAACAAGAACAACTTCCCGCGAATACAAGTACAAGATTACTCACTTAGTTCACTATGGCAACCAAAGAGATACTAAAAATAAAATGTCGGGTTGTTGGTACTAGAAGTCGCTACCTACCTGCACCGGTTGTAAAACCAGTAAAAGGAAAGTTTATTGTTTGTTTTCTTGTTACTTCTACAAAATGCAGCAAATGTAACATAAAACCAAATAAAATGAGGCGCCGCCTCTGTAATATGCCGAAAACCTAAGTCAAAATAAGTATTAAAAAAAGCCGACATAATAAGCCAGTGATATCATAGCGCCTTACTTCTCTTTTAATTCTCACTCCGATAGGTATTAGATCTGGGTTGACTTCATGTGGTCGGTGAACTAACTTAAAAATGATCCTTTCAGCCCCAGCAGTCACATTGTATGAAAGTTCACCTCTGACAGTAAAGTTCCCCATTTTGGTTTTTCGAACAATTATTTTCTTGCATTGTGAAATTCTGAAGTGGAGCTGTGCAGCACATGTGTAAACCTGCCTCTTTTTTCCAATCATAAACTAACCAGTCTTGACCAATAAGTTTAAGTTTTCCATATTTTTTAAATACTGCATGATATTCTTGTTTTTGGATTACTGTCTTCTTTTTGCTAATATATCTTTCAATTAACCCAAACACTCTGTCTGATGGGAGGAAAGAATGACCAGTAACAGGATAAACAATCTCTAGACTTGTAATCTCTTTGGGCGATTTTTTTATCATCCAACACATACACATGCATAACATATTCACATTTTTATTTTGTCCTGCACATCCATCAGCCACTAAACGAATGGATGTGCAGTTTGTTAAATCAACACTTTCCAATTCATGATCAATTATAGACGCCACTTCATTTGAGGATTTTTTAGCTTCATCTTCACTCCACGAATAAATAGATACATTTTCCAGTATAAGTGAATCTGTAGAGACACCCTTTACAACAGATACATTATAACAGTAAAATTGACGTGAATAATAGGCTGCCTGATCAGAAACTTTTGGCAATACTGTACCAGGTTTTTCTGGCAGTTGAATGATAACAAATGACAATCTTGAGGTTTTTCTTCTAAGTAATCAAAAAAAATTTAGCCTCCCTTTAGTGACACTGTAGCTTAAGTTGAAGCTCAGTTCTTTTGTCTTCATTTTTTTCTATTGTAAGTTTGTGTTGTAAACTTAAACATGTACTGCATTCATCTACTGCAGGACTTCAAACGCTAATATTACAACTTGTACAAAAACTTTTCGAAAGAAACTTTTTGTTACCTGCAGTTCATCAGTATGTGCTAACAAGTACATTCACCACATTTTATTTACATTCAGCTCTGAACACGGCCGTTCCTGGGAGGTCGAGCGCCTGCGTGCAGGTTTCTTTGTGCGCCCCATATAATTTTAAAATACATAAAACATATTATGTGTACAATAATTTATTTACACAAAATAAAGTTATACAAAATAAACAAGAGGTATTTGCAATACAACAAAATAAACAATAAAAAACTAGATTCTAAAAAAATATTAAATGTTATATTTAAATAACTTTGTACCAAACAATATAGAAAAAACAACAACATAAAAATTATAATATAACACGTCTGGCTTTTACAGACGCAAACTCGTTGATCATTTCATTGTGATCAACGGCTTCACAAATCTTATTTTCAATTGAAATAATTGCCAAATCTGATAGCCGTTCTTGGAACATAGACGTTCTTAAATAATTTTTTATAAGTTTTAGTTTCGAAAAACTTCTTTCGCCTGAAGCCACCGAAATGGGTAAAGCCAAAAATATCCTTAGGGCTATAAATAAATTTGGAAACAAAGACTGTAAATTATTTTTTTTTATATAATTTAAAATGCTTATGGGCGAGTCTGCATTTGTAGTAGAGTTTGGCTTTAGAATTTTGTATGACATTATTTCATTATGTAAATCAGATCCGTCAATATCTTTACATGTATTACCTTGATTTTGAATTTGCAAAGCAATATCTAAATCCATACATGATCGTTTAATTACTTCAGAATCTAGATTTTGGAAATTGCATACAAATCCAAATAAATCATTACATTTCGCTATTCCCTCAAAACGTCTTTGTAAGGACTGAATTTTTGTATCCAAAATTTGAAAATAAAACTTGATTTTAAATTTCTGTTTTGGATCTAAAACAGATTTATCTGTACCTTCACATGAAAATTGACGCTTCATTTTCGTTTGTCTAATTAAAGGAAATACTTGCTCTACATCGTTCTTTTCTGCTTCTGCTATAGCTTCATTTATAAAAAATTGGAAATCTTTATCCGACCGTTTGTTAGTAAAATAATTAAGATTTTCTATTTCTTTAAGACATTCATTTAAATTTTGATTTTGGAGCATTTTACTAACTATATTAATCTTTGTTAAGATATCATACCAAATTGAAATTGAACAGATGAATTTAAAAGTTTTGATTTTATCTAATAATGACTGTGCAGCATGTTTAGTATTCATATCTCTCGAAGTATCTTCGGTCAAATAATGTAAACTTTTACAAATTTCCAATAACTGAAATCTTAGAGGGTGAATGGCTTTGATTTTGCTTTCCCATCTTATTTCGCTTACTGATTTTAAAGTTAAATTTGGCAGATTCTGTTTTAAAATGTCCCACCTGTAAGGCGAAGCAGAAAAGAAATTGAACAACTCTTGAATAACTGAAAAAAAAACCAACAGTCTCATATGAAATTTTAGCCGCATCATTAACAGTTAAATTTAATGTGTGAGCTGAACAAGGCACAAACATTGCTCTGGCGTTAACATTCTGAATTTGAGCTTGAAGCTCTACATGCCTGCCAGACATATTTGCACCTTTGTCATATCCCTGACCTCTCATATCATGAAAATCTATTTCAAATTTTGGCAATATTTCTTCTTTTAAAAATTTAAAAAGTCCTTCCCCTGTAGTATTCAAAACTTGAAAAAAACCTAAAAAATGTTCTCTAATTTCAACTGCATTTGAGAAACAATGAACGAATCGTATTATAAAAGTCAGCTGCTCAACATGGCTAGCATCGGGAGTTTCATCTAAAATTATTGAATAATATTTTGCTGTTTTTAGACAGGTTAAAATTTCTCGTTGAATATTTTTTGACAATAAACTAATTAATTCATTTTGAAAATGATTTCCTAAATAATGAGGCATATTTTGATTTAATTCTTTAGACTTTTGAATATTATTTACATGCTCCATTATAATTGGATCGAATTTAGCCAACATTTCAACTAATTTCAAAAAAATGCCTTTCTTGGATTCGTAAAGTTTCTGGCTGGCTCCTCTAAACGCTAAATTTTGACCAGCTAAATACTGCACTATACAAATTATTCTTTTAATAATTGCACGCCATCGTTTTTTTTCAATTTCAAAATGTTTCTGTTGCTCTTTATCAATGGTGCATTCTTTAACCAAGCGTAATTTCAATTCGTACCATTTTTGAGCGCTTTTCATAATTATGCTCCATACTATTTTTATGACGGGAAATATTAACAGATAGGTGTCTCCAATTAGAGTAACCAGAAATTAATTTATGAGACTGCGAACTAAATACTTTGCAAAAAATGCAGAATACGGCATTTATTTTTTTAGAATATACTAACCAGTCCCTATTAACGTTTGCGCCATTTGGTAACTTCCGCATATATTGCGTGGCTAAAAATTTTCTACCAGTTTCATCAACAGGAAAGTTTTCTATAATCTGGACAGCGCCTTTTGTCACAATTAATTCAATTAAACGGTGACTTAATAGATTAGGCCATGTAGCGGGATCGGGAAAATCAATATCGATAGTAGGCGCAGTACCTTCTCCATCATTGCTTACCGAGTTACTTACTTCTGAATTAAGTGAAATATGCGCACCAGAAGTGGATGGCTGCTGATCATCAATAACCAATGGCTCTGCAACAAGCTCGACATTTGATGGGGATGGATTCGGAGTAGAACAATTATGTTTTAAAAATTTTGTTAAAGCTCCACTTAGTTTTTCCTTTTCTGCGTCCTTTTTCAGTCGGCGTTTTTTATATTGGGCTCCTGATAATTTTTTTCTAGTGCCGTCACTCATTTCTAAATAGAAAAAAAAAACATGACTCTCTCAGCATGACAACACCCAAGTCAGAATCAGAATCAGAAAATGTTTATTTTCTTCTCAAGTACAGCAAAGTACAAAAATTACAAAGATACAACTAACCAGGTCTGACCAGTATTACAATAAATGTACAAATCTGACTAACTAACTAACCAATACTGCTCATTACTATACAAGAGAAAAAAATTTAGGGCCTCTAAGGCAAGCCTGTATAGAGGACACCCTCACGCACTTAAACTAAGAAAAAATGTTAGCGGTCAGAGTAAGACCTAACTATTAACAAATAAAAACATAATTACTGTGTATCTCTAATAAAGCAAACAAAAAATACTAAGATTAAAAAATATTACAATAAATACCTTTAATCTCCTTACAGTTTATATTACAAGTAGAATTATCGCATAAACAGTCTAAGCACTTATAAACTAATGGAGCATCAAAACTGACTGTTTCTCTAAGACTAAAATTAATGTAATTAGTTTTCAATTCAATTTTTAAAACAAGAACAACTTCCCGCGAATACAAGTACAAGATTACTCACTTAGTTCACTATGGCAACCAAAGAGATACTAAAAATAAAATGTCGGGTTGTTGGTACTAGAAGTCGCTACCTACCTGCACCGGTTGTAAAACCAGTAAAAGGAAAGTTTATTGTTTGTTTTCTTGTTACTTCTACAAAATGCAGCAAATGTAACATAAAACCAAATAAAATGAGCCGCCGCCTCTGTAATATGCCGAAAACCTAAATCAAAATAAGTATTAAAAAAAGCCGACATAATAAGCCAGTGATATCATAGCGCCTTACTTCTATTTAATTCTCACTCCGATAGGTATTAGATCTGGGTTGACTTCATGTGGTCGGTGAACTAACTTAAAAATGATCCTTTCAGCCCCAGCAGTCACATTGTATGAAAGTTCACCTCTGACAGTAAAGTTCCCCATTTTGGTTTTTCGAACAATTATTTTCTTGCATTGTGAAATTCTGAAGTAGAGCTGTGCAGCACATGTGTAAACCTGCCTCTTTTTTCCAATCATAAACTAACCAGTCTTGACCAATAAGTTTAAGTTTTCCATATTTTTTAAATACTGCATGATATTCTTGTTTTTGGATTACTGTCTTCTTTTTGTTAATATATCTTTCAATTAACCCAAACACTCTGTCTGATGGGAGGAAAGAATGACCAGTAACAGGATAAACAATCTCTAGACTTGTAATCTCTTTGGGCGATTTTTTTATCATCCAACACATACACATGCATAACATATTCACATTTTTATTTTGTCCTGCACATCCATCAGCCACTAAACGAATGGATGTGCAGTTTGTTAAATCAACACTTTCCAATTCATGATCAATTATAGACGCCACTTCATTTGAGGATTTTTTAGCTTCATCTTCACTCCACGAATAAATACATACATTTTCCGGTATAAGTGAATCTGTAGAGACACCCTTTACAACAGATACATTATAACAGTAAAATTGACGTGAATAATAGGCTGCCTGATCAGAAACTTTTGGCAATACTGTACCAGGGTTTTCTGGCAGTTGAATGATAACAAATGACAATCTTGAGGTTTTTCTTCTAAGTAATCAAAAAAAATTTAGCCTCCCTTTTGTGACACTGTAGCTTAAGTTGAAGCTCAGTTCTTTTGTCTTCATTTTTTTCTATTGTAAGTTTGTGTTGTAAACTTAAACATGTACTGCATTCATCTACTGCAGGACTTCAAACACTAATATTAAAACTTGTACAAAAACTTTTCGAAAGAAACTTTTTGTTACCTGCAGTTCATCAGTATGTGCTAACAAGTACATTCACCACATTTTATTTACATTCAGCTCTGAACACGGCCGTTCCTGGGGGGTCGAGCGCCTGCGTGCAGGTTTCTTTGTGCGCCCCATATAATTTTAAAATACATAAAACATATTATGTGTACAATAATTTATTTACACAAAATAAAGTTATACAAAATAAACAAGAGGTATTTGCAATACAACAAAATAAACAATAAAAAACTAGATTCTAAAAAAATATTAAATGTTATATTTAAATAACTTTGTACCAAACAATATAGAAAAAACAACAACATAAAAATTATAATATAACACGTCTGGCTTTTACAGACGCAAACTCGTTGATCATTTCATTGTGATCAACGGCTTCACAAATCTTATTTTCAATTGAAATAATTGCCAAATCTGATAGCCGTTCTTGGAACATAGACGTTCTTAAATAATTTTTTATAAGTTTTAGTTTCGAAAAACTTCTTTCGCCTGAAGCCACCGAAATGGGTAAAGCCAAAAATATCCTTAGGGCTATAAATAAATTTGGAAACAAAGACTGTAAATTATTTTTTGTTATATAATTTAAAATGCTTATGGGCGAGTCTGCATTTGTAGTAGAGTTTGGCTTTAGAATTTTGTATGACATTATTTCATTATGTAAATCAGATCCGTCAATATCTTTACATGTATTACCTTGATTTTGAATTTGCAAAGCAATATCTAAATCCATACATGATCGTTTAATTACTTCAGAATCTAGATTTTGGAAATTGCATACAAATCCAAATAAATCATTACATTTCGCTATTCCCTCAAAACGTCTTTGTAAGGACTGAATTTTTGTATCCAAAAAATGTTCTCTAATTTCAACTGCATTTGAGAAACAATGAACGAATCGTATTATAAAAGTCAGCTGCTCAACATGGCTAGCATCGGGAGTTTCATCTAAAATTATTGAATAATATTTTGCTGTTTTTAGACAGGTTAAAATTTCTCGTTGAATATTTTTTGACAATAAACTAATTAATTCATTTTGAAAATGATTTCCTAAATAATGAGGCATATTTTGATTTAATTCTTTAGACTTTTGAATATTATTTACATGCTCCATTATAATTGGATCGAATTTAGCCAACATTTCAACTAATTTCAAAAAAATGCCTTTATTGGATTCGTAAAGTTTCTGGCTGGCTCCTCTAAACGCTAAATTTTGACCAGCTAAATACTGCACTATACAAATTATTCTTTTAATAATTGCACGCCATCGTTTTTTTTCAATTTCAAAATGTTTCTGTTGCTCTTTATCAATGGTGCATTCTTTAACCAAGCGTAATTTCAATTCGTACCATTTTTGAGCGCTTTTCATAATTATGCTCCATACTATTTTTATGACGGGAAATATTAACAGATAGGTGTCTCCAATTAGAGTAACCAGAAATTAATTTATGAGACTGCGAACTAAATACTTTGCAAAAAATGCAGAATACGGCATTTATTTTTTTAGAATATACTAACCAGTCCCTATTAACGTTTGCGCCATTTGGTAACTTCCGCATATATTGCGTGGCTAAAAATTTTCTACCAGTTTCATCAACAGGAAAGTTTTCTATAATCTGGACAGCGCCTTTTGTCACAATTAATTCAATTAAACGGTGACTTAATAGATTAGGCCATGTAGCGGGATCGGGAAAATCAATATCGATAGTAGGCGCAGTACCTTCTCCATCATTGCTTACCGAGTTGCTTACTTCTGAATTAAGTGAAATATGCGCACCAGAAGTGGATGGCTGCTGATCATCAATAACCAATTGATGGGGATGGATTCGGAGTAGAACAATTATGTTTTAAAAATTTTGTTAAAGCTCCACTTAGTTTTTCCTTTTCTGCGTCCTTTTTCAGTCGGCGTTTTTTATATTGGGCTCCTGATAATTTTTTTCTAGTGCCGTCACTCATTTCTAAATAGAAAAAAAAACATGACTCTCTCAGCATGACAACACCCAAGTCAGAATCAGAATCAGAAAATGTTTATTTTCTTCTCAAGTACAGCAAAGTACAAAAATTACAAAGATACAACTAACCAGGTCTGACCAGTATTACAATAAATGTACAAATCTGACTAACTAACTAACCAATACTGCTCATTACTATACAAGAGAAAAAAATTTAGGGCCTCTAAGGCAAGCCTGTATAGAGGACACCCTCACGCACTTAAACTAAGAAAAAATGTTAGCGGTCAGAGTAAGACCTAACTATTAACAAATAAAAACATAATTACTGTGTATCTCTAATAAAGCAAACAAAAAATACTAAGATTAAAAAATATTACAATAAATACCTTTAATCTCCTTACAGTTTATATTACAAGTAGAATTATCGCATAAACAGTCTAAGCACTTATAAACTAATGGAGCATCAAAACTGACTGTTTCTCTAAGACTAAAATTAATGTAATTAGTTTTCAATTCAATTTTTAAAACAAGAACAACTTCCCGCGAATACAAGTACAAGATTACTCACTTAGTTCACTATGGCAACCAAAGAGATACTAAAAATAAAATGTCGGGTTGTTGGTACTAGAAGTCGCTACCTACCTGCACCGGTTGTAAAACCAGTAAAAGGAAAGTTTATTGTTTGTTTTCTTGTTACTTCTACAAAATGCAGCAAATGTAACATAAAACCAAATAAAATGAGCCGCCGCCTCTGTAATATGCCGAAAACCTAAATCAAAATAAGTATTAAAAAAAGCCGACATAATAAGCCAGTGATATCATAGCGCCTTACTTCTATTTAATTCTCACTCCGATAGGTATTAGATCTGGGTTGACTTCATGTGGTCGGTGAACTAACTTAAAAATGATCCTTTCAGCCCCAGCAGTCACATTGTATGAAAGTTCACCTCTGACAGTAAAGTTCCCCATTTTGGTTTTTCGAACAATTATTTTCTTGCATTGTGAAATTCTGAAGTAGAGCTGTGCAGCACATGTGTAAACCTGCCTCTTTTTTCCAATCATAAACTAACCAGTCTTGACCAATAAGTTTAAGTTTTCCATATTTTTTAAATACTGCATGATATTCTTGTTTTTGGATTACTGTCTTCTTTTTGTTAATATATCTTTCAATTAACCCAAACACTCTGTCTGATGGGAGGAAAGAATGACCAGTAACAGGATAAACAATCTCTAGACTTGTAATCTCTTTGGGCGATTTTTTTATCATCCAACACATACACATGCATAACATATTCACATTTTTATTTTGTCCTGCACATCCATCAGCCACTAAACGAATGGATGTGCAGTTTGTTAAATCAACACTTTCCAATTCATGATCAATTATAGACGCCACTTCATTTGAGGATTTTTTAGCTTCATCTTCACTCCACGAATAAATACATACATTTTCCGGTATAAGTGAATCTGTAGAGACACCCTTTACAACAGATACATTATAACAGTAAAATTGACGTGAATAATAGGCTGCCTGATCAGAAACTTTTGGCAATACTGTACCAGGGTTTTCTGGCAGTTGAATGATAACAAATGACAATCTTGAGGTTTTTCTTCTAAGTAATCAAAAAAAATTTAGCCTCCCTTTTGTGACACTGTAGCTTAAGTTGAAGCTCAGTTCTTTTGTCTTCATTTTTTTCTATTGTAAGTTTGTGTTGTAAACTTAAACATGTACTGCATTCATCTACTGCAGGACTTCAAACACTAATATTAAAACTTGTACAAAAACTTTTCGAAAGAAACTTTTTGTTACCTGCAGTTCATCAGTATGTGCTAACAAGTACATTCACCACATTTTATTTACATTCAGCTCTGAACACGGCCGTTCCTGGGGGGTCGAGCGCCTGCGTGCAGGTTTCTTTGTGCGCCCCATATAATTTTAAAATACATAAAACATATTATGTGTACAATAATTTATTTACACAAAATAAAGTTATACAAAATAAACAAGAGGTATTTGCAATACAACAAAATAAACAATAAAAAACTAGATTCTAAAAAAATATTAAATGTTATATTTAAATAACTTTGTACCAAACAATATAGAAAAAACAACAACATAAAAATTATAATATAACACGTCTGGCTTTTACAGACGCAAACTCGTTGATCATTTCATTGTGATCAACGGCTTCACAAATCTTATTTTCAATTGAAATAATTGCCAAATCTGATAGCCGTTCTTGGAACATAGACGTTCTTAAATAATTTTTTATAAGTTTTAGTTTCGAAAAACTTCTTTCGCCTGAAGCCACCGAAATGGGTAAAGCCAAAAATATCCTTAGGGCTATAAATAAATTTGGAAACAAAGACTGTAAATTATTTTTTGTTATATAATTTAAAATGCTTATGGGCGAGTCTGCATTTGTAGTAGAGTTTGGCTTTAGAATTTTGTATGACATTATTTCATTATGTAAATCAGATCCGTCAATATCTTTACATGTATTACCTTGATTTTGAATTTGCAAAGCAATATCTAAATCCATACATGATCGTTTAATTACTTCAGAATCTAGATTTTGGAAATTGCATACAAATCCAAATAAATCATTACATTTCGCTATTCCCTCAAAACGTCTTTGTAAGGACTGAATTTTTGTATCCAAAAAATGTTCTCTAATTTCAACTGCATTTGAGAAACAATGAACGAATCGTATTATAAAAGTCAGCTGCTCAACATGGCTAGCATCGGGAGTTTCATCTAAAATTATTGAATAATATTTTGCTGTTTTTAGACAGGTTAAAATTTCTCGTTGAATATTTTTTGACAATAAACTAATTAATTCATTTTGAAAATGATTTCCTAAATAATGAGGCATATTTTGATTTAATTCTTTAGACTTTTGAATATTATTTACATGCTCCATTATAATTGGATCGAATTTAGCCAACATTTCAACTAATTTCAAAAAAATGCCTTTATTGGATTCGTAAAGTTTCTGGCTGGCTCCTCTAAACGCTAAATTTTGACCAGCTAAATACTGCACTATACAAATTATTCTTTTAATAATTGCACGCCATCGTTTTTTTTCAATTTCAAAATGTTTCTGTTGCTCTTTATCAATGGTGCATTCTTTAACCAAGCGTAATTTCAATTCGTACCATTTTTGAGCGCTTTTCATAATTATGCTCCATACTATTTTTATGACGGGAAATATTAACAGATAGGTGTCTCCAATTAGAGTAACCAGAAATTAATTTATGAGACTGCGAACTAAATACTTTGCAAAAAATGCAGAATACGGCATTTATTTTTTTAGAATATACTAACCAGTCCCTATTAACGTTTGCGCCATTTGGTAACTTCCGCATATATTGCGTGGCTAAAAATTTTCTACCAGTTTCATCAACAGGAAAGTTTTCTATAATCTGGACAGCGCCTTTTGTCACAATTAATTCAATTAAACGGTGACTTAATAGATTAGGCCATGTAGCGGGATCGGGAAAATCAATATCGATAGTAGGCGCAGTACCTTCTCCATCATTGCTTACCGAGTTGCTTACTTCTGAATTAAGTGAAATATGCGCACCAGAAGTGGATGGCTGCTGATCATCAATAACCAATTGATGGGGATGGATTCGGAGTAGAACAATTATGTTTTAAAAATTTTGTTAAAGCTCCACTTAGTTTTTCCTTTTCTGCGTCCTTTTTCAGTCGGCGTTTTTTATATTGGGCTCCTGATAATTTTTTTCTAGTGCCGTCACTCATTTCTAAATAGAAAAAAAAACATGACTCTCTCAGCATGACAACACCCAAGTCAGAATCAGAATCAGAAAATGTTTATTTTCTTCTCAAGTACAGCAAAGTACAAAAATTACAAAGATACAACTAACCAGGTCTGACCAGTATTACAATAAATGTACAAATCTGACTAACTAACTAACCAATACTGCTCATTACTATACAAGAGAAAAAAATTTAGGGCCTCTAAGGCAAGCCTGTATAGAGGACACCCTCACGCACTTAAACTAAGAAAAAATGTTAGCGGTCAGAGTAAGACCTAACTATTAACAAATAAAAACATAATTACTGTGTATCTCTAATAAAGCAAACAAAAAATACTAAGATTAAAAAATATTACAATAAATACCTTTAATCTCCTTACAGTTTATATTACAAGTAGAATTATCGCATAAACAGTCTAAGCACTTATAAACTAATGGAGCATCAAAACTGACTGTTTCTCTAAGACTAAAATTAATGTAATTAGTTTTCAATTCAATTTTGTAAAACAAGAACAACTTCCCCCGAATACAAGTACAAGATTACTCACTTAGTTCACTATGGCAACCAAAGAGATACTAAAAATAAAATGTCGGGTTGTTGGTACTAGAAGTCGCTACCTACCTGCACCGGTTGTAAAACCAGTAAAAGGAAAGTTTATTGTTTGTTTTCTTGTTACTTCTACAAAATGCAGCAAATGTAACATAAAACCAAATAAAATGAGCCGCCGCCTCTGTAATATGCCGAAAACCTAAGTCAAAATAAGTATTAAAAAAAGCCGACATAATAAGCCAGTGATATCATAGCGCCTTACTTCTCTTTTAATTCTCACTCCGATAGGTATTAGATCTGGGTTGACTTCATGTGGTCGGTGAACTAACTTAAAAATGATCCTTTCAGCCCCAGCAGTCACATTGTATGAAAGTTCACCTCTGACAGTAAAGTTCCCCATTTTGGTTTTTCGAACAATTATTTTCTTGCATTGTGAAATTCTGAAGTAGAGCTGTGCAGCACATGTGTAAACCTGCCTCTTTTTTCCAATCATAAACTAACCAGTCTTGACCAATAAGTTTAAGTTTTCCATATTTTTTAAATACTGCATGATATTCTTGTTTTTGGATTACTGTCTTCTTTTTGTTAATATATCTTTCAATTAACCCAAACACTCTGTCTGATGGGAGGAAAGAATGACCA
Organism: Magicicada septendecula; assembly: GCA_034769895.1. Classification (NCBI taxonomy): domain Eukaryota; kingdom Metazoa; phylum Arthropoda; class Insecta; order Hemiptera; family Cicadidae; genus Magicicada; species Magicicada septendecula. Next base: position 442,964,501 of record CM068368.1, read on the forward strand.
GTAACAGGATAAACAATCTCTAGACTTGTAATCTCTTTGGGCGATTTTTTTATCATCCAACACATACACATGCATAACATATTCACATTTTTATTTTGTCCTGCACATCCATCAGCCACTAAACGAATGGATGTGCAGTTTGTTAAATCAACACTTTCCAATTCATGATCAATTATAGACGCCACTTCATTTGAGGATTTTTTAGCTTCATCTTCACTCCACGAATAAATAGATACATTTTCCGGTATAAGTGAATCTGTAGAGACACCCTTTACAACAGATACATTATAACAGTAAAATTGACGTGAATAATAGGCTGCCTGATCAGAAACTTTTGGCAATACTGTACCAGGTTTTTCTGGCAGTTGAATGATAACAAATGACAATCTTGAGGTTTTTCTTCTAAGTAATCAAAAAAAATTTACCCTCCCTTTTGTGACACTGTAGCTTAAGTTGAAGCTCAGTTCTTTTGTCTTCATTTTTTTCTATTGTAAGTTTGTGTTGTAAACTTAAACATGTACTGCATTCATCTACTGCAGGACTTCAAACACTAATATTAAAACTTGTACAAAAACTTTTCGAAAGAAACTTTTTGTTACCTGCAGTTCATCAGTATGTGCTAACAAGTACATTCACCACATTTTATTTACATTCAGCTCTGAACACGGCCGTTCCTGGGGGGTCGAGCGCCTGCGTGCAGGTTTCTTTGTGCGCCCCATATAATTTTAAAATACATAAAACATATTATGTGTACAATAATTTATTTACACAAAATAAAGTTATACAAAATAAACAAGAGGTATTTGCAATACAACAAAATAAACAATAAAAAACTAGATTCTAAAAAAATATTAAATGTTATATTTAAATAACTTTGTACCAAACAATATAGAAAAAACAACAACATAAAAATTATAATATAACACGTCTGGCTTTTACAGACGCAAACTCGTTGATCATTTCATTGTGATCAACGGCTTCACAAATCTTATTTTCAATTGAAATAATTGCCAAATCTGATAGCCGTTCTTGGAACATAGACGTTCTTAAATAATTTTTTATAAGTTTTAGTTTCGAAAAACTTCTTTCGCCTGAAGCCACCGAAATGGGTAAAGCCAAAAATATCCTTAGGGCTATAAATAAATTTGGAAACAAAGACTGTAAATTATTTTTTGTTATATAATTTAAAATGCTTATGGGCGAGTCTGCATTTGTAGTAGAGTTTGGCTTTAGAATTTTGTATGACATTATTTCATTATGTAAATCAGATCCGTCAATATCTTTACATGTATTACCTTGATTTTGAATTTGCAAAGCAATATCTAAATCCATACATGATCGTTTAATTACTTCAGAATCTAGATTTTGGAAATTGCATACAAATCCAAATAAATCATTACATTTCGCTATTCCCTCAAAACGTCTTTGTAAGGACTGAATTTTTGTATCCAAAAAATGTTCTCTAATTTCAACTGCATTTGAGAAACAATGAACGAATCGTATTATAAAAGTCAGCTGCTCAACATGGCTAGCATCGGGAGTTTCATCTAAAATTATTGAATAATATTTTGCTGTTTTTAGACAGGTTAAAATTTCTCGTTGAATATTTTTTGACAATAAACTAATTAATTCATTTTGAAAATGATTTCCTAAATAATGAGGCATATTTTGATTTAATTCTTTAGACTTTTGAATATTATTTACATGCTCCATTATAATTGGATCGAATTTAGCCAACATTTCAACTAATTTCAAAAAAATGCCTTTATTGGATTCGTAAAGTTTCTGGCTGGCTCCTCTAAACGCTAAATTTTGACCAGCTAAATACTGCACTATACAAATTATTCTTTTAATAATTGCACGCCATCGTTTTTTTTCAATTTCAAAATGTTTCTGTTGCTCTTTATCAATGGTGCATTCTTTAACCAAGCGTAATTTCAATTCGTACCATTTTTGAGCGCTTTTCATAATTATGCTCCATACTATTTTTATGACGGGAAATATTAACAGATAGGTGTCTCCAATTAGAGTAACCAGAAATTAATTTATGAGACTGCGAACTAAATACTTTGCAAAAAATGCAGAATACGGCATTTATTTTTTTAGAATATACTAACCAGTCCCTATTAACGTTTGCGCCATTTGGTAACTTCCGCATATATTGCGTGGCTAAAAATTTTCTACCAGTTTCATCAACAGGAAAGTTTTCTATAATCTGGACAGCGCCTTTTGTCACAATTAATTCAATTAAACGGTGACTTAATAGATTAGGCCATGTAGCGGGATCGGGAAAATCAATATCGATAGTAGGCGCAGTACCTTCTCCATCATTGCTTACCGAGTTACTTACTTCTGAATTAAGTGAAATATGCGCACCAGAAGTGGATGGCTGCTGATCATCAATAACCAATGGCTCTGCAACAAGCTCGACATTTGATGGGGATGGATTCGGAGTAGAACAATTATGTTTTAAAAATTTTGTTAAAGCTCCACTTAGTTTTTCCTTTTCTGCGTCCTTTTTCAGTCGGCGTTTTTTATATTGGGCTCCTGATAATTTTTTTCTAGTGCCGTCACTCATTTCTAAATAGAAAAAAAAACATGACTCTCTCAGCATGACAACACCCAAGTCAGAATCAGAATCAGAAAATGTTTATTTTCTTCTCAAGTACAGCAAAGTACAAAAATTACAAAGATACAACTAACCAGGTCTGACCAGTATTACAATAAATGTACAAATCTGACTAACTAACCAATACTGCTCATTACTATACAAGAGAAAAAAATTTAGGGCCTCTAAGGCAAGCCTGTATAGAGGACACCCTCACGCACTTAAACTAAGAAAAAATGTTAGCGGTCAGAGTAAGACCTAACTATTAACAAATAAAAACATAATTACTGTGTATCTCTAATAAAGCAAACAAAAAATAATAAGATTAAAAAATATTACAATAAATACCTTTAATCTCCTTACAGTTTATATTACGAGTAGAATTATCGCATAAACAGTCTAAGCACTTATAAACTAATGGAGCATCAAAACTGACTGTTTCTCTAAGACTAAAATTAATGTAATTAGTTTTCAATTCAATTTTTAAAACAAGAACAACTTCCCGCGAATACAAGTACAAGATTACTCACTTAGTTCACTATGGCAACCAAAGAGATACTAAAAATAAAATGTCGGGTTGTTGGTACTAGAAGTCGCTACCTACCTGCACCGGTTGTAAAACCAGTAAAAGGAAAGTTTATTGTTTGTTTTCTTGTTACTTCTACAAAATGCAGCAAATGTAACATAAAACCAAATAAAATGAGCCGCCGCCTCTGTAATATGCCGAAAACCTAAATCAAAATAAGTATTAAAAAAAGCCGACATAATAAGCCAGTGATATCATAGCGCCTTACTTCTCTTTCAATTCTCACTCCGATAGGTATTAGATCTGGGTTGACTTCATGTGGTCGGTGAACTAACTTAAAAATGATCCTTTCAGCCCCAGCAGTCACATTGTATGAAAGTTCACCTCTGACAGTAAAGTTCCCCATTTTGGTTTTTCGAACAATTATTTTCTTGCATTGTGAAATTCTGAAGTAGAGCTGTGCAGCACATGTGTAAACCTGCCTCTTTTTTCCAATCATAAACTAACCAGTCTTGACCAATAAGTTTAAGTTTTCCATATTTTTTAAATACTGCATGATATTCTTGTTTTTGGATTACTGTCTTCTTTTTGTTAATATATCTTTCAATTAACCCAAACACTCTGTCTGATGGGAGGAAAGAATGACCAGTAACAGGATAAACAATCTCTAGACTTGTAATCTCTTTGGGCGATTTTTTTATCATCCAACACATACACATGCATAACATATTCACATTTTTATTTTGTCCTGCACATCCATCAGCCACTAAACGAATGGATGTGCAGTTTGTTAAATCAACACTTTCCAATTCATGATCAATTATAGACGCCACTTCATTTGAGGATTTTTTAGCTTCATCTTCACTCCACGAATAAATAGATACATTTTCCGGTATAAGTGAATCTGTAGAGACACCCTTTACAACAGATACATTATAACAGTAAAATTGACGTGAATAATAGGCTGCCTGATCAGAAACTTTTGGCAATACTGTACCAGGTTTTTCTGGCAGTTGAATGATAACAAATGACAATCTTGAGGTTTTTCTTCTAAGTAATCAAAAAAAATTTACCCTCCCTTTTGTGACACTGTAGCTTAAGTTGAAGCTCAGTTCTTTTGTCTTAATTTTTTCTATTGTAAGTTTGTGTTGTAAACTTAAACATGTACTGCATTCATCTACTGCAGGACTTCAAACACTAATATTAAAACTTGTACAAAAACTTTTCGAAAGAAACTTTTTGTTACCTGCAGTTCATCAGTATGTGCTAACAAGTACATTCACCACATTTTATTTACATTCAGCTCTGAACACGGCCGTTCCTGGGGGGTCGAGCGCCTGCGTGCAGGTTTCTTTGTGCGCCCCATATAATTTTAAAATACATAAAACATATTATGTGTACAATAATTTATTTACACAAAATAAAGTTATACAAAATAAACAAGAGGTATTTGCAATACAACAAAATAAACAATAAAAAACTAGATTCTAAAAAAATATTAAATGTTATATTTAAATAACTTTGTACCAAACAATATAGAAAAAACAACAACATAAAAATTATAATATAACACGTCTGGCTTTTACAGACGCAAACTCGTTGATCATTTCATTGTGATCAACGGCTTCACAAATCTTATTTTCAATTGAAATAATTGCCAAATCTGATAGCCGTTCTTGGAACATAGACGTTCTTAAATAATTTTTTATAAGTTTTAGTTTCGAAAAACTTCTTTCGCCTGAAGCCACCGAAATGGGTAAAGCCAAAAATATCCTTAGGGCTATAAATAAATTTGGAAACAAAGACTGTAAATTATTTTTTGTTATATAATTTAAAATGCTTATGGGCGAGTCTGCATTTGTAGTAGAGTTTGGCTTTAGAATTTTGTATGACATTATTTCATTATGTAAATCAGATCCGTCAATATCTTTACATGTATTACCTTGATTTTGAATTTGCAAAGCAATATCTAAATCCATACATGATCGTTTAATTACTTCAGAATCTAGATTTTGGAAATTGCATACAAATCCAAATAAATCATTACATTTCGCTATTCCCTCAAAACGTCTTTGTAAGGACTGAATTTTTGTATCCAAAAAATGTTCTCTAATTTCAACTGCATTTGAGAAACAATGAACGAATCGTATTATAAAAGTCAGCTGCTCAACATGGCTAGCATCAGGAGTTTCATCTAAAATTATTGAATAATATTTTGCTGTTTTTAGACAGGTTAAAATTTCTCGTTGAATATTTTTTGACAATAAACTAATTAATTCATTTTGAAAATGATTTCCTAAATAATGAGGCATATTTTGATTTAATTCTTTAGACTTTTGAATATTATTTACATGCTCCATTATAATTGGATCGAATTTAGCCAACATTTCAACTAATTTCAAAAAAATGCCTTTATTGGATTCGTAAAGTTTCTGGCTGGCTCCTCTAAACGCTAAATTTTGACCAGCTAAATACTGCACTATACAAATTATTCTTTTAATAATTGCACGCCATCGTTTTTTTTCAATTTCAAAATGTTTCTGTTGCTCTTTATCAATGGTGCATTCTTTAACCAAGCGTAATTTCAATTCGTACCATTTTTGAGCGCTTTTCATAATTATGCTCCATACTATTTTTATGACGGGAAATATTAACAGATAGGTGTCTCCAATTAGAGTAACCAGAAATTAATTTATGAGACTGCGAACTAAATACTTTGCAAAAAATGCAGAATACGGCATTTATTTTTTTAGAATATACTAACCAGTCCCTATTAACGTTTGCGCCATTTGGTAACTTCCGCATATATTGCGTGGCTAAAAATTTTCTACCAGTTTCATCAACAGGAAAGTTTTCTATAATCTGGACAGCGCCTTTTGTCACAATTAATTCAATTAAACGGTGACTTAATAGATTAGGCCATGTAGCGGGATCGGGAAAATCAATATCGATAGTAGGCGCAGTACCTTCTCCATCATTGCTTACCGAGTTGCTTACTTCTGAATTAAGTGAAATATGCGCACCAGAAGTGGATGGCTGCTGATCATCAATAACCAATGGCTCTGCAACAAGCTCGACATTTGATGGGGATGGATTCGGAGTAGAACAATTATGTTTTAAAAATTTTGTTAAAGCTCCACTCAGTTTTTCCTTTTCTGTGTCCTTTTTCAGTCGGCGTTTTTTATATTGGGCTCCTGATAATTTTTTTCTAGTGCCGTCACTCATTTCTAAATAGAAAAAAAAAACATGACTCTCTCAGCATGACAACACCCAAGTCAGAATCAGAATCAGAAAATGTTTATTTTCTTCTCAAGTACAGCAAAGTACAAAAATTACAAAGATACAACTAACCAGGTCTGACCAGTATTACAATAAATGTACAAATCTGACTAACTAACTAACCAATACTGCTCATTACTATACAAGAGAACAAAATTTAGGGCCTCTAAGGCAAGCCTGTATAGAGGACACCCTCACGCACTTAAACTAAGAAAAAATGTTAGCGGTCAGAGTAAGACCTAACTATTAACAACTAAAAACATAATTACTGTGTATCTCTAATAAAGCAAACAAAAAATACTAAGATTAAAAAATATTACAATAAATACCTTTAATCTCCTTACAGTTTATATTACAAGTAGAATTATCGCATAAACAGTCTAAGCACTTATAAACTAATGGAGCATCAAAACTGACTGTTTCTCTAAGACTAAAATTAATGTAATTAGTTTTCAATTCAATTTTTAAAACAAGAACAACTTCCCGCGAATACAAGTACAAGATTACTCACTTAGTTCACTATGGCAACCAAAGAGATACTAAAAATAAAATGTCGGGTTGTTGGTACTAGAAGTCGCTACCTACCTGCACCGGTTGTAAAACCAGTAAAAGGAAAGTTTATTGTTTGTTTTCTTGTTACTTCTACAAAATGCAGCAAATGTAACATAAAACCAAATAAAATGAGCCGCCGCCTCTGTAATATGCCGAAAACCTAAGTCAAAATAAGTATTAAAAAAAGCCGACATAATAAGCCAGTGATATCATAGCGCCTTACTTCTCTTTCAATTCTCACTCCGATAGGTATTAGATCTGGGTTGACTTCATGTGGTCGGTGAACTAACTTAAAAATGATCCTTTCAGCCCCAGCAGTCACATTGTATGAAAGTTCACCTCTGACAGTAAAGTTCCCCATTTTGGTTTTTCGAACAATTATTTTCTTGCATTGTGAAATTCTGAAGTAGAGCTGTGCAGCACATGTGTAAACCTGCCTCTTTTTTCCAATCATAAACTAACCAGTCTTGACCAATAAGTTTAAGTTTTCCATATTTTTTAAATACTGCATGATATTCTTGTTTTTGGATTACTGTCTTCTTTTTGTTAATATATCTTTCAATTAACCCAAACACTCTGTCTGATGGGAGGAAAGAATGACCAGTAACAGGATAAACAATCTCTAGACTTGTAATCTCTTTGGGCGATTTTTTTATCATCCAACACATACACATGCATAACATATTCACATTTTTATTTTGTCCTGCACATCCATCAGCCACTAAACGAATGGATGTGCAGTTTGTTAAATCAACACTTTCCAATTCATGATCAATTATAGACGCCACTTCATTTGAGGATTTTTTAGCTTCATCTTCACTCCACGAATAAATAGATACATTTTCCGGTATAAGTGAATCTGTAGAGACACCCTTTACAACAGATACATTATAACAGTAAAATTGACGTGAATAATAGGCTGCCTGATCAGAAACTTTTGGCAATACTGTACCAGGTTTTTCTGGCAGTTGAATGATAACAAATGACAATCTTGAGGTTTTTCTTCTAAGTAATCAAAAAAAATTTACCCTCCCTTTTGTGACACTGTAGCTTAAGTTGAAGCTCAGTTCTTTTGTCTTAATTTTTTCTATTGTAAGTTTGTGTTGTAAACTTAAACATGTACTGCATTCATCTACTGCAGGACTTCAAACACTAATATTAAAACTTGTACAAAAACTTTTCGAAAGAAACTTTTTGTTACCTGCAGTTCATCAGTATGTGCTAACAAGTACATTCACCACATTTTATTTACATTCAGCTCTGAACACGGCCGTTCCTGGGGGGTCGAGCGCCTGCGTGCAGGTTTCTTTGTGCGCCCCATATAATTTTAAAATACATAAAACATATTATGTGTACAATAATTTATTTACACAAAATAAAGTTATACAAAATAAACAAGAGGTATTTGCAATACAACAAAATAAACAATAAAAAACTAGATTCTAAAAAAATATTAAATGTTATATTTAAATAACTTTGTACCAAACAATATAGAAAAAACAACAACATAAAAATTATAATATAACACGTCTGGCTTTTACAGACGCAAACTCGTTGATCATTTCATTGTGATCAACGGCTTCACAAATCTTATTTTCAATTGAAATAATTGCCAAATCTGATAGCCGTTCTTGGAACATAGACGTTCTTAAATAATTTTTTATAAGTTTTAGTTTCGAAAAACTTCTTTCGCCTGAAGCCACCGAAATGGGTAAAGCCAAAAATATCCTTAGGGCTATAAATAAATTTGGAAACAAAGACTGTAAATTATTTTTTGTTATATAATTTAAAATGCTTATGGGCGAGTCTGCATTTGTAGTAGAGTTTGGCTTTAGAATTTTGTATGACATTATTTCATTATGTAAATCAGATCCGTCAATATCTTTACATGTATTACCTTGATTTTGAATTTGCAAAGCAATATCTAAATCCATACATGATCGTTTAATTACTTCAGAATCTAGATTTTGGAAATTGCATACAAATCCAAATAAATCATTACATTTCGCTATTCCCTCAAAACGTCTTTGTAAGGACTGAATTTTTGTGTCCAAAATTTGAAAAAAAAACTCGATTTTAAATTTCTGTTTTGGATCTAAAACAGATTTATCTGTACCTTCACATGAAAATTGACGCTTCATTTTCGTTTGTCTAATTAAAGGAAATACTTGCTCTACATCGTTCTTTTCTGCTTCTGCTATAGCTTCATTTATAAAAAATTGGAAATCTTTATCCGACCGTTTGTTAGTAAAATAATTAAGATTTTCTATTTCTTTAAGACATTCATTTAAATTTTGATTTTGGAGCATTTTACTAACTATATTAATCTTTGTTAAGATATCATACCAAATTGAAATTGAACAGATGAATTTAAAAGTTTTGATTTTATCTAATAATGACTGTGCAGCATGTTTAGTATTCATATCTCTCGAAGTATCTTTGGTCAAATAATGTAAACTTTTACAAATTTCCAATAACTGAAATCTTAGAGGGTGAATGGCTTTGATTTTGCTTTCCCATCTTATTTCGCTTACTGATTTTAAAGTTAAATTTGGCAGATTCTGTTTTAAAATGTCCCACCTGTAAGGCGAAGCAGAAAAGAAATTGAACAACTCTTGAATAACTTAAAAAAAAAAACCAACAGTCTCATATGAAATTTTAGCCGCATCATTAACAGTTAAATTTAATGTGTGAGCTGAACAAGGCACAAACATTGCTCTGGCGTTAACATTCTGAATTTGAGCTTGAAGCTCTACATGCCTGCCAGACATATTTGCACCTTTGTCATATCCCTGACCTCTCATATCATGAAAATCTATTTCAAATTTTGGCAATATTTCTTCTTTTAAAAATTTAAAAAGTCCTTCCCCTGTAGTATTCAAAACTTGAAAAAAAACCTAAAAAATGTTCTCTAATTTCAACTGCATTTGAGAAACAATGAACGAATCGTATTATAAAAGTCAGCTGCTCAACATGGCTAGCATCAGGAGTTTCATCTAAAATTATTGAATAATATTTTGCTGTTTTTAGACAGGTTAAAATTTCTCGTTGAATATTTTTTGACAATAAACTAATTAATTCATTTTGAAAATGATTTCCTAAATAATGAGGCATATTTTGATTTAATTCTTTAGACTTTTGAATATTATTTACATGCTCCATTATAATTGGATCGAATTTTTCCAACATTTCAACTAATTTCAAAAACTGCCATTATTGGATTCGTAAAGTTTCTGGCTGGCTCCTCTAAACGCTAAATTTTGACCAGCTAAATACTGCACTATACAAATTATTCTTTTAATAATTGCACGCCATCGTTTTTTTTCAATTTCAAAATGTTTCTGTTGCTCTTTATCAATGGTGCATTCTTTAACCAAGCGTAATTTCAATTCGTACCATTTTTGAGCGCTTTTCATAATTATGCTCCATACTATTTTTATGACGGGAAATATTAACAGATAGGTGTCTCTAATTAGAGTAACCAGAAATTAATTTATGAGACTGCGAACTAAATACTTTGCAAAAAATGCAGAATACGGCATTTATTTTTTTAGAATATACTAACCAGTCCCTATTAACGTTTTCGCCATTTGGTAACTTCCGCATATATTGCGTGGCTGAAAATTTTCTACCAGTTTCATCAACAGGAAAGTTTTCTATAATCTGGACAGCGCCTTTTGTCACAATTAATTCAATTAAATGGTGACTTAATAGATTAGGCCATGTAGCGGGATCGGGAAAATCAATATCGATAGTAGGCGCAGTACCTTCTCCATCATTGCTTACCGAGTTGCTTACTTCTGAATTAAGTGAAATATGCGCACCAGAAGTGGATGGCTGCTGATCATCAATAACCAATGGCTCTGCAACAAGCTCGACATTTGATGGGGATGGATTCGGAGTAGAACAATTATGTTTTAAAAATTTTTTTAAAGCTCCACTTAGTTTTTCCTTTTCTGCGTCCTTTTCCAGTCGGCGTTTTTTATATTGGGCTCCTGATAATTTTTTTCTAGTGCCGTCACTCATTTCTAAATAGAAAAAAAAAACATGACTCTCTCAGCATGACAACACCCAAGTCAGAATCAGAATCAGAAAATGTTTATTTTCTTCTCAAGTACAGCAAAGTACAAAAATTACAAACATACAACTAACCAGGTCTGACCAGTATTACAATAAATGTACAAATCTGACTAACTAACTAACCAATACTGCTCATTACTATACAAGAGAAAAAAATTTAGGGCCTCTAAGGCAAGCCTGTATAGAGGACACCCTCACGCACTTAAACTAAGAAAAAATGTTAGCGGTCAGAGTAAGACCTAACTATTAACAAATAAAAACATAATTACTGTGTATCTCTAATAAAGCAAACAAATACTAAGATTAAAAAATATTACAATAAATACCTTTAATCTCCTTACAGTTTATATTACAAGTAGAATTATCGCATAAACAGTCTAAGCACTTATAAACTAATGGAGCATCAAAACTGACTGTTTCTCTAAGACAAAAATTAATGTAATTAGTTTTCAATTCAATTTTGAAAACAAGAACAACTTCCCGCGAATACAAGTACAAGATTACTCACTTAGTTCACTATGGCAACCAAAGAGATACTAAAAATAAAATGTCGGGTTGTTGGTACTAGAAGTCGCTACCTACCTGCACCGGTTGTAAAACCAGTAAAAGGAAAGTTTATTGTTTGTTTTCTTGTTACTTCTACAAAATGCAGCAAATGTAACATAAAACCAAATAAAATGAGCCGCCGCCTCTGTAATATGCCGAAAACCTAAGTCAAAATAAGTATTAAAAAAGCCGACATAATAAGCCGGTGATATCATAGCGCCTTACTGCTTTGAAGCAGCCGACTCAAAGAAGAGCGGTAGCCTGTGACTTGTGACAGTTTTCCGACAATAAGGCAGGAATAGAATGTAATAATATTCATTAATTGGATTCCGTAACTTCCACTTTACAGGATACCGACCGAATTTGGCGCCCCTAAATTTTGCCTCCTGCGTGCGGGGCATTCACTGCATACCTGCCAGGAACGGGCCTGGCTCTGAAGGTAAATAAACCTTTGTACTTTTGCCTCGCCCATGTGACTCGTTTGCTTTAAATGATGATATGAAATTGATCACAGCCTTCCTTCTAGAATCATATTGTTTACTTCTTTGACCTCCCCCTCTAGTTTCTACATTTACAAGGTTTGCCTCTTTTTTAAAACGCTTGAAAACCCGAATCACTTTGTGTTTTGTTATATTTAAAACATTTAAAAATGTGTTCCTACATACTGACAAGTTCACTCCAGCTGCATGAAAACACTTTATGTCATGCATACTTAGCAGACAACATTGGTAGCCAACCTTGTGTTGGCATGTTGGGTAATTTGGCAGGCCTTTAGCAGAGTACCTGCAAAGAACAAACTTATATAAAGTTGTCATACAAATTTATATTATTTTACTTTTTAAATTTTTATTTTATTAGTTATTTTTTACTTTATAAAAGTTTTGCAACCTCAGAAAAGAATAATCAATTACTTGAAGTAATAATTTGGTCCTCATACGAAAGAACTTTTATATTAATCTCACTAAATGAAATGACAGTATTACTCTGAAACAATCACCATCCTACAAAACAAACTCAAACAAAACAACACACCAGACGAACTTATCAACGAAATAACAGAAACTCTGAACATTATCACAAAACAAAACTACATTACTTATAACAATAAATACTACACACAGAACGATGGCTTACCCATGGGCTCCCCCATATCCAGCATTCTAGCAGAAATCCTCCAACACTTAGAAAAAAAAAAATACTCACAAACAATGACAGACACTCACATAAAATACTATATTGGCACAGATACGTTGATGACATTCTAATACTATACAGGGGGAACAAAAGACAATGTGAACAGTTACTTACGCACATAAACAAAATACATAAAAACATAACCTTCACTGGCGAATACGAACACAACAATACCATAAACTTCTTAGACCTCTCCATCACAAAACTAGAACACAAGCACAAATTCAGTATATACAGAAAACCAACTACAACTGACACACTAATACACAACACCTCCAATCACCCAACACAACACAAACTAGCTGCTTTTAGAACCATGATACATAGACTTAACAACATCCCCTTAGATGAAAAAGACTACAAAGACGAACTAAACACGATAAAATATCTAGCAGAATCTAACGGTTATGACAGAACAATAGTCAGTAAACTCCTACACAAAACAAACAACAGACAAAGACAGAAAACAACAAATTCATAACACTAACATACATCAACAAACAAACAGAAAAAATTGCCCACAAATTCAAAAAAGTAGGATACAGAATCGCTTACAAAACTACTAACAAAACAAACACACTATCAAAACGCACGCACAAAACACAAAACAAATTCGATCTACCCGGTGTATACAAGCTAAATTGCTCAAATTGCAATAAATTCTACATAGGCCAGACAGGATGTAGCTTCAAACAAAGATACATTGAACACACAAAGGCACTCCATACCACTACAGAATCCACCTTTGCAAACCACCTCATTGAAGCAAACCACACATATAAAAACATCGACAATAACATGAACATTCTACACGTACACACAAAAGGCCGAAAACTACACTCTAGAACAATTAGAAATATACAAACACACAAAAACAAATAAAAACGACATCCTAAACGAACAGACACAATTCAAATCGCACGCATTATTCGAACACATCTCACCACACACACACAGCTTCGATCTTTCGAAAACTATCCCGTCGCCAACAACAAGACGGACAGCGCTACCTACGGCAGCCTCTGATGAAGCCTTCTAAAGGTGAAAGCCGGTTTAGGCTGTAAGGTAAATCTTTACGATTTTACTTATAAAAAACTTAGTGTTCCGAGTCGTCAAACAATAGTGATATTTAGGACAGTATTACTTTCAATTACAATTTACTATTTCAACAAGTTTCAATAAAAATTGCAATACATTATTACTGTTTCCTTTATTTTTTGAAGATAAAAATATTAACAATTCTACATGATAACAATATAGGTAAAAAATATTGCTTGGAAAATTAACATGTTAATGGGATATAGAAGCCTGTAACTTGCTATGTCTAGGCTCAATTTGACACTTAATTATTAAAAAAATTCCAACAAAGGAGTGAACGTAATAACTTATAGTGAAAAAATAAACTATAATAAAACGTTTCTGACATTTAAATTCATTCTAACATATACAACTTTGCAATCACATTAAAGAAAACATGTAAAAATAAGTTCTAGGTTATGCTTACCTTTGAGCCTTTTCTATGTTTCGTTTCCACGTTTGTGGCCTTACCACTCTCTTCCGAGCCTTATTAGGAGGTACAGGCAAAATATTTGTTTCCATTTTTTTATTTAAACTGTCAATAATAAATATTAATAATTAAAAAATGGTTTATAACTTCACTTACTAGAATCAAACAACAAACAGAAACCATATACCGGTGGCCATTATGGTTTGTACGGTCACGTGACCAGTATCTAGGATGGAGATTGGCTGGATGTAGGGATGTCAACTCTCAGAAAATAACCGGTTTTCGGTTAACCGGTTATTTTATGTCCGGTTATAACTGCTCAGGTTTTAACCGAGCCTCAATAACCGGTTTATTCAATAACCGGACCGGTTATAACCGATTTTGATAACCTCTGTATGTAAACTAGGGATGTCAATAACCGCTCGATTATAACCGTAGCCGGTTTTTTCTTTCGGTTAACCGGTAATTTTCGTTTTATTCTCTTCAGTTACAACCGGTTACTTGTTCAAAACTCCGATAACCGTCCGAAATTGAACGAAATCACTATTTAGCGAATCAAACGAATCACTAGTTGGTTGGATATTTGGCTATTTACGGTGACGAGTGACGTCTACAGAGTAGGCCTACAGTCTAGTCTACTATCATCGATAGTCAATCGAGTTTGTTTTTTGTAAATAAAGTTAATAGAGGTTGTAAATAGAGTTAAAAATTTTGTTTTTTTTTTATTTATTTACCATTTTCCGGACTGTGACAATTTTCCAGAATAGTACGATTGATTAATGTCATTACCTTTTTTTGAAAATAACCGAGCGGATTATTGTATAATGTATTGCCAGTTTATTGTATAATACTTAAGAGTTACATTATTTTTGCGAATTAAACTTAAAAAAAAATCAAAAAACCCATTCTGGCGGTTATTTGAATAACCGATTTAACGGATAACCGTTTTTTATTAATAACTGACACGCCTAGTGAACAGTGAACAGTCACTCCCACGCCCACCCCAGTTGTTACTTGATCTTGATAGTTGATACTCGATTTATACCAAGTGGTAAACTCGATTATAACTTATCGAAGTCAGTAACCTCTACCAGTTATTTTGAACGATTTAACCGGTTATTTTTACTTTAAATTAAAATTACCTATAAGTTTTTTTCCGCTTTCTATTTAGAGCCGGTTTTTTATCGGTTATTGGATGTAACAAAAAATAACCGGTTAAAACCTACGGGAAAAATAACCGATTTTAACCGGTTAAACCGTTCAGAATAACCGGTTATTCGGTTTAACCGACTGGTTTATGACAACCCTAGCTGGATGTGTAGTTGTCCGCTTTTTATTAGAACCAACATTGCAGATGTCCACTTTTAAAATGAACTACTATATTTTTGTTCCTATTTCTCATATTTGCGTCCGTTTTTGTAAGAAACTAACAACACAATTGAAAAGAGCATCGAATTTTACATAAGAATCAACTGTTACCTAAAATTCGTCAAGAATGACACATGTCCGCTTTTGAAAGTAACCTACTCAAATATTGACAGATTTGCCCAATCCAGAAATTAACAGACAAATTGTCTACGAATTCCCTGTAAATGTTTCTGTGTTTGGAAAATGATAAAAACTTTATTCTATTACTTGTTGTATTATGTAATAGAACAACATTTCTTTATTATTTGTAATAAACTTAGTGGCTGAAGTATCTTGTTTTCCATGTTTTCATTCACTTTTCACATAGACGAAGAAGGTGTAATTGTAAACATGCAGTTAGGATTAAGAACACAACACAAAATAGTACAATGTCAACTAGTTTACAGTTGTTCCAATATTTCAACGTATAAAGAAAAGATAAAGAAAACGCATGTTTACAGTTGCCCCTAAGAGGTTGGAGTAACTGGAAATGAATGGTATTATTATAAATTGAGATTTAGAGGTGTTTATTATTGATATTTAAACAATATTTTTGCATGCAACATAATAAAGATTGAAATAACTATTATTTGCAGTTATTTCATTTTAAAACCTATACATAATTTGTAATCAATAAACATTCTCCAATCCTTCATATTTCATTTCCAATAACTCAACTATATATTTTTAGGTTAGATACACTTTTCAAAACTTTTTTATCAAATGCTGAGAAGTGTGAGTTTGTAATTGTTTGTTTTGATAAACCTCTTAATAAGGTTTCTCAGGAACAATAACTGGAAGCTACAGTTTGCTTCTAGGATATATCTCATGAAATAATGGAAACTTGCTACCTGAATTCTGTTTTTCTTTGACTTCCTATTCCAGAGCCATACGATAATTTTAGTTTTTCAAGGGATTGGAAGATGAGTCTACAAGGGATAAATCTGTATCTTAATAAAGTGTTACAGGTTAAGTGTATGGGTGGGTATAATCCTAGATGGAAATTTTATGAACAATTCAAAAGACTGAGAATGCAAATTGATGAACTGTAAAAACGGAGAAGTAATTATATTTAGTTAACTAACGGACACGTCATGGACAACGAAATCCAAGAAATTAGATAACCGTAAAAAGAACTTATTGGGTCTTTGACTAATCTAAGCAAAATTCAAGAGCTCTAATAAAAACCATTTAAAACAAATGGCTTTAGTAGATTACTCATATTAAGTCTCTAAGAATATATTAAAATTACAGCCTGTTTCATGCACTTGTTATTTCAACTTATTTTCTTAGCAACTGACAATAGTGTTAACTGGATATAGAAACACATCATATATTGGTAGTCTTTTCTATAGTCATAGTGTGACATGTTACAAGCACTGTGCTGGTTGGTCACTAACCTCATCAGCCATGTTCATCCATTTTCTGGTAGAAAATATTCAAGCAAATGGAAATACTCGAGCAAAACATAGGCCTACATAAATAAAATGATACATACTTGAGCACTTTTCAAAAATAAAGTTAACTGAAGTCTATAGAGTGTTACAGAGTGAATTGCTTTGACAGTTTCTGAAACAAAGCTTTCTAGAGAAGGAGACCTACCTCCAAAATTATAAGACTATAGTCTTGGATTTCGTTGTCCATGACGTGTCCGTTACTTAACTAATAACTATAATATTGTTATCACTATAATATTGACGACTCGGAACACTAAGTTTTTTATAAGTAAAAACGTAAAGTTTTACCTTACAGCCTAAACCGGCTTTCACCTATAGAAGGCTTCATCAGAGGCTGTCGTTTGTAGCGCTGCTTGTCTTGTTGTTGGCGATGAGATAGTGTTTCGAAAGATTGAAGCTGTGTGTGTGTGGTGAGATGTGTTCGAATAATGCGTGCGATTTGAATTGTGTCTGTTCGTTTAGGATGTCGTTTTTATTTGTTTTTGTGTGTTTGTATATTTCTAATTGTTCTAGAGTGTCTAGTTTTCGGCCTTTTGTGTGTACGTGTAGTATGTTCATGTTATTGTCGATGTTTTTATATGTGTGGTTTGCTTCAATGAGGTGGTTTGCGAAGGTAGATTCTGTAGTGTTGTGGAGTGCTTTTGTGTGTTCAATGTATCTCTGTTTGAAGCTACGTCCTGTCTGGCCTATGTAGAATTTACTGCAATTTGAACAATTTAGTTTATATACACCGGGTAGATCGAATTTGTTTTGTGCTTTGGGCATGCGTTTTGATAGTGTGTGTTCTGTTTTGTTTGTAAGCGATTCTGTATCCTGCTTTTTTGAATTTGTGGGCAATTTTTTCTGTTTGTTTGTTGATGTATGTTAGTGTTATGAATTTGTTGTTTTCTGTCTTTGTCTGTTGTTTGTTTTGTGTTTTGTGTAGGAGTTTACTGACTATTGTTCTGTCATAACCGTTAGAGTTTTCTGTCTTTGTCTGTTGTTTGTTTTGTGTAGGAGTTTACTGACTATTGTTGTCATAACTGTTAGATTCTAACGGTTATGACAGAACAATAGTCAGTAAACTCCTACACAAAACACAAAACAAACAACAGACAAAGACAGAAAACAACAAATTCATAACACTAACATACATCAACAAACAAACAGAAAAAATTGCCCACAAATTCAAAAAAGCAGGATACAGAATCGCTTACAAAACTACTAACAAAACAGAACACACACTATCAAAACGCATGCCCAAAGCACAAAACAAATTCGATCTACCCGGTGTATATAAACTAAATTGTTCAAATTGCAGTAAATTCTACATAGGCCAGACAGGACGTAGCTTCAAACAGAGATACATTGAACACACAAAAGCACTCCACAACACTACAGAATCTACCTTCGCAAACCACCTCATTGAAGCAAACCACACATATAAAAACATCGACAATAACATGAACATACTACACGTACACACAAAAGGCCGAAAACTAGACACTCTAGAACAATTAGAAATATACAAACACACAAAAACAAATAAAAACGACATCCTAAACGAACAGACACAATTCAAATCGCACGCATTATTCGAACACATCTCACCACACACACACAGCTTCAATCTTTCAAAACACTATCTCATCGCCAACAACAAGACGAGCAGCGCTACTAACGACAGCCTCTGATGAAGCCTTCTATAGGTGAAAGCCGGTTTAGGCTGTAAGGTAAAACTTTACGTTTTTACTTATAAAAAACTTAGTGTTCCGAGTCGTCAATATTATAGTGATATTTAGTTAAGACTATAGTGTTTACAGTGCTATAGATGAATAGAATGTAGAATAATAAAATCCAATGTTTTGAAATGAAAACTGACAGCACAAAGATGAAAAACTGATAAGGAATCATTCAATAAATAAAAATACAAATTACTAAAATTATTAATAAAACAAATGAACTTAGAAATTTAATTGAACCAAATTATTTCTATTTAAGACAAATTAAATATAGATTGATAACCACACAGGATTGTTAATTTCACAATTCAATGAAATTTTAACTATTGGATATTGAACATTTGATTGAAAATATAGAATACCAGTAAGCCTAGAAGCATTAATGTAAAGCTTGTTTTCATAAAAAGTGAATTGAAAGAAAAGAAATACAGAATTTCAACATTTGTTTGAACTGCAACGAGAAATTCCTTTGAGTTAGTGTAACGTGAGACACAAAAATGCTGCTATTGCACTAATTAAGATGTAGTTAATGTTAAAATAAAGATAACTGACACTATTAAGTTATTCTTAGATGTAGTAAGTTAGGTTAGGCCAAATTTCTCATTAGACTCTGACTAAATTTCAATGATACTAAGTGCTCATAAAGACGTTTAGTCCTACACTTAAAAAAATTATTTGCACATATGAGCCAGGGGGGGCATTCCTACTCTAGTTACATTGCCATGAGCAGGAAGCAGATGTATTAATAAAGTATCACTTAACAAAATACAGGAATAATTATTTATAATAAATTAAATCGGCAATGGACTTAAACCTGCAGTAGAAACTTTACTTTATTATAAAACAAATAGGATGAGAACTGAAGATTTCTTGTTTCCAAATGTTATACCAGTTTTCTTCACATACAAGTAATGGCAGGTTACAATTTTGTAATCATATTTTCTCATAATAAACGTATGTTGCTACTGATTTTTTTTTTTTTTTTTTTTTTTTTTTTTTTTTTTTTTTTGTTAAGAGTATGAAAACATGTTTTTTATTATGATGTGTGAAAATAATCATAGAACTGTGGGTCGTGAATGTCTATTTTTATTCAAACCTGAGAAGTTGCTATATAAAACAAATCATTACACCACGTAAAACAAGTTTCTATACACTTTGTAAAAGGCTATAAATGTCAAATATTTAATTTTTGTATTCAGAATGTACAAAACTTTGTTTATACATTTGTTATTTCAATCTTTTTAATAACAATAGATATTATGAAATAATATCTATCAGTTTGTGAATTTTAATGGTACAAACTAAGTATGGAGTCTTTATTTGTTTCTGTTCATAAACAAAGGTACTTACTGTAATCAGTTTTATGCAAAATATACTCTTTGACATCTTTTAATGCAATATAGGCTAGTCATTTTATATCGGTTTCAAGTGGTTCTTCCAATTTTTTTTTCATTAACTTAGACCAACATAAAATTCCACAATAACCAATTACTAATAATTAATCATTTGCATATTGATAGAAACTTGCACATTGGTTTTTATTGCATTAGGTTGAAGTGAGGATTTTAATGTACGTCTTTCGTTATAAATTAGATTTACTTAAATTTGTCTTTGTAAGGTAATAATGTGCTGTAAATGGGAACTAGGTTATAATTTCGGTCCAATAAATTCAGAACAAGAAAGGAAACTGAATAACAATTATGCTTTTAAAAGGTGAACAGGAAAATCGCCATTGAACATATCAACTTTCTTTCTTACAAAATAATGGAAACTGCATAAGAATTATAGTTGAAGAGAATGGTAATAGGGAATCATGATTCAGCATGGTCTCAGGTTCATAAGTACAGCCGTTTTTTGTACACTAATTACGGAAATTTTTGTTAAAACGTAGGTTTCTTCTAGTACCAACTAATCATTTATTTTTTAAATCCATTACAGCCATATAAAAACATTTACGATATTTGTACATATTATACATAAACCCCACGAATTTTTGAAAATAACTAGTTAATATATAGTCTACAAAAGGCCTTAACCATCAGATCTTTATTTTTTGCCTTTTAAAATGTACTAGATTAAAATCTGTTTCATACAGTTATTATTTTAAATTATTTTCATAGCGAAATATATTTTTGGAACTACGCCTCTGCTCACCTCACCGCAGACAGCGAGGTTCGGACAAAATTCATTGGCGATAGAGGTGGGCCGATATACCTGTAACAGGTATTATGGAACGATATTTTTGTGAAACGGATATAACAGTGACTGAAAACTTGAAATCAGTACCAGTACCAGTTATTCGCGGCGACGCTGTTCCGAGTCGAGGCACACCCCCTACGCACCTAAACAGACAGACACACACAAAAAGTACGCAAGTATCACGTATACGAATACGCCAAGGCCAAATACTAGGCGTACAAAAATATCGCTGGAACGCAAGGAACAGCCAGTAACGCGTATTTAAAATACTAGGTATTTCGGATCTAGCTTACATGGTACGGCAAACTCAAACTTCCGTCTCCTCGTTTGTACCTACTTTCCGTGTCAAGATTTCTACTGGATGTGTATTATTCACAAGTAACTAATGGCAGATTATGGAGGTTATGTACGACAATGTAACTTAAATAAAATTTACTTTGTTAGTGTACATTAAAAAGATGTATTTATTGGAAGTACAGAAATTAGTTTCCATTTACCGCACATAATTACGGTACAGAGACGATTTTTGGAGGTTGTGTCTACGTTTAACAATGGAACAACCTTTTAGATTTTTAAAATTAATTAGACTTAACAAACATTTCCTTAGTTAGTGTACATTAAAAGGCTGTTTTTATTGTGTGGATAAAAGGCTGTATTTATTCGAAGTACCGGAATTAAAACCTATTTCCAATTTGTTTCTATTCGTTAACAAAGGTCCGTACTGTAATAATTTTGTGTGTAATATACAAGCATTCTTTAATATGTTTACGAGATTCTCCCAATTTTATTTGCATTAATTCAGACCGTAGTAACATTAAATTCCACTGTAACCCATTATTAATACTTAATCATTTGCATGTTAACAGAAACTGCACATTGCTTTTTATTGCATTATGTTGAAAAAAGGATTTTAATGTACTTGTTTGGTTATACATTAGATTGTACTAGGTTCTAATTTATGGAAATAAATTTCCATTTATCGCACATAATTACGGTACAGTGCCGATTTTGGGAGGTTGTGGCTACGTTTAACAATATAACTTAATCTTTTACATTTTTAAAATTAATTAGACTTAACAAACGTTTCCTTAGTGTACATTCAAAGTCTGTATTTATTGTATGGATAAAAGGCTGTATATAACATTAACGGCTGTATTTATTCAAAGTACCGGAATTAAAACGTACTTCCAATTTAGAACCTAGTACAATCTAATGTATAACCAAACAAGTACATTAAAATCCTTTTTTCAACATAATGCAATAAAAAGCAATGTGCAGTTTCTGTTAACATGCAAATGATTAAGTATTAATAATGGGTTACAGTGGAATTTAATGTTACTACGGTCTGAATTAATGCAAATAAAATTGGGAGAATCTCGTAAACATATTAAAAAATGCTTGTATATTACACACAAAATTATTACAGTACGGACCTTTGTTAATGAATAGAAACAAATTTGACTCTATACTTTAGTATGTACCAATAAAATTCACCTTTTTTCAAATACCAATATCTGTTGTTGTTTTTTTCATACCCTTAAAAAAAGGTCATTAACAACATACATTATGAGAAAACGTGATTACAAATAACCAGCCATTAGTTACTTGTGAAGAAAATAGATACAACATTTACAAACATCAAATCTTCAATTCTCTCCCTATTTGTTTTATAAAAACGAGTTTCTACTGCAGGTTTTAAGTCCACTAACTACTTAATTAAATATACATAAGTGTTCCTGTATCTTGTTGGGTAACATATTGTATTAATACATCTGCTTCCTACTCATATGTGCAAACAATGTTTTTAATGTACGGTCCTAAAATCTTTATCAACACTATATATCTTTAAAATTTAGACAAAGTCTAATGAGCAACTTGGCCTAACTTGAATTTACATGACCTGGCTCAGAACAATTTTATTTTGGCAAATACTAAGATGAAGACTGGTTGCAATTTCTTCAGGGCTCACACCTGCTGCCAGGCTTAGTTCTATAAAACGCTAAGGAAGAAAGAAATCAGCCCAAACCTGCAACCGCTGTGGGAAGGCTTTTACACCATTACCAATAAGATTAATGATGTCATCTAAGAATAACTCATTAGCTTTATTTATACATTTAATGCATCTTAATTAGTACACTAACAGCACTGCTCTGTTTTACAGTACTACACAACACATTACACTAACTCAAAAGAATTTCTTGTTTTCAGTTTAAGAAAGTTGAAATCGTGTATTTATTTTCTTTTCCATTCACTATTTGTAAAACGTGCTTAAAATTAATATGTGTACGCTTACTATATTGAAATCCAATGTTCACTATCCAATAATTACAAATTTTGTGGAATTGTGAAATTAGTAACACTATGTAGGCCTACTAATGTGTGATTATCAGTTGAATTTCTGAATTCCTTTGATTCACTAATAAATCTAACTAATTTGTTTCTTTATGTCTATAATGATTTCTTATTAGTTTTTAATCTTTGTGTTTTCATTATTCATTTGTAAATGTTTG
The DNA here is from genome assembly GCA_034769895.1 of Magicicada septendecula. Lineage (NCBI taxonomy): Eukaryota > Metazoa > Arthropoda > Insecta > Hemiptera > Cicadidae > Magicicada > Magicicada septendecula. The sequence continues at coordinate 442,988,087 of CM068368.1, forward strand.
CATTTTGTTGTCCATGACATGTTCATTGATTAACTAATTATCATTAAAACACAAAGAGGACTGATCCTCTTTTGCAAGATCACAAGTATGTTTCAAGTATGTTTTTAATTTTTTTAATTGTATGCAATGTGGACACATACAGAGGAGTGTCAGTTTTTTTTCAAAAAATACAATGAGAGGGAGAGAGAGAGAGAGAGAGAGAGAGAGAGAGAGAGAGACCAAAAATAACACGTACAGAAATTACATCAGAACTTTTCCTGACAGTAAAAAAATAACTAAATAATGAATGGTAAAGAACATTAACAAAATTAATGGAAATTATAGTTATTATTTGTTGTCTAATGAACAGGTACTAGTAAAGGCTTCATATACTTCACATCTTAAATTATAAACCTATTACAAACATATTTGGTATATTCAGCTTGAAACAAATGTTCAGACCAATAAAAATGGTTTAAATTTTGCCATGCTGCATTATTAGTACTGTTGAAACAGCAGTTTGATTATAATTGTTTTTAGAACAGACTTCTGGAATGATGTGTGCAAAATGATTAAAACATACCTCTTTACAGTGTGCCTTAATAAGTTGTTGATTATTCTAACTGATACACTGTCATCCCATTATCATATGACAGTTGTAAGAGCTTCAGTAATAGTCATCTTTGCTGTTAACATGGACACAAGTCTCTTTTTTAAAAAGACTTTTCATTAGTAAAGTTACTTATAAGTAGGCATACATTTGTACTCATAATATGAGGTTAAGAATTAAGAAAATTAAAGAATGATATTTACACTTAACTAAAAATGAACTTTTTCATGTGAAAACTTACTAATTTTATTGGACGCGTTTCGGCTTAGTATCCGCCTTCTTCAGCTTTGGTAATAGGCAGTCTGTTACCAAAGCTGAAGAAGGCGGATACTAAGCCGAAACGCGTCCAATATAATTAGTAAGTTTTCACATGAAAAAGTTCATTTTTAGTTAAGTGTTAGTGCTGTGAAAGAAGAGATGAATAATCAAGACAACAATGATATTTACTTACTAACCATTGAGTGTAACATTATTTACAGTAATTAATAATGTCCCAATTTATAAAAGTCATGTTTGGCTAACTAGGCATAACCCAATCTGTGTTCCTGACATCCTAATTCTCTTTCTTCTAATAATATTACCTAACTTTATTGTGATATAACTGATCACAATTGTTCCTTATAACTCCCTACAACTTTTACAACAATACTAATGACAAAAATCAATAATAATTTCTTACAATTAACATACATAATTTGTCTAGGCATATTGGCCTATTATAGTTTGAACATTATTTTTTCATATTTTAACAATTCTTGTTTTTAATACAAGACAACTATTCTAAATTTTTCTTGATGCTTGGCTTTCACTTTTGTTACCGTATTGTACCATAAGTTGGGGCCTATTTTATGTAAGGGGAAAACATAACGTTACAATATTGTAATAACTTTTATTTCTATAATTATTTATAAGTATTACTTGTACCAACAAAACTGGCTTAGAAATGGGTCTACTTAGAAAATTATGGAATTCTGCTGAAATTTTGAATAGTTCTGGAGGGGAATTGATCCCCTGATTTCTGCAAAACCAGACGTTTCGGAAGTGCCATCGACTGCCATCATCAGTGAAAATTGAGTGCGCTAACATGAGGTGGTATACGTTAGTGATCATAATTCTGTGGTTGAGGCTGAAGATAGAAGTAGTTTCTGTGGAAATATTTTATTTCTAAATATTCCTATCAAACTGGAGTAAGCATATTTTCAAACCTTTATGGACGTGTCATGGAATTTACAGATTGCACCAAAAGAAACAGTTAAAATATATCTTTTCAATTAAACAAAAATTGGTCTTGTAATATGATTCGGTAATACAGCAACTAATCGGTAAATTGCTATTACAAAATGCCTTATTCCTTTTCCATGATGATCAGATTTTGCTATGCGCCTGCATAAATAAAAATTATTAAAATGCTTAACTCCCAACACAAAGTTGAACACATGATGAAAAGTTCATCATGTCACATATTCTAGTAACAAGGTAAGTTTTTGGAATAATGTTTTAGCTGAATTTATACACTAGGACACTCAACATTTCGTTTAGTTTGTGTGTGGAACTCTGGTTAATCAAAGAGAATTATTTGTGTAAATTCAAATTTAGTAATACAAATCTACTACTGTAAATGCCTGGAATGCTATGCATTAAAGAATTTTAATTAACTTTATATGGGGAAAACTGGTTTACATACATTATTTCTAAAAATAATAATCCTGAAATGTAATCAGTACTTATATCAAATTAAGTGTAATAATTAAATATATTCTTCAAGTTGCACGTTAAATAGATCCCTTCTCCTTCACTTACCAGGCACATAAGGGAAGCTCTAAACCATGAACTGTCCCAGTAGTGAATGCTACAATGAGATCTTTAGAGTCTGTATCACTTTCGTTTGAACTTCTAAATACAGGATTTCTTGGAACTGTGTAGAGTGGGATCAGTGGAGTAACTTGCGGAGGGGGGTTATCAGGGGATCAATTCCCCTCCAGAACTAAATATTCGAAATTTCAGCAGAATTCCATAATTTCCTAAGTAGACCCATTTCTAAGCCAGTTTTGTTGGTACAAGTAATACTTATAAATAATTATAGAAATAAAAGTAATTACAATATTGTAACGTTATGTTTTTCCCTTACATAAAATAGGCCCCAACTTAAACCATTTCATGACCATGATAGATGAAGAACAAAATACTAAGTCATTAACTAAATTGTATACTATAAATATTGTCTGAGATAATAAAAAGAGATAAGGATAATGTAATGAAACTGATAAGAACATTATCAATAAGAAGATTTTACTCCACTAAACTGCATTAAAAATTGTTAAAAAAGATAAAACCTATACTCCATACTGCAATAATAAACTGGATACTCAATAAAGAAAATTATTAATTCAATAATTAGTTTCTAAGTACTAAAATAATGAAATCAAATTTTATTTATGATTATGAATAGAATAATGTAAATCAAAAAGAGTATTACAAAAATGTATTAATAGAACAACAATAGAGCTAAATGTAAGCCTACAAGTAAGGTTATGTAACATTATAATGTTTTAAACAACAGAAAGAACAAAAAAGCATTGTAAAATCCATGAATTGTAAACAGAAGGTGAAAACTACTGATGAAGTAGTAAATAAGCTTATAATAGCTAGATAATAATGGTTATAATTTGAATTATAACATGAAGAAGAAGAAATATGAGAAACTAAAACTTGTCAATAATTGTATGTAAAAAGAATAGTTTTAATGTAAACTTATTAAACAAACTATACTGTATAAATAATACAAGAATCGTTATTATTAGATTAATATTTCTAGCAAGGAAGATATGATTAACCAATAAGTATAAACAAAGTAAATAATGAAACAAGATACATGGACTAAACCTTCAGAATACTGATACTGAAGATAATAACAACTAGAATAAGTAATTAAAACAATATTAAAGGACAAACTATGTTGTCAAAGCTTCAGTAAATTGTGAAGAATGTTTTAGAATAATGATGTAATAGGAAGAAACATGTATTTTCAAGGTATGAATGAAATTAAGGGTCAATATCATAAGCAAATGAGCCTAGAACATTTGTATGTTATTCATACGGTAGTAAATAATTGTTAAGTTATGTCATTATTGTTGTAGTGAAAGTTAAATAAGGGTATCAAGAACAATGTAAAGTAATTGTCTGATAGCAAAAGTAATTATTTTAAACGTACAAAAGAAACTAAGGTGTCCACTACAATGGGCCAGTAGGCCCTATACCTGAATAACTTATTTCTACTATTTGTAAACAATTATTGCTAATAATTGTCATTATTAGTGTAACAAAAGTGAAAGCCAAGCATCAAGAAAAATTTAGAATAGTTGTCTTGTATTAAAAACAAGAATTGTTAAAATATGAAAAAATAATGTTCAAACTATAATAGGCCAATATGCCTAGACAAATTATGTATGTTAATTGTAAGAAATTATTATTGATTTTTGTCATTAGTATTGTTGTGAAAGTTGTAGGGAGTTATAAGGAACAATTGTGATCAGTTATATCACAATAAAGTTAGGTAATATTATTAGAAGAAAGAGAATTAGGATGTCAGGAACACAGATTGGGTTATGCCTAGTTAGCCAAACATGACTTTTATAAATTGGGACATTATTAATTACTGTAAATAATGTTACACTCAATGGTTAGTAAGTAAATATCATTCTTTAATTTTCTTAATTCTTAACCTCATATTATGAGTACAAATGTATGCCTACTTATAAGTAACTTTACTAATGAAAAGTCTTTTTAAAAAAGAGACTTGTGTCCATGTTAACAGCAAAGATTACTATTACTGAAGCTCTTACAACTGTCATATGATAATGGAATGACAGTGTATCAGTTAGAATAATCAACAACTTATTAATGCACACTGTAAAGAGGTATGTTTTAATCATTTTGCACACATCATTCCAGAAGTCTGTTCTAAAAACAATTATAATCAAACTGCTGTTTCAACAGTACTAATAATGCAGCATGGCAAAAATTAAACCATTTTTATTGGTCTGAACATTTGTTTCAAGCTGAATATACCAAATATGTTTGTAATAGGTTTATAATTTAAGATGTGAAGTATATGAAGCCTTTACTAGTACCTGTTCATTAGACAACAAATAATAACTATAATTTCCATTAATTTTGTTAATGTTCTTTACCATTCATTATTTAGTTATTTTTTTACTGTCAGGAAAAGTTCTGATGTAATTTCTGTACGTGTTATTTTTGGTCTCTCTCTCTCTCTCTCTCTCTCTCTCTCTCTCCCTCTCATTGTATTTTTTGAAAAAAAACTGACACTCCTCTGTATGTGTCCACATTGCATACAATTAAAAAAATTAAAAACATACTTGAAACATACTTGTGATCTTGCAAAAGAGGATCAGTCCTCTTTGTGTTTTAATGTTAATTAGTTAATCAATGAACATGTCATGGACAACAAAATGCAAAAATTTACAAATGAATAATGAAAACACAAAGATTAAAAACTAATAAGAAATCATTATAGACATAAAGAAACAAATTAGTTAGATTTATTAGTGAATCAAAGGAATTCAGAAATTCAACTGATAATCACACATTAGTAGGCCTACATAGTGTTACTAATTTCACAATTCCACAAAATTTGTAATTATTGGATAGTGAACATTGGATTTCAATATAGTAAGCGTACACATATTAATTTTAAGCACGTTTTACAAATAGTGAATGGAAAAGAAAATAAATACACGATTTCAACTTTCTTAAATTGAAAATAAGAAATTCTTTTGAGTTAGTGTAATGTGTTGTGTAGTACTGTAAAACAGAGCAGTGCTGTTAGTGTACTAATTAAGATGCATTAAATGTATAAATAAAGCTAATGAGTTATTCTTAGATGACATCATTAATCTTATTGGTAATGGTGTAAATGTCTTCCCACAGCGGTTGCAGGTTTGGGCTGATTTCTTTCTTCCTTATCATGTTATAGAACTAAGCCTGGCAGCAGGTGTGAGCCCTGAAGAAATTGCAACCAGTCTTCATCTTAGTATTTGCCAAAATAAAATTGTTCTGAGCCAGGTCATGTAAATTCAAGTTAGGCCAAGTTGCTCATTAGACTTTGTCTAAATTTTAAAGATATATAGTGTTGATAAAGATTTTAGGACCGTACATTAAAAACATTGTTTGCACATATGAGTAGGAAGCAGATGTATTAATATAATATGTTACCCAACAAGATACAGGAACACTTATGTATATTTAATTAAGTAGTTAGTGGACTTAAAACCTGCAGTAGAAACTCCAGTTTTTATACAACAAATAGGGAGAGAATTGAAGATTTAATGTTTGTAAATGTTATATCTATTTTCTTCACAAGTAACTAATGGCAGGTTATTTGTAATCACGTTTTCTCATAATGTATGTTGTTAATGACCTTTTTTTAAGGGTGTGAAAAAAACAACAACAGATATTGGTATTTGAAAAAAGGTGAATTTTATTGGTACATACTAAAGTATAGAGTCAAATTTGTTTCTATTCATTAACAAAGGTCCGTACTGTAATAATTTTGTGTGTAATATACAAGCATTTTTTAATATGTTTACGAGATTCTCCCAATTTTATTTGCATTAATTCAGACCGTAGTAACATTAAATTCCACTGTAACCCATTATTAATACTTAATTATCTGCATGTTAACAGAAACTGCACATTGCTGTTTATTGCATTATGTTGAAAAAAGGATTTTAATGTACTTGTTTGGTTACACGTAAGATTGTACTAGGTTCTAAATTGGAAGTACGTTTTAATTCCGGTACTTTGAATAAATACAGCCTTTAATGTAATATACAGCCTTTAATGTTATATACAGCTTTTGAATGTACACTAACTAAGGAAATATCTGTTAAGTTTAATTAATTTTAAAAATCTAAAAGGTTAAGTTAAATAATTAAACATAGCTACAACCTCCCAAAATCGTCTCTGTACCGTAATTATGTGCGATAAATGTAAACTAATTTCTGTACTTCCAATAAATAGACCCTTTTAATGTACACGAACAAAGTAAATTTTATTTAAGTTACGTTGTCGTACGTAACCTCCATAAGCTGGCATTACTTACTTCGAATAAATACAGTCGTTAATATTATATACAGCCTTTTAGCCATACAATAAATACAGCCTTTGAATGTACACTAACTAAGGAAATGTCTGTTAAGTCTAATTAATTTTAAAAATCTAAAAGGTTAAGTTAAATAATTAAACGTAGCCAAAACCTCCCAAAATCGTCTGTGTACCGTAATTATGTGCGATAAATGTAAACTAATGTCTGTACTTCCCATAAATACACCCTTTTAATGTTCACGAACAAAGTAAATTTTATTTAAGTTACATTGTCGTACATAACCTCCATAAGCTGGCATTAGTTACTTGTGAAGAAAACAGTCGGATGTACACATCGGACACCGATATGTAGATCACGCGCGGCGACGGAAGTTACATTTTGCCGCTGACTATTCCCCAAGCCCCTACCAATTTATAAAAGTCATGTTTGGCTAACTAGGCATAACCCAATCTGTGTTCCTGACATCCTAATTCTCTTTCTTCTAATAATATTACTTAACTTTATTGTGATATAACTGATCACAATTGTTCCTTATAACTCTTTACAACAATACTAATGACAAAAATCAATAATAATTTCTTACAATTAAAATATATAATTTGTCTAGGCATATTGGCCTATTATAGTTTGAACATTATTTTTTCATATTTTAACAATTCTTGTTTTTAATACAAGACTACTATTCTAAATTGTTCTTGATCCTTGGCTTTCACTTTTGTTACACTAATAATGACAATTATTAGCAATAATTGTTTACAAATAGTAGAAATAAGTTATTGAGGTATAGGGCCTACTGGCCCATTGTAGTGGACACCTTAGTTTCTTTCGTACGTTTAAAATAATTACTTTTGCTATCAGACAATTACTTTACATTGTTCTTGATACCCTGATTCAACTTTCACTACAATAATAATGACATAACTTAACAATTATTTACTACCGTATGAATAACATACAAATGTTCTAGGCTCATTTGCCTATGGTATTGACCCTTAATTTCATTCATACCTTGAAAATACATGTTTCTTCCTATTACATCATTATTCTAAAACATTCTTCACAATTTACTGAAGCTTTGACAACATAGTTTGTCCTTTAATATTGTTTTTCTTACTTATTCTAGTTGTTATTATCTTCAGTATCAGTATTCTGAAGGTTTAGTCCATGTATCTTGTTTCATTATTTACTTTGTTTATACTTATTGGTTAATCATATCTTCCTTACTAGAATATTATTCTAATAATAACGATTCTAGTATTATTTATACACTATAGTTTGTTTAATAAGTTTACATTAAAACTGTTCTTTTTACATACAATTAATGACAAGTTTTAGTTTCTCATATTTCTTCTTCTTCATGTTATAATTCAAATTATAACCATTATTATCTAGCTATTATAAGCTTATTTACTACTTCATCAGTAGTTTTCAACTTCTGTTTACAATTCATGGATTTTACAATGCTTTTTTGTTCTTTCTGTTGTTTAAAACATTATAATGTTACATAACCTTACTTGTAGGCTTACATTTAGCTCTATTGTTGTTCTATTATTACATTTTTGTAATACTCTTTTTGATTTACATTATTCTATTCATAATCATAAATAAAATTTGATTTCATTATTTTAGTACTTAGAAACTAATTATTGAATTAATAATTTTCTTTATTGAGTATCCAGTTTGTTACTGCAGTATGGAGTATAGGTTTTATCTTTTTTAACAATTTTTAATGCAGTTTACTGGAGTAAAATCTTCTTATTGATAATGTTCTTATCAGTTTCATTACATTATTCTTATCTCTTTTTATTATCTTAGACGATATTTATAGTACCTATACAATTTAGTTAATGACTTAGTATTTTGTTCTTCATGTATCATGGTCATGAAATGGTTTAAGTTGGGGCCTATTTTATGTAAGGGGAAAACATAACGTTACAATATTGTAATTACTTTTATTTCTATAATTATTTATAAGTATTACTTGTACCAACAAAACTGGCTTAGAAATGGGTCTACTTAGGAAATTATGGAATTCTGCTGAAATTTCGAATATTTAGTTCTGGAGGGGAATTGATCCCCTGATAACCCCCCTCCACAAGTGACTCCACTGATCCCACTCTACACAGTTCCAAGAAATCCTGTATTTAGAAGTTCAAAAGAAAGTGATACAGACTCTAAAGATCTCATTGTAGCATTCACTACTGGGACAATTCATGGTTTAGAGCTTCCCTTATGTGCCTGGTAAGTGAAGGAGAAGGGATCTATTTAACGTGCAAGTTGAAGAATATATTTAATTATTGCACTTAACTTGATATAAGTACTGATTACATTTCAGGATTATTATTTTTAGAAATAATGTATGTAAACCAGTTTTCCCCATATAAAGTTAATTAAAATTCTTTAATGCATAGCATTCCAGGCATTTACAGTAGTAGATTCGTATTACTAAATTTGAATTTACACAAATAATTCTCTTTGATTAACCACAGTTAAACACACAAACTAAATGCTGAGTGTCCTCCTAGTGTATAAATTCAGCTAAAACAGTATTCCAAAAACTTACCTTGTTACTAGAATATGTGACATGATGAACTTTTCATCATGTGTTCAACTTTGTTTTGGGAGGTAAGCATTTTAATAATTTTTATTTATGCAGGCGTATAGCAAAATCTGATCATCATGGAAAAGGAATAAGGCATTTTGTAAAAGCAATTAACTGATTAGTTCCTGCTGTATTACTAAATCATATTACAAGACCAAATTTTGTTTAATTGAAAAGATATATTTTAACTGTTTCTTTTGGTGCAATCTGTAAATTCCATGACACACATCCATAAAGGTTTGAAAATATGCTTACTCCAGTTTGATAGGAATAAATTCTCAAAAAACTAATACAAATTTGTTATGTCTGATCACACCAGCTATCCTGTCTATTGGCAATGAGACTTTTATCCAAATTTATCATATAGTATTGTGCCAAGATATTACACTACATTTGTATACTGTAATACAGTATATTATTTGCAGACTGACAGGGTTATAAAAAATTCTGAAAGAATTGTTGCTTTTGCAACACCATCCTTTATCAAGTGACTACTCAAATCTGCCAGTTTTTCACAGAAACTGAAGTTTGATGATTAGATCCATCATGACCTAGTGATGCTCCAAACATTTCAAGGATTCTCCTGGCCTTAAAAAACTGGACTGGCCTCATTGATTGACATGACTAATGTTAAATTTACTTTGGGATACTTCCAAACATAATACAGTTTACAATAAACAAACAAAATATTATGCCTGTCTAATTTTTCCAGAACTGTATACACATAATTTGATCTGGATAGAACATTTATTAAACAATAATACTATTTGATGCAAATAATTAAAATATCGGTATGGAGAACCATACATGACTACCATGTTTTAAGATTTATATTTGAAATCATTTTAGAAATGAAATATTTCCACAGAAACTACTTCTATCTTCAGCCTCAACCACAGAATTGTGATCACTAACATATACCACCTCATGTTAGCGCACTCGATTTTCACTGATGATGGCAGTCTACGGCACTCCCGAAACGTCTGGTTTTGCAGAAAACATTGTACCACGGCCAAACAGCCTGGGAATGAACTTTATCAACAAACTACTTCAATGTTGCTGATAACGTAGTACACATAAAAAATTATCCCCTCCCCTTCACCTATCATTTCCATTTATAGAAAATTTTCCCTTCCCCTACCCCTTTTCATTTATAGATATTGCATCTACCTTTCTACAGTGGATTATTATAACCTTTTCAGGATACTTTATTTATCAAAATTAAGTACTTTGCTCTTGTTAAAACAAAAAGTTGCAGGTAAACTACCCCTTCTCCTTAACCGATCTTCACCTAAATCAACAGACCTTGAGTCCTTTCTACAATATGCAAAAAATTATTTGAATTTGCGGGAATTATCATTCACTATAGACAAAATTCTACACACAGACATCTTTCTAAAAATGACTTTTCTTTATGTTTTGAGAGTAGTACAATCAGAATCAACCCTCACGGGACACTAATTATTAGATACAATTTTTACCTTCATTTAAGCCAGCTGTGAAACTCACTGTGTACTTTCTCAGAGGCCATAACATGTTCTTTTTAACGTTGCCAAACATAAATTGATGTTAAATTAAAAATAAAGTAAAGTCTTAGCACCTTAAGTTTGCAACGTGCAAGTTGAAGAATATATTTAATTATTGCACTTAACTTGATATAAGTGCTGATTACATTTCAGGATTATTATTTTCAGAAATAATCTATGTAAACCAGTTTTCCCCATATAAAGTTAATTAAAATTCTTTAATGCATAGCATTCCAGGCATTTATGGTAGTATATTTGTATTACTAAATTTGAATTTACACAAATAATTCTCTTTGATTAACCAGAGTTACACACACAAACTAAATGCTGAGTGTCCTCCTAGTGTATAAATTCAGCTAAAACAGTATTCCAAACACTTACCTTGTTACTATGGTGTCTTCGACGGGTACATTGGTGTATAAATTCGTTATGTCAAATGATGCTAATGTTGAGTTGTGTGGTATATGGATGTGTTCTAGTTTTTTGACAAGTTCTATGTTGTTTTTAACAGAGGTGTTGTTGGTTAGATTTATATGTTTTCTGATTAGTTTATCTAGGTGTCTGTCGATTTTGTGGGAGGGTGCTTGTGTGTTATTTATCAAAGGTCAAATGGGTATATTGGGTTTGTGTATTTTCGGTAATGCGTTTAGTTTTGGGGGGTTAGGTTTAATTTCTTTTTAGGTATTTTATGTTTTCTGTTTGGATTATGTATTTTGCATTATTTATGAATTTGTTTTTGGTATTTTATTGTGGGATCTTTGGTTATTTGAGTTATATTGTTTTCGGAGAAGAATTTCTCAGTTTTATTGTTTATTTCTTAAATATTAGAATTACCTTGGTTCCTTCTTTGCAATTATGTTTATTTCTTGTTTGTTCATTATGACTGTTGTAATTTCTATAGATACTTTTGGTGTGTTTGTTGTAATTTTGTGTTTTACATAATCTTTTGTGATTAAATCATTTGGTGTAAAATGTTCCAGATTATAAAATACACCTAACAGTTTTAACATACAATACAATATATATAGTAACACCTCTATACATAGTAACAGGTATATCAATATGCCTGTAATCATAGGTAGGGGAAAGTAATGGCAAATCTTGCATAATCTTGTTATCAGTTATTGTTATTATTCGGCTAGTGCTATTAAATTCATATTGGCCCAAAGTGATCACAAAAGGAATTTATTATATTTGTTTACAGTCATCAGTGTAGATTCCAAGTGATGATTTGAAATTTATATAAATTAATTTTCACTCACATGAATGAAGTTGCAACCGTAAAGAAATACAGAATATATTTTCTATGACAGCAGACAAGACAGGACACTTGTATTTTGCCTTTTATGTGTGTACATACATTCAGACATCATTTATTTGGATTGACTTCTGCAAGCTTGAAATCAGATACTAATAATGTTTTATGAATATTAATTACTACACTTTCACATGTGAAACTAACTTTGTTTATTTTCCTCGTACGACGTTTCAGTGTGGTGTTCGCCTTCCTCAGCGAGGTATGATACAGAATGTCCGGAACTTGTAACGGTTTGTCTAGTTGGTAGGTTGTGTGGGTCAGTGTGGAGGTGGAAGGGGGTTATGTACAATTATAATCCTCAAAGTATATAATTGAATTAATTGGGATGTTTTGTTAAATTGTTACGACGGTCTCACCGATCGTCACATAGCACAGTGGAAACCAAAATAAAACACACTTATGAATTTGAAAATTACATTTATTATATATTTCATTGGTGTTGTTACATGCTTGTTCACTTCTTTTGTTACATTTAAATCAGTGTTGTGTTGTTATTAGCTACGATGGTAGAGTTATTAGTACAGACGAGGATGCTGCAGTTTCTTTTCTTAAAGAAAAAGATTTTGTTCACAATCCTCGTCAATGTAGTAATGGACATGATATGATTTTAGCGCTTGGGCAGCAACAGCGTTGGTGTTGCAATAAGAAGACTTGCCGTGAGTATAAGCCAGTTCGCAAGGACACATTTTTAGAGGGGTCCAAATTACCGCTGAGAACAATAATAAAATTTATTTTTGACTGGTGTGAAGGGCGTAGTAGTGTGAAAAACAGTAAAAATCAACTGAAAATTGACGCCAAAACACACGCACATTGGACGGCTTACTTAAGACATATCTGTGCCGTAGACATCATGAGCAACCCACAGAAAATTGGAGGACTGAATTTAACAGTTGAAATTGACGAGAGTCTCTTTGCCAAGAGAAAAAATAATGTTGGCCGGGTGTATCCACAACAGTGGGTTTTCGGAGGATTCTGTCGAGAAACAAAGGAATGTTTCTTGTGTCGTGTCGAAGATCGATCAGCAGGTACTCTCCTACCTCTCATAGTGGCAAATATTGAACCAGGGTCCATTATAATGTCAGATGAGTGGTGTTCATACCGTCAAATTGTTAATTTGCCACAACAGTACACTCATTTGACTGTAAACTATAGTTATAACTTTGTGGATCCTCAAACAGGAGCGCATACACAAGGCGTAGAAAGCATGTGGCGGTCCTGTAAACGCCGAAACATGATTGAATGTGGTATGAGAAGGGAACGCTTAGATTCCTATTTAAGTGAGATCATGTGGCGAACAAGAAATGCAAACCAGGATTTGTTCGAGTTCATGTGGCGGTCCGCAGAGGTCCAGAATATCTTTCCAGGTGATGCATCGACAATAATTGTGTAGTTACTGGAACAATCTGGGGATTCACAGACACTTAACTTGCTGTATTAATGTAGAAGCGTGTAGAGTCACCTCCTTACCACTCACGACTACCTGTAACAATATTGTAAATAATTATAAGCTGAACACTTTTGAAAAAAGTGCTAAGTGAAGGAAGAAAAAGTGTAATATAATGAGTGATCAGTAATAACAGAAAAGACTGTTAAAATTAATGATTCACCCCAAATGTATGAAACAAAAGAAACATAGACTATAAGTAAGATTAAGGGAGACATGATTTATATTATTCTGAATGTTCAGCAACATTGTATTAATTAGGATTTAAAGCCAAGTCCCATATTTGTTTCAAGGGAAAAGACTACAATTAGAAGGTTCAATTTGTTTAATTAATTGTATTAAGAGTTAGTTATATTTAAATATGTTTTGTGTGTAATAATGTTAGTAATATTGCTATTAAGAATATTATGCTATTATGGCTATTATGAATTGTCAAAGAAGAAAAAGGTTGTAAGAAAATAGACACACTGTTATGTATAAAATACCATAGATACCTAAATTAGGCTCAGACACACTAAATAGAATTAATCAATCAACAAAATTTGGCAAACTAAGGAAAAAATTACTACTATGGAATGTAAACCAGTTTGTAATAAGTAATAATCCCATCAATCAATGTAATCCCAGCCATAAAGGCACAACTCTAAAGTAGCATGTCTATAATTCCTGTTTTAAGGTAATATTAGTGTTGGAAGGTAATAGAAGTATTAATTTCAGATAATCAAACCACTATAAACTACTCCTTTCCCTTAACTGATCTTCACAAAGAACAATACGTCTTGAGTACTCTACAAATCAGGGCTGTACGCAGAAAATTATTTTATTCAGTTTGAATTTGCGGCTCTTATCGTTTGCCACAGAAAATACCCTTGGTAAAACATTAAAACTACCCCTTTCCGTTAACCAATCTTCACCAAAACCAATAGGTCTTGAGTACTATACAAATCAGGGCTGTATGTAAAAAATTATTTGATTCTAAATATAATTATTACACTACTATTGTGTTCCGAGTCGTAGTGTAATAATTATATTTAGTTAATTAATGGACACGTCATGGACAACGAAATCCAAGTATTCGATTCTGTTTGAATTTGTGGCTGTTATCGTTTGCCATAGAAAAAAATCTACACACACACACACACACACACACACACACACACACACACACATTTCGAAAATGACTTTTCATGTTTTGAGGGTAGTACAATCAGAATCTACAAAAATCTCGAACACGATTTTTTTTGCCATCACCATTCCCTTAAGGACATGGAAGTAAAAGGTAAGGGGCTTAACAATATCTACCACTTTTTAGATAAAGAAGGAGTATGCACTACGGTTAATAGCTTATGCTACAAGATACATAAGTGTTTATTTTAAAAATTAGTACAGTAACATACAAGACAGGTTACATGAACAATTGCTGGAAGAAACGGAGAATAAACAGTTACAGTGAGGTCAAAAGACGTAGAATTGAGCACTACAGAGTCAATTGGGTTTGTAAAGAAACATCAAACCCAATGTACTATCATTACACACAACAATGTACTATCATTACCTAACCAACCACAACACTCATGTAGAGTAGATGTATTATTTAGGAAGTATCTGTGCCTCAACCCAGTACTAAATACAGTATACTGTAACAGGCTCTACTGTTTCACACTGTAAATAAAGAAGACAGGCAATAATATATATTGTAACGTTTATCCCTTTTTCTTACCTTTAAATCTGTAGTATCTTGTAGTTACCTTGTAGTATTCTATATTGTAATAGATGTATTGGTATTGTTTTTGTATTCGTCAGTCTCACCTAACATTATAGTTAAATTGTGTACCTTTAATTCAATTGTAAAGAAGACTGTTTGCATTAAATGTAATGTAATAATGTAACAATATCTATGTGTAGGCTGAGGAGAATGGAATGGCTGTTTACTTACCACTTTACCTGGTATTTTGGTCACTTAACCAAAAATTTGTCCATTTTAAGTACAGACTCTAACCTATCAGATTGCAATGTAACTGGCATTTGTTGAAAACAAGATTAAACGATCACTCATATGTTCAACCCCCCCCCACAGAGAGAGGGAGGGGGAAGAGAGAGAGAGTTATATATCATTGTTGAATAATTAAGACATTCCTTTTAACAAAAATATACTTTTTAATTAAATTATTACAACTATTTATTTTTACTTTAATTATATTTATGTTTCTGAAGTAATATTACAATACAATGCAATAATTAAAATAAAAGTATATTTTTGTTAAAAAGTATTTTATTTTTTATTGAATAATAATAATAACATAAGAATATAGAATAAAGTAATTTGTAAATATATCGTTATACTTCTGATATGTAAAGTAGTATACATCAATAGTCTACTCTCATACAGTATACGAATTTGTTGGAAAATATCATGCACACTACTTGGCAAAGGTTCAACACTGATTTTAAAATGTTTTGTTTAATGCAAACACTGAAACACACTATACACAAGAAATAGAACTCATCATGAACATAACGTGATTATATTACTTCTTATGGTATAAGAATATGATATCGGTTTTTTGTTTATACCCACTTGTAAAGGAAAAAGTACAGCAGATAATTATTTTATAAATAACTTTGTTACAGCTGCTGTGAAGTTGTTTAGATTAAATAATGTAACCTAACCAACTTTTAAGTATTGAATATTAAATATAAGTATATTTAATCCTCAGAGAAAATGAACAATTAACACCAGTTTTTGAAAGAACCATTAAAGGAGAGAAGATGAGCTTGTGTACGAAATGCAAAGTGGAGTATCTTATGTAGATATGAAAGCTCAACAGTTCAAGCCAAATACATATGAATGGAGATGATTGGTAATATCTGGGACCTGTCACACAACAGAACACCATACAATGATGATAGTGTGTATCACTTATTTCATCACATCTCTTACCATGTAATGTGCCTGCTTTTAATAATATTCTCAAAGGATTTTAATACTTTGTTTTGACTGGTTTCACTGTGTAAATTACAACTATACACAAGAAATAGAACTCATCATGAACATAACGTGATTATATTACTTCTTATGGTATAAGAATATGATATCGGTTTTTTGTTTATACCCACTTGTAAAGGAAAAAGTACAGCAGATAATTATTTTATAAATAACTTTGTTACAGCTGCTGTGAAGTTGTTTAGATTAAATAATGTAACCTAACCAACTTTTAAGTATTGAATATTAAATATAAGTATATTTAATCCTCAGAGAAAATGAACAATTAACACCAGTTTTTGAAAGAACCATTAAAGGAGAGAAGATGAGCTTGTGTACGAAATGCAAAGTGGAGTATCTTATGTAGAGATGAAAGCTCAACAGTTCAAGCCAAATACATATGAATGGAGATGATTGGTAATATCTGGGACCTGTCACACAACAGAACACCATACAATGATGATAGTGTGTATCACTTATTTCATCACATCTCTTACCATGTAATGTGCCTGCTTTTAATAATATTCTCAAAGGATTTTAATACTTTGTTTTGACTGGTTTCACTGTGTAAATTACAAACCTGAATATAGTGCTGGAATACATACGGTAATCAATTTTTCCATTCACAGCCACATTTCACATTAAATCACGAATGCCTGCAAAGAAAAATGTATTACATCACCGGACACATAAAGTACTGACATATGAACATTAATCAATTATTTTATTTAATCAGTCAACATTCTAGGAGACCAATATTAAAGGGTTTACAGATTATTGACGCATCCACCAAAACACACACACACAGGTTGTGATATGTGTTACAATTGTGTCTTATTTTCAGCCAACCGTTCTTTTACAGGTGAAATCAGTACAATTATACCTCGTGAGTATAAGGTTAGTTTAATCTGTACCCTATGATATTAAACATAATAATACACTGAACATGATTATTACACTTTATATGATATCAGCTTTTTGGCTTAATATCCACTTGTAAAAGAAAAAATACAAAATGATTATTATTTTATAATTAACTTTGTTACAGCTGGTGTGAAGTTATTTAGAATAATAATGTAACCTAACCTACTTTTAAGTACTGAATACTTTTAATGTGTCATGTACTGTGTTCAATAAGGAAACGAAATACTTTTACAGAGTACTTAAAATCCTTGAAAATGGTATTGGATTAAGCTTGAGCAATGAATAATTAAACTAAGCACATGATTTCGAAGTCAATATCATTATGAACTACGTATTCTAAATAGAACATACCAAATTGATAATACTTACCAAAATCATGTAAAACAAGAATCATAAAGGGGCCTCATATTTTTTTATATCTTCAAGCATTTTCTCGAACAAATCCTGGTTTGCATTTCTTGTTCGCCACATGAACTCACTTAAATAGGAATCTAAGCGTTCCCTTCTCGTACCACATTCAATCACGTTTCGGCGTTTACAGGACCGCCACATGCTTTCTACGCCTTGTGTATGCGCTCCCGTTTGAGGATTCACAAAGTTATAACTATAGTTTACAGTCAAATGAGTGTACTGTTGTGGCAAATTAACAATTTGACGGTATGAACGCCACTCATCTGACATTATAATGGACCCTGGTTCAATATTTGCCACTATGAGAGGTAGGAGAGTACCTGCTGATCGATCTTCGACACGACACAAGAAACATTCCTTTGTTTCTCGACAGAATCCTCCGAAAACCCACTGTTGTGGATACACCCGGCCAACATTATTTTTTCTCTTGGCAAAGAGACTCTCGTCAATTTCAACTGTTAAATTCAGTCCTCCAATTTTCTGTGGGTTGCTCATGATGTCTTCAGCACAGATATGTCTTAAGTAAGCCGTCCAATGTGCGTGTGTTTTGTTGTCGATTATCAGTTGATTTTTACTGTTTTTCACACTACTACGCCCTTCACACCAGTCATAAATAAATTTTATTATTGTTCTCAGGGGTAATCTGGACCCCTCTAAAAATGTGTCCTTGCGAACTGGCTTATACTCACGGCTGGTCTTCTTATTGCAACACCAACGCTGTTGCTGGCCAAGCGCTAAAATCATATCATGTCCATTACCACACTGACGAGGATTGTGAACCAAACCTTTTTCTCAAAGAAAAGAAAGTGCATCCTCTTCTGTACCAATAACACTTGACAGTTCATCATAGCTAATCATAATTAATTAATAATTAATGTGAAACTCCCAACACAACACTGATTTAAAATGTAACAAATTCGGTGAACAAGCATGATAACTTTTTCAGTTACCGCCATCGTAACAACACAATTTTACCACGTGCTGTACAAATGGCATTTGGTCTTTGACTATTCTAAGCAAAATACAAGCCCTTTAGGAAAAAACAGGTAACTTTTAAAACAAATTTAAAGACTCTCTGTATTAAATTTAAAGTCTACTAAAATTAACGACACATGTTATTTCAAAAGGACAGTGAATAACTCAAAAGGATACTAAATCATTCTTACTACTGTTCAGGTGCAGTATGTACTGCAGAGGCAGATTTATGCATAGGCAAAGTAGGGAACTGGTGGCAAATTTTGTGAATACCGGAGAGATGCGGACACGGAGATTTGCAAATACAAGCTATTTCTGGAGATTTGCGGACACTAGGCCTTTTGCTACCTGAAAGAGGGACGACAAAATTCCAAAAGTATTTCTATACCGGAGGTTTGCGGACAGGCCGTATCTAAGGTGCGCCCGCTTGTAAAATTTTATGACAGGGTCATAGTCCGAGATGCGCCCATTTTACTTCGAGTCCCCCACGTAGCTGCGACCCCCCCTGCGTTTTATTATTTCTATCCTAACCTATCTACCAACAGTCGTTTGTGACAAACTTTGTTTTATGGTTTTATATAATAAATTCGCTTCGATTTTATATATAAAGTTTCTGGTCAGTCACTCAATTCGAGTGTTTGGGTTTCGAGTGGTCAGGTATAGAATAAGGGATTATTCTCTTCTGCACCACGCACATTGACCATTTTCAGGTACACCGGGCGCAACTCATCTTGGCCCTGCGGACACTACCCTTTCGGGTGTGATAGAATGTGGAACCATGTCAATGAACCCGCCAACCAGTTTACCAGTACGAATCCACTCCAAGTATTTATCACTTTGAGTTTGACATTTGTAGAGTGAAGACGAGTATGGAAGTTGTTACAACTACTAAGGGTAAACCTTGTGCCCATTACAACGGTTATGCGTATCGTAAATTTCGGGAGTCGAAAGAAGGTGTTGTTACGAAGATGTGTTTACGGGAGAAGTCCAATCGCTTTAAAGGAAAGATGCGGTTGAAGAAAGAAGATGTTTTAGACGTTTCCGAACATTTGTGTGGACCACCTGATGACGCATCGTTAGAAGTGAGGAAGCATGTGGAGAAGGCAAAGAAGAGGGCACGTGAAGAAAATACTCAGTTATCTGCGATATACACAGATGAAATTGGAGATCTTCATAATAGAGGTTATGATTTTGTCACAGTAATGCCCCATGCAGAAACATTGAAGAGAGCCATGTGGGATCATTGATGTAAAGCCCAAGGAAACCAGCATGAACCAAAGAATTGCGAAGATATTGTTCTTTCAGAAGACATTCTAAAAATGAGCGATGGCAGCTATTTCCTTCTTAAAGATGGCGCATTAGAAGAGAGAATTATCGTTTTTAGTGGCAGCAAAGGAAAGGAATGTCTAGGAAACTCTTCACATTTTTTAATGGACGGTACATTCAAGAGCTTGTGTAAGCAATTTACACAATCCATGCAGATTTGTTTGGCGTCCAAGTGTGGTACATGTAGACTTCGAGGCTTCTGTGATTGCGGCCCTTCGTCAAGTTTTCCCCACAGCTGAAATAAGTGGATGTTACTTCCACATGAAAAAGTGTTTGTGGAGGAAGGTCCAAGATGTAGGCCTAACAGAGGACTATCGCCAGAATGAAGAAATAAGGCTTCGCATCAGTATGTGTGGAGCATTGGCGTTCTTAAATTTATTCCTATCAAACTTGAGTAAGCATATTTTCAAACCTTTATGGACGTGTGTCATGGAATTTACAGATTGCACCAAAAGAAACAGTTAAAATATATCTTTTCAATTAAAAAAAAATTTGGTCTTGTAATATGATTCGGTAATACAGCAGGAACTAATCAGTTAATTGATATTACAAAATGCCTTATTCCTTTTCCATGATGATCAGAATTTGCTATACGCCTGCATAAATAAATATTATTAAAATGCTTAACTCCCAACACAAAGTTGAACACATGATGAAAAGTTCATCATGTCACATATTCTAGTAACAAGGTAAGTTTTTGGAATACTGTTTTAGCTGAATTTATACACTAGGAGGACACTCAGCATTTAGTTTGTGTGTTTAACTGTGGTTAATCAAAGAGAATTATTTGTGTAAATTCAAATTTAGTAATACAAATCTACTACTGTAAATGCCTGGAATGCTATGCATTAAAGAATTTTAATTAACTTTATATGGGGAAAACTGGTTTACATACATTATTTCTAAAAATAATAATCCTGAAATGTAATCAGTACTTATATCAAGTTAAGTGCAATAATTAAATATATTCTTCAACTTGCACGTTAAATAGATCCCTTCTCCTTCACTTACCAGGCACATAAGGGAAGCTCTAAACCATGAACTGTCCCAGTAGTGAATGCTACAATGAGATCTTTAGAGTCTGTATCACTTTCTTTTGAACTTCTAAATACAGGATTTCTTGGAACTGTGTAGAGTGGGATCAGTGGAGTAACTTGCGGAGGGGGGTTATCAGGGGATCAATTCCCCTCCAGAACTAAATATTCGAAATTTCAGCAGAATTCCATAATTTCCTAAGTAGACCCATTTCTAAGCCAGTTTTGTTGGTACAAGTAATACTTATAAATAATTATAGAAATAAAAGTAATTACAATATTGTAACGTTATGTTTTCCCCTTACATAAAATAGGCCCCAACTTAAACCATTTCATGACCATGATACATGAAGAACAAAATACTAAGTCATTAACTAAATTGTATAGGTACTATAAATATTGTCTGAGATAATAAAAAGAGATAAGAATAATGTAATGAAACTGATAAGAACATTATCAATAAGAAGATTTTACTCCAGTAAACTGCATTAAAAATTGTTAAAAAAGATAAAACCTATACTCCATACTGCAGTAACAAACTGGATACTCAATAAAGAAAATTATTAATTCAATAATTAGTTTCTAAGTACTAAAATAATGAAATCAAATTTTATTTATGATTATGAATAGAATAATGTAAATCAAAAAGAGTATTACAAAAATGTAATAATAAAACAACAATAGAGCTAAATGTAAGCCTACAAGTAAGGTTATGTAACATTATAATGTTTTAAACAACAGAAAGAACAAAAAGCATTGTAAAATCCATGAATTGTAAACAGAAGTTGAAAACTACTGATGAAGTAGTAAATAAGCTTATAATAGCTAGATAATAATGGTTATAATTTGAATTATAACATGAAGAAGAAGAAATATGAGAAACTAAAACTTGTCATTAATTGTATGTAAAAAGAACAGTTTTAATGTAAACTTATTAAACAAACTATAGTGTATAAATAATACTAGAATCGTTATTATTAGAATAATATTCTAGTAAGGAAGATATGATTAACCAATAAGTATAAACAAAGTAAATAATGAAACAAGATACATGGACTAAACCTTCAGAATACTGATACTGAAGATAATAACAACTAGAATAAGTAAGAAAAACAATATTAAAGGACAAACTATGTTGTCAAAGCTTCAGTAAATTGTGAAGAATGTTTTAGAATAATGATGTAATAGGAAGAAACATGTATTTTCAAGGTATGAATGAAATTAAGGGTCAATACCATAGGCAAATGAGCCTAGAACATTTGTATGTTATTCATACGGTAGTAAATAATTGTTAAGTTATGTCATTATTATTGTAGTGAAAGTTGAATCAGGGTATCAAGAACAATGTAAAGTAATTGTCTGATAGCAAAAGTAATTATTTTAAACGTACGAAAGAAACTAAGGTGTCCACTACAATGGGCCAGTAGGCCCTATACCTGAATAACTTATTTCTACTATTTGTAAACAATTATTGCTAATAATTGTCATTATTAGTGTAACAAAAGTGAAAGCCAAGCATCAAGAACAATTTAGAATAATAGTCTTGTATTAAAAACAAGAATTGTAAAAATATGAAAAAATAATGTTCAAACTATAATAGGCCAAAATGCCTAGACAAATTATGTATGTTAATTGTAAGAAATTATTATTGATTTTTGTCATTAGTATTGTTGTAAAAGTTGTAGGGAGTTATAAGGAACAATTGTGATCAGTTATATCACAATAAAGTTAAGTAATATTATTAGAAGAAAGAGAATTAGAATGTCAGGAACACAGGTTGGGTTATGCCTAGTTAGCCAAACATGACTTTTATAAATTGGGACATTATTAATTACTGTAAATAATGTTACACTCAATGGTTAGTAAGTAAATATCATTCTTTAATTTTCTTAATTCTTAACCTCATATTATGAGTACAAATGTATGCCTTCTTATAAGTAACTTTACTAATGAAAATTCTTTTTAAAAAAGAGACTTGTGTCCATGTTAACAGCAAAGATGACTATTACTGAAGCTCTTACAACTGTCATATGATAATGGGATGACAGTGTATCAGTTAGAATAATCAACAACTTATTAAGGCACACTGTAAAGAGGTATGTTTTAATCATTTTGCACACATCATTCCAGAAGTCTGTTCTAAAAACAATTATAATCAAACTGCTGTTTCAACAGTACTAATAATGCAGCATGGCAAAATTTAAACCATTTTTATTGGTCTGAACATTTGTTTCAAGCTGAATATACCAAATATGTTTGTAATAGGTTTATAATTTAAGATGTGAAGTATATGAAGCCTTTACTAGTACCTGTTCATTAGACAACAAATAATAACTATAATTTCCATTAATTTTGTTAATGTTCTTTATCATTCATTATTTTGTTATTTTTTTACTGTCAGGAAAAGTTCTGATGTAATTTCTGTACGTGTTATTTTTGGTCTCTCTCTCTCTCTCTTTCTCTCTCTCCCCCTCTCATTGTATTTTTTGAAAAAAAAAAAACATAAAAAACTGACACTCCTCTGTATGTGTCCACATTGCATACAATTAACCCTTAATTGCCCAGGTAGGCGTATAGAGTACGCCAGCCACGCAAGTTTTGCTGTAAATGAAAACCTACCAATCATCGAGGCACGGCCCCCTCAGTACACTCCTACCAACTCCCTCCGAGCACAATGATCCGTTTGAATTTCACCAGTCTGTTATCACAAGCCGAAGTAGTGACGTCTTTTACTTGCCGGTCGGTTTGGCGTACTCCGTACGCCACCCCTCCAACTATGTCGCGGAATGAAATTGTGCGGCCCGAAGATTTCGAACGTGTTTTACGTGAACTGTCGGATGAAGAGAAGCAAAATTCAGGCGTTGACACTGACATTCAATCATCTGATATTGACGAACGTGAGATTACCGAACAGAGTGACCACAATAGTGATTCCGAAATAGATGGTGATCTTCCTCAACCACTTCCAAGGACTTCTGACGACGAGGTGAGTGATACCGATGACAACGATTTTTTTACTAAAACTATTTACAAAAAGAAGAAAGTAAGAGGAAGGGTTGTAAAGGAAATCAGTAAAATTTATAAATGGAAGAAGGGCCCTATAAAAAGTAAATTTTCGCGTACGCCTAGTAAAAATATTGCAAAACAAGTACTTCCGGCTTCCAAAGACTGTGCCGACGTGAAAGACGAAATTTCCGCTTTCTTGAAGATTATAAACTTAGACATGATTGATTCTCTAGTGAAATACACTAACATGTACATACAGCGTAACAGAACAATGGAGGACCCTAAGAAAATCTCAAAAAATAGTGCAAAGGACACAAGCAGATCAGAAATAATGGCTGTCATTGGGATTTTATTCTTATTAGGATACAAAAAAATGTCTAAAATACATCTTGACGAAGCATAGGCTCGGGATGGCACTGGCATTGAAATATTGCAAGGGGTGATGGGGCTGAAAAGATTCAGATATCTTCTAGCTTCCATAAGATTCGATGACACATCCACAAGACTTACTCGAAAAACAGCCGATAAGTTAGCTGCAATACGGGAGTTTTACGACTCTTTCAATGACAACTGTGATAAATTTTATTCGCCTGGGGATCAACTGACGGTTGATGAAAAGTTAGAGCCATTTCGTGGCAGGTGCTCTTTCATTCAATACATTCCTAATAAGCCGGCCAAGTATGGCCTTTAAAATATTAGCAGTTGTTGATTCGCGAACTTTTTATTGCTTGAAATTGGAAATGTATTGTGGCACTCAACCTCCTGGACCGTATGAAGCTTCGAATGCGAGCTTGAATATCGTCAATAGGCTGATTAGCCGCTATAAAGGTTCTAACAGAAACCTGACTACCGATAACTGGTACACTAGTTATCCTTTAGCCAAATCTCTCCTCGCCAGTGGTATTACCCTCGTGGGTACACTAAAAAAGAACAAAAAAGAAATCCCTTTTCAATTACAGCCAACAAAACTTCAATTTTTTGTTTTCAAAAAGATGTCACGATGGTTTCTTACATGACCAAAAAAAATAAATGTGTAATTCTTCTCAGCACCGCGCACGACGAAGATAAAATTGATTCAGAGACACAAAAACCAAAAATAATCATGGACTATAACAAGTTCAAAGGTGGAGTGGATGTAGTAGACCAACTCGGTGGCAACTACACCGTAGCCCGTAAAACAAAGAGATGGACGATGGCAACTTTTTTTGCGCTTCAAAACGTGGCAGGCATAAATGCACAAATCCTTTTGAATTTCTCTGAACCCAGTGCTTCTCCCAAGTTTAGAAGAATATTTTTGAAAAACTTAGCGACGTCTCTTATGAAGCCACACCTTCAAGATTGTGCAAACTTACGAAGCCTACCTGTGCATTCAAAAGCAATAATTCGTAGAGTGCTTTCTTCGGACGGAATAAACGAGGAGCAGGAAATACAACCACCCTCAAAAAAGGGAAAAGGACGATGCACTTCATGCGGAAGAGCAAAAAACAACTACACTACGATTTGTTGCTCAGAATGTTCTGCCTTTACATGCAAAACTCATTTGGCGAAAACAGTTTATCTCTGCGGAACATGTGTCAATAAAAATGAACTGGATGACGAAGATTAAGTGTTTGACAATTGTTCAACGTCTGTCATTATTGGGGAGACTGTCCCACTACAAATCCAGCAGCGGTGAGGGTGGGGAGTCTGGAGACAAGCAGTGCCGATTCTGCGCGCCAGCAGCAAGCAGTTAAACTATGTAAACTTTTAAACTTGTTAAACTACTGTATATATAGGCTAAACTTTTAAACTTGTATACTTTATAACCAACATTGTACTGTGAACAATATAGTGTTCTTACTTAGTGAACTTTTTGCGTGAATCTTATTTCACCTGCCTTTTAAACTCAAACAACAATAATTACTGAAAACGTTGTTTGTGCTTTTGTTTTTATTTTTGAAATGTTGTTTGAAACTTTTTGTAAGAAAATATATATATATATACATATATATGTAGGACAGCCATTTCCTCTTTCATATTTCGTTTCAATAAACGCATATAATTACCCGCATGTTTTGTTTTATTATATTATTTCGCTTTTTCAATGTTATCACGTTCACTTCGTTGTGCAACAAAAAACATGTTCTCTTGGTAGTGTTCTGTTTGTTGCGGCTTATCTCAACGGCTTAGCTCGTTTGTTTACAAACGATAATTACAATTTTGTTTATAACCAAGATAATTACATTGAAGGACAAAGAAATAATATTATGAAACGAAAAACGTTCTAGAGCAGAGAAAAATAAATTGTTTTATTTTCTGGAGCTTAATTACTTGGAATTGTTATCAAAATGACACATGGTGTGTCATTCACAGTCAACATGTTAAAAAATTACAAGCAGTTGATGATAATTTTGTGGGACAGACCAACAAACTGGCGTACTCAGTACGCCGCCCAGGCAAAATTGTATCGCCAAACCGCCCGGGCAATTAAGGGTTAAAAAAATTAAAAACATAGTTGTGATCTTGCAAAAGAGGATCAGTCCTCTGTGTGTTTTAATGATAATTAGTTAATCAATGAACATGTCATGGACAACAAAATGCAAAAATTTACAAATGAATAATGAAAACACAAAGATTAAAAACTAATAAGAAATCATTATAGACAGTAAGAAACAAATTAGTAAGATTTATTAATGAATCAAAGGAATTCAGAAATTCAACTGATAATCACACATTAGTACATAGTGTTACTAATTTCACAATTCCACAAAATTTGTAATTATTGGATAGTGAACATTGGATTTCAATATAGTGAGCGTACACATATTAATTTTAAGCATGTTTTACAAATAGTGAATGGAAAAGAAAATAAATACACGATTTCAACTTTCTTTAACTGAAAACAAGAAATTCTTTTGAGTTAGTGTAATGTGTTGTGTAGTACTGTAAAACAGAGCAGTGCTGTTAGTGTACTAATTAAGATGCATTAAATGTATAAATAAAGCTAATGAGTTATTCTTAGATGACATCATTAATCTTATTGGTAATGGTGTAAAAGCCTTCCCACAGCGGTTGCAGGTTTCGGCTGATTTCTTTCTTCCTTATCATGTTATAGAACTAAGCCTGGCAGCAGGTGTGAGCCCTGAAGAAATTGCAACCAGTCTTCATCTTTGTATTTGCCAAAATAAAGTTGTTCTGAGCCAGGTCATGTAAATTCAGGTTAGGCCAAGTTGCTCATTAGACTTTGTCTAAATTTTAAAGATATAAAGTGTTGATAAAGATTTTAGGACCGTACATTAAAAATATTGTTTGCACATATGAGTAGGAAGCAGATGTATTAATATAATATGTTACCCAACAAGATACAGGAACAATTATGTATATTTAATTAAGTAGTTAGTGGACTTAAAACCTGCAGTAGAAACTCCAGTTTTTATAAAACAAATAGGGAGAGAATTGAAGATTTGATGTTTGTAAATGTTAGCCTATATCTATTTTCTTCACAAGTAACTAATGGCTGGTTATTTGTAATCACGTTTTCTCATAATGTATGTTGTTAATGACCTTTTTTTAAGGGTATGAAAAAAACAACAGATATTGGTATTTGAAAAAAGGTGAATTTTATTGGTACATACTAAAGTATAGAGTCAAATTTGTTTCTATTCATTAACAAAGGTCCATACTGTAATAATTTTGTGTGTAATATACAAGCATTCTTTAATATGTTTATGAGATTCTCCCAATTTTATTTGCATTAATTCAGACCGTAGTAACATTAAATTCCACTGTAACCCATTATTAATACTTAATCATTTGCATGTTAACAGAAACTGCACATTGCTTTTTATTGCATTATGTTGAAAAAAGGATTTTAATGTACTTGTTTGGTTATACATTAGATTGTACTAGGTTCTAAATTGGAAGTACGTTTTAATTCCGGTACTTTGAATAAATACAGCCTTTAATGTTATATACAGCCTTTGAATGTACACTAACTAAGGAAATGTCTGTTAAGTCTAATTAATTTTAAAAATGTAAAAGGTTAAGTTAAATAATTAAACGTAGCCACAACCTCCCAAAATCGTATCTGTACCGTAATTATGTGCGATAAATGTAAACTAATTTCTGTACTTCCAATAAATACACCCTTTTAATGTACACGAACAAAGTAAATTTTATTTAAGTTACATTGTCGTATGTAACCTCCATAAGCTGGCATTACTTACTTCGAATAAATACAGCCGTTAATGTTATATACAGCCTTTTATCCATACAATAAATACAGCCTTTGAATGTATACTAACTAAGGAAACGTTTGTTAAGTCTAATTAATTTTAAAAATGTAAAAGGTTAAGTTATATTGTTAAACGTAGCCACAACCTCCCAAAATCGTCTCTGTACCGTAATTATGTGCGATAAATGTAAACTAATTTCTGTACTTCCAATAAATACATCCTTTTAATGTACACTAACAAAGTAAATTTGATTTAAGTTACATTGTGTACATAACCTCCATAAGCTGGCATTAGTTACTTGTGAAGAAAACAGTTGAATGTACACATCGGACACAGAAATATAGTACACGCGCGGCGACGGAAGTTACATTTTACCGCTGACTACTCCCCAAGACCCGAGTTATAACCTATAGAGTGGCTGATATTGATAAGCTATATTATACTTTTTATTAATGTGATTTTAACTTCACTACACATCTCACGTAAATGATGAGATTGTTGTAGTGGGCATTTATGCACTTTATCTTAAATATCTTTTACCTTAAATATCTGTAATGCATTTAATTTACTTTTGTTGTTGCTTATTATTTTAAGTTTTTATATATGTATTTATATTCATTTTATTACAATTTGTTTTTTATTTTTATTTGTAAAATTTTGTTTATTCTTATTCACTCTTGTGGCTTACTGTTATGTTTTTATTATACGTTTCTGATGTTTTTTCACATTATTTTTTGTGGTATTACGTGTAGGCCTACTCTAAATTATTTAATTGCCCCGATTTTTGCAACTGATTTGTCTAACCAATGTTAGTTTGTTTACTACTAGTGAAAACTTAAATTGGTATTCCCAAAGGGAGATAGGCCTATAAATTCTCTAGTTTCTTATTTTCATTTAAACAGTAATAGTTTAATAAAGTCACAGTGTAAAGTAACACTGTTAATACTTTTAGTTTCAATTTATTCTTATAACAAATTATATAGTATAGGTTATATAATATCTTCAAATAAATACACAGCAAGTAGGTTTATTAATATATTAATAGGTTTATCTAGGTGAAAATAAACCTACTTGCAGTGTATTTATTTGAAGATATTACATAGGAGGCCTGCAGGAAACTCAAAACGAGTTACTTACAAAGGATAATATAGGTAATGTATATATAGTATATAATAACAGGTATTTGTACCTGTTAGTTTTTTGGAACAAAATTTTCATACCTAGTATTTTAAAATAACAGTTTAGCCCACCTCTAATTGGCAGGCTTTTCTATAGACATGGACAACCACACTCCCCTCCTTAGTTCTTAGTATTTACCGGAAGTTGACTAGTTGACTATCTCTGTATTTAGAATTTTACCAACAAGGATGGTCAACATGGCAACATCCGCTGTTGTCCATCACTGCATTTAGAGATGGGCGAATTCGATCACTTTAGTGAACTCGATCAGTACATCTCAATCAGTGAAATGATTCGATCCTTAAGATTCGATCACTATTTAGCGAGTTCACTTAACTTCAGTTATTAATTGTATTCTTTACATCAATAAAGTACCTACATAAATTCGATCATATTAGATTCGCTAACAGAACTGTATTATTTCAGTTATTATATAAATTTCTAATAGTTGAATGATTATATACACCCCCCCAAAATATATTTTGATATTGAAAAC
Source organism: Magicicada septendecula (assembly GCA_034769895.1). Taxonomy (NCBI): domain Eukaryota; kingdom Metazoa; phylum Arthropoda; class Insecta; order Hemiptera; family Cicadidae; genus Magicicada; species Magicicada septendecula. Next base: position 443,018,241 of record CM068368.1, read on the forward strand.
AAACAGCGAGATTCATCTGTTCCGTTTTTTTTTAATTTAATAAATACAGATGAATAAAAAGATCCATAATTACGAAAAACTGTTTATTTTATTTAAACAATACGTATCTCTTTTCATTTTGCCATGCGACTGTTCGACTCAAAATTGAATGAAATGACAGAAATGCCAGAGCCATCTAGCAGAGACTGCTTGCGTTATCTCGATCACTGATCGAATCAGTAAGTGACCGTGATGGGAACGAGACCAGTGTTGCCAGACCGTGGGATTTGTCCCATATGGTGGGACATTTTGACAAATATTTTTAGGAAAGGGATAAAGAGATTTTTTTCAAAAAGTGAGATGGATATGGGACATTTAACTGATGGCGTTAAAGAAGATAGACGTCTTGCAATAGAAGGCTCATGCTATACGTTTATTATATTAAAATAATATTAGTGTCTTGTGAAGGGGAGGATAACTTCACAGTAATCAATTGTTTATACAGATTTGATCTGTCACAATAAAATACAAAACTGTTAAGTAACTTATTAATTAATTAAAATAGTCCACTGTTAAAAAAAGTCACCAGTCCACTAGTAAAATATTCAATTTACTCCTCTAACGCGATAACACAAAAGAGCGAGACAAAGAAAACGTAGCGCGCAATGTTTCGAACCGCAAATGAGGGTAACTTAGCTAACTGATCGAAATGACCGAGTTGAGATTGAATGAAAGCCAGAGACATCTACTGGAAACTGCCTGCGGTAACTCGATCACTGATCGAATCCGGATCGAATCAGTAAGTGATTGAAGTGACCGAGACGAGACCGAATCGTCAACTGATCGAATCACCTACTGACCGAGACGAGATTGAGTTGAAAGTTGTCGAGAGGCACCTAGCGGAGATTGTGCGAACTAACTCAGCTAGTTTCCAGTGTCGGTCTTATTGACCGACTCCTCTTTTAAAAGATCGATTCGATCAGTCGATCACCTAAATGATTCGATCAAAAAGATTCGTTCAATTCTGAACGACACATCTCTTACACTGCATGACTGCATTAAGAACGATTCACCAAATGTCGTGTTGTCTGTATGTTTTATTAAACAGACGGAAAACTTAACTGTAAAAACTAGATAACGTGCAAAAGATCGTAAAATTATGGCAAAATATTTTTAACTCGTTACACACAACAAATGTTTTACTTCAACAAGAGCTGGCTGGTAAAAAAGTAAATGGACACAAAAAGCACATGTTCTAGGTAAATATAACCTCTTAACATTCATTTTCAAAATTCTGGGATTCAGTTACAAATAATGGTGTTGTTTTATCTGTGTTGAAGTACAAAAATGTTTAATTTTCCAAGTAAAATATCTGTGTACTGTGCACAAGTACTTATTTCTGTACTGTGAGAACATGTTAGAAAACAAGCCCACATCATAGGAATCGTTTCCACGTAAAGTAATTTTAAGGAGAAATATTACATTATTGATTGTATAAGTTTCGAAATTGTAATTTAACCACTATTCATTGTTTTAAATAGTGCAGTCATTAAATCGTGGGTAGACATATGAGTTTATATAAAACATTTACTTTTTACTATTTTTCTGAACTATGAAAAATTCTACCAGAAAATAATTTACCATAATTTCATATAATCAGCTTATAAATTCAGAAAATAATTTCATAATTTGATTCTACATTAAAAGTGCTAATTTCAACATTATTTTGTAAAAAAGAATTCGTTAATATTTCAGAGACTACCTGTGCTCTGGCAGCCACAAAACTTGCAAAAACCGCGTTTTTGTGTGTTTCTATTCTACGTAAACTACATGTCAAAACTAAGTGCAGACGCGAAAAATTTCCACTTTTTGTTTGCAAGTTGCGAAAATGTTCATAATTACAGCAATGAAAAAACGCTGTTTCGAGTTGGTTGCTTTTCCAGTGATCTGCACAAAAACCGAGCATTAGTGGATAACGAGTTCTGCCACAGAAAGGGAGACATGTATAGTAACAGCCAAAGGAAAAAAGCGAGAACGTTGGTAGTTGGGTTAGTTTGCATGTTAACCTAACAACGTCAATTTTACCTTATATACGTCACAAAACTTCCTTATTTACCGCGAACGCAGATAAATTAGATGTGGATTCCACTTAGGAAATGAAAAACCGCGTTTTACATTTTTACATTATTTCGATCCCATAATTGTTTTTTTTTTAGATTTTTTGCAAAAAACATTTTTTTCAAGTCCGCACCTAGTTTTGACCTGTAGTTTATGTAGAAACACAAAAAACGTGGTTTTTGTAAGTTTTGTGGCTGCCAGAGCACAGGCAGTCACTTTGAACTGTTACAGACAATTTAATCTATAAAAGAGCCAACTGGGATATATCTATTAATATTGTTACAATAGTCATTTGTATTATTGTATTTAAAAAGTGGAATAAAGTAGTCACAAAAAAATTAAGAAAATAATTAAATTTCATTTTTAATGTCAATTTAAATAAACAAACACACTCATTTACAACAATTCTTCATGTGTGAGATTATCCAACACATAGTAATATAAAAAACACAAAATATTACCTAATTGATACCCACCAATAAATAATACAAGTTACTAATTTGTAAATGTCCGCTCACAATAATTTACAGTTATAAATTTTTACTAAACCTGTGTAAAAACACATACACCTAATAGGAAGTTACAACTACTACTACCTGGCCAGAAACACTGCTTTAATACTCAGCCTATGTGGTAAAGTACGTGACCTGGATCTCAGTAGAATAATCAGCTACCATCTGGAAAGTGTAGAAACATCCAGAGCCTGTGGAATTGTGAATTATCCAAACTTGTAAACATCACCTTAGAAGAATACGTTTTCTCTTATAAGTTCATATATATTTGTCATAATTTCAAGTGTCATCTCAACTTCTCAATAGAGCTTTTGCCATATGTAAAGGTGCCCACAGTATCTGACGTCATGTAGACTACGAACTACTTACATTCCAAAACCATTTTTATACTACCTTTCACACATATGTAAAGAGATGATGAAAATAATTGTATATATAGCATTATTAAAATTAGTTTGGTATTGACTGTTACATTGACAGTATTATTAAAATTAGAACTGTTGAGTCATCGACTGACTGTTCATGTGTGTGTGTGTCTGTGTGTGTGTGTGTGTGTGCACGCATATTATTTACATTTAAATAGTAAACTGTTATGGCTTGCAGCATGAATATTACTTGCCCACGTACAAATATATGTTGTTGTGGTTTGTTACCATACTATGTTTATCCATTTGTAGCAGCCACGTGGTCTCAGCGAATGAACGTGTTATGCCAATATATGTATGTAATTATATGTACTATTTATCACAATTGTCAATACCAAACTAATTTTAGTAACTATTCACCTGTACACACATACACATGCTTTCATACAAACACACTTTGCGAACTCTTCAATTTATAATAAATTTATATTACATATTCAAAACGTAAGATAATTCTGTTCTACCCATTATTTGATAATAATTCTCAAACATAAAGAAAATCTTCATCCGTTGGAGTATCGTCAATATCGTTACTGTCACTATAGTCGCCGTCATGGATATAGTCCTGTCAAGGTCGCCCTGCTGTTGTAATTATACAATACCCTCTACCACATAATAATTAATAAAAACTTCTCTTACCTTTTGTCAGCCAGGGTTCTGCACACGAACTCGTATCTATAAGCGTGATTTAGGGTTATGTGTTGTAATAATTACTCTCATTTGCGGTTAACTAATTCAACTTCATTTATTATTCTTTTTATCATTCTCTTTTTATGAATCAATTAAAACATGCTTTCTCCTTCTCTATTCTCTACATTTCAAATGAAAAAAACTAAATACTGAGGTAGCGACCCCATCTGATCAAAACCACAAACACATTAAATTACCAAACCACAAGTATCTTTTATTTCTTATACTTAAATTAATTTATTTATTAAATTAATTAAAAGACAACCCAGTATTTACTCACACATACACACTCACATCTTTTATTATATATAATTTACCTTAATTTCCGTCCAGTGACGTCAAGCGTAATTTGTAATTTGGTTACGCGTTTCAGGCCATGTGGCCCATCCTCAGACCATCACTCCAAGAGGAGCTCGTTAAAAAATAAAAAAATCCACATAAAACAAACATAATAAATAAATACAAAAATATATTAAAACATATAAAGGCGTTCTATTACACGAACACGGTGCACCGCGTGTAGCATGCCTGAACTGCGTCAATGGAACCTGTTATTTATTATTATCTGTAATCGATCGCAGCGCGGTATCATACAGTGGGTTGGACCTGAAGTTAAGTTTATCATTAAGTATGTCGTCACACACATCTGGGTTATTATGACCTCTATATATCTCGAATTCTTCAAGCGCATCCATATAACGGCCTTTGGCACAATAATGTAGGGGTATGAAGTTATTGTTGAAATTTGTATAAGAATGATTACATGAAATCAGATGCCTTGTAAAGTTAGATTTAATATTATCTATGGAAAAATTACCCCTATTAAAATGGCTTTGTGGTTTGTGTTTGCGGAATCTTTTGATGAACGGTCTACCCGTTTGGCCGATATAAAATCGGTCACAATCGTCACATATAAGCTTGTAAATACCAGTTTTGGATTCAATTGTTGTCTGAACGACTGGGCGAACTAAGTTCCGTAGACGGTTATTTGTTTTAAAAATGACAGTATAACCTAATTTATTTAAAGTGGATGTAAGGATCTTGGGCATCAACTCAGTGTATGTTGTTGTGATGTATTTGTTGTTAGGTGTAATATCATGTGTCTGTTTGGAACGACGGGATTTGTGTTTTCTAAGAATATTGTCAATCATTTGGGATTCATATCCGTTGGGCCAGAGCTGTGTGTCTAATTATGTTGAGTTCACACTCAAAATCATCATTATTTAGGGGGATCATCAAAAGTCTGTGAATAAAACTGTTGTAGGCCGCTAATTTTTGAGAGAAGGGGTTGGTGTGAGTCTGCATGTATGGTCACGTTTGTGGTGGTAGGTTTTCTGTAAATTTTAAAGTTTAAGCTGTTAAGTTGCCTGGTGATGGTAAGATCAAGAAAGTTGAGTTCATTATTGGTTTCAGTTTCCATAGTAAATTGATTATTGTGGGTAACGGTATTTATATGATTTTTAAGATTATTGATTTGGCGTAAAGTACCGTTAAAAATTAGAAAAGTATCATCAACATATCGGCCATAAAAGATAATATTATTGGCGAAGATATTATTGTTAAGGATATAATTGTTCTCATAAAAGTCAAGATATATATCAGCCAACAGGCCGGATAACGGTGAACCCATGGCCAGGCCGTCTGTTTGAATATAATAATTACCGTTGAAAGTAAAATAGTTTTGCTGAAGGATGAGTCTTAGTATGATAATTAGTTCTTTAATGAGTTGTGTGTCCAATTTGTTAGTATCATGAAGATTGTCATTCAAAATATCTAAAGTTTGGTTCGTGGGTATATTTGTGTATAAATTGATGATGTCAAAGGAGGCTAGTTTGTAACTGGCTTGTAATTTTATGTTGTTGACTTTATTTATGAAATCAATATTGTTGACGATAATATGGTTGTTTTTGAGAAAGATGTTATCTTTAATTAGTGTGACGAGTTTTTTGGCCGTTTTGAAACCCGGGGCCGTAGTAAAATTGACTAATGGCCTGATAGGAATGTCATCCTTGTGGATCTTGGGTAAGCCGGTAAGTTTTGGGGCGCGCGCGTTGATAGGTTTTAAGGAACGTCGAGTGCGATCGTTAAATAAATTGGTACAATTGTTGATAGTACTATTTAATGATTTTACATATGAGTCAGTGGGATCGTAATTTATTATCTCGATATTGTTATCAGAAATGAACTTGTGTACTTTCTGTGTGTATGTGTCGTTATGGATTATTACCAAAGTATGACCTTTGTCTGCCTTAGTAATAAGTGCGTTGTTATCATGCAACTTAGTTTTTATCTTTTTAAGTGTCTTGCGTTCAGCCTGTGCTCTTAACTGTTTCTGTGTTGGCCGATATGTTGATGATACTTTTCTAATTTTTAACGGTACTTTACGCCAAATCAGTAATCTTAAAAATCATATAAATACCGTTACCCACAATATTCAATTTACTATGGAAACTGAAACCAATAATGAACTCAACTTTCTTGATCTTACCGTCACCAGGCAACTTAACAGCTTAAACTTTAAAATTTACAGAAAACCTACCACCACAAACGTGACCATACATGCAGACCCACACCACCCCTTCTCTCAAAAATTAGCGGCCTACAACAGTTTTATTCACAGACTTTTGATGATCCCCCTAAATAATGATGATTTCGAGTGTGAACTCAACATAATTAGACACATAGCTCTGGCCAACGGATATGAATCCCAAATGATTGACAATATTCTTAGAAAACACAAATCCTGTCGTTCCAAACAGACACATGATATTACACCTAACAACAAATACATCACAACAACATACACTGAGTTGATGCCCAAGATCCTTACATCCACTTTAAATAAATTAGGTTATACTGTCATTTTTAAAACAAATAACCGTCTACGGAACTTAGTTCGCCCAGTCGTTCAGACAACAATTGAATCCAAAACTGGTATTTACAAGCTTATATGTGACGATTGTGACCGATTTTATATCGGCCAAACGGGTAGACCGTTCATCAAAAGATTCCGCGAACACAAACCACAAAGCCATTTTAATAGGGGTAATTTTTCCATAGATAATATTAAATCTAACTTTACAAGGCATCTGATTTCATGTAATCATTCTTATACAAATTTCAACAATAACTTCATACCCCTACATTATTGTGCCAAAGGCCGTTATATGGATGCGCTTGAAGAATTCGAGATATATAGAGGTCATAATAACCCAGATGTGTGTGACGACATACTTAATGATAAACTTAACTTCAGGTCCAACCCACTGTATGATACCGCGCTGCGATCGATTACAGATAATAATAGATAACAGGTTCCATTGACGCAGTTCAGGCATGCTACACGCGGTGCACCATGTTCGTGTAATAGAACGCCTTTATATGTTTTAATATATTTTTGTATTTATTTATTATGTGTTTGTTTTATGTGGATTTTTTTATTTTTTAACGAGCTCCTCTTGGAGTGATGGTCTGAGGATGGGCCACATGGCCTGAAACGCGTAACCAAATTACAAATTACGCTTGACGTCACTGGACGGAAATTAAGGTAAATTATATATAATTATCATACAGTGACCTGGACCGCTTTAAATATGTTTAAATTAGAAGCTCATCAAGCAAGCACGGTATTCAAATATCAAAATACTAAAATCCAGCTTTTTAAAACTAACATGCACATCAAATTTAATGTTCTTTGTCTAAAACATAAAAGCATTCCTAAATATGCCATTATACACATTAATTCTAATACTAAGGCAGCAATAAATACTAAGAAACACGCTGAAATTTATCGTGTTAAACAGGAAATTAAATCATTATATGCCAAAAAGGCCACTCTTAACAAAGCTTTATTCAAACTGCATTTATTAATTCATAACCAGATTCATCCTGCAATTATAGATAATATATTAGACAAAGTAAACACATACATTTCAGATACAATGCGTACATTACGACAAAAACAAACTATGAAACTTAAACGTTTGATTTCAGCACAACGTTCGCATTATATTCCCGAATGTAAACATACGTTTTACTCGCGCACGGTCAACCTCACCGATATAGCATTTGATAACGATGAAATGAACTTACTTAATAAGGGTTTAGACTATAACTTTCCACCTGATAACAAACATAATATTGTTGATGAAGTTATTAATGTCGAGACTGCAGTCAAGGCCATTGATGGCTCGAATCTCCAAAGCCAGTCACGCCACATAATTAACTATAAATTTAATAAAATTTTAAATAACCCTAATACTAATGGTCGTAAAACACAGAAACAGTTAAGAGCACAGGCTGAACGCAAGACACTTAAAAAGATAAAAACTAAGTTGCATGATAACAACGCACTTATTACTAAGGCAGACAAAGGTCATACTTTGGTAATAATCCATAGCGACACATACACACAAAGTACACAAGTTCATTTCTGATAACAATATCGAGATAATAAATTACGATCCCACTGACTCATATGTAAAATCATTAAATAGTACTATCAACAATTGTACCAATTTATTTAACGATCGCACTCGACGTTCCTTAAAACCTATCAACGCGCGCGCCCCAAAACTTACCGGCTTACCCAAGATCCACAAGGATGACATTCCTATCAGGCCATTAGTCAATTTTACTACGGCCCCGGGTTTCAAAACGGCCAAAAAACTCGTCACACTAATTAAAGATAACATCTTTCTCAAAAACAACCATATTATCGTCAACAATATTGATTTCATAAATAAAGTCAACAACATAAAATTACAAGCCAGTTACAAACTAGCCTCCTTTGACATCATCAATTTATACACAAGTATACCCGTTAACCAAACTTTAGATATTTTGAATGACAATCTTCATGATACTAACAAATTGGACACACAACTCATTAAAGAACTAATTATCATACTAAGACTCATCCTTCAGCAAAACTATTTTACTTTCAACGGTAATTATTCAAACAGACGGCCTGGCCATGGGTTCACCTTTATCCGGCCTGTTGGCTGATATATATCTTGACTTTTATGTGAACAATTATATCCTTAACAATAATATCTTCGCCAATAATATTATCTTTTATGGCCGATATGTTGATGATACTTTTCTAATTTTTAACGGTACTTTACGCCAAATCAGTAATCTTAAAAATCATATAAATACCGTTACCCACAATATTCAATTTACTATGGAAACTGAAACCAATAATGAACTCAACTTTCTTGATCTTACCGTCACCAGGCAACTTAACAGCTTAAACTTTAAAATTTACAGAGAACCTACCACCACAAACGTGACCATACATGCAGACTCACACCACCCCTTCTCTCAAAAATTAGCGGCCTACAACAGTTTTATTCACAGACTTTTGATGATCCCCCTAAATAATGATGATTTCGAGTGTGAACTCAACATAATTAGACACATAGCTCTGGCCAACGGATATGAATCCCAAATGATTGACAATATTCTTAGAAAACACAAATCCCGTCTTTCCAAACAGACACATGACATTACACCTAACAACAAATACATCACAACAACATACACTGAGTTGATGCCCAAGATCCTTACATCCACTTTAAATAAATTAGGTTATACTGTCATTTTTAAAACAAATAACCGTCTACGGAACTTAGTTTGCCCAGTCGTTCAGACAACAATTGAATCCAAAACTGGTATTAACAAGCTTATATGTGACGATTGTGACCGATTTTATATCGGCCAAACGGGTAGACCGTTCATCAAAAGATTCCGCGAACACAAACCACAAAGCCATTTTAATAGGGGTAATTTTTCCATAGATAATATTAAATCTAACTTTACAAGGCATCTGATTTCATGTAATCATTCTTATACAAATTTCAACAATAACTTCATACCCCTACATTATTGTGCCAAAGGCCGTTATATGGATGCGCTTGAAGAATTCGAGATATATAGAGGTCATAATAACCCAGATGTGTGTGACGACATACTTAATGATAAACTTAACTTCAGGTCCAACCCACTGTATGATACCGCGCTGCGATCGATTACAGATAATAATAGATAACAGGTTCCATTGACGCAGTTCAGGCATGCTACACGCGGTGCACCGTGTTCGTGTAATAGAACGCCTTTATATGTTTTAATATATTTTTGTATTTATTTATTATGTTTGTTTTATGTGGATTTTTAAATTTTTAACGAGCTCCTCTTGGAGTGATGGTCTGAGGATGGGCCACATGGCCTGAAACGCGTAACCAAATTACAAATTACGCTTGACGTCACTGGACGGAAATTAAGGTAAATTATATATAATTATCATACAGTGACCTGGACCGCTTTAAATATGTTTACATCTTTTATCCCCTTTATTTAAAGCGCTTTCTTTTATACAATTTTTTATAATTAATTTGATGTTCCACTGTTACCTAACTGCTGCTGTTACTGCCGACCCCGTCGCACTCTGTATATTCTCAGTCACTGATTTGTCCAAAATTTGTTCTCCCAGTTTAATTTAGATGTCACCGTTTTTACCACTTTGAATTATACTTTAGATCACATTTTTTGAAAGTTTTACTAAATTTTCGGCTCGCGAGCCTTGTTACGCTGAACCGGCTGAAGCCGCAGCTGTAGGACGACAGACTGATCTCTGCGCTCTAAGCGAAAAGGAATGTATACGGACGTGACATTTTCATGTGACCATTGGCCGACATGTGCACGTGTATGCGTGAATGCGCACCCTTGTTGATAACTTCTACATTCCTGTACCAAGACATACCTCACACGGAGCTATAGTCCGTTCACAAAATATACTCGGGTTATGAAAAAACTTTAGATTACAATTCCCCAATTCTGTCCCGTTACAATACCCCCCCCATGAGAGGTTTTCTGCCGAAACAGAAAAACTCTCATTGCTAACCCCTAAGAGGACCAGCAAGGATATGGTGCCAACAACCCCCCTTAATAATTCCTTAATAAATCATGGGTAAACTACCCCCCTGGTTCGGCAACTATGGCTGCACCTGAATGACATTACTGGTCTTCTCTGTTCGAGATCCCAACACCTTAAAATCAGACAGGTACTCACCACAAGTACCACCTAACCTTGTAACATTCCCGATAAAATCCACAACTGGCCTTATACCAAACCAAATCCTCCACCGATATATCTCCCCTTATAAATATACTGGATTGCCTTTAGCAAAGTACTGGGTGCGTACACATGTTCATTACTAGCTTAAACACACTATCTCCAAATATTCATCATTAATGTAAACTTCACATAAACTCTTGGATTTCGTTGTCCATGACGTGTCCGTTACTTAACTAAATATCACTATTGCATTAACAACTCCTAGTGTTCCGAGTCGTTAATGCAATAGTGATATTCACATAAACATTTTATATTTACCTTTACTTAAAATTTATTCCCATTTCTCAACTCTTAATTGTTTACTTGACATTACTGGTTCAAATCAAATTAAATTATTTAAATTTCGTTCAAGTAGTGAAATAAATCTAAGTCCACTATCAAAGATTTATGTTTAAGTTAATTTACATCATCTCTTTCAGTTAATCATCTTAATTGCAACTTTCCAAAATTTTTTATTGTCGGGTGAATGACCTTTCTATAGGAACATTGAATACAAATAACACAAATACACAACATTATTCAATTTAACTCATAACATGTCCTTGATGATTATACAATCATTACAACATAGAGTCTAGTACTTAAAATCGTTTGTTCTCATAAGTGAATATTCATCACTAATCATTGAATCATAACTTATAGTAAACATTACTCGGGGAAAATCTGCCCTTTGTAAACCTAACCTCTCATCAACCACTATCTTATTAGTACTCTCTATTTCTACTAAAACTTCCTCGCCACTATTATTATTTACCCTGTTACACTCTAACACCCCATTTTTAATTATATCACTGCTATCATTTTTTACTTCAATATTAGACTCATTACTGTAATTACCACTGACTTTGTTCTCAGTTGCTTCATTCCCATTCCCACTACACTTACCGGTATTTCTTGTAACGTTATCTACATCATCTTGTATTTGTTTTATAACTGTCTGGAAACGTTCATCAATACGTTTACATAATACATTACTCAGATCATCAAACTTTACATTTATACTACTCTCAAAATTCGCGTTCTGTTCTTTAATTTCTTTAAAATTAGCCTCACATTTTATCTTGTGTTCGTTCATGTCATTACTTAATTTATCAAATTTGCTATCAAACTTTTCATCATTGGCATCAAAACGACTATTTACTACATCAAAATCACTCTTTACTTCGCTAAAGCTACTTTCTAACGTAACATTCACACTCTGCTTAATATCATCGGAAATTGCTCTCATCAAATTGAATATATCATCCATTGAATACTCTTTTTCTTTTGTTTTCATTACCATGGGAGTCGATTTTGCTTCCGCCTCACTAATTATTACAGATTGTGTCAAATTATTTTCGTCTATCAGGCTTGGAGTTGTCTCCATTCCTGAATCATTTATATCATCTGATTCGTATAAAACGCTTTCTTTGACCGCATTAGGATCTAAATTTATTTCTACCTCCCCCGTGACAGTTACGTCAATCATACTGACTTTATTTTCATTAGCTCCCATTTCTATTTTATTTATTAAATTAAATCTAAAAAATTTTTAACCTTACATATACTCGTTATTAATTACTACTGTAAGTTTTACTTAAATATAGTAACAGCCTCACATAACCTGCACGTAATTTCTACGTACTCCCAAATCACACTTATATCCACCTGTAGGTGTGGTTTATATAAAATTGATTTTATAAAACAGTCCAAGTTCGGGGGCCAATTGTAATTATACAATACCCTCTACCACATAATAATTAATAAAAACTTCTCTTACCTTTTGTCAGCCAGGGTTCTGCACACGAACTCGTATCTCTAAGTGTGATTTAGGGTTATGTGTTGTAATAATTACTCTCATTTGCGGTTAACTAATTCAACTTCATTTATTATTCTTTTTATCATTCTCTTTTTATGAATCAATTAAAACATGTTTTCTCCTTCTCTATTCTCTACATTTCAAATGAACAAAACTAAATACTGAGGTAGCGACCCCATCTGATCAAAACCACAAACACATTAAATTACCAAACCACAAGTATCTTTTATTTCTTATACTTAAATTAATTTATTTATTAAATTAATTAAAAGACAACCCAGTATTTGCTCACACACACACACACTCACATCTTTTATCCCCTTTATTTAAAGCGCTTTCTTTTATAAAATTTTTTATAATTAATTTGGTGTTCCACTGTTACCTAACTGCCGCTGTTACTGCCGACCCTGTCCCACTCCGTATATTCTCAGTCACTGATTTGTCCAAAATTTGTTCTCCCAGTTTAATTTAGATGTCACCGTTTTTACCACTTTGAATTATACTTTTTTGAAAGTTTTACTAAATTTTCGGCTTGCGAGCCTTGTTACGCTGAACCGGCCAAAGCCGCAGCTGTAGGACGACAGACTAATCTCTGCACTCTAAGCGAAAAGGAATGTATACGGACGTGACATTTTCATGTGACCGTTGGCTGATGTGTGCCGCGCGTATGCGTGAATGCGCACCCTTGTTGATAAATTTTACATTCCTGTACCAAGACATACCTCACACGGAGCTATAGTGCGTTCACAAAATATACTCGGGTTATGAAAAAAACTTTAGATTACAATTCCCCAATTCTGTCCCGTTACACTATGTTGCCGGCTACTACATTGTGTAGCATTTTAGTAGTGATATGTAAACATATTTTGTATGGCCCGTTTAAAATTTATTTATGTGTATCGAGTAAATTAATTTTATCAGAAATAATTAGTTGTGGGTGACATAACTCAGTTAAATGCTGAGCACCAAATATTTGAACTATTAAACATTTCTATGAGTCAACAGCATAGTTTTTGTTGTCACGTAAATTATCTACACAATTTCTATCTTTGAGTTTCTCCTCTTTCTTTGGCTTTTTTGTTATGATTTGCACTTTCAGAAAGTGAAGTACAGAGGTTTCTGAATCGGAATAATTAATTTTCTGACAGAGATCAGCTTGAATTTTGCTTGCAGTGCAGCTCGAAGTTTGCTTAAGTATTACCCTTTCATCATAATATTCTAGTATGGTCCTGCGGACTATTTGTTTATTAAAATCATCCAGTTCAGTGTTAATTCGTGTGTACCCTTTTTTGTAGAATTAAACACAACGCTCACGCCTTGATCATCTGCTCACGCATTGATATTCAATAGTGTTGCGGATTTAATCGGTTAATCGACGGTTAATCGAACCGATTAACCGATTAAAATTTGAACTTCAATTAATCAATCAAAACTACTTAATCAAATAATAGAGTCGATTAAAATTAATCGGTTGTTGAAATTTTCTTTTATGAGAAGTTGAAGCTTGTCCACCAAATACCTGAGTTATGTCTTGTCTCTTGAACGAGAGTCCCGTTCATTTAGTACTGCTGGAAGTTCCCAGAAAAACACTGAAAGAGAAAGGGTGGTGTAGTTGCAGTGGTTTTCAAAAGCCAGGTAGCGGCATGTCAGATTTAGTCCGTGTACGATAAGATCTACAATAGAAGGCTGAGTCAGGTGCCTACTACTAATTGTCTGAGAGGGGGTGAGTATGCTAAAAATAAGAGTCCCACAAGAGCCTCTACTCTTATCCTAACAATGGGCGACCTATAGTATAGTAAAATTGAAAATTAAGGGCATATGCGCAGAAACCAATTTATGGATGGACGAGTCCACTTTGAAATTGTGAATGGCGGGAGGGTACCGGAGAATCAGCTGGTATGCAAGTGAAGGTGTCGCCAACTTTGCGTGTGATGTTTTAGTTACCCGTACATTCTTAGTTATTGTGTAACGTACTATCTCAGTTGTGCATTTGTTATTATTATTTCAATTTATTTTTAATTATATCGTTGTTTTACAGTCACTCATTTTTATTAGTTATTTAATTTTTTAGTTAATGTCTATTGGTAGTTTTATTCTGTAATTACAATTACATATTATTGTAATTATTTGTGTTATCATCCAGTAACGAGATTTGTTAAAATGGATACTTTTCCTTCAACTAGCAAAGACAGGAAAGTTATTCATAGTCAAGCATGGGAAGTTATAATACACAGTTTTTTGTTGTCCAGGATTAAAAGATTCTTGCAATTAAATTAATACGAAGAATGTGTTCCTTTATGTTACGAGAAACTGTAGAGATAGTCGCATGTAATTAAGGAGTGGAATGTACAGTTTGCAAATTCCGTTGTGATAAGAACGTTCAGAAAGGCTGTAGTTTTTTACGTCTCAGCAGTACACAATGACAGACCAAACAACACTCAGATATGTTTATAAAACATTCTGATATGTAAAAGAATGTAAATTCTCACAGCGAGTCCCTCTCCACATAGCCTTTCCAGTGGCGGCTTCAGGGGGGGGCCATGCCTCCCCCGAGAACCTGAGACACTTTTCCTAACTCGTTATTTAGACGATCCAAATGGGTAAAAATATTAGTGGATATGACAAAAGTTATTACGGTTAAAACTATATGTCCGTAGTGGGCGTGGTATTGGTATGCGTAATATTTCTAATACGTAGGGTAGAGACCACAGTGAAGGCCACCTCTATAGTGAATGCCACCTGTGAGTATTTCGTTAATTAAAAAAATATCGAATAACGCTAGAGACTTGAAAATTTCAGAAGCTTATTCTGCTACCTATTTGCTCGCATTACGTGAAAAATTTTTATTTACGTAAGATATTCTTATTTTAAAAGAAATAAAATTTTTTTTAGTAACAAACAACTCTGAAACCTGCATTTTCTTATTTTGGATACTAAGGAAACCTGGTAAGTGTGGTAAGTAATTTGTGAAATTTATTGAAATAAGCAGTGCTATGACAGTAAAAAGATTTTCAGCGTGTTAAACATAAAATAAACTTTAAGTTAATAATAATTCTGCATGTACTATTCCTTTATATTTTTGTAAAAATTGGTGGCCATAACTGTGTCATCAAATAGACTAATGTATCAGTTCTCGCCATATGTATGACAATAGGAAAAACTTAACCTTACTTTTTAGGTGGTTTTTTTTTAATTAAAGTTTGTTGTATAAGAATTGAACTTGGAATGTCGTTATTTAACATTTTTATATAAAATAATACTAATTACATATTACATATGTATTTCTTAACACATGAAATTAGTATACATATTACATATGTATCTCTTAACACATGAAACATATGGCGAGAATCGTGTTCTTTGATGGCGATGACTGGGGGTAATGGTGTCAATAACCGTGGAAAATCGACTTTTTAACTTTAACATCTATTTTAAAATTGTTTTTTAGTTTTTGCTCTAAAAAAAAAATATTTTCAGCATTAAAATATTCCAAATAATGTATGAAAGCAATTTGATTGACAATTTTCCTTACAGAATTAAAGAAATAAAGATAAAAGTAGCTAAAAATCTTAAAGGTGGCCTTCACTGTGGTCTCTACCCTATTTCATAATTTATAAAGCACATTTTTGTTCTATGAAGCCAGAAGAGTGAGCGTGAGGAGTATTGTACTTAGTTTTGCCTGATCTGGTGCAAAAAAATAACAAAAAATTACTGGGGGAAGTTGTCAGCACTGATTTCCCACCAGGGTTGACTCCACCTCCTCCACAAACACTATTGTGTTGACGCCATTTGTAACAAGTGTGCTAGGTTTTCTGATCATAAATAGCTTTACGTTTAAGAACACAGATATTTATTTACAGTTTACAGAACAGTTAGGTACAGTATAGTTTTGTTGTGCTCAACAAAGGCCGATAAACTAAAAAATGGTGAGTACAGCCAGTGTACAGTACTAAATTTTGATCAGTCATCTAGCGAACAGGGTTATGTCTTACTTTCCTATTTTTTATTATACGTAGGCCTACTAGAATTAATGTTTTGTAACTGTGAAAATGTTCTGCCTGTGTCTGTCCGAAGTAGTGTAAACTAAACTACTGGACTGATTTTTAGTAAAATTGGACATGCAGTTGTTATTTGTGAATATCTTAGAGGCTTTTAGCGAATTTCTTTTAAAAATTCAGTTATTACCTTATGTGGCGGTGTCATGGCAATACAGTACACTTTCGCTAATCCGAACTAATAAAAACCGGAAGGGTTCGGATTAGCGAAAAGTTTGCATTACCGAATGATCAAATACAATACCGTATTAATATTGTTGGAGTTCATCGAAGGCTAATAAATATTATTAGCCAAGAAATTACACATTTTTTAATTTTGTCATCGCCATCAAAGAACACGGTTCTCGCCATATGTTTCATGTGTTAAGAAATACATATGTAGGAAGAAAAAAATATCTTTCTTATAGATAATAAACTTTATTTAGCATATATATTTAACATTTTACTGTACATAAATACTATGATTAAGCAGCATATTTACATTTTAAGAAAAACGATTTGATATATAATATATTATTATAATAATATTATTTTACAGATTTTTATTTCCTTCCAAATAATTATAAAAATCTTAAATAACTTAAATTAATTTAAATAAATTAAATTAACAAGTTCAATTTTTATACAACAAACTTTAATTAAAGAACCACCTAAAAAGTAAGGTTAACTTTTTGCTATTGTCGTACCTATGGCCAGAACTGAATAATTGGTCTATTCGATAACACAGTTATGGCCACCAATTTTTACAAAAATATAAAGGAATAGTACATGCAGAATTATTATTAACTTAAAGTTTATTTTATGTTGAACACGCTGAAAATCTTTTTATTATCATAGCACTGCTTATTTCAATAAATTTCACAAATTACTTACCAGGTTTCCTTAGTATCCAAAATAAGAAAATGCAGGTTTCAGAGCTGTTTGTTACTAAAAAAAATTTATTTCTTTTAAAATAAGAATATCTGTTACAAAATTTCTGCGAATAACGAGCAAATAGATAACAGAACATACTTATGAAACTTTCGAGTTTCTAACACTATTCGATATTTTTTTAATTAACGAAATACTCCCAGGTGGCATTCACTATAGAGGTGGCATTCACTGTGGTCTCTACCCTACCGACATTCGGATTTACGAAAGTGTACTGTAGTTAAGCCGCCTACACTGTGCGTTCACAGTTCCACACACTGTCAGTCTTATTTCCATTAATCAATCCGTCTTATTTTTTTATTGCTATCATTTCATTTTTAAATTTTTTTTAATTAGGAAGGATACAATTAGGTATAAATAAGGATTATGCTAGGTGGCATTTTTATATTTTCAGAATATATCTACAGGAGTTAAGAAACGGAGATGTACAAGACAATTGACTCCTTCTTTGGAAAGTTGTCAAAGCAATCAACTCAGACTGGTGTGGTTGGTGCTCCACCGATGCCTAGTACGTCTTCAGCAATAGTGAAAACTATTTGACTACCAAAAGTGTCTCGCCAGTTGGAACTGAAGCTGGTAGTAGCCATCCTGTTCTGAAAGGAGTAGCTCATACCAAAATCAAAGATATTACTTCTAACCTAGCAGGCGAATTAGTAACTCACGATTACGACATAGGACTCTACGTTGGAAAATCTGTGGATAAGGTTACGAAATTTGGTCTTTTACAACACCATTGGGAGCCCCCCAAAGACTACAGTTTTCCTTTTTCAGTCCACAATAAAAATGGGAAATTTGTCAAGCATTTTTTAGGGAGAAATCATTTAGAAAGCAAACATTGGCTTGTGTTTTCTGATATACACAGTGGCGGATCTAGGGGGGGGGGCAAGCCGGGGCCCTTGCCCCGGGCGGCAACTTCAGGGGGCGGCAAATTCAACTGTGGTTGATTCGATTCGATTTTTGTGACTCGATTATTTTTATAAGGAATCGGGAATTCTACACCGACACCGCGTAAACTAGTAAATATGCAGTTTAGTACTAATGTTACGGGAAGGTGTAGTAGCACATTATGCATAGTCACATTATGCAATTTTTATAAAAATAAAAAAATTTCTTAACGTTTCGAAATATTCGTGATCCCTTATCAGAAGCTAAAATCAAGTATTGAAAATCTTCAGCGACCTTCACCAAAACATACCATTGTTAAAAAGCCATAGATAGAAAATCAATTTTCCCAAGAACAAAGACATTTAATTTAATTCATCTTGTTAATTTCTCCTAATAAAAAAAAAAATTAGAATTCGCGGATCCCGGGTGTCCAATAAATAAAATACGGGGTCGTGGAATCTCTATTTTCTCCTTTTTTTATATAATTGTTATTTTTATAGTGATTTGCTCCGAGGTACAGCCAACGTACCTCACCTAAATTCATTATTAATAGTAAATTGGATCAATTCATCATAGCTTATGAAGTTAAAATGCTATTCAACTTAATTTCTTATTTCTATTAATCACTTTATTTTAAACATATGAACCAAGAACATTAACATAAAGGTTATTGTAAATACTACCAAATTTTTTATAAACATTGAAAATGAAATTCTCAAGTTCCAGACCAATCTATAAGAAAAATTTGGCATGTACTTATAATAACCTTTATGTGTTGATGTTACTGTTTAATATATTTAAACAAGGTTATTTATAAAAATAAGAAATCATATTGAATAGCATTTTAACTTCATAAGCATTTCTATAGAGAGTTTAATTATAACTCTTCGAAGATTTATATGATTCGAAGTCAGTCTTCGAGAACATGCATAAATTGTATGTCAAGATAAATGTACAGATCGGCCAAATTATTAGACTAAAATATATTTTTTCACTTTTTTCTACAAAATTATTATAAATATTGCTTTGTACTTGTACTTAATGTATTTACGTCCATCAGAATTTCACTAAACATGTAACAAGCAAGAAAAGGATGTTTTTGATATTGCAAATTGGCAGTACTGCCTGTTTTTTCAGTGTTCAGTGTCAGGCTACCTACCAGCTGTTCAGTCAGGTTAGAGTAACCACGTGTTTGAGTGTGGTGTAAGTGTTTTAAGGAGGCTCTTTCACGGAGAGTTATCCATAGTAATATACACCATTTTGTAGAGAAAAGAATTTCGAATCAGCTCGTATAATTTTTTATGTGGTTTATCGTGGAAAATATGAAGAAAATTGTAATTGAAATCGTTAAAATTAACATGGGCTCTTATGGAATAACAGTGCTACCACACTAAATTTAAATTTTGCATTTCTGAATGGTCATAAAATGGTGAATATGTCGACTGAAGAACTGCAAAAGCATGGAGCAGATCTAGCACGAAAATATGAATGAGACTTAAACACATTTGAGTTCTGCCAGGAACTCACCGTTTTTAAAGAACAAGCTCCACTTTTATTCGGCGGCTGCGGCGACATAAAAAAGGCTAGCGCTTTCTACCTCTTGCAGCAGATCTACACCCATGATTTGCAGGATGCCTTTCCCAATATTTGTATTGCGCTGCGGATTTACTGTACGCTTCCGACCACATCCGCAAGCTGCGAGCGAAGTTTTAGTAAACTTAAACTTATTAAAAAACTATCTGCGATCATCGATGAGCCAGGAACGTTTATCAAGTCTCGCGATTCTGGCAATCGAAAATCAAATCGCACATCAAATTAATTATGACGATGCCATAGACTTATTTGCACAACAAAAGGCTCTCAGAGTAAAATTTTAATTTTCGTTACTGACTTCGTAATATTTGAATAGCGTTAGTGATTGGGTTTTTAAGTATATAACTTTTGGTATGTATTTTTCCTTTGTAATAAAAAATGACAAATAAAGAATTTCTTAGTATAAAATGGATATTACGTTTTATCTCAAACCCTACCCTACTTAAATGTTCTCGTGTCTTGTAAAAAAAAATTAGAGCTTGTTAGAGAAACTTAAAGGAGGATGGATGAGGGCGGTACTTTTAAGTTTTTGTCGCGTTTCTGCCCATTCAGAGGTTATAATTTTGGTAGCTCGCCTTCCTGCCCGTTTGGAGGTTAGACTTTCGTTAGGCTTTTAGTTCCCGTTAGGAAGCTTTTAGTTTTGCTAGATGCCTGTTTTTAGGTTAGTTACACTTACGTTCAACTTCATATGCCTGGTCATTTGTGTGTGTGTGTGTGTGGGGGGGGGGGTATTATATTATGCCAATTAACCAAAAACAAAAAAATATGGGGGGGCGCCAATATTATTCTTGCCCTGGGCGCAGGACAACCTAGATCTGCCACTGGATATACAGAAGGGTCTCTACTGTAAATACTGCGTACTTTTTGCGCATGAGTATTGTGGCCATAATAAAGGAGTGTACTTGCAATCTCTTGTGACTAAGTCTGTGACCTCATTTGCGAAATTACTTGGTAAAGATGGCTGCCTGGAGACACACGAGAAAAATGCATACCACAGAGAGAGAGTGTGTGGAAGCTGGGAAAAACTTCATTAAAACTTATACATCTCCAGAAGAAGCTGTTGTTAATAAAGTGATTACTCAGCGCTTACAGCAAGTTCAAGAAAACCGTGAGCGGTTGCATCCTATAATTGAAAGATTTATCTTTTTGGGACGACAAAATATCCCCCTTCGTGGACATCGAGACGATGGTAACCTCCACCTCCAAGAAGATCCAAGTCCCGTAAATGAGGGAAACTTCAGGGAGCTCTTAAGGTTTCGTATTTCATCAGGTGACCACATACTGAAAAAACACCTTGATAACTCATCTGCACGGGCAACATACATTGAGAAAAACTCCCAAAATAGCCTGATTGAATGTTGTGGAAAGGAAATCACACGTGTCGTATTAAATAGAGTGCGACAGTCTGGCTGTTTTAGCATACTATTTGATGAAACTACAGACATATCCCACACTGAACAACTGTCTCTTACTTTGAGGTATGTTTATAATGGTTGTATTCGTGAAGACTTCATCACATTTATTGATGCATATGATGGCATCCAAGATAAGGAGGGAAATGAAAATGGCGTACAACTTGAACGCAAACTAACAGGAGAGGTACTTGGAAAAATTGTTGTAAATATCATCAAAGAGTTGCTCTTTGACGTCAACAACTGTGTAGGCATTAGGACAGATAGTTACAGTGTAATGTCACCTGAGCTTGTTGGCGCTGTCTGTGAAATACGTCGTGAAGCAACGCATGCATGCTGGTGTCCTTGCTTAAATCACGCATTGAATAACTCGCTGTCTAAATCAAACAACGTAGCAAGTGTCTGAAACTCGATCGGCATAATGAAATCAGTAACATAATTTTTCAATATGTCTGCAAAGAGAAATTGCGTTTTACGTAAGTTTTTGGAAAATAGAAACGATGATTTAGGTATGTTTTGGGGGAAACAGCTACCGGGGCTTTGTGAAACACGTTGGGTGGAGAGGCATGATACTGTGCTCAAGTTTCGTGAAGCTCTTCCTTATCTGATTGAAGCTCTGGAATCAATTTCTGGCTGGATGGATTTGACTACTTCCTCCAACGCAACTGCACTGATCACCTACCTGTGTGATGTACAGTTCATTTCGGCAATGATTTCTTTGATCGATGTATTGAAACATACACTTCCACTGAGCAGAAGGCTCCAGACTCCGTCCCTTGATTTAAGAAAAGCTTCTGACGCTATTTAGGATACACTTTCTGTACTGAAAAAGAAAAGGCAGGGTCAGGGGCTGTGCGGGACGAAGGGCTTGCCCGTCGCCCGCTCGTGCACTACGTTCCGAGCTTCAGAAGAGCTCCTGCCGTAGGGACTACTGATATTATGGATTGAGGGTGTGGCCTGCTACCGGCCGTGAAAAGGCAAAAGTGTGACGAGACATTTTCTGAGGTGTTTTGTGAAGTCAAGGAATTGTGCTCTCAACTCGGAGTTGAAATAAAACTTCCTCGCGTAACAGCACGGCAACAACATAGACCAAATTACACATCAAACACGCCAGAAGAATATTACTTATCTACATACATTCCCCTACTTGACAATGTGATTGCAGATCTCCCAAGATTTCCCAAAGACTCATTGGATTGTTTTGGACTTCGTGTATTGATTCCAACTGTTGTTGTTAAGGACAATCCCAAGGACGGTGCCAGTGGTGTACACAAAGACCTGGACGAAGAAAATATGCAGCTCCAAAACTTGATCGACAAATTCGCACCCATACTTGGGCTAAGGGTGGGCTAAGGAAAAGCGATGGGTATCTGGTAAATAGTGAATTCGAACTTTGGCGGGAAAAATGGGGAAGGGAAAACAGATGTAATGGTAAACTTCCTGCAACTGCTATTGAAGCGATGGACGCTTGTGATAAGGACATGTTTCCATCGATTTACTCCTTGTTAAAAATCCTGGCAACTCTTCCCGTTAGCGTGGCGTCTGCTGAGAGAACTTTCTCCACCTTGCATCGTTTGAAGACATGGCAGAGGGCAAGGATGGGTGAAGAAAGATTGTCCGGACTATGCTTGTTACACACTCACAGAGACATTGAAATTGACGTAGACTCAGTGATTGAACGATTTGCAAACAGTGGAAATAGGAGGAGAATAGATTTTGTTGTTTAGGTTTAAGCTTTTAACAAACTTTTCTTAAGGTGTTACTATGTATTGTTATTCTCGTGTTTGAAATAAATAAATAGTATTATAAACATGTATTTCTAGTTTAATTCCTATATCCAAGCTTTGGATTTGACCGTTTATTAGCTTATTTAATTTTGAGGGTTTTAGGGGTAAACTGCCCTTAAAATTAAAATATGTTTTAAATGAAAAAAATGCCTGGACGAATTACAAAACTGATCCAGACTTTTTTACTGATTATAGCACATCCTATGTATTTATAGGAGAAAGAATTAGTATATATATAAAAAGTTGTATATAAAAAGTACCAAATTATACATATGTTTCATTACATAACAAAATGACGATATATTTCACTGAATTAATAATTTAAAAACACCATCGAATCAGGAAATATTTTCAAAAAGTAACTCATTTAATCATATTTGCAGGAGTTAAATGACCTTAAAATGCCACTTCTAAAGTCTAAATTTGCAAACATTTTGAGGGAGGGCCCCTCCTCTGCTGGGGGTATTCCATACCCGCTGGGGGTATTCCATACCCCCATACTTCCCCGTATGCCCCCCCCTCCCCGAAAAGATGGTCTGAAGCCGCCACTGAGCCTTTCCCTCTGGCCGTAAGCGTTTCGCACATTTCCATGCCCGTAACTTGCAATTTTGCTATAATAGTAACAGTTGGACAGGTGGCGTGTTACAGTGTGTTTATTCAGGTGAGGAAAACTTGTGTTTTTCAAAGAGGCTACTTTTTGTGTGTGTGTTTCCTGATACCGTACGTGAAATCTGTGTTATGGTGTACGAAGACTTACGAGGAAGACTCGGTGGAAGTTTTGGATATAAATTGAACGACAGTGGTAAAGTGATGGACAGGAAACCCGTTTTCTGTAAGCTTTGTGGGAAATCATTTAGCTACAGCGGTAGCACTAGTAGTTTCCAATACCATTTAAAACACGTCCATCCCTTACAAAGTGTTGCTGAATCATCTGTTGGTAATGCAAGTTCATGTCAGTCGAACTTGAATCATTTCATAGTGAAACCAATCTCTTCATTAAAGGAGGCTGAACTAACAAATAAAATTGTGAAATGGATAGTAAAAGACAGTCGACCTATCAATATAATTTCGGATGAAGGGCTAAAAGAAGTTTTAAGGGAAGCTGTAGGTAGTAGTTCTTATAATCTTCCATCTAGAGACGTTGTAACTAGACGGATTGAGAAACTTTATGATGTCGAACGATCCAAGCTGCTAGACAAACTAAAAGAAACTGAATTTGTTGGCCTAACAGGTGATTTCTGGACATCGATAGCAAATCAAGGTTATTTGGGTGTTAGTGCTCATTGGATTGATTCTAACTGGGTGTTCTGCAGCGCTGCGTTAGAAGTGAAACATGTGGTAGAGAAACATAGTGCAGCAAATTGTATGGAAGAAATCGAACAAGTTGTGTCTGACTGGAATCTTTAAAGTAAAATAGTTGCAATATGTACAGACAATGCCAGGAATATTGTTCTTGGTGTCGAAAATTCGAAATACGATAATGTTAGGTGCACTGCTCATACCCTGCAATTAAGTCTCAATACAGCAATTGAGAATGCGTGTATAGATAAACTGCTTTCCAAATGTAGAAAAATGGTGGGTTATTTCAAGCACAATCCTTATTTAGTAAATCAGCTATGCCAAAAACTGAAAGAACTTAATATTCCGCAGTGCAAACTGAAACAAGATATAGTCACCCAATGGAATAGTACATGCCTTATGTTCGAGTCTCTTCTGGAAGCCAATGAAGGAATTGTAGCTATAATGTCCACCAATCCATCAAACATCATTCCATTAACTGAAGTGGAATGGGAAATGACACAAAAAATGTATAAATGTTTTAAACCATATTTGGAAATTTGTGATTTTCTTGGAGGAAGTAAATACGTGACGGCAAGTATTGTACTACCCGCCATAACTCATTTAAGAGCAAGTCTAAAAATTACCGTCACGGATCCTGGTTACATTACTCGATTCAAAACACTTCTGTTAGATGATTTAACGGAAAGAGTAAATGCGTGGCCTAAAATAGAAATGTATCAAGAAGCTACGGCTCATGATCCAAGATTTAAATATTTGAAATGTCTTCCAAGAGAAGCAAGAGAATTAGTGTGGAACAGAATTTCCAATAAAGTTGTGACCACTGCACAAACAGGAATAAAACAAAATGTGAAGG
This sequence comes from Magicicada septendecula, assembly GCA_034769895.1. Classification (NCBI taxonomy): domain Eukaryota; kingdom Metazoa; phylum Arthropoda; class Insecta; order Hemiptera; family Cicadidae; genus Magicicada; species Magicicada septendecula. The sequence goes on from CM068368.1 coordinate 443,043,718, forward strand.
AAAGAAAACTTGTTTTTGAAGAAGACGATGATGACAAGAGGGAAGAAACAGCTCCGTTAACACCGCTCGCAACAGAGGTTGATGTCTACAGATCTTTGGCAGAACTGGATGATGACTTTGCAGACCCCTTACTGTGGTGGAAAACACATTCCATTCAGCTTCCACTTCTTTCATCTGTAGCAAAAAAATTGCTCTGCGTTCCAGCTACATCGGTTCCGTGCGAACGAGTGTTTAGTGATGCAGGCACTATTGTTACTAAACGTAGAGCAGCCCTTGATCCGGACCATGTGAACACACTCACATGCTTAAAATCCTGGTTGAAGCAGTACTGACTAGGTGAGTCTAAATGTTATACCATATCCTTACCTTCAAATTCATATTTGTCACTTAGTCTCCTGATAACAGTTCATATTATAAAAGCTGTTCATACATATTATAATTATAATATTATTATTATTATTTGAATGTAATCCATGGTAATATACTGATTTTATAAGTTACTTAAAAACAAACAAAAAAAGTAACAATTAGATACATCTATTAAAATTAAATTTGTAAGCCATTAGTATGATAATTTTTTAGTACCCAAACTCGATTAATTGACCGATTAATCGATTAAACCTTCTTGATTAACCGATTAAATATTTTGATCGATCGACAGCACTATTATTCAATCGAGCTGATATGGGCCCAAGTTAAACGGTATGTTGCAAACAAGAATACGACTTTCAGATTAGTCGATATCAACAACTTGCACATGAAACTCTTGACAGGATAACTCAGGAAGACTGGGCAAAGTGCATAATACATGCGGAGACACTACAAGAAGCCGATTACTCAAAGCAGTGCACGAGAGATATCACAGTGAAGCCCATCATCATACGCTTACGTGTGAGTAGTGACAGTGAACTTGAGTCCAGTGAATCCGAAGACGAATTACTACAGGAGCCTTAAAAAGTGTATATAGGTGGTAGACATGTGTATAGCGAAGCGTAGTATTTTTTATTTTTATTTAAACATAAAAAAACTGTGTGTGTTTATGTTTTCTCCAGGAGTGTTATGAATGTGCTCGGTGCTATAACGAAGCCACTTTTTAAAGTCATTTATGTGCCACTCTATTTGAGGAGAGTTTTTCAACATACTGCGTATTTATAATAGTTATAAGGAATTCTATAATTTATAAAATAAGGAAAATTTTAATTATAAAATTTCTAACAAAAATTTATAAAATATAGCATTATAAATTTAAATTCTATATTTAAATATTTATAATATATTAATATATAAACAAGGATTATTCATATGGATGTATGAATATATTCGTAAGGATTTCGTATTGTTTCTTATAAAATTATCCAATTTTCTTAAGAAATTCAATTCATTTTCACATTTCTACAGACTATTATTTTCATGCTGCTTGTGCATGTAACATCTTGTACTAAACTGGTCATTTTTAAATTAATTATTAATGACAGTAGTGGATGAAATAAAAATAGAATATTTTGCAGAGTCACAAGTTGCGCGGCGTTCCATCAATAAGTAAACAGGGCGAGCATAAGACACTAAGAGCATAACTATGCATATGAAAATTTGTTCAAACAAACTTTAACTGACATGTCACATTGAATTTTATGTAAGTTATGGAAATTAATTGTTAATAATGTATTAGAAACTTTCTCACTTTAAGATGTTATGTTAAAAAGCAAAATACAGTAAAACGTAAGTTAACCAGCAGAAATATCTTACATTACCTTTGTCTTACAAAATCAGAACTACTGTGCGATACCTGTAAGGTTTTAACATATTTTTTACTTTAAATAACATTAAATCCGGCTTAGTAGACCAGTGGGTATGGCACCTGGCTACTAATCTAGAGGTCCCGGGCCTGCACCATAAAATCAAGGTGCGTTTTTCAGCCCCCAGGTCGACAGCCTGTTGACAATGAGTACCTAGGATAACATCTGGGAATAATAATGGGCGGCTGAAGCATAGTGCTGGCCACACTGCCTTCCTTGTATGCCGTACGGCTCACATTAGGCATACTGTAAGCCTACTCCTAAGCTACTTCGGTGGTATACATGGGAGCCATTATTATATATAATAACATTAAATTTTATCTACAAAATGTCTTATCAACCTTCAAAATGTGTCTTTGTTTTTTTAGTCCTCTTTTGTCACAGATTTTAGAATTTTCAACAGTTTAAAGTACCAAAAATAATTTTAATTGTGATTTTAAAGGAAGCGTCATTGACAACAACAAAGTAAATATTTAATTTAAAAATTACATTGTTATATTCTTTACATTAAGTAGGCCTACTTACTACTGTGTAGCATTTTTTTCAGAAGAAAGTGAAACTGTTGTTGAGTGGCATGCTGTAAGTGGTGTGACCTTGACGGGACTATTTCCATGACGATTACTATAGCGTCACAGCCTTATAATAATTGTTCACTGGCCTCATTTACTATATGCTCTCGTTCGATCATTTCTTGTTCAATCCGTTTTATACTTTTGCAAACATTATTCCATTCATCCCTTCCTGCGCTATAAAATTTTCTTCTTTTAGAGCCTTAACATCGGATAATTTGAAACTCACATTTCTAGTAGTGACCCAGCTCTTTACTACTCCCCAAATCTTTTCAATGGGATTTAATTCTGGGTGGTATGGTGGCAGACGCAAAACTGAATGGCCGTACTTACATGATGTCATTTATCTTGAATGACTTTTTACGATTCTTGTTCACGTTTCTTGATTTTTGTTCATTTTAATCAATTTATAAAGTTCAGATTTGGTCAGGTCCTGTTGAAATAACATTATAGTAAAAAAAAAAAAAATTATACATAACAAAATTGAAGTACGTAGTACAGCATTATATTTCAAGTTTAAAATATATTGACTTGTCCATATGGACCTTCCCCATCTTTCAAGTATCGTCACTTTGTGGACATAATCTGGGAAAAGCAAACAAAATACTTTTTCAAAGATTTACACAGAATTAATTTTTATGGCATTAACAGAATTAATTAATGTGTGTTACTGTCACTGTAACACAAATTGACAGTTGATTACCCACCCTTTTTGATAGAAACATTGTGGATTCATATAAATTCTAAACATAATCATTTCATTCTAAATCTAAGTGACATATTGTTTTAATCTGTTATGTTTATCTATTATGTAGATACCTAAAAGCGTATGCTTAGTATCTTAAATGTATTTTTGTAAATCATGATCCTACTTTGAGATTTTCAGATATTGGATTGTTGGATATTACGAATCACATACATTTTTTTGTAATTTTCAAAAAGGGCTACCCTAAAGTTATTGAAAATTTCTTTGAAAAGTAAAAAACTTGTGTTTTTTGTTATTCGTGTAGTAAGTTGTATGTCAGATTAAAGCCCTAAAAATGAGCCATAGTTCACATAATTCTAGGATCAATATAATTAATTTAGAAATTAAATTTTTCTAAAATTTAAAAAATAAAATTATCAAAAATTGGTCAAAAAAATATTTAAAAACTTGTATGTACATCAATGGGGGAATAATTACAATTAATTTCATTGAAACTGAAAATGATTGAGTTGAATTTTTTGTTTTTAGGTTGGTTTGAGATGGAATGACCCGATAGCGATGTTGGGAATCCCATGCTTGTATTATTGTTTGTTATTATTTTGAAAACAATGAAATAATTTTAAAGTGTTAATTATTTAATGTATTATCGTTTTCATTTTTTGTTTTGGATGTATCAGTTTTAATATTTGTAGCATCATCAATGGGCAGTGGGAGTGTTTGTGTAGGTCTACATATTTGAAATATGGAAAACTATAATTTTATATATTTATTTACATGTATGTTTAATATTTGTTATATACGTTCAATACTGTATATTGTATTATGCTGTTCTAGCATTTATCGAAAGCTAACAGGTTTGTGTAATTTTATTAAGGAATTTAATTTTGGTACACTTGGATTATGCATTTTTTAGGCCTGTTTGTATGATTATTTAGGGTTTATAATTTGGAAATAATTAGGGTTTGTATTTTTTGTATATTTGATATTTGGATTTGAAATGTGTTGTATATCTTTGACTAATACAATGCAATTATTATTATTTATAATTTCTTTTGTTTTATTTTGTCTAATTCTTTGTTGGAGATTATATTGTTATATTACTTTCATCTGTGTTGTTAAAGTAAGGTACAGTAGACTCTCGACTATCCGGCTCGCGACTATCCGGCCTCCATACTATCCGGCCTATTTTTGAACCTACATGCCGTGTGCAGAACACAAGCTGTGACATGAAAAGCATGGATTTCCCCCTGCCCTGCTACTTGCTCTTTGTTTCGTCAGTTGTGTATCGGATGTCAACACATCCGGAATACATTTGCCACTGTTCCTGGTTACGTTTGTAAATTATTTTTTTGGTGTGCTTCGTTGTTTTTTTTATTGAAGATTATGAAATGGGTGATAAACGAAAAAAGTTTGTGTAACTATTGCTTTAAAAACTATTGCTTCGGAGTTAGGAGTTGGGAAAAGTACAGTTGGTGACTAGAAGAAAAATCGAGCAGAAATTCAAAAGTGGTGTGCTGCCCAAGCTAGTGGAAGTGGAATGAAAGTAAGAAAAACACTGCTGAAAGGTAAGCATAAAGGAGTTGAGGAAGCTTTATTTTTGTGGCATGAACACTTAAGAGGAAAAGGCTTGCCTGTTACTGGACCGATATTTTAGGAAAAAGCATTGCAATTTAAGCGACAAATAGAAGAAGATTCAGAATTTACTGCCAGTGATGGATGGTTAGAGCGGAAGAAAAAACAATTTAGTATTCGCCAGATTACCATAAGTGGGGAGGCTTTATCTGCTGATAAAGAGGCTGTACCTTTGTTCAGAGACTATATTTTAAGCTTATTGAAAAGGAGGGAATTTCTGGGGAGCAGTTCTACAACTGTGATGAGACCGGTTTAAATTATAAGATGCTCCTTAGAAAAATGCTTGCATCAAAAATAGAAGTTGGTGCACCTGGATACAAGAAAAGCAAGGAATGTGTCACCATCTTGGCTTGCAGTAATGCAACCACAAGCTTAGGTTGACTTTAATAGCAAAATCAAAGAAATCTGGAGCTTTTAAAAAAACTGGAAAATCAGGAATCACTACCCCTATATTCCACACATCAAAAGAAAGGATGGGTGAATTCAGAAATCTTTAAATGAATGCTATATTATAAATTAATATAATATTATAAATTATAAATAATATGCTATATCTCCAAAATGAATGCGTACCGACTATAGAAAAACATTGAAAGACAACAATTTGCCGAGAAAAGCTGTGCTAATTCTTGACAATGCACCTTTGCACTTACAAACTCACAGATGGAGACATCAAAGCTTTATTTTTACCAGGCAATGTGATGGCTGTTTGCCAGGCAATCTACCAGGGCGTCCTTGAAATGCTAAAGAAAAAATATCGCCGGCGTCTTCTCAGTTTGTTGATATCAGTGACTGATAATAATGAAGACTACTTAACCACTCTGAAAAAGACTGACATGTTGGATGTCAGAAGGTGGTTGGCCGAAGCATGGGAAGAGATTCCAAACGTATCACTTGCACGGTCTTGGAAAATTCTTTTGGACCATGAAGGTGGAAATTGCACCCTTGAACCCTTGTGTGAAACCAAAGCGGAAGATGAAAACGATAAACTTGTTTTGTTGCTAGAAAAAGTACCAGGCGGTGACGATGTCAATGTAGAGGACATTAGAGAATGGATGGCAAGCGACGAAGTAGATGAAATAACTGACAACGATATTGTGGAAATGGTGACACAGGGAGAAGAAATAAAAGAGGAGGAGGAGGAGGAGGAGGAGGCACATTCGGAAGGGTTCTCAAGACGATTGAGAAAGTGCTGCAGTACATTAGTCAGCAGGAGGAAGCGATGCTAGCTGATATCATCTGGTTGTGTAAGTGGAGGGACATTGCATTGTGGTAAGAATTAGGCCTACGTTTTACCTTAATGTTTTGTTTATTTTAAAATTGTATGTATTCATACTGTACAGTGTACATCATTTTATGTTTCCTGCAATTACGTTAGACATTGTAAAATTTATCTTAAAATGCGTATACTATATTTTTATTCTTGGACTTCCTTTTTCTGTAACAAATTTTTAAAATGTACAGCACAGTACACAACAAATGTTTATAAAGTAGTGACCTGTACTAAGAGGTCAGAAAATAAGAATAAGAGCTGGTTTTGGTATAAAAAGTGTGTTTTTAATGGTATGGGTGGGGCAGGAAGTAAGTAATTATAGAACTTCCGGCCTATCTGGCTTTTGTGTTATCCAGCATCCCCTTCCGCCACATTAGGCCGGATAGTCGGGAGTCTACTGTATTTAGACGTTAATTTTTTTTTAAGTTATTAATAATTGTATTTGGTTATTTTTAATATGATGGTTGTTGTTATAGTTTTTCATAATTTCTATTTTCTTAGAAGCTACTATTCTTGTTTTATCATATTATCGTGTTTTGTTCTCGTTTTATAACTATTGCTATTTTAACACTACTGCTATTTTCTGTTTTTAACTATAGTGTTTTGTAGTACATGTTTATATGTATATATTCTGATTTCTTTTATTGTGAATTTTGAGATTTGCTATCTCATTTTCAATTAATTAAGTTTTTTATGGACTGCATTAAGTTTTGTGTTTATTTAGAATTGTTATTATATATTTTTGAAAAGGAAAAATTGTTTTTATTATAAATCATTCTTTGCATTATAGTAAAGTGTGTTAGCTAACAGAAGGTGTAAATTAATTAATTGTGTATTAAAATGGTAGAATTTTCTGTAATTGTTAAACATTTTGTCTTTAATCCAATTATATTGAGCTTCTGTTGTGTATTTGTTTACATATTTTGTTGTATTGTTTTCACAATTGTACTGGTACCCTGCTAATTCAAACCAATGTAATTCAGACTTTTTTTGATTCAAAGAAATTACTTCTCTTGAGTCACTTGTGTATACAAGTTCATGTTTAATCAAATATAATTAAAAAATTAGGACTATAAAATATTAACACTTCGAATATTTTATTTTATATTATTTGAAAGAATTGATAAATAGTGCGAATCTGTTATTGATCAAATTCCCAGATGCTTACATTATGCTGAGTAGATTATTGCACAAGTACCATGGGGGAGGGGATTTTGTTATCATACAACAGATCTATTCTTGGTTCCATAGTCAGATGAGCGACTATGGAATACATTGGTGAGGAATGACTTGGATTGGACAAGATAGGGGTGGACATTGCACTTATGTTCACTACTTTTACACAACTTGAAAACCTTGACCAATAAAAATGAAATATTAAATAAGTCTACATTTATGGGTTTTATGTTCACTACTTTTACACAACTTGAAAACCTTGACCAATAAAAATGAAATATTAAATAAGTCTACAAAATGTACACAGTAGTAACAGTATTTTAATTCTTAATTTTTCAGTGTATTTTAAATCATTTTAGCCCAAAAACTTAGTTGGTAAAAAAAAAGTAATAAAACCATCGCACACTTGATTTAGTACTTATTAAAATGTAAACTGTCGTTACACAAGATGTTCTTGCTAACATGATAACAAAATAAAATTAATTAACTCTCTCTGTTGGCCTTTTTTTACAAATTCAAAATAACACAGCCCAACACATGTTTTGGAGCCGGGGCTTTTTCAGCTGATTTTGCGTGTATTTGATATGCTGAATTTGAATTTGACATTAGTTTTAGCCTATGAGCTCTTGTTTGTAAAAAATCACAATAGCGTGATTTACATTATCCCATGTAAATTAGGCCTAAGGTATAGGTGATAAATTTAAAATGAACAGCCCTATTTTAATTTCTAATTTAATTTATTTACTCGAAAAACCCCATAGTAACATATCATTATCCCTACAGTAGCTAAAATAACAATTAATATTCAAAATAATAAGATAAAAAGAAAAGGAAAAGTTAATTTACACTCCGGAAGCTTCTTTTTTGGGACATTCTTGAATGAACTTAGTTTGGATAGTCTTTTTGCAAGTTCCAGCAGTAATCTGCCATTATATGAGTATCCCATCTTCCTTTGTAGCGGTCCTCCATCGTTTTAATATCCTGGTGAAATCTTTGTCCACTCTCCGAGGGAGTCGACTATTAACATCCACACGTAACGGATGCGAATAGTGGTGTGCGTCGCCAGCCGGGCAAAACTCATATCTAAAATGTGAAAATTATAAAGTCAGTCTTCTAACAATTTTTTACCCGGCCGGGTGGACAAAAAGACTCGTGGGCCCCAAATAAATTCTTTTAACTTTTAATAGAAAGTGACAAACTGACATAAATAGTGAACGGTATCTCAGAATGAAGTAAGTGAAGTGAAGAAAGCAAAATTAACAATGTGGTGAATGGACAAACGTTCGGACATACACTCAGTACGACAAGTGACGGGGAGGAACACCGATGGTTAAGTAGCCAACAACAAAATTCAATATTTAAATAATTTCCTTTAAATTTCAATTAAAGAGCTCTAAATAAATGCGGATTTAAATTGTATGAGTGAGAGTATGAGCAAGCTGGGTCGCCTTACTTAACATAAGAATTAGAATAAGTATACTATATTGAAATGAATGTTTTGTTTTACTCATATTTGAAAGAAACAGTAATATTTTATTTTGAGAGAAAAGATGAATAATCCATAAATTTGAAGGAGTAAAAAAATGAAATAAAATTTGAGTTGTGTCACGCAAATGAGAGTCGTGTACGTTACTGATATTCCCCTAAACCATGCTTGCATTTCACCGTTCGTGTGACGGACCTGGGCTGGCAAGGTAAGTGGATCTGGATTTAGTAAAAATTTTAAATATGGTAAGTCTTATTAATAAATAACTTCACATCTTTCACCTTGTTCTTCACTGGTATCGCCTAGATTTTCAGGGAAACGGTCCAAGTGGCTCTGTAAGAAATGAACCTTTATGCTCATGTTACATTCAAGGTCTCTGAAATTGTTGAGCAATAGTTAACTAGTTCTTCATAATTTTCAGCTTTGTGGTTGCCCAGAAAGTTTCTGTTTCTGACAACCAAGACAAATGACGTCCATGCTTTTTGCTCTGCCTCATTCATAGAATCTACGAAATGAGGATCATTTATGAACTGTCTGATTTGAGGGCCATAGAAAATTCCAGCTTTAAGTTTTTCTGTACTTAGCCCAGGCATCGTTTGGCAAATGTATGCAAAGCATGGACTATCCTGATCAAGAGCCTTCACAAATTGTTTCATAAGACCAAGCTTTATATGCGTGGAGGCAAGATGATTTTGTTCCGTCCAACTAAGGGTTCATGAATAACATTTCTTTCCCCAACAACCATGTTCTCCCTCGTAGACCACTCTCTTCTTACCCAGTGATATTCTTTTGTTCTGCTATCCCAAAGGCACAAGAAGCAAGGATATTTTGTGTAGCCACCTTGCTGATCAAGGAGAAAGTTTACCATTTTTAAGTCCACACAAATTACCCATTCGTGTTTATGATACCTAACCTTATCCAAGACCAAAGCTATGGTATCGTATTCTTCTTTCATTTTGGTTGAGTGAGCAATTGGTATTGATCCAATTTTGTTGCCATTGTGCAAAAGTACACACTTCAAACTCCGCTTAGAGCTATCAATAAAGAGACGCCAATCATCTGGACATTATTTGGGAAGGCCCATTTTCATTAGGAGCCCTTTGACAGCTTGACAAAATACAAGATCGTTTTCTTGAGAAAAAAAGGGTAACAAATCTTTTTCTCTTGTACAGTAGAATGTAATTTTTGTTCCATGATCAAGTAGATTCTTGTCACTCAACCTGGACGCAAGTACCTCAGAAACTTGTTTTGAGAGGTTGAGATCTCTGATAAGGTCACTTAACTCGCTTTGGTTAAAACGTTGAGGAATTGATGATTTTCCCTCATAATCACTATCGTTACCTTGATCTATATCACAACAAGTATCAGAAAGATTAAACTCATCCTCCGAGAGCTCCGGTAGCTGATGAAACGGAATTGGTACTTCATCTGAATGAGGAATAGGCCGTCTTGCAGAGGCTAAATCAGGATTGTCCACTTGCTGTGGTTATTTCGATTGATGCCATTAATATTTACAATACAAAAATAGCAGACATCAATGTGATTTTTGGGTTCTCTCCAAATCATCGACACACCGAATTTCAGACTCCTGCTTTTTCCGTTAGTCCACTGGCGTAGGTGTTTGGTACAAGTTTTACAAACAGTGTGTGGTGCCCACAGTTTATCTTGGTCACCAAGCCTAACGCCAAAGTATCCATAGTATGCTCTTTTCACAAAATCAGAAATAGTTTTTCTATTTTCTTTCAGTGTGTACTCACCACATACGTAGCAAAATACATCAGGATGATTAACACAGCTCTTTCGACTGGAATACATTTCTTTCTTTTCAATAGAACTACAAAAACAGAACTTAGAGGATATGTTGGATGCAAACACAAGGTTATATAAACAAATATGGCGTCTTAATAAAGCCAGCCTGCAGTCAGCTGATTGTTGTACACAGAAGGAGAAGGGAAAATAACAAGGAACTAACACATGTCTAAACTTTCACTTAACCACAACTCAACAGACTTTATAGTGAAAGTGCTTATTAGTAAGTAACGCTGTATCTCAAAAAGTATAGCTGCTACAGAAAAACGGTTTTTATATTTATAATCAGCACGACAAATATAGTTAAAATCAGCTATAAAATCTTAGGCACCAAGCAAAAAAAATTTTTTTGTTAACCTGTGTAATTTTCTCTTGTATTCTAATTACATACAAATTTTTAATTTATACGAGTTCTTTTGTCTTTAAGTTTATGAGTGTTTTTTAATGAAGTTTAGAACAAATAATTTAACTTCCCTTTACAATGGACGATGCGATGTCAATGTTCCGGTGCTGGTAATTATCTACAGTTGTTCTTTCTGGATAGACGGCGATTTCCTCTTGTTGCCCAGCATTCAGAGTCGTTCTTGGGTTGGGTACTTCTACAATTTGTAGTGAATTAATTTGTAATAGTGATTTATTCTGTGTATTAAAATTACAGAATAGCCAGTAAACTTGAAGTGTTCTTATAAATGCCTATGCGGACAAGCTTGTACTATATCGTATTAGCACTCTGTATTTAATCAACTTGCGAACTTTCTGACTTGTGCGGGTGCACCATTGTAGACCAATCGTTAAGCTCAGTGACCACGTGTTATTGAGTTCAGAGTGAAACTGAATTAAACCCTATGAAGAATAAACTCAAATATGATTTTATCCAAATCTCGACCGTTCATTGGCTGAAAATTCCCTTTCTCTACTATAACATCTTAACTTGTGTTATAACATAGGGAACCCGCGTTAATTGGTTATGCCAATTATACAGGCTGCCTTTCGTTGTGACGAGCTGAAAATTAATCACAACAAAAAAACAATTCTTATATCAGGATATTGGGAAGGGGAGACTGTTGATTTATGCACTCAGTTTACTCGGTACTCAGATGACATCTCTTTATTACATTATGAGATAAAGTTCTCTATTTAAAGTTCTCAACATATATAGTTTACAGTATAATTATATATATTACTCTTTCATAAGGCCCTCAAAATATGATGTACATCTATTTAATTTATTCCACGGATCCGGGATTGAATATATATTAAGTTAATAATGGTCACCTTGCCATATACAATATTGAAAATTGAGCTATTTGAAGAATGGACTTTATTAATCTTTCAAAACAAGAAAACTTTTAGTTTAAACATTTACTCTTTTGCTATAACCAGTGTTATTAGATTACAGACTACATGTTACATATAATGTCTGTCTTTTAAAGTCTTAAAAGTGGTGAGTTAAATTGTCTTTTGTGGGTAATAATTTTAGTAACTCATAACCATGGAAGACAAGCCTCCATGTCACCTGGTTTTCAGTATTTGCTGCAGAATTGGTTCTTCGGTCCTTGGTGTGTTTCCTGAAGGTCTGTCGTTGCCTTACTATCCGGTGACGGTGAAGTTCCTGAAGTCTGTTATATCATTCGGGGTGAAGTACTCTCATCTTAGGCGACTGTAGTAATTCTTGTAGGATACTCTCATCTTAGACGACTGTTGTAATTCTTGTAGTTATAATAAATAAATAGAAAATTTGTTTCACAGTAATACACTTCACATGATTATTTATTAGTTGAATATCACCATGTTTGTAGTAATGTATGAATTACATAGTTTGTTATTTATTCATTGAGAGAGAGATGTCATCGCCGCACAAATTTAGTTATTTAAATATTCGTTGAACCAACCATTCACATAATTATACACGCATCGCGAAACAACGCTGTACGCGAAAATAGTTAGGGGGAGAGTAGTAATCTCGCGACAATTACTAGTCAACATAAAAGTAGTTCCATGTTTCTAATTTAATTAAAGGACTAAAGTTTGATTAAATAATTAAATAGAAATATTCTTAGTTACAGACGTTATCAAAGTACATTACTGTGGTCTTATTTAATTATTTAAATAATAACAAAATTTACAATTATATTTAGTTTGTTTAGGGGTCAGAAAAGTTTTGTTAATTCTGGTCAGTGCCTGTATATGCAGGATTAATTAACAAGCTTTACCCTTTCTTTACAATTGTATTCCCTTTTATTTTATTATTAGACTTTTTATTAAATATTATTATTATTTAATGATAGCAATAAGATTTAGTTTAAAATGTGAGATTTTATTAAAATTTTAAAATTTCTCAGCTTATACATTAACAATTTACTTAATTAACATATTTTTTTTAATGAAATCGTCACATACTCCGCCGCTTAAGACACAGCCTCCGGCTTATTTGTTCAGGAATGTACCGGGAGTATGTTTGGGGATTTCCGTGTGAAATTTCTCTCACCCGTTTTTCTCTGTATGTAATTACGAGTTGCACAAGTCAGTCTCGACTTGCTTATTCTTACTATCTACATATCATACTTTACAGACTAATTCTAATACTACATAAATTTCACACATTATAAAACATATTGTAAACATTCTAAATTTTCTTAACTCTACTACTTATGACTACTACCGGGTTTTTCTTTAGATGCGAGTTATTCTAGTTATAGAATTTCTCATTAAGTAATTGGTTACTTAATTATTCCTCATATTTGATGTCAGCTGACTTCTTACTTTGCTCTACTTTCGATGAATAGGATTCAAGGTTGATCAGGCCTCGTACCTATTTATACGATTAGCTAGCTAAATGTTACTCAAGTACTCCTTTGCAGTTGAGTACAAAACATATACCTTTTCTTTTTTTTTTTACATTTATGTAACTTGCACTCTACCATTTCCTTCTTCGTGATAACATTTTATCTGCGAAATATGTGTCCTTCGTACATATTTTTGAGTAGAGGGTTCGTACAGGGCTACGGTTACTGGAGTTAAATATTTGTGAATTTGATAAGGACCGCACTATCGGTATGATAGCTTGGAAGTGGTCTTATCGATTGCACTACTCGTAGGGTGTGTTTTACACATAACTAAGTCACCGATTTGGTACTTTACTTCATTATTATTATTATTTCGCTCGTGATATTTCCTTGATTTCGCTAAGTTTGTTCGTAAATTAGCGCGCGCTTCATTCCATATTTTCCTAATATTTTTATCCCTAATTTCAAGGGGTAACAATTCATGTATTTTCCACTTAGTGGATAATGGGTGGTTAGGTTTATACTTGAACAATAATTCGAATGGGGTAGACTTATGTCCTTCTTCAAGTTGTTCAATAATTGGACTCAAACATGGGTCTTGTTGTTGATACTGGGCTAAATCCGTAAATGCAAGAGGAAATTCGGTAATTAAAGTATTAATAATCGGCGTTTCTCTACTCTTGTTATTGTAAGTATTACTACTAGGCTGGAACATACGTGACAGTGTATCGGCAACTACGTTTTGGGTGCCTCTAATATGTTGTACTTTGAATTTAAAACAATTTAATCTTAATACCCATCTTCCGATACGACCTAACTGTTTTGGGTGATTTAGTAGCCAAGATAACGCTTGATTATCTGTTTCTAACAAAAACTCTTTATGTTCTAAAAATGGTTTGAACTTCTCAAAAGCGAAAACTATAGCTAAACATTCTAATTCGTATGCGGAGTATTTCTTTTCTTGATCTGTCAGGGTGCGAGAAGCGTAACTAATAGGTAACCTTGAGTTATCTACTTCCTGATATATTACTGCACCTAGGGTGACACTAGAACTGTCTGTCTGCACTACAAATGGTTTTGTAAAATCGGCTAATTGTAGTACGGGGGGTGATATTATGCTTTCTTTTAATTTCTCGAATGCGGTTTGGTGTTGCTCATTCCATTCAAATTTAATTCCCTTCTTTCTTAAGGTATTTAGTGGTGCTGCAATTTCGGCTAGATGTGGGATATACTTATGGAAATAATTTATTCCTAAAAATCGGGCTATTCCTTTCGCATCCCGCGGTGGTAAAAATTCTCTGATGGCACGGGTTCGCTCTGGGTCTATGCTTACCTTTCCGTTGGCTTTTACGATGTGACCTAAAAATGAGAATTGTGTCACAGCAAAATTTACTTTACTGGGGTTTACGGTTAATCCAGCTTTCTCCAATCGGGATAGTACTTCATGTAGATGATTAAGATGTTGCTCAATTGACTCGCTGTAGATAACAATGTCATCTAAGTAGTGATACACATATTTAAATTTTATGTCATGAAATAATTTTTCTAATAATCTGCTACATACATAACTACCTTGGGATATACCAAAGGGTACCCTCGTAAATTGGTACAGGTTGAAAGGGACGGCAAATGCGGTAAGACGTTTTGATTCTTGTGAGAGGGGTATCTGGTGAAATGCCTGATTTAAATCCATAATGGTAAAAATTTTAGCCTTCGTTAAATAATGAAAAGCACTGTGGATGTCGGGAAGTGGTATAGATTCAAATTCTATCCGTTTATTTAGTTGCCTGTAGTCCACAACTAATCTATGTTTGTCGTTACTTTTGGGTACTAAAAACGCGGGTGAAGAATAAGAAGACGTAGAGGGTTCGATGACTCCTTGTTCTAACAACTTATTAATTTGGTTCCTCATTACTTCCATTTTTGAAGGTGATAATTTGTATGGGGCTAAACGAATTACTTTATTGTCGCTCAAATTTATTTTGTACTCTATCTGGTCCGTCAGTCCTAACTTTGGGGTGAGGACGTTGGAGAATTGTTTTATTAAAGTCTGTATGTTCCGTCTATCTTTACTTTCCAGATGACCTAATTCAGATTCGTGATGCTTTATATGTGTAGAAGTGGTGCTAGTACTTTCTCTGTTATTTGCATTATCATGCAAGTTATATTTCCGTGAACGATCGAATCCAAAGTAAAACATCTTATCGTGAATGTCTAGAATTATTCCTGTTTTACTGATAAAATCAGCTCCCAATATTAACTCGGGTCCTAATTCGTCGCATACCAACATTGGAAAATACCACGTTAGATTTTTTATTTTTACTTTAAACGTGATGATAAGTTTTATCATTAAGTTTTGCTTATTAGCTGTAGCGCATCTAATATTTACTGATTGACTGCGTTTAACTAAATTGTGTTTAAATAATTTATTGGCTAGCTCTTGACTAATTAAACTTCGCGTTGATCCGGAATCAATTAATCCGAGGGTGGATGTAACACCAAGGTCAACTTGTATATACGGTAATTCACACTTATTGAAATCACATTTACTAATAGAGTTACATTTATCGATAAATTTTCTAACATAGGTGTCTAATTTTCTTTTGTTATTTGTATTAGTATTTTGTTTTAATTGGTGGTCTCTCAGGGGTTTACCTGTTTTCACGATGCTGCGGAAGACACAGGGTTTCGGATCTCCCTGCCTTACATGTTTTTTGGATAATGAGTTTTCTGATTGTACTGTTTCCATTTACAGTTTCTACTGAGGTGTCCAGGTTTTCCGCAGTTATAGCATATATATTCTTT
Organism: Magicicada septendecula; assembly: GCA_034769895.1. NCBI lineage: Eukaryota > Metazoa > Arthropoda > Insecta > Hemiptera > Cicadidae > Magicicada > Magicicada septendecula. Next base: position 443,059,756 of record CM068368.1, read on the forward strand.
ACGCGGGGTCTCACTGGTTTTGTGTCGAGGTGGAGGCTCCTTGGACTTACCATGGCCATGAACATAGGTTCGTCGCCGAAATGGTCGTCGTTCTCGTAGACTTCTTGCATCTGAGACTAGGGCTTGCGTTTCTTTTCTATGTGGTGTTGTGGATACCGGTGCATGTCTGTGCTGATCTGCGTACCACACATTTGACGAGTGAACACTACATTGTTCAAGGTCAGCAAAAGTGAGGGGTCTACTTATTAGTGCTAAACGGGAGCGTTCTTCTGGAGACAAGCCTACCAAGATAGTATCGACCAATTGTTTTTCAGTCCAGTCGACTTGCAGTAGACGTGAAGATTCTCTGATGTCTGCAATATAGTGGGCCAGTCTTTCATGGGCTCCTTGTACTCGAAGTACGGTATTTCTTTTGATCTCCTCATAAATTCCCGTGGGGATAAAATATTTGATTATAGTAGTATGAAGTTCTTCTACTGGAAGAGTCGAGTTTAATGATTCTAGCACACGATCTCGTAAAGGTGGTTTACATTTGGGTAGGATAACCTGCAGTATTTGCCAATCGCTCAATTGTTGTAGATCTTTTATTTGCAGTAGGTATCTGATAAAAGTCAATAGAATCGTGATACTTAAGCCATCGGTGTAAGGAATTTCATTAATTATTTTCTCTACTGGGTGGGAAATCTTTCCGTAGAGGTCTACATTAAAATATACGTTTGGTATACTTTTCGAAGGATTGGTGGTTGCATTAGGATTTGTAATAGCATATTTACTAGTGCGAGTATGCTGAACATTAGGCGGTGGGGGTTCTGACATAGTTAGGGTATTTAATTCTCTACTAGGTATTTGTTCATGAGTCTGTTGTATCTTCGATACGGTGGGTGATTCGTGGTTCGAGGTGGAGAGAGGGTGTTCTAAAGTAGGGGATTGAACTGGGGAAATATATAATTTTTGTAAGTAGTGCTCAATTTCCTCCATTCTCGATGAGTCAGACTTTCGTCGTAAGTCGTTGATAATTATGGGTAATTGGCTTAATGCCTCATCCGCAAATTTCTGCACATAGGCGGGGATTACGGTGACGTCGGGCCAGCTTAATAAATTATTCAACCGGCGGGTTAAATGTTCTATACGTTGCGTAACGCGCAAAATTTCAGTAGGTGATTTTTTGTCCTGAAGGTTATGAGATAATACCATCAGTTCCCTATATTTCGCATAACAGGTTTCTCGTTCGCCGTCATAATCGAGTTCACGCAATCTATCTAACTGCGAGGGTATATCTGATCCGGTTTGGCGTAATGATTTTCGTAATTCCGACACGGTTACATTCACGTGTTTTAGACCTCGTAAAAGTGCTTCGTAGCATAGCTCATCTTTTAATAATAGATCAGGATTAAATTCAGCCATTTTCGTAACGCGAGTGGCTATAACTAATTATTCTACTATTTGCATTAAATGCTATACAACGCTTCTTTTTTTTTACACAAAAAATATAAAAATATAAATCAATCGTATTCTTACACTTTTTTTTTTTTTTACAAATAAGCACTTAAAATGTTATGACAACCTTTATCATTTTACATTGAGAGAGAGAGAAATTTCACACAGGCTTGAATATGCGTACGACAAAAGGGGGAATCTTCGGTTACTAAACACAGGAACAGACACGCTTCTATTAACAATAGAGCAAACGCAGAGGGTGGCGTATTGTCTAACTTAACTTGAGGGACAGCAACTATGACAGTTATAAACAATCGGCAACAGGAAATTTACATGTCCGAGTTTGTCGTCAAATTGACACGTTGATGAATGAAACTTTTAGACAAGCACCTACATGGTTTTGTTTACATGGGACAGTATGTTAATATTACTTTACACATATTATATTTACAAATAAAGTTACCTATACTATTTTACTATAATAATAATTATTATTTTTATCTTATTTAAAATTCTGACACATATTAAAATACATGAGTGAATAGATCAACAGCTTGTGTGTGTGTGATATCGTGACACAATTACTTCTTTCTTTTCTCTTAAGCAAATTAGCAAATTAATTAATAGCAGAGTGGCGCAATTTATAACATCTTAACTTGTGTTATAACGTAGGGAACCCGCGTTAATTGGTTATGCCAATTATACAGGCTGCCTTTCGTTGTGACGAGCTGAAAATTAATCACAACAAAAAACAATTCTTATATCAGGATATTGGGAAGGGGAGACTGTTGATTTATGCACTCAGTTTACTCGGTACTCAGATGACATCTCTTTATTACATTATGAGATAAAGTTCTCTATTTAAAGTTCTCAACATATATAGTTTACAGTATAATTATATATATTACTCTTTCATAAGGCCCTCAAAATATGATGTACATCTATTTAATTTATTCCACGGATCCGGGATTGAATATATATTAAGTTAATAATGGTCACCTTGCCATATACAATATTGAAAATTGAGCCATTTGAAGAATGGACTTTATTAATCTTTCAAAACAAGAAAACTTTTAGTTTAAACATTTACTCTTTTGCTATAACCAGTGTTATTAGATTACAGACTACATGTTACATATAATGTCTGTCTTTTAAAGTCTTAAAAGTGGTGAGTTAAATTGTCTTTTGTGGGTAATAATTTTAGTAACTCATAACCATGGAAGACAAGCCTCCATGTCACCTGGTTTTCAGTATTTGCTGCAGAATTGGTTCTTCGGTCCTTGGTGTGTTTCCTGAAGGTCTGTCGTTGCCTTACTATCCGGTGACGGTGAAGTTCCTGAAGTCTGTTATATCATTCGGGGTGAAGTACTCTCATCTTAGGCGACTGTAGTAATTCTTGTAGGATACTCTCATCTTAGACGACTGTTGTAATTCTTGTAGTTATAATAAATAAATAGAAAGTTTGTTTCACAGTAATACACTTCACATGATTATTTATTAGTTGAATATCACCTTCATGTTTGTAGTAATGTATGAATTACATAGTTTGTTATTTATTCATTGAGAGAGAGATGTCATCGCCGCACAAATTTAGTTATTTAAATATTCATTGAACCAACCATTCACATAATTATACACGCGTCGCGAAACAACGCTGTACGCAGCTTACGGCGTGAGCGCTCCATTGCAAGTGGGCAAAAATAGTTAGGGGGAGAGTAGTAATCTCGCGACAATTACTAGTCAACATAAAAGTAGTTCCATGTTTCTAATTCAATTAAAGGACTAAAGTTTGATTAAATAATTAAATAGAGATATTCTTAGTTACAGACGTTATCAAAGTACATTACTGTGGACTTATTTAATTATTTAAATAATAACAAAATTTACAATTATATTTAGTTTGTTTAGGGGTCAGAAAAGTTTTGTTAATTCTGGTCAGTGCCTGTATATGCAGGATTAATTAACAAGCTTTACCCTTTCTTTACAATTGTATTCCCTTTTATTTTATTATTAGACTTTTTATTAAATATTATTATTATTTAATGATAGCAATAAGATTTAGTTTAAAATGTGAGATTTTATTAAAATTTTAAAATTTCTCAGCTTATACATTAACAATGTACTTAATTAACATATTTTTTTTAATGAAATCGTCACACTACATCTTCAGTAAAGATAATATGATTCCTGCAAAAGATTGTCTATGGACAAAGTTAAGCTTGCAAATAAAACCTGTTTAATTTTATTACTTTTCTTTAGGGCCATAAAACTTTCTTTATAAAAAAGTCATATTTAGTTCTTTAATTTATAAAGAAATATTACCACTTGATATGACTTTTATTTATGCACATTCTGGTGTGAGTCTCATATCAGAATTTTTATTTTCACGGAAGTTATTTAGTTTAATCTGTTTATTACAATTATCCTGTTACATAGTTATACATACCCGCACACGCGCACTCACCATATGCCTAGTCATCAGGAGTCATGATATTGATTCAAAGACAATAAATTATAGTATGTTGAATAACCATTACTAGTACATGCTAATGCTACTAGTATTTTAAAACTACTACTAGTACATGCTCATTTATAAGATGTGACAACTTGGGACCTACAGTAATAAATTGCTCAAAGGCCAAACCTGCCTTTCCAACCTCCAGGTAATAGACAGGTGGGTGCCATTTCTTTGCTAAACCATTGCAAATTGATATTAGGTTGTAAAACTATGGGTGATAGGTAAACTTGTGTAAATACTGTATGTAGAAGTGACTAAAGTCCCCAGACTGTAGTATGTGGTTGGTTAGCAACAGATGTATGACCATTTTATATAGATTGTAAATACAAATTTGCGCTCACTGAATGCACAACCACTTTTTATATATTTCTGATGAGAGAATCATTTTTATTTATGGTGCATTACAGTGTTCGTGAGCACCATGTTGAGAACGCATATTATACAGGGATCACGACAGTATGTCCAACAGTGAGAGGTATCCAAGTCATGAGGTTCCACTATAATTAAAAAAATTAACTATATAAAATAAATTGTATATAAAATGTTAAGTACTTTGGCCCCACATCATTTTCTACATTATCTTGAGAATTTTATTTTAAACAGTTAAGTTGAATGTGGGCCAAATATTTTGTGTTTTCTAAATACAAATTTTATGTAATGTTTCAGGTTGGGCAAATGTGAAGTATGTGGAGAAAATGCAAAATATACTTGCCCTCATTGTGAATTAAAAACTTGCTGTGTGGCATGCATAAACATTCATAAGAAAGAATTTCAGTGCAATGGGAAACGTGACAAAGTTAACTTTATACATCGTAACAACTTTCAAGATAAGGATATAGAAAGTGGTAAGGCACCGATCATTTCATGCAAGTGAATAAATAATGAAGTTATTCTGATCTTGTTCAGAAGCCACACGACACAATGGGGAATATAAGAAAATATATTAATTATATTAATATATATGGGTTTTTGCTCATATGTACTATACAACTTTGACAAGTTACTCATCTGAAAATTTAATTTAAAAAAGTTTGAAAAATATTTGGAATATAATGTTCAAAATTATGTAGTGTTAAAATCATTATTCTTTACCTTTCCGTAAAATTTGCAATTATTTTACCATAAACAAAGCTGAAAAAAAGTGAAAACAATAATTATACATTTGAACAATTTACTGAACTTCAAATGTAACTTGTATTTCCATTGTTAACTATTGTAAATGGATCATTTTTACTTCAATTTGTGGCTTAATATGTCTGTAAAATGATGCCAATACTTTTACCTGTACTTTTAGTAGATGTAAAAAAGTTATATGTAATGTTTGGTTACTATTTTTCTAAATTACAATATGAAAAATTTTGCCTTTGAGCAACTTTTTTTTGTTGCAGGTAGGTATCTAGTGCAAGCAAATAAAATTTTCAGTTAATCGATTGAATTTAATTTTTACCCAATTTGTCTCTGCATTTTCAAGATATAAAAACAGAACACATTATATCGAACATTAAGTACAATGTAAGCAATCCAAATCATGGAAGAAAAATTGTGTGTGTGTGTTTTTAACAATTTTAATGTTTTGGAATTATTTTAATGTTTGGAAATTAGATATTGTAATACAAGAAAAAGTTTTCAGCAAAATTAATCATACTTCAGGTTAAAACATTTATGGGGTTAATAATGAACAGTTGTTAGTACCTGTTGCAAAAAATATTGCTATTGCTCTGGTGTAAGCCTTGTTATTTAATTTGATAGCACTTGTTGTAATTTGATAGTATACAACACTGTATACACTTTGTTGAAAAAAACAGACACTCACCAGATATAACTTCATTTTTCAATGGCAGACATTAAATCATGGCTTTGGCTACCACTAGCACTGCTCGAACTAGATGCCACAAGTCTGATATGAGTAATACAATATTATCCTGTAAGTTGTCCACATTGTCTTCACAATATTTTCAACATGTCTACAGTAGTTTCTTTACTTTTTCTTTGTTAGTGAGTTCATAGCATCATTGATGAATTCTCCAACATGTTTGTGTTGGAAATTTGTTGTTTTTACTCCCACTGGTGGCTCATGAGTAGTGAAATGGGTGGGGCATACAGAGGACTGGATCTGGGAGGGGGGCATTATTCCTGGGTTATCTGTTATCCTTTGCTATAAATGTGTCATTATAACACAAAGTTGTGCGCTGTAAATACTTACCTTCACTCATTTGTTCACAAAAATGTATACACAAAACCGCAAACTCTTAAATCTTTAGCAATGCCATTATTCACTTACATGTGTAACATTAATGGGAGAAAAAACATGTAACACTACAATTGTATTATGCAATATATTTAAACATGGCCACCAAAATTACCATGTAGTACATATCCACTCGGTGTTTATGAGGTAAACATTTTTTTAAAAATATTTTTACTGTCAATGAAAATTATAATCTAAAATTATATAAAATTAAAAAGTATAATCATAACAATACTGTTAGAAACATTATAATAATGTGTAATAATATGGATTTCATAAAAATAATACTAAGAAAGTAACAGTACTTGTTAAAGGTTAATACAACTATGCACAGTATGGTAGAAAAACGGTATTGCTTACAAAACAGCTACAGATTCATGTATGTGAGTTACAGTAATGAAAATGACATACTTATTTGATTCAGAGCATTCTACATTCTGGTCTCAAGGTCTGTATGCCGTAAAGCAGTGAGAATTCTTAACACAAGTGTTAAGAAGGTAATGGGAGTAGTAACACCAGAGGCACAACTTTCTTTTACCCATTGCCATATTTCTTTTGGTGTTACCATTTCAAAGTAATTAAATATGGTTACTTAGTAGAACATGTAATTAGTTATATGATTACAAAGTATAAATTATAAAGTAACAGGTAACTATTATAAACATGTATTTGTTCCACAAAGAAGGACAAGAAATATAAAGCAGCTACCTATAGCACTTACCTTATGCAACACAGCTTTTACATTATACTTAATGATCAATATAAACATTTATATCTTGAAATCCTGTTCAGCTAGGTTTAAAAATTGAGTAGAAATTAAATTCAGTCAATTATACTAGACACTATCTACCTTCAATAACAAGTATGGATATTTTATATGGTGTACTTTGCAAAAATTAACAAAAAATTACATACAATTTTTGTTTACAGTTATGAAAAGTACAGGTAAAAATTAAGTATTCTGTCACCTTATGGACATATTAAACTACAAATTGAAGTACAAATGATCCATTTACTTTTTTTTAACTTTGGAAATATGAGATAAAATTTAAACTGTACAATTTATTGCTTTTATATTTTTACAGCTTTGTTTATGTTCAAAATAATTTCAGAATTTCTGGAAAAATATAGAATAACAGTTTTGACATAGAATTTTAAAAATTGTAATCCTGTAATTACAATTTTCGATGAGTAAATTTGGAAGCCGCGAGGTACACATGAGCAAAAAATCCATTTACACAATGTATTTCCCCACCTTGCCCCATTGTGTCTTGTGAATTCTGAATGGAGTATTGTATTGTTATGACGGTCTAACTGATTGCCATATGGTACAGTGGAAAACTAAATACAAGACACCAATTAAGTCACTAATCACCAGCTTTAATTAATCACAATTAACAGTTTGAAATCAGCAAGTTATTCACCAAGATTATACTCGTACAATAATTCAAGTTAATCTGTCCACACAAATAATAATGTCAACTATAAAGAATTCCGCACTATAATCACCTTTCACTAATACACTACTTGAGACGCATTGTGTAAATTGCCCGACAACAACTGAAAACAAAACAGCAGGTGTGGGCTATTTATAGTCTGCAGGGTTCCATAATGTGCGGCCTTAACAAGCAGTCAAAAATTCTAGAGCCTTGGCGGAAACATGCACCATCATCGGGCTAGTTGAGAAGCTTGTCGAACAACACTGTGGCATATATGAGCATATTCCGTATTACGTAACACTCTCTTGCATGTTAATTGTCGCGTACGCACACAATCATTACAGCTGGGCTCTGCTGCGGTAGCCAAGAAACATGTAGAACGTTCTGTAATGGCGTAACACTGCCCCCTCCTTAAGCCTGTTCATCCCGAACTGGCAAACCATCTCTGAAGTAATACTTAGCCACGCGATCTAGGTAGACAACCTTGAACTTTCTCTGTCCTTCCTGTTGAATGCGACAGACGACATTGTTGATTCTCTTTTTCACAGTGTAAGGTCTTTCCCAGTCAGTCTGAAGTTTAGGTGAGCGACCCCAATGGTGCTTTGGATTGTACAACCAAACCTGATCTCCTTCTTGAAAACCCACACTGTTGCTGTGAATATCATACCGAGTTTTCATTTTATCACTAGCTATCTTCAGCTGTCCTCGTATCAAGCGATTCATTTCTTGCAGTTGGTTTTCTAGTTGCGAGTAATAGTTCTGTGGCTGTCAGGTGATCCAAACATCAAATCCCCAGGAAGACGAATCTCCCGCCCAAACACCAATTTTGCTGGAGTCATACTGGTTGTGTCGTGTACTAATGACCTATACGCCATGAGGAATATTGGTGTACGTTTATCCCAGTCTGTTTGGTTCTCAACAACCTTCGAAAGATCCTGATCAAGTGTCCTATTGAATCTCTCAACCATTCCATCCGACTGAGGATTGAGAGGTGTTGTCCTGGTCTTTCGAATTCCGAGTAGGCGGTATATTCTTTAAACACTCCGCAATCGAATTCGAAATTTCTCCCTTGATCCGTATGGATTTCCATAGTGGCTCCATAACGGCAACAGAAGTTGTGAACTAACACCTTGGCCACAGTGGTAACCTCCTGATTTGGAATTGCATAAGCTTCCACCCACTTAGTAAAATAGTCGCCTATAACCAGGATGTACCAGTTTCCATCGTCAGTAACTGGGAAAGGTCCAGTAATGTCTATAGCAATTCTCTCGAATGGCAGTCCAGCGTTATACTATCTCATTTTCCCCCTGCTTCTGGTTTATGGGCCCTTTCTTGCAGCACATATGTCACATGTCCGCCACCATTCCTCTACGTTGTGGCAAAGGTGAAGCCAGACGTTGTGGCGAAGGTGAAGCCAGTAGAATCGCTTCAGTAGTTTTTCAAGGGTTTTGTTAATGCCAAGATGACCTCCAGATGTTCTATCATGCATCTCCTTAAAAACAGACTGCACTATACTTCGGGGAACTATCATGACCACGTCTCGTCAATCTGCACTTTCCCAAGCCCTTTTCAGCAATCCGTTCTCCAAGGTAAGAGATTCCATTGTGCCCAGTAGCTCTTCAGCACTTCAGAACCATGGCAGATATCTTGCCAATCCGGGCAGTGACCTTCCTCTTTTGCTGTCAAGATCAGTCCAGTGTCTTTATCAGTCATCTGTTCTTGTCAAAAATCTTGTGTCGTCCAGCTATCTGCCAGGAAATCTATAGTGATGGCTTGAACATGTTCATATGCGTTCTGTTCTTCCTTTCTGCGGCAATGTCGGCAATGTTAAAAGCACGGTCTTTGGGATAAGCCATTTGCATTACCATGCAGCTGCCCCATCGTTGTTTTACCTAGAAGTTGTACTCTTCCAGACGGTCGAGTCATCTTGCCAACTGCCCTTCCGGATTTTTAAACCTCAAGAGCCGTGCAAGCTCCCTCCCATAGAGGTATTTATGGAAGTGCTTCAAAGCTCGGACGATTGCCAGCAACCCTTTCTCCTTGTAACACAATATTCCTCTCTGGTTTAGAAAGCGTCTTGCTGTAATACACTAGTAAGCTTGTCGAACAACACTATGAAATGTACGAGCATGTTTTGTATTATGTAACACTGCCTCGCATGTTAAGTGTCACGTACGCACATAAACATTACAGCTTGGCTCTGCTGGGGTAGCGAAGAAACATGTAGAATGTTCTGTAATGGCATAACACTATTGAATATTTGGTCTCTCTGTACTGTCCTTCTTTTCTCTTTCTTTTTGACGTCTTGGTCTCTTTAGCTTTTATAGCTGATCCTCTTAAGTCACATTTTAGAATACTAAAACTAAAAACTGCATTTAATAGTAGCTGTAACATATTAGAACCTTGATATTGTGAACACTGTTTCATCAAGGTTTTGTATAGCTAAGTCATATTTATATTATAAATAATATTTCTTACTTTATATACTGTACAGCAGTAAATGCAATAGCCCCAATGTTTAGTAGTGATGAGAAATTGGTACATTGTGCTGTAATGGACTGTACTGCTTGGTTTACACAGAACAGGTGGCTCTGAGTTTTTAAAATAAAATAAAATAAAAATAAACTTTAGTGAAAGTTAGAATGAATAATTAGGACGAGCGAAGTGAGTCCTACTACTAGGCAACAATTGGTACATTTTTATGGTACATTTTACAGAAAAACTACTGAACCTATAGACTTGAAATTGAACATAATTATTCATATTCATGTCTAGATGTGTCATCAATCATTATTTTTATAAAAAATGAATTTTGACAAGAAATAATTGTAATAATTTTTTTGTATAAATCTATATATATGTATGTAAAGTGTCGCCATCTGTGGGATTGCGAGTCCTACTACTATATAGTCTGCTACTATTGCGTTCCGTGGTATGTATGTAAAGTGTCGCCATCTGTGGGATTTCTTTAATATTACTATATAGTCTGTTACTAATGCATTCCGTGGTTTTAGACAAAGAGTGTATATACCGAATATTCTACCGTTTTTCTTGAATAAAAGATACTGGTGTGCTGTGTTGTTTATAAAATATATTTCATAAATTTCATAAATCATAAAACATATTTCATAAATCCAAGATTCATTTTTCATGTATATTTTTTTATAAATATCGGCAAGTGAAAATATTTTTTGTATTTTTATATTTGCGTTTGAGGTTAAGTTACATTGTTAAAAGAGATTTTTTGTGTGAAAGGTAAGTTTTTTTTTACTTTTTCAATTAAAAAAATATATACGTAATTATTTAAATTATACGGCTCCTATATGTCCACAGGCTTGGTTTCCATGTAATGAAATAAGAGCACTTAAACTACATTACACACAATGATATTACAGATTTCCTTGAACTTAACAAAGCTCTAAACACATTTATTTCATTTCTGTAAGTTCCTGTTTTCTACAACTTCATCGTAATACTTTCAAAAATGTAGAATTTAATTAACGCCCTGAATAAAATGTCATTAACGAATTATAGTAAATAATTATTTATGCAATACTGTTTGTTATATCAAACCAAAAACCTTTGCATTTTCAAATAGTTTTTTTGACTTAATCAAGTCTAATATACGTGTGTGTGTGTGTGTGTGTGTGTGTGTGTGTGTGTGTGTGCACGCGTGCACATAAACATCTTATATTTCACTCAACGTTTATCTGTCACTGAAATTAGTATACACATTTTTTTTACCTCCACCCCAAATTTTTTTTGGCTCCCCCCACACTATGACTATGAGCATACATAATTTGAAAAAGAAACACTAAATTTTTCTTACTAATACTTTTAATGTTTTAGATTTTAATAATACAAATGTGATGTTTATTGAAATAAATTATATTTAAATTATATGTAATTGTTAAATTATTAAATTTTTACAATCAACAAGTTTTATTACATATTCCCTGGCGACAACTGAATGATCTAAATCCACATAATAGTAGGCCTACTTGGAAGATTATAGAGCAGCATTTTGGGAACGACGATATTCTGAATTATGATTTGAATTATATGGTACAAAATTTGGAAGACGAAGAAGATTTTGAAGAAACAGACCAATTAGAAGTAGATCAACCATATGATTGGATGGACGTAGCTGCTGGACCAAATACTATTCAGGAAGAAGTTGATCTAGGTAGAAGAGAAATTGATATCAGATATAATTGGCATTCTATTTTGAATCAACAAGTGTTGAATACATTAGAAAATTTCATTGAAAAAGAAAAAGTAATAGAAATTAAAAGAAATGACATTGTTAATGTTCAATATAATCTGCCAAATATTGTTTTCTCTGATGAACAACAAGAACTGACAAATATATTTGAAAAACAACTTAGTTATCTACAAGGTAACGAAGACGAACTTCCGATTAAAAGAATTGTTATTCAAGGAAAAGCCGGTTCTGGAAAGGGTACTTTAATTAATTATTTCACTTGTCGATTGAATCAAACATTGGGATCATCTTCTTATCAATTGCTTGCACCAACTGATGCTGCTGCTGTTAATATTAATGGATCAACAATACACTCCAAACTTTTATTAGGAGTACATAAAGTATTTAGAGAACTCAGTTCACACTCACTTGCTCAATTTCAACAGGAAATTCGTGGTTGTAAATTTCTGTTTATAGATGAAATGAGTATGATTGGATGTAGTCTTTTGAGGAAAATTGATTTAAGAGTACGCAGAGCTATTCCATCAAGACGAGATGAACCGTTTGGTGGATTATTTGTATATTTTTTGGGGGATATTAATCAGTTACCTCCTGTTAATGACAGACCACTTTACAGTGATAAAATTGAAGAAAGTGAATTCCTTTTAGAAGGAAAATTATTATTTACATCAAGTATTCAAAAGTATTTTTTTTATCGTCATCATTTCGACAAAATGAATCTCAACAAATATTTCGAGATATACTTGATCGTGTTAGTAATGGTGAATGTACAGTTCAAGACTATGAAATATTAATGACACGTAGTATGTAACGTGTCAAAATTGGGTAATTTTATTTATTGCATTTATGGGGTATTTGTATTTTATTTTATTTTATTTTCGGGGTTTCATAAAAATATTGTGCAAGTTTTAATCCCATTGTGACAGAACACGTGGTGACTATAACAGTTTTAGAACAAAGGCAAGACGCAGTATTCCGTTGCGAAATGAGTTGAGGTATGCAGCCACCCTCAGTTTCCACGAACTCTGCTTATGTGTGGTCATGTGCCTGTACGCAGTGACTCAGGTATGCGCGCGGTTGGGATGCGAAGAAAATCAACTGATGCTATCAAAAAATGGCGCAGAAACGAACAATTTGTGAGATCTATCATCTGACCTGCAGGATACGCAAATTAAGGACCACCCCTTTTTTGACGTCAGACCAGAAGTGCCTAGAGATCATCGGCACACACTACCGAAACAAACACTATGTAGCATGTGCCTAACCAATAAGCCACAACAACTCAACTGTAAGCGACGACAAAATTCGTTGGCAGTGGACATGAACTTCCTACCGCTCGCCAGAGACGACTGACACAGAGCCAAGTTAGGCTCTTTACAAAAATCCATATTTTTACCGGTAATAGAGTGAAATAACAGTAACAAATTATGTGACCGCGGTCAATCAAAGGTGTAGAACAGAATCATATATTTTTTCGGACACTAAAAAACAAGAAATCTAAAAGAACAATGGGTGCGCGCGAAAACCACGTTGCCGGCGGGTTTCATTCTAACAAAAGTGTAAGGGCTGTAGGGATTAAAATGGTCTGGGGTTTAAAAAAAATTAAATTTAATATATGTGAGAAAGGCAGGCTGGGCTGCTTATGTTTATGTTTGTGTGTGTTATATAGAAGGTAAGGTAGTTATGTTTTTGTATTAATCATCATCTATGTATAAGTCTGTCATTCAAAATTTAAAAGAAAAACCAGAGTAGAGAATAACAAATTTTTTTTGATTTTATACATATTTAAGATGCTCAACAACAGTAAAAAATAAAAACTAATATCTTTCAAATGATAAATGTTGATAGTTAAATTCTTTCAAAAACCTTATTTCGTTTGATGTACTGTCAAGTTCGTCGAAACGAACGGGGTTCGTCCGCACTATGCGATCCGGCCAGATCGAAGGTTGAAGGTAGGTGGAAGTTTATCAGTTAAGTTAATTAATAAAAATACCAAAAGAAGTAAAGTTACAATTGGTGCCGTGACCAGGATGTAATATAACAAAAAAGGTTGTATTACACCGGCCTACATTTGACAGTACGTTGAATGAAGTACGGTTGCGAAAGCAAAATTGTATTGATGTAAACTTACGTAAATATGATAGAAGGGTGATTTTATATATGTTGTAATATCAGTTTTGAAAAAAGATTAATCATTGGTAGTTGTTACGCAAGAAAAAATAGATCAAGTAAAAATGTCTGAAAACGCAGAAAAAAGCAGTGTAGTAGATTCAGTTATGAGTGAGAGTGGCCTTGGTTCGATGAACCCGTCACCAAGTGTGAGCGAAGTAAGTCAATCAAGGCCAACAGCTGAGTTGAGCGTGAAATCAATAGCTAACGCCGACCTAACTGGGTCAATTATAGTCGATCATGCAGAAGCGAAATCTACCCCGGTATTGATCAAATCAAATAAAACGAAAGAGAAAAAATTGTCATTAGATGACCTATTGGATTTTATGAAAGTCAATTTCGATAAACAAAATAAACGCTTTGATAGTAACGAGGTAATTTTAAATGAGATGAAAAGTGATTTTAACAATAGATTAGATGAACAGAAAATTAAATGCGAACAGCAGAATGTTCAAAACGAAATTAATTTTAAAGAAATTAAAGACCTGAATACTCAGTTTCAGCAGAGTATTAGCGTAAAATTTGAAGAGTTGATAAATAATATACAAGGCAAGAATGAACGTCTAGAAAGTACCAATAAAATAAGAAATAATTTGAATAAAGTAGAACCGAGTACGAGTAATACAAATGAAAGTTGTAATGGCAATGTTGTATTAGACAAAGAGTTAACCAATAATAATGATAATGTCGAAAATAATGAATGCAATACTGAGAATAGTAGTGTATTTGAAGAGTTGGTATCAGAAAGTGATACGGTGAAAATAAATAGTGAAAATACTGATGAGTTTGTAGAATGTGATTATGAGATGTTAATGTGTGTTAATGAGTTAGAGAGAGAGCGGAAAAATAGTATAGTGGTAGAATGTGGGCAGAGGGTAAATTTTTCCTGAACCAGAGTGTTCACAAGTATTGTTTAAGAAGGGCAAGAGACCCGTGTTAGTAGAAGATTGGAGTTGTTTATATTTGTTGTATAATTTTGTACCCTCTGTCTGTAATAATTTTGAGAGTGTGATATGGTATTGTGATGAGAGAGATTTAAACAGAGAATTGTATGTGGAGAAAGTAACAGAATTGTATGCATTGAATAGAAAGTATGACGAGTGGAAAATAAGGTTAGAAGTGTGTCTACATAATAATGATTTAATTGATGAGACAAAAGTAAACAACCTAATAATGAATATAATTACTGATGGAGACCTAACAAAAATACTTAACGTTGACTTGTTTAATGATTGTTTTGGTAAAATGAATGAATTTGGTTTTTGTGGTTACAACACACAAAACAGTAATTTGTGTGTTAATGAAATTGAACGATGCTACATAAAACAAAGACTTATCTGGGACGATGGAGGGTAGACTATAAAACAATAAAAGACAGTTATAAACATTTTGTTTTGTGGTTTTGACATGGCAGATTTGGACATTGAAGTGCGAAAAAATGGAACAGTTAATAACAAAAGTTTGTAAATAATTGTAGTGAATTTATTTATGCGTATTGTAGAAGGTCAGATAAACAATGTATGTATGTAGGTAAGTGACAGTAATAATAATGTTAAAATATTTGCAAGTTAAATAAATAAACAGAATTAGTTTTGAGAAACAGTAATTGACTAATTGTAATTGTTTTGATAGCTAGGTAATTTGTATTTTCAGTAATTAATTTAATTAAACCAATTTGATATGTTTTAAATATTTTGATTGATTATTTAAATATTGTATAATTAAATATTTATCAGACATTAATTGCATTTATGGGGTATTTGTATTTTATTTTATTTTATTTTCGGGGTTTCATAAAAATATTGTGCAAGTTTTAATCCCATTGTGACAAAACACGTGGTGACTATAACAGTTTTAGAACAAAGGCAAGACGCAGTATTCTGTTGCGAAATGAGTTGAGGTATGCAGCCACCCTCAATTTCCACGAACTCTGCTTATGTGTGGTCATGTGCCTGTACGCAGTGACTCAGGTATGCGCGCGGTTGGGACGCGAAGAAAATCAACCGATGCTATCAAAAAATGGCGCAGAAACGAACAATTTGTGAGATCTATCATCTGACCTGCAGGATACGCAAATTAAGGACCACCCCTTTTTTGACGTCAGACCAGAAGTGCCTAGAGATCGTCGGCACACACTACCGAAACAAACACTATGTAGCATGTGCCTAACCAATAAGCCACAACAACTCAACTGTTAGCGATGACAAAATTCGTTGGCAGTGGACATGAACTTCCTACCGCTCGCCAGAGACGCCCAGTCTTTCTCTGTATGTGTCGGCCGACACAGAGCCAAGTTAGGCTCTTTACAAATATCCATATTTTTACCGGTAATAGAGTGAAATAACAGTAACAAATTATGTGACCGCGGTCAATCAAAGGTGTAGAACAGAATCATATATTTTTTCGGACACTAAAAAACAAGAAATCTAAAAGAACAATGGGTGCGCGCGAAAACCACATTGCCGGCGGGTTTCATTCTAACAAAAGTGTAAAGGCTGTGGGGATTAAAATGGTCTGGGGTTTAAAAAAAATTAAATTTAATATATGTGAGAAAGGCAGGCTGGGCTGCTTATGTTTATGTTTGTGTGTGTTATATAGAAGGTAAGGTAGTTATGTTTTTGTATTAATCATCATCTATGTATAAGTCTGTCATTCAAAATTTAAAAGAAAAACCAGAGTAGAGAATAACAAATTTTTTTTGATTTTATACATATTTAAGATGCTCAACAACAGTAAAAAATAAAAACTAATATCTTTCAAATGATAAATGTTGATAGTTAAATTCTTTCAAAAACCTTATTTCGTTTGATGTACTGTCAAGTTCGTCGAAACGAACGGGGTTCGTCCACACTATGCGATCCGGCCAGATCGAAGGTTGAAGGTAGGTGGAAGTTTATCAATTAAATTAATTAATAAAAATACCAAAAGAAGTAAAGTTACAAGTATACAAACTTTTTCACAAAATGAACGTCATTTTTTCAACGATGCAATTAGGCTATTTGCAACAAATAAAAATGTAAAAGAATTTAATCATCAAAAGTTAAAAGAATTTCGTCAACCAGTTGCTTATATTCCAGCTATTCATAATTGTTCTAAAGCAAAATCAGCAAGTGTAGAATTATCAGGTGGACTTGAACCATTTATAATTTTATCAATTGGATCTAAAGTTATGTTACGTTCTAATTTGTGGGTTGAAAAAGGATTAGTGAACGGAGCTTTAGGTTACGTTGAAGATATTATCTATGAAGAAAATCATGGTCCACCTGATCAAATGCCACGAGTGATAATGGTTCGTTTTCAAAATTATTTTCATTCAACTTATGAAAGTAGTGGTTGTGTTCCAATTCCACCTATAACTAAATTTTGGAAATATTAATTGTTCAAGGAAACAATTTCCGTTACAATTAGCCTGTGCAATTACAATTCATAAGTCTCAAGGTTTAACCGTAGATAGAGCTGTTGTAGATATTAGAGAAAAGGAAACTTCTATTGGTTTAACATATGTTGTGTTGTCGAGAGTAAAAACTTTGGAAGGTTTAGCTTAAACAGAACATTTCCTTATGAGAGATTTTGTAATATTAAAAATTCACATATGTTAAAGTGTAGAAAACAAGAAGAAACTCGAATGAGAAATTTTGTATCTGATTTAAAATGTATCTAATTATTGATTTAATTAATAATTAATTATGTTAATCTTTTTTTCTAATTATTTAATTATTAATTAAAAAAAAAAAAATTTTCTATTGTATTTTTTATATTTAAAAAAATAAATATAAAAAAATCAAAATATGGTTTTTTAGCCATAAAATTATTTCAAAAAATCAAAAAAAAATTTTTTTTAACTACCTAAAAGCATGGTTTGATGGTGATTCCTGAAGCTCAAATATAAATATTGTGATTATTTATTTGTACGTAATATTTTTTGTATTTAAGCTTCGCGAGTCACCACAAAGCCATGCTTTTAGCTAGTTTAATAAATGTTATAAACAGTAATAATATATTATTAATATAGAGTAATAATAATAATAATGTACCAAATTAAATATACAAAACAGACACACACAAATTGATAAACAATATTCTTGACCTGTCGACTGCAGCTGTATGTGTGTATAGAGTGTTTAACATGTATGTGTATTCTGTGCCAGCCCATACCTGCATGTGCTATGAAGGGAGAGAGCATCTCCTTGTACTTACCGGTATCTATTTTCAGTGTGTTAGTGAACTCTGGTTCAGACATGAATAAATGGGTATATTTAAATATGTTTATTTAATAAAAATTTCCATGTTACAAAATACATATCACAAATCAGACAGTGCCATTGAAAGACGTGCATGTCGGTGTGTGTAGTCGAAAATTTATTGCAAAGTGCGTGAAAATAACTAAGTTATATAAACTCCTGTAAATCATAAGTAAAAGGCAGTCATGTTATATGCACATAGCGCACAATGAGTGCACATAACGGCCTTCTTTAGTTGATCAGGACCTATTACCTTTTCCTTTACCACTAAAGAAGGCCTTCATGAGCACGACTGAACCATCTGGTTTTGTTTTTATTGTGAATTGACAGCTGTAACTAAAAACCCTAAAGTGAAAGTAAATATTAGGATAACGTTTGTTTAATATTTAATGCTATTTTTCATAAAATGTGCTGAACAAAAGACATGAAGGCGTGTTCATGTTTCCCCTTTTTTTATTTTGTTGACATCTGGATTCTATGTGTGAAACTACTTTTGATATTTCAAAAGTACAGGCATTTGCTGAATTGAGACTATTGCGAGGTAAGGGTCATGCCACTATTTACATCTGTTTGCAGTTTTGCCTCATTTTGTATCCATTTGTCACCTTTTCACGTAACCTATTAGTTTTTCAGACACATATTTATGGAATGTTCAGGGTTACTTGGCACAGTTCGTTCCCATATGGCTTAATTAATCATGTTTCACCTGATTTTGTCAACTTTCTGAGTACTTCATTCAGCGTATGTAACAGAGATGTATACTATTTCTGTTCTTAGTTTAATCATGATGTTAACAAACAGGCGTGGCACACCTGAAACACTGTTTGCTGCTTGAATTAGAGGTGTGTCACTCTGACAGGAGTACAGACAGAGTACATATAATATTGATGTTGTATAAACACATGTAAATTGTAATAATTTGTCCTGACCAAAGTAAAATTTGGGTGACTGTATCATATGAACAGTATCATATGGTCATATGAACAGTGAAATATTTTATAACACCAGTTAATGAGAGTTAACAGTTTTTATTAACCGTTTAAAAGTCACAACAAAACAAAAAAGTAAAGTCTATTTAAAACGAAAATAGAAACTGTGATAATTACCAGTGTACTGTATGTTATCAGTTGCTGTCAGAGAGTAATTCAATCCCTTCTATATCTTTGCCAAAACTTGTATCATCACTAGAGGTAGGATTGTTATTGATAAGACTGTTAACAACGACGTTGGTAATGTGGGCCAGTTCCAAAAGCTTATCTTCTTCCTTGATTATGTTCTCGATACAGTGTCATCACTTGTCCGCCATTGTTTCATTTACCTCTTTCTCTGTCAATTATGTTATATCAAGCAGCTTATATATGTTGTGTTGTGAGGGGCAACATACCATTTCAACTGGCTCCATATTAATTCAATAGAATTCAGAACATAGTGACAAGGACGAAGTCTTAAAATGACAGCCCCAATTTAAGTGGTAAGATAATTCACATGACTGTACACACACATTCTGCACATGCGTATAATCCATTACTGTGTGAACAGTCTCAATCCCCTGACCAATAGCGTTTCAGATTTACCATGTGGTTTGTGTAAACTAGGATTGAACTAAGAATGGAAATACTATACACATTATTCAATTTGTTCACTTTTGAAATAAAATGAAATATAGAATCTAATAAAATCTCATTTACATATTACAAGGTGCATTTTTTAAGTAAAATCCATTTTTAAATTACTGTAAACTTTCCAACAAAGCAGCATCACATGTGCCATTTTGTAATATGACATTATGCAATACATCACAACATATTACACAATATGTTGGTATCAGCTGCACAATTGTTGTGGTGTGTGAGTGATTTACAGTGAGTAGTGCTACAATAGAAAATCCTTCTAGCTGTGAGGTTTGCACGTGATACATTTTTGTTAGCAAGAACACAATGGTGCTGCTAAAATTCTCAGCCAACTTTGTGAGTGGCCAAATGGGTGAGTAACAGCATAGTTAAGCAATGGCATTGTTAGCGTATTGATTTATGGATTACGGAATTACTATTAATACTTATGTGTACTGAAACTCAGGCATACCATTCAAAACAAAAAGTGTAGCTTGTTATATAGTGGGATCATGTTTTTGCATGGTAACACTTGATCTCACTCAAAATAGCTCAAATTATTTATTAAAAAAAAATGAATAATTGGCTAAGAAATGTTTTACTACCCACCCTATATGTCCCATATTTTGCACTAAATGATTACAGTTTTTTAATGAATTTTGGATTGCAGATTTTATAAATGATAATGGACTGAAAAGTAGTATTACTAACCGGGTGAAGACATAAGCTCAGTAATAGTGGGGTTTTATGATAGTACAGTGGGAAAGGTGTCAGAATGATATAAAAAAAGAATGGAAGTCAGTGGTGATAATGTGTAAAAACAAAAAAGAAGATTGTCGATTTTTTTTGTCTGTAATGAATTATTTGTATCTTTTAATTCACAAAAGATATGCATCATACGTATGTAACATTAATGGAGTAATTTTGATAAAGCCTTTATAAGCCACTATTTACAAGGCCAAAAACAGTGAGTTTTATGGTAATAAGTTGTTTAATAGCCAGTTTTTTAATAAAGAACCCTTATCTTTTAACACAGGCTTATGGTGATTTGGTTGGGCTGAGTAGGTTTTTTTTAACGACTTTTTTTAACAACCAATCCCTTAATAACTAGTGTCTGATGTTTGTTGTACAGCATAATAAAAATGCTCTGTCTCATGAATGTCTTTTTGCTACTACTGTTACGGAACTGAGTGTACAGGATTGGTCACCACCAATTTCAATTTTTATCCACCACTACCATAGTTTTATTTTGTAAATCTCTCTCTCTCTCTCTCTCTCCCCCTCCCCCAAGCACAATATCATACTATCATACAAAATTGAAGGCATCTGCATTTACAATAACAAGGAAATTTTGTACCTGCTCAAGCTGCTTTGGCTTGTCCTAAGTATGAGAAACCATGAGCTGTGCAAGTGCTTAATTGTGGGAGCCATTCACCTGGACATGGCAGCTCATCGATCCAGCCAATGACTTAATGAAGTCATGCCTATACTCTATACAGCACAACTCCAAGCTCACACAGGTGATTCTTAAGGAAGCCATGGAGCTGTGCCCCCAGCATTGAGCCAGGTTAGAGAGTTCACCAAAATACTCTCCTACACACCTTATCATGTAAAGGGGCCCAAGCTTCCTGACTCCTTGTGCTGCGAACAAATGACACACTGCACCAGGGGAACCTGCCGTTCATTGAGACGTGACCTGTACAACACAGACACTGTGGCACAAGGCAACCCATGCAACTTTTGACTGATTTTTAGTAACTCTAGTTTGTGAAATTTTTAGTTCATAAATTTAACATTTCATCCTACACATTGAAGATGGCATTCACATGAACATTATAATTCACAAAAATAAAAATAAAATAAAATGACTGCTTCAATTGGATAAGTAACTATTTTTTCCATGCCAACTTTTGTGTGCATGAATGATTTTTATGAGTAGGATTGTTATTACTCAGTTGTGTTTCAATCATAAGCATGAAGAACAAGATATAAAAAAAAAATTATATATTCAGGTGTGTACTCTTTTTGAATTACTTACTTTATTTCAGCTCATGTTTTTGGTACGTTTTCTTTGGTGTTTTATTATTGTGTGTGTGTGTGTGTGTGTGTGTGTATGTGTGTGTGTGTGTGTTGTAATTTTAACAGTATATAAACCCTGACAAAATAAATAAATTTGTAAAAATTAAAAATGTTATTTTTAAGAAAGCAATAAAACTGTCAACCATATTGGATTTTGAAATGCATCAAACTGGAATATAGTTAGAAATTTAGTAAAATTATTTTAGAAACGGAGTGGGGAGTCTGGCAACTTACTATTGGTTCCCCTCAAGGCCTCAAAGGATTAAAACATTAATAAATAGCAGCATGTCTGGTTTTTTGATATATTGAATTTGATAATATAATAAGTCACAAAATACCTTTATTGGTTCCAAGTTGCTGACAGACAATTTAAAGTTTTTTTTTTTTAAAGTACACATTTTTCGAAATATTCTTTTATAACTTCTTGCATGTAGCCAGATAAATATTCCAGTTCCAACATCCAGCCAGACCACGTAAAAGGTTGGCAGGGTGTGTCAAAGTAATAAAGATTTATATTATTTTTACCTTAGATAATATTTTTTTTTTCGAAAAAAATGTTTTCACACTAATAGGAATTTCTCCTGTTGCTTTTTGTCAATTCATATTATGTTTCCTTTTAAATCTTTTTATCAGTTCAAAATAGTGATATGGTTTTTTACAAGATTGGGTTTTTGAGGTAGTGTTTAAGACACCAATGTTGACGATAGAGGTTGTTAATGCTATAAAGTTTTAATATAGTAAAGTTATAAATTTGTTGAAATTACAATGGGCACGTATTTATTGGAATCTTTTATGGAGAATCATTCCAATTAGAACTAGGCGAAAGATTGTTGATTTACTCCTGTCATAGACCTGACGCCTTACAACAGATTTAGGCAGTTAGTGGAGGTTATTTCAAAAACATATGCTGTGTTTTGAAATACAACTGTGTACTATAGTGCAGCCGGCCGTTGTCCGGCCCTGACGTTTCTCGTGATCGAGAGTACAGTGTTGCCGACACGTACAGACGGAATTTTCGTGCGCTTGCCGGTCGATTTTTATGATAACAGAATTATAACACAATAAAAACTAATGCGAACGCGTATATAAATAATTTTACATAAAACGTAGATCACATCTTTCGTTTGTAACGGGGCAAAAGGGAGGGGTTTTATTTAATTAAATATTTGTAACAATTCATTTCATATGCGTGGCCAGTCACATGTTGAATCTAAATCGTAGCGAACAAAGGAGCTGTGATGAAGCAATTACAATGGAATGTGTCGTATTGCACACAACAGTGCAATTCTCAGAACTGTAGTACGGTGTATTGGGCCCTAACGCACCAACATCTGTGGAGCGCCTAAACGACGCCGAGTTGATAAAACAATATGGCCCAGAAACGATATTTTTTGCCACGTGCTTCAGAGATGACGGAAACAATTGTAGGAGACGCCTTTCCAATGACGTCAACTAGTGAACACCAAATTTCGTCAACGTCCAGCACACGGGAGTTTGCACTTGTTAAATGTGCCACAGCTATGACTTTAACGCATAAGGCATTGCTTTCCGCCTTGTCCGAAAGAAATCTAGTTGGTGGGGACTTGGTGAACGCTCTGCCCAGTACCTCACTGACGCTCGCCTGCTCAGGCAGCCTGCCAAACATGGCTCATTAATAAATTTTCAACATTAAGTAAAAGTGAGTGCAGTTAGTCAAAATGAAGAAGTGCGTATGGTTTTCGGCAGAAGAAAAATAAATTATAAACTGTTTCGGACCTACAACAAAATTTATAAGTGAGAAGCCATGAGTTCGGAGAAACCCCACGTTGCCGGCACGGGTATTGCATAATGTATTCAATAATGTTCTAAATAAATAAAGAGGGGGTTTTTGTTTTGTAATGGAATGAATGTGTGTGTGTGCAGGCTGGGCTGCCAATGTAAGGTAAGATGTTAAGTGTAATATTGTAATATATCCAATCATGTCATAAATATTATTAAAAGTTTTATGTATTTTAAATTTTGGCAAGAAGTAATCACTTGAGCTAAGAGGCAAAGAAATGAATAAATAACAATTTGAAGTTTAAAAAATTTAAAGAATAAAATAAAGTTCAATTTGTTTCTCTTTATAAATGCGAGTTGCGTCTGTTATTAACACAACCTATAATCATACTTGCATCTCAACGTTCGTGTGACGAATTCTGGGCTAAGAGGGCAACACGAGGTAAGTTTGAAAGTAGTTATAAATATTTTTATGATGTTAAATATATTAATAAAGTAAATAAATATCACATTTGGCGCTTCCGAAGCAGGGACAGTTTTTATAAATTAAAATTTAAATATAAAAACCACACCTACAAATAAAATGCAAGTATGGTTGAAACGTACGTAAACAAATTACGTAAAGTACGTAAAACAATAAATTAATGTGAGATCAAATATAAGATGTTGTAGATGTAAGTTAAAGAGTAGTGAAACAAGATTAGTAAATTTACAATTTAAAAATGGCAGGTAATGAAAGCAATATAAGTGAAACGACTAGTGTCGACAATTGTGATGATTCAAATATTATGAATAATGTTGAAGTCCACTCGACTCCAAACGTGAGTCAGGAAAATAAAACAAAAATCAATGTAGATGAAACAAATAGTACAGATGATTCGGGGATTCAAGTAACCCCAAAATTGAGTAGGGAATGTAAAATTAATAATGATGAAGTCAGCTTCACTGACGGTAAAACAGAAAGTCCGTCAACACCTATCCAAAGTAAAAGGTCGGACGATAGTAATGAAATGTTAAAAATGATACAAATAATGTTAGAAAAGCATACGATAAACATAAATAGTCGTTTTGACGTGCAGAATAATAATTTCAATGATAAATTTGATGAGTTGAAAAGCGAAATACATGAACAAAAAATAAAGTGCGAAACCAATTTCAGTGAGTTAAAAAACCATATCAGTGAGATCAATAAGCGTTTTGAAAACAATAATGAAGAATTTGTCAGTAAACTTAATGAGTTGAATACTAAAGTAGATAGTTCAATAACAAACTTAGACATTAAAATTAATGAGATGGATAGTCAGATATCAGAAAGAGTTGATAAACAAATAAATGAGAATAATGAGAAGTTAATAAATTCAATAAATGAGTATAATCATGAGATGGAATTTAAAATAAATAAATGTAATACTGAAACTGAAGGTAAGCTTAATAGTGTAGTAGTAACGATGGAAAAAATGAATCAGAATATCGATGAACATAAAAATAATACAGATCTCAAAATCAATGAAATCGAAAGTAATTGCAAAACCGAGATACAAGCTATACAAAATACAGTGAATATTATAGATAAGCGTAACGTACAAGTTGAATGTTTAAATAATAATAAATTTATATCAATTGAGCAGAGCATAGTTAATGTTAAAGATGAATTGAATGTAGCCATAAATAAAAAACTTAATAGTGTTACTGAACAAATAGTCATTACTAAAGATATGAATAGCGATATTGATTTGGAGTTGTTTAATTGTGAA
The DNA here is from genome assembly GCA_034769895.1 of Magicicada septendecula. Lineage (NCBI taxonomy): Eukaryota > Metazoa > Arthropoda > Insecta > Hemiptera > Cicadidae > Magicicada > Magicicada septendecula. The sequence continues at coordinate 443,085,234 of CM068368.1, forward strand.
AATAGGGGGGTACACCCTATGCAGTTTTTAAATAGAGTTAAAGAATTCAATCAGTTTTGTAGAAGTAGTTGGGAAGTACAGCTGTTGAAAATAATGAAGTGTTTTAGAGGGAATTCCGCGGTATGGGCGGAGGTACATAAAGTAGAGTGGGTAAATTATCAGAGTTTTGAGATGGCCTTTAGAGAGAAATATTGGTCGGAAGAAGAACAAGAAATATTGCGGAGTAAAATTATGGGACCAGGTAATTTTGGGACCCAAGGGGGCAACGTAACCATGTACGTAATGTGATTATACAATGAGGCCAAATATTTAGAGCCACCGTTACCGTTTCGATCATTCTTCCGTCACATAAGTAAGCATTTGCCCAGAGAAATACAGATTACCTTAATGACCCGAGAGATTCTAGAGATTATGGAACTAGAGAAAATATTGGATATTTTTCAAAATATATGGGAACGTGATATGAATAGGCGAATAAACACACCAGTAAGACATATGAATGGTAATTATAATCAAGCCCAGGGAATACCAAATTTTCACCGAGGGGCACGTGGGGGAAATAATGTTAATCGAGGCGAGGGTTGGAGATGCGCCGACTGTAATGTTGATAACTATTCAATAAGAACCACATGTTTTAGATGTCACAAACCAAGAGAATGTCAACGCAGTGAGAGAACGTATCAGCCACAGATCAACTGCAGAGAGGAGGCGAGAACACTAGAGGAGCTCCGAGGGGAAATGGAAGTGGAAACAGAGGAAGAGGTGGATATAACCAGGCAGTAGCAGGTCCATCCACGGGAAACTAGAAGAGACAATGGGGAACCGGGCCCATCCATTGTCGGAGGAGAACCTGGGGGTCCAAGAGGAGTATAACTACCGCAGCAACATAATTATCAAAGACATGGCGGAGGAGTTACTGGAGGAGGATGCTGCAGAAATGACAGAAACCAAAACGGGACTGACGGAGGTATTTGTAACCATAGAAGGTAAGAATTATAAAACATTGATTGATACAGGTAGTGAGATATCAGTAGTTTCAGAGAATGTACTGGGTGAATTACAAAGGATAAATAAAAATATTCCATTATTACCAGTTGCGGGAGTAACAGTAGTAGGGGTAACTGGAGTACGAAGTAAAAGAGTTACTAAACAAGTACAATTAAACATATACATTAATGAAACAGAATTTGAGAATACTTTTCTAGTAGTTAAGGGTTTGAATTTAGATATAATTCTGGGAAATGATTTTTTGGAAAGAAATAAAGCAGTAATTGATTTTAACCAGAGAATAGTAGAATTTAACAAGGGGCATGAACCAGTCAGGGTAGATTTTAAGAGGGTGTTAGACAAAGTTAGAGTTACGGGTGTAAAGATGATACAGAACCGAGTAGGCGAGGGAATTATAGAAACAAGAGTGAATGTGTGTCAAGAGAGTGAGAGTTTGGAGAATAATGAGAGAGTATGGGAAACTAGGGCAGATAAATTTTTTAATCAGGGTGGAGTTGTAGGGAGTACCCAACGACAGGAGTTGTGGGCAGTTATTGAACGTTTTAGAGATGTGTTTGCTGAGTTGCCTGGAAAAGCCAGGGACTATGTATGCGAGCTGAAGATTCGAGAGCACTCACCCTACATGCAGAGAAGTTATCCAGTGCCATTTTCGAAGAGGAGAGCCGTTCAAGAAGAGTTGGACCGCATGATGGAAGGGGACATCATTGAAAGATCCATATCGCCTTACTCGAATCCATTGGTAGTGGTCATCAAAAAGGATGGAAAGGTAAGATTGTGTTTAGACGCCAGAAAAATTAATCAGATTATAATACCTGACCGGGAGTCACCGGAAGCCATGAACGAAATTTTTCAAAAGTTTAGTGGAGTCAGATATATGACGTCCTTAGATTTAACAGCAGGCTACTGGCAAGTTCCATTAGCGCCAGAGAGTCGGAAATTTACTGCATTTCTTTTCGATGGTAAGAACTATCAATTTAAACGTCTGCCATTTGGACTAAACACTAGCGTAGCCAGTTTTATAAAATGCTTAGATATGATTTTACAACCCAAGGATTTAGATTTTTTAACTGTATATGTTGACGACATACTAATAGCATCAAGAACATTCTCTGAACACGTAGAACACATAGAGTACATTTTAAATAAATTGCAACAAGGGAGACTAACTGTTAATTGGGAGAAGTCAAAATTCCTACAAACTAAGATACACTTTTTAGGTTTTATTATCACTCCCGAGGGTATTTTAGCAAACCCAGACAAAGTAGAAGCTATCATACGCTTTCCCGAACCAAAAAATATTAAACAGTTGCAGAGCTTTTTAGGATTATGCAATTTTTCTAGAAAATTTCAGAGAAACTATGCGCATATTACCTCTAGATTAAGTGCGGTTTTACAAAAGAATAAACAATGGAAATGGGGAGAGGAGGAGAGAATTGTTTTCAATAAAAATTAAAGAGAAATTTATAGACATAATAATGATGAATCACCCCGATTTTCAGAAAAAGTTTTATTTACAGACTGATGCCAGCAACATAGCCCTCGGCGCAGAACTTTACCAGGAGGGTGAGGATCAGGAGCACCGGACCATCGCCTTTGCCAGCAGAACCTTATTGGCAGCAGAAAAGAACTACACCACGACAGAGAAAGAATTGCTGAGCATCGTCTTCGCGGTGAAGAAATTCTGCACTTACCTGCTAGGAAACCAAGCCATCATCAGGACCGATCATAAGGCCTTATCGTTTCTAAACACATGTAAGCTGACGCATAGCAGATTAACTAGGTGGGTGCTAGCATTACAAGAATATCATTTTTCATGGGAATATATTAAGGGAACCGATAATAAAGTACCAGACACTTTGTCCAGAGTAGATACTATAGATAATAAGACAGGTAGAGATCTGAAAGAAATAGAAATTTTTCGATTAACGAGGGAAGATAGAATTTTTGGAGAGGAATTAAGGGAAATTAAAAACATACAAAGATCAGACAATAAATTAGGTAAGATAATAGCTAGTTTAGAGGCAGATATAAATGGTTCAGAGTATAATACACATTTCCAACTATATAAGGGAATTCTGTTTAAGAAAGTAGAAGGGGTGAACGGGATTGGAGGTTAATGATACCTGATGAATTAGTAGATAGAATTATTTGGGATTGCCACATAAGATATGGTCATTTTGGTACGAAAAAATGTACAAATGTATTAAAAGAATCTTGTATTTTTAAAAATATGGAGAAGAGGGTTAGAAGAGTAATAAGAGTTTGCGATTTGTGTCAAAAGTCTAAAGTAGTAAATTACAGGGTTGGAGGGGAAATGAATTATATTAAAGTAGAAAGACCTTTCGATTTAGTTGCAGTAGATTTATATGGGCCATTGCCTAAAGGTAGAGGAGGAGCGGTATATATTTTTGTTGTTTTAGACACTTTTACCAAGTTTGTTAGGTTATACAGCGTAAAGAGAGCCACCAGCAAGGTGCTCAGCGAGAAGATCACCAAGGACTACATGATCAACATAGGGAAGCCGAAGGTAATCTTGTCTGATCATGGACCGCAGTTCATCAGCGGCAAGTGAAGACAGACTCTTGGCTGAGAAGGCATCATACCCAAACATACGGCAGTTTACCATCCACAGTCGAACCAGGCGGAGCGGGTGATGCGAGAAATCGGCAGGATATTCAGGGCGTATTGTCACTCCAAACACTCAGAGTGGCCCTTATACGTAAAGAAGGTGGAGGATTGTTGAACAGCACAACCCACGATTCGACAGGATTTACACCGTACGAATTAATCAAGGGAAACCGTCCACCCAGAATATTAGAACAACTTTTTGAATATCCACTGGAAGAAAGAGTTCTAGACAGAGATGTAAAAATACGACTTGCCAACGAGAGTCTGCTCACAAAGGGAGAGAGGAGAAAGCGGAAGCATGATGAAAAGGGTAAGTGGGTCAAGTATGAGATAGGGCAATTAGTATTGGTAAGGAGGCATGACTTGTCTAGTGCACAAGATAAAGAAATAAAAAAGTTTTTCCTCTTATATGAAGGACCTTATGAGATTGTAGAAATAAAAATGGATAATGCATATGTACTACGTAATCAGGTAACACAGGAGATAGTGGGGACGCAGAATGCTATGAATTTAAAATTATATTGGTGTAGGTAAAATTTTTTTGTTGAATTTTAACATGTTATTTGTGTTTTCAGAAGGGACTCTCCCCCATTTTCGGGCGGTCACGACCTTACCAGTCCTGGCCGTGGTTTTCGGCACTTGGAGGCGGACCATGGTTGGCAGATCTTCCTTCGGGTGGTGAAACAACGATGGTCCGGCTCCACCAAAATTGGTCAAGATTTGAATTTTCATCACATTTTGAACGGGGAGGGGGACCCATATAGGTACGTGACACAAATTATTTTATACACTCAAGGTGCAGCGGCTAGGTGTACCTGTCACGTACCTGCACTGCCTTCGAGTGTTTGTAAATAATGGATACATATATATATTAAAGGCAGTGCAATCACAAACAAAATTTTTAGTCTCACTGGTAGAATAAAGTTTACCAATGAGAACAGTTACAGATTAATTAGGAAAATGAGTTTTGCTGAGAGGGAGGCTGGGGGATGGCATAGACTGCAGGTTTGAGTAAATGGTAGGAGAGGGGAAGTAGATTTGGTTTAGAAAGGGGAAGTGAATTCACAAAGTGGATCTATGTGGTCCCCGAGTTTCCCTCATAGCAAAACCCCATTTTCGGGCGATCACAGATTCACCATCAATGATAATAAGGATAAGATTAGCCTCCAATGTAAATAGATATCAAAATATAATTTGGAATGTTTATAGTTTTAAAATTAGATCTACTTTAGTAAATTTGTGACCAAATAATTGTAAAGTTCATAGTGTCAGTGAGAGTTGGAACGTGTTGAAATGTGTAGAATGAAATAGAAACTTGTTATCATACAAGATATATGGGTAATTTTGGGGGGTTGAGTGGTGTTAATAGAAGTGCTTTACTTAGGGAGTGTAGGAACTGCAAGTGTAGAATGGTTAATTTAGCTATTAGTAAGCTATTACCGTGGTGGCATGTGCCACGGTAGATAGTGGTAAGTGTTGGGGGTAACAGAGAGTGTTACCTCCATTGGAGGCCAAAATGGCGTAAAATACACGGCACGCCTTTTATATAATTTTGTATTATATGCTGATAGATTGCCGTGCCATGTATCATAATGATGTAGAGAACATGCCTGAATTTAGAGTTGATTTCCCCGACTTTTCGGGCGATTACTGCCTTACCAGCACTAATTGTGGTTTTGGATAGCGGTCAGCTATGGCCATAAAGTAAGAACCTTGACCATAGCTGGCTTGAAATTGGTGTATATTTGTAATTATTGGGGGGTGACTATAGGGGAAATCCCCGGAACTATGGAACAGCGGCTGCCACTCTGTTCGCGTAGGAACAGTAAACCAGGTGGTAGACCCGTTTTAAGGGCATATTAATATATAACATAGATATGATGATATCTACTAATTTTAAAGTGTAACGCTGAAGCAAGGACACGGAGATGATAAATTCCTCCACCAATGCCGTCCTTGTGGATGCACATGGGCGCAACAGTCCACCAGCAGAAAATAATAGTGTGTGTGGTTCAGGAGGTTGCTCAGGGGAGAAACGAATTAAAATTTTTTAACTTAAGGATGACGACTCGCTCTTGCAGTAATTAAAGAATTGTAGCTTGATTTGATAAATAGGTGCATTAGATGTTTATCATATTGTATTTAGTATGTCTTATTGTGTTTTATTTTATTGTGTTAGGATATAAGGTTTGTCAATGTGTAATGTATTTCGCATGATATAATATTTGGAATGTAGTTAGGGTAAGGCCATTCACCTTGCCTAGAAAATCAGCTGATCAGCAGTAGAGTATCACTTATAAATGATTTGAAAATTTTCAAGGTAGTTAAATATTCGAATGTACCTAATGTTTGAATATAATGATTTTAATGTGTTAAAGATTTTATCTTAAATGATGATAAAATGAATTGAGATAGTTGAGAATTTTAAAGGTAATGTAAAAGATAGATTTTGGGTAATTAATATTGAGTTAGGACATTTAGATCAGTCCATGTTAAGCTTAAAGGGGTACTAGGGAGAATAATATTGTTGTGAATAAATGTAAGGAAGAATTTGAATATTGATAGTGACACAGTAGCTATGGGAAATATGTAGAACAATGATTGTTATATTGATGTAATAAATAAATGGAGATATTTTGTAGGTGAGAGTGATGTAATGGGAGAGTAATTATTAGGTAAGTGGGAATTTTGTAAGGGGGTGGTGTGATAAGGAGTCCGCAACGAAAAACGTTGGGACGGGAAGGGACCGTTTAGCGCCGGAAAGGGTTGCCTAGGGAAAGTCCAGGAACCAATATAAGGGAATGAGCTTTGGGAGGGGAACACACATCCTGAGTACAAAGGGGTAGAGAGTATTTTTTTATATAAGGGTAGAATGATGCGAATTGAGTTGAGTAGTAAGTTGGGTTTAGAGAATGTTTGATAGATGTTTTGGATAGAGATGGGTGTCATGTTAGTTAAAGCTGTTAGTGATATTAAAGTCAGAGGGGGGAAGATTATAAGTGTATACATGCCAAGTGGTAAATCAAGTTATTATGAATAATTAAGTCACCCAAACTAATGGAGATTGAGAATGTTAAAGAAAGAGAGTCATAATAAAAATATAAAATTAATGGAAACAAGTGACAGATTTTAATAGAAGTTGAAACTAATTAGAGCAATAAATGTGTAATTTTTAATTAATTTAAATGTCAATTTTATTGTTAATTGTAATAATAACCATGTTAATTTTGAATGTCTTATTATGTTTTATTGTGGTTAAAGATAAAAAATTTTTGAAGATGTTTAATGTATTTTATGATGTAGCCTATGTATAACCTATGTAGGTCAAGGTTGTGGACTTGACCCAGTTTGATCAGCTGATGGTTGATGTTATAAACTAGACCAGTTTTGGCAATGAAGTGATGCAAATTTTGTTGTTTAATTGATTTAAATAATTTTAAATTTTCTGAATATTGAGAAAAGTATATTAAAAAAAAAAAAGTATATATTTTTCCCGTCTGACATATAGATGATGTTTGAGTTTTAAGTATATTATTGTTTATGTGTATTACTAGTGTTTTTTATTTAACTATATTGTTTAGAATATGTGTGTAAACAAATGTTAGAGTAAGTGAATTCATGTTTAATTAGGTGTTAAATTTGTTTTTCTTTAGGGTTGTTAGTAGTAGTGAAGAGAATTAGGGATTAATGTAAAAGATTTTCTCATTGTGATTTTGAGGAAGTACAATTTGATTTTAACGTAAATGAATTTTGAATATAAAGAGAAATGTTTTGAGAGTTTTCAAGGATAATTTTGTTTAGTGAGTAATTATAAGTGCGTGTATGAGCCCAGTAACTGCTAAAGGCAGCCCAGTGTGCATGGCAAGGGGGAACATATCGGTCGAGGATCTGGCATGGGATAAGGCCAGGGATTTGGAGTTTGGGGTAGCATGTTAGAAGGTTAGGTGCGCTGTGGTGCGTGTCTGTTCGATTTTATGGTGTTGGGATCTCGGATAGAGAAGTCCAGTAATCTCGTTCAGATGCGGCCATAGTCACCGAGCCAGGGGGGGTAGTTTACCCATTATGAATAAGGACAAATGGGGGGTTGTTGGCACCATATCCTCACCGATCCTCTTAGGGGTTTAGCAATGAGATTTCTTCTGTTTCGACAGAAGATCTCTCATTGGGGGGGTATTGTAACGGGGCAAAAGGGAGGGGTTTTATTTTATTAAATATTTGTAACAATTCATTTCATATGCGTGGCCAGTCACATGTTGAATCTAAATCGTAGCGAACAAAGGAGCTGTGATGAAGCAATTACAATGGAATGTGTTGTATTGCACACAACAGTGCAATTCTCAGAATTGTAGTACGGTGTATTGCGCCCTAACACACCAACATCTGCGTAGCGCCTAAATGATGCCGAGTTGATAAAACAATATGGCCCAGAGACGATATTTTTCGCCACGTGCTTCAGAGATGACGGAAACACAATTGTAGGACACGCCTTTCCAATGACGTCAACTAGTGAACACCAGATTTCGTCAATGTCCAGCACACGGGAGTTTGCACTTGTTAAATGTGCCACAGCTATGACTTTAACGCATAAGGCATTACTTTCCGCCTTGTCCGAAAGAAATCTAGTTGGTGGGGACTTGGTGAACGCTCTGCCCAGTACCTCACTGACGCTCGCCTGCGCAGGCAGCCTGCCAAACATGGCTCATTAATAAATTTTCAACATTAAGTAAAAGTGAGTGCAGTTAGTCAAAATGAAGAAGTGCGTATGGTTTTCGGCAGAAGAAAAGTAATTTATAAACTTTTTCGGACCTACGACAAAATTTATAAGTGAGAAGCCACGAGTTCGGAGAAACCCCACGTTGCCGGCACGGGTATTGCATAATGTATTCAATAATGTTCTAAATAAATAAAGAGGGGGTTTTTGTTTTGTAATGGAATGAATGTGTGTGTGTGCAGGCTGGGCTGCCAATGTAAGGTAAGATGTTAAGTGTAATATTGTAATATATCCAATCATGTCATAAATATTATTAAAAGTTTTATGTATTTTAAATTTTGGCAAGAAGTAATCACTTGAGCTAAGAGGCAAAGAAATGAATAAATAACAATTTGAAGTTTAAAAAATTTAAAGAATAAAATAAAGTTCAATTTGTTTCTCTTTATAAATGCGAGTTGCGTCTGTTATTAACGCAACCTATAATCATACTTGCATCTCAACGTTCGTGTGACGAATTCTGGGCTAAGAGGGCAACACGAGGTAAGTTTGAAAGTAGTTATAAATATTTTTATGATGTTAGATATATTAATAAAGTAAATAAATATCACACGTTAATGTACACAGCTAGCGTAGATCACAAAAAAACTAACACGAACGCGTATGTAAATCATTTTACACAAACATAGATCACATCTTTCGTTAATGTACACAGCTAAATAATTATAATTATATAACTAATGCGAACACATATGTAAATCATATATACAGTACATTACTATAAGAATATCATTAAGAATACTGTATAATGAAAGTGTATCAAATGAAACAGATTCTACTCTACTTACATTCTGTTAATACTCAAGTGGAAAGGCGCCACACTCCTCGTAAATGTCGATTTCTGCGGCCTCATCACTGGAATCACTGGTGTCACTGCTGTCATTATCCAAGGAAATAATTAACTGTTCCACACGTGTTTCCACTATACCGTCGGCTTCCTTTGCTTGCTGCAGAACTTTCCAAGTGTGAGCGACAACACTTTTCCACTTATCCACTGACACATGTTGGATTCCTTGCTGCACTAGGTGTTCGACATCCGTGAGGCGGAAAGTCGTGTTATTTTCTGCAACATAATCTTTCACTTGTGCCCAAATTAGTTCAATGGAATTGAAGTGGCAGTGATAAGGTGGGAGTCTAATAACAATGTGACCGTGAGCAGTGGCGATAGAGTCTATTTCATAAGTGCAGAATCGAGGTTTATAAAATTTTACACTCTGTATCAGCTCTGCTTTCGTCATGTCTGCAGATACCCCTGGTACATCATTTTCCACCAACCATTTCAGAATGATGTCTTTCCTGTCTTTCATTGTTGGTGCTTTGTTTAATTGCACAGAGTGGTAGGGAGCGTTGTCCATAACAATTACAGAATTGGCACTTATGTTCGGCAGAAGAGTACTTTTAAACCAGTTCGTGAAAGTCTTCCCATTCATTTCTTCGTGATAATCACGAGTGCTCTTTGACCTGAAAAGAAGCATTGCCCCCGGAACAAATCCATGCACACTACCTGCATGAAGCAGAATAAGTCTACTTCCTTTCCCAATGGTCGCTTTAAATGTCCCTTTTACAGTATTGTCTGTCCAAGCCAGTGATTTTGTGTGTCCGGCATTTACCCACGTTTCGTCTAACCACACCACTTTTTCGGGACTGATGTTCAGAATCTCCCTCAGAAATCTACCACGCCATGCCACAATCTCACTTCTTTCCATCACAGCTCGCCTCCCTGAGAATTTCTTATATCTAAAACCAAGTTGTTTTAGCACTATACTCAAGCTGGTTTTTCCACCATCGAATAAGCTCGCTTCTTTCAAAGAAACGAGGAGCTTCTCACGAGTAGGAAATTCCTTCCTCATATAATACTGATGAATATGCTGTCTTATCGCGTCCTTCTGAAATGTATCGAGTGATGTCTTGGAACTGGGTCGTGGTCTTTGCTTCCCAGGAGTACGTAGCACTTCAGAAGGCGTATTAAAATCCAGTGGACACTTTTCTTTTGTCACACTTTTAACGGTTTTTCCCACCTTCAAAGCGTCACAAACTCTATCTACCACTTTTGTCACAGGGAGAAGAGGTCCTCCATTGTCTCGCTCCTTCTCAAAATATTCACGCAATCTGTATATAAATTCACGGCTTTGGCTCTTAAAAGAGGCGATTTTTTTCTTTTTCGATTCTGACGAACCACTGGCCATATTACTATATCAATAATAAGGCTTACAGACACCGTAAATCGCTCAAGCACGAAACAACACAAGAACTTCACTGTACTAACACAAAGAACTGATGCTCTTTCGCCACGTGCTTCGCATAAAAAAAGGAAGTGGCAACATCGCGCTAACTTTAGCAGACGCTAATAGCTGATTGGTTCTAGCAGAAAACTTTCACAACTGGTTGGTTCTAGCAGAAAACTTTCACAACTGGTGCCCACCCCTCTCCCAGCATTGCAAACTGCGGTTGAATTATTCTTCGCATATCAGAACTCAAGTCTTGTAGCAGCAAACTACAGTAGAATTAAAAACATTACATTAAACCGAACCAGAGTGTTTTAAGGTTAAAATTTAGCAGAATAGTGTCATTACAGTAGAATTTCGAGGTTCTGTTCACAACTTCAAAATGCCACAGTTGGCAATGCTGGTCTCTATATTTCTCTCTCTTTCTCCCTTCTCTTTCTACGCGGAACGTCGGGGCCGGACACTCATCGACTCGACTATAGATAAAGTCATAAGTTATTTATATATCTATTTATTATTTACTTTTTTATTTATTGGTAAATAAATAAATGCTCTCTGTCACAGCCACACAAGCACATAATGCTCCGACACTCTCTGCTGACCTTTCATGTCATCTGGCTGGATTTTGGAAATGGAATATTTGTCTGGCTACTTACAAGAAGTTATAAAAATTTATTTTGAAAATATATATAAAACTCAGCTTTAGTGCATCCATTGTTTACCGATTAATTACGAATTACATTTGTCTTGTATAAAGTGTCCACTGTTTTCACTGTTAGCAACCATCCTTCTTCGCTACCAGCACTACCGGAGAAAACCAAGCACTTGATGAGGGCTCGATTACTCCCTCTGTCAACATGTCCTGTACTAACCGAGACATTTCCTCTTGCTTAGATAATGGAGGCCTTCGAGGAGGTTGGTGTATCGGTGTTGCGTCCCTGGTATTGATTGATGCGATGTTGTACAAGAGAAGTTCTTCCCAATGACTGGCCCCAAACTGCAAAAGAATCTTTAAATTCATGTAAAAACCGTTTGAGTTCTTTTACCTCACCAGAGGCCGTTAGAAGATCTGTTCAATAATTCCTGCAGTTCCTCTGATAATTCGGAAGTTCCCGTAGTACTGCATCTTCTTTGCATCATTCCGGCTACCCAAGCCAAAGTAGTCAATTTGCCTAGGACCGTATTGCTTGGTAAAGTGACAGCTTGATCCAAAATATTATAACGTTACATAACCCCTGCCCAAATATGATAACATAATCACCAGAGTTAAAACCAGTAATCACCCATTTTTAAAAGTCAGAAATGGGGATTAGGTATCAAGCTATGAGAACCTTTGTACTCTAAAAACACTGTAAACAATAATCATAAAAGTGCAGTGTACAGAGTAGAACATAGTGTAATTGGTGAAAGTGTAAAACCTTTAAAAAGAGCATCTCACAAATTTGTGATGGAGATGAAAAAAAATCAGTATTGTAGCAATAGTCTATGATACTACTGACAAGTTTTGTATTTTTTGTAATTTTATATTGTGTAGGCCACAAAGGTCTTGTAACTAGGAGTAATATTTTTGTTTAACATAATTATTTTGTTTAGATGTAAGATAATCCAGGGTTATATATAAAATAATAATAATATACCAGATAATACTATGTTAGCAAAATGGCATGTAAAAAATAGTGTAGAGTTACATAAATACATTAAATGAATTATAAATCATACTATTCGTTGTCACTTCCCCAAACGTTTCGAGGTGATGTTCCTCTTCCTCAGTGGGAGTAATACTGAATGTCGATTACAGAATAACCGTTATGGATTATAGGTGTGTGTGGTGGGGGTTGATGGTGGGAAGGGATTGGCGCTGAGGTTCAAATTGTGTGTTTGGATCAGTGTATCGAATAGTGTATGTGATTTATAATGTAATTGTTCATTTAATATGTTGTTTGGTTGTAGTTTGTGATATCTGTATATTTCAAATTGTTCAGCTGTGTTTAGTTTTCTACTTTTAGGTAAGTAGTGTAATATTTCCATGTTGTGTTCTATGTTTGTGTAACTGTGGTTTTCGTTATGTAAATTTGTGGCAAATGTGGAATGTATGTAGTTTGTGGTGAGGGCTTTTAAATGTTCTGAAAATCTGGAAGAAAATGATCTTCCTGTCTGGCTGATGTAGAATTGGTGACAATCATTACAATTTAATTTATAAACCCCTGTTTTGCTGTATGTCTCTGTGTCTTTGTTAGTATTATTTATGTGTTTTCTAATGGTGTTGTTGGTTCTGTAGGCTACTTTATAATTGTGTTTCCTAAATGTTTTTGCAATTTTGTGTGTATTGGAATTGTAGTATGTAAGTGTTATGTATTTGCTGGGTTGTGTGCTGTTGGTCTGATGTGTTTTATTTTTTGTGTTTAGGATTCGTTTGTGTAGTTTATTTATTAATTTGGGGTTGTATCCATTTTTGACTGCTATATATTTGATTGTGTTTAATTCATCTTGGTAGTCATGTGTGTTTAGGGGTATTGAAGTGAGTCTATGGAGCATGAAGTTGAAAGCTGCATGTTTGTGTTGAGTTGGGTGGTTGGATGAGTTATGTATGACCATGTCTGATGTGGTGGGTTTCCTGTATATTTTGTATGTGTGTGTGTTGTTTGTTTTGGTGATTGTAAGGTCTAAGAAGTTTATGCTATTATTTAGTTCTATTTCAAGTGTGATTTTTAATTTATGGTGTATAGTGTTAATGTATTTGTGGAAATTTTCTATTTGTCTTTTGTTGCCATAGTAGAGGAGTAAAATGTCATTAACATACCTGTGCCAATATATTATTTTATCAGTGTATTTGTTGTTGTTCAGTATGTGTTTCTGTTCTATGGTGTGTACAAATATTTCGGCTAGTATACCTGATATAGGGGAGCCCATGGGTAGTCCAAATGGTGTGTACTACCCATGGGCTCCTCTATATCCGGTATACTAGCCAAAATATTTGTACACACCATAGAACAGAAACACATACTGAACAACAACAAATACACCGATAAAATAATATATTGGCACAGGTATGTTGATGACATTTTACTCCTCTACTATGGCAACAAAAGACAATAGAAAATTTCCACAAATACATTAACACTATACACCATAAATTAAAATTCACACTTGAAATAGAACTAAATAATAGCATAAACTTCTTAGACCTTACAATCACCAAAACAAACAACACACACACATACAAAATATACAGGAAACCCACCACATCAGACATGGTCATACATAACTCATCCAACCACCCAACTCAACACAAACATGCAGCTTTCAACTTCATGCTCCATAGACTCACTTCAATACCCCTAAACACACATGACTACCAAGATGAATTAAACACAATCAAATATAAAGCAGTCAAAATGGATACAACCCCAAATTAATAAATAAACTACACAAACGAATCCTAAACACAAAAAATAAAACACATCAGACCAACAGCACACAACCCAGCAAATACATAACACTTACATACTACAATTCCAATACACACAAAATTGCAAACACATTTAGGAAACACAATTATAAAGTAGCCTACAGAACCAACAACACCATTAGAAAACACATAAATAATACTAACAAAGACACAGAGACATACAGCAAAACAGGGGTTTATAAATTAAATTGTAATGATTGTCACCAATTCTACATCAGCCAGACAGGAAGATCATTTTCTTCCAGATTTTCAGAACATTTAAAAGCCCTCACCACAAACTACATACATTCCACATTTGCCACACATTTACATAATGAAAACCACAGTTACACAAACATAGAACACAACATGGAAATATTACACTACTTACCTAAAAGTAGAAAACTAAACACAGCTGAACAATTTGAAATATATAGACATCACAAACTACAACCAAACAACATATAAAATGAACAGTTACATTATAAATCACATACACTATTCGATACACTGATCCAAACACACAATTTGAACCTCAGCGCCAATCCCTTCCCACCATCAACCCCCACCACACACACCTATAATACATAACGGTTATTCTGTAATCGACATTCAGTATTACTCCCACTGAGGAAGAGGAACATCACCTCGAAACGTTTGGGGAAGTGACAACGAATAGTAAGTTCATACGTGAAAGTGTATAAAAACACATTATCTACCTTTATTGGTTATTACTAATTATGCTTTATATTTGTGTACTTACCACTATTACTTCTCTCTAGGGTCCCAGAGTTCGTTCATAAGCGAGGCCAGAAACAGTGTGGAGGTATGAAATAAAAACTCTAACAACATATATAGCGAAAAGAAAACTTTTGTTTAATTTTTTCTAAATTATCGTTACTCACAGTTACACCCCACATAGTTGCATGCTATTCTATTTTGGAAACAAAGCACATTGCCATTTGCCATGAGGCGTAGCTATAGAATCGAATTAAAATCTCTTTCCCATTTATAATTTTATAAACATAATCCCACCAAAATATAAACATAATCAATCATTTCTTTGCATATTTTTAATAAGGGTACAAACTATTTCCTTGATTATTAGCAAAACCATAATATTAAAATATAATGCAAATTAACATAAACATATTATATTTATGAAAGCTGCCCAGCCTGCTCGCGCACATGTACATTCAATTTTAAAACCCCCTTTAAAGATAAATACGCCCCATTTTATTCAAAATAATTATGTATTCGGTGTCATACTGTTACGCAAGGTTCCTGCGGGCCACGTGGCGTCTCCTCGAGCTTGCGACGTATCACTCACTCAGTTCTCTTTTGAAGTGTCCGAAAAGTTTACATTGTTAAATTTTTTTAGATACTGCACTCACTTGCACATTTGTTTGAAATACTGCCCTCACTTTTGATTGATATTGAAATGTTATTGTTGAACCCTGTTTGACCGGCTGCCTGCGCAGGCTAGAGTCGGTGAGGAACTGCGAGTAGCGTCTCTAAGTCCCCTCTTCTAAATTTTATCGGACAAGGCGGAAAGCAATGCCTGGTACTTTGTAGTCCTAGTTACTGTTCAGCCAACACATGGGTTTTTCGTGTTTTAGACGTGGACGATATTTAGTGGGCACTGGTCGACGTCACAAATGTGGGCAGGACTAAGTTTCGTTTCCGTCACCTTCGATACACGTGGCGAAAAATATTGTCTCTGGGCCATGTTGTTTTACACCACTCGACGTCGTTTGCGCATCTGCTGGTGGTTGCGCGTTTGTGCGTGTGTGTCACACAATCGCAAAGTTCCAAGAATCGTCAACCCGCACATTCCATTTCAATTGTTTCATCACCGTTTCTTTGTTCGAACCAAGCTTTTATATAACACGTGGCTGTCCCCGCAGATGAAGTGAATATTTTAATAAAATAAAACCCGAAGTTCAAAAATAAAAAGCCCCCCTTTTTGCCCCATTACAATACCCCCCCAATGAGAGGTCTTCTGTGGAAACAGAAGAAATCTCATTGCTAAACCCCTAAGAGGATCAGTGAGGATATGGTACCAACAACCCTCCATTTGTTCTTATACATCATGGGTATACTACCCCCCTGGCTCGGCGACTATGGCCACATCTGAACGAGATCACTGGACTTCTCTATACGAGATCCCAACACCATAAAATCGAACAGACACGCACCACAGCACACCTAACCTTTTAACATGCCACCCCAAAATCCAAACCCCTGGTCTTATACCACGCCAGATCCTCAACCGATATGTTCCCCCTTACCATGCACACTGGGCTGCCTTTAGCAGTTACTGGGCTTGTACACACTCTTATAATATCTTATAAACAAACTCATCATTTAAAAGTCACAAAATATTTATCTTTAAGTTCACAATTCTTTTAAGTTCAAAATCAGATTGTTATATTATTATTATTTTCATCCAAACCAAAAAAAAAAACATTTTATCTACATTTATCAATTCTCTTCATTACTATTAATACTCAGAAAACAAACAAATTGAACCTCCACTTAAAACATGAATTCATTTATCCTAACATGTGATTATACATACATACTAAACAATATAATTCAATAAAACCCTAGTAATACACATAAACAATAATACAATCAAAATTCAAAACATCAATTAGATGGCAGGCACAAAAAAAATAAAATTTTTTTTTTCTCGAAAAAAAAAATTTAAATTTATTAAAATGTACTTTTCTCAATATTAAGAAAATTTAAAATTATTTAAATTAATTAAACAACCAAATTTGTATCACTTCATTGCCAAAACTGGTCTAGTTTCTAACATCACTCATCAGCTGATCAAACTGGGTCAAGTCCACAACCTTGACCTACACAGGTTATACATAGGCTACATCAGAAAATACATTAAACATCTTTTAAAATTCTATCTTCAAACACAACAACATAATAAAATAAGACATTTAAAATTAACATAGTATTATTACAATTAACAATAAAATTGACATTTAAATTACTCAAAATTACACATTTTACAACTTTACTTTATTCTCAAATTCTATTAAAGTTTGTCACTTGTTTCCATTAATTTTATATTTTCTATTATGACTCTCTTTCTTTAACATTATTAATCTCCATTAGTTTGGGTGATCTAATTATTCATAATAACTTGATTTACAACTTGGCATGTATACATTTATAATTCCCTCTCTGACTCTAATATCACTAACAGCTTTAACTAACCTGACACCCATCTCTATCAAAAACATCTATCAAACATTCTCTAAACCCAACTTACTACTCAACTCAATTCGCCTCATTCTACCCTTATATAAAAAAATATACTCTCTACCCCTTTGCACTCAAGATGTGTGTACCCGAACTCTACCAACTCATTCCCTTATCGGTTCCTGACCCTTTCAGGTAACCCGTAACCCTCTTTAAATCTATTCCTCCCGCCATGACACCTGTCGCTTATGACTCCCTACACCACTACCCTTACTACAAAATATCACCATCAACTCTAATTACTCTCCCAATACAATACTCTCATTTACAAAATATCTCCACTTATCTATTACATCAATATATCAATCAATACTCTACATATTTTCCCCATAGCTACTGTGTCACCATTACATCTCAAATTT
Source organism: Magicicada septendecula (assembly GCA_034769895.1). Taxonomy (NCBI): domain Eukaryota; kingdom Metazoa; phylum Arthropoda; class Insecta; order Hemiptera; family Cicadidae; genus Magicicada; species Magicicada septendecula. The sequence continues at coordinate 443,102,958 of CM068368.1, forward strand.
GACATTACATTAATTCACAACAATATTATTCATCTCTAGTACCCCTTTAAACTTAACATGGACTGATCTACCTGTCGTAACAAAATATTAATCACCCAAAATCTACCTTTTACTATCTTTCACAAATCATTTAAAATTCTCAACTATATCAAATTATTTTCATCATTTAAAATAAAATCTTTAACACCTTAAAATCACTATATTCAAACATTAGTTACCTTGGAAATTAGTAAACAACTTATACGTGACATTCTACTGCTGATCAGCTGATTTTCTTAGCAAGGTGAATGACCGTACCATAAACACATTTCAAAATTATACCACTTACACATTTTATCAACACTTACCTCTAATATAATAAACTAATACATTTATAAGATAGAATAAACACAGCATAATAAACATCTAATGCAATTATTTCTCAAATCATGATACAATTATTTAATTACTTCAGGAGCGAGTCATCATCTTTAGGTTACAAAATTTTAATTCGTTGCTCCCCTGAGCAACCACCCAGCCACACACTCTATTGTTTTTTCTGTTGGACTGTTGCGCCCATTTGCCTCCACAAGGACGGCATAGGTGGAGGAATTTAACATCTCCGTGTCCTTGCTTCAGCGTTACATTGGAAATTATTTGGATATCATCATACCCATGTTACAAATTTATACGCCCTTAAAACGGGTCTACCACCTGGCCTTGCTGTTCCTACTCGAACAGAGTGGCAGCCGCTGTTCCATAGTTCCCTGGATTTCCCCTAATTTCACCCCCATCAATTTCTAATATAAACCAATTTCAAGCCAGCTATGGTCAAGGTTCTTAATTTATGGCCATAGCTGACCGCTAGCCAAAACCACGATTAGTGCTGGTAAGGCAGTAATCGCCCGAAAAGTCGGGGAAATCATCTCTACCTTCAGGCATGTTACAATCGTCATTATCTGCACGGCACAAAAAGTCTATCAGTATACAATATAAAGTTGTATAAAAGGGTGTGCCGTGCATTTTACACCATTTTGGCCTCCGATGGAGGTAACACTCTATATTACCCCCAACACTTTCCGCTATCTACTGTGGCACATGCCACCACAGCGATAGCCCACTAATAACTAAACTAAATCTTTCTACAATAGCAGTCCCTACATTCCATTATTATATCACTTCTATAAACACCACACAACCCCCCAAAATTACCCTTTAATCTTGTGTAATAACAAGTTCTTTTATTTATTTTAAAAAATTTTCACATAGACACTTTTGCAAGTCCAAGCTTTCACTTTTCACTAACATTTTCTTTATGACAAAATAGTAAGTACAACAATGGATCATCTTATACGTTTACATCAAAATAAAATATATTTGTGTTGTTTTCTGAGGGAAAACAATTCCTTGAAAAGTTAAGTATTTAAGTTACATAATTTTGGTCGTTTCATTTCACAATTTCTAAAACAAAACTCAGATATTTCGTGGAAAAATATACTACCTTTCCACTGAACTATGGGTCCCCCTCCCCGTTCTTGTAAGCAAAGAATTTCTACTGACACCTTTTTGTGGAGTAAGACCATCGTTGCTTTCACCCCGCTGCTGAGGCTACCGCCAACCATGGTCCGCCTCCAGATTGCCAAAAACCAGGATCAGAGGTGGTGAGTCTGTGATCGCCCGAAAATGGGTGAGTGTCCTTCTGGAAAAATAAACATAAAATTAAAATCCATACACACATTAATATAAAATAAACCTTATTTAAACTCCTATGATAACCAGTACAACTTTAAATTTGTAGCATTGTGTGTCCCTACTATCTCCCTTGTCTCTCTATTCTGCAACACATATGAATTTTTCATCTTAACTTCTATTACCTCATAAGGACCTTCGTAGAGCAAGAAGAATGGTCTTGATTTCCTTATCCTGAGCGCTTGACAAATCATGTCTCCTCACCAATACCAATTGTCCTACTTCGTATTTCGTCCACTTACCTTATGCGTCATGTCTACATTTTCTTTGTTCTCCCTTGCTCAATACGTTCTCATTGGCCAACCTGATCTTTATGCTCACATCCGCTTTTTCACTCTCCGGTGGGTAATCAAACAGCTGTTCCAAAATTCTCGGGGGGCGTGTTCCTTTGATCAACTCGTGAGGTGTATAGCCGGTGGACTCGTGGGTGGTACTGTTCAGCCAAGTCTCTACTCTTCTGACGTACAACGGCCATTCGCTGTGTTTAGCATGACAATAGGCTCTAAAGATCCTGCCTATCTCTCTCATTACACGCTCAGCCTGGTTGGACTGGGAATGGTACACAGCCGTATGCTTCGTGATGATTCCTTCCCATCCTAGGGTCTGACGCCATTTCCCACTGATGAACTGTGGCCCATGATCTGACAAAATTACTTTTGGCTTACCCACGTGAATCATGTAGTCCTTTGTCACCTTTTCACTCAATACCTGACTGGTAGCTCTTTTAACACTATACAATCTCACATACTTAGAAAAAGTGTCAAGCATCACAAAAATATACATCACTCCGCCTCTACCCTTCGGCAATGGCCCAAACAAATCTACCACAACTAAATCGAAAGGCCTATTCACTTTTATAAAGTTCATCTCCCCTTCTACCCTATAATTTACTACCTTCGATTTCTGACATAAATCACAACCCCTTAACAATTTTCTAACCCTTCTTTCCATATTTTTAAAAACACAAGACTCTTTCAATACATTGACACACTTCTTCGCCCCAAAATGACCATATCTTAAATGACAATCCCAAACGATCTTATCAACTAACCCCTCTGGCACAACTAATTTCCAATCACGCTCACCCCCTACTACTTTCTTAAATAATAACACCTGATAAATCTGAAAATGCTGACTATACTCTGATTCTGCTAATTCCGTTTCTAGACTATCTATAATCTTACCTGACTTACCATCTGCTCGTTGCATGGTTCTGATGTCCTTTAACTCTTCTCCAAAAATTCTGTCCTCCCTGCTTATCTAGAAAATTTCGATCTCCTTCAAATCTCTACCCGTTTTGTTGTCCAACATGTCTACCCTGGAAAGAGTATCAGGTATCTTGTTGTCTGTCCCTTTGATGTACTCCCACTCGAAATTATATTCCTGTAAAACAAGTACCCACCTGGTTAGATGGCTGTGAGCGAGTTTACATGTATTTAAGAAGGATAATGCCTTGTGATCAGTGCGGATCACCGTCCTGTTTCCCAAGATGTAAGTTCTGAATTTGCCGACGGCGAACACTGCTTAACAGTTCCTTTTCGGTGGTGGTATAATTCTTCTCTGCCATCAACAATGATCTGCTTGCAAATGCGATGGGTAAGTGTTCCTTCTCGTCATCCTCTTGGTAGAGTTCCGCACCTACGGCCACATTACTAGCATCCGTCTGTAAGAAAAATGTTTTATTAAAATCAGGGTGGTTCATCATTATCATTTTACTAAATTTCTGTTTAATTTCGTTGAACGCCTCTCGTTCCACTAATCCCCATCTCCACTGCTTATTTTTCTGGAGTACTGCACTCAATCTTGCTGTTACATGTGCATAGTTCCTCTGAAATTTGCGATAAAAATTGCACAATCCCAGAAAACTCTGTAGCTGCTTGATGTTCTTCGGTTCAGGGAAGCGCATGATGGAGTCCACTTTATCCGGATTTGCTGAGATTCCTTCTGGTGTGATTATAAATCCTAAAAAATTTATTTGTGTTTGTAGAAATTTTGACTTGTCCCAATTTACAGTAAGTCCTCCTTTCTTTAACTTGGCTAACACATATCCTAAGTGATCTAAATGGTCCTCAAAAGTTCTCGACGCAATCAAAATATCGTCTACATATACCGTCAGAAAATATAAGTCTTTGGGTTTTAAAATTTGGTCCAAGCATTTTATGAAGCTGGCTACGCTGGTATTCAATCCAAATGGTAATCGTCGAAACTGGTAGTTCTTGCCGTTAAACAGGAAAGCTGTATATTTCCTACTCACCTCCGCCAATGGTACCTGCCAATATCCTGCTGTTAGATCAAGTGACGTCATATATCTCACCCCGCTGAATTTCTGAAATATTTCATTGATTGACTCTGGTGATTCACGGTCTGGTATGATTATCTGGTTGATTCTCCTCGCATCTAAACATAATCTAACTCTGCCATCTTTTTTGATTACTACAACTAATGAGTTTGAGTAGTGTGATACTGACCTTTCTATTATTCCTCCTTCCATCATCCTGTCCAGTTCCTCTTGCACCGCTCGTCTTTTGGAATAAGGCACGGGATAACTTCGCTGCATGAAAGGTGTGTGTTCCCGTATCTGCAATGTACATTCGTAACTTTTTGCCCTCCCTGGAACATCGGCAAACACTCCCTTAAACTGCTCTATCACTTGCCACAACGCCGCACGCTGATCTGCTTGCCTCAACGCCGCACGCTGGTCACTCCTTACCACCGCACCTCCAGTACAAAATTCATTCGCCCTTATCTCTCATACTGCATTATTAATATTACTCATATCATCTTCAAAATCATCAATATACTCACCCTCTCTACATAAATTTACTCTGGTATCTATATCACTCTCGCCTACTCTCTTTTGTAGTATTTTTACTCCCGTTGTTCTAACTTTATCTATAATTTGTTCAAAATTAACCTTTACAGACCGATCACCCCCATCTAACTCTACTATTTTCTCCTTAAAATTTACAACAGCTTTGTTTCTTTGCAGGAAATCATTACCCAATATAATGTCTAAACTCAACCCTTTAACTACCAAAAATGTGTTCTCAAATTCTGTGTCATTTATCAAAAAACTTAGGTGTATCTGTTTTGTTATTCGTTTACTACGTACGCCTGTAACTCCTACTACTGTAACCCCGGCTACTGGTAAAATTGGAATATTCTTTTTAATTTCTCTTAACTCTCCTAAAATGTTTTCTGCAATAACGGAAATCTCGCTACCTGTGTCTACAAGTGTTCTATAATATTTATTGGCTACATTTACCTGTATTTCCGTGAGTCCCGCTCTCACCTCGATCGTGTTGTTTTCTTCCTCCAGTAAATCGGCAACTATGTCTGTTTTAATTACGTTACTCTTGACATCCTCCAACGGTTGGACCTCACGTGCTTCCCTGTACAGTGGTCTGGTCCATGCTACCACTGTCTGTTCTAGTTTTCCGGTTGTTGTCTGTGATTGCTTGTGGTTGGTCCCTGGTGATCCCTCGGCGATCCCTGGTTATGACTGTTTGTTCCCCTGTTTTGTTGTCTAAACTGCTTGGTTTCGTTTCTTCTCCTCTGGTCTTCTCTTGGTAAACTACATTTGAAACACCGTTGTCTGCTGGCATAATTCTCCCATTTGCACCTGGAACAACTCCACTCACCTGATTTGTTTACACTATCTCTATGCACATTATTATATCCATGATAATTACTATTTTTATGTTGACTATATTCAACATGATGACTATTATTATTCTGTTGTGGTCGCCTACCCACTTCTCGATCTCTAATGCTCTGTAATATATCTAATATTCTCTCCAGCTCGTTCATATCTTCAATCTCTTTTGTCATTAAGGTGGTTTGCACTTCTCTCGGTAAGTGCTTACTTACATGTCTAACAAAAGATTTAAATGGTATCTGCGGCTCTAGGTATTTAGCTTCGTTATATAGCTTAGTTAAGTATATCGTTGTATTATTATTAGGGTGTCCTATAAAATTGCCCGTTCCCATTATACGGCTTCTTAGTATTTCTTGTTCGTCTTCTGTCTAATATTTCCCTTTAAATGCTTTTTCGAATGTCTCGTAACAGTCCCACTCTAACCTATGTGCTTCCGCCCACACTATTGAACTACCCTTAAAATATTTAATTATTTTGGTTAGTTGCACCTCCCAACTACTATTGTTGAAACGGTTGTATTCCCGGGTTTGGTTTATAAATCTCATTGGATGTATTGTTCTGTTTTCGTAGCTGAACGTTTCTAACTCAGTTTCGTTATGTAAGTCTCTAGTTATTATTACCCTTTCAGTAACTCCGGTAAATTTTTTGTTAATTTCCCCCCGTAACTCATTCTTCACACTCATTAAATTATTCTCAATTACAGTACATTTGTCATATATATTATTACTAGTTTGTAAATTGAACTCATCTATTTCTTTAAGCTTACTTTGTATGGTACTTATTTTACAGTTGGTACTAGTTGCATGCTCTGAAATAGCTTTATCTACTGTTTCTATATTTTCTGTTATACTTATTACACTTGACTCAAAATTTTCTAACTGATTTTGTAAAACAGTTGTTTTAATGTCTATTTGTTTGTTTATTTCAAAATTGGTTTTAATTTCTATCTGCTTATCTATTGTAGCTAAACATTTATTTTCTATTTCTTTACTTTGTGTCTCTATTTGGTTTTGAACTTTGTTAATTACTGTTTCATTGATAGTATTGATATGAATGATTGATAGCATTTAATCATTTATTTTAGCATCGTATTTCTCATTAACTATTTCTACTACTTGTTCTTGAATATTTGTACAACGTACCTCTATTTCATTGATTCGGTTATCAAAATTAACATTTTGTCTTTTTATTTCATTTTTCACTTCATCAAATTTGGCATTTAAATTATCATATTTAACATTGGAATCACTTTGTTGTTCATCGAACTTATTATTCATGCTACACATCATGCTATATAAATGTGTTAACATCTCATCTGTATCAGATTTTTTACTTTGGACTGGCGTTGAATGAATTCCTTCATCCATAATTTTTGACTCAGTTTCACTTAATTCAATATTCATTTGGCTTTCGTTTTCAATGTCAGTTAAGCTGACATTCTCGTTATTATCTGCCATTTTTTATAAAAAAAATTTTGTTTAAATATATTTCTTTCAAAATTTTATCGTGTAATAAATATTACACAACCTTATTATATATAAAAAATATTCTATTTAAACTATTTACTCTACCACATGTAGTCACAACATAACCTTATCTTTACGTCTTATATACTCTTTCGATACCCACTCTGTTTCTGATTTCTGGCTTATTTTATATAAAAATTTTATATAAAGTCCGTAGTTCGGGCTGCCATTTGTATAAAAACACATTATCTACCTTTATTGGTTATTACTAATTATGCTTTATATTTGTGTACTTACCACTATTACTTCTCTCTAGGGTCCCAGAGTTCGTTCATAAGCGAGGCCAGAAACAGTGTGGGGGTACGAAATAAATACTCTAACGACATATATAGCGAAAAGAAAACTTTTGTTTAATTTTTTCTAAATTATCGTTACTCACAGTTACACCCCACATAGTTGCATGCTATTCTATTTTGGAAACAAAGCACATTGCCATTTGCCATGAGGCGTAGCTATAGAATCGAATTAAAATCTCTTTCCCATTTATAATTTTATAAACATAATCCCACCAAAATATAAACATAATCAATCATTTCTTTGCATATTTTTAATAAGGGTACAAACTATTTCCTTGATTATTAGCAAAACCATAATATTAAAATATAATGCAAATTAACATAAACATATTATATTTATGAAAGCTGCCCAGCCTGCTCGCGCACACATACATTCAATTTTAAAACCCCCTTTAAAGATAAATACGCCCCATTTTATTCAAAATAATTATGTATTCGGTGTCATACTGTTACGCAAGGTTCCTGCGGGCCACATGGTGTCTCCTCGAGCTTGCGACGTATCACTCACTCAGTTCTCTTTTGAAGTGTCCGAAAAGTTTACATTGTTAAATTTTTTTAGATACTGCACTCACTTGCACATTTGTTTGAAATACTGCCCTCACTTTTGATTGATATTGAAATGTTATTGTTGAACCCTGTTTGACCGGCTGCCTGCGCAGGCTAGAGTCGGTGAGGAACTGCGAGTAGCGTCTCTAAGTCCCCTCTTCTAAATTTTATCGGACAAGGCGGAAAGCAATGCCTGGTACTTTGTAGTCCTAGTTACTGTTCAGCCAACACATGGGTTTTTCGTGTTTTAGACGTGGACGATATTTAGTGGGCACTGGTCGACGTCACAAATGTGGGCAGGACTAAGTTTCGTTTCCGTCACCTTCGATACACGTGGCGAAAAATATTGTCTCTGGGCCATGTTGTTTTACACCACTCGACGTCGTTTGCGCATCTGCTGGTGGTTGCGCGTTTGTGCGTGTGTGTCACACAATCGCAAAGTTCCAAGAATCGTCAACCCGCACATTCCATTTCAATTGTTTCATCACCGTTTCTTTGTTCGAACCAAGCTTTTATATAACACGTGGCTGTCCCCGCAGATGAAGTGAATATTTTAATAAAATAAAACCCGAAGTTCAAAAATAAAAAGCCCCCCTTTTTGCCCCATTACAATACCCCCCCAATGAGAGGTCTTCTGTGGAAACAGAAGAAATCTCATTGCTAAACCCCTAAGAGGATCAGTGAGGATATGGTACCAACAACCCTCCATTTGTTCTTATACATCATGGGTATACTACCCCCCTGGCTCGGCGACTATGGCCACATCTGAACGAGATCACTGGACTTCTCTATACGAGATCCCAACACCATAAAATCGAACAGACACGCACCACAGCACACCTAACCTTTTAACATGCCACCCCAAAATCCAAACCCCTGGTCTTATACCACGCCAGATCCTCAACCGATATGTTCCCCCTTACCATGCACACTGGGCTGCCTTTAGCAGTTACTGGGCTTGTACACACTCTTATAATATCTTATAAACAAACTCATCATTTAAAAGTCACAAAATATTTATCTTTAAGTTCACAATTCTTTTAAGTTCAAAATCAGATTGTTATATTATTATTATTTTCATCCAAACCAAAAAAAAAAACATTTTATCTACATTTATCAATTCTCTTCATTACTATTAATACTCAGAAAACAAACAAATTGAACCTCCACTTAAAACATGAATTCATTTATCCTAACATGTGATTATACATACATACTAAACAATATAATTCAATAAAACCCTAGTAATACACATAAACAATAATACAATCAAAATTCAAAACATCAATTAGATGGCAGGCACAAAAAAAATAAAATTTTTTTTTTCTCGAAAAAAAAAATTTAAATTTATTAAAATGTACTTTTCTCAATATTAAGAAAATTTAAAATTATTTAAATTAATTAAACAACCAAATTTGTATCACTTCATTGCCAAAACTGGTCTAGTTTCTAACATCACTCATCAGCTGATCAAACTGGGTCAAGTCCACAACCTTGACCTACACAGGTTATACATAGGCTACATCAGAAAATACATTAAACATCTTTTAAAATTCTATCTTCAAACACAACAACATAATAAAATAAGACATTTAAAATTAACATAGTATTATTACAATTAACAATAAAATTGACATTTAAATTACTCAAAATTACACATTTTACAACTTTACTTTATTCTCAAATTCTATTAAAGTTTGTCACTTGTTTCCATTAATTTTATATTTTCTATTATGACTCTCTTTCTTTAACATTATTAATCTCCATTAGTTTGGGTGATCTAATTATTCATAATAACTTGATTTACAACTTGGCATGTATACATTTATAATTCCCTCTCTGACTCTAATATCACTAACAGCTTTAACTAACCTGACACCCATCTCTATCAAAAACATCTATCAAACATTCTCTAAACCCAACTTACTACTCAACTCAATTCGCCTCATTCTACCCTTATATAAAAAAATATACTCTCTACCCCTTTGCACTCAAGATGTGTGTACCCGAACTCTACCAACTCATTCCCTTATCGGTTCCTGACCCTTTCAGGTAACCCGTAACCCTCTTTAAATCTATTCCTCCCGCCATGACACCTGTCGCTTATGACTCCCTACACCACTACCCTTACTACAAAATATCACCATTAACTCTAATTACTCTCCCAATACAATACTCTCATTTACAAAATATCTCCACTTATCTATTACATCAATATATCAATCAATACTCTACATATTTTCCCCATAGCTACTGTGTCACCATTACATCTCAAATTTGACATTACATTAATTCACAACAATATTATTCATCTCTAGTACCCCTTTAAACTTAACATGGACTGATCTACCTGTCGTAACAAAATATTAATCACCCAAAATCTACCTTTTACTATCTTTCACAAATCATTTAAAATTCTCAACTATATCAAATTATTTTCATCATTTAAAATAAAATCTTTAACACCTTAAAATCACTATATTCAAACATTAGTTACCTTGGAAATTAGTAAACAACTTATACGTGACATTCTACTGCTGATCAGCTGATTTTCTTAGCAAGGTGAATGACCGTACCATAAACACATTTCAAAATTATACCACTTACACATTTTATCAACACTTACCTCTAATATAATAAACTAATACATTTATAAGATAGAATAAACACAGCATAATAAACATCTAATGCAATTATTTCTCAAATCATGATACAATTATTTAATTACTTCAGGAGCGAGTCATCCTCTTTAGGTTACAAAATTTTAATTCGTTGCTCCCCTGAGCAACCACCCAGCCACACACTATTGTTTTTTCTGTTGGACTGTTGCGCCCATTTGCCTCCACAAGGACGGCATAGGTGGAGGAATTTAACATCTCCGTGTCCTTGCTTCAGCGTTACATTGGAAATTATTTGGATATCATCATACCCATGTTACAAATTTATACGCCCTTAAAACGGGTCTACCACCTGGCCTTGCTGTTCCTACTCGAACAGAGTGGCAGCCGCTGTTCCATAGTTCCCTGGATTTCCCCTAATTTCACCCCCATCAATTTCTAATATAAACCAATTTCAAGCCAGCTATGGTCAAGGTTCTTAATTTATGGCCATAGCTGACCGCTAGCCAAAACCACGATTAGTGCTGGTAAGGCAGTAATCGCCCGAAAAGTCGGGGAAATCATCTCTACCTTCAGGCATGTTACAATCGTCATTATCTGCACGGCACAAAAAGTCTATCAGTATACAATATAAAGTTGTATAAAAGGTTGTGCCGTGCATTTTCGCCCTTTCGGCCTCCGATGGGGGTAACACTCTCTATTACCCCCAACACTTTCCACTATCCACTGTGGCACATGCCACCACAGCGACAGCACACTACTAACTAAATTAAATCTTCCTACAAAACATTATCATGTGAACTTTTCATTAACTCTTTTCTCCATCATCATTTAAATCATTCATCACTTTCTACAATTAGATTCCTTAAAATTTCAAATTCATTATTAACATTTATTTTACATCACCTTTCAGTTATTATTCTTTTTTAATGAGTTTCTATTTAGTACAATTATCTCAAAATTTTTTATTATTGAAACAAAATCTTTTCACACCTGTGAACATTTTATTATATCTGACTTGTATTATAAAATTTTATACTTACAGTATATTATTCACCTACTGACATAAACACAAAATATACACACCATACACACCAATATCTCCACGTAACCTCTGAAACATTTAACAACAGTGTTATTTCATACCAAACAATTTGACATTTATTTATTAATTAATTATCAAATTCAACTCTCATAAAATAATTTAAACTCATTATCAAAATTCCATTATACCACATTTAAATCAATCAAAAATATTTAAGCATCTTCAAATTATTTTAATTAAATTAATTATTGAAAACACATTTTTAATTACTTTCACCAATTACAATAACTACAATTCATTTATTATCTTCTTCCAAATTATTTTTGTTATTTACTTAGACTGAAAAATATTATTATTATCATAACAATTTCCATTACATGCACACATTGTTTACCTAACATTTTACAATATACACAATTACTTTCACTATCAATTTATTTACAATTCTTCATCATTAATTATTCAGTTATATCACACTTCATTGTCCAAGTCTCCAGGTCAGAACCATAAAACAAAATACTTAAAATTGTCCATTTATGAATTTATGTTTAGCCTCCATCGTCAAAAATTAGCCTTGGTTTCAAATAACAATTTTCAATTTTATTTACATTCCACATATGGCTATCCTGTGTGTAATAACCATACAATTTTAGTTCATTCATTTTACCATAATAATAATATACCAAGTAAACATTATTTATTTCTGTCCAGTCTCCGTAAGTATTTTTACTCAACATCAAGTCAGTTTTATGCCAATATTCCTCTCTCTCTCTATATCTAACCTCTGTACTAACCTTTCATAACCTCTATTTATCTTGAACCACTCTAACTCTTTCTCTCTCTCATCACAACACCATATCCCTTTCACATTCTCTCTCTCTCTCTCCATGCAGAGGGCAATACCACAAAATTATTTAAACACCATCTGGCCCTACCAGATAAACACAAAAAACTTACATGACCTTCTGAAGACCTCTCGTCTTCTACAAAAACTATTGAGGAACTCTTGTCCTCCATCAACACTTGTGAAGTCTCTGCTTCACTTTTAACCCCATAAAATTTTGCCCCCTGTTCACCTTCTACATTTAAACTATCACTATACTCCCTTTCTAAATCATAAGCACTAACTAGCTTTCCCTGATCAACCTCAACTCCCATTCTACTCCCATTTTCACTATTGTCTACCGTATCACTTTTTGATACCCCATTTTCAACTACATCATCATTATAATTATTTAATGTTATTTCACCATTGTAATTACTTATATTACTACCACCACTTACCTCATCTATTATTCCTTCGTTATTTTTCGATATATTGCTACCACCACAAACACTTACCTGTTTTGGTTCAACTTCTGTACTCTCCTTTAATTTATCTGCCTCTCGTTTCCACTTCTCGTCTCGTTTATCCAACTTTGCGTACAACTCATCAAATTTTTTATCAATCATTCGCAACATATCCATTATCATTTTATAATCAGATTCACTCATCTCATTACTTACCTCATTATCTGTCACCTGATCGACTTTCTTCTTGTTAACCTGGTTTGTCTCTTCACCACTTTCTGCCCCCATTATACTATCATCCTTAACATTCACTGTCTTATTTTCTACCACTATTACTTCAACTATCTTACCTTTATCATTTGTCATCTCACTATCAATACTAATATCATCACTATGCTTTTTAATTTCCGCAAATATTCCCTCTTCTTGTTCTTCCATCCGTGTTAAATTATAAAATGAACAATTACATTATAAATCACATACACTATTCGATACACTGATCCAAACACACAATTTGAACCTCAGCGCCAATCCCTTCCCACCATCAACCCCCACCACACACACCTATAATCCATAACGGTTATTCTGTAATCGACATTCAGTATTACTCCCACTGAGGAAGAGGAACATCACCTCGAAACGTTTGGGGAAGTGACAACGAATAGTAAGTTCATACGTGAAAGTGTATAAAAACACATTATCTACCTTTATTGGTTATTACTAATTATGCTTTATATTTGTGTACTTACCACTATTACTTCTCTCTAGGGTCCCAGAGTTCGTTCATAAGCGAGGCCAGAAACAGTGTGGGGGTACGAAATAAATACTCTAACGACATATATAGCGAAAAGAAAACTTTTGTTTAATTTTTTCTAAATTATCGTTACTCACAGTTACACCCCACATAGTTGCATGCTATTCTATTTTGGAAACAAAGCACATTGCCATTTGCCATGAGGCGTAGCTATAGAATCGAATTAAAATCTCTTTCCCATTTATAATTTTATAAACATAATCCCACCAAAATATAAACATAATCAATCATTTCTTTGCATATTTTTAATAAGGGTACAAACTATTTCCTTGATTATTAGCAAAACCATAATATTAAAATATAATGCAAATTAACATAAACATATTATATTTATGAAAGCTGCCCAGCCTGCTCGCGCACACATACATTCAATTTTAAAACCTCCTTTAAAGATAAATACGCCCCATTTTATTCAAAATAATTATGTATTCGGTGTCATACTGTTACGCAAGGTTCCTGCGGGCCACGTGGCGTCTCCTCGAGCTTGCGACGTATCACTCACTCAGTTCTCTTTTGAAGTGTCCGAAAAGTTTACATTGTTAAATTTTTTTAGATACTGCACTCACTTGCACATTTGTTTGAAATACTGCCCTCACTTTTGATTGATATTGAAATGTTATTGTTGAACCCTGTTTGACCGGCTGCCTGCGCAGGCTAGAGTCGGTGAGGAACTGCGAGTAGCGTCTCTAAGTCCCCTCTTCTAAATTTTATCGGACAAGGCGGAAAGCAATGCCTGGTACTTTGTAGTCCTAGTTACTGTTCAGCCAACACATGGGTTTTTCGTGTTTTAGACGTGGACGATATTTAGTGGGCACTGGTCGACGTCACAAATGTGGGCAGGACTAAGTTTCGTTTCCGTCACCTTCGATACACGTGGTGAAAAATATTGTCTCTGGGCCATGTTGTTTTACACCACTCGACGTCGTTTGCGCATCTGCTGGTGGTTGCGTGTTTGTGCGTGTGTGTCACACAATCGCAAAGTTCCAAGAATCGTCAACCCGCACATTCCATTTCAATTGTTTCATCACCGTTTCTTTGTTCGAACCAAGCTTTTATATAACACGTGGCTGTCCCCGCAGATGAAGTGAATATTTTAATAAAATAAAACCCGAAGTTAATAAAATAAAAAGCCCCCCTTTTTGCCCCATTACAAAAGTGTATATATATTAATAAATTTTAATAAAGTGAACGAAGAGGATGAATCAACAAGATAATTATAAATCATAAATAAACCAAAATAAAAGGGATTAAAATATAAAATACCAGTGGACAAGTTTAAGAAAAAATATAAAGAAAAACTGTAAATAAATTAAATTTGATTATAGATAAAATCTATAAAGGATTATTTTTTATAAAAAGAAGAAATGAAATAATAATTATTAATAGCCTATATACTAAAAGGTATCTAGATTAGCCAATAAAAAATCATAAAAATTCTTGGTTACTAAGAGTAACTAACTAACAAGAATTAAATTAATTGTTCAGATATATTGGAAGTGAGCAGTTGAAAAGTGTAATGTCTAGAAAAAATTAAGAAATTTATAAATACCATTCGGAAATAATCAGTGCCAAATTAATAAACTTAATGAGTGATATCCACTACATGTTCGACATCCTTCGAACAGAATAATTCACGCACGCAAATTGATGAAAAATTGAAAAATCAGCCTTCCATTTCCAAGCCTAGCCTACCGAAATTCGACATCATTGGGTGTGATCGTTTCCTATTAAAATATAACTAAATTACACCTCAACTATAAACTTAAAACACTAGAAACAGCACAATCTCTTTAAATACTTCTGGAAAAGAGGTGAATATAAACTTTATTTTTTTTATTAACCAAAAAACAGCAAGACGTGGTCTTGTTAGTAACTTTTCGGCAGCCATGATGTTTAGTGTTCGTTTTCATCAGTGAAGAAAAGTGATCTGCGCTCTAGCGGTCAATAAATCAACTGCATAATATAGATTATACAAAATTTTAAAATAATTTATGTAAAGCTTGATACTGACCCCTATACATTTCTGACTTCCTCAAAGTTCAAAGAACCTAAAATAACCCTGGGAAATTAATTACTTATTTCTTTCTTGTTATTAAAACTGAAATAAAAATATCTGTTATATGATATATGTTTGTAAAAGTAAGATCGAACTAAATCTGTGATTTATGTAACAATCGATTATGTATTCATGTTGTGGGAGACCATAAAAAAATGTTAAATAAATTCAAGGAATGCCTTGTGGTTTAAATAATAAAATGTGTATTATTTCCAGTAGATGGTAGTTGGTTACAGGTTATAAAAGGATCGAGAAGAGAAAGGAAATCAGTCCGGACATCCAGAATTTATTACGTACCATTTGAAGTCATTTAACCTCAAATGGGTTCGTAAAAGTAGCAATCAGCTGATGCCACGAGTGGAAGAATTTGAAATACTCAATCGTATACTGAGAGAGTAATTCTCTTTGGACTCTCTCTCCTAACTACTGTCAAACAACGGTATTGATTTCACATAAACAAAATTTAAGAAAATCATTCAATATCTTTGCATAATCACACACACTCGATTTTGAAGACATATAACATAAAGATAACAAATTCTGTGACTCTTAATTAAGCGAGCGTTTCGAAGAGTATCTAATAGACGTAATTTACTCCGAATAACCTGCGAGACGTTAGAAGTATATATATATACTTATAGAAGTATCCGAAGAACTGGGTCTTCGTTGCGTTATTCCGGCTACCCAGGCCACAGGAGTCAATTTGCCTAGGAGCGTATTGCTTTGTAAAGTGATAGCTTGATCCAAAATATTCGCCACTCTAATAGGTAAAATTTCCGATTTCATCAGGTTTTACTAAACTTCTGGCAATTAGAATGCCAGGTGTGCTGACTACCTGGGGTTCGAATATAGAGCACTGGTTGCCCCTAGTATCTACCTCGGTTCTAACCATGATGATCTTTTCGGAGTTTGGCGGAACAGTTATGGCCACTTGATTGATCACGTCCATTGATTTTTCTGATGTATTCATTGTGGAGAGCATTACCTCTTCTTTTCCGATCCTCAGGACATTATTTTTGAAGTCGACTATAAACCCATAGGCGTTCATAATGTCCACACCAAGAATTGCTTCATCCACAATGTCTCCAACAAGTACTTGATGATCACACTCAAGTCGACCGAGGCGTAGGTGTATCTCCACTTTTCCATACACTTTTACAGGCCGTCCAGTAGCTGTTTGCAAGCTGCAAGAGCACCAGATTGGCTCGAGATCTTTCACCATGTTGGGACGCACAGTAGAAACTGTTGCTCGTGTGTCAACTGTAATCGAGGTTGCCTTTCTTGAACGAATCCGGTAACCACCAAGCTCCCACTACTTTTCTGAAGTGTAGAAATTGTGTATTGTCTAGGGGCTTCGTTCCTCCAGTTAGTCAGCACACGCCCCTTTGTACCGACTACCGATTGTTTCCCTGCTGCTTAACGTTAACCCAACAATCTCGTTGTAGATGTTCAGGTTTCCCACATCGATAACACTTCGGTCTTCCATCCTTTCTCACTTTACTCTGTGGCGCATGCCATTTGGACTCTGTAATGCACCGGCAACGTTTGAAAGATTGATGGACCTGGTACTCCGAGGCTTGACATGGAAAACTTGCCTTGTTTATTTAGACGATATCGTAGTCATCAGGAAGACTTTCAAAGACCATTTGGAAAACCTTAAGGAAGTTCTAACAAGAATTCACGGTGCCCAACTGAACCTGAGCCCGAAGAAGAGTTCTCTATTCTAGAAGGAAGTACAGTATCTGGGCCATCTGGTTTCAGCAGCGGGTGTTAGCATGGATCGTAATAAAGTAGACACCATAAGTTCGGAGTTTCCTGGCCTTATGCTCATATTACAGACGTTTTGTGAAAGGCTTCGCTACTATTGCTAAACCACTACATGAGCTAACGGAAAATAAACGAAACTTCCAGTGGTCGAGAGAGTGTGCTAAAGAATTTGGTACTTTGAAAATTGCATTATGTTCGCAGCCAGATCTCGCTTTCCCAGCTTCCAAAGGGAAGTACATCGTAGACACAGACGCAAGCAATACTGGTCTAGGAGCAGTTTTGTCTCAAGTGCAAAACGGTGAAGAACGAGTAATAGCGTATTACAGCAAGACGCTTTCTAAACCAGAGAGAAATTATTGCGTTACAAGGAGAGAGTTGCTGGCAATCGTCCGAGCATTGGAGTACTTCCATAAATACCTCTATGGAAGGGAGTTTTCACTACGCACCGAATATGCCGCGCTTGCATGGCTCTTGAGATTTAAAAACCCGGAAGGGCAGTTCGCAAGGTGGCTTAAACATCTGCAAGAGTACAACTTCAAGGTACAACATCGATGGGTGCGCCTGCATGGTAATGCAGATGGCTTAGCACGAAGACCGTGCCCGGAAGACTGCCAACATTCCCACAGAAAGGAAGAACAAGACGCCAGCGAACATGTTCAAGCCATCACTGTAGATTTCCTGGCAGACGGCTGGACGACACAAGATTGTTGACAAGAACAGATGACTGATGAAGACATTGGACCGATCTTGACAGCAAAAGAAGAAGGTCGCTGCCCGGATTGGCAAGATATATGGTTCGGAAGGACTACTGGCCACAATGGGAATCCCTTACCTTAGAGAACGGATTACTGAAAAGGGCTTGGGAAAGAGCAGATGGATGAGATGTGGTCATGCAGTTGATAGTTCCCCGAAATAAAGTGCAGTCTGTTTTGAAGGAGATGCATGATGGGGTGTCTGGAGGCCATCTTAGTGTTAACAAAACCCTTGACAAAATACGGAAGCGATTCTATTGGCTTCATCTTTGCCACGACGTAGAGGAATGGGTTTGGACATGTGGAATATGTGCTGCATGCAAGGGCCCACAAACCAGAAGCAGGGGAAAAATGAGACAGTATAACATTGGATTGCCTTTCAAGAGAATTTCGATAGACGTTGCTAGGACTATTCCCAGTTACTGACAATGGAAACCGGTACATCATGGTTGTAGGTGACTACTTTACTAAGTGGGTGGAAGCCTACGCGATTCCAAATCAGGAGGTTACCACTGTGGCAAAGGCATTAGTTCACAACTTCTGTTGCCGTTATGGAGCCCCTATGGAAATCCATATGAATCAAGGGAGGAATTTAGAATCAGAAGTGTTTAAAGAAATATGCCATCTACTAGGAATTCGAAAGACCAGGACAATGCCTCTCCAACCTCAGTCGGACGGAATGGTTGAGAGGTTCAATAGGACACTCGAGCAGCATCTTTCTAAAGTTGTTGACGAGAACCAAACAGACTGGGACCAACATATACAGTCATACCCTGCTTTGCACGACTCCACATAACGCGAATTCGCTATAACGCGTTTTTTTTTTTCTAAGAAAATATTTATTATACATATTAACAATTACATATACAGTACCAAGAATATTGTATATATACGTATCATCGTAAATGTAATGAATATGTAAATTTTGAATTTAACAACTACAGTTTGTAACCCTTTTTTTAAGGTTACTTGATATTTATGACTAGGCTGAAGGCCTAGAAGGAAGGAAGCATAAAGTGTGCTGGGTCCAATGAGACAGGACTTGCAATTAATACTCTCTAGTAACAAGTAAGATAACAACCTTTATTATTTCATATATCATAAATATTTCAATATCATCAACATATAAATATTATTCATTATTTCAATATTATAAATTCAAATATTTCAAATATTATCTCAGATGTCATAAATATTTCAATATTATCAACATAAAATATTATTTATTATTTCAGGATAACAACCTTATGGGACGATAACACATAATTCAACATACACCGTACATGTGAATTACAGACACAATTATAAGTTTAAAGCCTAGTGAACAGCCTGTATAATTCTATCAAAACACAATTTAAAATTTTCAAATACATGTAAACAGCCTGGATAATTATATCAAAAAAATACAATTTATAAATCTGAAATGCCTGGATAATTTTATCTAAAATACAACTTATAAATTTAAATCCCTGTAAAGAGCCTGTATAGTTTTGTCAAAAGTACAATTTATAAATTTAAAGAAAATAATCTGGATTGGCCATAATAACAAGAAAATACAAATTACAAAATTTAAAATGCCTGTAAGCAGCGTGTGTAGTTTTATGAAAATTACAATTTATAAAGTTAAAGAAAATAATCTGGATTGGCCATAATAACAAGAAAACAAATTACAAAATTTAAATTGCCTGTAAGCAGTCTGTGTAGTTTTATGAAAAGTACAATTTATAAAGTTAAAGAAAATAATCTGGATTGGCCCGGCCGCTGACATGTTCTACACGGCATCTGAAAAAGCAATCAACCATTACAAAATTTAGAAAAAAAGACCCCCAAAGCCGGACAGGGTAGTATAAGGCTAGACAAAAGCCAGACCCGACATAAGATAACATGTCCGGGAGCTTGCATAGGTTTGCACAAACAGGTGACTACCCTTGGTTTTATGATTCTAAAATTTAACCCTACCTGATTGCAAAATAAAGAAAACTCCCAACCCTTTTATGAAATGAGTAAAATAATTAATGAGCAGAAAGACCCGAGATTATAATAGATGCCAGGCCCGCCGGTCCAGCTAAGCATGTTACAAACTGCACCGGCCTACTTAACTAAAATACCAGTCCCCCGCAAACTTCTACAAGCCCATTCAGTATCAAAGTAAAAAAAAGTATGGCATAAAAATTAATGAGCGTTGGACACATGCCAGCGAGTGGGCGTACAATTATTCTCGAGACTAATTACACATCAAGACGATGTTACATGAAAAAATTATGTCCAGCAGGGCATGCGCACAATTAAAACGGTTTTATGCTGTAAAAAGTCAATGAAGTATAACGTGAGGTTTTGTGGATTGTTAAACGCACGATACATGTTGTCTTATATACTGTAGAGGCCAAATTTAGGTAAGTATTGGATTAATATCACCTTGTTTTGTCCAAATGCTTCCCAGGTGATCTGTGCCTTGTTGGACAGTCAGATGTCTTGCTGAGGGGGTGTTTACAGTGGCATGCTTATGGTTCTTTCTTCTCCGGCAGGTGAGAAACGAGAGTCGGTGTTGGCATGTTCCGTTCAGGACATGATGGAAGATGGAAATTCCACCATGGTAGGATCAGATCTCCGTCTGTCTCGGGAGCCCTAAGCATTAATAATAATTAATTCGCTGACAAACCACTTATTCGCGAACATAACACACACATGCATCACCGCCTAAGCTGGTATAGACAAAATCAAACAGGCATCAAACACCTGCCACCCCTGACCCTTTCCACTGAATACTTATAAATAGGTGTGACATTTTCTCTTTTATATTTTAAATTAATAACTCACACACAAGGCCTCAGTGCCTCATAATTCAGTTTAATTTATAAATCACGCCTACCTGCGTATGCAAGTTTAACACTCTGCAACATGTTCTAAGTTCTATAATGGACACGTGCTCACACAGTCAATTCATCAAAGTTCCCCAGAATTACATAATTTTTACACCCCTTTTGACATGGGCAATTACTATTTACTAAATACATATGTATAAGGCTGTTTCAGTGGTTAAATAAATCAAAGTACCTGACAATGAACATACTTTAGATTCACAACACGAGGCATGCTTCAAACATTATCCGTTCACATCTACGCCAATAATGTTTAAATATATACTTTTTTACAAGCAAATGAATAATATGTATTTAATTTACTTACCGGAGGTCTGTAAGCGTCTACCTAGTCATAATAGGATAGAAATTACACGAAATAACTCAAAACTCAGTCCGCCGGAGGGATCAGGCTGTTCACGGAGCAGTTGACGAGACTCGACTGAAAACTTGCCAACAGATGCATTGAGTCGGGAAACACAATTACCCGCTTTCGCTAACAGAGGTCACGGGCATGCAGTAACACAAAACATGGTAACGCAGAACAACGCTAAATAATAACTTCGCAAATCCCAATTATTAGTAAATTATATTTTTGTACGGTCACCCGGTTTCTTTGAGAAATCGCGGCACAAGTTTGCGTATTTTACAGTATTTTGAAAATGACAAACACATAATTACATTACTGTATTATTTTTTAAGGAGTACAAACACGTCAGCCTACCAACACGTTTGGTGGAAACATAAAAACACAGCTGATTTGTACAGATAAATAAGAGGTTGCATTAGGTCAGACGTAGATCTGTATATAAGTGTCAGCCAAAACAGTAGTACGTTTTGTAAACATACATGGCTGTGCCATTACACATTATAAATGTTATTTGACCTTGAATAACTCTTGTTGGCAGGATTCTGACTAATGAGAAATCGTATCTCTGTGCTGGAGGCCCATGGTGACGCTGAATAGACACAACACATTTTCACTACACACAGCAGTGGCTGACGTTTATTAACCATTTCTGAGTTCCCGATGCCACAACTCAGATTAAACTGTTCACAATGTTTGTAGAAAAGGCGGACGTGTGTGATGTAGGCGTTAGTTTGCAAAATGCGTCTTCCATTCTCGCCAGAAATGTATTCACGTTTCTTGTTTGTCTTGTCTCAGCTAAATAAACATTACTGTACTGTATAGATACTAATTTACATTCTTGGAATGGTAGTTCAGGTTAATACATCCTTTTTAGGGCCCCTTGTTGAACTTAAGTCTCGGCCAATTTCCTGGAAAACCATTCCGTCTCCCCCTCCCCATTATTGTTTCTAAACATTGGGAATACGTTTTCCTTTCAGTTTAGTTCAAACATTCAATTAGAATGAATTAACAATGTGCGCTGATAAAATGTCAAAATTAGCAGTTAAACGTAAATCGTAGACTCTTGAAGTTAAAATGAAAATTTTAAATCGTATGGAGTCGGTTGTTTGTGCCACAGAAGTCGGTCGTGAGTTTGACATATCGGAGTCAACCGTACGTACAATTGTAAAAAATAAAAAAAAAATTGTGCTATCCAGTCAGTCCGCGGGTACATCTATTGCTGCTACAAAAGTGAATCGGTCTAGATCCTCTATTATGGAAAAAATGGAACACCTACTGTCAGTTTCGGTTGAAGACATGAACCAGCGGCGAATGCCTTTAAGCCAGGCTGTTATCATGGCTGAAGCTAAGTCCCTGTTTGACGACATTAAAAAAAAGGAGGAAGAATTTTCGACCATTGAATTTAAAGCAAGTCGAGGTTGGTTTGATCGATTCAAACGTCGCTCAAACCTGCACAGCCTTCGACTTCAAGGTGAATCAGCAAGTGCCGACATGGAAGCAGCTGATAAATATCCTTCCACATTTAAGGATTTGGTGAACAGTCGAAGCTATCCCCCTAACCTTGTTTTCAGTGTGGATGAGAGAGGGCTTACCTCTCACCTTACCTGTGAGATGAGGTAAAAAGTTACCTTCACGCACTTTCATTTCTAAAAGTGTGCGACAGGCCCCCGGCTTCAAAGCGGCCAAGGATCGGCTTACACTTCTATTGGGGGGTAATGCAAGTGGAGATTTGAAATTAAAACCTCTTTTGGTGTACCACTCGGAAAATCCACGAGCGATGAAATTTTATAAAAAAGAAAATTTGCCCATCATATGGACATCAAACAAGAAAGCTTGGGTGACAATGGCTATGTTTAATGATTGGTATCTCAACCATTTCATCCCCGAAGTAAAAAAATATTGTGAGGAGAACGACTTAGAACATAAAGCCCTGTTAGTTCTGGATAACACGCCCGGTCATTCTGTTACCTTGGAAAGCCTCTAAACTGATTTTCCTGTTGATGTTGTGTTTCTTCCTTCCAATACAACTTCATTATTGCAGCCTATGGATCAGGGAGCAACTGCTGCTTTTAAAGCGTATTATTTGTGCCGCACATTTGGCCAATTAATTCATGAAACATTCAGCAGACAAGCAGTCAATGAAAGAATGGTGGAAATCGTTTAACATTATGAAAGCTATTGAAAATATTGATCTTTCATGGAAAGAAGTTATGCAACATTGCATGAATGGTTGTTGCAAAAAACTGTGGCCGGACGTGGCCAAAAATGAAGAAAATAAAAGTTTTTTCAAATTTAGTGAATGACATCACACAGCTAGCCAACACAGGGAGGCTAAGTGAAGAATCCATAGAAAAACAAAACATTATGGAATTGATTGAATCCGACGCGCAGCCTTTGACAAACAAAGAACTTCTGGATCTACAATCTCAAGATGAAGCGGAAAAAGAAGAGATCGTTCCTGAAGAAACACCGTGAATTTTGTCAACTAAAATTTTGCAGGAAGGTTTAATGTTAATTCAAACAGGATTAAACCTCATAGAGCAAAATGAAGTTGATTGGGAGAGAATCGCGAAAGTCAAAAAAGTTGTCAATGATGGAATAGATTGTTATCAACAACTATTAAATGAGAGGAAGCGAAAAGCATCACAACCAACTCTACACACATTTTTCAAAAAGGCTGCAACTGAGAAGCCACATGAGGAACCTAAACCCGGAACTTCTCAAGAATCTTCTTTGTGATCAATTGTAAGTGAATTAGGTAGATGTTTGTATAAATTATTTTTGTACATATTCATTTGCATATATGTATGTATATCTTTTAAATTAAAATGCCTTTTTTGAGATTTCGTATTATGAATATTTATTTGTCAAAACCTTTGTACGTACATACGTATTTTATTATGTTTATACTGTAACATATTTTGACAAGGAAAATCATATAAAAGCAATAATAACTAAAACAACGAGGTATTGTCGGTAAAAAATAGGAAACCCCGCTTAGTGAGATTTTCGTTTTACGCGAATCGCCGAGGAACGTATCACTCGCGTTAAGCGGGGTATGACTGTATCACTATTCGTCATGGCGTATAGGTCATCAGTACATGACACAACTGGCGTGATTCCAGCAAAATTGGTGTTTGGGTGGGAGATTGGTCTTCCTGGTTGATGTTCAAATCACCTGAGACTCAGTCCCAAGAGCCACAGAACTATTGTTGAAAAACGAATTAATTTTGAAACTTCCACGTACACTGGTTCTAAGTCATTAAGAATTATAAAATGTAAAAGTCTTTGAGGGAACAAATGTTTTCCAGTATCTGAGTAAATGTTTTTTAATTCATTTTCCAGTCTTTCACTATTGAAAAAAGGGTATTTATTTATAAGGCTGTTCAGTTTAGTAGAAGGAAATCTCTCTTTGTAAGAAATAAAGTGATTTGGATCCAACAACTCAACAAACTACTTTCAAAATCACTGAACCGTACCTCCAGCTGCATAATCAAAGTATCAAGAACTTCATAAGTTAACGTTTTCAGCAGTTTCCTGTTACTGTCATCTATATTTACCTCGCTGCTTATTTGGTGACATTTTTCAATACAAGACGACACAATCTTTTCTGATCTCATGACTTTGAGGATAGCAGTAGTTTTCTTAATTTCAGTGTTGCACAGAATTATATCGGAGATAGTTTTGTATTGCAGTAGAGAAAAGAGATGGTCAGTATAAACGAATATTTCCCTATAAAAACAAAGTAAGTAAATGAAATGGGTCTTTTTGAGTATGTTAAGCAATCCAACAGCAGAATTGTACGAATCACTATCCCATCCTTGATCATTCTCTGTAATGTCCTCAAAAATTTGTCTCAAGTCACCATAGTGGGAAAAGATGGTATGAACTGCTCTGGAATGAAAGTTCCAACGGGTAGTGGATGCTTGTGGAAGTTTAAATCCTCTAGATTCTAAAAGCTGTGATCTCTTTGAGGATCTACAAAAAAATGTGTGAAATGCTGTCAGATTGTGAATGAAGAGCCTAACCGATTTTATTGTTTTAGTGCAATGAAGAAGTACGAGGTTTAACTTGTGAGCATAGCAATGTAGAAATAATGCTCTTGGGCAAGTCTGTTTTACAAAGTGCTGAACACCTCCATGCTTTCCAGCCATTACAGAGGTTCCATCATATGTTTGACAGACTACCTTCTCAGTTACACCCCACTTTTTTAAAACGTCAACAATTAATTCTGATAAGCCTGATGCAGTCTTATCTACTGAAACATCATAAAACCTAATGAACCTTTCTATTGGACCTTCTTTTGAACAAACTCTAATAATTATGCTGACTTGAGATCTACTTGATACGTCTAAAGTTTCATCTGCCTGAATTCCAAGAAAATCGCAAGAATCTAACTCCGCCTTAATCTTCTCTTGAATTATATCAGTTACAGATTCAACTAATTCATTCTGAATATCGCTTGATGTACCTTTAAATCCTGACGTAGACTGGAGATGATCTCGAATGTACTGCTCCTGCTTAGAAAGAAGATCTAACAATTCTAGATAATTACCCCGGTTGACTGAGTCTTCCCCTTCGAAATTACCTCGAAATCCAAGCTCCTGTTTCCCGAGAAAACACACAATATCAACAAGTCTTTCACCAACAAGCCTATTTTGTTTCACGGCTTCATTATGTTTAACAGCTTGAATTCTAGCCCCTTCAGAGAGAGTATGTTCAATCCTCACGCGTCCCAGCAAACGGTACCGCTCTTCATTTTGAATATGTTTATTTGAATTCTGGTGTTTGTCTGCCTTTCTAAGAAAGTTTTTTGTTACCGTCACTCCATATAAAATCCATTCTTTTTCACCAGAAAACAAGATACATGTGTAACAAAAAAGTCTGTTGGTTTCAGAACAGCCTGTCAACCATGAATATCACTCGTACCAAGAAAACTGAAATTTTCTAGATACTTTACCATCAAAATGTTTAATTTCTAAATGAGGCGTAAATCTCTTGTTTTTAACACAACATTTTTCTTCGTAACTCCAAGAAGAAAACGGCTTACTTTTTAATAAGTTTAAAAGACCTGACAAAGTATTAAAAGGACCGCGTTCACTCATTTCGGGCGACACTCTTATATTCATACACAATAATATAACTAATTGAACTTCCAAATTTATAACTTAATTAGTTTCTATATATATGTTTAATGTCACAAATAATTTAAATGACAGTGTTGATCGTCTATTAGTTCACCGGAATCACAGGCACACTTTTAATAACCGCACAAAATAAACACGATTATAAACAACACAGTGCGCTTTAAAACTCGCACAACAGCAGTGAGACATGCCTCAACGCTACAGTGTGTGGAGCGCTGGTCAATCCCCCGCTCTCCGCACTACCCAGTCTCGGCCAACACATTGCTTACATACGATGTATACAAAAAACGCTGAGGCATGTTCACGTTGCCTCATTCGCTTTAAACTAACTATGTTTGCTGTCACTTGTCACCGTCTACCGGTCGCTGAGTAAAGCATGTAATTAGTAAATTCAACAATTACAGTAACAATGTATAATCTTTACGTTACATACTTCATACGTATTTATAATTTTTATTCTACAGAATTTTTTAGGGTAGGCATTGCCTCCATGTAGCTTCGCCACTGGTGATTAGTGATGTAATTGGTGTCTTGTATTTTGTTTTCCACTGTACCATACGACGACCAAGTAGACCGTCGTAACAGTACTTTGCACTGCTTTCTCAAACTTCTTATTCAGTTCCTTATCCAACTTACTGTTTTCCTCAACAGTAGTTATCAGATATTTAAAACTTGCCTTTAAGCAAGTTCTGCTACCTTTGGTAGGAAATGCAAAAATAGGAAAAGAATGGGACATCAAAGTACCAACTGTTGCAGTGATAAAAGTCTTGAAGAGGCTGATTGAAAAGTTAGTAGTGCTTGTCATAGAGATGCTTATGCTCATTCGTGAATTAAAAGACAGCATTTGTGGTTGTAGCTTCCAATGAATTGTTTTTAATTAAAATGTAAGTGCAGAAAAAAAAATACAAGAAATATAGGAAACAGAAAACCTTAGTTTTGGGAAGAGATTTCTTCCTTTGGCGATCAATGCAAAGATCGGTTGGTAGCATTTTTTCATTCCTCTTTCCTCTCTGTCATCCTCATTTCTTCATAATTCATGCATCCTACCTTTTTGTAAAATCTTTTCACACATGGCAGATATATTCACACCTCTGGCTCTTTTCCCATTCACATTGTCTATATTATTGTTATTAGGAGCTCCGCCATGTCTCACTAAATGCCCAGTAACATACATTGTTCTTTTTCACAGTAGATTTATATGCCTTCTTCTTCATCTTTGCAGACTCATGCATCCTCCATCTTTTTTAATATGTCTCATATATGACAATCGTGGTCTTTCCCGGCTCTTCCATATGTCCCTCTGTTATTGTTTTTAGGAGTTTCCCATAACTTGTTAAATGTCCAATAAGATTTACACAAAGCATTTTTCTTTTATTGTAGACTTCCACACACTCTGCTTCTCTCCAACCCTCTCAGAAAACTTGTCACATTTTCTGTTATATGCCTATTTAATTCAGTAGCATGCATGTTATTACCATTTACAGTTATGGATTTTATTTTCACTATATTTATCGTCATGGTTGTGGTTGATAAAAACGTGCTTAATACAGTCAAGTTAATAATTGTTTACTATATTTTGTCACTTTATCAGTAAAATAACATTTACTTTACAGGTTATTTAGACTCATTAGTCATAAGAAATTAATTAAGACAAAATATAAAACAACAGAGAGATGACTGCATTCAGTTATATAGTAAAGGAGCTGTTTTATGTTATGTCGCATAGTTACAACCAGTGTTTGCACTGTACATTCCTTTACCATTCAGATAATTTTTTTCAGTCAAGTTGAAATCCCACTAATTACAAATACCTTTGTCATTTTTTTGAGTTGCTTCTGAGTAACACTGTGAATCGAAATTAATGAGATTTTATAATAATTCTGTACATATAGCAGTTCTTATATTAATTAGCCTGTTTTCTGGCTAGCAAACATGTTACCATATTTTTGTAGAGTGCATACCAGAAAACCAGCATTTCCTTTTCATGTCCAGAAACCATGCATGTTTTATGTAGATGATTATGAGGTGGTACCACACATCATAAGTTTTGCAAGTAAATTGTAACATGTGTTATGGAAACATCCGGGAATATTACTGATTGTTCTGTTGTGTGCATATATTGAATTGATAACGAGCAGTGCAGTTCCCACTTACAGTGTTAAATTTACCACTATCTCTAGCCGTGAAGTCCATAAAAATGTTATTGTTCCTTGTTAACTTCTTAAAAAGACAACTGTAATATACTCTTATAATATGTGATTTTTAAATTTATTTTCAAACAGATTATAGACTGCTGGAAGAAATCTCCCAGGGTATTGAAGTAGTCAAGAGAAACCCGTCATCATATTTACTTCGTCGCAGTTCAGTATTACCTCCAGTAAGTACAGACTTTACAATAATTTTTCAAAACATATTTAACATATTTTACACATACGAGGGGGGACCCAAAAGTAACGAGAATTTTTCTCTGGCAGTTGGTAGAACGCTAGTTCCGACTTCTCCCGCTAGGTGCCTTCACTAGACACCATTTTGCATCAGTTGCCCTAGTGGCATTGTTGTGGAAACATTAGCGCGGTCAGTGTGACTATTTTTTGTAAGCGCTGTTTCACGTTTTCGGCGATTTTTTTAATGGCAGACATTAAATACCAACGTGCTAACATCAGGTTCTGTTTCCTGTTAGGGAAATCAGCAGCAGAAACTGTCGCAATGCTTCGGACGGTTTATGGGGAGGAAGCTTTGAGCCAGGCAAGGATTTATGGTGGTTTTCTCGTTTTAAAAGTGGTCAAATGTCAATTGGAGACGAACCACGACCGGGACGTCCCTTGACTTCCAAAACGGACGAAAACATTGAAAAAATCCGTGTTGCGATCATGTTTGATCGTCGTAGAACAATCGATGAATTGGAGGAAATGACTGGAATATCCTGGAGTTCATGCCAACGAATTTTGACTGAAGATCTGAAGATGAAACGTGTTGCAGCAAAATTCGTTCCACGTGTGATTTCTTGTCGGCTCAAAATCCTTGCCTGGCTCAAAGCTTCCTCCCCATAAGCCGTCCGAAGCATTGCGACAGTTTCTGCTGCTGATTTCCCTAACAGGAAACAGAACCTGATGTTAGCACGTTGGTATTTAATGTCTGCCATTAAATTAATTTAAAAATCGCCGAAAACATGAAACAGTGCTTACAAAAAATAGTCGTACTGACCACGCTAATGTTTCCACAACAATGCCGCTAGGGCAACTGATACAAAATGGTGTCTAGTGAAGGCACCTAGCGGGAGAAGTCGGAACTAGCATTCTACCAACTGCCAGAGAAAAATTCTCGTTACTTTTGGGTCCCCCTACGTATATATTAGAAATTATTACCAGAAGATATTGCTGTTATATAACCACAACATTGTGAAAGTGATTACACATATGATGTGAGACTGTTACCCTGTTTGCCACTATTTGTAAACATGGAAATGTATAACACACCTACCACACACACACACACACACACACACACATATAATTTGACTAGAAAACATGTTAGTTCTATATTTGTTGAAAACTCAGACAAGTTATTTCTGTATTTACCATCTAATAGACATGTTTTGTATTTTTATATAACCTAACTGGTAGTTGTTTCTTACTTATGTAGGCTACTATTTTTAACTTCAGGCCTTTCTTGGTGTTTATTTTAACATTAGGCTAGCCACTTTGTGTGGTTTTGACAAAATGTTGGAGGAAATATGTTTTGTATTGCAAAAGGGTGATAATTATATAATAAGTTTAATTAAGAAAGTTGTGTTAGTGGTTATAATCACAAACAGAATTATCACTGTTGCACACCACTATAGAAAAATTATTCCGATTAGCGCTTTTAAGCTTTTCGCGCTAATCGGAAAAGCTTGAAAGCGCTAATCGGAATAATTTTTCTATAGTGGTGTGCAACAGTGATAATTCTGTTTGTAATTATATGATAAATAATTTCGAGTGACTGAGCTATCATAAAACAAAATACTGTTATGCTGAGGAGTAGGTAAGGTAACATGTAGTGTAGTGACTACATGACACTTTGTACGCATTGTGTGAGCAGCAGGATGATGCTCTTGCATGTTTTGATTTTTGTGTGGCTTCCAGTGATGTTTGATTATTCTACCCGCACCAACATATAGGACATTCTCATAACATTAATGTGACACATAGACCATCTTGCTTAGTATAAGTAGCAATGTTCACAAGCAGCCAGCCAATTACGAGATACAATTTACAGTGTGCTATTTGTGGTATTTTATGCAGTTTACAGTGGTATTTTGTGCAAAGTATTATTGTGTGCGTGGACATTTATATTTATTGTGGTAGCGTATGTTGGACTTGAAATGTACTTGTTCTTGAAAAGGACACGCTGCAGAACTCCTCCAGAATACCTGACAGCTGAAACACCTATGCTGAATTAATTAAAGTTCTGGAATGTGTATGGTGATCAGCATGCATACAATGTGTACTGTGTGCACAACTGAGAGCAAGATAACACTGTTCCGGGAATGTCTTTAAGAGTTTAAAGTAAGTATCAACTAACTGATTAGATTGTCCTATCCTGAAGTACCAGATTATTTATGAATGCATTTTTAGTGCATATATTTATTGATGGGGTCAGAGATGGCGAACTATAGTATTATGAATGAGAACATACCAGAATACTGTAGATGCTCTTGTATATGCACTACAATTTGAGCCCACCAAGTCAGTATCTGACTGGATGAATCATAATGTGCATGCATAAACAATTACAACAACACGATAAAGAAGGAATAAAACAAAGAACAGAACTTAACAATCAGCACCGCAATTCAAGGCAAAAATGGATAGAATATAGAAATGTTATGAATGTAGGACACCTAGACATCTACAGAGAGATGATAGTACAAAATTAATTCATGCAAATGGCAGAGAAGAAGCAGTAGTTGATGGAGAAGAGGATGTGTGCGAGCTAACTAAAGGAACAAAGCTTCTGAACAGCTCACAAGTCTGTACACTGTATAAGATCAAGAAAAATTGATTATTGAAGGATTGATTGAAGATAAATCAGCTGTCTGTACAGTTGACATGAGTACTACAGCATCAGTTCTGTACTGTGCTAGTCAGTAATCTAGTCGCCATGTCCACCCTCAATTGACTTTTACTATATGGACTACAACTGGAAGCCATATCAGAGTGTTAAGAAAGGTAGACATACAGTTATGCCTGGGTCTTCTCAAATTTAATCACCAAGTGTTGGCAGCAGAGATTGTCAGTGAAGAAATACTGGGCAAAAATATGAATGCTAATTTAAGAAGTAATTTCCTGAAAGTTGGCTGAGAGAAGATAACGTTTTGCGTGGCTGAAATAGGGATAGCCAACCATTTGATTCTCATGTTATTATATAGTGGCTGAAGATGTCAAAAGACATCTTAGTGGAATCAACAGATGTGAAGAAAAGGCATTCTTGGTGTTTGATACAGAAACAGGGGAATTGGACAACAAAGTGCCAGATTGTGTGATGACAAAAGAGATAGTCTAAAATTTAAGTGAAGTAGTTTCTGAATTAAAGGAAGTACCAATGGGAGAAGCCACTGGAGAGGAGGAATTGGTTACAACTAAACAAAATGTAGGAGCCAAAAGAAAAGATGTACCAGAAACAGCAGGAATAGAAGAGCTTTCAGACACTTGTTACATGATTGACAAAGGTTGTCGAAGAGGATGTTGTGCAGGAAATCGGGAACTGGGAAAACAAAATGGAACAAAGGAGTGTTTGTAGATAACAGTGAAAGTGCTGGATGTGGAAAAAAGAGTTTCCAAAGTCAAACTTGAACAAAAAACAATTACAAGGTAATTTGCCAGTTTGGGACAAACAGGCTTCAGGAGGGGGAAGTGTTATGATGATACGTAATATGCACGGCTATGTAATGATTTGCACTGTTGTGTGAGCAGCAGGATGGTTTGCTCTTCTCAATATTTCTGCATCTTCCAGACAGTGGTTGATTACTCTGCCAGTGTCTTGCACAAATTTTAGCATTATTGTGACACACAGGCAGCCTTTGCTTAATATTAACAGCAGTGTTTCAAAGTGATATATCTGAGATACGATGTAGTGTGTATTATCAAACTCTGGTATTGTGTGTAACTTGTTAATCATTTTGCTGAACATGTGTTTGATAACTTATTATTTATTGCAGTATTGTGTTGGACAAGTGTAAACTTTAAAAATTGTTATATTTGAGTTTGTTTATTGAAAATGTTGTTAAAACTGTAATAGTTTTCAATTAGTCATTCAGCTGTTTAAAGGCAATGACCCATATGTTATCTTGTAACAGTATTACAAAATAATATTTCAAAATCAAAACAGATAGGATCAGTATATTTTTTCTACTTTTGAAACTACAGCATTGCGTGAAATGACAATACAGTCATAAAAAAAAGTTCAAAAAGTACATATTAATTGGATAGTGAAGTGTGTAGTAAGGTGGTTATAGTAATGTAAGATGACCAATGATCTTTCTAACAAAGTCTATAGTCTATCACTTAGTGCTTGTTGATAAAGTGAAATTGAATAAAGTCTATGCTGATTACTGGAAATGATGGAACTAGCCTCCTTGACTCATTTTATTAAAGTTTATAACTATTCAGTAGATCTATTAAACAATTAAAAAAAATTATGGATAAGATTTTAATAGACCATCAGGAATAACGGAAGCCAGTAGAGGTTGTGTGTACATTCCCAGCAGCATTGTTTGCTCAGAGAATCTAATTTTGACAAGTTTGTTTAGGTACTGCAAGAAAATATAGTAACATGAAGAGTACAAGGAACCTAAGCTGTGCAAAAAATTGATGGGAAAGTAAACCCTGTAAAACTACAAGCACCCATATAGCAAAATATATTCTACATAAAGCACATACCTCTGTTACAGTTCTTTGAGTTGTTTGTATATTACAGCTGTCTTTTTAAGAAGTTAACAAGGAACAATAACATTTTTATTGTCTCTGACACAAATACAATATTAACATGTGCTCAAATAACATAAACACACTACCAAATAATCACATTTCCAAATTATTGAACAAGTTTCAAACACTTAAGAATCAACTAATGGACAGAAACATGAATATATATTTTAACGGACAATGCCAAAAACACAAATTGACACTTGATTATGTTAACATACATACAAACAACAAAAATATAACTGCACAAAAAAAATAGAACAAGCACAAAAATTATGGCTAAAAAATGAAATACAGTAAGAAAAACAGCATACCACGAGACTATAAATTACATTTAGAATTAACAAGTTTATTACATCCAATTACATGGAATAATAAATACAACAATAAAGAAAGAAAAATAAAATTTGAAAAAAAAAGCAACAACAATCAACAAAAACCTTAGCATATTAAAACAACAGCAAAAATCAAGAATTAAAAAAAAAAAAAAAGCACACATTTTACCCTCGAACTAGCAACCTAAGCAACACAGAATTCAACAAAAAACCAACCGAATATTTCAGCAATGTGACAAAAGCTACCCAACACAAAACCTTAATAAAAACCTAGAAAATATAATAGTAGGAACAGAATACGTATGGCATTAACCTATTACAAGACAATATACAAGAAGAAAAATGAGCAGAAGCAACACATATAATTAAAAAAGTAATTACCAGTGAAATAAAAAACAGATCTAAACAGAAGCAACATATTAAAACAATAAAAGAAATAAAAAATTAAGTAACTAACAACAGTTTAATCATAACCAAAGCTGTCAAAAGTCAAGCAACAGTTATTAAAAAAAAAAAAAACACTGAAGACTTCATCTGCAATAATAAATGCATACAATTAAATAAAGACCCAACAGAAAATACCTTACACAGACAATAAAACTAGTAAAAACTAAAACATTTTTGACAATAAAAATATAGACATATATATTGCAACATTAACTCTGCCAATGGTGTTGTTTAACACTGCCGGGGCCTTATCTCGTAAGTGATGAGGAAGGAGGAGGGAGGAGTAACATCTCGTAAATATCGGTATGGAGAACCATACATGACTTCCATATTCTAAGATTTATATTTAAAATCATTTTCAGCCAAACAGCCAGGCTGTGTCTTACCTGCCTTTTTATTGCTGTATTAAATGAAAAATATTATATTACATTAAAATGAAAAAATTATAATTTTATTGCCTGGCAACAAAATTATTTTATTTTTAACAATTACCATTGTTTCAAAAAGTTTAAATAAATTTTCAAGTACTTTACTCTTGTTAAAACATAAAAGGTTGCAGGTAAACTACCCCTTCCCCTTAACCGATCTTCACCAAACTCGAAAGTCATTGAGACCTCCACAATTCAGGGACGTATGCAAAAAATTATTTGATTCTGTTTGAATTTGCGGCTGTTATCGTTTGCCATAGAAAATACGCTTGATAAAAAAACGTTGCAGGTAAACTACCCCTTCCCCTTAACCGATCTTCACCAAAAACAATAGGTCTTGAGTACTCTACAAATCAGGACTGTATGCAAAACATTATTTGATTCTGTTTGAATTTGCAGCTGTTATCGTTTGCCATAGAAAATACCCTTGTTAAAAAAACGTTGCAGGTAAACTACCCCTTCCCCTCAACCGATCTTCACCAAAAACAATAGATCTTGAGAACTCTACAATTTAGGGATGTATGCAAATAATCTTTTGATTCTGTTTGAATTTGCGGCTGTTATCGTTTGCCATAGGAAATACCCTTGTTAAAACATAAAACGTTACAGGTAAACTACCCCTTTCCCTTAACCGATCTTCACCAAAATCAACATATCTTGAGAACTTTACAACTCAGGGCTGTATGCGAAACATTATTTGATTCTGTTTGAATTTGCGGCTGTTATCGTTTGCCAAACAAACAAAATTACCCTTGCTAAAAAAAAAACCGTTGCAGGTAAACTACCCCTTTCCCACAATCGATCTTCACCAAAAACAATAGGTCGCGAGTACTCTGCAAATCAGGGCTGTATGCAAAAAATTATTTGATTCTGTTTGAATTTGCGGCAGTTATCGTTTGCCATAGAAAAAAATCTACAGACACACAAACAGACACACACACAGACACTTTTCGGAAAACGACTTTTTTTCATGTTTTGAGTGTAGTAGAATCAGAATCTGCAATAATCTCGAACACGATTTTTTTTGCCATCACCATACTTCCATTCCTTAAGGAATATGGAAGTAAAAAGACCTGGGTCCATCTGGCTCTGGATGGTAACACCCTGTAAGGGCCCCTAGCCAGGGTTACGGTGAAGACCTCAATGGTGGATGCGGCAGAGTGGCAGAGTAGGGAGCCTATAGTATGGCGCAAAAGGCAGAAGAGGCAACCCATTCTCCCTGGGGTAAATAGAGAGAATCGCTGCCTTGCCTTGAAGAGGGATCTTCAAAGGCTAAGGGAGTAAACCCCAACAGAAAATCAGGGTAGACCAGGCTCTAAGACAGAAACCCTGAATAAAAATGACCCTCCGGCCCTCCAGGTTGGGGGTTGAGTGAAGGGCCAACAACCCCTCCCCGTAAAACCAATATGTTCAGGAACCAATCATCAAGCCTCGGAATATGGATGGGATTAAACGGCAACAACTAAGGCACAAGAAATCGTACTACGCAATAAGAACTTGGAACGATAAAGCATTGATGAAAACAGGAACAGTGAAAGATCTATTACTGCAGATAACTGCATATAATATTCACATAGCAGCAGTTCAAGGAATGAGATGGACTGGCCAACAAATATGGGATACCAAAGACTATACAATCTTCAGTAGTGGGAGGCAAAAACAAAAATGAGTGGGATTCATAATTAGAAAACACTGAAATCCAGCATATTAGGGTTTGAACCTGTTAACAATGCAATGTCTATAACAAGAATGAAGACACTATTCTTTAATGTAGCCATTATTAACATATATGCACTGACGGAAGAGAAGTATGATGAAAAGAAAGATTCATTCTATTAAGAACTGGAACAAGTACATGACAAGCTTCCGTCAAATGACATAAAGATTATAGTTGGAGATGCTAACGCAAAAGTAGGTAGGGAAGAGATATACAAAGGAGCAACCGGGAATCATAGCTTCCATCAAGAATCCAACGACAATGGCCTACGGCTTAGTGATTTTACAGCAAGCAAGAATATGCGAATAAGCTCTACATTCTTCCCACACAAGAACATACATAAAGAAACTTGGAAGTCACCTGACCAGAAAATCATCACTCAAATAGATCGTGTATTAATAGAGAATAGAGGTGCATCAAGTATTATGGATGTAAGATCCTTCCGGGGTGCATGTTGTGGGACAAATAATTTTCTAGTTCAAGCGATCTTTAGATCATGAATAAAGAAAACACCAAGAGGTTCAAATACTAAAACAATACCCTTGGACATAAACAAGCTTCGGGACCCATAGGTAAAGGAAGGATACCAAAAGGAAATAGCTAGAAAATTAAATATTTTGGAGCCCCAAATAACAAATACAAATGCAAATAGAACTGAGGAACGCTGGTGGAAAGTAAAGAATCTCTGGTTCAATGAGGAATGAATGGAATGCATTAAAAAAATGAAATGATGCATATAAACAATCAGAGAAGGGAGGAATATGAAGAATTAAAAAGGAAAGTTAATAAATTCTGCCAAAAAAAGAAAAGGACTGCCCTAATGGAGGAAATCAATAGAATTAAACAGGAATTCACAGATGGTAATACCAAACTGGCCTACAAGAAAATCAATAATATTAAAGACAGCTTTATAGCCAACACGAATCTTTGTTATGATGAAGAAGGTAATGTAATGGGGGATGAATTAAAAATAAAACACAGATGAAAAGAAGTCTTTGATAAACTACTGAATCCCAAGGTATCAAGTACAAGGGAAGGAAACTCTGAAGAACAAATAAATCATGATCGTGTGAAAGATCCCAGTCTGCAGGAAGTGGAACATATTATACAACATTTGAAGAATTTTAAAGCCCCAGGAGTTGACTCAATCTCAAATGAACTAATAAAATACGGTGGCATAGGAGAGATGCATAAATTAATTCAAGAAATATGGAAGAAGGAATATACGCCTGAAGAATGGAACATTAGCTTGATAGTACCTATTCACAAGAAAGGGAATAAGTTAGAGTGCAGAAATTACAAAGGTATCTGAATGTTGTGTACAGGTTACATAATATTCACTTGAATACTGCAGAAGAGACTGGAACCATATGTTGAAGGAATATTGCAATGATATATATTTGCATATTTACCCAGGGTAATTTATTTGTACATATAAAAAAATATAAACAGTTGTAAATAGTTTTAATTGGTGCTTACGGGAACAGACATGAATTGGACAATTCGTAACTTGTTTTGAACAGTGATTTACTTGGTTACAAGGGAGAAGGTGTGTGTGTGTGTGTGTGTGTGTGTGTGTGTGTGTGTGTGTGTGTGTGTGTGTGTGTGTGTGTGTATGTGTGTGTGTGTGTGTGTGTGTTTTGGGACCTGACCAAGGGAGGAAACAATTGTGTCTTTGTGTACAGTTTATATTACTTGTGATAGTAAGCTCCAGTTCAGACAGGCATAAATACGAATAATAAAAAATTGTTACGATGGTCTACTTGATCGTCGTATACAGTGGAAACAAAATAAGTACAAGACACCAATTAAGTCACTAATCACCAGCTTTAATTTTCACAGTTAACAGTTCGTAATTAACAACACAGTCTCTTATAACAAATCAAATAAAAATTGTTCACACGCAAATAAATGTCAACTAATATTAAAACACAATTGTATTACAATATACCGTCTGATTATAAAATAACATTTAACTAATAACCACTTGAACACACACAGTACTGTCGGTCGATAATAACTTTCGAACCGAACTGTAAATATATCGCTGCTATACTGACTTAAGGCCGCTGCCGCCATGTATTTATAGCCGCCGAAAATCTAGATGATTCCTAATTGCGTCTTAGCGTCCGTATGAACTACGTAATTAACTGCGGCCTTGACACAGTCCGCACGGCTGGCGGCATCAAGAAGACTCTCGCAAATGCGTCTACAAGCACGTACGCCACACACAGTAGAGCGAGATTCTTCTGGCACATTCGACAAACACGTAGATTGTTCTGTGATGTAGTAACACTTCCCCCTCCTTAAGTCTGTTCGTCCCGAACTGGCAAACCGTCTCTGAAGTAGTACTTAGCCAGGCGATCTAGGTGGACGACCTTGAATTTTCACTGTCCTTCCTGTTGAATCCGATAAACAACATCGTTAATTCTTTTTTTCACAGTGTAGGGTCCTTCCCAGTTAGACTAAAGCTTAGGTGAG
Organism: Magicicada septendecula; assembly: GCA_034769895.1. NCBI lineage: Eukaryota > Metazoa > Arthropoda > Insecta > Hemiptera > Cicadidae > Magicicada > Magicicada septendecula. The sequence goes on from CM068368.1 coordinate 443,141,802, forward strand.
CGACCACAACGGTGCATTGGATTGAACAACCAGACCTGATCTCCTTCTTGGAAACCCATACTATTGCTGCGAATGTCATACCGAGTTTTCATTTTATCACTGGCAATCTTCAGCCGTCCTGTTACCAAGCGATTGATTTCTCGCAGTTGGTTTTCTAATTGCGAGGAATAGTTCAGCGGCTCTTGGGACTGAGTCTCAGGTGATCTGAACATTAAGTACCCAGGAAGACGAATCTCCCGCCCAAACACCAATTTTGCTGGAGTCATGCCGGTTGTGTCGTGTACTGATGATCTATACGCCATGAGGAATAGTGGTATACGTTGGTCCCAGTCTGTTTGGTTCTCGTCAACAACCTTCGAAAGATGCTGCTCAAGTGTCCTATTGAATCTCTCAACCATCCCGTCCGACTGAGGATGCAGAGGCGTTGTCCTGGTCTTTCGAATTCCGAGTAGACTGCATAATTCTTTAAACACTCCTGATTCGAAATGTCTCCCTTGATCCGTATGGATTTCCATAGGGGCTCCATAACGGCAACAGAAGTTGTGAACTAACTGCTTTGCCACAGTGGTAACCTCCTGATTTGGAATTGCGTAGGCTTCCACCCACTTAGTAAAGTAGTCACCTACAACCATGGTGTACCGGTTTCCATCGTCAGTAACTGGGAATGGTCCAGCAATGTCTATGGCAATTCTCTCGAAAGGTAGTCCAACGTTATACTGTCTCATTTTTCCCCTGCTTCTAGTTTGTGGGCCCTTGCATGCAGCTCATATTTCACACGTCCGAACCCATTCCTCTACGTCGTGGCGAAGATGAAGCCAATAGAATCGCTTCCGTATCTCCAGATGTTCCATCATGCATCTCCTTCAAAACAGACTGCACTTTACTTCGGGGAACTATCAACTGCATGACCACGTCTCGTCTATCTGCACTTTCCCAAGCCCTTTTCAACAATCCGTTTTCTAAGGTGAGAGATTCCCATTGTGCCCAGTAGCCCTTCAGCACTTCGGAACCATGGCAGATATCTTGCCAATCCGGGCGGCGACCTTCCTCTTTTGCTGTCAAGATCGGTCCAATGTCTTCATCAGTCATCTGTTCTTGTCGACAGTCTTGTGTTGTCCAGCCGTCAGTCAGGAAATCTACAGTGATGGCTTGAACATGTTCGCTTGAGTTTTGTTCTTCCTTTCTGTGGCAATGTCGGCAGTCTTCCGGGCATGGTCTTCGTGATAAGCCATCTGCATTACCATGCAGGCACCCCCGCCGATCTTGTACCTTGAAGTTGTACACTTGCAGATGTTCGAGCCACCTTGCCAACTGTCCTTCTGGATTTTTAAATCTCAAGAGCCATGCAAGCACGGCATGGTCGGTACGTAGTGAAAACTCTTCCCTCTTCCATAGGTATTTATGGAAGTGCTCCAAAGCTCGGACGATTGCCAGTAACTCTCTCCTTGTAACACAATAATTTCTCTCCGGTTTAGAAAGTGTCTTGCTGTAATACTCTATTACTCGTTCTTCACCGTTCTGCACTTGAGACAAAACTGCTCCTAGACCAGTATTGCTTGCATCTGTGTCCACAATGTACTTCCCTCCGGCGGCTGGGAAAGCGAGAATTGGCTGCGAACATAGTGCAGTTTTCAAAGTTCTAAATGCTTGATCACACTCCCTCGACCACTGGAAGTTTTGTTTATTTTCCGTTAGCTCATGTAGTGGTTTAGCAATAGTAGTGAAGCCTTTCACAAAACGTAATATGAGCATAACCCCAGGAAACTCCAAACTTCGTGTTTACTCTTCGGCACTGGCCAGTCTCTTACGGTGTCTACTTTATTAGGATCCATGGTAACACCCGCTGCCGAAACCAGATGGCCCAGATACTGTACTTCCTTCTGGAATAGAGAACATTTCTTTGGACTCAGCTTCAGTTGGGCACCGTGAATTCTAGTTAGAACCTCTGTAAGGTTTTCCAAGTGGTCTTTGAAAGTCTTCCTGATCACTAAGACATTGTCTAAATAAACAAGGCAAGTTTTCAATGTCAGGCCTTGGAGTACCAGGTCCATCAATCTTTCAAATGTTGCCGGTGCATTACAAAGTCCAAATGGCATGACGTTAAATTGGAATAAGCCAATTGGGGGTCGAGAAAGCGGTCTTTTCCTTGTCTTCTTGATGAAGACCCACTTGCCAATATCCACTCTTCAAGTCCAATGTGGAAAACCACTGTGCTCCGGACGTGTCGACTGTATCGTCAACACGAGGTAATGGATAGCAGTCTTTCTTTGTAATGTCATTTAACCTCCGGTAGTCTACGCAGAAACACAATCCACTATCACATAATTGTCCTTCATCTCAAAGTAGCAGCAATACGTACGCACACACACATTACAGCCGGATTCCACTGGAATAGCCGAGAAACATGTAGTATGTTCTGTAATGTCGTAACACTATGTAATAGGACAGAAACAAAGTACACTACAGTTTATGATGCAGAACTTGACTAATGTCTGACTTGATATAATGCAAAAACTTGTGTAATCCAGAAAATACTTTGGTGCTTGTGATTCTGCTTGAACATGTTTTACTGTGTATATTGTAAATTTATAGTGAACACAGTAATATATTGGTGTATAATGATGAGAGAATTAGAACTGTGAATGTTAAAAGGAGATTTTTTTCAGCATTTAGCAAAACTTCAGACAGAAGCAACAAAGCGTGGAGTTTTATTGAGATTTCTTCCTCAACATTTTAGCCGTCGGAAATTGAACACAACATATCTTGACTGGAAAACAAATGAACTATGGTGGCGAATTGAGTGGAATTTTCCACAGGCTGATAATTTAATAATATCAGATGTAAGGTATGTATATTTTCAAAAGTAAAAGTGTAAGTTACGACTTCATATAACCAGAATTATCATAAAAGGCATTTGGTTATTGTGACCAGAATTATTAAAGAATCATTACATAGAGATAGTAAAAACTCATAACACATTTTATAGCTTTATCACAATTTTATAGGCTGTTAGGCTGGGGTCTCAATTGTCTGTGTTTAACTACAGATGTTTTGTCTGTACCGATGGTGGATATCTTCAGTGGCGTAGGAATACAGATCACAACACCCGTCAACAAATATGAACAGTGGTGCAGGAAAACAGATTACTAACACCACGGAAAAACACAAACATTGTTCTGTCATGTAATGTAGGGGGGGGGGGTCAAAATTGTGAAAAACCACAAAAGCCCGTGTGGGGTATCACATTCCTCATTTATCTTATAATTTTATTGGAAATAAATAACAAATTCAATAACAATTATCTTTATTAATTGATGACTCGTTGGGCACTTGGTGAAACATATCAATACAAAGGTTTTTTAAAAATATATAAACATGTGGTATGTTTCAGAGGTTTTTTATTTAACTCTGACAGCTGTTTTGACTTCTTAAGCCGAATAAGGCGATTTTAACCAATACAGGTTTTGCAGATCATTGCTTACAACACAAACACTTCATAGATACAAAAAACATAACACTACTCCACAACATACAAAAAGGTAAAAAAATGGATTTGTTAAAAATTCTAGAGATTAAAAAAAAAACAATAAAAAATAACAAAAATTTAACAAATGAACAAACTGAATTCTGTGTATCCCCTTTATTAAAAGCTGTTATTTAGTTTAGTTAATTTTATATTTTGCATTCAGATTATATTTAGTTTTTACAGACACTTGACCTTCCCTTAGCTCCTGCAACCCACCCACCTCCATCTTCACACCTCACACATGTTCCGATACATGTCCTAAACAGATATCAACCACCCTTACATCCTCTGTTTAGTGTTCACTCATCTCTTTGACAATGGCTTAAGAAGTCGAAACAGCTGTCTGAGTTAAATAAAAAAACTGTGAAATGTACCAAGTGTTTATATATTTTTAAAAAACAATTATCTTTGTAAACTCTTTATTTTCTTTACAAAAGTTAAATGTAGTTTCTGATAAATTCATCAACAATATAACAAAGAAAAAAGTTCTCACAGAGTTGTTTTGTCACTTATATAAATGATTATTAATATTCAGTGAGTATTCACATATTACACTCAAATAAAAATACAGATATATCAAACAACATTGTTAAATTCGTAAAGTGTGGGAAGAATCGTCTACTACCGGACACTCAAGCTTTTTATATAGTATCTTAGAATAAATTGAAGTAGAATTAAGGCAAATCGTACTAAATTTTGGCCACTGTGTAAATTTCTGGGCTTAATGGTCACGATCTGTAATTAAAATTATTATTATTCCTCATTGATGTCCCAGTAGCTTGTGCAGCAGCCATCTTCAGAGTAGAGAACTAGATGTAAAATTCTCCCAACACTGGTAACAGTTGTTTAAAACACTGGTGGCAACTTCCCTATATAACTTTTTAGACTCTTGCTTGCATCTGACCATATCACATAACTACCAACTAACATGATGTGTTCTCATTGGTCCGCTTTCAGCACACTATCCTAAGCTAGTCGTTGCCATGGAAGCAGTATCAAAAGCAGCCCATAAGAACATGTAATGCTGGGCTTGGTTGTTAGTTCCTATTGTAACTAGACAAGATCCTCTCTCGTTAAACTTTGATTATTTAGTATTCGTTTTAAAATCTTGAAAGTTGTAATCAACTGGTTAATATTTGTTTTAGATAAAAAAATGTATTTAAGTTCGGTTTAAATGAATTCGTAGTTGTTCTCGACATTCTCTTGTTGATAATACGAAACTATTTAGGTGACTCCTCACTGAAATTAGAAATGATCTGTTATGTAGGTACTTACTTGGAGTGAGGTTCTAATGGCAAAGCTGATTTGTATTGACGGTCAAAACGATCAAAATTATTTAAACCCACTTGTTGCCGCCACCAATGCTGCCAGCCGTTGATGCTGTAATGTCTTAGTTTAAAGAAATGATTTGTCGAACTCTTTGATTGGGTATAATTATGGTTTATTCTTCGAAACTATTCTTGAAATGTTTTAAATTACAATAATATTGTTACTCATTCTTTTGTTTAATATTTTACTAGTAGACTCTTTACAATTATAATATCTCAGGGTTTGCAATTCTGACTCTTAAGTGTTTGCCACATTGGACGTTAATATTTTGGTTAAATTATTTAATAAAGAAAGTAGGTTCTTTGAGACTGCAAGATACAAAAAACATAAAGCAATGCACTACTATAATTATTTAGTAGTAGGAGAGTGATAACATTATTAAAATTTCTTAATGAATTACATAAAAAGTAAACATGTGCCTTTTGTCGACATTTGAGGTTAAAGCTGATTTCATTTGAGCAATAACCAAAAAATTTTAAATTATTAAAACCTCTGAAACAACATTAAAATATCCGTAAAATACGGTTATGAATTCATTTTAGTGAAAAAATTAAGTATCTGCTTCATCAGATTGGATAACATAAAAAATACAGGTAACTGGATATTCCTAGTTAATTCGATGAAACATTATTAAATATTTGGAACAATCTTAAAGTTAACACAATACATAATATATTATAATTCAAAGTTTTTAAAGTTCATCATGAATTAGTTGATACACCCTATCACGGAATGTTCATCAAGTTAATTATGAAAATAACGTTTGGTTAAAATTAATTCACTATTTCATTTTAAAATCTCTTAATATTTCTTGTTATTCCAAAAATATGCTAATTACCCATATGACAATGTCTCTTCTCTTACAATTATACTATAAATTAATAAAACCTTCAATCAATTAAATAAGTAAAGTCATTTGTCTTTGTTTCTTAATTTTTTTCTAATAATAATTAAAATTATTAGTTTAAATACTGTTCCAAGCCTTGTTGGATTTAAACTGATATAATATGGTGAATAAGTTTCGATAATATCGTCATTGAAAAATTATATTATTATTCTAAGTAATTAGTATTTGTCACTTATACTTGCGTTCGATGTCCTTTATGGCATTATCACTATTAATTTTTTTTATTTAATAATCATGAATTATTTCACTGCCTATGCGCACGTACTCCATATTAGAACACTGGGTTTAATCTGTTTCGACTTTTTGCTGACATTCGGTTTAACCTCAACTTCACTTTTCTAGGTGAAGACGATTTAGATCTATCAATAGGCTATCAATTTTTTCATTGTTGTTTGCTGCGATCTTCGTGGCTCTCTCGTCGTTGTCTGGAGATTAACTGTGTACTCATCGGTGTTAGAAGCTGGTTCTAATAATTAATAATGACCGCTGACTGGTCAGTTTTTATCATTTCTGTATTTCTTCGGGATTTTTCGTCAAAATAGATGCTTTCAACGTGTCTTTTTGCTGGGTTTAAGATTGTAAAAAACTGGTTCACATAGTGACGTCCAAGGAATCGTGCATCATTAATTCCTTCTAATTAGAATTTTTCACTTATAAGTACTCTAATCAACTTTTCGTTACTACCATTGCTTCTGTCTTTTTAATACAAGTATTTTGGTTACCCACACCATATGAATTTGATAATGATTAACAAAATAAACTTATTGCTATTTTTTACTATCTATTTACATATCTTATTTTATTTTTTTTATTCTGTTTAATTTTAATAATCTTTTATAATTATTATTTAATTACCAAATATTACCCCTTCTCGTTAAGTTTCAAGGTGGTAATTTGTTAAAAATCGTCTATAGTAGTTTAGGCGTACCTCAATATTTTTTACAATGTCTTTATACTTTTCCTATAATAATATTTCTTACATCTAACATATTATTATTGTTCACAATTATTCCCTGTGACATCTTATAGATATTATACAGTTGTATTTTATATAATTAACTAATTATTATTCATAATTATTCTAGCTATTTTCTAGACACCTTGTCTATGACTTGCTGATTGTTTTTATTCACTTGTGTTAGTATTGGTTTCTAAACCATTTTTGCTGTGGCCTAACTATTCTGAAGTAAGCATCACAACTTCTGATTACCTAAGTATTAATTAGTATTCTGTTATTTTAATGTATTTACACTTTCTATCAGCCTCTCTTTCAGCATCATTGAGTGTTACATTATTTGTTCTTATTCTATTTTACAACTCTATCTTTTGATTACATATAGTTTGCATAATGTTTATTACAGTTATAATAATGTTTGGCAGTGTTTTGTCCTGCCCTAGTATCTTGTCATTTGTTGGTAAATCCCTAATACCTCATGCATCTAGTAGTTTCACATACCAGTTATATTTAATTTACATCATTGTTATTAAATTCCTGGCAATAATTATTGATTTGCCTTACATTAGTGGTATTACATCTCAGTTATTATACTGACATTAGTCCCTTTTCTTTTATTGACATTTTTATGTGTTATTTATATTTGTCAATGTGCTAATACTATGCTGTACATCTGAGCATGTTATTTTACACTTCTAATGTATACAAGTCTTTCTATATAACTATTCTTTGTTACTGGAATGATCCTTGTAGTCTTTAGTTTGATTGTAGTATAATATGCTCTAGCTTATGAACATTTTTGTTATTGTTTTTGGCAATTCTAATTGACAACTGCTTGTTAGTTTAGATTATGTGTCCTTGTCTGGATTCACAACAATAGTTTGACTTTATAGTTTGTTTTTTACACATTGTACTTAATTCTTCACATGTATTAGTGCTAGTGTTCATTATTTATAGTAAGATATTTCTTTTTAATCACTTCTTTTTCCACCATTCTTATCAATAATTTATCTTTTATTTTATTTATTTTATTCTTGTCATTGTTTATTTCTTCTTTTAGTTGAATTCATTTTATTATCCCTGGTCGCACTGATTCTCTTACCATTCTTAAAAAATATCTTGTTATAGGTGTTGTCTTCTTCTTACTGTCTGATCTATTGGGTATTTGGGTCAACGTTGGTCTTATCTCTAGTCGTTTGTCTTCATTTCTTCTATAATACATTAGTTGTTAATAATAATTTCTTTTATTCCCCTAAATTAGTCACTATCCGTCCTAGGTTCTTCATTAATATTCACATTTTGTTGTTTATATGGCGTTAGATTATGGATACTTAGTTTTATTTCATGTTGGTATTGTGTTGGTTATATGTAACGTTACATTATGAACCAATCAGATGTGAGCTGGAGTCTGAAAAGTAATGTAGGGAAGTTGCCTCCAGTGTTTGAAACAACCTTGTTACCAATGTTAGGACAATTTTCCATTTAGTTCCACTCTCTGAAATGACTGCCACATGAACTCTAAATAATTTAATCACAAAACTGTATTGTATGAAATCTCAAGTGAAACAGATAAAACAGTGAGGAAAACTAATGTTTTGTTTAAAAAAATTCAAGTAACATCTACATTTTATATTTTTAAATTGTGCAAATATAACTGGACAGCTTAATAAATGTACACTATTATAAAAAAATATTTTCTCAACATTATTGTTGACTAATAATTCTTTCTTCTAATTTTATATTTACGTAACTTATTGAACTAGTCTTTTCGATATCATTTAGTTGTTACCTCTATACATTCTTAAGTTATACAATTTCACTTTTTGTATTCACTCTCCCCCTTACTTTCTCTACTATCGTTAGTTTACTTTTGAGTTCTTGTCATATTGTAAAGTCATTTAAGTTAATTTATAAATGGTTTGTTGTCAGTGTCATGTCATTGCATAGGGTTTTAATTCAGCTTTGAAATCACTTCTTTTTCCTCCATTCTTATCAATAATTTATCTTCTATTTTATTAATTTTATTCTTGTCATTGTTTATTTCTTCTTTTAGTTGAATTCATTTTATTTTCCCTGGTCGCACTGATTCTATTACCATTCTTAATAAATATCGTGTTATAGGTGTTGTTGTCTTCTTCTCACTCTCTGATCTATTGGGTATTTGGGTCAACGTTATCTTGTCTCTAGTCGTTTGTCTTCATTTCTTCTATAATACATTATTTGTTAATAATTTCTTTTATTCCCCTAAATTAGTCACTATTCGTCCTAGGTTCTTCTTTAATATTCACATTTTGTTTATATGGCGTTAGATTATGGATACTTAGTTTTATTTCATGTTGTTATTGAGTTGGTTATACGTAACGTTACATATTGCCTCCTTACTAGAATTGATTATTTCTGAATATTCCTTCTTGGTATTGAAGAAATTATCAATTGGTTTATTTTCTATTCTTAGTCATCATAAATCTCATGTTTCTATCTACTTCTATACCTGTTCTTACTTAATTGAGCTTCTGTCTGCTATATTTCTTCAGTTTTCTTCTTTCATAAGTCTTGAATCTGATCTAACATCTTTTCGACTGGTGTGTTATCCCTTAAATATTTAATTTGCGTATCATTTTTCCTATCATGTGAGTTGGTACTGGTCGGGTGGGCACTTTTGGCTCCATTACTCCGTCGTCCATCCTACACCTTCTGAGTCCAGAGGAACGTATCGTCTCCTCAGGTAAATGATTGCAGGAACACTTCTACAGGCAATCATCTGTGACGGCAGCGGTATGCGAACATCTGCTCTCCGGTACCAGCGGCGGACACAGCGAGCCAATCAGGGATCAGCAGCCGAGATGTGACCAACTACGTGCTCGGAGCGAGCCAATCCACGATCCCAGTTAGTGCATAAAACCTGGGCCGGCAGAAAATTTTGAAGCACTCTTCAACGCCACGCCATCGGACGCACTTCATCTCCTCTCCTCTCTCGGACGACATCGGCGCGGAGTCAGCCGGAAGGAACGGCCGAAGAATAGAATCGGCGTTCTTGCGTCTTCGCCCTCCAGTTCCGCGCCAGCGATGGATTTCGCTGGGCCAGCAGCCAACTCTACAACCTGTGCCGAAAGAAGAGGAGGACTGCAGTACGCCACGAACAGCGGGCGCAGCCGCCGAACATCTCAGCGCGGCACGACCAACATCAGCCTTCTCGCCACCAGGTCCTTTTTAGGGCCACCAAAATAACTAAAGTGTACGATTGGCGTCATTTGTCATGCGGCAAGCCTTTGTCCGGTGACACATCATATAAAAAACCTTAAAAAGTAGTCGATTTGTGACTAATAAAAAACACTCTTGGGATTATTCACGCTGTTGCTGCTTAGATATGCTTTTTTTTTCTCATCGATTCATTCTTATTTTCTGTAGCTCTTTATGAGATAATGTTGTTGACAGGTATTTTCTTCTTAAAACCCTTTTGATTTTCCTTCTTGTGACGATGTTTTTTCGTATCCTTTTTTTTTCCTTCTTGACCAATCTTCTTTCTAATAATCTTGAAATAGTAGTTTGTTGACAATTATTATTATCATGATTCTTCTTACTGTGCTTATAATTATTTGTAGTCATTATTTTTAATGTCTTGTCTTAGTCGTTTACCCAGTAGTGGTTCATCTTCTTTTCTTTAGTTTAGTATATTTATTGTTTCCTTTTCTTATCTGGTTTGCTTTTGTCCATTTCCAAAATCCGTCCCTTTTTTCTCGATGCATCTGCGCTTAGTTTAACCGTGGTCAATTATTTCGTCTGTACTGGTTGTTCGGATTTTTAATGTGTACATAATGATTTCTGTTCTTGAGTTACAGCTCTCTATCACCTGGTACTGCCATTCTTCTGTTATAAAATTTTCACTGGTATTAAAGTTTAGACCAACCGCTTTACCATCTGGTTTATTACCCAAATATATTGATGGTACATTATTTATTGGTGATATCCCTGACCTCTTATGATGTAGGCCTATTTCGTTTTATATTATATTTAAATTAAATATATTATTGGTTATGTTTTTTCTATAACCTTTTAAATCAATTATTTCTTTATGATTAGCGATTGGGAGATTAAGTACATTAGCTAGCCCACTCCTAATCATATCTAATTCTTCCCGTGTATTTCTTAGTTTCTTAGGATGTATTATTCCTCTTTCCTTCTTCTTCTTCTTCTTCTTCTTCTTCTTCTTCTTCTTCTTCTTCTTCTTCTTCTTCTTCTTCTTCTTCTTCTTTATTATTTGTTTCTTTACTCCCTTAATGTTAATTTCTACGTGCATCATCTTTCCTTTGTTTCTGTTATCTTGAGTCTCAGCTAACAATCCCTTGTCTCTTCTTTATTTTTTGTTTCCTTACCCTTATCTTCTACTTCCGAACTTACTTGTTCCATGTTTTCCTCATTATTTTCTTTGATGGTTTCTATTAATTGGTTACTATCCTCTCTTCTTCCTTCTATCAACATTTTTTCTCCCCTGCTCAGCTCTATTCTCTTATTGATCAGTTCCATATTTTCCTCCATCTTATTGTTTATTATTTCCATATTTTTATTACTATCTTCTATGCTGTCATCTATCTTCTTGCTTAATTCTTCCTTAGTTTTGTTTAATTGTTCCACCATATTTTTTAGAAAATCTTCTTTTAATTCCTTATTACTATCATCTATTTTCTGTTTTACTCTCGAGTATCTTCTTTAACGATTCTATATTTTTATTTAATTCTCCCTTCAAATTTTCTTTTAACGATTCTATCAACATTTTTTCTCCCCTGCTCAGCTCTATTCTCTTACTGATCAGTTCCATATTTTCCTCCATCTTCTTGTTTATTGTTTCCATATTTTTATTACTATCTTCTATGCTGTCATCTATCTTCTTGCTTAATTCTTCCTTAGTTTTGTTTAATTGTTCCACCATATTTTTCAGAAAATCTTCTTTTAATTCCTTATTACTATCATCTATTTTCTGTTTAACTCTCGAGTATCTTGTTTAACGATTCTATATTTTTATTTAATGCTCCCTTCAAATTTTCTTTTAACGATTCGATGTTTTTGTGGCTTTCTTCCTTTAACGATTCTATATTTCTATTTAATTTTTCATTATTTTTATTTAAGGTTTCTTCCATCATACTCCTCATTTCCATGACGTTTGCGTCCCCTATTTGTGTGGGTCGGCTAGGTTCCGCTGGAGGTATCTTCAACCGGCGTTGCCTCCTTTTCATCCATGTTTATTTCTGTCTCCGCTTCCGCCGCGCATTTCTTTGATGTCACTCTCCGTTGCATCTTCAGTTTTGTGTATTGCAGCTGCCGCTCAAATTAGGTGATTTAATTTTATTATTTATTTATTTGTTAATTAGGTCGAAATCTTTTACCTAATTAAAGCGTCAAACGTTGGTCGCCATTTTGTAACTAGACGAGATCCTCTCTCGTTAAACTTTGATTATTTAGTATTCGGTTTAAAATCTTGAAAGTTGTAATCAACTGTTTAATATTTGTTTTAGATAAAAAAATAAAAAAAATTTATTTAAGTTCGGTTTAAATTAATTCTTAGTTGTTCTTGACGTTCTCTCGTTGATAAGACGAAACTATTTAGGTGACTCCTCACTGAAATTAGAAATGATCTGTTATGTAGGTACTTACTTGGAGTGAGATTCTAATGGCAAAGCTGATTTGTATTGGTGGTCAAAACGTTTAAAATTATTTAAACCCACTTGTTGCCACCACCAATGCTGCCAACCGTTGATGCTGTAATGTCTTAGTCTAAAGAAATGATTTGTCGAACTCTTTGATTGGGTATAATTATGGTTTATTCTTCGAAACTATTCTTGAAATGTTTTAAATTACAATAATATTGTTAATCATTCTTTTGTTTAAAATTTTACTAGTAGACTCTTTACAATTATAATATCTCAGGGTTTGCAATTCTGACTCTAAGTGTTCGCCACATTGGACGTTAATATTTTGATTAAATTATTTAATAAAGAAAGTAGGTTCTTTGAGACTGCAAGATACAAAAAACATAAAGCAATGCACTACTATAATTATTTAGTAGTAGGAGAGTGATAACATTATTAAAATTTCTTAATGAATTACATAAAAAGTAAACATGTGCCTTTTGTCGACATTTGAGGTTAAAGCTGATTTCATTTGAACAATAACCAAAAAATTTTAAATTATTAAAACCTCTGAAACAACATTAAAATATCCGTAAAATACGGTTATGAATTCATTTTAGTGAAAAAATTAAGTATCTGCTTCATCAGATTGGATAACATAAAAAATACAGGTAACTGGATATTCCTAGTTAATTCGATGAAACATTATTAAATATTTGGAACAATCTTAAAGTTAACACAATACATAATATATTATAATTCAAAGTTTTTAAAGTTCATCATGAATTAGTTGATACACCCTGCCACGGAATGTTCATCAAGTTAATTATGAAAATAACGTTTGGTTAAAATTAATTCACTTTTTCATTTTAAAATCGCTTAATATTTCTTGTTATTCCTAAAATATGCTAATTGTCCATATGACAATGTCTCTTCTCTTACAATTATACTATAAATTAATAAAACCTTCAATCAATTAAATAAGTAAAGTCATTTGTCTTTGTTTCTTAATTTTTTCTAATAATAATTAAAATTATTAATTTAAATACTGTTCCAAGCCTTGTTGGATTTAAACTGATATAATATGGTGAATAAGTTTCGATAATATCATCATTGAAAAATTGTATTATGATTCTAAGTAATTAGTGATTGTCACTTATACTTGTGTTCGATGTCCTTTCTGGCATTATCACTATTAATTTTTTTTATTTAATAATCATGAATTATTTCACTGCCTATGCGCACGTACTCCGTATTAGAACCCTGGGTTTAATCTGTTTCGACTTTTTGTTGACATTCGGTTTAACCTCAACTTCGCTTTTCTAGGTTAAGACGATTTAGATCTATCAATAGGCTATCAATTTTTTCATTGTTGTTTGCTGCGATCTTCGTGGCTCTCTCGTCGTTGTCTGGAGATTAACTGTGTACTCATCGGTGTTAGAAGCTGGTTCTAATAATTAATAATGACCGCTGATTGGTCAGTTTTTATCATTTCCGTATTTCTTCGGGATTTTTCGTCAAAATAGATGCTTTCAACGCGTCTTTTCGCTGCGTTTAAGATTATAAAAACTGGTTCACATAGTGACGTCCATTTTTATGTGTTATTTATATTGGTCAATGTGCTAATACTATGCTGTACATCTGAGCATGTTATTTTACACTTCTAATGTATACAAGTCTTTCTATATAACTATTCTTTGTTACTGGAATGTACCTTGTAGTCTTTAGTTTGATTATAGTATAATATGCTCTAGCTTATGAACATTTTTGTTATTGTTTTTGGCAGTTCTAATTGACAACTGCTTGTTAGTTTAGATTATGTGTCCTTGTCTGGATTCACAACAATGGTTTGACTTTATAGTTTGTTTTCTACACATTGTACTTAATTCTTCACATGTATTAGTGCTAGTTTTTATTATTTATAGTAAGATATTTCTTTTTAATCACTTCTTTTTCCACCATTCTTATCAATAATTTATCTTTTATTTTATTTATTTTATTCTTGTCATTGTTTATTTCTTCTTTTAGTTGAATTCATTTTATTATCCCTGGTCCCATTGATGCTATTACCATGTTCTTAATAAATATCTTGTTATAGGTGTTGTCTTCTTCCTACTGTCTGATCTATTGGGTATTTGGGTGAACGTTGTCTTGTCTCTAGTCGTTTGTCTTCATTTCTTCTATAATACATTAGTTGTTAATAATAATTTCTTTTATTCCCCTAAATTAGTCACTATCCGTCCTAGGTTCTTCGTTAATATTCACATTTTGTTGTTTATATGGCGTTAGATTATGGATACTTAGTTTTATTTCATGTTGGTATTGTGTTGGTTATATGTAACGTTACACTATGAACCAATCAGATGTGAGCTGGAGTCTGAAAAGTTATGTAGGGAAGTTGCCTCCAGTGTTTGAAACAACCTTGTTACCAATGTTAGGACAATTGTCCATTTGGTTCCACTCTCTGAAATGACTGCCACATGAACTCCAAAATGTCAGCAAATAGTAATAATAATTTTAATTACATCCCACAGTGTAGGAATTAAGCTTAGGAATTTTACACAAAGTCCAGAATGACTTGGGCCATGAAAGCCTAAATAATTTAATCACAAAACTGTATTGTATGAAATCTCAAGTGAAACAGATAAAACAGTGAGAAAAACTAATGTTTTGTTTAAAAAAATTCAAGTAACATCTACATTTTATATTTTTAAATCGTGCAAACATAACTGGACAGCTTAATAAATATACACTATTATAAAAAAATATTATTTTCTCAACATTATTGTTGACTAATAATTCTTTCTTATAATTTTATATTTACGTAACTTATTGAACTAGTCTTTTGGATATCATTTAGTTGTTATCTCTATACATTCTTAATTTATACAATTTCACTTTTTGTATTCACTCTCCCCCTTACTTTCTCTACTATCGTTAGTTTACTTTTGAGTTCTTGTCATATTGTAAAGTCATTTAAGTTAATTTATAAATGGTTTGTTGTCAGTGTCATGTCATTGCATAGGGTTTTAATTCAGCTTTGAAATCACTTCTTTTTCCTCCATTTTTATCAATAATTTATCTTCTATTTTATTAATTTTATTCTTGTCATTGTTTATTTCTTCTTTTAGTTGAATTCATTTTATTTTCCCTGGTCGCACTGATTCTATTACCATTCTTAATAAATATCGTGTTATAGGTGTTGTTGTCTTCTTCTCACTCTCTGATCTATTGGGTATTTGGGTCAACGTTATCTTGTCTCTAGTCGTTTGTCTTCATTTCTTCTATAATACATTATTTGTTAATAATTTCTTTTATTCCCCTAAATTAGTCACTATTCGTCCTAGGTTCTTCTTTAATATTCACATTTTGTTGTTTATATGGCGTTAGATTATGGATACTTAGTTTTATTTCATGTTGTTATTGAGTTGGTTATACGTAACGTTACATATTGCCTCCTTACTAGAATTGATTATTTCTGAATATTCCTTCTTGGTATTGAAGAAATTAATTATCAGTTGGTTTATTTTCTATTCTTAGTCATCATAAATCTCATGTTTCTATCTACTTCTATACCTGTTCTTACTTAATTGAGCTTCTGTCTGCTATATTTCTTCAATTTTCTTCTTTCATAAGTCTTGAATCTGATCTAACATCTTTTCGACTGGTGTGTTATCCCTTAAATATTTAATTTGCGTATCATTTTCCCTATCATGTGAGTTGGTACTGGTCGGGTGGGCACTTTTGGCTCCATTACTCCGTCGTCCATCCTACACCTTCTGAGTCCAGAGGAACGTATCGTCTCCTCAGGTAAATGATTGCAGGAACACTTCTACAGGCAATCATCTGTGACGGCAGTGGTATGCGAACATCTCTCCGGTACCAGCGGCGGACACAGCGAGCCAATCAGGGATCAGCAGCCGAGACGTGACCAACTACGTGCTCGGAGCGAGCCAATCCGCGATCCCAGTTAGTGCATAAAACCTGGGCCGGCAGAAAATTTTGAAGCACTCTTCATCGCCACGCCATCGGACACACTTCATCTCCTCTCCTCTCTCGGACGACATCGGCACGGAGTCAGCCGGAAGGAACGGTCGAAGAATAGAATCGGCGTTCTTGCGTCTTCGCCCTCCAGTTCCGTGCCAGCGATGGATTTCGCTGGGCCAGCAGCCAACTCTACAACCGGTGCCGAAAGAGGAGGACTGCAGTACGCCACGAACAGCGGGCGCAGCCGCCGAACATCTCAGCGCGGCACGACCAACATCAGCCTTCTCGCCACCAGGTCCTTTTTAGGGCCACCAAAATAACTAAAGTGTACAATTGGCGCCATTTGTCATGCGGCAAGCGTTTTGTCCGGTGACACATCATATAAAAAACCTTAAAAAGTAGTCGATTTGTGACTAATAAAAAACACTCTTGTGATTATTCACGCTGTTGCTGCTTAGATATGCTTTTTTTTCTTATCGATTCATTCTTATTTTCTGTAGCTCTTTATGAGATAATGTTGTTGACAGGTATTCTTCTTAAAACCCTTTTGATTTTCCTTCTTGTGACGATGTTTTTTCGTATCCTTTTTTACTTCCATATTCCTTAAGGAATGGAAGTATGGTGATGGCAAAAAAAATCGTGTTCGAGATTATTGCAGATTCTGATTGTACTACACTCAAAACATGAAAAAAAGTCGTTTTCCGAAAAGTGTCTGTGTGTGTGTGTGTCTGTCTGTCTGTCTGTCTGTGTCTGTAGATTTTTTTCTATGGCAAACGATAACTGCCGCAAATTCAAACAGAATCAAATAATTTTTTGCATACAGCCCTGATTTGTAGAGTACTCACGACCTATTGTTTTTGGTGAAGATCGGTTGAGGGAAAGGGGTAGTTTACCAGCAACAGTTTTTTTTTATCAAGGGAAATTTTTTTTTTGGCAAACGATAACAGCCGCAAATTCAAACAGAATTAAATAATGTTTCGTATACAGCCCTGAATTGTAGAGTTCTCAAGACCTATTGTTTTTGGTGAAGATCGGTTAAGGGAAAGGGGTAGTTTACCTGTGACGTTTTATGTTTTAACAAGGGTATTTCCTATGGCAAACGATAAC
Source organism: Magicicada septendecula (assembly GCA_034769895.1). Lineage (NCBI taxonomy): Eukaryota > Metazoa > Arthropoda > Insecta > Hemiptera > Cicadidae > Magicicada > Magicicada septendecula. Next base: position 443,159,237 of record CM068368.1, read on the forward strand.
AGCCGCAAATTCAAACAGACTCAAAAGATTATTTGCATACAGCCCTAAATTGTAGAGGTCTCAAGACCTGTTGTTTTGGTGAAGATCGGTTGAGGGAAAGGGGTAGTTTACCTGCAACGTTTTTTTAACAAGGGTATTTTCTATGGCAAACGATAACAGCCGCAAATTCAAACAGAATCAAATAATGTTTTGCATACAGCCCAGATTTGTAGAGTACTCAAGACCTATTGTTTTTGGTGAAGATCGGTTAAGGGGAAGGGGTAGTTTACCTGCAACGTTTTTTTATGAAGCGTATTTTCTATGGCAAACGATAACAGCCGCAAATTCAAACAGAATCAAAAGATTATTTGCATACGTCCCTGAATTGTAGAGGTCTCAAGGACTTTCGATTTTGGTGAAGATCGGTTAAGGGGAAGGGGTAGTTTACCTGCAACCTTTTACGTTTTAACAAGAGTAAAGTACTTGAAAATTTATTTAAACTTTTTGAAACAATGGTAATTGTTAAAAATAAAATAATTTTGTTGCCAGGCAATAAAATTATAATTTTTTCATTTTAATGTAAATCTGTACATAGTATAAAGTAAAGTCGGTCCGTTTTCTCTCTGTGTTTGAAATCGCTAATCTCAGGAAGTACTGAACGGATTTTATTCAAGTTTTCGCCAATAGATAGAGTGTCTATCGAGGAACATTTATGTGTATAATTAATACATATATGTTGTACATTAGCTTAGCTATCACGGTTTATGTCAAGTAAGTGGTGTAGTTTACATCTTATATATAAAAATGAATGTTTCTTTGTTTGTCCCGTATGTGTTCCTATACCATTCATCCGATTGCGATGAAACTTCGGTGAGTTGTTGTGCGCATGTCCGCGAAGGTTTCTTCCACATCTCCTCCTAAACCACTGGACCGATTTCAACCAAACTTGGCACAAATATTTTACGCAAAAGGAGAACCAACATAGGACAAGTGTTTTTTTCGATACGATCCTTTGGGGGGTCCTTTGGGGTCTTCCACGTCTCCAGCTAAACCACTGGACCGATTTCAACCAAACTTGGCACAAATATTTTACGCAACGGGAGAACCAACATAGGACATGTGTTTTTTTTTCGATACGATCCTCTGGGGGGTCCTTTGCGGTCTTAAAAAACTATTAGATCTGTTTACTATGGCAACCCAATAGAATAGATTCTGTTCTAAATATATTATCGCATTAAATTGAAGACCACGCGAACGAAGTTGTGGGCAACAGCTATTTATTTTTAAGAAGCCTACTTTAATTAAACTTTATTAATTAAACTAACATTTTCATTACGTACAACGTGAAACTCCGTAGCGAAGCACGGGTATTCTGCTAGTCATGTATAAGAGAAAATATATCGTGCGTGGCAGGCAAGCATATCTCAGTTATATACTGTTTACGTTTCCATTTTATTATTATCACTACCGCAATAAAAAGGCAGGGAAGACACACACACACACACAATTCGCGTTATTTCTGGCCTCATTCATGTTTATTTTCTTACATTTGCACGGTTTTTAAATGGAAAGTGCTGAACCCATACCAACATAACGCATGCAAGCCGAAAAAGTGTCGATATAAAAGGATAGCGATTTGCTTCCTGTGGAACGCTGGGCAGTGTAACTGCACGTGTTTACAGAGGAACGATTCATAGACAGACTTTTCGTCTTTAGGGAATGAACCCTCTGCAAGATGCTGAGGGTCCATGAGTGACTTCGGAGCGCTCCTTCTTTTCCGCGTGTTTGTTCTGTGAAACGTACACTGTAGATTCGTAGATTTATTCTAAGCAACGCTCAATAGGAAATGTTGAAAATTTTTGTCCACGGTGAACCCTCATACACACTAAACCTGCTCTGATGTTTTAATTACGGACATCATAATATTAAAACTTTGGAAACTTGAGCACTACTTAATGGAGATCAATCATTAACATATACAAGCCATTAATTTTATGCATATTTTTTATATATATGTGTACAACGTTATCGGCAACAAAGAAGTAGTTTTTGTTAAAATTCCTTCCCGGGATATTTGGCCGTAGTCCAATGTTTTCTACAAAACCAGACGTTTCGGCAATGCCATTGACTTCCATCATCAGTGAAAATCGAGTGCGATAACGTGAGGTGGTATATGTTAGTGACCACAGTACTGTGGTTAAGGCTGAAGCAGTAAGTAGAAAGAAGTAGTTTCTATGGTAATATTCCATTTCGAAAATGATTTTAAAAATAAATCTTAGAATATGGAAGTCATGTATGGTTCTCCATACCGATATTTTTTCCTTCTTGACCAATCTTCTTTCTAATAATCTTGAAATAGTAGTTTGTTGACAATTATTATTATCATGATTCTTCTTACTGTGCTTATAATTATTTGTAGTCATTATTTTTAATGTCTTGTCTTAGTCGTTTACCCAATAGTGGTTCATCTTCTTTTCTTTAGTTTAGTATATTTATTGTTTCCTTTTCTTATCTGGTTTGCTTTTGTCCATTTCCAAAATCCGTCCCTTTTTTCTCGATGCATCTGCGCTTAGTTTAACCGTGGTCAATTATTTCGTCTGTACTGGTTGTTTGGATTTTTAATGTGTACATAATGATTTCTGTTCTTGAGTTACAGCTCTCTATCACCTGGTACTGCCATTCTTCTGTTATAAAATTTTCAGTGGTATTAAAGTTTAGACCAACCGCTTTACCATCTGGTTTATTACCCAAATATATTGATGGTACATTATTTATTGGTGATATCCCTGACCTCTTATGATGTAGGCCTATTTCATTTTTTATTATATTTAAATTAAATATATTATTGGTTATGTTTTTTCTATAACCTTTTAAATCAATTATTTCTTTATGATTAGCGATTGGGAGATTAAGTACATTAGCTAGCCCACTCCTAATCATATCTAATTCTTCCCGTGTATTTCTTAGTTTCTTAGGACGTATTATTCCTCTTTCCTTCTTCTTTATTATTTGTTTCTTTACTCCCTTAATGTTAATTTCTACGTGCATCATCTTTTCTTTGTTTCTGTTATCTTGAGTCTCAGCTAACAATACCTTGTCTCTTCTTTATTTTTTGTTTCCTTACCCTTATCTTCTACTTCCGAACTTACTTGTTCCATGTTTTCCTCATTATTTTCTTTGATGGTTTCTATTAATTGGTTACTATCCTCTCTTCTTCCTTCTATCAACATTTTTTCTCCCCTGCTCAGCTCTATTCTCTTACTGATCAGTTCCATATTTTCCTCCATCTTCTTGTTTATTGTTTCCATATTTTTATTACTATCTTCTATGCTGTCATCTATCTTCTTGCTTAATTCTTCCTTAGTTTTGTTTAATTGTTCCACCATATTTTTTAGAAAATCTTCTTTTAATTCCTTATTACTATCATCTATTTTCTGTTTTACTCTCGAGTATCTTCTTTAACGATTCTATATTTTTATTTAATTCTCCCTTCAAATTTTCTTTTAACGATTCTATCAACATTTTTTTCTCCCCTGCTCAGCTCTATTCTCTTACTGATCAGTTCCATATTTTCCTCCATCTTCTTGTTTATTGTTTCCATATTTTTATTACTATCTTCTATGCTGTCATCTATCTTCTTGCTTAATTCTTCCTTAGTTTTGTTTAATTGTTCCACCATATTTTTCAGAAAATCTTCTTTTAATTCCTTATTACTGTCATCTATTTTCTGTTTAACTCTCGAGTATCTTCTTTAACGATTCTATATTTTTATTTTATGCTCCCTTCAAATTTTCTTTTAACGATTCGATGTTTTTGTGACTTTCTTCCTTTAACGATTCTATATTTCTATTTAATTTTTCATTATTTTTATTTAAGGTTTCTTCCATCATACTCCCCATTTCCATGACGTTTGCGTCCCCTATTTGTGTGGGTCGGCTAGGTTCCGCTGGAGGTATCTTCAACCGGCGTTGCCTCCTTTTCATCCATGTTTATTTCTGTCTCAGCTTCCGCCGCGCATTTCTTTGATGTCACTCTCCGTTGCATCTTCAGTTTTGTGTATTGCAGCTGCCGCTCAAATTAGGTGATTTAATTTTATTATTTATTTATTTGTTAATTAGGTCGAAATCTTTTACCTAATTAAAGCGTCAAACGTTGGTCGCCATTTTGTAACTAGACGAGATCCTCTCTCGTTAAACTTTGATTATTTAGTATTCGGTTTAAAATCTTGAAAGTTGTAATCAACTGTTTAATATTTGTTTTAGATAAAAAAATAAAAAAAATTTATTTAAGTTCGGTTTAAATGAATTCTTAGTTGTTCTTGACGTTCTCTCGTTGATAAGACAAAACTATTTAGGTGACTCCTCACTGAAATTAGAAATGATCTGTTATGTAGGTACTTACTTGGAGTGAGATTCTAATGGCAAAGCTGATTTGTATTGGTGGTCAAAACGTTTAAAATTATTTAAACCCACTTGTTGCCACCACCAATGCTGCCAACCGTTGATGCTGTAATGTCTTAGTCTAAAGAAATGATTTGTCGAACTCTTTGATTGGGTATAATTATGGTTTATTCTTCGAAACTATTCTTGAAATGTTTTAAATTACAATAATATTGTTAATCATTCTTTTGTTTAAAATTTTACTAGTAGACTCTTTACAATTATAATATCTCAGGGTTTGCAATTCTGACTCTAAGTGTTCGCCACATTGGACGTTAATATTTTGATTAAATTATTTAATAAAGAAAGTAGGTTCTTTGAGACTGCAAGATACAAAAAACATAAAGCAATGCACTACTATAATTATTTAGTAGTAGGAGAGTGATAACATTATTAAAATTTCTTAATGAATTACATATAAAGTAAACATGTGTCTTTTGTCGACATTTGAGGTTAAAGCTGATTTCATTTGAACAATAACCAAAAAATTTTAAATTATTAAAACCTCTGAAACAACATTAAAATATCCGTAAAATACGGTTATGAATTCATTTTAGTGAAAAAATTAAGTATCTGCTTCATCAGATTGGATAACATAAAAAATACAGGTAACTGGATATTCCTAGTTAATTCGATGAAACATTATTAAATATTTGGAACAATCTTAAAGTTAACACAATACATAATATATTATAATTCAAAGTTTTTAAAGTTCATCATGAATTAGTTGATACACCCTGTCACGGAATGTTCATCAAGTTAATTATGAAAATAACGTTTGGTTAAAATTAATTCACTTTTTCATTTTAAAATCGCTTAATATTTCTTGTTATTCCTAAAATATGCTAATTGTCCATATGACAATGTCTCTTCTCTTACAATTATACTATAAATTAATAAAACCTTCAATCAATTAAATAAGTAAAGTCATTTGTCTTTGTTTCTTAATTTTTTTCTAATAATAATTAAAATTATTAATTTAAATACTGTTCCAAGCCTTGTTGGATTTAAACTGATATAATATGGTGAATAAGTTTCGATAATATCATCATTGAAAAATTGTATTATGATTCTAAGTAATTAGTGATTGTCACTTATACTTGTGTTCGATGTCCTTTCTGGCATTATCACTATTAATTTTTTTTATTTAATAATCATGAATTATTTCACTGCCTATGCGCACGTACTCCGTATTAGAACCCTGGGTTTAATCTGTTTCGACTTTTTGTTGACATTCGGTTTAACCTCAACTTCGCTTTTCTAGGTTAAGACGATTTAGATCTATCAATAGGCTATCAATTTTTTCATTGTTGTTTGCTGCGATCTTCGTGGCTCTCTCGTCGTTGTCTGGAGATTAACTGTGTACTCATCGGTGTTAGAAGCTGGTTCTAATAATTAATAATGACCGCTGATTGGTCAGTTTTTATCATTTCCGTATTTCTTCGGGATTTTTCGTCAAAATAGATGCTTTCAACGCGTCTTTTCACTGCGTTTAAGATTATAAAAACTGGTTCACATAGTGACGTCCATTTTTATGTGTTATTTATATTGGTCAATGTGCTAATACTATGCTGTACATCTGAGCATGTTATTTTACACTTCTAATGTATACAAGTCTTTCTATATAACTATTCTTTGTTACTGGAATGTACCTTGTAGTCTTTAGTTTGATTATAGTATAATATGCTCTAGCTTATGAACATTTTTGTTATTGTTTTTGCCAGTTCTAATTGACAACTGCTTGTTAGTTTAGATTATGTGTCCTTGTCTGGATTCACAACAATAGTTTGACTTTATAGTTTGTTTTCTACACATTGTACTTAATTCTTCACATGTATTAGTGCTAGTTTTTATTATTTATAGTAAGATATTTCTTTTTAATCACTTCTTTTTCCACCATTCTTATCAATAATTTATCTTTTATTTTATTTATTTTATTCTTGTCATTGTTTATTTCTTCTTTTAGTTGAATTCATTTTATTATCCCTGGTCCCATTGATGCTATTACCATGTTCTTAATAAATATCTTGTTATAGGTGTTGTCTTCTTCCTACTGTCTGATCTGTTGGGTATTTGTGTGAACGTTGTCTTGTCTCTAGTCGTTTGTCTTCATTTCTTCTATAATACATTAGTTGTTAATAATAATTTCTTTTATTCCCCTAAATTAGTCACTATCCGTCCTAGGTTCTTCGTTAATATTCACATTTTGTTGTTTATATGGCGTTAGATTATGGATACTTAGTTTTATTTCATGTTGGTATTGTGTTGGTTATATGTAACGTTACACTATGAACCAATCAGATGTGAGCTGGAGTCTGAAAAGTTATGTAGGGAAGTTGCCTCCAGTGTTTGAAACAACCTTGTTACCAATGTTAGGACAATTGTCCATTTGGTTCCACTCTCTGAAATGACTGCCACATGAACTCCAAAATGTCAGCAAATAGTAATAATAATTTTAATTACATCCCACAGTGTAGGAATTAAGCTTAGGAATTTTACACAAAGTCCAGAATGACTTGGGCCATGAAAGCCTAAATAATTTAATCACAAAACTGTATTGTATGAAATCTCAAGTGAAACAGATAAAACAGTGAGAAAAACTAATGTTTTGTTTAAAAAAATTCAAGTAACATCTACATTTTATATTTTTAAATCGTGCAAACATAACTGGACAGCTTAATAAATATACACTATTATAAAAAAATATTATTTTCTCAACATTATTGTTGACTAATAATTCTTTCTTATAATTTTATATTTACGTAACTTATTGAACTAGTCTTTTGGATATCATTTAGTTGTTATCTCTATACATTCTTAATTTATACAATTTCACTTTTTGTATTCACTCTCCCCCTTACTTTCTCTACTATCGTTAGTTTACTTTTGAGTTCTTGTCATATTGTAAAGTCATTTAAGTTAATTTATAAATGGTTTGTTGTCAGTGTCATGTCATTGCATAGGGTTTTAATTCAGCTTTGAAATCACTTCTTTTTCCTCCATTTTTATCAATAATTTATCTTCTATTTTATTAATTTTATTCTTGTCATTGTTTATTTCTTCTTTTAGTTGAATTCATTTTATTTTCCCTGGTCGCACTGATTCTATTACCATTCTTAATAAATATCGTGTTATAGGTGTTGTTGTCTTCTTCTCACTCTCTGATCTATTGGGTATTTGGGTCAACGTTATCTTGTCTCTAGTCGTTTGTCTTCATTTCTTCTATAATACATTATTTGTTAATAATTTCTTTTATTCCCCTAAATTAGTCACTATTCGTCCTAGGTTCTTCTTTAATATTCACATTTTGTTGTTTATATGGCGTTAGATTATGGATACTTAGTTTTATTTCATGTTGTTATTGAGTTGGTTATATGTAACGTTACATATTGCCTCCTTACTAGAATTGATTATTTCTGAATATTCCTTCTTGGTATTGAAGAAATTAATTATCAATTGGTTTATTTTCTATTCTTAGTCATCATAAATCTCATGTTTCTATCTACTTCTATACCTGTTCTTACTTAATTGAGCTTCTGTCTGCTATATTTCTTCAATTTTCTTCTTTCATAAGTCTTGAATCTGATCTAACATCTTTTCGACTGGTGTGTTATCCCTTAAATATTTAATTTGCGTATCATTTTCCCTATCATGTGAGTTGGTACTGGTCGGGTGGGCACTTTTGGCTCCATTACTCCGTCGTCCATCCTACACCTTCTGAGTCCAGAGGAACGTATCGTCTCCTCAGGTAAATGATTGCAGGAACACTTCTACAGGCAATCATCTGTGATGGCAGTGGTATGCGAACATCTCTCCGGTACCAGCGGCGGACACAGCGAGCCAATCAGGGATCAGCAGCCGAGACGTGACCAACTACGTGCTCGGAGCGAGCCAATCCGCGATCCCAGTTAGTGCATAAAACCTGGGCCGGCAGAAAATTTTGAAGCACTCTTCATCGCCACGCCATCGGACACACTTCATATCCTCTCCTCTCTCGGACGACATCGGCACGGAGTCAGCCGGAAGGAACGGCCGAAGAATAGAATCGGCGTTCTTGCGTCTTCGCCCTCCAGTTCCGTGCCAGCGATGGATTTCGCTGGGCCAGCAGCCAACTCTACAACCTGTGCCGAAAGAAGAGGAGGACTGCAGTACGCCACGAACAGCGGGCGCAGCCGCCGAACATCTCAGCCCGGCACGACCAACATCAGCCTTCTCGCCACCAGGTCCTTTTTAGGGCCACCAAAATAACTAAAGTGTACAATTGGCGCCATTTGTCATGTGGCAAGCCTTTTGTCCGGTGACACATCATATAAAAAACCTTAAAAAGTAGTTGATTTGTGACTAATAAAAAACACTCTTGTGATTATTCACGCTGTTGCTGCTTAGATATGCTTTTTTTTCTCATCGATTCATTCTTATTTTCTGTAGCTCTTTATGAGATAATGTTGTTGACAGGTATTCTTCTTAAAACCCTTTTGATTTTCCTTCTTGTGACGATGTTTTTTCGTATCCTTTTTTACTTCCATATTCCTTAAGGAATGGAAGTATGCTGATGGCAAAAAAAATCGTGTTCGAGATTATTGCAGATTCTGATTGTACTACACTCAAAACATGAAAAAAAGTCGTTTTCCGAAAAGTGTCTGTGTGTGTGTCTGTCTGTCTGTCTGTCTGTGTCTGTAGATTTTTTTCTATGGCAAACGATAACTGCCGCAAATTCAAACAGAATCAAATAATTTTTTGCATACAGCCCTGATTTGTAGAGTACTCACGACCTATTGTTTTTGGTGAAGATCGGTTGAGGGAAAGGGGTAGTTTACCGGCAACGGTTTTTTTTTTATCAAGGGAAATTTTTTTTTTGGCAAACGATAACAGCCGCAAATTCAAACAGAATTAAATAATGTTTCGTATACAGCCCTGAATTGTAGAGTTCTCAAAACCTATTGTTTTTGGTGAAGATCGGTTAAGGGAAAGGGGTAGTTTACCTGTAACGTTTTATGTTTTAACAAGGGTATTTCCTATGGCAAACGATAACAGCCGCAAATTCAAACAGACTCAAAAGATTATTTGCATACAGCCCTAAATTGTAGAGGTCTCAAGACCTGTTGTTTTGGTGAAGATCGGTTGAGGGAAAGGGGTAGTTTACCTGCAACGTTTTTTTAACAAGGGTATTTTCTATGGCAAACGATAACAGCCGCAAATTCAAACAGAATCAAATAATGTTTTGCATACAGCCCAGATTTGTAGAGTACTCAAGACCTATTGTTTTTGGTGAAGATCGGTTAAGGGCAAGGGGTAGTTTACCTGCAACGTTTTTTTATCAAGCGTATTTTCTATGGCAAACGATAACAGCCGCAAATTCAAACAGAATCAAATAATTTTTTGCATACGTCCCTGAATTGTAGAGGTCTCAAGGACTTTCGATTTTGGTGAAGATCGGTTAAGGGGAAGGGGTAGTTTACCTGCAACCTTTTATGTTTTAACAAGAGTAAAGTACTTGAAAAATTATTTAAACTTTTTGAAACAATGGTAATTGTTAAAAATAAAATAATTCTGTTGCCAGGCAATAAAATTATAATTTTTTCATTTTAATGTAAATCTGTACATAGTATAAAGTAAAGTCGGTCCGTTTTCTCTCTGTGTTTGAAATCGCTAATCTCAGGAAGTACTGAACGGATTTTATTCAAGTTTTCGCCAATAGATAGAGTGTCTATCGAGGAACATTTATGTGTATAATTAATACATATATGTTGTACATTAGCTTAGCTATCACGGTTTATGTCAAGTAAGTGGTATAGTTTACATCTTATATATAAAAATGAATGTTTCTTTGTTTGTCCCGTATGCGTTCCTATACCATTCATCCGATTGCGATGAAACTTCGGTGAGTTGTTGTGCGCATGTCCGCGAAGGTTTCTTCCACATCTCCTCCTAAACCACTGGACCGATTTCAACCAAACTTGGCACAAATATTTTACGTAAAAGGAGAACCAACATAGGACAAGTGTTTTTTTCGATACGATCCTTTGGGGGGTCCTTTGGGGTCTTCCACGTCTCCAGCTAAACCATTGGACCGATTTCAACCAAACTTGGCACAAATATTTTACGCAACGGGAGAACCAACATAGGACATGTGTTTTTTTTTCGATACGATCCTCTGGGGGGTCCTTTGCGGTCTTAACAAACTATTAGATCTGTTTACTATGGCAACCCAATAGAATAGATTCTGTTCTAAATATATTATCGCATTAAATTGAAGACCACGCGAACGAAGTTGTGGGCAACAGCTATTTATTTTTAAGAAGCCTACTTTAATTAAACTTTATTAATTAAACTAACATTTTCATTACGTACAACGTGAAACTCCGTAGCGAAGCACGGGTATTCTGCTAGTCATGTATAAGAGAAAATATATCGTGCGTGGCAGGCAAGCATATCTCAGTTATGTACTGTTTACGTTTCCATTTTATTATTATCACTACCGCAATAAAAAGGCAGGGAAGACACACACACACACACAATTCGCGTTATTTCTGGCCTCATTCATGTTTATTTTCTTACATTTGCACGGTTTTTAAATGGAAAGTGCCGAACCCATACCAACATAACGCATGCAAGCCGAAAAAGTGTCGATATAAAAGGATAGCGATTTGCTTCCTGTGGAACGCTGGGCAGTGTAACTGCACGTGTTTACAGAGGAACGATTCATAGACAGACTTTTCGTCTTTAGGGAATGAACCCTCTGCAAGATGCTGAGGGTCCATGAGTGACTTCGGAGCGCTCCTTCTTTTCCGCGTGTTTGTTCTGTGAAACGTACACTGTAGATTCGTAGATTTATTCTAAGCAACGCTCAATAGGAAATGTTGAAAATTTTTGTCCACGGTGAACCCTCATACACACTAAACCTGCTCTGATGTTTTAATTACGGACATCATAATATTAAAACTTTGGAAACTTGAGCACTACTTAATGGAGATCAATCATTAACATATACAAGCCATTAATTTTATGCATATTTTTTATATATATGTGTACAACGTTATCGGCAACAAAGAAGTAGTTTTTGTTAAAATTCCTTCCCGGGATATTTGGCCGTAGTCCAATGTTTTCTACAAAACCAGACGTTTCGGCAATGCCATTGACTTCCATCATCAGTGAAAATCGAGTGCGATAACGTGAGGTGGTATATGTTAGTGACCACAGTACTGTGGTTAAGGCTGAAGCAGTAAGTAGAAAGAAGTAGTTTCTATGGTAATATTCCATTTCGAAAATGATTTTAAAAATAAATCTTAGAATATGGAAGTCATGTATGGTTCTCCATACCGATATTTTTTCCTTCTTGACCAATCTTCTTTCTAATAATCTTGAAATAGTAGTTTGTTGACAATTATTATTATCATGATTCTTCTTACTGTGCTTATAATTATTTGTAGTCATTATTTTTAATGTCTTGTCTTAGTCGTTTACCCAATAGTGGTTCATCTTCTTTTCTTTAGTTTAGTATATTTATTGTTTCCTTTTCTTATCTGGTTTGCTTTTGTCCATTTCCAAAATCCGTCCCTTTTTTCTCGATGCATCTGCGCTTAGTTTAACCGTGGTCAATTATTTCGTCTGTACTGGTTGTTCGGATTTTTAATGTGTACATAATGATTTCTGTTCTTGAGTTACAGCTCTCTATCACCTGGTACTGCCATTCTTCTGTTATAAAATTTTCAGTGGTATTAAAGTTTAGACCAACCGCTTTACCATCTGGTTTATTACCCAAATATATTGATGGTACATTATTTATTGGTGATATCCCTGACCTCTTATGATGTAGGCCTATTTCGTTTTTTATTATATTTAAATTAAATATATTATTGGTTATGTTTTTTCTATAACCTTTTAAATCAATTATTTCTTTATGATTAGCGATTGGGAGATTAAGTACATTAGCTAGCCCACTCCTAATCATATCTAATTCTTCCCGTGTATTTCTTAGTTTCTTAGGACGTATTATTCCTCTTTCCTTCTTCTTCTTTATTATTTGTTTCTTTACTCCCTTAATGTTAATTTCTACGTGCATCATCTTTTCTTTGTTTCTGTTATCTTGAGTCTCAGCTAACAATACCTTGTCTCTTCTTTATTTTTTGTTTCCTTACCCTTATCTTCTACTTCCGAACTTACTTGTTCCATGTTTTCCTCATTATTTTCTTTGATGGTTTCTATTAATTGGTTACTATCCTCTCTTCTTCCTTCTATCAACATTTTTTCTCCCCTGCTCAGCTCTATTCTCTTACTGATCAGTTCCATATTTTCCTCCATCTTCTTGTTTATTGTTTCCATATTTTTATTACTATCTTCTATGCTGTCATCTATCTTCTTGCTTAATTCTTCCTTAGTTTTGTTTAATTGTTCCACCATATTTTTTAGAAAATCTTCTTTTAATTCCTTATTACTATCATCTATTTTCTGTTTTACTCTCGAGTATCTTCTTTAACGATTCTATATTTTTATTTAATTCTCCCTTCAAATTTTCTTTTAACGATTCTATCAACATTTTTTTCTCCCCTGCTCAGCTCTATTCTCTTACTGATCAGTTCCATATTTTCCTCCATCTTCTTGTTTATTGTTTCCATATTTTTATTACTATCTTCTATGCTGTCATCTATCTTCTTGCTTAATTCTTCCTTAGTTTTGTTTAATTGTTCCACCATATTTTTCAGAAAATCTTCTTTTAATTCCTTATTACTGTCATCTATTTTCTGTTTAACTCTCGAGTATCTTCTTTAACAATTCTATATTTTTATTTAATGCTCCCTTCAAATTTTCTTTTAACGATTCGATGTTTTTGTGACTTTCTTCCTTTAACGATTCTATATTTCTATTTAATTTTTCATTATTTTTATTTAAGGTTTCTTCCATCATACTCCCCATTTCCATGACGTTTGCGTCCCCTATTTGTGTGGGTCGGCTAGGTTCCGCTGGAGGTATCTTCAACCGGCGTTGCCTCCTTTTCATCCATGTTTATTTCTGTCTCAGCTTCCGCCGCGCATTTCTTTGATGTCACTCTCCGTTGCATCTTCAGTTTTGTGTATTGCAGCTGCCGCTCAAATTAGGTGATTTAATTTTATTATTTATTTATTTGTTAATTAGGTCGAAATCTTTTACCTAATTAAAGCGTCAAACGTTGGTCGCCATTTTGTAACTAGACGAGATCCTCTCTCGTTAAACTTTGATTATTTAGTATTTGGTTTAAAATCTTGAAAGTTGTAATCAACTGTTTAATATTTGTTTTAGATAAAAAAATAAAAAAAATGTATTTAAGTTCGGTTTAAATGAATTCTTAGTTGTTCTTGATGTTCTCTCGTTGATAAGACGAAACTATTTAGGTGACTCCTCACTGAAATTAGAAATGATCTGTTATGTAGGTACTTACTTGGAGTGAGATTCTAATGGCAAAGCTGATTTGTATTGGTGGTCAAAACGTTTAAAATTATTTAAACCCACTTGTTGCCACCACCAATGCTGCCAACCGTTGATGCTGTAATGTCTTAGTCTAAAGAAATGATTTGTCGAACTCTTTGATTGGGTATAATTATGGTTTATTCTTTGAAACTATTCTTGAAATGTTTTAAATTACAATAATATTGTTAATCATTCTTTTGTTTAAAATTTTACTAGTAGACTCTTTACAATTATAATATCTCAGGGTTTGCAATTCTGACTCTAAGTGTTCGCCACATTGGACGTTAATATTTTGATTAAATTATTTAATAAAGAAAGTAGGTTCTTTGAGACTGCAAGATACAAAAAACATAAAGCAATGCACTACTATAATTATTTAGTAGTAGGAGAGTGATAACATTATTAAAATTTCTTAATGAATTACATAAAAAGTAAACATGTGTCTTTTGTCGACATTTGAGGTTAAAGCTGATTTCATTTGAACAATAACCAAAAAATTTTAAATTATTAAAACCTCTGAAACAACATTAAAATATCCGTAAAATACGGTTATGAATTCATTTTAGTGAAAAAATTAAGTATCTGCTTCATCAGATTGGATAACATAAAAAATACAGGTAACTGGATATTCCTAGTTAATTCGATGAAACATTATTAAATATTTGGAACAATCTTAAAGTTAACACAATACATAATATATTATAATTCAAAGTTTTTAAAGTTCATCATGAATTAGTTGATACACCCTGTCACGGAATGTTCATCAAGTTAATTATGAAAATAACGTTTGGTTAAAATTAATTCACTTTTTCATTTTAAAATCGCTTAATATTTCTTGTTATTCCTAAAATATGCTAATTGTCCATATGACAATGTCTCTTCTCTTACAATTATACTATAAATTAATAAAACCTTCAATCAATTAAATAAGTAAAGTCATTTGTCTTTGTTTCTTAATTTTTTTCTAATAATAATTAAAATTATTAATTTAAATACTGTTCCAAGCCTTGTTGGATTTAAACTGATATAATATGGTGAATAAGTTTCGATAATATCATCATTGAAAAATTGTATTATGATTCTAAGTAATTAGTGATTGTCACTTATACTTGCGTTCGATGTCCTTTCTGGCATTATCACTATTAATTTTTTTTATTTAATAATCATGAATTATTTCACTGCCTATGCGCACGTACTCCGTATTAGAACCCTGGGTTTAATCTGTTTCGACTTTTTGTTGACATTCGGTTTAACCTCAACTTCGCTTTTCTAGGTTAAGACGATTTAGATCTATCAATAGGCTATCAATTTTTTCATTGTTGTTTGCTGCGATCTTCGTGGCTCTCTCGTCGTTGTCTGGAGATTAACTGTGTACTCATCGGTGTTAGAAGCTGGTTCTAATAATTAATAATGACCGCTGATTGGTCAGTTTTTATCATTTCCGTATTTCTTCGGGATTTTTCGTCAAAATAGATGCTTTCAACGCGTCTTTTCGCTGCGTTTAAGATTATAAAAACTGGTTCACATAGTGACGTCCATTTTTATGTGTTATTTATATTGGTCAATGTGCTAATACTATGCTGTACAGCTGAGCATGTTATTTTACACTTCTAATGTATACAAGTCTTTCTATATAACTATTCTTTGTTACTGGAATGTACCTTGTAGTCTTTAGTTTGATTATAGTATAATATGCTCTAGCTTATGAACATTTTTGTTATTGTTTTTGCCAGTTCTAATTGACAACTGCTTGTTAGTTTAGATGTGTCCTTGTCTGGATTCACAACAATGGTTTGACTTTATAGTTTGTTTTCTACACATTGTACTTAATTCTTCACATGTATTAGTGCTAGTTTTTATTATTTATAGTAAGATATTTCTTTTTAATCACTTCTTTTTCCACCATTCTTATCAATAATTTATCTTTTATTTTATTTATTTTATTCTTGTCATTGTTTATTTCTTCTTTTAGTTGAATTCATTTTATTATCCCTGGTCCCATTGATGCTATTACCATGTTCTTAATAAATATCTTGTTATAGGTGTTGTCTTCTTCCTACTGTCTGATCTGTTGGGTATTTGGGTGAACGTTGTCTTGTCTCTAGTCGTTTGTCTTCATTTCTTGTATAATACATTAGTTGTTAATAATAATTTCTTTTATTCCCCTAAATTAGTCACTATCCGTCCTAGGTTCTTCGTTAATATTCACATTTTGTTGTTTATATGGCGTTAGATTATGGATACTTAGTTTTATTTCATGTTGGTATTGTGTTGGTTATATGTAACGTTACACTATGAACCAATCAGATGTGAGCTGGAGTCTGAAAAGTTATGTAGGGAAGTTGCCTCCAGTGTTTGAAACAACCTTGTTACCAATGTTAGGACAATTGTCCATTTGGTTCCACTCTCTGAAATGACTGCCACATGAACTCCAAAATGTCAGCAAATAGTAATAATAATTTTAATTACATCCCACAGTGTAGGAATTAAGCTTAGGAATTTTACACAAAGTCCAGAATGACTTGGGCCATGAAAGCCTAAATAATTTAATCACAAAACTGTATTGTATGAAATCTCAAGTGAAACAGATAAAACAGTGAGAAAAACTAATGTTTTGTTTAAAAAAATTCAAGTAACATCTACATTTTATATTTTTAAATCGTGCAAACATAACTGGACAGCTTAATAAATATACACTATTATAAAAAAATATTATTTTCTCAACATTATTGTTGACTAATAATTCTTTCTTATAATTTTATATTTACGTAACTTATTGAACTAGTCTTTTGGATATCATTTAGTTGTTATCTCTATACATTCTTAATTTATACAATTTCACTTTTTGTATTCACTCTCCCCCTTACTTTCTCTACTATCGTTAGTTTACTTTTGAGTTCTTGTCATATTGTAAAGTCATTTAAGTTAATTTATAAATGGTTTGTTGTCAGTGTCATGTCATTGCATAGGGTTTTAATTCAGCTTTGAAATCACTTCTTTTTCCTCCATTTTTATCAATAATTTATCTTCTATTTTATTAATTTTATTCTTGTCATTGTTTATTTCTTCTTTTAGTTGAATTCATTTTATTTTCCCTGGTCGCACTGATTCTATTACCATTCTTAATAAATATCGTGTTATAGGTGTTGTTGTCTTCTTCTCACTCTCTGATCTATTGGGTATTTGGGCCAACGTTATCTTGTCTCTAGTCGTTTGTCTTCATTTCTTCTATAATACATTATTTGTTAATAATTTCTTTTATTCCCCTAAATTAGTCACTATTCGTCCTAGGTTCTTCTTTAATATTCACATTTTGTTGTTTATATGGCGTTAGATTATGGATACTTAGTTTTATTTCATGTTGTTATTGAGTTGGTTATATGTAACGTTACATATTGCCTCCTTACTAGAATTGATTATTTCTGAATATTCCTTCTTGGTATTGAAGAAATTAATTATCAATTGGTTTATTTTCTATTCTTAGTCATCATAAATCTCATGTTTCTATCTACTTCTATACCTGTTCTTACTTAATTGAGCTTCTGTCTGCTATATTTCTTCAATTTTCTTCTTTCATAAGTCTTGAATCTGATCTAACATCTTTTCGACTGGTGTGTTATCCCTTAAATATTTAATTTGCGTATCATTTTCCCTATCATGTGAGTTGGTACTGGTCGGGTGGGCACTTTTGGCTCCATTACTCCGTCGTCCATCCTACACCTTCTGAGTCCAGAGGAACGTATCGTCTCCTCAGGTAAATGATTGCAGGAACACTTCTACAGGCAATCATCTGTGACGGCAGTGGTATACGAACATCTCTCCGGTACCAGCGGCGGACACAGCGAGCCAATCAGGGATCAGCAGCCGAGACGTGACCAACTACATGCTCGGAGCGAGCCAATCCGCGATCCCAGTTAGTGCATAAAACCTGGGCCGGCAGAAAATTTTGAAGCACTCTTCATCGCCACGCCATCGGACACACTTCATATCCTCTCCTCTCTCGGACGACATCGGCACGGAGTCAGCCGGAAGGAACGGCCGAAGAATAGAATCGGCGTTCTTGCGTCTTCGCCCTCCAGTTCCGTGCCAGCGATGGATTTCGCTGGGCCAGCAGCCAACTCTACAACCTGTGCCGAAAGAAGAGGAGGACTGCAGTACGCCACGAACAGCGGGCGCAGCCGCCGAACATCTCAGCGCGGCACGACCAACATCAGCCTTCTCGCCACCAGGTCCTTTTTAGGGCCACCAAAATAACTAAAGTGTACAATTGGCGCCATTTGTCATGCGGCAAGCCTTTTGTCCGGTGACACATCATATAAAATATCGGTATGGAGAACCATACATGACTTCCATATTCTAAGATTTATATTTAAAATCATTTTCAGCCAAACAGCCAGGCTGTGTCTTACCTGCCTTTTTATTGCTGCATTAAATGAAAAATATTATATTACATTAAAATGAAAAAATTATAATTTTATTGCCTGGCAACAAAATTATTTTATTTTTAACAATTACCATTGTTTCAAAAAGTTTAAATAAATTTTCAAGTACTTTACTCTTGTTAAAACATAAAAGGTTGCAGGTAAACTACCCCTTCCCCTTAACCGATCTTCACCAAAATCGAAAGTCATTGAGACCTCTACAATTCAGGGACGTATGCAAAAAATTATTTGATTCTGTTTGAATTTGCGGCTGTTATCGTTTGCCATAGAAAATACCCTTGTTAAAAAAACGTTGCAGGTAAACTACCCCTTTCCCTCAACCGATCTTCACCAAAAACAATAGGTCTTGAGAACTCTACAATTTAGGGCTGTATGCAAATAATCTTTTGATTCTGTTTGAATTTGCGGCTGTTATCGTTTGCCATAGGAAATACCCTTGTTAAAACATAAAACGTTACAGGTAAACTACCCCTTTCCCTTAACCGATCTTCACCAAAATCAACAGATCTTGAGAACTCTACAATTCAGGGCTGTATGCGAAACATTATTTGATTCTGTTTGAATTTGCGGCTGTTATCGTTTGCCAAACAAACAAAATTACCCTTGCTAAAAAAAAACCGTTGCAGGTAAACTACCCCTTTCCCTCAACCAATCTTCACCAAAAACAATAGGTCGCGAGTACTCTGCAAATCAGGGCTGCATGCAAAAAATTATTTGATTCTGTTTGAATTTGCGGCAGTTATCGTTTGCCATAGAAAAAAAATCTACAGCCACACAGACAGACAGACACACACACAGACACTTTTCGGAAAACGACTTTTTTTCATGTTTTGAGTGTAGTAGAATCAGAATCTGCAATAATCTCGAACACGATTTTTTTTGCCATCACCATACTTCCATTCCTTAAGGAATATGGAAGTAAAAACCTTAAAAAGTAGTCGATTTGTGACTAATAAAAAACTCTTGTGATTATTCACGCTGTTACTGCTTAGATATGCTTTTTTTCTCATCGATTCATTCTTATTTTCTGTAGCTCTTTATGAGATAATGTTGTTGACAGGTATTCTTCTTAAAACCCTTTTGATTTTACTTCCATATTCCTTAAGGAATGGAAGTATGGTGATGGCAAAAAAAATCGTGTTCGAGATTATTGCAGATTCTGATTCTACTACACTCAAAACATGAAAAAAAGTTGTTTTCCGAAAAGTGTCTGTGTGTCTGTCTGTCTGTCTGTCTGTCTGTAGATTTTTTTTCTATGGCAAACGATAACTGCCGCAAATTCAAACAGAATCAAATAATTTTTTGCATGCAGCCCTGATTTGCAGAGTACTCGCGACCTATTGTTTTTGGTGAAGATCGGTTGAGGGAAAGGGGTAGTTTACCTGCAACGGTTTTTTTTTAGCAAGGGTAATTTTGTTTGTTTGGCAAACGATAACAGCCGCAAATTCAAACAGAATCAAATAATGTTTCGCATACAGCCCTGAATTGTAGAGTTCTCAAGATCTGTTGATTTTGGTGAAGATCGGTTAAGGGAAAGGGGTAGTTTACCTGTAACGTTTTATGTTTTAACAAGGGTATTTCCTATGGCAAACGATAACAGCCGCAAATTCAAACAGAATCAAAAGATTATTTGCATACAGCCCTAAATTGTAGAGTTCTCAAGACCTATTGTTTTTGGTGAAGTTCGGTTGAGGGAAAGGGGTAGTTTACCTGCAACGTTTTTTTAACAAGTGTATTTTCTATGGCAAACGATAACAGCCGCAAATTCAAACAGAATCAAATAATGTTTTGCATACAGCCCTGATTTGTAGAGTACTCAAGACCTATTGTTTTTGGTGAAGATCGGTTAAGGGAAAGGGGTAGTTTACCTGTAACGTTTTATGTTTTAACAAGGGTATTTCCTATGGCAAACGATAACAGCCGCAAATTCAAACAGAATCAAAAGATTATTTGCATACAGCCCTAAATTGTAGAGTTCTCAAGACCTATTGTTTTTGGTGAAGATCGGTTGAGGGAAAGGGGTAGTTTACCTGCAACGTTTTTTTAACAAGGGTATTTTCTATGGCAAACGATAACAGCCGCAAATTCAAACAGAATCAAATAATGTTTTGCATACAGCCCTGATTTGTAGAGTACTCAAGACCTATTGCTTTTGGTGAAGATCGGTTAAGGGGAAGGGGTAGTTTACCTGCAACGTTTTTTTATCAAGCGTATTTTCTATGGCAAACGATAACAGCCGCAAATTCAAACAGAATCAAATAATGTTTTGCATACTTCGCTGAATTGTAGAGGTCTCAATGACTTTCGATTTTGGTGAAGATCGTTTAAGGGGAAGGGGTAGTTTACCTGCAACCTTTTACGTTTTAACAAGAGTAAAGTACTTGAAAATTTATTTAAACTTTTTGAAACAATGGTAATTGTTAAAAATAAAATAATTTTGTTGTCAGGCAATAAACTTATAATTTTTTCATTTTAATGTAATATAATATTTTTCATTTAATACAGCAATAAAAAGGCAGGTAAGACACAGCCTGGCTCTTTGGCTGAAAATGATTTTAAATATAAATCTTAGAATATGGAAGTCATGTATGGTTCTCCATACCGATATTCCTTCTTGTGACGATGTTTTTTCGTATCCTTTTTACTTCCATATTCCTTAAGGAATGGAAGTATGGTGATGGCAAAAAAAATCGTGTTCGAGATTATTGCAGATTCTGATTCTACTACACTCAAAACATGAAAAAAAGTCGTTTTCCGAAAAGTGTCTGTGTGTGTGTCTGTCTGTGTGTCTGTCTGTCTGTGTGTCTGTCTGTAGATTTTTTTTCTATGGCAAACGATAACTGCCGCAAATTCAAACAGAATCAAATTTTTTTTTGCATACAGCCCTGATTTGTAGAGTACTCGCGACCTATTGTTTTTGGTGAAGATCGGTTGAGGGAAAGGGGTAGTTTACCTGCAACGGTTTTTTTTTATCAAGGGAAATTTTTTTTTTTTGGCAAACGATAACAGCCGCAAATTCAAACAGAATCAAATAATTTTTCGCATACAGCCCTGAATTGTAGAGTTCTCAAGACCTATTGTATTTGGTGAAGATCGGTTAAGGGAAAGGGGTAGTTTACCTGTAACGTTTTATGTTTTAACAAGGGTATTTCCTATGGCAAACGATAACAGCCGCAAATTTAAACAGAATCAAAAGATTATTTGCATACAGCCCTAAATTGTAGAGTTCTCAAGACCTATTGTTTTTGGTGAAGATCGGTTAAGGGAAAGGGGTAGTTTACCTACTACGGTTTTTTAACAAGGGTATTTTCTATGGCAAACGATAACAGCCGCAAGTTCAAACAGAATCAAATAATTTTGTGCATACAGCCCTAATTTGTAGAGTACTCAAGACCTGTTGTTTTTGGTGAAGATCGGTTGAGGGGAAGGGGTAGTTTACCTGCAACGTTTTTTTTTTCTATGGCAAACGATAACTGCCGCAAATTCAAACAGAATCAAATAATGTTTTGCATACATCCCTGAATTGTGGAGGTCTCAAGGACTTTCGATTTTGGTGAAGATCGGTTAAGGGGAAGGGGTAGTTTACCTGCAACCTTTTACGTTTTAACAAGAGTAAAGTACTTGAAAATTTATTTAAACTTTTTGAAACAATGGTAATTGTTGAAAATAAAATAATTTTGTTGCCAGGTAACAAAAATAAAGTCATTTTGATTATAAAATATAAATATTTACAAGAAAAGAATTTTCAGTTTTCAAAATTTAAATATATTTTTATAAAACAATGGGTTCTTCATTGAGGTGGGGACTTGACGACAGTGACAGGGCTTTCCACCAAATTCAGCAGAGTGACAGGTAGGCCCAACTCTGATTGGCTCCTCAGATTTCCCCAGCGTTAGTAGGTTCTATGAAAATATTTTATTTCAAAAATGATTTTAAATATAAATCTTAGATATGTTTTATAAATCTCATGTTTTATGTTTGAACATGGGTAATTTTTTATATGACGAACTATAACTGCCGTAAATTCAAACAGAATCAAATAACTTTTTACATACGTGCCTGAGCTATAGAGAACTCAATGTCTGTTGATTTTGGTGAAAATCGGTTACGGGGAAAGGGCAGTTTACCTGAAACATTTTTTGTTGTAACATGAGTAAAGTACTTAATTTTGATAAAGTATCCTGATAAGATCTTAATAATCCACTGTAGAAACGTAGATGAAATATCTATAAATGAAGAGGCTAGTTGAACGGGCTGGGGGTAATTTTCTATAAATCAAAATTATAGTTGAAGGGGGAGGGGATAATTTTTTTTTATATGTGTACTACGTTATTGGCAACAAAGAAGTATTTTTTTGTTAAAATTCCTTCCCTGGCTGTTTGGCTGAAAATGATTTTAAATATAAATCTTAGAATATGGAAGTCATGTATGGTTCTCCATACCGATATTTACTTCCATATTCCTTAAGGAATGGAAGTATGGTGATGGCAAAAAAAATCGTGTTCGAGATTATTGCAGATTCTGATTCTACTACTACTCAAAACATGAAAAAAAGTCGTTTTCCGAAAAGTGTCTGTGTGTGTGTGTGTGTGTGTGTCTGTCTGTCTGTCTGTGTCTGTAGATTTTTTTCTATGGCAAACGATAACTGCCGCAAATTCAAACAGAATCAAATAATGTTTTGCATACAGCCCTGATTTGTAGAGTACTCAAGACCTATTGTTTTTGGTGAAGATCGGTTAAGGGAAAGGGGTAGTTTACCTGTAACGTTTTATGTTTTAACAAGGGTATTTCCTATGGCAAACGATAACAGCCGCAAATTCAAACAGAATCAAAAGATTATTTGCATACAGCCCTAAATTGTAGAGTTCTCAAGACCTATTGTTTTTGGTGAAGTTCGGTTGAGGGAAAGGGGTAGTTTACCTGCAACGTTTTTTTAACAAGTGTATTTTCTATGGCAAACGATAACAGCCGCAAATTCAAACAGAATCAAATAATGTTTTGCATACAGCCCTGATTTGTAGAGTACTCAAGACCTATTGTTTTTGGTGAAGATCGGTTAAGGGAAAGGGGTAGTTTACCTGTAACGTTTTATGTTTTAACAAGGGTATTTCCTATGGCAAACGATAACAGCCGCAAATTCAAACAGAATCAAAAGATTATTTGCATACAGCCCTAAATTGTAGAGTTCTCAAGACCTATTGTTTTTGGTGAAGATCGGTTGAGGGAAAGGGGTAGTTTACCTGCAACGTTTTTTTAACAAGGGTATTTTCTATGGCAAACGATAACAGCCGCAAATTCAAACAGAATCAAATAATGTTTTGCATACAGCCCTGATTTGTAGAGTACTCAAGACCTATTGCTTTTGGTGAAGATCGGTTAAGGGGAAGGGGTAGTTTACCTGCAACGTTTTTTTATCAAGCGTATTTTCTATGGCAAACGATAACAGCCGCAAATTCAAACAGAATCAAATAATGTTTTGCATACTTCGCTGAATTGTAGAGGTCTCAATGACTTTCGATTTTGGTGAAGATCGTTTAAGGGGAAGGGGTAGTTTACCTGCAACCTTTTACGTTTTAACAAGAGTAAAGTACTTGAAAATTTATTTAAACTTTTTGAAACAATGGTAATTGTTAAAAATAAAATAATTTTGTTGTCAGGCAATAAACTTATAATTTTTTCATTTTAATGTAATATAATATTTTTCATTTAATACAGCAATAAAAAGGCAGGTAAGACACAGCCTGGCTCTTTGGCTGAAAATGATTTTAAATATAAATCTTAGAATATGGAAGTCATGTATGGTTCTCCATACCGATATTCCTTCTTGTGACGATGTTTTTTCGTATCCTTTTTACTTCCATATTCCTTAAGGAATGGAAGTATGGTGATGGCAAAAAAAATCGTGTTCGAGATTATTGCAGATTCTGATTCTACTACACTCAAAACATGAAAAAAAGTCGTTTTCCGAAAAGTGTCTGTGTGTGTGTCTGTCTGTGTGTCTGTCTGTCTGTGTGTCTGTCTGTAGATTTTTTTTCTATGGCAAACGATAACTGCCGCAAATTCAAACAGAATCAAATTTTTTTTTGCATACAGCCCTGATTTGTAGAGTACTCGCGACCTATTGTTTTTGGTGAAGATCGGTTGAGGGAAAGGGGTAGTTTACCTGCAACGGTTTTTTTTTATCAAGGGAAATTTTTTTTTTTTGGCAAACGATAACAGCCGCAAATTCAAACAGAATCAAATAATTTTTCGCATACAGCCCTGAATTGTAGAGTTCTCAAGACCTATTGTATTTGGTGAAGATCGGTTAAGGGAAAGGGGTAGTTTACCTGTAACGTTTTATGTTTTAACAAGGGTATTTCCTATGGCAAACGATAACAGCCGCAAATTTAAACAGAATCAAAAGATTATTTGCATACAGCCCTAAATTGTAGAGTTCTCAAGACCTATTGTTTTTGGTGAAGATCGGTTAAGGGAAAGGGGTAGTTTACCTACTACGGTTTTTTAACAAGGGTATTTTCTATGGCAAACGATAACAGCCGCAAGTTCAAACAGAATCAAATAATTTTGTGCATACAGCCCTAATTTGTAGAGTACTCAAGACCTGTTGTTTTTGGTGAAGATCGGTTGAGGGGAAGGGGTAGTTTACCTGCAACGTTTTTTTTTTTCTATGGCAAACGATAACTGCCGCAAATTCAAACAGAATCAAATAATGTTTTGCATACATCCCTGAATTGTGGAGGTCTCAAGGACTTTCGATTTTGGTGAAGATCGGTTAAGGGGAAGGGGTAGTTTACCTGCAACCTTTTACGTTTTAACAAGAGTAAAGTACTTGAAAATTTATTTAAACTTTTTGAAACAATGGTAATTGTTGAAAATAAAATAATTTTGTTGCCAGGTAACAAAAATAAAGTCATTTTGATTATAAAATATAAATATTTACAAGAAAAGAATTTTCAGTTTTCAAAATTTAAATATATTTTTATAAAACAATGGGTTCTTCATTGAGGTGGGGACTTGACGACAGTGACAGGGCTTTCCACCAAATTCAGCAGAGTGACAGGTAGGCCCAACTCTGATTGGCTCCTCAGATTTCCCCAGCGTTAGTAGGTTCTATGAAAATATTTTATTTCAAAAATGATTTTAAATATAAATCTTAGATATGTTTTATAAATCTCATGTTTTATGTTTGAACATGGGTAATTTTTTATATGACGAACTATAACTGCCGTAAATTCAAACAGAATCAAATAACTTTTTACATACGTGCCTGAGCTATAGAGAACTCAATGTCTGTTGATTTTGGTGAAAATCGGTTACGGGGAAAGGGCAGTTTACCTGAAACATTTTTTGTTGTAACATGAGTAAAGTACTTAATTTTGATAAAGTATCCTGATAAGATCTTAATAATCCACTGTAGAAACGTAGATGAAATATCTATAAATGAAGAGGCTAGTTGAACGGGCTGGGGGTAATTTTCTATAAATCAAAATTATAGTTGAAGGGGGAGGGGATAATTTTTTTTTATATGTGTACTACGTTATTGGCAACAAAGAAGTATTTTTTTGTTAAAATTCCTTCCCTGGCTGTTTGGCTGAAAATGATTTTAAATATAAATCTTAGAATATGGAAGTCATGTATGGTTCTCCATACCGATATTTACTTCCATATTCCTTAAGGAATGGAAGTATGGTGATGGCAAAAAAAATCGTGTTCGAGATTATTGCAGATTCTGATTCTACTACACTCAAAACATGAAAAAAAGTCGTTTTCCGAAAAGTGTCTGTGTGTGTGTGTGTGTGTGTGTCTGTCTGTCTGTCTGTGTCTGTAGATTTTTTTCTATGGCAAACGATAACTGCCGCAAATTCAAACAGAATCAAACAATTTTTTGCATACAGCCCTGATTTGCAGAGTACTAGCGACCTATTGTTTTTGGTGAAGATCGGTTGAGGGAAAGGGGTAGTTTACCTGCAACGGTTTTTTTTTAGCAAGGGTAATTTTGTTTGTTTGGCAAACGATAACAGCCGCAAATTCAAACAGAATCAAATAATGTTTCGCATACAGCCCTGAATTGTAGAGTTCTCAAGATCTGTTGATTTTGGTGAAGATCGTTAAGGGAAAGGGGTAGTTTACCTGTAACGTTTTATGTTTTAACAAGGGTATTTCCTATGGCAAACGATAACAGCCGCAAATTCAAACAGAATCAAAAGATTATTTGCATACAGCCCTAAATTATAGAGTTCTCAAGACCTATTGTTTTTGGTGAAGATCGGTTGAGGGAAAGGGGTAGTTTACCTGCAACGTTTTTTTAACAAGGGTATTTTCTATGGCAAACGATAACAGCCGCAAATTCAAACAGAATCAAATAATGTTTTGCATACAGCCCTGATTTGTAGAGTACTCAAGACCTATTGTTTTTGGTGAAGATCGGTTAAGGGGAAGGGGTAGTTTACCTGCAACGTTTTTTATCAAGCGTATTTTCTATGGCAAACGATAACAGCCGCAAATTCAAACAGAATCAAATAATTTTTTGCATACGTCCCTGAATTGTAGAGGTCTCAATGACTTTCGATTTTGGTGAAGATCGGTTAAGGGGAAGGGGTAGTTTACCTGCAACCTTTTACGTTTTAACAAGAGTAAAGTACTTGAAAATTTATTTAAACTTTTTGAAACAATGGTAATTGTTAAAAATAAAATAATTTTGTTGCCAGGCAATAAAATTATAATTTTTTCATTTTAATGTAATATAATATTTTTCATTTAATACAGCAATAAAAAGGCAGGTAAGACACAGCCTGGCTGTTTGGCTGAAAATGATTTTAAATATAAATCTTAGAATATGGAAGTCATGTATGGTTCTCCATACCGATATTTACTTCCATATTCCTTAAGGAATGGAAGTATGGTGATGGCAAAAAAAAATCGTGTTCGAGATTATTGCAGATTCTGATTGTACTACACTCAAAACATGAAAAAAAGTCGTTTTCCGAAAAGTGTCTGTGTGTGTGTCTGTCTGTCTGTCTGTCTGTAGATTTTTTTCTATGGCAAACGATAACTGCCGCAAATTCAAACAGAATCAAATAATTTTTTGCATACAGCCCTGATTTGTAGAGTACTCACGACCTATTGTTTTTGGTGAAGATCGGTTGAGGGAAAGGGGTAGTTTACCTGCAACGGTTTTTTTTTATCAAGGGAAATTTTTTTTTTGGCAAACGATAACAGCCGCAAATTCAAACAGAATTAAATAATGTTTCGTATACAGCCCTGAATTGTAGAGTTCTCAAGACCTATTGTTTTTGGTGAAGATCGGTTAAGGGAAAGGGGTAGTTTACCTGTAACGTTTTATGTTTTAACAAGGGTATTTCCTATGGCAAACGATAACAGCCGCAAATTCAAACAGACTCAAAAGATTATTTGCTTACAGCCCTAAATTGTAGAGACCTGTTGTTTTTGGTGAAGATCGGTTGACGGAAAGGGGTAGTTTACCTGCAACGTTTTTTTAACAAGGGTATTTTCTATGGCAAACGATAACAGCCGCAAATTCAAACAGAATCAAATAATGTTTTGCATACAGCCCTGATTTGTAGAGTACTCAAGACCTATTGTTTTTGGTGAAGATCGGTTAAGGGGAAGGGGTAGTTTACCTGCAACGTTTTTTTATCAAGCGTATTTTCTATGGCAAACGATAACAGCCGCAAATTCAAACAGAATCAAATAATTTTTTGCATACGTCCCTGAATTGTAGAGGTCTCAAGGACTTTCGATTTTGGTGAAGATCGGTTAAGGGGAAGGTGTAGTTTACCTGCAACCTTTTACGTTTTAACAAGAGTAAAGTACTTGAAAATTTATTTAAACTTTTTGAAACAATGGTAATTGTTAAAAATAAAATAATTTTGTTGCCAGGCAATAAAATTATAATTTTTTCATTTTAATGTAAATCTGTACATAGTATAAAGTAAAGTCGGTCCGTTTTCTCTCTGTGTTTGAAATCGCTAATCTCAGGAAGTACTGAACGGATTTTATTCAAGTTTTCGCCAATAGATAGAGTGTCTATCGAGGAACATTTATGTGTATAATTAATACATATATGTTGTACATTAGCTTAGGTATCACGGTTTATGTCAAGTAAGTAGTATAGTTTACATCTTATATATAAAAATGAATGTTTCTTTGTTTGTCCCGTATGCGTTCCTATACCATTCATCCGATTGCGATGAAACTTCGGTGAGTTGTTGTGCGCATGTCCGCGAAGGTTTCTTCCACATCTCCTCCTAAACCACTGGACCGATTTCAACCAAACTTGGCACAAATATTTTACGCAAAAGGAGAACCAACAAGTGTTTTTTTCGATACGATCCTTTGGGGGGTCCTTTGGGGTCTTCCACGTCTCCAGCTAAACCATTGGACCGATTTCAACCAAACTTGGCACAAATATTTTACGCAACGGGAGAACCAACATACGACATGTGTTTTTTTTCGATACGATCCTCTGGGGGGTCCTTTGCGGTCTTAAAAAACTATTAGATCTGGTTACTATGGCAACCCAATAGAATAGATTCTGTTCTAAATATATTATCGCATTAAATTGAAGACCACGCGAACGAAGTTGTGGGCAACAGCTATTTATTTTTAAGAAGCCTACTTTAATTAAACTTTATTAATTAAACTAACATTTTCATTACGTACAACGTGAAACTCCGTAGCGAAGCACGGGTATTCTGCTAGTCATGTATAAGAGAAAATATATCGTGCGTGGCAGGCAAGCATATCTCAGTTATGTACTGTTTACGTTTCCATTTTATTATTATCACTACCGCAATAAAAAGGCAGGGAAGACACACACACACACACAATTCGCGTTATTTCTGGCCTCATTCATGTTTATTTTCTTACATTTGCACGGTTTTTAAATGGAAAGTGCCGAACCCATACCAACATAACGCATGCAAGCCGAAAAAGTGTCCAGCGTGGATAGCGATTTGCTTCCTGTGGAACGCTGGGCAGTGTAACTGCACGTGTTTACAGAGGAACGATTCATAGACAGACTTTTCGTCTTTAGGGAATGAACCCTCTGCAAGATGCTGAGGGTCCATGAGTGACTTCGGAGCGCTCCTTCTTTTCCGCGTGTTTGTTCTGTGAAACGTACACTGTAGATTCGTAGATTTATTCTAAGCAACGCTCAATAGGAAATGTTGAAAATTTTTGTCCACGGTGAACCCTCATACACACTAAACCTGCTCTGATGTTTTAATTACGGACATCATAATATTAAAACTTTGGAAACTTGAGCACTACTTAATGGAGATCAATCATTAACATATACAAGCCATTAATTTTATGCATATTTTTTATATATATGTGTACAACGTTATCGGCAACAAAGAAGTAGTTTTTGTTAAAATTCCTTCCCGGGATATTTGGCCGTAGTCCAATGTTTTCTACAAAACCAGACGTTTCGGCAATGCCATTGACTTCCATCATCAGTGAAAATCGAGTGCGATAACGTGAGGTGGTATATGTTAGTGACCACAGTACTGTGGTTAAGGCTGAAGCAGTAAGTAGAAAGAAGTAGTTTCTATGGTAATATTCCATTTCGAAAATGATTTTAAAAATAAATCTTAGAATATGGAAGTCATGTATGGTTCTCCATACCGATATTTTTTCCTTCTTGACCAATCTTCTTTCTAATAATCTTGAAATAGTAGTTTGTTGACAATTATTATTATCATGATTCTTCTTACTGTGCTTATAATTATTTGTAGTCATTATTTTTAATGTCTTGTCTTAGTCGTTTACCCAATAGTGGTCATCTTCTTTTCTTTAGTTTAGTATATTTATTGTTTCCTTTTCTTATCTGGTTTGCTTTTGTCCATTTCCAAAATCCGTCCCTTTTTTCTCGATGCATCTGCGCTTAGTTTAACCGTGGTCAATTATTTCGTCTGTACTGGTTGTTCGGATTTTTAATGTGTACATAATGATTTCTGTTCTTGAGTTACAGCTCTCTATCACCTGGTACTGCCATTCTTCTGTTATAAAATTTTCAGTGGTATTAAAGTTTAGACCAACCGCTTTACCATCTGGTTTATTACCCAAATATATTGATGGTACATTATTTATTGGTGATATCCCTGACCTCTTATGATGTAGGCCTATTTCATTTTTTATTATATTTAAATTAAATATATTATTGGTTATGTTTTTTCTATAACCTTTTAAATCAATTATTTCTTTATGATTAGCGATTGGGAGATTAAGTACATTAGCTAGCCCACTCCTAATCATATCTAATTCTTCCCGTGTATTTCTTAGTTTCTTAGGACGTATTATTCCTCTTTCCTTCTTCTTCTTTATTATTTGTTTCTTTACTCCCTTAATGTTAATTTCTACGTGCATCATCTTTTCTTTGTTTCTGTTATCTTGAGTCTCAGCTAACAATACCTTGTCTCTTCTTTATTTTTTGTTTCCTTACCCTTATCTTCTACTTCCGAACTTACTTGTTCCATGTTTTCCTCATTATTTTCTTTGATGGTTTCTATTAATTGGTTACTATCCTCTCTTCTTCCTTCTATCAACATTTTTTCTCCCCTGCTCAGCTCTATTCTCTTACTGATCAGTTCCATATTTTCCTCCATCTTCTTGTTTATTGTTTCCATATTTTTATTACTATCTTCTATGCTGTCATCTATCTTCTTGCTTAATTCTTCCTTAGTTTTGTTTAATTGTTCCACCATATTTTTTAGAAAATCTTCTTTTAATTCCTTATTACTATCATCTATTTTCTGTTTTACTCTCGAGTATCTTCTTTAACGATTCTATATTTTTATTTAATTCTCCCTTCAAATTTTCTTTTAACGATTCTATCAACATTTTTTTCTCCCCTGCTCAGCTCTATTCTCTTACTGATCAGTTCCATATTTTCCTCCATCTTCTTGTTTATTGTTTCCATATTTTTATTACTATCTTCTATGCTGTCATCTATCTTCTTGCTTAATTCTTCCTTAGTTTTGTTTAATTGTTCCACCATATTTTTCAGAAAATCTTCTTTTAATTCCTTATTACTGTCATCTATTTTCTGTTTAACTCTCGAGTATCTTCTTTAACGATTCTATATTTTTATTTAATGCTCCCTTCAAATTTTCTTTTAACGATTCGATGTTTTTGTGACTTTCTTCCTTTAACGATTCTATATTTCTATTTAATTTTTCATTATTTTTATTTAAGGTTTCTTCCATCATACTCCCCATTTCCATGACGTTTGCGTCCCCTATTTGTGTGGGTCGGCTAGGTTCCGCTGGAGGTATCTTCAACCGGCGTTGCCTCCTTTTCATCCATGTTTATTTCTGTCTCAGCTTCCGCCGCGCATTTCTTTGATGTCACTCTCCGTTGCATCTTCAGTTTTGTGTATTGCAGCTGCCGCTCAAATTAGGTGATTTAATTTTATTATTTATTTATTTGTTAATTAGGTCGAAATCTTTTACCTAATTAAAGTGTCAAACGTTGGTCGCCATTTTGTAACTAGACGAGATCCTCTCTCGTTAAACTTTGATTATTTAGTATTCGGTTTAAAATCTTGAAAGTTGTAATCAACTGTTTAATATTTGTTTTAGATAAAAAAATAAAAAAAATTATTTAAGTTCGGTTTAAATTAATTCGTAGTTGTTCTTGACGTTCTCTCGTTGATAAGACGAAACTATTTAGGTGACTCCTCACTGAAATTAGAAATGATCTGTTATGTAGGTACTTACTTGGAGTGAGATTCTAATGGCAAAGCTGATTTGTATTGGTGGTCAAAACGTTTAAAATTATTTAAACCCACTTGTTGCCACCACCAATGCTGCCAACCGTTGATGCTGTAATGTCTTAGTCTAAAGAAATGATTTGTCGAACTCTTTGATTGGGTATAATTATGGTTTATTCTTTGAAACTATTCTTGAAATGTTTTAAATTACAATAATATTGTTAATCATTCTTTTGTTTAAAATTTTACTAGTAGACTCTTTACAATTATAATATCTCAGGGTTTGCAATTCTGACTCTAAGTGTTCGCCACATTGGACGTTAATATTTTGATTAAATTATTTAATAAAGAAAGTAGGTTCTTTGAGACTGCAAGATACAAAAAACATAAAGCAATGCACTACTATAATTATTTAGTAGTAGGAGAGTGATAACATTATTAAAATTTCTTAATGAATTACATAAAAAGTAAACATGTGCCTTTTGTCGACATTTGAGGTTAAAGCTGATTTCATTTGAACAATAACCAAAAAATTTTAAATTATTAAAACCTCTGAAACAACATTAAAATATCCGTAAAATACGGTTATGAATTCATTTTAGTGAAAAAATTAAGTATCTGCTTCATCAGATTGGATAACATAAAAAATACAGGTAACTGGATATTCCTAGTTAATTCGATGAAACATTATTAAATATTTGGAACAATCTTAAAGTTAACACAATACATAATATATTATAATTCAAAGTTTTTAAAGTTCATCATGAATTAGTTGATACACCCTGTCACGGAATGTTCATCAAGTTAATTATGAAAATAACGTTTGGTTAAAATTAATTCACTTTTTCATTTTAAAATCGCTTAATATTTCTTGTTATTCCTAAAATATGCTAATTGTCCATATGACAATGTCTCTTCTCTTACAATTATACTATAAATTAATAAAACCTTCAATCAATTAAATAAGTAAAGTCATTTGTCTTTGTTTCTTAATTTTTTTCTAATAATAATTAAAATTATTAATTTAAATACTGTTCCAAGCCTTGTTGGATTTAAACTGATATAATATGGTGAATAAGTTTCGATAATATCATCATTGAAAAATTGTATTATGATTCTAAGTAATTAGTGATTGTCACTTATAATTGCGTTCGATGTCCTTTCTGGCATTATCACTATTATTTTTTTTATTTAATAATCATGAATTATTTCACTGCCTATGCGCACGTACTCCGTATTAGAACCCTGGGTTTAATCTGGTTCGACTTTTTGTTGACATTCGGTTTAACCTCAACTTCGCTTTTCTAGGTTAAGACGATTTAGATCTATCAATAGGCTATCAATTTTTTCATTGTTGTTTGCTGCGATCTTCGTGGCTCTCTCGTCATTGTCTGGAGATTAACTGTGTACTCATCGGTGTTAGAAGCTGGTTCTAATAATTAATAATGACCGCTGATTGGTCAGTTTTTATCATTTCCGTATTTCTTCGGGATTTTTCGTCAAAATAGATGCTTTCAACGCGTCTTTTCGCTGCGTTTAAGATTATAAAAACTGGTTCACATAGTGATGTCCATTTTTATGTGTTATTTATATTGGTCAATGTGCTAATACTATGCTGTACATCTGAGCATGTTATTTTACACTTCTATTGTATACAAGTCTTTCTATATAACTATTCTTTGTTACTGGAATGATCCTTGTAGTCTTTAGTTTGATTATAGTATAATATGCTCTAGCTTATGAACATTTTTGTTATTGTTTTTGGCAGTTCTAATTGACAACTGCTTGTTAGTTTAGATTATGTGTCCTTGTCTGGATTCACAACAATGGTTTGACTATTTAGTTTTTTTTTTCTACACATTGTACTTAATTCTTCACATGTATTAGTGCTAGTTTTTATTATTTATAGAAGATATTTCTTTTTAATCACTTCTTTTTCCACCATTCTTATCAATAATTTATCTTTTATTTTATTTATTTTATTCTTGTCATTGTTTATTTCTTCTTTTAGTTGAATTCATTTTATTATCCCTGGTCGCACTGATTCTATTACCATGTTCTTAATAAATATCTTGTTATAGGTGTTGTCTTCTTCCTACTGTCTGATCTATTGGGTATTTGGGTGAACGTTGTCTTGTCTCTAGTCGTTTGTCTTCATTTCTTCTATAATACATTAGTTGTTAATAATAATTTCTTTTATTCCCCTAAATTAGTCACTATCCGTCCTAGGTTCTTCGTTAATATTCACATTTTGTTGTTTATATGCCGTTAGATTATGGATACTTAGTTTTATTTCATGTTGGTATTGTGTTGGTTATATGTAACGTTACACTATGAACCAATCAGATGTGAGCTGGAGTCTGAAAAGTTATGTAGGGAAGTTGCCTCCAGTGTTAGAAGCAACCTTGTTACCAATGTTAGGACAATTTTCCATTTAGTTCCACTCTCTGAAATGACTGCCACATGAACTCCAAAATGTCAGCAAATAGTAATAATAATTTTAATTACATCCCACAGTGTAGGAATTAACCTTAGGAATTTTACACAAAGTCCAGAATGACTTGGGCCATGAAAGCCTACATAATTTAATCACAAAACTGTATTGTATAAAATGTCAAGTGAAACAGATAAAACAGTGAGAAAAACTAATGTTCTGTTTTAAAAAATTCAAGTAACTTCTACATTTTATATTTTTAAATTGTGCAAATATAACTGGACAGCTTAATAAATGTACACTATTATAAAAAAAATGAACAAACACAGAATAAACCATGAGCCTGCTACTAAAACCACTTTGTATGAATACTAATTAAAGGCATATTTTAATCAATTAAGCTAATTATTTTTAGCAGATGGACAAATTTCACATCACAACGTCATAATAAATTTAAAGACGTTGATGTGATTCTTTTTCCATGCAGTTGGTGTGAGCCCACATTTTGTAATCTTCACACCAAATCCACTCTTCCTCAAACATCACTTCACAAGACAAGCAAGGAATGTGGTAGCTTCAGTACTAGCTGACGGCTTTGGAACTATACCATAAGAGGGGGTTGTGTAGGTTGTTTTAAATGAAATTCCTCTTGTAGAGCTAGCTGACAGTTCTCCAAATTTCAGAATGTTTGAACACTTACTTTTATTTTTTGATATGTTTGGAATCAATGCTTATTCTGATTCTCCAAATGCATGGAGGATAATATTTCACTCCTTTATAAGCTTTTTTTCTTTAATATTTCTTTATTATCTTGGGAAACTAGTGACAGTTTATTCAGTAGACTATAAAGTTAGGTGTAGTATCTAGTTCTTCTACTACTAGTTTCTCTACATACTGATGACTGCAGGTCCTCAGGCTATTCTGTGACTTTTTTTCATATTCCTGACCAATATTAACAACCTCTGTGTGAAATTCTGCACTTTCAAGAGGGAGAAAATATAGAACAATAAAACTGTTGTAATCGAAAGGAAATATTCCAATGCATTTGAATTCTTTCTGAGGTGTTTCAAGTCTGAATATTTTGGCAGAGGCCATCCATTTGTACATTGTCCACCTTGATGATGTTTGTTTAATTTCTTGTAACTTGTATGAGTCTTCATATGAATTTATGCTAATGCTTTTCTAGTCGGTTGCTGATTATATTAAGGAGATATGTTTTAAGCAAATGATATGCAAAAAAGTTTCAAACAGATAGAAATGTAAAAAATAAAATTAGAATAATTAAAAGTTAGTCATTAAATCCCTCTCTTTCTCTCTATGATTTTTTTTACCGAGTGATTGTGCAGGACCCTGTGCAATATCATACATGTCATCTAAGTCTTTAAGGGCACCAATGTGGATATCTTCCAGTGCTTTCTTTGAAAAATTCGAAGAGGAACTTAGGGAGAAGTTCTGAAGTAAAAAATTCACTTTCTTCCAACTTTTTAAAATTTTCTATAGCCTCATGGCGAGTATAAGGTAAGGATGAAAGGTCTTTTATGGAAATGCAGGAATATGGATTTTTACTGTAATTGAACAAGTGAAGTGAGTTTTCAGTTTTAACTCGACCATTTATCTATCTGTCTGTTTGGGGTATGTCTCCTGAGGGGTCAACATTTTGAAAGAATTGCAGCATCCCCATGTGGGATGTCAGCAGAATTTTAACCACAATCTGAATATAATGTTCAATTTTGGGAATTTCAAAATTTTGAGGCACCAGGGTTCAAAAAGTGTACCAACATTTAAAAAAAAAATAGCAAAAATCCAAATGGAATATCTGATCAAATTACTTATAACTTTAATAATAGTCTGAATATAGCGTTTAGGTTTGAAAGTTGAATTTTAGAACACTAAATAATTATTAAAATTTAAAAAAATTTGTGTATTTCATGTTGAACATCAGAATAAAGAAAATGATATTTACTTAGATCTGAAGTAGTGTTTGCTTTGAACATTTTTATCTTTATGGGTGCCACGAGCTAAAAATGGAAGTCAAAATTTTGCAAAAATTATAAAAGTATGAGTGCGTTCTGTAGGGAGCTTACTATTTTAACAGTTCAGCTTGTTCTTGGATACCTGTATATCACAGTTTCAAATAAATTACACACATTTGGTTCAGAATCAGATATTGACTCAGGAGCAGCTCTGATCCTTCCATTGTGAGCAATAATGTAGTATACTTGGTAACCTTTTTATATTTGGTAAGAGTGCACAGTGATTAATGATTACACAGTTCCATATGTGACAGTCATGAATAATGTCACTTTTAATGGTGATATTTTGCCATCAGAATGATATATCATGATGCTATACCCTCTGATAAAATATAATACTCAGATTGTTAATTCTACCTATTCTATACATACTTTCTGTCATACTGTGGCCAGATATGCAAAGGTAAATAGGAGTTTATAACACATTTGATCATGGATATCTTTTGAAGTATATTCAGAATCAATAATTATACCTTGCATTAAACAACTGATTATTGTTATGTTTAGTTCACAATAAAAATATGGTTATTTATTTCTATAGTGTATGTTGTTGGACAACTAGCTTTAGTTATCCAAACCACTGTATCTGTTGTTCACTACCTCCAAAGCGTTGAGGAAGCTGCTAACATTGTAAACATAATTTTTACTGTTGACATTTGAAGGCAAAACAATTCATGGAAATTTGATTTCAAATTATGTTAAGGATTTATCAAGATATTTATGTTTGTGATTACTTATCCAGGGTTCTAGACTCAACAAGATTATCCTCTGCATTGAGTAAGTACCTGAAATCTGAAACAACAAAGCCTCATATGTCAAGTGCAATGCAGTATTATTATTCAGCAGGACTGTCTGGTGTGAAACTTCTACTGAAAGCAGAGTGTGAACCAGGCAATAGGTAATTTTATTGAAATATATACTAGTAATATACTAATTAGATACGTAAGTTACGTACACCATTTTCCAGGTTTGACCTTAAACCATGGCATTGCGTCCCAATAATTAAAATTGACACTGATAGCATTCACTTGTGGTTTCATGAGTTCAGTTCAAGCTCAGACCCCCCCCCCCCCACTTGGAAAATATAATGTGATTAGCCAGTGGACACAAATTAGTAATAAGATGCCATTTACTATAGACTTTTGCATATTCAGTTGAGACAGTAAGCTTTGTGGAGAGGATTGCACATACTTGACATGAAAAAGTCAGCTACCCTAGTACCTACTTAAAAATTGTTTCAAAATCAAAATATCTATGTACATATTCTCTTCTTTAAACATTGCAAAGGTGTGAGAGCATGCATAATCATACCGCTCACACACAATGTGTGCAAAGCATCACATAACCTCGCATGTCACTTATCATCTCAGCACAGCACTGCTCCATCCTTAAGCATTGTCATCCTAAACTGGCAGATTGTCTGTGCATCCTTTTTCTTAAGTTTGCTTTCTTTTCCCACTTCCAGAGCACTTCCTGTTTCACTTGGAAATACCTCTTCTTTGATTCTCTTTTGCCTTCCAAAATTTACTCTCAATTTCTGCTTAACATTCTCTTCAGAAACCCTTGCCTCTCCTGTAACTAGCTCTGCCTTTTCAGAGCTCTTTTATTCATTATATTTCCTGTACATCATTTCTTTTTGCTCCTATAACTTGCAGCCAATTACTCCTCTGTAGGGTGGCTCCAACAGATGTTCCTTCAACTCAGGAATAAACACAGGCCTCTCTGCAATGACCATAGTTGGTTTTTCAGTCAACTCTTCTGTCATAACACAATTTAGAGTGTTATCATCCTGATCTTCTCTTGTTCCTCTATCCAATCCCAAGATTCCTCTTCTCCACACCTGTCAACTACTTCAGCCACTGTCATCTGCTTGACTGAATGGCTGGCTATCCCTATCATTTAAGGCATCCAAAACTACCTTCTCGTGGCCAACCCTTAAGACGTTATCCCTTAAATCCACTCCAAACCCATACGTATTCATTATGTCCATGCAAAGAATCACTTCACTGACAGTGTCTGCAATGGAGGATGTGGTTGATAAATTCGAGAAGACCCAGCCATAAGCATATGTTAACTTTTCCCACCACTTTAACAAAGCTTCTAGTTTGCTTTGTTACAGACAACGGTGTAATCTTTAGTAAAAGAGCTCAAACAAGGCTGAAGGTGTCTGGCTATATCAGGTTGCACAGCAGACACTGAAGTACTCTTGTTTCAACTGTAAATGTAACTGGTTTACCTTCAGCAAATCCAATAAGAATCAAGTTTCCACTGATCCTTTGAAGCATGATGACTGTGTGCTGTTCTGGAGCTTTAGTCCAATAGGTGTGGTCAAGCCCTTCTCTCTGTATTTTATTGTCCCAACAATCCGCATGAAAATGGCCACATTTCCTACATCATAATACTTGTTTTATGCCCCTTTCCCATTGTTCAATTCATTGAGACACTCTTGACCCTTTGAACTGTTTGTCTTGTCTCACTTCTTTTCTGCCTCCATTGTAACAATACAATAACAATATCGCTGCTCCAAAGCGATACTGGGATTTTTTGCTATAGTGTGAAGACTTAAATCCATTGATGTAGCTGGATGGTAACTTGGCAGTTGAAAACTTACATCGAAAAGTGATGTAACCTCTTCAACAATTCCATCATTTTTGTTTTCAACAGAATTCTCTTCATCACTTTCTTTGTCCTGCGTTTGTTCCACCCATTCTTTAATTTTCTTTGCTAAGGGTTTTCCAAGCATCAGCCAACATGTACACACAGTCCTTCATGTTGATTTTCTTAATAAAATCGGTAACCCTGTCCTCGTCCCATTCAGCTAACAAGAGACATCGAAGTAGCTGTTTCCAGTACATTCTTTTCATTTTTTTCAATGGCGGCCTGGTCCATAGGTTGGAGAACAGTGGTCACGTTTGGGAGAAGGAATTGTAGAACAAAATTTTTATCAAATTTATTGCTGTTTAACACATCAAGAGATGGACGATTTGGGGTGTTGTCAATAATGAGGAGCACTTTTCCCATTTTATTTTGTTCTTTGCAGAATGTTTTCATACTTAGTATGAAGTCATTTTCAAACAAATCCTTAGAAATATCAATTGACATCCATACATTTTTTGAGACTTATAAATCATGGGAAGGGTCTTAACATTTTTGAAGCAACGTTGCCTTTTACTTTTTCCTATTACTAACAGTTGCAATGCATGAGAATGACTTGCATTAGCACAAACCAGTGTAGTCACTCTGTCTTTGTTTACTTTAAAACCTCTGGGGTAGAGGTTTCACAGTGGGAAGCAAAAAGATTATGCTGGCAGAGAAAGCCAGTTTATGCTGGTTTCATCAGGTCTGTACACATCGTCTCTGCTGAAACCATTTTTAACAACCATATCAAGAAATTTTAGTTTGACTGTTTGGGCAGCACCATGGTCCGAAGTTAACTTTTCTCCTAGAATTTCTAATTCTTGGATTCCGCGGTGTTTTTTAAAATTATGTAATCACCCCGCAGTAGCTTTGAAATCAGTGGCCTATTATTGAATTCTAGTGCCTTTTCTCACAGCATAGTGCCTAAAATGGGTTCACCCAAGCTTCTTCTGCGTGTAAACCAAATGTAAATGGCATCTTCCAAAGCCATTACACATTGGCTGCCCACAATGTTATTCTGTTTTGTGACCCTTCTCCAGAATCCAATTTTTTGGCATATTTTTCCAGTTTATCTTTTTGTGCTTTTATGTCACTTATGGTTGAAGTCCCCACATTGTAGATTTTAGAAAGAGATGCCCCACTTTCACATTAAGATAATGTTTTCAAAATTTCTAACTTAGTTTCATTTGTCAAAAAAATAAGTTTCACTTTTCACTAGTTTTACTAATAGGTGTAGTAGCCATTGCGAACAACACTTAAAAGTACCTGTACTCAAATAAATATGTAAGTTGTATTGAAATTAATAGTTGTCTTGATTATTCATCTCTTCTTTCACAGCACTAACACTTAACTAAAAATGAACTTTTTCATGTGAAAACTTACTGATTTTATTGGACGCGTTTCGGCTTACGTATCCGCCTTCTTCAGCTTTGGTAACAGACTGCCAGCATTTTGTAACGGTTGTGTGGAAGGTGAAGTGGGGGTGGTGTGTGGAGGAAGGTTAAGTGAAATTAATAGCGTAAACAAATGTACAAATATATACGTTTTATATAAACATGTACATTAACACAAATGTACACAACGCTATACAATAACGCAATCATGCAAAAGACTCGGAAGTGACTGACTTAGCGTGTAACAGGTGCAGACAAGCACCCACTCCACTCATCCTTGAGTGGAGTGAATGCTGATGGGTAATGTAACTCATTACCCCTCTTGTGCCTAGCCACAACACTGCGCTTATGGTACCGCCGAGTGCTGAAACTACACTCAGTCCAGACTTGGTAAAAAAAATGTGTATTCGTTTTTTGTTGGATCCGGATTTTTGAGGTCTGAACTTTCAAGGCTCCACTGTATATGCCTTCTGCAGTTAGGCTGGTTGCCCACAATGACTCTTGATCTACAGTGGTCCTTTCTCTGTTCTACCTGTGAATCTTGAATACTTATGAGAAAAAATGGAAGTAGCACAAAAAATGAATGAAACTGATCTGGAAGAATACAAACCGAAAGACAAATCTGTACCCAAGTTGTACAGAACAGTAATCAAAAGGAACTATTGACTAACTCATGGTCTGATCTGTTGCTGAGTTGCTTTAGTGTAGACATAAAGCCAAAAACCTGTTAATGCTTGTAACAAAATTTTCTTGGTATAGGCCTAAAGAATAGTAATGCCATTGTTCAAAAGGGAGAAAGGAAGGTTTTATTTATTTATATTGTAACATGACATAAAATAGGACCAAAAAGCACTAATAATTGATAAAAGAAAAAGCTGAAGGTAGAAAGAAAAATAAGAACTTATAACCTGAAGATTGATAACCCAACACTACGAAATAAAAATTGACTAAAACACTGACTACGACTTAACCCAATAGATTGGAGAAGGTGAAGGAACAAGAAACTAGGATGTAACCCAAAGTGTGACCACAATCATTGTAACCCCAAAATGTAGCTAATAAATAAAATGTAAAATAAATGCACTAAATCAGATAGGGCATAAATGAAATGTAAAATATATAAACCATAAAAATAAAATAGATATATTATGTGTGTTAAATGTGTAACGAATAAATGTGTTCATCTCTGTAAAAGACGTGTGTGTTTAGTGTGTTCACCTCACACTGGTGTCGTTACATCAATCCTTGCGCTAACGAAGCCCGTAGCGATGTTTTAATTACTAGTACAACGCAGTAGTAACCTTACCTGTTATTACATAAGGTTTTGTGAATCCCGGGTGGCGCCAAATTGTTTATAGAAAACAATTAAACTTATTAAATAATGTGTTAACAAAGGTGTTCTCAGCGATGACGGCCGGGGTATTCAAATCTGTTCCCGCCTGTTCGACCTCCTGAATCGAGCGGGTAGTTTGTCGAATTGCAGCGTGAGCGCTGGCCGTCAAATCTAGTTGTTAGCTAACAAGTACAAATTATACAATACACTCCCTATGAAATAAAAACAATGGTTACACTCTGTACTAGTTACTTTAATTATTGATTTGTAATGTTTCAGTCTGACAAGAAAATTATATTTGTTTATTAATAAATTTGCACCGACATTAGTTATGAAACAATTTTTCTCAGGTTGACGA
Organism: Magicicada septendecula; assembly: GCA_034769895.1. NCBI lineage: Eukaryota > Metazoa > Arthropoda > Insecta > Hemiptera > Cicadidae > Magicicada > Magicicada septendecula. The sequence goes on from CM068368.1 coordinate 443,201,468, forward strand.
AATCGATTTTGTAACGAGTTATTCAAGCCAGTATGGCGACTGTTCTGTTTAGTTTACAATTGTACTCGTTCAAAATCTGGAGTTCTTTTGATTACAAGAAAACGATTCCTTATGATTACAATAAAAAGTACATTGCCTTATATTAGTTGTACTGAAATAATAAGGTGTATGGTTATAATTTGTTCTGTAGTGTAGTTAAGTGTGTTTCTAAAGTTCGTATTCGATCAATAGGTTATATTCTAAGTTAACAAATTTTCAGCGTTTTATTTTTCTTAATTAATCTTTGAAAGAGAATATACGGTTTATAGTGAGAGTTCAATTTACTGTGAGAAATATTTAAAGTGAGTTTATTCCTGGAATTTGGGTAATTCAATTATACTTATCAAATCAGGCGACTTGGTAAAAACAGTCGTCAGTCAAAAAGGTATTTGGGCTGCATTAGTCATCAATTTTCAGTAATCTTGGGGCTTAAGTATGTCTTGCGTCCTTTTCATGTTAGTTGTAGACAATTTTTTCCTTTAATTCTTGTGTAAAATGGTCCTTGGCATCAGTTAATCATCATGGTCTCTCGTCTTCTTCTTGTTGGTACATAATTTTGTATTTTGATTACTTTTATACGTTTAAAAATGAAAATTTAGGTCATTCAATAACTGGCGTCTATCTTGACGAGCGTCACTTTCAGAATATCATAAATTAACGGAAAAATTCGTAACCAACGTCTGTTGTCATGGTTATGGATAAATTCTGATTGGTTAATCTTGGTTTATTACCATTGTTATCAAATTTGAATTATTATTCAAAATAGCTGCATATCTTCTGAATGATTATATTCTTCTGTCTTCCTCCCCACATATTAAATATTATCACTACTGTTATTATTTCCTATCAAAGATTGTTTTGATACCACATAAGGTTGTGTTCTATAAGATATTAACTTTTGTATAATTATGTTAACATTTGTTAATTACATTTCTTTTTTAATTTAAGTCCTTATACAAACATTTTTCCTTTAATATGCTTTACAAATTATCCTTGGTTAATTACTCGCCTTGGATTTGTTAATTTGTTACAAATTGTAGTTGTTTGTTTTTTACAGTTAGGCATTTCCTAGGCCTAAGTAGCCATTGCTTATATTTACTTATTTCCTACAAATTACATTTCATTTTAACCTAATGAGTTTTGTTTTGTTATTATAATTGGTTGTGTTATTTGTTGATGTGTTTTGGATCTGTTTTTGTGTTATTTGTATGTTTTATATTATTTTACACATCATGGATTGCTAATTATTTACCAACTGATTTTCTCGTTTTCTAAGTTCTGCATGTTTATTTAACTTGCCATTGTTAACAATATGGCTCTTACTTAATATTTTTTATCACATAAAATATTACATCTAGGCCTATGGTTTGTACAATTCTTCCAGCCATATCCTATTCATAAATTTGATTAAACAATTATTTAACAATTATTATGTAGTGTTAGCTTACAGTTCATTTCCTTTTATACCATTTTTTTGGGTGTTAAACATCACACCTTTTGAATTAACTTAAATAATTATCCCTTATAACATGGGGTGTTTATTGATTTTGTTTTTAAATTCTTATTTTTTTACATAATCTTTACTTTCCTTCCATGATAACACTATCTGTTTCCTCTTTCATGGGATTCTCCCTTTTAACTACAATTGAATTCAATTAAACTTAACAATAAGATTCTTTTTTAATTAATACTGTTATTATCACTCTTCAGTGTTCATTACTTCTTAATTAATTGTTTACATCTAATACTATTCTTAACAACATTCTTAATTACTAATATTGTTCACCATTAATCATTTAGCGTTTCTTATTGATTTACTATGTGTTTTTTCTATCCTTCACTATTTTTCATAACACTATCATTTACACTATTCTTATTTACTCATTACCTTCACTTTTAAATTATCTATTGTTTATTATAATTTATTTAGTGTTTTTTCTTTATCACTTTACTTTGGGGTTTTTACACTTCCACTTTTGCACTCTTTAAATGTTTTTATTTTAAGTGTTTCTAAATGGGTAATCCCTGTAATCACTTTCTCTTTCGTATTTACTAAAGTTTATTTTCTCACTACCTTACTATCTCTTTCATTACAAAATATCATTAATAATATTAACAAGTTTGTCTCTATCGATTTCATCATTACATCTAACTCTAATTTGTGGGTTAGTGTATTTTTATTTCTAATAGTATTTAATTGGGTTTCATCACATATCAGTTACCTTTGTCAATTAATTGATAATAATATTTATTATTTACTTAGGTTAGTTATTGGTTTTGTTTCCAATATTACATTTGAGTGTACCATTTCTCCTGCTTGTATTCTATATTACTTGTTTGTGCCTTATCACTTGATTTCATTTTATTTCCCTTTATCGTTGGTTTGTTTCTTTTTCCTTTTTTCTCCTTCTTCACTTTCAGTGTATTTCATTTATATCTTGTTTTTCCACCTTCTCCTCTGGGTTTATTTTATTATGTTGCATTTAGTCATTCAATCAATTCCTTCAATTTGTTTCATTGTTGTTTGGTTTCGGTTTTTTCCCTTCTTCATTTGGTTTGGTCAATCACTTTCTTATTTGTTTTATTCTTGTTTGGTTTCATTGTTCCCTTCTTCTTTTGGTTCTTTTTATTTGGTCAATCACTTTTTTATTTGTTTTCGTCTTTTCCCTTCTTCCTTTGGTTCTTTTTATTTGGTCAATCACTTGGGTTAGGTCATGTCGTCGTTCGTCGTGTCATCGTCATTTTATTTTCTTTATATTAAACATTTTATTTTATACGAATTACTTTTTTATGTTCAGATTCATCTTTTTTATCCCTGGTATTGGGGTGGTTTATTTGTGTTGTAACAAATGAAAAGAAAAGAAACATGAATGTATAAATATAAGATAGGAAGATGGAAATAAAAAAATACCCTATTAAATAATAAACTAGCCAAAAGCAAGTAAAATATAATCAAGCTTAGCAAAGGTAATAATTAATACAAAAGTGACAAATGTTAAATGATAATAAAACAAATGTTAATGACCAATAACCACCCAGTGATGATATACTAAATAAACAAACAATGTGTGAAATATCAGGTGAAGTATAGAACTACATAAATAGAAATAAATGACAACGAACTATGTAAATAACATAGAGTAAAAGTAAAAGTGATAGTAGATAAATAAACCTCATGTGAAAGGAAAAGTGCAGTGTAAGTGTATACATTGTAAAATACAATAAAAAGCAGACTATATTAATATAGCAAAACTATCTTTAATAGTATGTTAGATAGTAAGAATATAAAACTAATTGTATCATTATTAATTTAAGTGATAGAAAGTAAGAAATACATAAAAATAAGGTAAAAGTTAAAATATTAGAGTGGAAGATGGGAGAAGGAGACACTATATTTTAGTGAAGGAATTTATAAGTGAGTTATATTGTTTAAAGTAGTGTTAAAAAATATGAGTATAAGAGTTTTGTTGTTGTAAGAACCATAGTATTAATAAACTTAGAAGACAGGTGAGATAGAAGTAAGAAAACAATTATAATTAGAAGTTAAATTTCAGGCATAGACCTGGTAAGAAAATATGTTAATAATATAAAAGGTGTGATGTTAAAAGCACCAATGTTTTTTTGTTAATTAGTTTCTTTAGAAAATGTTCAATGAACCACTAAATAAAGTTAATGCATATAAAAAGATGGTAAAGAATGTTGAATAGAAGTATTGTGAACCTAGGCTTTAGGCCTAGCATGAAGGAAGGAATTTTGTAAGTTTAAAGAGAAAACAATAACCAAAGGTCAATTAGAGTATATAATATGTTTAGGTATTTAAGTAAGAAAGCCAGGTATAAAAATGTATAAATAATATTCAGTTTAAAGATAATTACATAAAGAAATTATCAATAGGGAAAATAAGAAATATGTTATTAATTAATCAAAAGTAACTATGAGTGATATCAAAATAATCTTTAGTAAAAAAGCAAAACAATTGTGTTAGTATAATTAATATTACTGCTAGCATAAGAAAGTAATTACAAGTTAAAGGATTTTTATAAATTTGAACAGAAATAAAATGTTAGAATATAACAATGTTATAAGATATTGGCCAATGAGAACTAGTATGTCTTGAAGAGTAACCATGACAACTAGAGTTTGTTACATATTTTGACCGTTGAAATCTGGTACTTCATTATTGACTAGCATAGAGGGTGGACGTATGGAGCCCTTGAAGACAAATAAATCCTAAAATCATTAAGTTTTTCTAAATTTGAATGAAGAAGTTATAAGAAGAATATATAAATTAACTATTGATGAGATGCTAAATAATTTAAAACAATTATATAACAAATATTGTTACAACACAAATAAGCCACCCCAATACCAGGGATAAAAAAGATGATTCTGAGTATAAAAAAGTAATTTGTATAAAATAAAATGTTTAATATAAAGAAAATAAAATGACGATGACACGACAAACGACGACATGACCTAACCCAAGTGATTGACCAAACGAGAAGAACAGAAAGAAGAAGGGAACAACAAAACAAATAAGAAAGTGATTGACCCAACAAAAGGAAACAAAACAAGGAATTGAATGACTCAATGCAACAAAATAAAATAAAACCAAAGGAGAAGGTGGAGAACCAAGATATAAATCAAATACACTGAAAGTGAAGAAGGAGGAAAATGAAAAAGAAACAAACCTAAGATAAAGGAAAATAAAAAGGAAATCAAACAATAAGACACAAACAAGTAATAAAGAATAAAAGCAGGAGAAATGGTACACTCAAATGTAATATTGAAAAAGAAACCAATGACTAACCTAAGTAATAAAATAAATATTATTATCAATTAAGTAATAAAGGTAAATGATATTTGATCAATTAAAGAATGTTAAATATAAAAGCAAACTAACCCACAAATTAGAGTTAGATTAATGATAAAATCAATAGAGACATAAAATTGTTAATATTGTCAATGACATTTGTAATGAAAGAGATAGTACGGTAGTGAGAAAGTAATTATAGGGGTTACCCATTTAGAAACACTTAAAACAAAAACATTTAAGAAGTGCAAAAGTGAAAGTGTAAAAACCCCAATGTAAAGTGATAAAGAAAAAACACTAAATAAATTATAATAAACAATAGATAATTTAAAAGTGAAGGTGATGAATAAATAAGACTAATGTATTATAAAGAATGTTAGTTGTGAAAAATAGTGAAGGATAAAAAAATATACACTTAATAAATCAATAAGAAACACTAAAGGATTAACAGTGAAAATTATTAGTAATTAAGAAAGTTGTTAAGAATAGTATTAAGTGTAAACAATTAACTAAGATGTAATGAACACTGAAGAGTGATGATAACAGTATTATACCCTGATTAACGAAAGAAAGTGACTGGCGGAGCGGCCGCGCGGCGACCGAGTTTGTAGTAAAAACATTCCACGTAATAACCTCGTGGAAACGTAAAATACAGGGCTAGAGATGTCTAATGAACTGTATTTTAATCATGAATTAAAGACGTTTTTAACAAACTTTTCTAATTTTTAAAATCTTTTTTCAATTAATTTACATTGAGAGTTAAATAAAAAAATACACGAATTTGAATTAAAAATTTAGGGTTTATTGTTTTTATTACGTAAGAACTCAGAGGTTAAGCATCGGAAAACCTTTCTTGTAGACAAATGGTAGTCCACCTTCTTTAGTACACTGTATCAAAAATTGAGATTCTTACGAATAATATTAACGACGTTATTAATTTTTTCCAAATGTACTGTTAACTCCGTTATTAATAATTTTTTTCATTGAGTTTTTTCACAGTAAGCATAACAAAATTGTATTCATCAATAAAAAGTGGTAGGTATGTAACCTTCAAATATTACGAAATATAACCGCAATCAGTTAATATAGGAAAATTAGAACTAACATTGCTCAACGGCGCGCCATCGAGTCAAGGTACAGTAACAGCCCAAAGAAAGTGGTGCATACGCTCACGGCTCACACATTGACACAGCCAACTTGCTACGAGTCACCAACCTCTCATATAAATATACAGAGATTTTAGTTATCTGTCTACTTATTTAATCTAATCTATCTACCTGGAGATCTGTCAAAAACGTACATCTGACCAGACTTTTGTGGTTTAGTTGAACTACATGCTTTTTATAACAGATGATCTTGAAAGTTTATCACTCTTTTGCGGTACGGTATTTATTGTTTTCTTGTTAATAAACTATTTTTGTTTTGTGATCAGCTTTAATACTACTAATTGAAGTGCAATGTAATTACTGGGAAATTGTTAATGCCATTCAAATTTCTCAACAACTAATTATTTAACTATGAAATACAGTTTACAGTTTAAAACTACCGACCAAAGCTCGGTCTACCAGATATTGCATAATTATAACAGTATTTTACTGTTATAATGTATTGAAATGTAAAAAACAATTAGTAAACTACTTGTTATTAGCATTGACAAATAAATAATAAAGACAGTAAGGTACTTACAAGTATTGTAGTGTTCTTCAGCTTTTATGGAATCCGCTCATAAAATATGTGTATAAATCATAAAAATACACTATTAAAACACTCTATAAGAAACACTTATTAAAACACGTATAGCTGTGAGTTAGTAGTTTTCAAACGAAGACGGTAGCACGCGCGAATAAAATGGGTCCACTAGGTTCTGACTGTACTTCCGCCGCAGAGCTCCACGCACTGCTCTCTGTGAAATTCACTTTATATATTAATCCATTGTAGTATTCCTATCACGTACAAGGTGTAAGTTGTATATGTCTTCTACACTTAGTTATCTAAAGAGAGCGTCACGCAAATCTCATTCATGTACAACTTTTAACAACTGAGTTAACAGGACATTAGAAAAAAATTAATAACGTCGTTAATTTTAATCGTAGGAATCTCAATTTTTGATATATTGTACTAAAGAAGGTGGACTACCATTTGTCTACAAGAAATGTTTTTCCGATGCTTAACCTCTGAGTTCTTACGTAATAAAAATGATAAACCCTAAATTTTTAATTAAAATTCGTGTATTTTTTTATTTAACTCTCAATATAAATTAAATGAAAAAAGATTTAAAAAATAAGAAAAGTTTGTTAAAAACGTCTTTAATTGATGATTAAAATACAGTTCATTAGACATTTCTAGCCCTGTATTTTACGTTTCCACAAGGTTATTAAGTGGAATGTTTTTACTACAAACTCGGTCGCCACGCGGCCGCTCCGCCAGTCACTTTCTTTCGTTAATCAGGGTATAATTAAAAAAGGAATCTCATTATTAAGATTAAAAGTATCCAATAGTATTTAAAAGGGAGAATCCCATGAAAGAGGAAACAGATAGTGTTACCATGGAGTGAAGGTAAAGATTATTTAAAAATAAGAAGTTAAGACAAATCAGTAAACACCCCATGTTACAAGGGATAAATATTTAAGTAAGTTCAACAAGTGTGATGTTGTTTATCACCCAAAAAATAATATAACATGAAATGAACTGTAAACAAATATTACCTAATAATTGTTTAAGCAAATTTATGAAGAGGATAGGGCTGGAGGAATTATACAGACCATAGGCCTAGATGTTGTATTTTATGTGATCAAAAATAGTAAATAATAGCCACATTGCTATTATTGGCAAATTAAATAAGTAAGAAAGTAAAGCAATGTATGACTTAGAAAACGAGAAAACCAGATAGTAAATAATTAGCAATTCATGATGTATAAAATAATAGTAACATACTAATAACACAAAAACAGATCCAAAACACATCAACAAATAACAACCAATTATAATAACAAAACTAAGCTCATTAGGCTAAAATGAGATGTAATTTGTACGAAATAAGTAAATACCAATAATGGCTACTTAGGCCTATGAAATGCCTAACTATCAAAAACAAACAACTACAAATTGTAATAAATTAACAAAGAAATTAGCAAATCCAAGGCGAATAACTAACCAAGGATAATTTGTAAATCATATTAAAAGCAAAATATTAGAATAAGGATTTAAATTAAAAGAGAAATGTAATTAGCAAATATTAAAATAATTATAAAACATAAACTAACCCAAACTTATGGGATATCAAAATAATCTTTGAAAGGAAATACAAATAATAATAATAGTTAATACTTAGGAAGGATGATAGAAGAATAAAAGCAATCAGAAGATATACAAGGATTTTGAAAAGAATTCAAATATGATAAAAATGGTTTTTTGTCAATCTAAGCCAATCAGATTTAATTAGTAACCTTGACAACCACCGTTAGTTACAAAATTTCGGTTGAATATCATTACTCGTAAAGTGACACTCTTGTAAAACAGAAGCCAAATTTTGAATGGCCAAATTTTTAATTTAATATGTCAAAAAAGTAAACAAAATTCCAAACGATGAACCAATAAGAAGCAGACGAACAACCAGAACATTTCACTGATGCCAAGGACCATTTTACCAGGAAATTAAATGAAAATATGACTACATCCAACATGAAAAGGACGCAAGACATACTTAAGCCCCAAGATTAATGAGAACTGAATACGATTGCAGCCCAATCCAATTACGACTCAATGATTGATTATACAAAGTCGTCTGATTCGATAAGTATCCTTGAATTACCCAAATTCCAAAAATAAACTCACTTTAAATATTTCTAAAAGTAATTTGAACTCTCACTATAAACCGAATATTCTCTTTCAAAGATTAATTAAGAAAAACAAGACACTGAAAATTTGTTAACTTAGAATATAACATGTTGATCTATTACAAACTTTATAAACACACTTAACTACACTCCAGAACAAATTATAACCACACACCTTATTATTTAAGTACCAATAAAGTAAGGTAATGTACTTTTTATTGTAATCATAGAAAATATTTGTCTTATAATCAAAAGAACTCCAGATTTTGAATGAATACAATTATCCACTAACAAAACAGCAGCCATGCTGGACTGATAATATCGTTCCAAAATCGATTCGTCAACCCTAGAGAAAAGCGTCTCAAAACTAATGTCGGTGCAAATTTATTAATCAACAAGCATAATATTATTGTCAAACTGAAACATTACAAATCAACCATTAAAATAACTAGTACAGAGTGTAACCATTGTTTTTATTTCATAGGGAGTGTACCATATAATTTGTGTTTGTTAGCGAACTAGATTTGACGGCCAGCGCTCACGCTGCAACTCGACAAACTACCTGATTGAGTCAGTCGGTCTAACCAAGGCGGGAATTATTTGAATGCCCCGGCTGTCATCGCCGAGAACATCTTATTAATACATTAGTTAAGAATTTTAATTGTTTTCAATAAACAATTTGGCACCACCCGGGATTCACAAACCCCTATTTAATAACAGGTAAGGTTACTACCGCGTTGTACTGGTAATTATAGCATCGCTACGGACTTCGTTAGCGCAAGGATTGATGTAACGACTCCAGTGTGAGGCGAACACACTACACTATACATACATGTCTTTTACAGAGACGACTACAGCTAATCGTTACAGATTGGCTTCCATCGCGGGGCTTAAACGAGACACACGACATTATCAATCATTACAATATTATATAAAAAACTTGAAGGAAGTAAACCAAATTAATAGACGACCAATACTGGAGGAAGAACAGAAGATACCCAACCCAACCTGAGGAAACATAGGAATCTACAAGTCAGATGGACGCTGAACATTGAAATTCGATCGTTTGAATTTGGATCTCAATCAATCCACACAAGGAGGGATCCTTAGACGTTTTCCAGAAGAAGAAGAGGATCGCAAGAGAAGCTGCATTAAGGAATTGATGAGTATAAATTAAATACTTCACCCCAAAATTAAAACATTCAATTACCCACAGTAAATGAGCAATTTTATTTTTCACTTCACCAGTCACTAAATTAACTTTTCGAACTGAACTCGATTAAATAATCACTTTTGATAAACCACATCTATCACTGAATTTTGATTTTATATTAAACTATTTTAAAAAGTAACTTGCTAACAAAAAACTTAACCAAGTGAGCACTACTTCTCATTTGCAATAACTTACTTTTCATATTTTAAAATATCACATATTGTGTATTAGTTATAAGGAATATTATAAAATTATGTGCATTTATTAGTCTGTAAACCAACATTCTGTAGTCCAAAGAACTTTTCCCTGAGATAATATTATAATAAACGAACGAAGAAACAGACGCCATAACCAAGCATCCCTACAACCAGACTGAGCGGACTGACAACTGCGCAACTCGTAAACGCCGGAGCTATGATAAATGTATGTTTCATTTCCCAATTGTATTGACATAATTATATAAAAAGAGTTAAATAAATCTTCGTATCTATCAACCGCTGTATGTTTGATTAATTTAAAGAAGGTAATATAAGAATTTGGGACATAAACAATAAAAATACTGTGGTTGACGAATTCGACTCGGCCAGACAGTGGGAACCAATCAGACGGCGAGGTGGAAAATTTGAACTGAGCGAGACGAGAATACGGTCGACTTAGTAAGTATTAAGAAAAAGTATTAAACGGCTCGTTATGATTCAAAATAACAAAAGGTAAGTATGCTACATATAATTAACACTGGTAAAACGAAACATTACAAAGTGGCGCACCAACTAGTAGGGCTAGAGTTAATTGAAAAACTATACAATTAAATTAAATAGATTCTAGCGGCGGCTGCAGAATATGGAACAGGCAACACACGACACAAGATACAAGGCTAAGCAACGCGAGAAGAAGGCGGAAAAGGAAGCAGAGAGGTTAGAAAAGGAGACCGAGAAAGAAGTCAGAATGGAAGAAAGGGAGGTAACTTCGGTTGAAGATGTGGAAGAAATGTTAACTCCAGCAGAACCAACAAGAACTGCGGAAGAAACGAAATTAGATAATCTGATGAGAATTATAATGGAAGGGAATAACAAAACCAGCGAAACATTAAAACAGTTGGAAGAAAGGAGAAGGGAAGACAAGGAAGAATTAAATAAGAAATTTGAGTCAGTAAATGACAATTTTAAGAAACAGGATGAGAAATTGGACAAAAATAATGAAGAATTAAAGAAAACCAGAAAGGAAGACAAGGAAGAATTAGACAAGAAGTTTGAATCATTAAATGAAACCTTGACACAGAAAATGAAGGAGGAGAATAAACTGATAAGTGAAAAAATAGAGAAAAGTAATGAGAAAACCAGCGAAACCTTGAGACAAATGAAAGAAGATATCGAAACATTGAACGATAAAATCGAGTACAACCAAGATACATTGCAACAACAATTAACAGAGTACAGGGAAGAAATAAAGCAGACCGTAATGGAGACAGAAGAGAAAATAGACAGGACCCAGGAAACAGTGTTACAAGTCCGGGAAGAAATCTTAACCAAGGTAAACGAAGCTGAAGGTGAAAGCAAAAGGAAGATTGAAGGACTCCAGCAAGAAACAATTAATAAATTCGAACAAGTACAAACAAGAGTTGAAGAGAGGTACAACCAATTAGATGCGTCCGTAAGTGAAGTTAAGGGTACCACAACAGCCCAGGAAGGAAAATTAGAAGAATCCAAGTAAGAGAGTTACGCCTCCAAGAAGAAATAAACGCACTGAAGGACAGACCACTACTAAGTTCACATGACTCATGCAGTGAAAATAGGGAGATAGTTAATTTTAAGAACTACAAGCATAATCCCATTGAAGTTATTGAACGAGTGGAAGAGATTCTAGCAAGAACCCGGGAGACACGATGGACGATTCTTAAGGGCATGCTGGATGAGATGTTTAAGGAGGTCCACGATAATTGGTGGACGGCAGTGTGACCGGACATCCACAATTTTGCCGAATTTAAGGAACTTTTCAAAAATAAATACTGGTCTGAAGCGACGCAACACGTAGTACGGAACAACATGAGTAACGGCAGATTCGACCCGTACTTGGGACAATCTCCCACAGCCTATTTCTTGGGTAAGGTCAGTGTACCGAGAAATTTAGAGCCGAACATCCCAGAAGAATGTTTGGTAACACAGCTGGCATACCATTATGACGGGGAGATCACTAAAAGTAGACTGAGTGGGCGGATCAAGACAATCCAGGATATGGCCGCTTTATTGGGGGAGTATGAGCGAGAGAAACATTACTTACTAAATCGGCAGAAGAACATCCCGAATAACAGAAACTATGATATGAGAAACCACCAAAATGGGCCCCAGGGAAACAATGCACCGGCGAATAACCCACCGAACAATCCCAATAATTTCCGAAACTTCAATAACAATAACAACAGAAATTATCCAAGAAATAACAATCAAAATTACTACAATAATAATAGTAATCATAATAATTCTTACAACCGAGGGAATAACCAAAATGGTGGCAACTACAATAGACCCAACCACCAATATAATAATAATAACAACGAAGGTCAAAATCAAACATACAGGCGACGGGAGGCGGTATTACCGATGACCGAGGAGCAGGAGCGCTGAGAATGATAGAAGAAGCAGGGAACAAAGGAGAGACACGCCCTTAATAAATCAGCCAAGTAATGACCAGAGAACCCATATAGCTCGAATAAACTATATCATGGCTGAGGATAGGGATGACCAAGAGGACTATCGTGGAAACCATGAACCTAATCCCGGTTCCAGGAATGCTGAGGGAAGGAACAGATGGAACGAAGATGACATAGAACCGTATGAGTATGATCCGTACTGTGACGATCCCATAGAGAGATTTACAACCGCATATAATCTACAGAACCCACCGGAAAACCATATTGGTGGAGCAGCCCGAACAGTGGCCAATACAGGAAATGAATAAAACTAAGTAAGAACACTATCCAAAAGGGGACTGATATTAGAGATGACTGACACAGCATTAATAAAGGAAGAAGGAAGAAAAAGATGAAACTAATAATTAATAAAGGACAAACGAACATGGAAGTATAAGTATGAATTCTACTGTGAATTATAGTTAGAACCTCTGTAAGGTTTTCCAAATGGTCTTTAAAAGTCTTCCCAATAACTATGACATCGTCTAACTAAACAAGGCAAGTTTTCCATGTAAGGTCGTGGAGGACCAGATCCATCAATCTTTCAGACATTGCTGGTGCATGTCCAAATGGAATGATTATAAACTGGAAGAGGCCACTTTGTAACGGGGCATTTTCGGCCTGCCTGAGGCAATATGAAGAAATGTGTAATTTAAATAAAGTAAATAACATTTTTTTACAATGATTGGGACAAAACGTATAAACGAAAGGTAAATTCAGTGGTTGCAACGATAGCGACAGTGGCAGCACTGCTTGGGACATTAAATACAAAATTATTGAAACGAACAGCATTAATAAGCTGGAATTGTGCCAAGGTCAACCCATGACACACAAAACAGAGTAAACAAATTATGTAACGAACATCAGACCATATTACGTCAGAGCCTAGCCTAACGGTGGAATGCAGTTATATAACAAAAACAGTCTGCTGGCATAGTGATACAAACAAAAACAATGAGAATTGATCATCCAACCACGGCGACTTCATAAAATAGCGCCGGTGGCCTATTCCCAGTCTGAATTCAACGCTCGCGCGAGTGGTACCTAAAAGTTCTGGAACGTAATTTGCGGGCCCGCACCTTAAAGAATGTGAATAATATATTTCAAAATATGATTTAAAATCAAAATTTCTTATTAAAAATGTGATTAACAGTTTTCTTTACAATATACAATTCGGTAAATATGAAATAAAGTGAAAGTGCGCACGGAAAGTGATGTGACGTCGTCTGGACTAGAATTCGGACTCGAGGCAGATAAGTTTTACCTGGATATACACAGCATTATCAAAATTTATTATATTTTTTCAGAAATCCAAATCAAATGGGGCAAATTAAATAAAATGGGAGTTTAAGGGGAAAATTTTAAAATGGGTAGTATGTGAGCGAGTGTGGGGGTTTTGTTTAATTATATAGTAAAATAAGAAGTGCTGGTTTCCGCTTTCAAAATTAATCCTAGGTTTATAATAGTTATTGATTTCTATTCTAAAGAGAGAATCATGCATAATAAATGTTGTTATTGTTTTTCTATAAGATCGCAAAAAGTAGGAGAAGGGAAGGGGAACACTTGTCTATATAACATTTGAAATTAGGTTACGGGCTATATTTTCATGTTTTCTTTTATAAAACCATATTTTAATGTGAAAATGAATTAAAATAGTTGTGATGGTAATTCAGTTGTATTTTCTTAAATAACCAGTTCTGCACTTCCCGGTTCGCTGATTCGAACCTTGGTAACTTTTCCTTACAGTTGGCAACACAAGATGGCGCCCGAAGAAATTATTTGGAAAGCAAACAATTAAATATAATAAAAGTAAAATCCCTTAGGTTTAATTAAATATCTATAAATAGCAAACAGTACAATTGGCTTGTGAACAGGGACAATTTATATAAATACAATTATATAAATACAGCCTACTGGGAGAGCAGAACGGTTGTTTGAGGTAAAAAATAAATTTTTTTTTGCATACGTAAAAAAGACGTAAATATTGGTTATGTTTTGATAAAGGTAAAATATTGATGTTGATGTTTTGTAGCGGAAAAGATGGTTGTATTTAAGTAAAATAAAAAAGGGTATTATATAAATAAATTTTGAAATGAATGAAGTATAAATAAGGTACATAGGAGGTTACGTGAAGTAACACAAAGCGTTATGTAAGTAGAATACATTGTTGTGTGAAAAGTAGATGTGATATATTAGTATTTTTATTTAAAGTAATAATTTTACTATTACAAAATGGAGAATCAAGAATTAAATTTAGAAAGCACTCTTACGGAGTCAATGTTATCTGACAATGTATCGGCACAATCTACCCCGTCGACAACACGAGTTAGAGAGTTGTTGATGGAAGATATATTCAATTTAATGAAAACAATGTCTGAGAATTTGAGTAGTGATATCAATAAAATGAATAGTAGTTTTAACGTGAAGTTTGACGTTCAGAACAGTAAATTAGATGAACAAAAGAATAGTTTTGACAGTAAATTAGATGGACAAAATGTTAAATTCGATGAGTTAAAAAACCAAATTAAAGAAATTAATGAGCATTTAAACCGAACTAATGACATAATAGAAGATACCTTTAACAGATTAGAACAGAGTGTTGAGAAGTTAGGTGACAATGTTATAAGTATGACAAATATTAAAAATGACGAAATAGTGGAAGATGTAGTATTAAATAGTGAAGATGATGATATTAATTACAATTCTGAGAGTATAGTGGGGGTAAAGAATAATGGAGAGACAAATGATGAGAATATAATCAGAAATAGTACTGATGAATGTGTAGAATGTGATTATGAGATGTTAAGGTGTATTGATGAAGTAGAGAGAGAGTGGAAAATAATATAGTAGTTGAATGTGGGCAGAGGGTAAATTTTCCCTTTATTTTTTTTGAACCAGAGTGTTCACAGATGTCGTTTTTGCAGGGCAAGAGACCCGTATTAGTAGATGAATTGAAGTGTATATTGATGTTGTATAATGTTGTACCCTCTGTCGGTAATAATTGTGAGAGTGTGATGTGGTGTTATGAAGAGAGAGAGTTGTGTATTGAGAGAGAGATAGAATTATATAAGTTAAAAAGAAATTATGATGAATTGAGAAAAATATTAGAAGGGGTGAAGATGAACCATATAAAATGCTTACCTGTTGAAAGAGAGATAGAGAATTATTTTGATAATATCTTTATAAACGATAATGACTTACCTGACGTAATAGTGGAGGAATATAAAAATGATCGAACAACTTACCTGACATTGACCAATAATACTGATAGAGACTGGACAACAATAACTTATGTTGACAAGGTTTATGAAATATTAATAGGGAATAACCCTATAAATTATAATGGCATAATGAATGAAATAAAGGTAATGGATTATAATAATAATAATAATAATAATAATAATAATAATAAACTGTATGTGAATAACAATGATGCATGTTACAAATATATTAGATATTTATACGATGATGGAGGCTGAACTAAAAAATCAGTGAATGGGCATTGTTTAATATTGTAAATTTTGGTAACGACCTTGCAGATTTGGACATATGAAGTGTGAAACAATTGAACAGTTATTGACGAATACTTTGTAAATAATGTAGTGAATTCATTTGTGTGTATTATGAAATGTTAGGTAAATAATGTGTATATGTAGTAGAAAAATGTTGTGATAATAATAATAATATTATTAATATTTTGCAGTCTAAATAAATAATAAAATAATTATGAAGACAATAATTAATGACTTGTAAAATTTTGATAGTAATTGAAATATGTTGTGTTTTAATACTAAATTGAAGTAAATAATTTGAGGTGTTTAAATATTGTGATTGAAGGTTATATGTTTGAATTTTTATAATGAATTTAAATTATTTGATGAGATTTTAATTTGATAACGATGAATAAATAAATAAATGTCAAATGGTTTATTTTGTGGAATAACTTAATGGTTAAAAATATAGATTAATAATAAATTTGGAAATTTTGAGAATCCAATTGCAGTAAAGGATAAATAATAATAATGATGACAAATAAAAAAGTTAATGAAAAATTTTAAACAAGAATGTTTATAAGTTTTTATATAAATTATTTAAAAGAGAATTGTTTGTTTAATGTATGCTAATAATCAAGGTTAATGTTTATTTGTTTATTATTTTATGTAATGTATTATACAAGATGTGGGGATAATTTTGATGGGTAGATTGGTGCCCAAAGAAGTGACATAACAGTGTAGTGTGGAACTGCAATGGTGGGAGGTTGTAAATTTTGTATTTAATATTTTATGTTCATGATGGTTAAGCTTACATATAAAGGGGGTTAAACACCATCCAAACTAATAATGTCATTTAAGTATAAATTATTAAGTTTAGTGTTACAAAAGATATTTTACTTGTGATTCCCCAACTTTTCGGGCGGTCACGGCCTCACCGAACCCTGACCGTGGAATTGGTTTAGCTTTAACAGCTATGGTTGGGGCACATTACGATTACGCGCTGACCATACTGGCCATAGCTGTTATCGTTGTCAAGGTGTATTTTGAAATTGATGGGGGGTGAAATTAAGGGGAATCACCAAACTAGGGAACAGCGGCTGCCACTCTGTCCGAGGAGGGACAGCAGAGCCAGGTGGTAGACCCGCATTAAGGGCGCATAACTATAGAACACAGATATGTTGATATCTGAACCTTTTCAAATGTAACGCAGAAGCAAGGACACGGAGATGTCAAATTCCTCCAAAACTTCAGTCCTTGTGGACGCAACTGGACGCCACAGTCCAGGGGGGGGTCATAGTGTGTGTGGCAGGGAGGTTATCCAGGGGGGTAACGAATTAGAAATTTGTTGTATTTTAATAATGATGACTCGCTACTAAATAATTTTGTTTCAATTTGAAAAAATAGATGCACTAAATACTTCCTATATTGTTTTTATTATGTCTTATTGTGTTAATTGCATGTAGTAGGTTAGGAATAAGGATTATAAAAATATAATAATATGTTTTCAATGTGTTTATAGATTTTAAAATAAAATGAAATAAAGTTGTGATAGTTAAAATTTTCAATGGGTTGCAAAAGATAGAAGTTGGGTGATGAATATTTGTGGGATATATAGATCTGTCCAAATTGAAGTCAAAGTTAAAGAAATAGTAGAGATGAAGATAATGTGATGTTGTTTTGGAGTAATGTAATATAGAATTTTGAGAAGTATTGATGTTGACACAGTAGCAAGGGAGAATAATTGTAGAGTTTTGATTGATATATTGTTGTTTATAATTGATGATGTTATTTTGTTGTAGTTGTAGTAAGGTAATAAGATTGAGATTTTGGGGATGGCAATTTTGTAGTAGGGGGTAGTGTAATATGGGAGTCCGCAACATAATGATAAGTTGGGACGGGATTAGGTACCGATTTAGTAGGGAAGGGGTTGCCTTAGGTAGAATCCAGGAACCAAATAAGGGAATTGAGTTTTTTTGGGGGGGGGAGACACGTATCCTATGTACAAAGGGTTAGAGAGTATTTTTTTTTATATATTGAGAGAAGGTGGCGAATTGAGTTAAAGTAGTAAGTAGTTAGAGGTAGCGAAGGGTTAGTAGATTTTTTGATAGTGGGGTGTCATACTAGTTAAAGATTTTGTAAGGGAGTGTTAGAGTAATAAAAGGGTGATAATCAAGGGTGATAAAAGATTATGAGTAAATGCCAAGTTGATAAAGTGAATTATAATGAATAACGTAGAATCACCCAAATTAATGAAAGGGAATAATAAATGAAATGATGTGTGAAACGAAGATCGAAAAAAAAAAAAAAAAAAATTTGAGAAACGAATTAATAAAGGTCAATTGAGATTAAAAGGTAATTTTATGATTTTATATGCAAATTTAATGATGTTAAGTGTGTAACATTTTAAATACAAATTGTTTATTTTAAGATAATAATAATAATAATGTGAATTATGAATGTACTATGTTTTCTTATGTTATGTTATGTTGTTAGGTATTCTGATATATGTTAGAAGTAAGTAAAAAACAAAACCAGTGCTTCTTAGCGCAAACCAGCACCGCTAGGGGGAAACAGATCAGTTGGGGATATGGTGTTGTATAAGGCCACTATTTGATATTTGATTTGTTGTTTCAGTGTTTGGTGATGCTGTGGCGGCGGACCTGAGCTGGCTAGCGCGTCAGAGCAGGGGCGTTACGTATCTGTCTGACTCTACGGTGTTGGGATCTCGAGAGAGAAGTCCAGTATTGTCATTCAGGTGCGGTCACAGTCACCGGACCAAGGGTGAGTTGATTATTTTTTTTGTAAACCATACAGGGGGTTGTGGCGACCTATCCTGGCTGATCCCTTTAGCAAGTATGAATGTGTCAATGAGATTTTTTATGCTTCGGCATAAAATATCTCATTGAGGGGGTATTGTAACGGGGCATTTTCGGCCTGCCTGAGGCAATATGAAGAAATGTGTAATTTAAATAAAGTAAATAACATTTTTTTACAATGATTGGGACAAAACGTATAAACGAAAGGTAAATTCAGTGGTTGCAACGATAGCGACAGTGGCAGCACTGCTTGGGACATTAAATACAAAATTATTGAAACGAACAGAATTAATAAGCTGGAATTGTGCCAAGGTCAACCCATGACACACAAAACAGAGTAAACAAATTATGTAACGAACATCAGACCATATTACGTCAGAGCCTAGCCTAACGGTGGAATGCAGTTATATAACAAAAACAGTCTGCTGGCGTAGTGATACAAACAAAAACAATGAGAATTGATCATCCAACCACGGCGACTTCATAAAATAGCGCCGGTGGCCTATTCCCAGTCTGAATTCAATGCTCGCGCGAGTGGTACCTAAAAGTTCCGGAACGTAATTTGCGGGCCCGCACCTTAAAGAATGTGAATAATATATTTCAAAATATGATTTAAAATCAAAATTTCTTATTAAAAATGTGATTAACAGTTTTCTTTACAATATACAATTCGGTAAATATGAAATAAAGTGAAAGTGCGCACGGAAAGCGATGTGACGTCGTCTGGACTAGAATTCGGACTCGAGGCAGATAAGTTTTACCTGGATATACACAGCATTATCAAAATTTATTATATTTTTTCAGAAATCCAAAACAAATGGGGCAAATTAAATAAAATGGGAGTTTAAGGGGAAAATTTTAAAATGGGTAGTATGTGAGCGAGTGTGGGGGTTTTGTTTAATTATATAGTAAAATAAGAAGTGCTGGTTTCCGCTTTCAAAATTAATCCTAGGTTTATAATAGTTATTGATTTCTATTCTAAAGAGAGAATCATGCATAATAAATGTTGTTATTGTTTTTCTATAAGATCGCAAAAAGTAGGAGAAGGGAAGGGGAACACTTGTCTATATAACATTTGAAATTAGGTTACGGGCTATATTTTCATGTTTTCTTTTATAAAACCATATTTTAATGTGAAAATGAATTAAAATAGTTGTGATGGTAATTCAGTTGTATTTTCTTGAATAACCAGTTCTGCACTTCCCGGTTCGCTGATTCGAACCTTGGTAACTTTTCCTTACAGTTGGCAACACAAGATGGCGCCCGAAGAAATTATTTGGAAAGTAAACAATTAAATATAATAAAAGTAAAATCCCTTAGGTTTAATTAAATATCAATAAATAGCAAACAGTACAACTTGGGGTCAACAAAACTGTCTTTCTTGATGAAGACCCACTTGCCAATATCCGCTCTTCAGGTACGATGTGGGAAACCACTGTGCTCAAGACAGCATGTTGAGTGTATCGTCGATGCGAGGTAGTGGATAGTAAGTTTTCTTTGTCACGTTGTTCCAGTAGTCTATGCAGAAACATAACTCACTGTCTTTCCTCGCTACCAGCACTACTGGAGAAGACCAACCACTTGAAAAAGGCTCAATTATTCCCTCTGTCAATGTATTCTGTACTAACCGAGACATTTCCTCCTGCTTAGTTAACAGAGGTCTTCAAGGAGGTTGGCGAATCGATGTTGTGTTCCCTGTGTTGATGCGATGTTATACACTAGAGGTTCTACCCAATGACTGGCCCCAAACTCCAAAAGAATCTTTTAACTCAATAAAAACTATCTGAGTCCTTTTACCTCACCACTTGAGAGATCGTCAGAAGATCTCTTCAACAGTTCCTGAAGTTCCTCTGGTAATTTTGAAGTGTCTGAAGCACTGGATCTTCGTTGTATTATTTGTTGTGGCTACCCAGACCACAGGAGATCTTTTACCTAGGTGCGTATTCCTTTGTAAAGTAATAGTCTGATCCAAAAAATTCGCCACTCTTATCCAAAAAAATAGGTACATTTCGTATGGTACATTTTAGTAAACTTTTGGCAATTAGTATGCCTGGTGTGCTGACAGGCTGGGGTCCAAATATATAGCACTGGTTGCTCCTAGTATCTACCTCAGTTCTAACCATGATGAAATTTCTGGAGTTTGGCAGGATAGTTATGACAGGATTTATCACGTCCATTGATTTTTCTGGTGTATTTGTTGTGGAGAGCATTATTTCTTTTCCGATTCTCCTGTTTTTGAAGTTGACTATAAAAACATACACATTCATAATGCCCACCCCAAGAATTGCTTCATCCACAATGACTGCAACAAGTACTTGGTGATCAAACTCAAGTCAACCAAGGCATAGGTGTATCTCCATTTTTCCAAACACTTCTACAGGCTTTCCAGTAGCTGTTTGCAAGCTGCAAGAAATCCAGATGGGCTTAAGATTTTTCACCACATCAGGGTGCACTATGGAGACTGTGGCACCAGTGTCAACTGTAATAGAGGTTGGCCTTTCTTGAACGAATCTGGTAACTACCAAGCTTCCACTATTTTTCTGAAGTGTAGAAATTGGATATTGTCTAGGGGCTTCATTCCTCCAGTTAGTCAGCACACGCCCCGGTGTACTGACTACTGTTCGTTTCCCTGCTGCTGAATGCTGGACCAACAGTCTCGTAGGTGTCCAGGTTTCCCACATATATAACACTTCGGTCTTCTATCCTATCTTACTTTATTCTGTGATGCTGATCATTGGGGCTCTGTCACTTGTTTTTCTCTTCGTCGTCTATGCCAGTGTGATCTTTTAGTGTGCGCACTTTATGATTTGCCCAACTAGACACTGACTTTGTGGTCTCAAATTGTAAAGCATAAGTACACTATTCTGGTGTTTTGGAATACTCGTAATATTTGTTGTAGTTCACTATCTCTGACACCGTCAGTAAATGTTTTTGCATTGTAAACCTCATTCGAAAATCTTCTGGTGCTTCAAGATAGAGCAGTCTAATCACTCTATCAATGTGTGCTTCAAGTTCTTGAAGATTCTCCCTGGAATGTTGTTGTCTTGCCCTTAATTAAGAGCAGTACACATCTAGCAATTATTTATCACCATACTGTAATTCTAAAGTTTTTATCAATTCAGTGTAGGTGTTCTGGCTGTCAGGTGGCACTTACATAGTAGCTGTGCTGCAGGCCCTTTTAAACCAAGACTGACTGAAACTCCATTGTCTTTCTCCACCCAATTATGTGCACAAGCAGCGGCTTCATATTACTGAAGATACATCGCCCAATGAGTGCTTCCATCAAATGTTGGAGCCTTGATTTTAACTGCCCCAACTACAGGCAAATCGACTTTCTCTGTTTTCTTATTTTCTGTGTCTTTTTCTGTCTTTACCATTGGTACAGTCTGTTCAGCAATCTGTTTTGAAATGCATGGTTGTATTTTTATGAACTGCTCGACATAATTTTTAATTTGATCTCTTATATTTGCAGTTGAGTTTTGTACTTCACATATTTTATTTGACATAGGTTCTTCTACGGCAGACTTTTCTGTAGACATAGCTTCTTCCAGACTCGAGACAGATTTTTCTACTTCAGGTATTTTTAATGTTACTGATTCTTATACTCCGATATTCTAGTAACTTGTTTATTAAGTTCACATGGTAATAGACCCAGCTCTGCAGAGGTATGTTGTTGCATCTGCTTTTGCTCCTGTCTGCGCTTTGATACAGCTGTTTCGAGCTTATGTTTCTCATTTTGTCATTCTTCTGACTCAAGCAAGAGTGCTTTTTGCCATTCTTCTGTCTCTTCTCTTTCCTGTCTGCATTTCTCATCCTGTCGTTTGTCTGCTTCTTCTGCCTCCTATTGTCGTTGTTCCTCTGTCTGCAACAGCGGTGCCTGGAAATTTTCCATTATCTGGATGGCATCTATGTTTGCAGATAAATTACAAATTTCACTAGTCTTGTCAAAGGTTCTGTCTCACTTTTGACCCACTGTTATGACAGTCTCATAGATTTTCATGTGGTACAGTTGAAACAAAATACAGACACCAATGAAATCACTAATTACCAGCTTTAATGAGTCACAAATAACAATTTGAAATCAACTAGACACTCTCATACAGTAATTCAAGTTAAATTTGTCCACACACAATATAATGTCAACTATTAAGAGTTCTGCACTAATTATAATACAGTAATCACTTTCCACAACTGCTTGATTCACACTGAATAAATTACCAACTGTAACTAACTTCTAAGCTGGCCGCTGTTGCTTATGTATAGTCTGCCCAGAATAATTTTCCATTATTTTGGCAGTGTACCAGCATAATTTGCATAGTTTCAAGTACTAGAACAGTTCGGAATAGTACTATTCTACACAGCCTTGACAGAGGCGCTGTACCTGCTTGGCTAGCCAAGAGTCGTGTAGAACTGCTGTTCTGTTCTCATCTGTTCAAGAGTGTTCCGTAATTGTAACAATACTATTTACATATAATTTCTGTTCTTCATTTATTTTATTATACATATTAGCACCACAACCGGCTTTTGATCTTAAAAATCGAAGACCATATCTGAAATCATAAAAAAAAATACATTTAAAAACCTCCTTTGAACTGATCATTGATCAGAAAACAATTTTCTACAGAGTAGTGTTTTCTTTCCAAAAATGTGGGTGCATATTATACACAAATAATATAATTTATATCCCTAATTGTGTAAATGTATGTATATAACCATAGGTACAGGCAAGAAGTGGGCTAGTTGTCATATTTAGACTTACTACTCTTTTATAGAAACCTGTTGAAGCAGGTATCTCGTCATTGTTTCTGCAGTAGTTCATAATTCCTGGTTAGTGAATAAACATTGTGTACATTCATTAAGGTAGTAAGAACATTGTGCTCATCATACAAAGCAAAAGTTGATCATGTAGATGAAGATAGAATACATAGAAGAAGATAATTATAATGAGAGTGGCATTGTGTAAATTTTATTAAGTTTTAATACTGGTATATGATTAGTTTTGTCTCTTTGGTAAAAAGCTACATTTCTGGAGATAGACTAGTAGCTCATCCAATTTATTAAAAAAAAAGGATGTTTTTGTTGTTACTATTGAAATAATACATGATCAAGCCGGATGAATCATTCGATATTTTGAGTTCACCGTATGCAGTTTTATGCCAGTTTCACTTCCTAGGGTTTCTTCGTATATGTTTTTTTCTTTCAATTTGAAAACAATTGCTCTTGCACAATTGTTGTAACAAAAACCTCAGATTTGTAAGTTATAAGTTGTTTTAAATGTTGAAATAGTTGCTATTTGGTATTATGTGTTTGAAATAAATAACTTTGGCCAAGTACATTTCATTGACTGGACTGTAGAGTGTGTATTCAATAACAGTACACTATGTGATCCCTCTCTAGATATGGATCAAATGGAGGTTGTAATTAACACACACACACACACACACACAGAACAGATGATGACCATTCCCATGCTCTGTTAACCATGAGTCTATTAACCATGCTGAATACTCTTGATGCTATAATGAGTATAGAAGCCTATGAGAAGCAATAGAGTTAACTGCTGATTGATTATCCAGTTGCACCATTCTTCAACAAGGAATTGCTTGTATAGTGACTATGTGAAGGATGCAGACATTATAGTGGGAAACAGAAGCATAAAATTATTATTTACCGTGATATTTCCAGAAAAACATCACAGACTGATGTGTGTAAAGAACATACAGAATCTTCTTATGTTATCAAGTATAAACAATCAGATTTGATAATGATTGAATAATAATAAAACAGTTCTAATGGCTTCTTGGCTAATACATAATTTTACTATATCATCCTATATAAAGATGGAGAAGCACTAATAGTTTGGTAAGTGTGATCATCAAAGTGGGTGTTGGTTATAATTTGAAAGGAGAGAATTTATTAAAATTAGTATATAGTAATTTGTTGTGTACTGTTATCTGTAGTGTATAGTATATAGTGTATGTAGTATATCTATATAACATAGTGTTACGCGGTGCCGTGCTGGGCCCAAATGAACGTAACACAAAATACATTTAAAATAGTCGTAATATCTAACTTAAATACAAGGGGGGGGGGGTGCATCAGAAAACAGTCAGTACCACTAACTAGTGAGCAGAGTCAACATGAACCCATTTATTTCAGAATGAACATCAGCCTCTTAATTTTATAAAATTATGAGTCAGCCAGCGAAGCAAAATCAATTACTGCATAAATCAGTTGCTGGATAAATCAATGCCAGTTTACAATATTGTTGCGCGTTGTGCACAAGCTATAATCTATTCATAAAATTTTAACACCTTAATATATTACAAAGTTCTTATAAAGATATGAGTCTGCATTACACAAAGTAAGGAATTTAGTTCATTTTCTTTTCAACTAGCAGTCTGGCTCATGGTAATTAATTATTAATAGTGTCACTTGGAAATCGAAGATGTGTCCTCTCGCAGCCTGCTGTCGCCAGTCATGCCGTGCATGAACCTGTTGTAGGCACGTGTTTCTCCGCTGGTCCCATGGAGTGCTGTTGTGTATGTTCTCAAACGTAGGCCAAAGAAATACTGGAGCAAGTCAAAATTCTCTGGTATACGTGGACCCGGCCGTGGAACCAAGCTTTATGCTGAAAGTTCCAGAATCTTTAGTACAGCCTAACAGTTACTGCATGCGCACATTCACTCTCATAATGCATGATCACAATTTACAAGATCATAGTTACAACAATTACAAAATCACAGCTTCAATTTTATAAGAAGTGACTGACATTAAACATTAAACATCTTTCTTATTCTGTTTTAACTGACTGACTGAAAGTAGTTTAACTCAAGAGGCTAACTGCTACAGACAAGTTACATCATGGTTGCTTACAACAAGTTACAGTGTTTTACATAAAATACATGCTTTTCTTTTACAAGCGTGACTGATGAATATAATTCGTCACTAGCATTGACTTATGGTGGCCAAGAATTCATAATTACCTTGGTAGACGCGGCTGCCAACGAAAAGTGCCCATTGAGGCGACCGCTGGTGACTCTGCTCACGGTCCGGTCAGGTGGTCGACTGAAATCAGCTCGCCGGGCGAACGGCAAAACGAGTTCGTTAGAAAGGAAGGGGGCGTGACGTCAGTGAAGGGCTGACCGATGCACGGATAATTATCTGTCACGCCACTATTTAAACTTATTTTTATTTAAATTAATGTTAACTGTTGCTGCATCCGGCAGGGATGCCGAATAACTGCAACGATAGAAAAAGTGGTACAAACAAACGTAATTATTTTAATAAAAGTGTTATTATAAGTTGTTTGTTTATTTATCTGATTTTTTGTAATTTTTTTATAGAACTAAAGACTGCTAACTTTGTTATCCTCATAACTATCTAGCTTGTCATTTTTCCATAGGAAAATATTTGTTCAATATAGTTTTACCAGCTGTGACATTTTGAAAAGGCACTTATAAGACACAGTTCTTCTTACACATTAGTACAGTTTATTCTTTAATACATTTTATAAAAGATTTTTTCAGATGAAGTAATTCTGATGGTTCTCAAGATTTCTTAGGACGTGTGTATGCCCTTACATTACAGTGTGTTCTAGTATTTTATACATTTTGTAAAAGAATACATTTGTAAAATACATTTTGTATTTTTTAAATAGGCACTTCTGCCATTTCATAAGATTTCTATGTTTAGGTGAGGATTTTTAAAATTGTGAAGTTATTTTATTTGTACATAAGCATTATCACTACTTAAAAGTTCAACAACAACAAATTATTTTTAAGCAGAGTGTCATCTACTTTCACTAATGGTTGAGTGTAAGTGTTATAAAGTCTTGTATATAATATTTTCTGTATTTCAGACACTTTGAACTGGATCCGTCACAATCATTGAAAGAAAATTTTGAAGGCAAAGCTATTGTTGAATTTCCAGAGATATGTGTCATTCTTAAAGATCACAAAGAAGAATATGATATTATTACTGCAGGTATTCTAACAGACAAACAAGAACAGATTTCATGTGTGTGTGTGTGTGTGTGTGTGTGTGTGTGTGTGTGTGTGTGTGTGTGTGTGTGTGTGTGTGTGTGTGTGTGTGTGTGTGTCAGTAGCAAGGCATTGATTTGAAACTAAAGGAAGTGCTATAAGACCTCCTTCTTATGTTTTGACATGAGTTTATACTAAACAGCATTTAATTAAGCAAAAAATAACTGAGTGTATTCATTATATATTTAAAATTAAATAGATGCCAATTTTGCTTATGAAAATATAAATTGAATACATCATCATAAAAAGATAGTTTTCACTTCCAAACAGTTCATACAGCTTCAGTTTTCATGGTGTCGAATGAATGGATTAGCATAGTCTTAGAGTAAAGTTAACAGCAGGGGCTCCCGACCGGTGGAATGCGTACCACTAGTGGTATGCAGAGGGATCCAAGGTGGTACACAAGAAGACCTAGCTAGGAAAAAGTATTTACTTAAAAAAAAAATAATAAAAATTTATGTTCAAAATAACAATAAATTTTCATTGGACATGATTTAAAACGAATACCCTTATAAAAACACAACCTAAACACTTTGCAGTAATATTTCATTTGAAGTCTGCTATTTTGTTTTCTTTATTTGCATTTGTTTACTTACCGCCTTATCACATTCCTGGACGGGATTTCTCTGGCATGACGAACAACCAAAAATAGTTTAGAACCAACCTGAAATTAATTTTAAAAATCAGTTTCCGGTTTGTAAAGTCTATGTATTAGATTTAAATAATTATACATAACTAGTAATACTACGATATACGATTCATGTTGTATCAAGTTTTTTATTGAGAAACCCCCAATAACCTTTCTTTAAGCTCCGGTAGTACTCGAAATGAACGCGGATGCCCAAAGTGGTATGCGGGTCCAGAAAAGTTGGGAACCGCTGGCTTACATTATGGTCACTTCCACTGCTATTGAATAACACAAAACTTGATCGTGTTTCAGTTATAAACAAGATATTAAACAAAATATGTATTACACTATTGAATTCTCAACAGTAAAAATCCATATTACCACCATTTTATTGCGGTACGTAATCATAATAATAAAATGGAAACGTAAACATTACATAATTGAGATATGCTTGCCTGCCACAAACGATATATTTTCTCTCATACATGATTTAAATTAAAGTGAAAAAATATAGAATTTTGTTAAAGTTAAATGAAATGTTTCCATAGAAACTATTTCTTTGTTGTCAATAACGTAGTACACATATAAAACGTATAAAAATTTACCTCCTCCATCATCACCATTTTAATTTGTAAAAAAAGTACCCCCTCCCCCTTCAACTACCCTTTTCATTTATAGATATTTCATCTACCTTTCTACAGTAGATTATTTTGACCTTCTTTTCAGGATACTTTATTTATCAAAATTAAGCACTTTACTCTTGTTAAAACGTAAAACGTTGCAGGTAAACTACCCCTTTCCCTTAACCGATCTTCACCAAAAACAATAGGCCTTGAGTCCTTTACAATTCATGGCTGTATGCAAAAAATTATTTGATTCTGTTTGAATTTGCGGCTGTTATCGTTTGCCATAGAAAAAATTCTACACACAGACACTTTTCGAAAAATGACTTTTTCATGTTTTCAAGGTAGTACAATCAGAATCTGCTGTTACCTTGAACAAGATTTTTTTTGGCATGGCCATACTTCCATTTCCTTATGGAACATGGAAGTAAAAAATGACTTTTCTTCATGTTTTGAGGGTAGTACAATTAGAATCAGCCCTTATCTCGAACGCGATTTTTTTCGCCATCACCATACTTCCATTTCCTTATGCAACATGCAAGTAAAAACAGTATCAAACTCATGGAACAACTAAAGTTTCGGTATGGAGAACCATACATCACTTCCAGGTTCTAAGATTTATATTTAAAATCATTTTTGAAATGAAATATTTCCATAGAAACTACTCATGTTAGTGCACTCAATTTTCACTGATGACGGCAGTTGATAGCACTGCTGAAATGTCTGGTTTTATAGAAAACATTGGGCCATGCCAAACAGCCCGGGAAGGAATTTTAACAACAAACTACTTCTTTGTTGCCAATAACGTAGCACACATGACATAAATAAAAATTATCCTTCCCCCTTCAACTGTCATTTTCATTTATAGAAAATTACCCCCAACCCCTTCAACTAGCTTCTACATTTAGAGATATTTCATCTACATATCTACAGTGGATTATTATGATCTTCTTTTCAGGATACGTTATTTATCAAAATTAAGTACTTTAGTTCAAACATAAAACGTTGCAGGTAAACTACCCTTTCCCTGTAACCGATCTTCACCAAAATCAATAGGCCTTGAGTCCTCTACAATTCAGGGATGTATGCAAAAAATTGTTTGATTGTTTGAATGACTTTTCTTCATGTTTTGAGGGTAGTACAATTAGAATCAGCCCTTATCTCGAACGCGATTTTTTTCGCCATCACCATACTTCGATTTCCTTATGCAACATGGAAGTAAAAACATAAAAGTAAACTAAGATACACAATTATATTCCTTTAACGTATCAAACATGTATACAAACATTTCCATTGATGAAACTATGAGTATTATAATACAGTAGGGTTCCGACTATCCGGCCTAATGTGGCGGAAGGGCAGACCGGATAACAAAAAAGCTGGATAGGCCGGAGTTCTATAATTACTCACTTCCTGCCCCACCCATACCATTAAAAACACCAAAACTCGCTCTTATTCATATTTTCTGATCTCTTAGTACAAGCCAGTATTTTATAAATGTTTGTTATGTACTGTACTGTATGTTTTAAAAATTTATTACAGAAAAAGGAAGCCCTGCATATTTTAAGATAAATTTGATAATGACTTAACTTAATTGCAGGAAACATAAAATGATGTACACTGTACAGTATGAATACATACAATTTAAAAATAAACAAAACATTAACGTAAAACATAGCCCTAATTCTTAAAAAGTCGGTATGGAGAACCATACATGACTTCCATGTCCTAAAATTTATATTTAAAATCATTTAAATATTAATTAAATAAGTGGATGCTTGAGTTCTGAAGAAATTAGGTATCAGCTAAAATGGTACCACCATGTCAGGCGGATTAAGACTATCCTCAACCTTCATGAGGAAGGACTGTACTTTTGGATAAAATGTCTGTAGGTCAAACGAAGAGCTAGCTAAAGGTAGCTGCGATCTGATTCCTGTAATGAAATTAGACTCTCGCTGCGAGGGGCCGAGGGATGTCTATAGTGTTATCAAAGTCTTTCCTGTCAATATTATACTAGTCATTTTGCTTTTTTAAAATCAAGTCTTGATTTCTTTCTTTCCATTTGTCTTCTGAACGACTATTCTGGTCACCCGTATAATTATAAATTTCTCAGCAAAACATTTCTTCCTTAATACGTTTGTGTCTCCTGTTTAATATCCACCATTCTGATCCATGTCATAACGCTATATTCCACACAGGCTAGTAAATAACTAGCCATCAGGGAGGTCAAAATATTTTTAAGGAGGGGCAAACAATTTTCCAAAGGAGAAAAATATTTATATATTTTTCATGCATACACACATGCACATATTAGTTTATAATTCTCATATCATAATAGAAGTAAGTACACATATTGTATTAATTGCTTTAATACAACAACACTGCCCAGCGATCCACATGAAGCAAATCGATGTCCATCTTTTCGGCTTGCACGCGTTGTGTTGGTGTGGGTTTCGGCACTTTCCATTTAAAAAGCGTGCAAACATAAGAAAATAAACATGAGTGAGGCCAGAAATAACGCGAATTTTGTGTGTGTCCTGCCGGCCTTTTTATTACGGTAATCACAATAATAAAACTTTGGAAAAGTAAACATTACATAATTGAGATATGCTTGCCTGCCAGGAACGATATATTTTCACTCATACGTGATTTAAAATAAAATGAAAAATATAGAATTTTGTTAAATTGAAATGAAATGTTTCCATAGAAACTACTTCTTTGTTGTCAATAACGTAGTACACATATAAAACTTATATAAAAATTTATCTCCTCCATCATCAACTACCATTTTAATTTATACAAAAAATTACCCCCTCCCCTTCAACTACCCTTTTCATTTATAGATATTTCATCTACCTTTCTACAGTGGATTATTATGACCTTCTTTTCAGGATACTTTATTTATCAAAATTAAGCACTTTACTCTTGTTAAAACGTAAAATGTTGCAAGTAAACTACCTCTTTCCCTTAACCGATCTTCACCAAAAACAATAGGCCTTGAGTCCTTTACAATTCATGGCTGTATGCAAAAAATTATTTGATTCTGTTTGAATTTGTGGCTGTTATCGTGTTTGCCATAGAAAAAATTCCACACGCAGACACTTTTTGAAAAATGACTTTTTTCATGTTTTGATGGTAGTACAATCAGAATCTGCCATTATCTCGAACACGATTTTTTTCGCCATGACCATACTTCCATTTCCTTATGGAACATGGAAGTAAAAATGATTTAAACTTATTTTACTGTTCACTGATAAATGATTACACAAATGTGACAAGGTAGGCCTAAGATAAAAGAGTCAAAACTTACAGTTTTAGTTTTTGAAAAAGTCCTTGATAGATGACTACTTCTCCCTTTTAGCCCTCTTCCGCGACGCAATTCCCTGTACTTACGCAACCAGATGATATCAGCTGGCATCGCTTCCTCCTGCTGACTAATGTACTGCAGCGCTGCCTCGATCATCTTGAACCCTTCCAAATGTGGAGTGAGATTTTTCCTGTCATCTAAAGTTGCCTCCTTCTCCTCTTCTATTTCTTCTCCCTGTGTTACCATTTCCTCAATATCGTTGTCAGTTATTTCATCAACTTTGTCATTTGCCATCCATTCTCTAATGTCCTCTGCATTGACATCGTCACAGCACGGTACTTTTTCCAGCAACAAAACAAGTTTATCGTTTTCATCTTCCACTTCGGTTCCACACACAGGTTCAAGGTTGAAATGTC
Organism: Magicicada septendecula; assembly: GCA_034769895.1. NCBI lineage: Eukaryota > Metazoa > Arthropoda > Insecta > Hemiptera > Cicadidae > Magicicada > Magicicada septendecula. The sequence goes on from CM068368.1 coordinate 443,233,381, forward strand.
CACCTTCATGGTCCAAAAGAATCTTCCCATGCTTCGGCCAACCACCTTATGACATCTAGCATGTCAATCTTTTTCAGAGTGGTTAAGTAGTCTTCATTATTATCAGTCTCTGATATCAACAAACTTAGAAGACGCCGGCAATACTTTTTCTTTAGCATTTCAAGGACGCCCTGGTCCATCGGCTGGCAAACAGCCGTCACATTGCCTCGTAAAAATAAAGATTTGATGTCTCCATCTGTGAGTTTGTCAGTGCAAAGGTGTGTTGTCAAGAATTAGCACAGCTTTTCTCGGCAAATTGTTGTCTTTCAAATGTTTTTCTACAGTTGGTACGTATTCATTTTGGAACCAGATTTTAAAGATATCTGAATTCATCCATGCTTTCTTTTGATGTGTGTAATATAGACGTATTGAGTCCTGATTTTCCAGTTTTTTGCTCCAGATTTCTTTGATTTTGCTCTTAAAGTCAGCCTAAGCTTGTGGTTGCCAGTTGCATTACTGCAAGCCAAGATGGTGACTCGTTCCTTGCTTTTCTTGTATTCTGGTGCAGCGGCTTCTTTTTTTTTATGCAAACATTTTTCTAGGGAGGATCTTATAATTTAAACCGGTCTCATCGCAGTTGTAGAACTGCTCCCCAGAAATTCCCTCCTTTTCAATAAGCTTAAAAAGATAGTCTTTGAACAAAGGCACAGCCTCTTTATCAGCAGATAAAGCCTCCCCACTTATGGTAATATGGCGAATACTGAATCGTTTTTCCCACCGATCTAACCATCCATCACTGGCAGTAAATTCTGAATCTTCTCCTTCTATTTGTCGCTTAAATTGCAATGCTTTTTCCTGCAATATTGGCCCAGTAACAGGCAAGCCTTTTCCTCTTAAGTGTTCATGCCACAAAAATAAAGCTTCCTCAACTTCTTTATGTGTACCTTTCAGCATGATTTTTCTTACTTTCATTCCACTTCCACTAGCTTGGGCAGCACACCACTTTTCAATTTCTGCTCAATTTTTCTTCCAGTCACCAACTGTACTTTTCCCATCTTGTAACTCTGAAGCATTAGTTTTTGTTGTTAACCCAGAGTCCAGTTGTTTTATAGCGTGTAGTTTCTCCTCCATAGTCACTACAACCTTTTTTCATTTATCACCCATTTCATAATCTTCAATAAAAAAAACAATGAAGCACACCAAAAAACAATTTACAAACGCAACCAGAAACAGTGGCAAACGTATTCTGCACTTGTTGACATCCGATACACAACTGACGAAACAATGAGCAGGTAGCAGGCCGGGGGGAAATCCGCGCTTTTCATGTCGCAACTTGTGTTTTGCACACAGCACGTAGGTTCAAAAATAGGCCGGATAGTCAAGAGTCTACTGTACTTAACTGAAAACAAATAATGAAAATGGAACATACATTAAGTAATAACTAATACTTCAAAAATTATTTTCGATATAATAACAAACTATACTGTCAAACAGATGGTCTAGCTATGGGAGCCCCAACCATTATATCAGAAATCTTTCCATAAAAACTCAATGAAGAGATAATAAAATTGAATGACCAGTTAGGAATACGTTCGATAGATTGATAATACTCTGTACATATCCCAAAATAATGGTACAAACATGACTAATATATTAAACTCGATACACAATTTACATTCCGAAATAAAATTCACATTAGAATAAGAATCTAATAATAATTAAATTATTTAGACATAATAATAGACAAAACTTAAACGGACAGTGAATACTCAGTATACAGAAAACATTCTCAAACTAAGTTAATAACACCAAATAACTAACCATCCCAACATAAAATGGCAGTATTTAATTCCGTGAAATACCGAATGCTTAGGATACCATTAAATGACACGAAACAAAGAAGGAAATTTTATCAAACAGATAGCAATTGAAAATGGATACAAGAAAAACTATTAATAAAGTAAAAAATAAAATAAATCATAAACTCACTAAACAAATACTCAGTAACACTACATCTAAAAATCCACCTGCTAATGATAATATAAAATATACAACCTTGTGACGATTTTAAATATATCGAAAATCGCACAAATTAAAATTTTTAATTTTAATAAGTAAGAGTATCATACACCCTTACCTATACCCAGATTCCTGAATCAACTTGAAACTTTCCAGTACCAACACGCCAAGAAAGGTATTAAGTAAAGAATAATAATAATAATAATTACTTTAATTATTATAAATGCGACTATTTAAATAAAGAAATCCCTAAGTCATAATACAGTAAACATAAAGTATTTACATTCTAATTAATGAATAATTAATAATATATAAAGTACGAACTATTTTCTTAGTGCGTAAATACGCACCAGCTTACTAAGCCTCGCCCCTAAACGATACGCGCATTCGCCAGTAGAACTTCGCCATGACAAGATGTGAGTTTTGGTGTTGTGTACATACACGTAAGTGTATGTCCTTAAAAGTATATCCAGCGTGAGATGGTTTTATTGTGAATAATGTAGTGTGTAGAGTTAGTGAGAATACATACAGAAAGAAAAAGGTAGCCAACACATCTCTTTTTTTTTAAATATAAAATGTAAGTGTAAGATAGGTAACTACTAGACTTTAGTACTGCAAAGTGAGAACTATAATTAAAGTAAAAAATGTGAACTACAAAAGTCTGGACCAAGGAAAGTGAAACTACAACAGTTGGAACTTCAAGTAAACAACCGATCTTCGAGAGCAGAAATAATCAACCCGATGTAGATTCACCAGGAACAACGTACTCCACCCTTAGAAGACGACAGGAGATGCCCCAAGGATACAACAACAACCTCATATGAAATTCAGGTGATATCAAACCACAACTTTTGTAAATTTCGCCTTAATAAAAGAAGTAACAAAGAACTTTAAAGAACTTTAGCAATGTAAAGAACAAATTATCAGATTTGTAAATTTTGTAATTTTGTAATGAAGTAATAGTAACCGCAATGTATAGATAAATGTAAGATAATAATGTAGAGTATCACCAATATTATTCTTCAAATAAAATATGGTTGAAGTTTTGATAAATTAATTATTTTGAGAAAGTTGAGACCCGGATCCGTGGTATTAAAACTAACATCTATATGAATAAATTTTGAGATAAAACGAATAATATACTTGAGATCTTTGAAGCAGTAAAAGCAGAATTTACTAAAATAACTTTTCTTTAAAATCAAGCATAATATTTGAATAGCAATAAAGAGATGTTTTCGCTAACACCTAGTGAGTGAATAAATTTATGCAAACCTTGTCAATTTCCTATATCATAATTGTTTTGTAATTTGTTGGTAAGTATTTTTACTAACAACGGCAGCTAGTTTAATTTACTGGTAAAGAATTGAACTAGTTCCCGACTTTTGTGTTGTCTTAACAAGGGAGACGTCACAAAACTCCGCCACTCTGCTATTGTAAAAATAATTTACTCTGCTATTGTAAAAAAAAAAAAAATTTAATTAATTGTGTACAGAGTGTCACATACAGAAAATTGCGCCACATAATTATGTTGCTGTGGTTGTGTCAGTTTATAATTCGTTAACGATAACTAGGACAAACATAAATTTATTCACTCATAAATAAACAAAAAAATAAATGAGTAAAATTTTAATTATGTAATAATAATATTGGTATCGCTAGTTTGGCGTAATAAGCAAGTCATAGCTGGTAAGTATTCAATTCCAAACCAGTCGGTTCAAGTTAAATACATGTTGTGGAATGTAAACTCTCCCCTTTGTAAACACCCCTCTCATTCATAACCCCTCCTCCCCATAAGAAAACAAAACCATATTAGACAAGCTCTTTCCTGTTTTGTATTGTCCTGAATTACCACCCTACGCAACTCGACGACACCCCAAAACAGCTGACCCTTTGTACTATTGTTAAAGCAATGAACTTTCCGTATATGAAATTTCTCTCTACAAAATGGTATTATCGTTTTGTTTTGATTAACTACATATGTCAATATTGAGAATTTAATTGTTGTGAGATAAGTTATGTTGATTAATTAAGATAAGATTGCATATGGAAGCTTAATATGAAATAAGATATATATGTGTATGTGTTTAAATGAATTAATGTTAACTATTTTAAACATTGAGAAAACGAATTAAAGTAAGTGACATAAGATTTGTCGTTCGTAATACGTCGTGTATTTAAAGTTGTTATTATCAAAAATGGCTCAATTTAACCCCGATTTGTTGTTGAAAGACGAATTAAGTTATGAAGCATTATTGCGTGGTCTTCCCTACTCTAATGTAACTGTCGCGGAACTTCGCAAGACGTTACGTGAAAATAAACCGGACAAACCCTCACTAGTAAATCATTTGAGTGTTTTAGATTTTGCATACGAAAAGGAAACGTGTTATCATAAGTATACGGAACTAACGTCGATCGCACAAACCCTGCGTGATGAAAAATCCCCGCAGTAATTTTACGCACCACCCAAAGAATCGAGCATCTAACCCGCCGTATCACCAATTTGTTGAACTGGCCAGGTGATAAAGATACCCCTCATGATGTACAAAAATTCGCCGAGGAAGCATTACAACAATTATCCGAGATAATGCGAGAATTACGTCGACGATCCCAATCGTTTAGATTAGACGAAATCGAAGAAGCTATGACGAAATTAAATATTTCACCTACCCAATCCCCGACTCAGGAACAGCCAAACGGTACTGCAAAACTTCAGATTCTGCAGGAATCAAATATAAATCCATTCAAAGAACGGTTAACTGGTAGTCAAGTAAATATTCAACCAGTAAACGTTACGTCACTCCCTAATGAACTAGAAAATATGACCAGTACCTACGAATTACCTTCTCACTTGCGGACTAATCAACCTGCGGAAAAACCTAGAATGATGGGTCAAATAAATCTAACTCCCGAGCTCTATGGAAAAATAACCCACCCTGTAGAAAGTATTTTGTCCGATATACAAATCACTGATGGGCTGAATATTACAAAGCTGCTTGATTTTATCAAACACATCTTACAAATAAAGGAACTGCAACAACTAAGAGATAACCAGATTTTGCAAGTTATTTTACCTAAGTGTAGACCTCCATTAAAAGATAGAGTGTTAGAATCTCTAAGGTATAATCAATCGGTAGAAGAACTTCACACCACACTAATAAGACATTTCATTCCCACTGGTATCTACGAAGAATTGAAGCGAAACTTAGTACTTCGTGCACAAGGCACATACGAGAGACTAGCTCATTATATTTCTGAGGTAAGAGAATCTGCTTTATTGCTACAAGTTAAATGGAGTGAACAACAGTTAGTAGACACTATCTTAGTAGGACTATCCCCCGAAGAGCGATCTCGGCTAGCACTCGTGAAGCGACCTACCACTTTCACCGAACTAGAACTATGTTGTATACATTCGTCCGAGGTCTGGTATTCTGACCAGAATAGAAGTGTTTCTATGTCCCAGACTCAACACAGACATTCATTCCAAACTAGACCAATTGGAAATGATACCCGAAACTACCGCGATAAGCGATTCGTAAGTACACATAAAACCCAAAACTATCCCCATGTTTCATACTCTAAACCAAAACCCCGACAACCTACGAGCGAAGTAAATGTGGAAAGAAGATGTTATAACTGTGGAAAGGCCGGTCATATTAGCAAGTTATGTAAACAAAAGCGCTATCAACAGAAAACCGACCAATAAAAAATTTGTGAAGCTGGAAGACCGAAAATCCTACGTCTTCCGAAGCACCAGAAGGAAAGGTAACAACAATACTAAGCGTCAAATAAAGATAAATAAAAATAAACGCAGAGACCCTTATTTAACAAGATTTATCGAGAAGTGCAACTCTATTGGTGCATGTAAAACAAGTATATGCCAACTACCCTATGTACAGATAGACCTTGGAGCAACGAAAACCCTTGGTTTAATTGATTCCGGATCTACCCGTAGTATAATTAGTAAACAGTTAGCCACCTTATTAGCTAATCATAATCTGATTAAACGTAGCCAAATGGTGAACATAAAGTGTACCACCGCAAATAAACAAAATCTAAAGATATCGCACAGTATTACGGTGAAATTAAAAATAAAGAATTTTACTTGGTATATTCCCCTACTAGTAGCTGAAGAGTTAGGACAAAACTTAATATTAGGCGCGGATTTTATAAGAAAAACTGCTTTAATCCTTGATATATATGCAAAACAATATTTCTTCAAATTTGATCGTACTCGAAAATATCAGTTCGACTCCGAGTTAAGTAACGACGCTATTAGTGAAACCGCAACTATTCATTCAGAGCCTCATGAATCGAGTCTAAGTCATTTAAAAGGAAATGAGAGAATAAGAATCCAAAAGTTAATAAAAGAATTTTCTGCTGTACTCACCCCCAAGTTAGGATTAACCCATTTAATCGAATATAAAATAAATCTTAGTGACAACAAGGTAATACGACTGCACCCATACAAATTATCTCCGCCCAAGATGGAAATCATGAGAAACCACATTAACAAACTCCTTGATCAGCACGTCATTGAACCCTCAACGTCTCCATATTCATCGCCTGCATTCCTAGTACCAAAAGGAACTGACAAACATACTGACTAGTCGTGGATTATAGACAACTAAATAAGAGTATAGAATTTGAATCGATACCACTGCCAGACATACACAGTGCGTTTCACTATTTTACAAGAGCGAAAATCTTCACCATAATGGATCTCAACCAAGCATTCCATCAAATCCCACTAGCTGAGGAATCAAAACATTTAACTGCTTTTGCTGTCCCATTTAATCTATATCAATTTACGAGAGTACCATTCGGTATATCACAAGGAAGTTCAGTATGTAGCCGACTGTTAGAAAAAATTTTCCATGACCTTAAATTTAAATTTGTATATCATTATCTTGACGATATAGTAGTATATAGTGAGTCAATGGATCAACATATTGATCACTTGCGTGAAGTATTATCCCGGTTAAAGAAAACCGGACTGACCGTAAACCCGAGTAAAGTTAATTTCGCAGTAAAACAATTCTCCTTCTTAGGTCACATAGTATCAGCCGAAGGTAAGGTTACCATCGATCCTGAACGTACACGCGCAATCCGAGAATTTTTACCTCCGAGAGACGTCAAAGGTATAGCTAGATTTTTAGGTATGATTAATTATTTTCATAAGTACATACCCCACTTAGCGGATATAGCAGCCCCATTGAATGCCTTAAGAAAGAAAGGAACGAAATTCGAGTGGACTACTCAACATCAAGAAGCGTTTGAAACACTTAAAGAAAGCATTATATCCCTACCTGTATTGCAGTTAGCGGATTTCAGTAAACCATTTATCGTACAGACCGATAGTTCAAGTGTAGCATTAGGAGCCGTAATATACCAGGAAATAAATAATACTCGACTCCCGATCAGCTATGCATCCCGTACGTTGACTGAACAAGAAAGGAAGTTCTCAGCCTACGAACTTGAATGTTTAGCCGTAGTATTCGCCTTTGATAAATTCAAACCATTTTTGGAACACAAAGAATTTTTACTAGAAACCGATAATCAAGCTTTATCATGGTTATTGAATCACCCAAAACAGTTAGGTCGTATCGGAAGATGGGTGTTAAGATTAAATTGCTACAAGTTCAAAGTGCAACATATTCGTGGTACTCAAAATGTAGTAGCCGATACTCTATCCCGCATGTTCCAACTACCCAATACAAGATCTGGAGAAGACAAGATTGAAACCACTACAGTTAATACACTAATTACTAACTTTCCCCTTGCATTTAAGGATATAGCATATCACCAACAACAAGATCCGAAATTGTGCAAAATAATCGAACAAATAGAAAAAGGAAATAACTCTGACAAATATATCTTGAGTAAAAGAGTACTTTGTTTTAAAAAGGCAAACGGAAAATTACTGAGAATAATCGCCCCGGAAATAATCAAACCCATGTTAATGGAGTACTACCATTCATCGACAATTGGAGCTCATATGGGAATTAGGAAAACTATACATCGTATTCGCAAGGAATACCACTGGGAAAACATGAATAGTGAAATAAAAAAGTTCGTGAAAGAATGCGAAATTTGTGCCCTGAGCAAACCAGCAAGAACCAGTCAAGTCGGAAAATTAATCTCCGAAATACCTACCACTCCCTTCTCGAAAATATACATAGACTATTCTGGACCTTATCCCCGCTCTAAATCCGGAAATACTATGCTGTTAATTTGTGTAGACTCATTCACTAAATTCGTGTGGATGTATCCTATGCGTCGTGCATTAGCATCTACGACAATTAAAATTCTACAAGAACGACTATTTAAAGACTATGGTACACCTTTAAGCTTAATATCTGACAATGGACCCCAGTTCAAGTCGAAAGAATTTAACGACATGTGTTTTAAATTAGGTATAAATCATATTACCGTGACCGAGTACAGACCGCAAGGAAATATAGCAGAAAGATACTTGCGTAACTTAAAATCAGCATTAATATCTTATCATGCTAAAGACCAGACAACCTGGGATCAAAATATTTCGTGGATACAATTTGCATTCAATTCAGCGTATCATGAAGGTCATAAATCAACACCATTTGATTTGCTGTACAAGTACAAACCCAACCATCCTTTAACCACAAAGTGGAAAATCAATGAGTTATTACCCCGCAACGTAAATGGGAATAACATACGAAAAATATGGAACGAAGCTCGTGCAAATTTGAGAGCTAATTTACAAAAATCAAGGAAGTATCATGAGAATAATAATAAACAAATAAAGTATAAAATAGGTGATTTAGTAATGTATAAACTCATCCTATGAGTAAAGCAGTTGATAGGACCACTTCGAAACTATCATATCGATGGTGTGGCCCCTACCAAATTCATAAATTCATCACCCCCGTTACTGTAGGTCTGTACGAACCCAATACAGAAAACTACGTTCGCAGAAGCCATCTGTCTCAAATAAAAAAATGTTTTTCGTGTCAAAATACAGAAGAAAGACTACGAGAAAGATAGAAATCCTAGAATACTATTTAAGTATTAAGAATAAAATATAGTGTATATACTTATACCGAAAATAGGATAAGATTGTGCAACATCCTATACTATAGGTAACTATAAACTCAAAACCCCCTCGTACGAATACTAGCGAGGCCTGATCAACCTTAGCTAATGTCCTGCGAGAATGATATTATACATGAGAAATCTGATGACAATGATAATGAAGATGAAGAGAGAGAAAGAAAGAAAGAAAAATAATCCTTAGCGCTGTAAACTAAAAGTAATTCTATTGTTCTTACAATACGTGATTATTATTAGTAACATACTCATGAGTATAACTCCGTAAAACGAGTGACCAATTCAAGAAAAAACCGGTAGTAGATGTAAGAATTAAAATAAGGTAGATTTACGTTTTGTGTATTTTATATAGTAGATGTAGTAGAATTTAGATGTGACATAAGTGTAAGATAATCAATTGGTGAATAGAAATAATCTGAGAGAGAGAAATTTCAGTATGAAATTTTGTGTCCAAATATAAGTGTTTATTAGATTTTCTATTATTATTCCACCCCCCCCCCCCTCGTCTTTCATAGTTAAGTGCAGGAGGATGTGACGATTTTAAATATATCGAAAATCGCACAAATTAAAATTTTTAATTTTAATAAGTAAGAGTATCATACACCCTTACCTATATCCAGATTCCTGAATCAACTTGAAACTTTCCAGTACCAACACGCCAAGAAAGGTATTAAGTAAAGAATAATAATAATAATAATTACTTTAATTATTATAAATGCGACTATTTAAATAAAGAAATCCCTAAGTCATAATAAAGTAAACATAAAGTATTTACATTCTAATTAATGAATAATTAATAATATATAAAGTACGAACTATTTTCTTAGTGCGTAAATACGCACCAGCTTACTAAGCCTCGCCCCTAAACGATACGCGCATTCGCCAGTAGAACTTCGCCATGACAAGATGTGAGTTTTGGTGTTGTGTACATACACGTAAGTGTATGTCCTTAAAAGTATATCCAGCGTGAGATGGTTTTATTGTGAATAATGTAGTGTGTAGAGTTAGTGAGAATACATACAGAAAGAAAAAGGTAGCCAACACATCTCTTTTTTTTTAAATATAAAATGTAAGTGTAAGATAGGTAACTACTAGACTTTAGTACTGCAAAGTGAGAACTATAATTAAAGTAAAAAATGTGAACTACAAAAGTCTGGACCAAGGAAAGTGAAACTACAACAGTTGGAACTTCAAGTAAACAACCGATCTTCGAGAGCAGAAATAATCAACCCGATGTAGATTCACCAGGAACAACGTACTCCACCCTTAGAAGACGACAGGAGATGCCCCAAGGATACAACAACAACCTCATATGAAATTCAGGTGATATCAAACCACAACTTTTGTAAATTTCGCCTTAATAAAAGAAGTAACAAAGAACTTTAGCAATGTAAAGAACAAATTATCAGATTTGTAAATTTTGTAATTTTGTAATGAAGTAATAGTAACCGCAATGTATAGATAAATGTAAGATAATAATGTAGAGTATCACCAATATTATTCTTCAAATAATATGGTTGAAGTTTTGATAAATTAATTATTTTGAGAAAGTTGAGACCCGGATCCGTGGTATTAAAACTAACATCTATATGAATAAATTTTGAGATAAAACGAATAATATACTTAAGATCTTTGAAGCAGTAAAAGCAGAATTTACTAAAATAACTTTTCTTTAAAATCAAGCATAATATTTGAATAGCAATAAAGAGATGTTTTCGCTAACACCTAGTGAGTGAATAAATTTATGCAAACCTTGTCAATTTCCTATATCATAATTGTTTTGTAATTTGTTGGTAAGTATTTTTACTAACAACGGCAGCTAGTTTAATTTACTGGTAAATAATTGAACTAGTTCCCGACTTTTGTGTTGTCTTAACAAGGCAGACGTCACAACCTTTACGTATCATGGAAATATAAATTAAAAACTAAGTAAAATGTTTAAAGATACAAATTTTAAAATATCTTATTCCACTGATAATATAGTTTTTTTTTTTAAATCAAATAAATCCTAAAACTAAATCCAATAGTCACAATATGAGGGCAGTCTGAAAAGTTCTTGGCCTTGACCATAGGCAGCAGCACTATAGCGATTTTTTTTTCTTATGTTGGTACTACATCTATTGTTAGCATGTGTGTGCAATTTCTGCTTATTGCGCCAAATAATTTGTATTATACAGCCATTTGAAACAGAAGTATTGTACATATTCACTAAAATAGAGAAAATTGAGTATCGTCTGTCATAAAGTTCTTTGTGAAAGAAGGTTTAACACCAAGCAAATTTTATTCAGGGTTCGTTAAAGTGTATGGTGACTCTTCTTCATTCTCAACAGTTAAAAAATAGGCTGCCAAGTTTAAACGTGGTTATACCAGCCGGGAAGATGATCCACGTGATGGACGTCCAGAAACGAAAACCCGAAAACTGTCGAAAAAGTGCAGGATATAGTTTTGGACAATCGCCAAATTAAAGTGCACGAAATTGCTGAGACTATGCATTTCAAAAGAATGCATTGGAATATTTTATATGAGGAATTGCAAATGAAAAAGCTTTGTGCTAGGTGGGTGCCACGCTTGCTCACAGCAGATAAAAACACATGCACATGAAAATATCTGAACAGTGCTTGAAGCATTTTAATAAGAACAAAGCAGATTTTGGATACACCACTACATGCCAGAGTCCAAACAATAGTCAAAGCAGTGGACAGACGCTGCTTGTTCAGCACCAAAGAAGGCAAACTCGATCCCATCAGCAGAAAAAGTCATGATGTCAGTGCTTTGTACTTTGTAAAGGTGTTTTGTATATTGATTACCTTGAAAAGGGCAGAACAATAAATGGGAAATATTATTCCAACCTTTTATTAAAACTAAATGAAAAAAATTGTAAAAAAACGCTATGCATAAGAAAAAAATGATTTTTCACCAAGACAGAGCACTTGCCCATAATAATGTTTTGGCATTGGTGAAATTCAGAGATCTCCACTATGAATTGTTGGAACATTATCCCTATTCCCCAGATTTGGCTCCATCTGACTTCCATCTTTCCCAAAACTCAAACTCTCACTGGTCAGCGTTTTTCATTGGATCAAGAGGTGATTTCAGCTGTAGAGGGGAATTTTGGACACCTTACAGAAAACCACTTCAGGGATGGAATAGTGGCATTGGAACATCACTGGAATAAATGTATTATGCTAATAGGAGATTATGTTAAAAAATAAAAATATTTTTGAAATTATAAATTAGTTTTTTCATTGTTAGGCTAAGAATTTTTCAGACCGCCCTTGTTAAAATGGAATACAAAATTGAATGTCCAGATTGCGATACATTTTACGTAGGCTAGACAAAGAAAAAAACGGCTCAATAGATTCATTCAGCACTTCAATGCATTTTTAAAACCAGTTATTTACAAATCTAATTTAGCCACACATTGTTTAAATAATTAACATCAATTTCCAGACATTAAAAATATAAAATTAATTAAAAACATACAAAAAGGTTACAAAAAATGAATGTTTTGGGAAAATCTTAATGTTTACAAATACAGTAACAAGAATTTACTAATTAAAGAACAAATTCAAATACAAACAAAACAAAGTGATTTATTTAAAATTATAAATTTATTAGAATAAATAATATAATTTTAAACATTAAATATTTCCAATATAACCATCAAAACAGCTGATTAAGTAAATAAACATTACAACAATCAAAAATTGTAATAGAAATTAAATAAATTATTCATTATTTTATATTACAATCGAAACAAAGTCGAATATTCATTAGTTTTTATATTGTAATCGAAAAATCGATTATAATTTGTTAATTCTTTTTGAAACCTCTGAAGACACTGATACTGTCAGTGAAATGTGCATCAGGTTAATTAAAATGATAAAGATTTTGATAATATAATTATTTTGTATAATTTCTTTAGAAACAACTCTTCAATTTTAATAATATAAATAATAATAACCCTATTATTATTTTTAATAGTTTTTTAAAAAGGAAGTGACACTTCCATTGGTAGAACACCACTGTGTGTGTGAATTAACATATTAAGTATATGCTAATAACTGTTTGTTGTTAATAGATGATGAAGAAGAAATACGAAACAGACACAAGCACTCAAGATCACGGAAGCGAATTCTTAAGGAAAATAACAGAAACAGAAAGGAAACAAAATATGATTTGTCAAATAAAAACTTATTAATGTCTAATGAACATGAAAGTGACATTGCTTATGATGATAATGATAATGACAGTGATGACAGTGATTATGTTAATGTTGGGCACAGATAACAGACAGCAATGTGAGGAACATTTTAACACGCTATAGTGATTATAACGTGAAAATACATATAAGAATTTACATTTTTTCAGTTAATCAAGCATAAAACTGTACAAGTGGTATTTCAGTTCTTTGCAGGATGGAGTTGAAGGTTGTACCATGTGACAATACTCTGACCCTAATACTTATAGGTCACACTTTTTAGGTGTTGAAATGTTAAAATATTCACGTATAAATGTAATAATATTATATAGTAGACTGTTATAAAGTTTCAGTGTCCAAAAATTATTAGAATTTCAATTAATAAAGTTGTGTTAGTGTTTATAATCTCAAACAGAATTAACACTGTTGCACACCACTACAGAAAATTATTATAGGAAATTCTGATCTGATGATGAGCTGTGATCTGATCTGAAAGCGCTAATTGAATAATTTTTATAGCGGTGTATAACAGTATTAATTTTGTTTGCACTAATGTATTTTTGTAGTAATAACAGTCATACAGTTTTAAAAAGGTAGAACAACTTTTACAACTTTTGAACTTTTACTTTTACTTTTCATAGAACAATGCCTGACTTCAATTCACTGTATTGTATCACAGTTTATAGAACTGATTCTAATACACAGGAAACTGTTTACTGTGTAACAGCTGGCTCCTATGCAGAAGATAGTGTTGTCAGCAAAAGTAGAAAATAAAAAAAATAAAACCTAAACTTATACAAAATTATACATTTATTTATAGTGGGGGGGGGGGGCAAATCAATTTATCATTTCACTTGTAGCACCCCCACCAGGAGGTACTGGAAGGAAATCTTTATGAACCTACTGGATGTTTGCCTACTGAACATATAAGGAAAATACTTGGGAAAATTTATAGACCCATTAGGGAAGGTGGAGAGTGGAGAATAATGTACAACAGAGAGCTCTATGAGGTACAACTAGATCGCCTGATATTGTGACATCAATTAGGATAGCTAGACTGAGATGGGTAGGACTTGTATAGAGAAGGAAAGAGAGGACATGGGTGGCCCAGGCTACAATGGATTGATGGAATCCTAGAAGATGTGAAAGTACTTGGAGTGAAAAAGTGACATTGGCTAAGGATAGGGAAGTCTGGAGGAAAATCCTGAGGGAAGCTGAGGCCCATGGTGGGCTGTGGAGCTACTGATGATGATGACAAAGTTCTGACTATAAATAAAATTTACAGGAATTTTTTATTGTAAGCGTGCATATTGGTGAAATATCACTTGCCACTACAGAAATAGAGTCGTTGCTTCAAGGGTTAACATAACAAACAATAAGTGTCACCTTAGTAACTGTGTCACACTAAATAATCACAATAATCACTTTACATTAAACAGCAAGTCACAATAACAACAACTCTGATAAATCACAATCATAAATCCAAATTGACTAACTCGACTTCTGAATCCTGTATTTATGTCCCCACTGTGTAGCATAGTATGTGACAAAATGGACCATGATGCCAGTAGAATAATCAACCATAATCTGGAAGGTGTGTGAGCAAAGTATTATGTAACCACACATGTTACCTATTGTCTCAGATTAGCAATAATTTTTTTAAAGCTATAGGCAAGAGGGATCTTTGGAAGAGCTGATAGGTACAATCAAAATGTTCTTAACTAGGTTAATAAAAATGATTAATATGCCTTATTTAAAATTAGTCACTATTCCTTTGAAATTATCCCCTTGCGTAGGAAGCATTATTTCAGTGGTCCTAGAAGTCCTGTTAATCAAATATATTTAGCGCTTCATGTGACACACACTGAACCCCATAGTGACACATGTGACTCCATTGTCACAAAATAGTGATTTTTCACTTTGGGGACTTTTCACATTTCATAGCCGTGGTTTCACTTTGGGGAAGAAGTAGTTGGAGAAGGAGCCAAATGTGGCAAGTAAGGATGGTGAGAACTGATTCTCATACGATTTTAGCTGAGAAAGTGATGCATTTTAAATACTGTGTAAACAGGTTGTAGCACCCATATTTTGTTGCACCACAGGGTGTGCTGAAGTCCTTCCTTAGAACTTCACAGTAAATTTCACTGCCTGTGATTGATCTCTCAAGTTCATTAGACACACCTCCTTCAAGGCAAAAAAATGATAAAATAGTCTGCAAACTGTGTGCCATTGACAATATACTATATAATTAGTAAAATAGTTTACCTTTTTCTTGTCCGTCTGGTGGCCTTTTTTCTATATTTAATTCAACGCGTTTCGGGACATATGCCCCATCATCAGGATTATCCCTTGTTGAAGTTCATCGATCGTTAAAATATTAAAAACACTGTATATACAATTTTACACATAACAATAAATATAATATAAACATAAAAAACACACATAAAATACCCAACCTTATATGCTATAGTCGACTATAGCATGTCGTGGTGCGCACCACCGATATCGCGTGTGTCTCAAGTTTGGGTATTTTATGTGTGTTTTTTATGTTTATATTATATTTATTGTTATGTGTAAAATTGTATATACAGTGTTTTTAATATTTTAACGATCGACGAACTTCAACAAGGGTAATCCTGATGATGGGGCATATGACCCGAAACGCGTTGAATTAAATATAGAAAAAAGGCCACCAGACGGACAAGAAAAAGGTAAACTATTTTACTAATTATATACTATAAGTGGCCTAGATACCGAAAAACATGGATCTAAAAAAGACAATATACTGTATGTAGGGAATACTATATCTTAAAAAACGTCTTCACAGGAAAAAGAAAATTGTATCACTAGTCAAATTACGGAGTGATGAGATTTTAGTAAATTTTGATAAATAATCTTTTATATTTTAATTACTATACATATTGCGATGTACATGGGTTGCATAGAATAAGTAGTTGGTATTCAAATACTGGAATGCTTTGGATTTATTAAAGATTTATTTATTTTTTTAATTGCAATAATACTGACTATTGTTTCTGATAACAAATAAAATTAATTAACTGTTTCTGTTGACCTATTTTTTTACAAACTTAAAATAATTTTCTCCTATATTCTTAATTATATAAATTTTTCCTTTAAACAAGTTCTTTTGTCTCTTAAGTTTATGACGGTTTATAATAAAGTTCGTATAAATGATTTCACTTCCCTTTACGATGGACGATGCGATGACAATGCTCCGGTCCTGGGAAGCAGCTACCGTTGTTACTTCTGGATAGATGTTCAGGATACCGTCGGGATCTCCTCCTGCTCTCTAGTTTTCAGGGTCGTTCTTGGGCTGGGTACTTCTACAAACTGTAGTGAATTAATATTTAATAGTGACTTATACTGTGTATTAAACTACACACTACTGCAGCTAACTTGAAGTGTTCTTTTCAATACCTATGCGGACAATTGTGTACTCTACCGAATTAGCGCTTGATGTCTAATTTACTCGTGAACTTTCTGACATGTGCTCGTATGCTTTTGGTAGACCTATCATTGTAAACCAGCAGCATGACCACGGTTGTTGAGTTCAGAGCAAGACTGAATTATATCCTGTGAAGAACAAATTCAACTAAGATTTTAGCCAATTTCATTGGCTAGAATATTCCCTCACCTTTACAGTTTCAGTAACAATAAAGTTCTTCCTGCAAAAGACTGTATACGGACATAGCTAAACTTGCAAATAAAACCTGTCTAATTTTATTACTTTTCTTTGGGGTTATAAAACTTTCTTTATAAAAAAACTCATATGTTTAGTTCTTTAATTTATTAACAAATATTACCACTCAATAGGTCTGTATTTTATGCATATTCTGGCGTAGGTCCCATGTCTATTTTCACAAAAGTTATTTAATTGAATAGATTTTTATTATTATTCCGTAACATAGTTGTACATACCCGCACACGGACGCTTACCATATGCCTACACATATGTTCACACTACTTCACAATACTAATTATTTTTTACTGTCAAAATTTAACTTAAACTAACAATTTTGACATGTACCTTATTGTATATTATACAATGTCTGAACATGCAGTACTTACTTAAACAAATTTTCATTGTGACATGCTATCATATGCTAAGAGTTAAATTATTATTTTATATGGAAATTTTACCTATAACTATATATATATATATATATATATATATATATATATATATATATATATTACATTTAATATTTATACATAAATTTACCTCAAGATGTTATTTTTCTATTTGGAACATGTTTCGGGTACTATCTTGTTCCCATCCTCAGCCTTCCGGTTTTTTTGTCCGGTGAAGTACATATGTGTTGTTGGTTGACTATTGTGGCTTCCTGTTGGCTTCTGGTATTTCAAGTTGGTTTTATTGTGTGTGATTGTGGTGTATGTGTTAGTTTATTGTGTATTTTCAATGTTGAGTGCTTTGAATATTGTGTCATGTTTTGTATTGATTTGTATTTGTTCAGGTATTAGTTTGTTTTCTGTATGTATTATATACATACATGTATTTACATACATCATACTTACATACATTTAAATACATTATGTATTTAATACATAAATGTATTATATACATCAAGAAACGGACTGTAGCAGAAAGTGATTGAAATATATATCTTCACCAGAAACAAGATGGCGAAGGCTGAAGATGAGAGTACAGGAACTCTCGAAACATGTTCCTAATAGGAAAAAAGTATATCTTGAGGTAAATTTAGTTATAAATATTAAAGTAATATATATATATATATATTGTAACAAGTACAAATAAATAGGTTCGTTAAACCTTTGTTCAACGTTACGCCCCACTGTGGTGAGCGTCAATTTGTAACAAGCCGCTGTTCGTCTACGTTAAGCCCCACTGTTGTGAGCGCCAATTTGTAACAAGACCTGTATATGCTGGTTACAAATAAATGTTTCTGTATTGTACAAAAAATAAAAAAATTTTATTTTAATAAAAAAAATTTTTTATGTTTGGTTATAGTTTAAATAATTAATAAATAATTCTTGTTATTGGTTTTTGTCGAAAATTTAAAATTCTGTAATTTATTTATGTATTTTTATTCACTTCTGGTTCACGGTAAATATATTTGGAGTTAATCAGATTGTCTCACTTGACCAATCGATTGGCGATTTTCTTCTATGCTCCAGTATATCACTCTCCTTTAGTAAGGGTCGTCTTCCAGTAAGTCTTATAGTTAATGAAAACTCTTATTTTAACTGGTGAAATAAATTTAAACCCAGATAATTGAATTAATTTGATTTATTAACAGTTTTTCAGAACATATCGATTTAAAATCGATATTGACATAAAGTTCGACTCTTCAACAGGGATAATCGATTCTTAATACAGGTTATATTATATAGTTATTTTATGAAAGGTTCTTTTAACGGTTATATTTATAATAGTCACAGAAGGGGCAAGCATAGAAAGTATAACATTACAAAATAAATCTTATTAATTAATAAATACATAAATTGATAATAATATATAATGTTTATAATGCACAAGTTTATACCCAATGTTTACTAGATGAATTCAATCGAGAGAGTTGCTTTGCATCACGGAACCATCATGGCCGCCGATTCGTTGATGAAGAAAACCGTAGATGTTATGTCTAGAATTTCTGACAATAAAATTGCCTTCACAACTGTTTTCTGTTCTCCGTAATATTGTATAATGTTTATTGGGTTGTTAGAGGTGTTCTGGTTAAGTGTTCCGTGTTCACTGGCTTTAAATGTTTTTATTTGGTGTGTTCAACTTTGTCTGTGTGTGGCGAAAATTCGTGAAGTTCGTTTGTAAGGCGAATTGTTAATGTTTGATAGTTTTATCGGTTTATTCCACTTATATTCGGTTAAGAATTGTTTGTTTTCACTGTTTGTTGTGGTGTTGTGCACTGATTATCTGTTTAAAATACCAATTTCGGTAACTCTCGGTCATTCACTGATTTGAGGCTAAAATTCTTACACGCCATTAAACTATTCGCTATATGTTCTTAGCGCGAGCTACAACAACCGTTCGCTTCGAATGTTACTTAAGAACTGTTTTACTTCCTTCGTCTCAGGAAATATCTTGCCAAGTTAATATTAAAAATGTATTGTTTAATTATAAATCCACTTCGTCTTCATGTGATTCAAAATACATTATATTCAGAATATTTTTTATTTATTGGTTAGTTTCGTGAACTAGTAATTACATAATTGGTTTCTTTAACTCCTTCTGCTTAATTTGATATACAATAGTCCATATTTATAAAGATTTTTGTCAAAATTGCTATATTTCTGTCATTTTGGGAAATATAGGCCCCATATCTGGTTCCTGTCCTTGTCCAAAGTTTTAGCCATCTTAGGTGTTATAAATTTGATTATAATAAATTTCAGATTGATATAAATCTTTACCTTTCCTTAATTCCTTATAAATTTAACATTTGATCATTCTTTTAGTTATAATTCATGAATTTACTACGCCTCCTTTAAAATTGTTAGGTATTACATTTTGAAATTTTTTAATAATTTAATACATCTTTTTATTCTTTTAATGTATAGTATCAGTTAGAGTAGTTGGTGATTGATTGACCTTATATAAATCTCATTTGTTTACTTGGTTTATTAAACCTTCTTACTCAATTATAAAGTTATTTGGAATTTATTATTTGGCCTAGATTTTATATTTTTACATATACTGTTTTTCAAATAATGTTATTCCTATACCCCCTCTGACTTTCTAAAATTAACACAATATTAAATAAAATTTCCTTATATTACTATTGGTACATGTAGCAATGGTATTCATGCTCATAATACAAAAACAATATTGAAAATTAATTAGTCTTTAAAGTTAGACATTTTGGTTTTAACTATTTTTTAAAATACATAACAAACATTTTATAAACTGTTATAGTATACAGACATAAACATTTTATGCTGTATGAAACTGTTATATTAACAAACATTCTTATCTTAATAATAATTCTTATTGTATTACCACTTTGAAATGTGGAGTTCATAGGCTCTAAACATAATTAGCCATTTAAATTTTTTATTTTTTGTTAAACTTAACTTAATTTCAGTCCTTTCTGTTTATATTATGTATTATATTTTAATCCCCTGTCACAGTAATTATTCCCCACTTGCTCTCTTTATCATTTACATTTCTTTGAACGTTTTTTGATAAAAAGTGGCCTCTTCTATGAAACATTAGAAATATTTTCACAACAATATTTCATGACATGTTACCTCTGTAATTATATAAAACTTAAAGTAATTTAATAGCACATAGTTCAAGTAACAGTTACACCTTTACTTAAAGTTTATTATATTAAAATCACTTGCACTGGTACACTTACACTGTTGGTTCTGACTTATATTTGAGTTCTACAATATTCTAAGACCAAACTTTTAGTTATATTGGACAGTGAAGATTTGTTTATTTTTATTATATAATAACTTTAGGTGGTGCACTTCTATTCACATTACTAAATACTTTTGTTTATAATTAATTTACATTGCTTTGAGGTTTTGGGGTGTTATACTTTCTTTGGGTGACATTAAAATTTGGTTTGGGGTTTATCATTGTTAATAGTAATAAGTTTATCATAAGTATTGCTCGTAGTTCTCCCCTCCTATATCTTCTTTTCTTCTCTTCTTCCTTCTTGGGTTTTCCAAGGTAATTTGGTTTCATTTTGTCCGTTGGTTGGTTCGGGGTATCTTCTTTATTACCTGCTCCTAACCTACCTGGGTATTCTCCTGATTTTATATTAGTTTCTTGGATTTTTACTTTCTTGGTACTTTATAGTTGCAATTTTATAATTTAAATGATACTTTTTCTTTTATGGTTTTATTTTTCTTTGAAGTTTGATTATTTTCATTTGATATTTAATTCTTTTCATTTGATATTTAATTATTTTCATTTGATATTTCTTTTGAGTCATTTTTGTAGAAGAAAGGCCTCCTGCATTCCACTGGAGAATGTTCAGAGTTGTCACTGTCTGTTTTACCCTCATAAGGACAGTTTTGTTTGTAACTCTTTTTTTCATATTTTGGCTTTGGATGTCAGATCTGCCAGCACTGTTACTCATTTAGCACCACCCAGGGGACACGTACAGCTTAAGGATGCTGCGGACGCGAGTAAATTTGCCCCCCTTTGTAACACTACACAGCACAAGAACAATCAAAAGACTTGTTAAAAACAAAACACAAGAGATGTTCACCAATGAGGCCAGCCTTGCGTCTAGTGGTAAACGGTGGGAAAACATTGGAAACACTTGGGACAAAAACAAAAATATACCCAGAAACCAAGCAGTAGCGAACTTCAGACTCAATACTGGTCACGACTGCCTTGCTGAACACCTCCATCGTATTAAGATCTACAAATCCCACCACTGCACAATTTGTAAGCAGCTGAATACAGTGATGAACAGAGACCATCTTCTTGTGTGTTCGGGATTGGATCACTCTTATCAAGAGACAGGGAATCTACCAAAACTCTATTGGGATGCCAGAAGACAACTGGAATAATTCAATGTCCTGCCATTAGAAAACAACAACATATTTCTTTTGAGTTAATTGTAATTTAATGTATTTATGATCATAATGGAATTATTATTTAGTGGATTATCTGTCATGCTACAATATATATATATATATATATATATATATATTGTAACACTATGAGAAATCTCGCTTTAGGATCGCCACTTTGTAAACCTGACGAAATCCGTTCCTGATTTAAGCCCCAAATTGCGGTGCCATTTTGTAATATTTATTAAAATTGCTTCTTATTATTATTTATTTATTTAGTTGAAATTTATCTATATTGGTTTGAAGTGAATTTATTATTATTAAGTTGTGTATTTAAATAGATTCATGTCTGAAGATAATATTTTTAATGGTTCACGAGTAGTCATATTTCTCAGTTAATTAGAGGTGTGTTTATTCTTCACTAGTAGAGACGAATTGGCTGAGTAGATGTTCCCTGAAATCATAACATGTTTATCATGGAAGTACTTACTTGGTGTAGTGTCCTGGATCTCGTGTTGTAGAGAGGATTATCTAAATACGAATTAAATTTAAAACTCTCGCGGGCGCTATGAGTGGTGCCAACTGTAGCACACCATTCGCTTAGCCTGAAAATGTCTACTCTAATGAAATAACTGGTTCGAACTCTAGGTAATTTGTGGAAATACAATTTATTCCTTGTCACTACTCATGACTTTCCTCCTTCAAACAATTGAAACAATAATATTTAACTTTACATTAATGATTGCATTCATGAAGAAATCTCTTAAAATCTCAGGGTGGTTAAGCTGATTGCGTGGCTATCATACTCCACGATGTTTTTGTTTTGACATAATTATTAATAAACATGAGTTCTTTTAGTCTGCAAGATACTAACCGATAAGATAACACAACTATTAAAACTGCTTAGTAGGAGAGTGATTACAATGAGTAAATAAAATCTTAATTAATTACATAAAACTTTAAAAGACGGCTTGCGTCAACATCTAGGTTAGATTGGTGTATCTTTATAGAGCCAATTAACTGAAGAAAAAGAATAACTTCACAATTAATAAAATTCTAATCTACGAAAATTATGAGTGCATTGCGTGTGTAAAAACAATCATCTTATAACCTATATTGGATAATACCTAAGAAGGTAAATTATTATCTCTTAAATCGTTAACTAGTTTAAAATAAAAATTGAAAATTATAAATTCTGGAAGGCATAACGTCCTTCTAATGTTTATTAATATCTCATAATATAACTTAGGGTTAATAACATTTATTAATTCTTATTACTAGCTAATTTCTTCATTGATTTATTGAGGTTCGAGTGCCTCTTCAATGTTCAGTTAGACTGTCTTATGCTTATACAAGTTAATAGGATCGGTTCATTTCATACTTTCCTTAAAATTATTAAAGTCACTATACTCCCTTTTTCTATTTATTTAAAATCCCGCGATTGCATGGGATTGTACACTATGCAATCGAATCACACTGTCACTCCACTGATACTGTATTTATTACATTTTGTTAATAACCTTTTAAAACTTTTGGGTTATGTTGACCCAAACATTGCATTCGATGCCGCACAAGTTAGATTCCCTCTCCTCTTCTGTCGCCGGTAACTCTCACCTTGTCTCCTGAGTCGATCGTACAATAATGATGATCCGCGTTGGCGTCTGTTTCAGACCAAGCTTCGCTACAATCAATTTGATTGGTTGAAAGCGCGATGACATCCCATCCGCTTTCTAAGATAGCATCTATTTTTGGGATGGAGAGTATGAAAAAGATGCTTAATATTTTATCACTATTTATACAAATATTTTTAAATTCATTTAACTTCCTTATGGTACTTGGGAGTTCTAATCTAACCTTGTCAATCGTTTGCAATTGTTCTTTTGGATATTTCGATACCCCACAAGCCATAATTCGGTTCATGTTTGATAAAGATCACTGTTATACTTAGGCCTCTTACAATGTTTTCTATTAAAATCTAACTTATTTTTATTTTGTTTACAATTCGATTTTACTAGTACTTGTTTCCATTACATACAGTCCATTTCTGTTATTGGGTCATATAATGATAAGGTGACCAACTTTTTACAATGAAAAGGAGGACACAAATAAATTGAAGAAAAAAAATATTGTAAATAAAATAAACATTTTATTCATTGCAACAATAATACACTATAATATGTTAAATGCATAATAAAAACATTTTACGTTAAGATAACGTAATTAATTAACGTAATTAAGGTTATGTGTAGATAATTAATTAATGAGGTTGAGGTCGAACCTAATTAGATGCCTCAAAATGTTGTTTGTCAATTTGTAAAGAGACGAAGTCCGTCTCGTTAAAATGTTCAATTGTTATTATTATTATTAAATTCGTATAGTTATGATGTGTTGTGAGTTCGGTTGTGAATTGTTTAATTTGAATAAATTGACTCTTCACAATGAACCTAGAGGTGTGCCCCTTCACTGAAAACACATAAGTATCGTAGGTATAAAAATACTTGCTTGTGACGGTTGAGTACTAGTAATGTCGAAGTGTATTACTAGTGAGAATCGTTCAATTTAAATTCTTGCCGCCGCCTCTCTTACCAACCATTGCTGTTGTTCACCTAAGCTCTAAGTCTTATTCTAATACAATGATGGTCAAACTCTGTTATCGGTTATGAATTGATTTTTTATTGGTTGAACTCATTATTAATAATTGTCATTGTACAATAATATTGTTCATTTGCTTTTAAAATTTTAATATTGAGTATGGACTCTTTTAACTAAATAAATCTCAGGGTGGCCAGACTGCGTCTAACCATCAGTCAGTCTGAATGTAAACAATTTCATTACTTTAATTCGTAAATAAAGCAGGTTCTTTTAGTCTGCAAGATACACATAAGTTAATAACATGCAATACTATAATTATTAGTATTCGGAGAGTGAAAGTATTATTAGATTCTTTAACAAAACATAAACATTTAACACGTGAGTATTATTGAAGTTTTTAGGTTAACTACGGTTCATCGGAACCTAGCTTTCTTAACATAAAATAATGAAAATTAAAGCTGTACGAGTTTAAAATAAATATTAAAGTTTATAAACCTGTTTATATAACTGAAACTCTACTTGCTTTTTAATCAAAATATTCAAATTTGTCCCACTTACCTTCATCGTGAATAAACCAGGGTGTCGTCTGATGTACTTAGGCAGAGAAAAACAACAGGTAATGCAATGACAAACACGTATTTTACAAACATAAATAAAATGGTATTTTATTTATTTAGCATGACAATTTTTCTGTTTACCTTCCGGTTTAAATTTACTAAAATATGCCTTATGACTGAATTGTGAAACTACATCAAATTATGATTTCTACTGTAGTTATGCTTTTTCTACAAATAACACTCCGAACAATATTTGATTCACCTAGCCATGCTATCAAGATTTATTTATTACTGAATATATATATATATATATATATATACTTACGACTAACTTATTTTCTACTCAAAGAACGACCCAGATTGCTCACTCTCACATTCGCACTATTTAAAAACCCCTTTTATTTTAACATAATTGAAAAAACAAAAACCCTTGTAATAAAAATTTGGATTCATTTTGATGGGTTACCCAACGGCGTCATTTCTCTCGCTGCCATGTGCTTCTTATGTTTTAAGTGTTCACAATTTTCGATTCCCCGTTTATTTCTCCCACTCACTTCACTGATTCTGTTTCTTTTACTTCAAAACATTTTTTAAAACTTTTGTCACTCTTTTACATGGTAAATTTGGAAACTTGTGTGCGCATGTTTTAATTCACACCCGGCCGGGCTGAGAAATTTATTTAACTGGGCGAGAGTCACTGGCAAAATCTCCCACCAGCAAACTAGGCATAGCCGGAATTACCATGCCTTCTGCGCTGAATTGTTCGTCATTGTTCATGGTACCACGTACAATTCCCGTGTGTTGGACGTCGACGAAATTTGTTGTCCAGTGGTTTACGTCATCGGAAAGGCGTGTCCTAGTTATGTTTCCGTCGTGTCTCTGAGCATATGCTGGACAAAATTTGCACATAGCCATTTTGTTCGACTTGAGTTTAGCGTGGGTTCTGCGCTCCGCCGATGTTAGTGCGTTTGGGCGCATTACACGGTACTACAGTTCTGAGAATTAAGAAGTGGTGTGCGAGACGCACATTCCATTGTAATTGCTTCATCACAGCTCCTTTGTTTGAACAAAGCTTTTAACACGTGGCTGATCACACAGATGAAAATGAATTTAAAATATTTTAATAAAATAGAACCCCTCCCTTTTAGACCCGTTACAATACCCCCCCAATGAGAGATCTTCTGTCGAAACAGAAGAAATCTCATTGCTAAAACCCTAAGAGGACCGGTGAGGATATGGTGCCAACAACCCCGCATTTGTTCTTATACATCATGGGTAAACTACCCCCCTGGCTCGGCGACTATGGCCGCATCTGAACGAGATTACTGGACTTCTCTATTCGAGATCCCAACACCATAAAATCGAACAGACACGAACCACCGCGCACCTAACCTTATAACATGCCACCCCAAACTCCAAATCCCTGGCCTTATCCCATGCCAGATCCTCAACCGATATGTTCCCCCTTACTAAGCACACTGGGTCACCTTCAGCAATACTGGGTGCATACATATACTTATTAATACATTTTTCAACTTCAAAATATTTATTGCTAAATCAAACCCATTTAAGTGACCTCCTAAAATAAAAAAAAATCTGTTATATGAATTCATCACTCTATTAATTCTCTTCATTATTATTCATAATCAGAAAAACAAATAAATTGAACATCTAACTAAACATGAACTCATTTATCCTAACCTTTGATTATACATACATACTAAACAATACAATTCAATAAAAAACACTAGTAATACACATAAACAATAATACACTTGCAATTCAAACATCACCTATGTGGCAGGCATAAAATCAAAAAACAATTTTTTTTTTTTTAAATTTTAAATTTATCCAAATATTTGTTTTCCATTTCGGAAAAAAGATTTAAAATTATTTAAATCAATTGCACGACAAAATTTGCATCAAGCAATTGCCAAAACCTGGTCTAGTTTGTAACATCAACCATCAGCTGATCTCTCTGGGTCAAGTCAACGACCTTGACCTACATATGTTCGTAAAATACATAAGACATCTTTAAAATTTGTTATCTTTAAACACAATAACATAATAAAATATGACATTTAAAATTGACATAGTATTATTACAATTAACAATAAAACTGACATTTAAATTAATCAAAATCACACATTTTATAGCTTTAATTGGTTTCAGCTTCTATTAAAATTTATCACTTGTACCAATCAATTGTTTAATTATATTCAAATATGTAACTCCATTGAGAAATTTTCAAATCATTTATAAGCGATACACTACAGCTGATCAGTTGATTTTATTAGCAAGGTGAACGACCTTACTGTAGACACATTTCAAAGTTTTACGTCATGTGAAATACATTACACGTTGACAAACCTTATATCCTAACATAATAAAATAAAACACAATAAGACATACTAAATATAATATGATAAACATCTGATGCACCTATTTGTCAAATCAAACTACAATTCTTTAATTACTGCAAGAGCGAGTCATCATCATTAAGTTACAAAATTTTAATTCGTTACTCCCCTTTGAGTAACCACCTGAACCACACACACTATTATTTTTTTAGGGTGGACTGTTGCGCCCATTTGCATCCACAAGGGCAGCATTGGTGGAGGAATTTATCATCTCCGTGTCCTTGCTTCAGCGTTACATTTAAAAATTATTTAGATACCATCATATCTTTGTTATATATTTATATGCCCTTAAAACGGGTCTACCACCTGGTTTACTGTTCCTACTCGAACAGAGTGGCAGCCGCTGTTCCATAGTTCCGGGGATTTCCCCTAAATCACCCCCCATTGATTTCAAATATACACCAATTTCAAGCCAGCTATGGTCAAGGTTCTTAATTTATGGCCATAGCTGACCGCTATCCAAAACCACGATTAGTGCTGGTAAGGCAGTAATCGCCCAGAAAGGCGGGGAAATCAACTCTAAATTCAGGCATGTTCTCTACGTCATTATTATACACGGCACGGCAGTCTATCAGCATATAATATAAAATTATATAAAAGGTGTGCCGTGTATTTTGCGCCATTTTGGCCTCCGATGGAGGTGACACTCTCTGTCACCCCCCAACCCTTACCGTTATCTACCGTGCCACATGCCACCACGGCAATAGCATACTACTAACTAAATTAACCTTTCTACAATTACAGTTCTACATTCCCTAAGTATAGCACTTCTATTAACACCACTCAACCCCCCAAAATTGCCCACATATCTTGTATGAAATATAACATAGCATAATAAACAAATAGACATTAACCTTGATCATTAGCATTGTTACATTCACATTAAACAAACCATTCTCTTTTAAATAATTTATACAGAAAATTATAAACATTACAAATTGAAATTTTTATTAACTCTTCTATATATCATCATTTCATTATTTATCACTTACTACAATTAGATTTCGCAAAAATTCCAAATTTATTATTAACATTTATTTTATCTCGTATTTCAGTTATTACTAACTTTTAAGTTGTAATAAAACTAAATTCCTCTCCTTTCAGCCCCACTGTTGGGCTAGCCAATTTGTAATAAAACTAAAAATTTTGCAAGGTTACTAATTTTTGTTTATAACTTTGAAACTGAGTTGTAAAATATTTAAACATTGCAATAGTTGAAAATTGAAAGTTAATAATTTTATAAAGTAATTAAAATGTAGCATTATGTTATTAAAAGTGCGTTTACAATTGCAAAAATTATAAGTGTCTGAAAAGAACTCTTTTAGATAAAAAATAAGATAATTGCATTAATATTATTTGAACAATAACGTTGCTTAAATTTAAAAATAAAGTGTACTAGCTGGTCGCTTGATGATGGTGACCGTCGCGTTGATACTAGCTGCGAAACTCCTCCTCCAGGTTGACAGTTGTCTAAGTACGTAAAGTCTAGTAACGTCTGGACAATAAAATTAATAAAATACACTTCCACGTACCTGTTCGTGTTTCTGGAAGTTCAGAAGTTCAATAAATCAATAAGCTGCCAAGACGGTTTACAAAACCAGCTTACTTTATCTACAAGGTTAGGTTACCTTGTTTAATAATGGGCGCCACACAGGTTTATTTCGGGAAAATCCCGTGGAAAACCCATTAATAGAATCAAATAATAATTTAAAAAAATTGAAATCGTGTTTATTGCCCTTATGGCAATTCAATTCAACAATATTTAATCGCAACTAAAAGTTGTTTTGATTCTTCTGAATGAATTATTTATCTATATTTTTTTTTAGAAATAAATCAAGTCAAGTTATGCTGCTAATAACTGGGTTTTATTTGTACCCTTGATAATGAATTCAGACAAATATAATTAAGAGAATACATTGATATACAATAGCAAATATTTTGTTACATACCCTATATGACTGGCTCAGAGCATAAACAATAATTCTGGTTAAGTCCAGATACTCTTTACTTTAAACATTAATATTATTTATATCTCGGGCGTAAGTTCTTTGAAACACAAGAAAGAATGCTCATGCCTACACAATGACTAATTATTGTATAATACAATATCGACTAGTAATGCCTTTTAGTTTACTAATAAAAAATCGAACCTATTTTATAGGTTAGGCGTTCGTCACGCTTGCTTAATTATTCACAAAGTTATATGGTGAGATCCACTTATGACTAACATCATTCTTAAACAGGATTGACAAATCCATTAAATAAATTCAGACGTGGTGTAATACAGAAAATGTTTCAGTGTTATGCGTCAGTACAGATTTGTTTACCAAAACATATAGGTTAGTGCCCTCAGTGTAATGGAATAAATTGTCACACAGTTACCTTTGTGTTTTTAATCTTTCGATTAAAATTCAATTAAACACATCAATGGTCGGATTGTAATGACCATTGTTATTCACTACACGTGCACTTGAACAGAGAATATTGGTCCGCTTCTGACTAAAAAGGACCTTATATGGTACTATTTAATTATTTCTCCTGTTCGATATGTTCCCGCACTAAATAAAATAATACTTCACTTCGATGCACTGATTCTATGTAGAGTATCTTGTAGTTACTTTTTGTTGTTGCCGAAATAATTCAATAGATGCACTATTACAATGAAGCTATCAGTTAATAAAATTTTGATGAGACGAGCGTACCTTCCGCTCTGGATGATCGTTAAAAGTGTCTAACGGTAATTAGCCGCGTGTCTTTATATACCCTCTGCTTTGATCGGGCTTAGGCAATTGTTTTATTTATTAAGCTATTTTCTGATTGGCTTAGCCAGGCATTACGAAAGTGACGTATTGTCTTTCCAACTGTCACTAACGGTTTTTTAACCGACTCGTCGCCAGAATGATTGACAGCCGTCGTTGTTGTTAGTGTTGATAAACAGATTTCTTATTTATTATGTACAAATGATGCTAACGCCTGTCACGCACTTATTATAGTTGCGATCGGGGTCGTATCGCTATCAAATTAAAGGATATTTTTTCCTCTTCAATTTGATATAGTTTGACACTGGTTTATTTACACTTTCACTGACATTTTTTAATTAACAATGTTCAGGTATATGGCTTCGCGCTGTCGTCTGCTAATCAAAGCCGGCGATTACTCTCTCTTATCAATACATTGTTTGTGTTCCACATCGCATTTTTCACTTAAACGTCTATGTTAGAACACTATTATATCCGTCCTGATATTTATTTACTGAATATTATGATTAAACCTTAACTTATACATTGCTATGAACTATGCTTACTCCCTATGACATTTTGTTTCACATTATTTTGCTCCATGCTATTAATTAACAATTGAACTATTACTTGTCTAACGTATTAACAATGCTTATCGCTATGTTTGGCACAAAGATTGTTCAGTGTGTGTGATTTACACTCATAGTACTTTCTACTAATCACCGTACTGATGATTGTTTGTTTCAGGCATTGCCGAGGCATACAGTTTGCACATCGGATTTATGCCTTAATAATGTTTATTAGTTTACATTTCGGTACCTTGATGAGGTAGCTTATTTATATAAGGTTCCCTCTTACAAATATTTTTACTTATCATAAGCACATTTGAGACTGTAATACAGCTTCAATCTTATATTGTGGCCATAGCTAATCTTAGTCCTTGGCATTAATAGTTACTAGTCATAGTTGATTTATTCTCAGCCAAATGCTGATGCTGATATCCCATTATTCGGATTCTTATTTAATTGTTTTTATTAACATGTCAAATTCCATTTAAGTTATTCACTGACTCGCTTGACAGCTTAAAGTGAATTTAATTTGTCCATTAGTTTGTGTCAGTTATAGTATGGGTTGTAGTGTCAAGCAGTGTTTAGGTTTACTGCTTCTTGTGGCACTTCTTCTTCTTTCTTCTTCAATGGTTCCTCTCTTCTTTGCTACTCTTATCATTATATTATCTACTTACATTACCGTCATGTATTTATTAAATCTAAGGGCATATGTCTAGGTTATGTAACACCTGGTCATGTTACAAAGTATGGTTTCCATTCGTACAATTATCTCAAATTAGTTTCATCCCTGAGTTAAAATCTTTTCAACACCTGTAAACATTTTACTCTATATAACTTGTATTATAAAATTTATACTCACAGTACATCGCTCATACCCCGTCATAAGCACACAAATATAAATATCAATAACTCCCTGTACCTTCTGCAACATTTTAACAACAATGTTATTCCATACTAAACAATTTACCATTTATTTATTTATCCATATATAATTATCCATTTATTTAATTATAAAATAATTTAAAATCATTAGAAAAATTCAATTATATAACATTTTTAATCAATCAAATTATTTAAACATCTCAAATTATTTTAATTAAATCAATTATGGAAAACAACATTTTAATTACATTACTTCCAAAACAATTTATCATTCATTAATTACCACCTTCGTAATCATTTATTTAATCTGACAAAAAAATTATTTATATTATTAAACAAATTCTACCACATACACATTGTTTACATAACATCTTACAATACACACAATTAATTTCACTATCAATTATTTA
The DNA here is from genome assembly GCA_034769895.1 of Magicicada septendecula. Classification (NCBI taxonomy): domain Eukaryota; kingdom Metazoa; phylum Arthropoda; class Insecta; order Hemiptera; family Cicadidae; genus Magicicada; species Magicicada septendecula. The sequence continues at coordinate 443,265,381 of CM068368.1, forward strand.
CAATTCTTCATCATTAATTGTTCAATTTTACCACACTTCATTTCCAAAAGCAGCAAGGTCAGAACCATAAATCAAAATATTTAAAATGTCCATTTATTAAGTTTATGTTCAGCCTCCATCATCGAATAATAATCTAATATATTTATAACATAAATCGTTCTTGTCCACACTCAATTTATTAACTTTAATATAATAATTCTCTAATACTTCAAGTTGTTCCACTATCATCAAATCATAAAACCTGTCAATATCATTAGTGATTTTAGTTTGGTCTCCATCAGTAGTTTTATTCAATCTAAAGTCAGTTATTTTCTCATCATATTCTTCTACTACACTCATTACAACATAAGGTAAGTGTTTATCATTTACAATGGTATTATCAAAATATTTATTTATCTCTCTTTCAACAGGTAAGCTTTTCATATCATCTATTTCCTTCCATTCTAACCTCTCTTTCAATTCTTTATAATTTCTCTTTAACTTATATAATTCTATCTCTCTATTTGCACACAACTCTCTCTCAAAACATTTTTCATCATCATAACACCAATTCATGCTTTTGCTATCATTCCGTACAGAGGGTATTAAATCATAAAAATGCCTACTAAACATTAAAGAGTTACTTAGAAACACATCGCTTTCCTGTAAGGGACTCTTGCCCTTCAAAAACATTTGTAACCAGCTTGGTTTACCATAACATTGGGGAAAATTTACCCTCTGCCCTATATTCACAAAATCATTCTCTTCATACTCTCTCTCTAACTTGCATACACTCTCTCCTCTCTCTCTCTCTCTCTCTCTCTCTCTCTCTCTCTCTCTCTCTCTCTCTCTCTCTCTCACTGTTTCTATATTATTATGATCACTAATTATTTTCACTGTATTATTTTTATATATCTCGTTTTCAACTATCTTACTACTATAGGTTGTTAATTCATTTTTGTAATTATTTGTTATTTTATTATTACTCTGGTCGTCTGTTATTTCATCACAATCACTCGTAACTGTGTCATTTTCTACCTTCTCCTTCCGCGTTCTACTTTCGTTTATTTTGTCTTGAATATTACTTATATTTATAATTATCTCACCTCTCATGCCCGCAATAGTTTTATTCATACTTTCTAATTTGTTATTCATATTTATTTCACTCACTCTCAATTCGCTCTTTACGTTCATGAACTCGTTATTTAAATCAGTAAGTTTAATATTTACAGCATTTATTTCTGATTTGATTTCAGATTTTAAATTATTATTTTCTGATTTCATTTTCTCATTTTGTTTGTCAAGTTTATCATTGTTTTCAGTTTTCATTCCTGACATTTCCATCATTAACGCTAATTGGTTAAATATATTTACATTATCGCTTATTTTTGCGTCTACTGTCTCAATCGTTAATTCGTGTGTCGTATTGTCTACGCTCTCGTTAATATTTGTCGATATTATATCGTCTTGCGTAACATTTAAAATACATTCTTCTACACTACTTCCACATAAATCTGCATCCTTATTTTTCTCTGCCATTTTCGATAAGTTTGTCAATTAATTTAATTTAATTTACAAAGTCACTGTCAACGGGCGCCAACTAAAGCTGTACGAGTTTAAAATAAATATTAAAGTTTATAAACCTGTTTATACTGAAACTCTACTTGCTTTTTAATCAAAATATTCAAATTTGTCCCACTTACCTTCATCGCGAATAAACCAGGGTGTCGTCTGCTGTACTTAGGCAGAGAAAAACAACAGGTAATGCAATGACAAACATGTATTTTACAAACATAAATAAAATGGTATTTTATTTATTTAGCATGACAATTTTTCTGTTTACCTTCCGGTGTAAATTTACTAAAATATGCCTTATGACTGAATTGTGAAACTACATCAAATTATGATTTCTACTGTAGTTATGCTTTTTCTACAAATAACACTCCGAACAATATTTGATTCACCTAGCCATGCTAACAAGATTTATTTATTACTGAATATATATATATACTTACGACTAACTTATTTTCTACTCAAAGAACGACCCAGATTGCTCACTCTCACATTCGCACTATTTAAAAACCCCTTTTATTTTAACATAATTGAAAAAACAAAAACCCTTGTAATAAAAATTTGGATTCATTTTGATGGGTTACCCAACGGCGTCATTTCTCTCGCTGCCATGTGCTTCTTATGTTTTAAGTGTTCACAATTTTCGATTCCCCGTTTATTTCTCCCACTCACTTCACTGATTCTGTTTCTTTTACTTCAAAACATTTTTTAAAACTTTTGTCACTCTTTTACATGGTAAATTTGGAAACTTGTGTGCGCATGTTTTAATTCACACCCGGCCGGGCTGAGAAATTTATTTAACTGGGCGAGAATCACTGGCAAATTCTCCCACCAGCAAACTAGGCATAGCCGGAATTACCATGCCTTCTGCGCTGAATTGTTCGTCATTGTTCATGGTACCACGTACAATTCCCGTGTGTTGGACGTTGACGAAATTTGTTGTCCAGTGGTTTACGTCATCGGAAAGGCGTGTCCTAGTTATGTTTCCGTCGTGTCTCTGAGCATATGCTGGACAAAATTTGCACATAGCCATTTTGTTCGACTTGAGTTTAGCGTGGGTTCTGCGCTCCGCCGATGTTAGTGCGTTTGGGCGCATTACACGGTACTACAGTTCTGAGAATTAAGAAGTGGTGTGCGAGACGCACATTCCATTGTAATTGCTTCATCACAGCTCCTTTGTTTGAACAAAGCTTTTTAACACGTGGCTGATCACACAGATGAAAATGAATTTAAAATATTTTAATAAAATAGAACCCCTCCCTTTTAGACCCGTTACAAAATTATCTTAACCATATTAACATTTCTGTGTATTACGGTTATACAAGTGATCTATTGAGGAACTTCATCACCTATCTTCTTGGATTGGCTATAAACAAAGTTAACAGGTTACTGGAAATGACCCCTTACTATGGTTGGGGAATTTTATACATTTTAGCTATAATCTTAAGGTTAATCACAATATACTACTTAATCTACTATAGTTCAATGTTTCTCTTAAGTTCTCTATTGACTATTTAATGTCTTGGAATTAGCCAAGTTCCGCGACTTATTTATAAAACTTTATGCTGGTTGTTGCTTAAATATTTCACTTTTAATTGTTTAGTTCCATAATTAAAATAAGGTATCCGCTTTCAACAATATTAATTAATTACTTTCGCTTATAGCGTTCGTTAATTAGTAGTTTACTATTTTTAAAATATTTATGTTAGGTGCACTGATACTTGCGTATGAAGTCGTTCTAGTCGTAGCACTAATTATACAAATTTCTTCTGTTATCAGAATGAAAATAAATTTTACTTATTCATTCCCATTCACTACCTATGCGCATATACTCCGTTATAGGTCACTGTTTAAATAAAACTTCACTTGCCCATATACCCGACCTAACCTCAACCTTGTGTTTCGAGGTTAAACGCTTTCATCAGCTGTCGGCTTGATAACCAAATACTTTTTGGTTATTCTGACCAACGTGAAGTCTGCGTCGAAGCTTGAGATGAACTGATGGTGTTACCTGGATCGAGATTCCGTACCTTGTAATTAATAATGGGCCCTGATTGGCTAATTGTTCTAATTTTCGGGTACACTCGGTATATCTTGGCAAAATAAATGCTTAGCTTGGCGTCATTCTTCAGGTTGGAGGCTCCGATTTTCTGGTTTTCTTTGTACGCCGACGGGCTTGCAATTAATTCTTTTATTTATAATTTAAATAATTCACTTATAAGTGCATTTATCTTTTTTCCAGTACTCTCATCGTTTTTGTCTTTTTCCCACGAGTATTTTGACTACCCTCACCATATAGTTCTGTTAGGGATTAATAAAATAAATTTCTTATGAATTAATTACATCTCTTATTTTCTATCTTATGCTAATTACATTGTTCATTTTGTAATAATTAATTATCATGCTTATTGTGTCATTATCTATCGCCCCTCCTCGTTAAAGTTTTAGGTGGTAATTAGCTAGAATTGTCATCTTTCGTTTAGGCCTACTACCCGATTTTTCTATGTTTTTATTACTTTCTTATATTAGAGATTCTTATATTTAATACACTATTTTTCTTCACTTTTGTCCTTCGTGATTACTTATCAATACTGTACAATAATTTTTCTCATATCATTATTTAGTTATTACTATGAATTATCTATTTTCCTTTGACTAGACTCTTGGCCTATTGTCAGTCTAAGTGGTATTTAGTTAATTTATAATATTAGTGGTTTGCAACACATCTTTGTTGTGGCCTATCTATAATGAACTTATCATTACCACTTCTGATTGTATCAGCACTAGCTATTATTGTTTTATTTTACTTTAATCACATTTTTTCTGATTATTGTTCAGTATACTTGAGTGTTACCTTTCCCTTATTTGAATTTTTTCACATTTTATCTCTTTATTATGTTTATTCTATATCAGTGTTCTTATAGCAATTTTAATACTTGGCAGTGTTTGGTTCTGCTTTTATGTTTTTACATTTGTTTAAGTTTACTTAAACTTCTTGCATCTAGCATTAGTTAGGGTTTGCTTATAATTTACCTTATTATTATTAGTTTGATGGCCATAAGCATTGATTTGCCTCACATGAGCGTTATTATGTCTTATTTAATATCATGGGTTGAGTCCCTATTCTTTTATTACAGTTTTATGTGTAATTTTTGCTGTCCCAGGTACACATTCTATGTGGTACACTTGGTTACATTAATTTACTTTTATTATGTACTTAAGTTCCTTTATACTATGACTTTTTGTACATGGAATGTTCCTTACAGTCTCTAGTTAGTTTACACTCCAATACATTTTAATTTAACATCATTCCAGACATTGTTTTAACTATTTTATTGGAAACTTGTTGGCCAGATTAGGTTATGTCCTATCTTGGTTTCTCAACAATGGCTGAATCTCAGATTCTGTTTTCTACACATTGTATGATTATTTACTTTTACTTAAAGCTGATTTTTTTTTATTGTTTATGGTGATTTTCTTTTTTATTATTATCTCAACCTTTATTATTGAGTAGTAGTTGTCTTTGATAATCTTATTTCTACTTCACAAATGTTATTAGTCCTTTGGACATTGTCTATTTGTTATTTTTATACATTATTTAATTATACGTTTACAATTCTTGTACTCACTCTCCCTCTTAATTTCTACTCTCAATATTTTATTTTTGAGTTCTGTTTGTACCGTCAAGTCATTGAAGTCATTTTATTAATAAGTTTGTCAGTGTCAAGTCACAGCTTAGGGTTTTAAATCAAGTTTTTTAACTCACTTTTATTTTCTTTATCATCAATAATACTTTTATTTTCATGGTTTATTTTATCCTTGTCTTTATTATTTCCTTTTGGTCTCTGAATTGATTTGACTTTTCCCTAATTATACTGATTCTTCCATCATACTTAATGAATTTCTTGTTATTATGGTTGTCCTTGTTCTCTTCTCACTGTCTGATCTATTGGGTAATTGGGTACGTGGTCTTGTCGTTAGTTGTGTCTTCGTTTCTTCAATTATACATTTACTTATTAATTATAGTTTAGTTTATTCCCCTATTTTAGTCATAATACATTCTGTGTTCATGATTGCATGTTCATCTTTTGTTGATTAATTTGTTTTGGGTAGCTTTTAATCCGTTTGTTATACATTGGGTTCTGGGTGTGTTATATGTACCATTACAATATATATAATTTATAAATTCTTTACCTCAAGATATTTTATTCCATTATTTGGTACATGTTTCGGGAAGTGTATTGTTCCCATCCTCAGCCTTCTTGATTTTATATCTTGTGGAGTATTTGTGTTTTGGTTGGTTGTTGTTATGGTTTCCTGTTGGTTTTTGGTATTTTATACTGGTGTTATTGTGTGTGATTGTGGTGTATATATTAGCTTTTGGAGTATTTTCGATGTTGAGTGCTTTGTAAATTGTGTCATGTTTTGTATTGGTTTGTATTTGTTCAGGAATTACTCTGTCTGTTGACTGTACCAGAATATTTCGCATTGTGTAACACTGCCCCCTCCTTAAGCATATTCGTCCCGAACTCGTTCGCAAACCATCTCTGAAGTAATACTTGGCCAGGCAATCTAGTTGGACGATCTTGAATTTGTGCTGTTCTTCCTGTTGAATCCGATAAACAACATCGTTGATTCTCTTTTTTACAGTGTAAGGTCCTTCCTAGTTAGTTTGAAGTTTAGGTGAGTGATCACGACAAGGCTTTGGGTTGAACAACCAAACCTGATCTCCTTCTTGAAAACCCACACTATTGCTGTGAATGTCATATTGAGTTTCCATTTTATCACTGACTGTCTTCAGCCTTCCTCTTATCAAGCGATTCATTTCTCGCAGTTGGGTTTCTAATTGTGAGGAATAGTTCTGTGTCTCCTGGGATTGACTCTCAGGTGATCCGAGCATCAAGTCTCCAGGAAGACGGATCTTCTGCTCAGCCATTGGTTTTGCTGGAATCATTCCCACTGCGTCATGTACTAATGACCTATATACCGTTAGCTGGTCCAAGTCTGATTGTTTCTTGTCAACAACCTCTTGCGTAATTTCATCTTCACCAACTTTTTCCCCGAGGAGCTTCCATTAACTCAGGAACAAGCAAAAGCCTTTCCTGGGCACCCATAGTTGGCTTTCCAATCACTTTTTTTTTTTTTTACACATTGGTACTTTCTCTGTTAGTTCTTTTTCCATTTCTGCCTGCAATAGGAAGGGTTCCTCTTTACCACACCTGTTAACTTCTTCTTCGGCCAATGCCACTTGCTTGATCGAATGGTTAGCGGACACTGTCCTTTTATTCATGCAAAGCTTTATCTTCTTTTCGCCAACCTTCAGGACTTCTCTCTTTAGTCCACAATGAATCCGTAGGCATTCAAAACATCTGTGCCAAGAATCACTTCATCGGCAATGTCTGCAACGAGCATTTGGTGGCTAAACTCAAGGAGACCCAGGTGTGCACATATGTCTACCTTTCCTAACAATTTGACAGGGCTTCCAGTCATAGTCTGTATTGTACAAGAGCTAATTTGAGGCTGGCGGTTGCTGACTTAAGTCAGGGCGCTCAATGGACACTGTTGCGCCTGTGTCAACTGTAAATGATGTTGGTTTACCTTCTGCAAATCCATTAACAATAAAGTTTCCACTGGTCCTATGTAGAATGGAAACTGTGTGCTGTTCTGGAGCTTTATTCCCCAACTGGTTCGATCTCCCCCTTCTCTCGGTATTTTATTCTTCCAACAGTCTACCTGTAGATGACCAAATTTCCCACACTTGTAACACGTTGGTCTTCTGTCTTTATCCTTTGGTTCAAAAGATCATTGTGGTGCTGCTGACTTCTTGAACTGATGTCTTGAATCGACTCTTTATTCCGTCGGTTATGACAAAACTGTGATATTGGATCAGTTTGGCTACAACATGGTGGCATACTTTGATTAATGTAGATCGCAGGCTTGGCAGCTTCAGAACGGAGAGCACGAACAAGAGCGTGTGAGCTATATTCTGATGCCATCCCATTCTTAACACTTGTTGTAATTGACAATCTCTGATACCATCAATAAACACAGTGTGAGCAATCCACGTTCAGAAGTCCTCTGATTCTTCAGGATAAGCCAGTCTTGTCAATCGGTCCACATTTACTTCAAACTCCTGGAGGGTTTCCCCGGAACGCTGTCACCTCGCTTTAAGTTGTTCACAGTACACTTTGCACAAATGCTGGTCACTGTACCGTAATTCCAAAGCTTTTGTTAATTCAGCATAGATATTCTGGCTGTCAGATAGCACTTCCTGTATTAGCTCTGCGGCAGGTCCTTTTAAAGCAAGAATGAGTGAAAGACCTTTCTCTTCTTCTGTACATTTATTTAAGCAAGAGGCAGCTTTAAATTGGAGATGATAAGTTGCTCAGTGAATGCTTCTATCAAACATTGGGGCCTTTGTGAAAACTGGCCCTACTAAAGTTAATGGGGTTTTTCAATTTCTCTGATATTTTGAATCTTCTTCAGCATTTATTAATGGCCTAGCAAGCCATCAATGGAAGTTACAATGATATGACTTGATACACTCCTAAAGAACTCCAATCCGGTGTGATGCCTAAGCGCTAAGCGTGTTGCTACTGAGAACTTACCCCTACCAAATGAGGTTAAGCGTTTAGAGGCTAGAATGCCTATTAAAGAGATTGAGGAGAAATGCACGGAAAAATTTAATGCGGAACATGAACTTCTATCATTTAAAGTTGGGGAGATGGTTCTACTGAAAGCTCTGAACGTAGGTCATAGTGAGGATAACACTGCAGCTAAATTCTTTAGATTATATAGTGGACCTTTCTTATTGTCTGAGCAAGTTGGTAAGAATATGTACATTGTTACAAATCAGATAAGTAACCGTACTATTGGTAAATTCCATGCATCATCATTACGCAAATATTATGCCAAAGAGTAAATTGTTCATATATATATCTGTGTATATGATGAACGACTTTTTAAACAAAGTATGAAATAAAAAAAAATTATAATAACTGTATTAAGAATATGTGGAGTGATGTTGGTACATATGGTCGATGAATGTGATGTAGGAGATATGACATCATCAAATGTTATGGCTTGTCTCTACAGGGCAATATGTCAAAACCTAACCACGTGTATATGTTTATTTACATTCTGTCACATGAGAACTGTCAGTTACAGTGTTGAAGAGTAATTTAATTTAAGAAAAGTGTTTTATTTATTTGGTTTTGTTTTCTTTTTTTATTTTAAATGGAGGTGGTATTATATTTGTTTATATATTAAACAAAAATTTGTAGACTTGTAAACAAATTTTTTTATACGTGGAGGGGACATTCCTGCAATGGAACGTGCTAAGGAAGTCATCAAATAGGGATGTTAGTGCTATAACATATTCTCAGACAGCCATAGACATGTTATAAATTGATTTTGTTCTTTTTTTTATTTTTTGTAAAGTAGATATAAATTATGAATTAAGATATGGGTAAGAAAGTGAGTTATGTCAAAATACCCATAATTTTATACTCTTTCATGTCGAGTGCAATTTTTATGTGCAAGTGTGCGGCTGCACGTGTGATTAACATTTTATTTAATAACTTCTTTAATAATTGACATTTCTTTTTGAAACTTGGTCAGTGTATTCACAGTATTGAAGGCTACGTTTTTCATATATTCAATACTCCAAAACTATAATTTGTATGTTTTTTTTATGAAATTAATACTTCTTTTAACTCGTTATCTCCAAGAGGTAATAAAATTTGTAGATTAAATCTAGACAGGCCTTTGCAGAATTGGACAGAGTTTTAACTTGAAGTCTGTCTGTCATGGTGAAAATCTATGATGTCAGGATTTCCACCAATCAGAAGGTCTAAAATTTATTTGAGTCAGTACTTTGCGGAGTACAGATGGGACAGTTCGCTTTGAGGTCTTGTCATAGAAGGTCGTACTGACTCGTGAGTTTTTCGTGTCAGTCAGGACAGGTCTAATCTGTATGTGACGAAGGACTTTGGTACACATTACGAGTTGGTCGTATACGTATTCCAGTCGAAGAACTCAGTATCAACTTATAAGAGAACAAAATTTATTGCTTTTCGCGCTAGTGGAAGATTTTCCGTTTAGGGGCAGCAATACCGACCGCAGTGTTACTGATTTAACGCAAGAACACTTCAAGAATTGGGAGTTTGTGTAAGCTCAATACACATGATCTATTATTAACCCTGTATAAAACCATGAGATAAATATTATAAACAATAACAGTCGATAACTGCAATGCATACGTGTGAAACGTATGGGAACGATGCTGAGGTCAACGGGCAACGAACAAAGAGTCAACAACAGCTGAGTGCCGGACGTCGACATTACTTGTGGAATTCTACAAACAAGTAACGATTTATTGTAAAACGAACCCCATAAACTCTTCTATTGATAGACATTTAAATAAATAAATAATTATAAGTTTTAAAAACTGAATAAGACAATAATAATGTATTAGTTAATAAATGTTCCTACCTCCAGATATAAGCTCTGTGTGTATAATTTCATTAAACCTATCTATGCAATAATTGTTTGTTATGCTGCAATATGTGTGTGCGTAACTCAAAGTCTGAGGATTTATGTGTATTGAATACAAATCCACACCGATTGCCACCAAATTTTGCACAGGTAACCTTTGGCACATGGCAAAAAATACTGTCTAACTTGGAATATGATACTTTGCCCCGTTGGCACGATTTAGGCCGTTTTAATTATGCCTTTTCGTTAACATGTATAAAGATGTCAACACACCATGGAGACCAGAATTAATTACCATAGTAACAAGTAAATAAACAAATGATATTTAGCGGCATCGGAACTCTACAAAAAACCCATTCCTGCAGTTTTTAATATGTGATTGTATCAATATATTTTGTGTACAGATACGTCTATATATTTTGTAATTGTCTTAAACGATTATAAAAAATTTATGTTTATACGTGTTTCTGATGATGCAATGAATAAGTAATGAAATATATTAAATACTACTACTAAAGATGTCAACAACACCATGTAAACCAGAATTAATTAACATAGTAACAAGTAAATAAACGAAAGCTATTTAGCGGTATCGGAACTGTACATTTATCCATTCCTGCAGTACCTTTTCGATGTTTTATATAATATGGGATTGTATCGATATATTACGATGTGGAAAAGAAGAAGTGTACCGTACTAATTGTAAAATGTCCTATTACTTAATGCAAAGCGAAAATACGTGTTGTTTTCATTTGTGAGGTTAGGTGACAATGGTTTTTGGTTTTTAGTTTACTGCTGAAATAAATAAAAGCCATGGTTGAGGAAAATGTAATGTTTAATGTGCTATACAATGCTTCTAACATAGTAACACTTAAAATAAAGAATTTAGTGTTTTTGATTTAACAGGTATTTTATAAATATCTCCAAAGACATGCTCTATAAATGGGTACTTTTATGTCTCCAAAGGCTGTTGCACCAACATAATAATTTAGTACAAGTGTTGAAAACAGCTTTGGAGAGAATTTTACTAATGAATACAAAATTGTTATACTAGCTGACAGAACGCCATATAGACATAGACAATAAAAATTATATTAAAATAATTATTAAGTATTAGCGTGAAGCCACGGGTAACAGCTAGTGTATATTATAAGTAGACGAGATCCTCTCTCGTTAAAAAGTGGATATTATTTAATTATTAGCATTATGAGTTTGGTTGTATGTTGTTTCATTGAACACGTAAGTTGGTTGGTGTCTTGCTTGGGTTCGCTGAATGTGTATTATAATTCTGCTTTTCGCTCGTCGCTGAGATGAACCTATTGGTGTACCCTTTCACTGAAAAAACATAATTATTGGTTTATATAAATACTTACTTGTGATGGTTGGTTACTGGTAATGTTGAGGTTTATTACCAGTAATTAAGTAGGAATAATTCAAATCAACTTATTACCGCCGCCACTGCTGCCAACCATGTATCGTTCACCTAAACTGTAAAGTCTTAGTCTAATACAATAATAGTCTAAAACTCTTGGATAGGTTATGAATTGGTTTTTTATTCATCGAACTCATTATTAATGATTACTGTTATACAATAATATTGTTTACTTTCTTTAAAAATTTTTAATGTTGTTGATGGACTCTTTCAAATAATTAGATCTCAGGGTTTCCAGACTGAATCGGACTATCTACCATTCTGGACGTTAACATTTCGCTATATTAATTAATAAATAATGCAGGTTCTTTTAGACTGCAAGATACACTCAAATCAAATCAATGCACTACTATGATAGGAGTGTTCCTTATTGGAATTGTAGGTTAAGTTGGTTTCATTGTAACCTAACTTACTTGACTTTAAATGATTAATAATTCCTTAGATATGCTAACAGTTTCGTATAACACAGTTCTAATGGGAATCTAGTGATACTTTCATCATTTTATCTTCTTATATTTGGATATAAACAAATTAACAGGTATTTGGAAATTACCCACTCATATGGTTGATGAGTATATTACATTTAGTTATAATCTTACATTTAAACACAATATAACGCTTAAGATACTATATGTCCAGGGTTTCTTTTAATTCCCTCATTGACGATTCAATGTCTCTTATTCTACAAGTTCATTTAATTAATTAGAAAGTTAAAGTTTGTTAATGATCAAATTTTTCATTATTAATTGTTTGTTTTAATTATTAAAATCTTTTTTCAGTCTAGGTTGGGTTATATTTGATCTCAGTTTATTAATTAATTTCACTGATAGCGTTCCTTAATTATTGAATTACTTAATTAAAATATTTGCCATGGTCACTGATACTTGCGTACTAAGTCGTTCTTGTCGTATCACTATTCACAAAATTGTATTTTTTATTTGAATGAAATTAATTTTGATTAATTCATTCTCGCTCACTACCTATGAGCACATACTCCAATTAAGATCACTGGTTAAAGAAAACTTTCACTATCCCTATATCCGACCTAACCTCAACTTGACGTTTCGAGGTTAGATGCTTTTGTCAGCTGTCGGCTGTCAATTCAGTACTTTTTGGTTACGATGACCAGTATGGAGACTGCGTCGAAGCTTGAGATGAATTGATGATCTTACTTGTGTCAAGATCCCGTACCTAGTAATTAATAACGGGCCCTGATTGGTCGATTTTTATAATTTCCGTGTACATTTGGAATATCTCGGCAAAATAGACACTTCTTGGCGTCATCTCACTGGTGTCGAGGCTACGATTTTTTGGTCCGCACTAGTACGCCCACGGGCGTGTAATTAATTCTTTGTCTTATAATTTAAATTATTCGTTTATAAATACACTGATACTCTTTTCATGACTACTATCGTTTTTATCTTTTTATCACGAGTATTTTGGTTACCCACACCATATAGTTCTGATAAGGATAAATAAAATAAATTTCTTACGAACTAATTACATATCTTACTTTCTACCCTATTCTATTTATATTGTTCATTTTCTGATAAATAATTATCATGTTTATTTAGTTATTAACTATCGCCCCTTCTTGTTAAAGTTTTAGGCGGTAATTCGCTAAAATTGTCATCCTTCGTTTAGGTTTACTTCCATATTTTTTCTATGTTTTTATCACCTTCTTATATGAATGATTCTTAAACTTATTACACTCTTATTCTTCACTTTTGTTCTTTGTGATCGCTTATCAATACTGTACAATAGTTTTTTCCCATCATTATTTAATTATTACTCCTAATTATTAATTTACTTTTGACTAGACTCTTGGTCTATTGTCATTCTAAGCATTTTATTACTTATTTCATAATCTTAGGGGTTTGTAACCCATATTTGTTGTGGCCTATCTATAATGAACTAATCGTTACCACTTCTGATTATATCAGCACTAGCTATTATTGTTTTATTTTAATTACATTTTCTCTGACTATTATTCAGTATACTTGGGTGTTACATTTTTCTTATTTGATTTTTTCACCTTTATCTTTTGATTATGTCTATTTTGTGTCAGTGTTATTATAGCAATGTTAATACTTGGCAGTGTTTAGTTCTGCTCTTATATTTTGCCATTTGTTTGAATTTATCTAAACTTCCTGCATCTAGCATCAGCTATTGTTTACCTATAATTTACATTATTATTATTAATTTTATAGCAATAAACATTGATTTGCATCACATGAATGTTATTATGTCTTAGTTAATATCATTGACTGATTCCCTATTCTTTTGTCATAGTTTTATGTGTGATTTTTGTTGTTCCAGGTACTCATACTACGTTGTACTGTAGGTCACATTAATTTACATTTATACTGAACTCAAGTTTCTTTATATTAGGACTTTTTGTAAATGGAATGCTCCTTATAGTGTCTAGTTTGTTTACAATCCAATACATTTTAGTTTAACATCATTCCAGTCACTGCTTTTTACTATTTTATTGGAAACTTGTTGGCCAGTTTAGGTTATGTCCTATCTTGGATTCCCAACAATGGTTGAGCCTCAGATTATGTTTTTTACTTATTGTATGACTCTTTACATTTACTTAAAGCTGATTTTTATTGTTTTTTGTAGTTATTTTTCTTTATTTTGTTACTATCTCAACCTTTATTGAGTAACAGTTGTCTTTTTTGAATTTTATTTCTACTTTACAAATTTTACTAGTCCTTTGGACATTATCTAGTTGTCATTTTTATACATTACTAATTTATACATATACAACTCTTATATTCACTCTCCCTCTTAATTTCTACTATCAATATTTTACTTTTGAGTTCTGGTTGTACCGTCAAGTCATTAAAATCAGTTTATTAATAGTTTTATGTCAGTGTCAAGTCACAGCTTAGGGTTTTAAATCAAGTTTTTTAAATCACTTTATGTTTTCTTTATCATTAATAATACTTTATATTCTCATGTTTTATTTTATTCTTGTCATTATTAGCTCCTTCTGTGTATCTGATTTGATTTTGTTTTCCCTATTCACACTGATTCTTTTATCCTCCTTAATAAATTTCTTCTTGTTATAGGTGTTGTAGTTTTCTTCTCACTGTCTGATCTATTGGGTATTTGGGTCAACGTTGTCTTGTCTTTATGTCATGTCTTCGTTTCTTCTAGAATACATTTACTTATTAATTATAATTTATTTTATTCCCTTATTTTAATCATAATTCATTCTATGTTCCTGTTTACATGTTCATCTTTTGTTGATTATTTTGTTTTGGATAGTTTTTAATCCGTTTGTTTTACATTGGGTTCTGGATGAATTATATGTACTGTTACATATTGCCTCCTTGCTAGAATTGATTATTTCAGAAATTTCCCTTTGGTATTGAATAAATTATCAATTGTTACTTTCTTCTTCTTCGAAATATTTCTTTAGCGATGGTTGGTTGTAAGTTCCCTTTGTCCTTTTGGTAATTGGGTCTAGAATTTCATAAGTGTTGTTCTGATTATCCTTGATTATTGTATAAGGGCCAGTGTATAGCAGTAGTAGTTTTTTAGCAATTCCTTCGATTGTACTTGGGAGTTCTCGTTTTTTAACAATACCTTCTCCCCGATTTTATACTTGATCAGTTTGGGTTGTAACTTTTTATATTTCTCGCATAGCTTTTCTGCTCGTTCTACTGTTTTGTTATAGAATTTCATCTGGTCGAATTTGTATTGATCACTTTGAGGAAAGTTTATTAACTCCGTAATTTCTGTGGGTGGTCTCCTTTCAAACATAGCTGTGAATGGAGTGGTGTCTGTTGCTTGATGATGTGCCAAGTTGATTAACTCTTCTGCAGATGGTAAGTATTCTTCCCATTTTCTCTGTTGCTGATGGCAGTAGGTTCTCAAAATTCTTCCCATTTCTCGTAGAACTCTTTCAGCTGGGTTGCTGCTAGGGTGGTATACTGATGTCTTAAATGTTTTTACTCCATGACTCAACAGTGTTTCCTTCCATCTCCTCCCCTCAAACTGAGTCCCGTGATCCATTATTATCGATCTTGGTGTTCCCACTTCTGGTATGTATCTTTGGATAATTATTTCTAAAAGTTTCCTGGTTGTTGCTCGGTTTATTGGATAAAGTTTTATAAATTTAGTATAGTGGTCAAAAATTATGACAATAAACTTATGTTGGCGTCGTCCTCCACTTCTTGGTAATGGATCGCAAATGTCCACAAATACTTTCTCTAATTTTTTAGAAGATGTTATCAGTATCATCAACCCCTCCTTTCTGTCGTTATTGCATTTCACTAGTTGGCATAGGTGACAATGTTTAATGTATTTGCGCACTCTTCGGTTAATGTCTCTGAAGTATACATGTTCCTCCAACGCTCTCATTACCTTCACTGCCCCCATGAGTCCATATATGATGTGGTAATACATTGTTATCTCCTTCTCGATTGTCTTTGGCATTACTATCTTCCATTGGTTACATCTGTGCCTGTCCTTAATGAATAATATATCATTGTGTATGCTGTAGTATGGTGTGATTCTGTCATCTTGTTCATTCAATCTTTGGCAAATTTTACTCAGTTTACTGTCATTTTCCTGTTGATGTTTTATTTTGTCAATAATCTCTGCTAATTCTGATTTGGCCTTGATGATGTGGTATATCTTGGCTATTGTCTCCTTTTCCCCTTCAAACGTTTGATTTTGTATATTAATTCTTGATAACACATCTGCTGCTATGTTACTCCTTCCCGGTACATACTCCCAATTAATGTTGTATTCCTGCAATGCTAGTGTCCATCTTGTTAGTCTCCCATGACTCAGCCTGCAGTTCTTTAAAAAGGATATTGATTTGTGGTCTGTTCTGACCGTTAGTGTGTAACCTAAAATGTAAGTTCTAAATTTGTTGCACGCAAACACTATGCTAAGTAGCTCTTTTTCGGTTACGTGATAGTTGCGTTCACATTTATTCAATACCTGACTTGGGAAGCTAATCATAAGGTGTTTCCCTTCGTCGTTTTCCTTGTACAGAACTGATCCTAAACTCACGTCGCTGGCGTCGCAATTCATATAAAAAGCTTTCGTGAAGTCAGGTGGTGTAACATCACCGATTCTAAAAATTTATCTTTTATTAGTTGAAAAGTGGTGTCCTGCTCTGGTCCCCACTTCTACTTGTCTTTGGATGATAGTTGGTGTGAAAATTTTGACGTTAATTCCGAGTGATTGCTCTGAAATTTCCTATAATAATTGCAGATACCTAAAAATGACTGTAACTGCTTCTTGTTCTTGGGCGTTGGGAATAGTTGTATCGATTCTATTTTCTCCTGTGATGGTGTTATTCCATTTTCTGATAGATTGAAACCTAAAAATTGTACTTCATCTGCGATGAATTTAGAGTTTTCTAGTTTCAGTGTTGTTATTTTCTGCTAATTTTAATAATACTTGTTCGACCCTTCTGCAATGATCTTCCCAGTTATCTGAAGTAATTAGTAGATCATCCACATATACTGTTGTAAATTGTAGCGCCTCTTGTCCCAGAATTTTATCCATACATTTCACAAACACTGCTACTGAATTTACCAGTCCAAACAGTAGCCTTTTAAATTGATAATTCTGCCCTTCGAATGTGAAAGCCATATATTTCTGGCAATTGGGGTGCAATTCCACTTGCCAATATCCACAAACGGTGTCCCAGGTACTAATGAAACAAAAATTTCTTGAGGATCTCTTCGATCTCTCCTGGTGATGTTCGATCGTTTATTATTATTTTGTTTATTTCCCTGGCGTCCAAACATGTCCTCACCTTTCCGTTTTTCTTAGGTACCGCTACAATAGGATTGGTGTATGGGGAATAACTGTATTCAATTATGTCTTCGTCAATTAGTCTATTGATTTCCGTTCTGACTGCCTCTTTTAGAGAGTAGGCAATATGTTATGATTTCTTTTTAAACTCCACTGGCTCTTTAAACTTAATCTCACACTGAAAACTCTTTATTTTTCCGGGTGTATCTGAAAATACGTGCCGATATCGATTATATATTGTGATTAATTCTTCTACCTGATCGTTAGTTATTTTTCTATCACTTTTTGCTGATTGAAATTTTCAGATCTCTTCTAACTTTTCTTCCCATAGGCTGTCCCTTTCGTCTCCATACTTGATTTCTTCTATTGGTATTTGATTCCTATATTTATCATTTTCCCTAACATAACAAGTGATCCGGTCATGAGGGGCTTCATTGCTTCCAATTAACTCCGCCGTCCATTCTATATAATTTGAGCTCAGAGATACTTTCGCTCTGCTCATATCAATTACAGCTGCATATTTTCTCTATACGTCACAGCCTATTAATAAATTAAATGGTAACCCACTGGCTACTAAAAAGATTATAGGGATCGTTTTACCTTTACTTGTTATTTCTAATTGGACCTGTTTCCTAATGGTTTTCTTTTGCCGTCCTGTTGCTTCTATTAAAGTGATGTTATTTATTGGTAAGGTTGGTATTATCTCCTTATTCCCATTTTGCATTCGATTTAGTTCTATGTTATCAATCAGGGATACATTTGCTCCTGTGTCGATCATTATTTTGGTAGGTATTCTGTTCACATCGGCGGCTATATAAGCGATCTCGCTGTTATTGTTGTTGGTTTTAGTATTTTCTTCTTCAAGTAATTGTTTCGAATTATTGTAAATGTCTTGTTGTTTGTTAGTCGTTGTTGTATTTTGTCGTACCCAATAGATCGGTTCAGTGAGGGTTTCTTCAAGTTTTTCACTGCAGCTGTCCGTTTAAAGAGATGGCACTCTCTTCGCTGCTCCTCTCTGTCGTACTCGGCGCGTTATTCTCTCTCCCTTCGGGTCTATCATTATTTTGGTGGTTATGTTCGCTGCTACGATTTCTTTGTATATCTTCGCTGCTATGACTCCTTCGTGAATCATACCCAGATTCTCTTCCTCTGACATCTTGACTGTATCGATTATAATGTTTGTTAAAACTGCGCCATACTTGGTAGTACTGCCTCCCTCTACCCTCGTCTTCCGCTCGAACGTAGTTCACCCTCCGATAATTTCCATTTTGTTGGTTCCCGTTGTTGTTCGGTCTGTAGCCGTGGATATTGTTATTAGGTCGGTAATTGTTCCCGCTGTTGTTCGGTCGATAGTTATTATTATTGTTATTACTACTGTTCGGCCGGTAGTTGTGGTTATCTCGGTTGTTATTATAATTATTACCGTTATTGTTTGGTCGCGGATTTTGGTCAGTGTGGTTACGGTTCTGGTTGTTGTAGTTGCCGCGATAATTGTTTCTGTTGTTGTTCTGGCTGTTCCTTTCGAAATATTGGTCCGGTCTATGGTGACCCTCCGGTAGTATCGCTCATGTTCATAATTTTCAACCAACGCTGACATGGCTTGTATCGTTTGAATCTGCCCATTGAGTCGTGCTCTGGCTACGCCCTCTTCGAAGTGGTATGCTAACTTCATTACGAGGCACTCCTCCGGTATTTTGGGTTCAAGGCTTCTCGCCATACACACTTTGCCCAGGAAATATGCCATGAGTGTTGTCCCTTTATTGTGGTCATACTTTCCGTTGCAAATGTCGTCACGCACGATGTTTTGCGTCGACCCCGACCAATACTTTGCTTTAAACAGCGTCTTGAATTCGGCGTAGCTTTGTACTTCATGTTTGGTAGCCGTCCACCAGTTGTCGTGGACGTCCTTGAAATACTCGTCCAACATGCCCCTTATCACTGTCCATCTGTTCTCCCGATTCCGTGCTATACTTTCTTCAACTCTCTCGATGAACTCCATTGGATTCTTCTTGTAGGTGCAGACATTTATTGTTTCCCGGTTGTCCATGTTCGGTATTCCTGACATCTGCACTGGTTGATTTCGGAACATGTTGATTTCCTCTATGAAATTGTTGAGCTCTCGCTGCTGTATCTCGGCCATTTTTTCCTTGTCGCTGTGGACCTGGTCTCGAACATCGTTCACAGTGGCTATTATGTCTTCACACCTCTCCCCGAAATTCGTCTGGGCTCGCGTCAAGTCTTCTTGCTTTTTCTTGGTCGATTCGATTTTCGCGGAGCTATCTTCTTCGATGTGGTTTATTCTGATATTAATGTTCTCTTTCGGTTGTTGTAGCTCTTGGCTGTTCAGTTCGCATCTCTCTTGGACTTCGGAAATCTCTCTTCTCACTCCGGTTATTTCCTCTTCTCTTTTCGTATTTATTTTCTCGTTGTTCTCCTCGATTCTCTTACTGATAAGTTCCTCGTTTTCTTCCATGTTCTTGTTTAGTAATTCCATATTTTTATTACTATCTTCGATGCTGTCATCGATCTTCTTACTTAATTCTCGAGTATCTTCCTTTAACGCTTCGATGTTTTTATTAGTCTCCTCCGTTTTTTTATTATTATCATCAATTTTCTGATTCAACTCTCAAGTATCTTCCTTCAACGATTCTATGTTTTTATTTAATTCTCCCTTAAAATCTTCTCTTAATGATTCGATACTTTTATTGGTTTCTTCCCAGGATTTCTTATTCTCTTCTCTGGATTGTTCAAACATCATCCTCATCCATTCCTTTAAATCTGTATTCTCTGCTTGTGCGGGTCGGTTGGGTTCTGCGGGAGATAATATTGCTTCTTTATCTTCAATCGGCGTCACCTCCTTGTCGTCCATGTTGAACTCCTTTTCCACTTACGCCGCGCGTTTCTTAAATGTCGCTCTCCGATGCATTTTCAGTTTTGGTGTATTGCAGCTGCCGCAACAATTAGGTTATTGGTTTTCTTGTTGATTTATTTATTAAGTTAAAACAATTTTATTACAGACACACCACCAAAATCAGTAAAATTCCATTTTACTGATTTTGGTGGTGTGTATATAATAATATTATAACAAGTCAGTGGCATAATGTTTCGCAAAATATTAAAACAATTTTTTACCTAATTAATCGCCTCCAACGTTGGTCGTCAATTTATAAGTAGACGAGACCCTCTCTCATTAAAAAGTGGTTATTATTTAATTATTAGTATTATGAGTTCGGTTGTATGTTGTTTCATTGAACACATAAGTTGGTTGGTGTCTTGCTTGGGTTCGCTGAATGTGTATTATAATTCTGCTTTTCGCTCGTCGCTGAGATGAACCTATTGGTGTACCCTTTCACTGAAAAAACATAAGTATTGGTTTATATAAATACTTACTTGTGACGGTTGGTTACTGGTAATGTTGAGGTGTATTACCAGTAATAAAGTGAGAATAATTCAAATCAACTTATTGCTGCCCCCACTGCTGCCAACCATGTGTCGTTCACCTATGCTGTAAAGTCTTGGTCTAATAAAATAATAGTCAAACTCTTGAATAGGTTATGAATTGGTTTTTTATTTATCGAACTCATTATTAATAATTACTGTTATACAATAATATTGTTTATTTTCTTTTAAAATTTTTAATTTTGTTGATGGACTCTTTCAAATAATTAGATCTCAGGGTTTCCAGACTGAATCGGACTATCTACCATTCTGGACGTTAACATTTCGCTATATTAATTAATAAATAATGCAGGTTCTTTTAGACTGCAAGATACACTCAAATCAAATCAATGCACTACTATGATAGGAGTGTTCCTTATTGGAATTGTAGGTTAAGTTGGTTTCATTGTAACCTAACTTACTTGACTTTAAATGATTAATAATTCCTTAGATATGCTAACAGTTTCGTATAACACAGTTCTAATGGGAATCTAGTGATACTTTCATCATTTTATCTTCTTATATTTGGATATAAACAAATTAACAGGTATTTGGAAATTACCCACTCATATGGTTGATGAGTATATTACATTTAGTTATAATCTTACATTTAAACACAATATAACGCTTAAGATACTATATGTCCAGGGTTTCTTTTAATTCCCTCATTGACGATTCAATGTCTCTTATTCTACAAGTTCATTTAATTAATTAGAAAGTTAAAGTTTGTTAATGATCAAATTTTTCATTATTAATTGTTTGTTTTAATTATTAAAATCTTTTTTCAATCTAGGTTGGGTTATATTTGATCTAAGTTTATTAATTAATTTCGCTGATAGCATTCCTTAATTATTGAATTACTTATTTAAAATATTTGCCATGGTCACTGATACTTGTGTACTAAGTCGTTCTGGTCGTATCACTATTCACAAAATTTTATTTTTTATTTGAATGAAATGAAGGGTCTTAGGGATTAGCCAGCGGCAAAATCAAACTTCTGTCTCGGCGCGAGTACTATATTTCGGTGTCCGATGTGTACTTCTTAACAGTTTTCTTCACAAGTAACTAATGCCGGGTTATGGAGGTTATGTACGACAATGTAACTTAAATAAAATTTACTTTGTTCGTGTACATTAAAAGGATGT
Organism: Magicicada septendecula; assembly: GCA_034769895.1. NCBI lineage: Eukaryota > Metazoa > Arthropoda > Insecta > Hemiptera > Cicadidae > Magicicada > Magicicada septendecula. The sequence continues at coordinate 443,287,230 of CM068368.1, forward strand.
ATTTATTGGAAGTACAGAAATTAGTTTACATTTATCGCACATAATTACGGTACAGAGACGATTTTAGGAGGTTGTGGCTACGTTTAATTATCTAACTTAACCTTTTAGATTTTTAAAATTAATTAGACTTAACAAACGTTTCCTTAGTTAGTGTACATTCAAAGGCTTTATTTATTGTATGGATAAAAGGCTGTATATAACATTAAAGGCTGTACTTATTCGAAGTAAGTAATGCCAGCTTATGGAGGTTATGTACGACAATGTAACTTAAATGAAATTTATTTTGTTCGTGTACATTAAAAGGATGTATTTATTGGAAGTACAGAAATTAGTTTACATTTATCGCACATAATTACGGTACAGAGACGATTTTGGGAGGTTGTGGCTATGTTTAATTATCTAACTTAACCTTTTAGATTTTTAAAATTAATTAGACTTAACAAACATTTCCTTAGTTAGTGTACATTCAAAGGCTTTATTTATTGTATGGATAAAAGGCTGTATATAACATTAAAGGCTGTATTTATTCAAAGTACCGGAATTAAAACGTACTTCCAGTTTAGAACCTAGTACAATCTAATGTATAACCAAACAAGTACATTAAAATCCTTTTTCAACATAATGCAATAAAAAGCAACGTGCAGTTTCTGTTAACATGCAAATGATTAAGTATTAATAATGGGTTACAGTGGAATTTAATGTTACTACGGTCTGAATTAATGCAAATAAAATTGGGAGAATCTCGTAAACATATTACAGAATGCTTGTATATTACACACAAAATTATTACAGTACGGACCTCTGTTAATGAATAGAAACAAATTTCACTCTATACTTTAGTATGTACCAATAAAATTCACCTTTTTTCAAATACCAATATCTATTGTTTTTTTTCATACCCTTAAAAAAAGGTCATTAACAACATACATTATGAGAAAACTTGATTACAAATAACCAGCCATTAGTTACTTGTGAAGAAAATAGATATAACATTTACAAACATCAAATCTTCAATTCTCTCCCTATTTGTTTTATAAAAACTGGAATTTCTACTGCAGGTTTTAAGTCCACTAACTACTTAATTAAATATACATAATTGTTCCTGTATCTTGTTGGGTAACATATTATATTAATACATCTGCTTCCTACTCATATGTGCAAACAGTGTTTTTAATGTATGGTCCTAAAATCTTTATCAACACTTTATATCTTCAAAATTTAGACAAAGTCTAATAAGCAACTTGGCCTAACCTGAATTTACATGACCTGGCTCAGAACAACTTTATTTTGGCAAATACAAAGATGAAGACTGGTTGCAATTTTTCAGGGTTCACACCTGCTGCCAGGCTTAGTTCTATAACTTGATAAGGAAGAAAGAAATCAGCCCGAACCTGCAACCACTGCGGGAAGGCTTTTACACCATTACCAAGAAGATTAATGATGTCATCTAAGAATAACTCATTAGCTTTATTTATATATTTAATGCATCTTAATTAGTACACTAACAGCACTGCTCTGCCTTACAGTAACACAACACGTTACACTAACTCAAAAGAATTTCTTGTTTTCAGTTTAAGAAAGTTGAAATCTTGTATTTATTTTCTTTTCCATTCACTATTTGTAAAACGTGCTTAAAATTAATATGTGTACGCTTACTATATTGAAATCCAATGTTCACTATCCAATAATTACAAATTCTGTGGAATTGTGAAATTAGTAACACTTTGTACTAATGTGTGATTATCAGTTGAATTTCTGAATTCCTTTGATTCATTAATAAATCTTACTAATTTGTTTCTTTATCTCTATAATGATTTCTTATTTGTTTTTAATCTTTGTGTTTTCATTATTCATTTGTACATTTTTGCATTGTGTTGTCCATGACATGTTCATTGATTAACTAATTATCATTAAAACACACAGAGGACTGATCCTCTTTTGCAAGATCACAAGTATGTTTCAAGACCATTTGCAGGTCAGGTATTGTTCTGTCTGTTCACTTTCTGAAAGTGGTTGAGGAATTAGGTGGAAGATGTCTCCATTAAAACGCGTGCACACACACACACACACTAGCACGCACACAATTTTCTTTTTTCTTTATTTAATTTGAATTCTGTATTAGAAGAAATGTTTTCAGTTTACAAGATTTTTTTTAATTTCTTGGATTAATGTTTTTAATTGTATGCAATGTGGACACATACAGAGGAGTGTCAGTTTTTTTATGGTTTTTCAATAAATAACAATGAGAGAGGGGGAGAGAGAGAGAGAGAGAGACCAAAAATAACACGTACAGAAATTACATCAGAACTTTTCCTGACAGTAAAAAAATAACTAAATAATGAATGGCAAAGAACATTAACAAAATTAATGGAAATTATAGTTATTATTTGTTGTCTAATGAACAGGTACTAGTAAAGGCTTCATATACTTCACATCTTAAATTATAAACCTATTAACAAACATATTTGGTATACTCAGCTTGAAACAAACGTTCAGACCAATAAAAATGGTTTAAATTTTGCCATGCTGCATTATTAGTACTGTTGAAACAGCAGTTTGATTATAATTGTTTTTAGAACAGACTTCTGGAATGATGTGTGCAAAATGATTAAAACATAAATCCTTACAGTGTGCCTTAATAAGTTGTTGATTATTCTGACTGATACACTGTCATGCCATTATCATATGACAGTTCTCAGAGCTTCAGTAATGGTCATCTTTGCTGTTAACATGGACACAAGTCTCTTTTTTAAAAAGACTTTTCATTAGTAAAATTACTTATAAATAGTTTTGTATATATAGTACTTATAATACATTTGTACTCATAATATAAGGTTAAGAATTAAGAAAATTAAAGAATGATATTTACTTACTAACCATTGAGTGTAACATTATTTACAGTAATTAACAATGTCCCAATTTATAAAAGTCATGTTTGGCTAACTAGGCATAACCCAACCTGGGTTCCTGACATCCTAATTCTCTTTCTTTTAATAATATTACTTAAATTTATTGTGATATAACTGATCACAATTGTTCCTTATAACTCCCTACAACTTTTACAACAATACTAATGACAAAAATCAATAATAATTTCTTACAATTAACATACATAATTTGTCTAGGCATATTATAGTTTTAACATTATTTTTTCATATTTTAACAATTCTTGTTTTTAATACAAGACAACTATTCTAAATTGCTCTTGATCCTTGTCCTTGGCTTTCACTTTTGTTACACTAATAATGACAATTATTAGCAATAATTGTTTACAAATAGTAGAAATATATTCAGGTATAGGGCCTACTGGCCCATTGTACTGGACACCTTAGTTTCTTTCGTACGTTTAAAATAATTACTTTTGCTATCAAACAATTACTTTACATTGTTCTTGATACCCTTATTCAACTTTCACTACAATAATAATGACATAACTTAACAATTATTTACTATGAATAACATAAATGTTCTAGGCTCATTTGCCTATGATATTAACCCTTAATTTCATTCATACCTTGAAAATACATGTTTCTTCCTATTACATCATTATTCTAAAACATTCTTCACAATTTACTGAAGCTTTGACAACATAGTTTGTACTTTAATATTGTTTTTCTTACTTATTCTAGTTGTTATTATCTTCAGTATCAGTATTCTGAAGGTTTAGTCCATGTATCTTGTTTCATTATTTACTTTGTTTATACTTATTGGTTAATCATATCTTCCTTACTAGAATATTATTCTAATAATAACGATTCTAGTATTATTTATACAGTATAGTTTGTTTAATAAGTTTACATTAAAACTGTCCTTTTTACATACAATTATTGACAAGTTTTAGTTTCTCATATTTCTTCTTCTTCATGTTATAATTCAAATTATAACCATTATTATCTAGCTATTATAAGCTTATTTACTACTTCATCAGTAGTTTACAACTTCTGTTTACACTTAATGGATTTTACAATGCTTTTTTGTTCTTTCTGTTGTTTAAAACATTATAGTGTTACATAGCCTTACTTGTAGGCTTACATTTAGCTTTATTGTTGTTTTATTATTACATTTTTATAATACTCTTTTTGATTTACATTATTCTATTCATAATCATAAATTAAATTTCTAATTTGATTTCATTATTTTAGTACTTAGAAACTAATTATTGAATTAATAATTTTCTTTATCGAGTATCCAGTTTATTACTGCAGTATGGAGTATAGGTTTTTTCTTTTTCAACAATTTTTAATGCAGTTTACTGGAGTAAAATCTTCTTATTGATAATGTTCTTATCAGTTTCATTACATTATTCTTATCTCTTTTTATTATCTCAGACAATATTTATAGTATACAATTTAGTTAATGACTTAGTATTTTGTTCTTCATGTATCATGGTCATGAAATGGTTTAAGTTGGGGCCTATTTTATGTAAGGGGAAAACATAATGTTACAATATTGTAATTACTTTTATTTCTATAATTATTTATAAGTATTACTTGTACAAACAAAACTGGCTTAGAAATGGGTCTACTTAGGAAATTATGGAATTCTGCTGAAATTTCGAATAGTTCTGGAGGGGAATTGATCCCCTGATAACCCCCCTCCACAAGTTACTCCACTGATCCCACTCTACACAGTTCCAAGAAATCCTGTATTTAGAAGTTCAAAAGAAAGTGATACAGACTCTAAAGATCTCATTGTAGCATTCACTACTGGGACAGTTCATGGCTTAGAGCTTCCCTTATGTGCCTGGTAAGTGAAGGAGAAGGGATCTATTTAACGTGCAAGTTGAAGAATATATTTAATTATTGCACTTAACTTGATATAAGTAATGATTACATTTCAGGATTTATTACATTTATTATTTTCAGAAATAATGTATGTAAACCAGTTTTCCCCATATAAAGTTAATTAAAATTCTTTAATGCATAGCATTCCAGGCATTTACAGTAGTAGATTTGAATTACTAAATTTGAATTTACACAAATAATTCTCTTTGATTAACCGGAGTTACACACACAAACTAAATGCTGAGTGTCCTCCTAGTGTATAAATTCAGCTAAAACAGTATTCCAAAAACTTAACTTGTCACTAGAATATGTGACATCATGTGTTCAACTTTGTGTTTTGAGTTAAGCATTTTAATAATTTTTATTTATGCAGGCGTATAGCAAAATCTGATCATCATTGAAAAGGAATAAGGCATTTTGTAATAGCAATTAACTGATTAGTTCCTGCTGTATTACCGAGTCATATTACAAGACCAATTTTTGTTTAATTGGAAAGATATATTTTAACTTTTTCTTTTGGTGAAATCTGTAAATTCCATGACACATGTCCATAAAGGTTTGAAAATATGCTTACTGCAGTTTGATAGGAATAAATTCTCAAAAAACTAATACAAATTTGTTATGTCTGATCACACCAGCTATCCTTTCTATTGGAAATGAGCCTTTTATCCAAATTTATCATATAGTATTGTGCCAAGATATTACACTACATTTGTATACTGTAATACAGTAGTGGTAGAATATTATTCCACTAATATTACCCTAACATAATAAATGAAAATACATTATATGCACATCTTTTGACATAATCATCCTTTCACTTATCACTTTTTGCCTATCAATTTATTTGATGAATATATATTTAACGATTTATGTAAAATACAACAGGTGTTCAACGGACACGTACTATGTGTAGACCTCGTATTTCCCTCCTCGGCAGGTCGAAGCTCAATTGGCACTAGAGTTGGGTATGAAATTATATTATGCTCAGTGTGTGTGTTAGCGGCTAGTGGCATCTTTTGACATTCACTCACGTCAAATTACAGAGTCGGTAAAGGATGTTCGGAATTTGAATGTAAACAAATTAATGTTACATAATTAATATAACGGAATGTAATACTACAATTCACTGACAATTAATAAACTCAAGTCTCTAGTTCGGACGCCAAATGTAATAGTACTTTCACTTTATCACATTATTAGGGCATAAAACATAATAAACTTACCTTTATGGGCCAAAGTTCTTCACACAAACTTGTGGATTATAAACGTGACTTAGGGTTGCGTAACTCAATGACTACGCTCATTTTTTAGTTAACTAATTCAACTCTATTTCTCATTTATAGTTATCTTTTTACGATTCAACACAATATGCTCCCTCATTCTTTATTTTCTACCTTTAAATGAACAACATTAATGTGGGGAGGTCAACCCCATCGAACAATATTTACGACCACATTGAAAATACAAAAACCATTTGTCTCCTACTTCTTATAACTAAGATCTAATTATCTAGTAACTATTCACACAAAGCAACCCAGCATTTACCCACACACACAGTCATTCAGTTTATTACCCCATTTATTTTATTAAGAGCTCTTTTAGTTAAAAATTTTTATAATTGTTTAAAATGAATTTTACATATAGTTACTTCCTTTCCTTTTCTGCCGATCTAGCTGTTAAAGGTTGTCCTTCTTCTGTTTTAGTGGTTCACCGTTTGAATCTGAAGAATGTTCTCATTTTATATTTCGGTCACGTTATCACTTTTAGGGTTCACTGTTTTACGTCCAAAAAAAGTTCTGCGGATTAAATTTCTGCGCCCTTGAATTATCACTGCTTTTACATTTTATTTGTATCACTTTATATCCCCTTTAATCCATATTTTGGAAGTTTAATATGTTTTTCAGCTCGCGAGCCTTCCACACAGAACCGCGCCGCAGCCATGTAACAAAAAACACTGTTCTATATTCACATTTTTATATGCGGGCAAGATGGAAACTGTGCCCAGTCGGCGGACGCACACAATTACTCGCGTCCGTCGTATTGAGATGTTATTTGCCGACTGCCTTTGTTCTCTGCATACCAGGCGAGAAAGAATTTATTCATACGTGCCACTTTTGTGGGAACGTTGGCCGACTGTGCGCGCTCTTGTGGGTGAATACGCACCCTAGTTGCTAACTTCACATTCCTGTGCCGAGCCGTACCAGTCTCGAAGATATAGTCCATTCACAACATTTATTTGGTTGAATAAAAATTGAACAGATTTAATTTACAAAATCTCATAGGTTTGTACCGTTACAATACCCCCCCCCCAATGAGAGGTTTTCTGCCGAAACAGAAAAACTCTCATTGCTAACCCTAAGAGGACCAGTGAGGATATGGCGCCAACAACCCCCCTTTAATTTCTTAACACATCATGGGTAAACTACCCCCCTAGCTCGGCGACTATGGCTGCATCTGCACGACATTACTGTACTTCTCTGGGCGAGATCCCAACACCTCAAAGTCAGACAGGTACTCTCCACAGTACCACCTAACCTTGTATCATTTCTCCAAAAAATCAATAACTAGCCTTATACCACACCAGATCCTCAACCGATATCTCTCCCCTTACATACATACTGGGTTGCGTTTAGTAAGTACTGGGTGCGTACATATATTCATTACTAAATTACACACGACCTCCACATTTTAATTGTTAATGTAAAATTCACAAACATTTTATATTGGCTTCTACACAAAATTCATTCTCATTTCTCAATTTTTATTGGCTCGACGTTACGGTTTCAAATCAACTCAGATTATGTAAATTTTGTTCAAATAATGCAATAACTCCAAGTCCCTTAGCAAAGATTCCCTTTTAAGATAATGTATATTATCTCTTTCAATTAATTAATTTAATCATAATTCGTAAAACTCCAAAATCCTTTAAATGAATTTATTTTATATCTCGTCTTATCTAGATACTAACAATCATAATAAACAAACAAAATAAAAAACTCATCTGTTTACAAAACGCAGGTGAACATTGTCAAACAGTTAATACATTAACAATACACACAATCAATATATAGTGAACATGAAAATACAACACAATCTGCACTTCACTCAAATTAACAAAAAATTTTTTTTTAATAATTTAATAATGTAATAATGTTTTATTAAATCTATATTCTGACAATTAATAGAAAGAAAAATTATAAAATAAAATTACATTGATTATTAAAAGAACATATGACTTGATTACATTGACCAGTATACAGTTCACACCAGCCATCAGCTGATGTCTTACTAACAGGTGAATGACCTTTCTATAGGCACACTACATATAAATAATACAAGGCAAAATACATAACACATGTTTATAATTCCTACATTCTAACATAATACATAATAATATTAACCTTGAACATTAACATTGCTACATTAAACTAAATTCACCTTTACATAATTTGTATAGAAAATTATAAACATTACAACTTGAACTTTCTATTAACTATTTTTATATCAACCTTTAATTATTTATCATTTATTATGCCATTAAATTCTCCAAAACTCCAAATTTATTATCAACATTCATTTTACATCACATTTCATTTATTATTACATCATCAATTCGTTTATCATCAATTATTTCATTATCATCAATTCGTTTGGGTGATTCTCAGTTATCCACAATGATCTAATTTATCGAATGGGCATTTAAATATAACCTTACTCACATTCTTCCTTCTAATAACCACTAACGGATTTACATAGGGTGACACCAATCTCTCAAAATATTTACCTCCATTAAATTCTCTAACTCCACTTAAATCATTCTCCTCTTATTACAAAATATCTGATACCCTCTTTGTACCTAGGATGTGTGTTCCCTCCCTTATACTCATTCCCTTATTAGTCCCTGGCCTCCCCAAGGTAACTCCGCCAACGCTCATTTACGGTTCACCTCCCGCCACAACGCCTTTCGTTGAGGACTCCTTACCACACCACCCTCTTTACAAAATTTCACCACCGTCTATTTATTCCCCAATTACATCACTCTCATTACTCTACATATGTGCACTATCGCTACTGTGTCCCTACTATTACCTCGTTTCTGTATTACTTTTATTCCAAAATTCTTATTCTGTCTAATACCCATTTAAAATTAACTTTGACTGTCTTAATGCCTTACTGAAATAATTATCATCACCCAAACTCTATCTTTTTCCACATTTTATATTAAGTTAACCATTGAAAACTACACTAGAAAACTCATAACTACCTCAAATTAATTTAATCATTTAATTTAAAACCTTTTAAACACGTTTAAAATTTATTATTAAAACATTAAACATTTTACTTTATTTAAATTGCATTATAAACTTCATACTTACATCACATCACTCAATTGAATAAACACATGATTCCTGTCATAGACACAAAATTATAAACATTCATTTCCACAAATATCACGTACAACTATATGTACCTTCTGAAACATAACAATCATATGACTCCACAACTTAACACATTTTACATTTATTCTTTTACTATTTATTATCAAGTTTAAATCATTTAAATTCATTATCAAAATCTCTTTATACAACATTTTAAATTAATCAATTAATTCATCTACAATTTATTTTAATTCAATCAGTTATTGAAACAGAGTTACTTTAATTACAATAGTCAAAACAATTACAATTCATTTATTACCAACTCTCATTATTTATTTAGTCTGATAGAATACTATTATTATTATTAAATCTATTTCTACTACATACACACATTGTTTACATAAAATACATTTCACAACACAATCTCACTGTAAATTTATTTACAATTCCTCGTCATTATTTTTGTGTTTACCACACCTCATTTCATAATTTAGCCAGGTCATCACCATAAACTAAAATAATTAAATGTCCATTCACTGATTTTTTATTTAACCGCCATCATCATAAACTAGTCTTACTTTTACATAACAATTATCATCTTTAATTACACTCTTTATATTATAATTATTATAGTAATGACCATTATCATTAATTATATCAGTATAGTATTTGACATTATTGTCTCCCATTAATCCATAAAACCCGTCCACAACAGTGGGTTTTCGGAGGATTCTGTCGAGAAACAAAGCAATGTTTCTTGTGTCGTGTCGAAGATCGGTCAGCAGCTACCCTCCTACCTCTCATAGTGGCAAATATTGAACCAGGGTCCATTATAATATCAGATGAGTGGCGTTCATACCGTCAAATTGTTAATTTGCCACAACAGTACACTCATTTGACTGTGAACCATAGTTATAACTTTGTGGATCCTCAAACGGGAGCGCATACACAAGGCGTAGAAAGCATGTGGCGGTCCTGTAAACGCCAAAACGTGATTGAATGTGGTACGAGAAGGGAACGCTTAGATTCCTATTTAAGTGAGTTCATGTGGCGAACAAGAAATGCAAACCAGGATTTGTTCGAGAAAATGCTTGAAGATATAAAAAAATATGAGGCCCCTTTATGATTCTTGTTTTACATGATTTTGGTAAGTATTATCAATTTGGTATGTTCTATTTAGAATACGTAGTTCATAATGATATTGACTTTGAAATCATGTGCGTAGTTTAATTATTCATTGCTCAAGCTTAATCCAATACCATTTTCAAGGATTTTAAGTACTCTGTAAAAAAGTATTTCGTTTCCTTATTGAACACAGTACATGACACATTAAAAGTATTCAGTACTTAAAAGTAGGTTAGGTTACATTATTATTCTAAATAACTTCACAACAGCTGTAACAAAGTTAATTATAAAATAATAATCATTTTGTATTTTTTCTTTTACAAGTGGATATTAAGCCAAAAAGCTGATATCATATAAAGTGTAATAATCATGTTCAGTGTATTATTATGTTTAATATCATAGGTTACAGATTAAACTAACCTTATACTCACGAGGTATAATTGTACTGATTTCACCTGTAAAAGAACGGTTGGCTGAAAATAAGACACAATTGTAACACATATCACAACCTGTGTGTGTGTGTTTTGGTGGATGCGTCAATAATCTGTAAACCCTTTAATATTGGTCTCCTAGAATGTTGACTGATTAAACAAAATAATTGATATGTACTTATATGTTCATAATGTCCATATGTTCATAAGTTCATATGTCAGTACTTTGTGTGTCCAGTGATGTAATTTATTTTTCTTTGCAGGTACAAGAAAAGGTTAGAAACATTTACATCATCATTACCCAGGTTGAGAAACTGAAACTTCCAACACTGTATTCAGGTTTGTAATTTACACAGTAAAACCAGTCGAAACAAAGTATTAAAATTGTTTCAGATATTACCAATCATCTCTATTCATATGTATTTGGCTTGAACTTTTGAGCTTTCATCTCTACATAAGACACTCCACTTTGCATTTCGTACACAAGCTCATCTTCTCTCCTTTCATGGATCTTTCAAAAACTGGTGTTAATTGTTCATTTTCTCTCAGGATTAAATATACTTATACTTAATATTCAATACTTAAAAGTTGGTTAGGTTACATTATTTAATCTAAACAACTTCACAGCAGCTGTAACAAAGTTATTTATAAAATAATTATCTGCTGTATTTTTTCCTTTACAAGTGGGTATTAAACAAAAAACCGATATCATATTCGGATCTATGTTCTTTTCGTACGGCAAAATCAAACTTCCATCTCCGCGTTTGTACTTTATTTCGATGTCCGATGTGTACTACACACGTTTTCTTCACAAGTAACTAATGGCAGTTTATGGAGGTTATGTACGATAATGTAACTTAAATAAAATTTACTTTGTCAATATACATTAAAAGGGTGTATTTATTGGAAGTACAGAAATTACTTTCCATTTATCGCACATAATTACGGTACAGAGACGATTTTTGGAGGTTGTGTCTACGTTTAACAATATAACTTAACCTTTTAGATTTTTAAAATTAATTAGACTTAACAAACATTTCCTTAGTTAGTGCACATTAAAAGGCTGTATTTATTGTATGGATAAAAGGCTGTATTTATTCGAAGTACCGGAATTAAAACTTACTTCGAATTTAGAACGTTTAACCTAGTATGTTATTGGTACCTACATATTTTATTGGGGTTTATTGGCACATATTTTATTAAAAGGCTGTATTTATTGGAAGTACAGAAATTAGTTTCCATTTATCGAACATAATTACGTTACAGAGACGATTTTTGGAGGTTGTGTCTACGTTTAACAATATAACTTAACCTTTTAGATTTTAAAAATTAATTAGACTTAACAAACATTTCCTTAGTTAGTGCACATTAAAAGGCTGTATTTATTGTATGGATAAAAGGCTGTATTTATTCGAAGTACCGGAATTAAAACCTACTTCCAATTTAGAACGTTTAACCTAGTATGTTATTGGTACCTACATATTTTATTGGGGTTTATTGGCACATATTTTATTAAAAGGCTGTATTTATTGGAAGTACAGAAATTAGTTTCCATTTATCGCACATAATTACGTTACAGAGACGATTTTTGGAGGTTGTGTCTCCATTTAACAATCTAACTTAAACTTTCAGATTTTTAAAATTAATTAGACTTAACAAACATTTCCTTTGTTTGTGTACATTAAATTATTGTATGGATAAAAGGCTGTATATAACATTAAAGGCTGTATTTATTCGAAGTACCGGAATTAAAACCTAGTTCCAATTACTACGGTCTGAATTAATACAAATAAAATTGGAGAATCTCGTAAACATATTAAAGAATGGTTGTATATTACACACAAAATTATTACAGTACGGACCTTTGTTAATGAATAGAAACAAATAGGACTCTATACTTTAGTATGTACTAATACATACTAATTCACCTTTTTTCAAGTACAGTATCTATTGTTTTTTCATACTCTTAAAAAAAGGCCATTAACAATATTTTAGTTACTTGTGAAGAAAACAGATATAACATTTCCAACAAGAAATCTTCAATTCTGTCCCCATTTGTTTTATAAAAACTGGAGTTTCTATTGCAGGTTTTTAAGTCCACTAACTACTTAATTTAATATACATAATTGTTCCTGATCTTGTTGGATAACATTATATTAATACATCTGCTTCCTAATCATATATGCAAACAATGTTTTTAATGTACGGTCCTAAACATCTTTAAAATTTAGACAAAGTCTAATGAGCTATTTGACCTAACCTCAATTACTACATCTAAGAATATCTTATTAGGTCATTTAGCTTTATTTATACATTTAATGCATCTTAATTAGTACACTAAGAGCACTGCTCTGTCTTACAGTAACACAACACGTTACACTAACTCAAAAGAATTTCTTGTTTTCAGTTTAAGAAAGTTGAAATTGTGTATTTCTTTTCTTTTCCATTCACTTTTTATGGAAACGTGCTTTACATTAATATGTGTACCCTTACTATATTACGGCCCTAAACATCTTTATCAACACTTTATATCTTTAAAATTTAGACAAAGTGTAATGAGCAATTTGGCTTAACCTGAATTTACATGACCTGGCTCAGAACAACTTTATTTTGGCAAATACAAAGATGAAGACTGTACACCCTGGTTGCAATTTCTTCAGGGCTCACACCTGCTGCCAGGCTTAGTTCTATAACATGATCAGGAAGAAAGGAATCAGCTCGAACTTGCAACCACTGTGGAAAGGCTTGTACACCATCACCAAGAAGATTAATGATGTCATCTATGAATAACTCATTAGGCCATTTAGCTTTATTTATACATTTAATGCATCTTAATTAGTACACTAACACCACTGCTCTGTCTTACGTAACACAACACGTTACACTAACTCTAAGGAATTTCTTTTTTTCAGTTTAAAAACGTTGAAATTGTGTATTTCTCTTCTTTTCCATTCACTTTTTGTGAAACGACCTAGTCATCTTTGCTGTTAACATGGACACATCTTGCATATGTTCATTTCTTACAAGTTCTTCTCTTTACAGGACTAATAGTTTTATAAAAAACAATTGTTTGTTATTACATTTTCAATTGTTACCCTTAACATTTCGACCTCATCATAAAATAACTGTTGAGAAACTGAGAGCTCTTTTTTAAAAAGACTTTTCATTAGTAAAGTTACTTATAAGTAGGCATACATTTGTACTCATAATATGAGGTTCAGAATTAAGAAAAGGTGAAACCAACTCGTTACACTGAAAAACTTCTAGGTATACTGCTATTGATTGGAAAAGACAAGATAACTCAGGGTGAACTTTTTTTCAAACCTTTTAACACCATGGATTCTGTAAATATCACTATTACATTAACAACTCGGAACACTAGGTTTTTTATAAGTACAAACATAAAGTTTTACCTTACAGCTTGAATCGGTTTTCTCCTTTAAAAGGCTTCTTCAGAGGCTGCCGCTGGTAGCGCTGTCCGTCTTGTTGTGGGTGATGGAATCGAATTTCAAAAGATCGATGCTGTATGTGTGGGGTGAGATATGTTCGAGTGTTGAATGTTATGTGAGCAACGATCTTTCTAACCTTGAAAATTGTGAATTTGTACGTTTGGACTGTACAACAGTATCGATCTATCGAAATTCGATTCCGTCACCCACAACAAGACGGACAGCGCTACCAGCGGCAGCCTCTGAAGAAACCTTTTACAGGAGAAAACCGGTTCAGGCTGTAAGGTAAAACTTTATGCTTTTACTTATAAAAAACCTACTGTTCCGAGTCGTTAATGTAATAGTGATATTTAGTTTAGTAACGGACACGTCATAGACAACGAAATCCAAGAATGGATTCTGTGTTTATCCACAGTTACTTCGCCTTTTTTTACATTTTATCAACTTGTATTCCCAGAGTCACAGTATTCTGAATTGTTCTTAAAATTTCCATTTAGGATCAGACCCATCTATACTTATGTGTAGTACTTTATTAACATGCAGATTTATTCCTAGTAGAGTTATCTTCGAATCCCTTGAAAAAGCTGAAAGATTAGGGAGTCAAAGAAACACAGAATTCAAGTAGCAAGTTTCCACTATTTTATAAAACATAGCCTAGAAGCAAACTTTGATATCCAGTAACTGTTGCTGAGAAACCTTACTAAGGGGCTTATAAAAAAAATTACAAGCTTGCTCTTTTGAACATTGATGAAAAGGTTTTGTAAAGTGTACCTAACGTCCTTGTATTCCATACTTCCAGCAGTTTTACAAGATACATTCCTAACACGAATAAGAAAAGTTTAAATCTGCTTATGATCTAAAGGAGTGATAGTTATTTGCAGACTGACAGGGTTATAAAATAATTCTGAAAGAATTGTTGCTTTTACAACACCATCCTTTATAAAGTGACTACTAAAATCTGCCAGTTTTTCACAGAAATTGAAGTTTGATGATTAGATCCATCATGACCTAGTGATGCTCCAAACATTTCAAGGATTCTCCTAGCCTTAAAAAATTGGACGGCCTCATTGATTGACATGACTAATGTTAAATTTACTTTGGGATACTTCCAAACATAATACAGTTTACAATAAACAAAATTTTATGCCTATCTAATTTTTCCAACTATGTACACATAGCAAAAATTGAATTTTCTACAAGTTTACATTAAAAGAAAATGATGAAAGTACTGTTAGCTTTTAACAAATATTGACAATTTTGCCTAATACAGAAATGAAGGAAATTGACAGACAAATTGTCTACCTAGTGATGGTCCAAACATTTCAAGGATTTTCCTGGCCTTAAAAAACTGGACTGGCCTCATTGATTGACATGACTAATGTTAAATTTACTTTGGGATACTTCCAAATATAATACAGTTTACAATAAACAAACAAAATTTTATGCCTGTCTAATTTTTCCAGAACTGTATACACATAATTTGTTCTGGATAGAACATTTATTAAACAATAATACTATTTGATGCAAATAATTAAAATATCAGTACGGAGAACCATACATGACTTTCATGTTTTAAGATTTATATTTAAAATCATTTTAGAAATGAAATATTTCTACAGAAACTACTTCTATCTTCAGCCTCAACCACAGAATTGTGGTCACTAACATATACCACCTCACGTTAGTGAACTCGATTTTCACTGATGATGCCAGTCGATGGCACTTCCGAAACGTCTGGTTTTGCAGAAAACATTGGACCACGGCCAAACAGCCCGTGAAGGAATTTTATCAACAAACTACTTCTTTGTTGCCGATAACGTAGTACACATATAAAAAATTATCCCCTCCCCTTCACCTATCATTTTCATTTATAGAAAATAATCCGCTCCCCCTTCAACTTCCCCCTACCCCTTTTCATTTATAGATATTTCATCTACCTTTCTACAGTAGATTATTATGACCTTCTTTTCAGGATAATTTATTTATCAAAATTAAGTACTTTACTCTTGTTAAAACATAAAACATTGCAGGTAAACTACCCCTTCTCCTTAGCCGATCTTCACCAAAATCAACAGACCTTGAGTCCTTACAATATGCAAAAAATTATTTGAATTTGTGGCAGTTATCGTTCGCCATAGACAAAATTCTACACACAGACATTTTTCAAAAAATGACTTTTCTTCATGTTTTGAGGGTAGTACAATCAGAATCAGCCCTTATCTCGAACACGATTTTTTTTCCATCCATTTCTTTATGGAACATGGAAGTAAAAACAATATCCTTTTTTTATAATATGTATTGCACATGTTTTCTAACATGGGACACTAATTATTAGATAAAATGGTTACCTTCATTTAAGCCAGCTTCAACTCACTATGTACTTTCTCAGAGGCCATATCATGTTCTTTTTAACGTTGCCGAACATAAATTGATGTTAAATTAAAAATAAAGTAAAGGATTAGCACCTGAAGTTTGCAATGTACAAGTTGAAGAATCTGTTTAATTATTGCACTTAACTTGATATAAGTACTGATTACATTTCAGGATTATTATTTTCAGAAATAATGTATGTAAACCAGTTTTCCCCATATGAAGTTAGTTAAAATTCTTTAACGCATAGCATTCCAGGCCTTTATGGTAGTAGATTTGTATTACTAAATTTGAATTTACACAAATAATTCTCTTTTATTAACCAGAGTTGCACACACAAACTAAATGTTGAGAGTCCTCCTAGTGTATAAATTCAGCTAAAACACTATTCCAAAAACTTACCTTGTTACTAGAATATATATGATGAACTTTTCATGTTAAATAGTTTAAATACTTTGTGTTGAGAGTTAAGCATTTTAATAATTTTTATTTATGCAGGTGTATAGCAAAATCTGATCATCATGAAAAAGGAATAAGGCATTTTGTAATAGCAATTAGCTGATCAGTTCTTGCTGTATTACTGACTCATATTACAAGACCAATTTTTGTTTAATTGAAAAGATATATTTTAACTGTTTCTTTTGGTGCAATCTATAAATTCCTTGACACACATCCATAAAGGTTTGAAAATATGCTTATTGCTGTTTGATAGGAACAAATTCTCAAAAAACTAATACAAATTTGTTATGTCTCATCACACCAGCTATCCTTTCTATTTGAAATGAGCCTTTTATCCAAATTTATTACATAGTATTGTGTCAAGATATATCACTACACTTGTATACTGTAATACAGTAGTGGTAGAATATTATCATTCCACTAATATTACCCTAACATAATAAATGAAAATACATTATATACACATCTTTTGACATAATCATCCTTTCACTTATCACTTTTTGCCTATCCATTTATTTGATGAAAATATATTTAACGATTTATATAAAATACAACAGGTGTTTAATGGACATGTACTATGTGTAGACCTCTTATTTCCCTCCTCGGCAGGTCGAAGCTCAATTGGCACTAGAGTTGGGTATGAAATTATGCTATGCTCATAGTCTGTGTTAGCAACTAGTGGGATCTATTGACATTCACTCATCTCAAATTATAGAGTTGGTAAAGGATGTTCGAAATTTGAATGTAAACAAATTAATAGTTAAATAATAATATAATGGAAGTATCACATATATAATGTATGTAAATGTAATTGTGAAAAAACGATGTAGGGCCTACTTCATATACAGATCAGAAGTAAATGATGAACTATTCTCTTTACGTAATAAGCCTAGTTACTAAACAATATATATTTTTAAAAGCTTATCATATTGAAATGAAATGGAGTGGCATTTGAAACATCTCTTAGGTATAAAAACAACATAACAACCTTTACAAAATTTGCCGCCCGTAGGCAGTTGCCTATGCATAAATCTGCCTCTGATGTACATGCTAAATGCACCTGAACAGTAGTAAGAATTACTTAGTGTCCTGTTGAGTTATTCACTGTTCTGACGGATGATACACAAATACTGGAAGGTAGGATGTGAGAGCCAGCAATAACCTTAAATAAAACTCTCATATATTTCAGTTATTACACAGTGTTCTGTTCATTACAGACAAGTGCTTGGTTTGATAATTTTTTTAAAAATAAAATTGTATTTTTTACTGTAGCTTTACAGTAGCTTGACAGAAAGTGTAAAAATGTAAAATAAAAATGGCATGACTTAAGTGTAAATAATATTCAATCAAATATATTGGAACTTACCGTCTGCGGCTTTTCAGAAACAGCGTCTTTATAAAATTTACATGTTTCGGGACCCTTGTCCCATCATCAGAATTTAAAAATAATTAAATTAGTTAGTTTGTTAATGATCAAATTTTTCATTATTAATTGTTTGTTTTATTTATATTGGATTTTAATATTTTAAGTGTTTGACAAGTGTATCAAATTTAACTGATACACAATTATTTTTAAATTCTGATGATGGGACAAGGGTCCCGAAACATGTAAATTTTATAAAGACGCTGTTTCTGAAAAGCCGCAGACGGTAAGTTCCAATATATTTGATTGAACAACACGTGGCTTGGTACTAAACATTTGGGATTTATTCCTTTTAAACATAAATAATATTGTTTACTTTCTTTAAAAATTTTTAATGTTGTTGATGGACTCTTTCAAATAATTAGATCTCAGAGTTTCCAGACTGAATCGGACTATCTACCGTTCTGGACATTAACATTTCGCTATATTAATTAATAAATAACGCAGGTTCTTTTAGACTGCAAGATACACTCAAATCAAAACAATGCACTACTATGATAGTTAGTATTAGGAGAGTGAGAACATTATTATAATTCTTTAACAAAAAAACATAAACATTGAACGAGTGTTCCTTATTGGAATTGTAGGTTAGGTTGGTTTCATTGTAACCTAAGTAGGTTAGGTTGGTTTCATTGTAACCTAACTTACTTGACTTTAAATGATTAATAATTCCTTAGATATGCTAACAGTTTCGTATAACACAGTTCTAATGGGAATCTAGTGATACTTTCATCATTTTATCTTCTTATATTTGGATATAAACAAATTAACAGGTATTTGGAAATTACCCACTCATATGGTTGATGAGTATATTACATTTAGTTATAATCTTACATTTAAACACAATATAACGCTTAAGATACTATATGTCCAGGGTTTCTTTTAATTCCCTCATTGACGATTCAATGTCTCTTATTCTACAAGTTCATTTAATTAATTAGAAAGTTAAAGTTTGTTAATGATCAAATTTTTCATTATTAATTGTTTGTTTTAATTATTAAAATCTTTTTTCAATCTAGGTTGGGTTATATTTGATCTAAGTTTATTAATTAATTTCGCTGATAGCATTCCTTAATTATTGAATTACTTATTTAAAATATTTGCCATGGTCACTGATACTTGTGTACTAAGTCGTTCTGGTCGTATCACTATTCACAAAATTTTATTTTTTATTTGAATGAAATGAAGGGTCTTAGGGATTAGCCAGCGGCAAAATCAAACTTCTGTCTCGGCGCGAGTACTATATTTCGGTGTCCGATGTGTACTTCTTAACAGTTTTCTTCACAAGTAACTAATGCCGGGTTATAGAGGTTATGTACGACAATGTAACTTAAATAAAATTTACTTTGTTCGTGTACATTAAAAGGATGTATTTATTGGAAGTACAGAAATTAGTTTACATTTATCGCACATAATTACGGTACAGAGACGATTTTAGGAGGTTGTGGCTACGTTTAATTATCTAACTTAACCTTTTAGATTTTTAAAATTAATTAGACTTAACAAACGTTTCCTTAGTTAGTGTACATTCAAAGGCTTTATTTATTGTATGGATAAAAGGCTGTATATAACATTAAAGGCTGTACTTATTCGAAGTAAGTAATGCCAGCTTATGGAGGTTATGTACGACAATGTAACTTAAATGAAATTTATTTTGTTCGTGTACATTAAAAGGATGTATTTATTGGAAGTACAGAAATTAGTTTACATTTATCGCACATAATTACGGTACAGAGACGATTTTGGGAGGTTGTGGCTATGTTTAATTATCTAACTTAACCTTTTAGATTTTTAAAATTAATTAGACTTAACAAACATTTCCTTAGTTAGTGTACATTCAAAGGCTTTATTTATTGTATGGATAAAAGGCTGTATATAACATTAAAGGCTGTATTTATTCAAAGTACCGGAATTAAAACGTACTTCCAGTTTAGAACCTAGTACAATCTAATGTATAACCAAACAAGTACATTAAAATCCTTTTTCAACATAATGCAATAAAAAGCAACGTGCAGTTTCTGTTAACATGCAAATGATTAAGTATTAATAATGGGTTACAGTGGAATTTAATGTTACTACGGTCTGAATTAATGCAAATAAAATTGGGAGAATCTCGTAAACATATTACAGAATGCTTGTATATTACACACAAAATTATTACAGTACGGACCTCTGTTAATGAATAGAAACAAAATTCACTCTATACTTTAGTATGTACCAATAAAATTCACCTTTTTTCAAATACCAATATCTATTGTTTTTTTTCATACCCTTAAAAAAAGGTCATTAACAACATACATTATGAGAAAACTTGATTACAAATAACCAGCCATTAGTTACTTGTGAAGAAAATAGATATAACATTTACAAACATCAAATCTTCAATTCTCTCCCTATTTGTTTTATAAAAACTGGAATTTCTACTGCAGGTTTTAAGTCCACTAACTACTTAATTAAATATACATAATTGTTCCTGTATCTTGTTGGGTAACATATTATATTAATACATCTGCTTCCTACTCATATGTGCAAACAGTGTTTTTAATGTATGGTCCTAAAATCTTTATCAACACTTTATATCTTCAAAATTTAGACAAAGTCTAATAAGCAACTTGGCCTAACCTGAATTTACATGACCTGGCTCAGAACAACTTTATTTTGGCAAATACAAAGATGAAGACTGGTTGCAATTTTTCAGGGTTCACACCTGCTGCCAGGCTTAGTTCTATAACTTGATAAGGAAGAAAGAAATCAGCCCGAACCTGCAACCACTGCGGGAAGGCTTTTACACCATTACCAAGAAGATTAATGATGTCATCTAAGAATAACTCATTAGCTTTATTTATATATTTAATGCATCTTAATTAGTACACTAACAGCACTGCTCTGCCTTACAGTAACACAACACGTTACACTAACTCAAAAGAATTTCTTGTTTTCAGTTTAAGAAAGTTGAAATCTTGTATTTATTTTCTTTTCCATTCACTATTTGTAAAACGTGCTTAAAATTAATATGTGTACGCTTACTATATTGAAATCCAATGTTCACTATCCAATAATTACAAATTCTGTGGAATTGTGAAATTAGTAACACTTTGTACTAATGTGTGATTATCAGTTGAATTTCTGAATTCCTTTGATTCATTAATAAATCTTACTAATTTGTTTCTTTATCTCTATAATGATTTCTTATTTGTTTTTAATCTTTGTGTTTTCATTATTCATTTGTACATTTTTGCATTGTGTTGTCCATGACATGTTCATTGATTAACTAATTATCATTAAAACACACAGAGGACTGATCCTCTTTTGCAAGATCACAAGTATGTTTCAAGACCATTTGCAGGTCAGGTATTGTTCTGTCTGTTCACTTTCTGAAAGTGGTTGAGGAATTAGGTGGAAGATGTCTCCATTAAAACGCGTGCACACACACACACACACTAGCACGCACACAATTTTCTTTTTTCTTTATTTAATTTGAATTCTGTATTAGAAGAAATGTTTTCAGTTTACAAGATTTTTTTTAATTTCTTGGATTAATGTTTTTAATTGTATGCAATGTGGACACATACAGAGGAGTGTCAGTTTTTTTATGGTTTTTCAATAAATAACAATGAGAGAGGGGGAGAGAGAGAGAGAGAGAGACCAAAAATAACACGTACAGAAATTACATCAGAACTTTTCCTGACAGTAAAAAAATAACTAAATAATGAATGGCAAAGAACATTAACAAAATTAATGGAAATTATAGTTATTATTTGTTGTCTAATGAACAGGTACTAGTAAAGGCTTCATATACTTCACATCTTAAATTATAAACCTATTAACAAACATATTTGGTATACTCAGCTTGAAACAAACGTTCAGACCAATAAAAATGGTTTAAATTTTGCCATGCTGCATTATTAGTACTGTTGAAACAGCAGTTTGATTATAATTGTTTTTAGAACAGACTTCTGGAATGATGTGTGCAAAATGATTAAAACATAAATCCTTACAGTGTGCCTTAATAAGTTGTTGATTATTCTGACTGATACACTGTCATGCCATTATCATATGACAGTTCTCAGAGCTTCAGTAATGGTCATCTTTGCTGTTAACATGGACACAAGTCTCTTTTTTAAAAAGACTTTTCATTAGTAAAATTACTTATAAATAGTTTTGTATATATAGTACTTATAATACATTTGTACTCATAATATAAGGTTAAGAATTAAGAAAATTAAAGAATGATATTTACTTACTAACCATTGAGTGTAACATTATTTACAGTAATTAACAATGTCCCAATTTATAAAAGTCATGTTTGGCTAACTAGGCATAACCCAACCTGGGTTCCTGACATCCTAATTCTCTTTCTTTTAATAATATTACTTAAATTTATTGTGATATAACTGATCACAATTGTTCCTTATAACTCCCTACAACTTTTACAACAATACTAATGACAAAAATCAATAATAATTTCTTACAATTAACATACATAATTTGTCTAGGCATATTATAGTTTTAACATTATTTTTTCATATTTTAACAATTCTTGTTTTTAATACAAGACAACTATTCTAAATTGCTCTTGATCCTTGTCCTTGGCTTTCACTTTTGTTACACTAATAATGACAATTATTAGCAATAATTGTTTACAAATAGTAGAAATATATTCAGGTATAGGGCCTACTGGCCCATTGTACTGGACACCTTAGTTTCTTTCGTACGTTTAAAATAATTACTTTTGCTATCAAACAATTACTTTACATTGTTCTTGATACCCTTATTCAACTTTCACTACAATAATAATGACATAACTTAACAATTATTTACTATGAATAACATAAATGTTCTAGGCTCATTTGCCTATGATATTAACCCTTAATTTCATTCATACCTTGAAAATACATGTTTCTTCCTATTACATCATTATTCTAAAACATTCTTCACAATTTACTGAAGCTTTGACAACATAGTTTGTACTTTAATATTGTTTTTCTTACTTATTCTAGTTGTTATTATCTTCAGTATCAGTATTCTGAAGGTTTAGTCCATGTATCTTGTTTCATTATTTACTTTGTTTATACTTATTGGTTAATCATATCTTCCTTACTAGAATATTATTCTAATAATAACGATTCTAGTATTATTTATACAGTATAGTTTGTTTAATAAGTTTACATTAAAACTGTCCTTTTTACATACAATTATTGACAAGTTTTAGTTTCTCATATTTCTTCTTCTTCATGTTATAATTCAAATTATAACCATTATTATCTAGCTATTATAAGCTTATTTACTACTTCATCAGTAGTTTACAACTTCTGTTTACACTTAATGGATTTTACAATGCTTTTTTGTTCTTTCTGTTGTTTAAAACATTATAGTGTTACATAGCCTTACTTGTAGGCTTACATTTAGCTTTATTGTTGTTTTATTATTACATTTTTATAATACTCTTTTTGATTTACATTATTCTATTCATAATCATAAATTAAATTTCTAATTTGATTTCATTATTTTAGTACTTAGAAACTAATTATTGAATTAATAATTTTCTTTATCGAGTATCCAGTTTATTACTGCAGTATGGAGTATAGGTTTTTTCTTTTTCAACAATTTTTAATGCAGTTTACTGGAGTAAAATCTTCTTATTGATAATGTTCTTATCAGTTTCATTACATTATTCTTATCTCTTTTTATTATCTCAGACAATATTTATAGTATACAATTTAGTTAATGACTTAGTATTTTGTTCTTCATGTATCATGGTCATGAAATGGTTTAAGTTGGGGCCTATTTTATGTAAGGGGAAAACATAATGTTACAATATTGTAATTACTTTTATTTCTATAATTATTTATAAGTATTACTTGTACAAACAAAACTGGCTTAGAAATGGGTCTACTTAGGAAATTATGGAATTCTGCTGAAATTTCGAATAGTTCTGGAGGGGAATTGATCCCCTGATAACCCCCCTCCACAAGTTACTCCACTGATCCCACTCTACACAGTTCCAAGAAATCCTGTATTTAGAAGTTCAAAAGAAAGTGATACAGACTCTAAAGATCTCATTGTAGCATTCACTACTGGGACAGTTCATGGCTTAGAGCTTCCCTTATGTGCCTGGTAAGTGAAGGAGAAGGGATCTATTTAACGTGCAAGTTGAAGAATATATTTAATTATTGCACTTAACTTGATATAAGTAATGATTACATTTCAGGATTTATTACATTTATTATTTTCAGAAATAATGTATGTAAACCAGTTTTCCCCATATAAAGTTAATTAAAATTCTTTAATGCATAGCATTCCAGGCATTTACAGTAGTAGATTTGAATTACTAAATTTGAATTTACACAAATAATTCTCTTTGATTAACCGGAGTTACACACACAAACTAAATGCTGAGTGTCCTCCTAGTGTATAAATTCAGCTAAAACAGTATTCCAAAAACTTAACTTGTCACTAGAATATGTGACATCATGTGTTCAACTTTGTGTTTTGAGTTAAGCATTTTAATAATTTTTATTTATGCAGGCGTATAGCAAAATCTGATCATCATTGAAAAGGAATAAGGCATTTTGTAATAGCAATTAACTGATTAGTTCCTGCTGTATTACCGAGTCATATTACAAGACCAATTTTTGTTTAATTGGAAAGATATATTTTAACTTTTTCTTTTGGTGAAATCTGTAAATTCCATGACACATGTCCATAAAGGTTTGAAAATATGCTTACTGCAGTTTGATAGGAATAAATTCTCAAAAAACTAATACAAATTTGTTATGTCTGATCACACCAGCTATCCTTTCTATTGGAAATGAGCCTTTTATCCAAATTTATCATATAGTATTGTGCCAAGATATTACACTACATTTGTATACTGTAATACAGTAGTGGTAGAATATTATTCCACTAATATTACCCTAACATAATAAATGAAAATACATTATATACACATCTTTTGACATAATCATCCTTTCACTTATCACTTTTTGCCTATCAATTTATTTGATGAATATATATTTAACGATTTATGTAAAATACAACAGGTGTTCAACGGACACGTACTATGTGTAGACCTCGTATTTCCCTCCTCGGCAGGTCGAAGCTCAATTGGCACTAGAGTTGGGTATGAAATTATATTATGCTCAGTGTGTGTGTTAGCGGCTAGTGGCATCTTTTGACATTCACTCACGTCAAATTACAGAGTCGGTAAAGGATGTTCGGAATTTGAATGTAAACAAATTAATGTTACATAATTAATATAACGGAATGTAATACTACAATTCACTGACAATTAATAAACTCAAGTCTCTAGTTCGGACGCCAAATGTAATAGTACTTTCACTTTATCACATTATTAGGGCATAAAACATAATAAACTTACCTTTATGGGCCAAAGTTCTTCACACAAACTTGTGGATTATAAACGTGACTTAGGGTTGCGTAACTCAATGACTACGCTCATTTTTTAGTTAACTAATTCAACTCTATTTCTCATTTATAGTTATCTTTTTACGATTCAACACAATATGCTCCCTCATTCTTTATTTTCTACCTTTAAATGAACAACATTAATGTGGGGAGGTCAACCCCATCGAACAATATTTACGACCACATTGAAAATACAAAAACCATTTGTCTCCTACTTCTTATAACTAAGATCTAATTATCTAGTAACTATTCACACAAAGCAACCCAGCATTTACCCACACACACAGTCATTCAGTTTATTACCCCATTTATTTTATTAAGAGCTCTTTTAGTTAAAAATTTTTATAATTGTTTAAAATGAATTTTACATATAGTTACTTCCTTTCCTTTTCTGCCGATCTAGCTGTTAAAGGTTGTCCTTCTTCTGTTTTAGTGGTTCACCGTTTGAATCTGAAGAATGTTCTCATTTTATATTTCGGTCACGTTATCACTTTTAGGGTTCACTGTTTTACGTCCAAAAAAAGTTCTGCGGATTAAATTTCTGCGCCCTTGAATTATCACTGCTTTTACATTTTATTTGTATCACTTTATATCCCCTTTAATCCATATTTTGGAAGTTTAATATGTTTTTCAGCTCGCGAGCCTTCCACACAGAACCGCGCCGCAGCCATGTAACAAAAAACACTGTTCTATATTCACATTTTTATATGCGGGCAAGATGGAAACTGTGCCCAGTCGGCGGACGCACACAATTACTCGCGTCCGTCGTATTGAGATGTTATTTGCCGACTGCCTTTGTTCTCTGCATACCAGGCGAGAAAGAATTTATTCATACGTGCCACTTTTGTGGGAACGTTGGCCGACTGTGCGCGCTCTTGTGGGTGAATACGCACCCTAGTTGCTAACTTCACATTCCTGTGCCGAGCCGTACCAGTCTCGAAGATATAGTCCATTCACAACATTTATTTGGTTGAATAAAAATTGAACAGATTTAATTTACAAAATCTCATAGGTTTGTACCGTTACAATACCCCCCCCCCAATGAGAGGTTTTCTGCCGAAACAGAAAAACTCTCATTGCTAACCCTAAGAGGACCAGTGAGGATATGGCGCCAACAACCCCCCTTTAATTTCTTAACACATCATGGGTAAACTACCCCCCTAGCTCGGCGACTATGGCTGCATCTGCACGACATTACTGTACTTCTCTGGGCGAGATCCCAACACCTCAAAGTCAGACAGGTACTCTCCACAGTACCACCTAACCTTGTATCATTTCTCCAAAAAATCAATAACTAGCCTTATACCACACCAGATCCTCAACCGATATCTCTCCCCTTACATACATACTGGGTTGCGTTTAGTAAGTACTGGGTGCGTACATATATTCATTACTAAATTACACACGACCTCCACATTTTAATTGTTAATGTAAAATTCACAAACATTTTATATTGGCTTCTACACAAAATTCATTCTCATTTCTCAATTTTTATTGGCTCGACGTTACGGTTTCAAATCAACTCAGATTATGTAAATTTTGTTCAAATAATGCAATAACTCCAAGTCCCTTAGCAAAGATTCCCTTTTAAGATAATGTATATTATCTCTTTCAATTAATTAATTTAATCATAATTCGTAAAACTCCAAAATCCTTTAAATGAATTTATTTTATATCTCGTCTTATCTAGATACTAACAATCATAATAAACAAACAAAATAAAAAACTCATCTGTTTACAAAACGCAGGTGAACATTGTCAAACAGTTAATACATTAACAATACACACAATCAATATATAGTGAACATGAAAATACAACACAATCTGCACTTCACTCAAATTAACAAAAAATTTTTTTTTAATAATTTAATAATGTAATAATGTTTTATTAAATCTATATTCTGACAATTAATAGAAAGAAAAATTATAAAATAAAATTACATTGATTATTAAAAGAACATATGACTTGATTACATTGACCAGTATACAGTTCACACCAGCCATCAGCTGATGTCTTACTAACAGGTGAATGACCTTTCTATAGGCACACTACATATAAATAATACAAGGCAAAATACATAACACATGTTTATAATTCCTACATTCTAACATAATACATAATAATATTAACCTTGAACATTAACATTGCTACATTAAACTAAATTCACCTTTACATAATTTGTATAGAAAATTATAAACATTACAACTTGAACTTTCTATTAACTATTTTTATATCAACCTTTAATTATTTATCATTTATTATGCCATTAAATTCTCCAAAACTCCAAATTTATTATCAACATTCATTTTACATCACATTTCATTTATTATTACATCATCAATTCGTTTATCATCAATTATTTCATTATCATCAATTCGTTTGGGTGATTCTCAGTTATCCACAATGATCTAATTTATCGAATGGGCATTTAAATATAACCTTACTCACATTCTTCCTTCTAATAACCACTAACGGATTTACATAGGGTGACACCAATCTCTCAAAATATTTACCTCCATTAAATTCTCTAACTCCACTTAAATCATTCTCCTCTTATTACAAAATATCTGATACCCTCTTTGTACCTAGGATGTGTGTTCCCTCCCTTATACTCATTCCCTTATTAGTCCCTGGCCTCCCCCAGGTAACTCCGCCAACGCTCATTTACGGTTCACCTCCCGCCACAACGCCTTTCGTTGAGGACTCCTTACCACACCACCCTCTTTACAAAATTTCACCACCGTCTATTTATTCCCCAATTACATCACTCTCATTACTCTACATATGTGCACTATCGCTACTGTGTCCCTACTATTACCTCGTTTCTGTATTACTTTTATTCCAAAATTCTTATTCTGTCTAATACCCATTTAAAATTAACTTTGACTGTCTTAATGCCTTACTGAAATAATTATCATCACCCAAACTCTATCTTTTTCCACATTTTATATTAAGTTAACCATTGAAAACTACACTAGAAAACTCATAACTACCTCAAATTAATTTAATCATTTAATTTAAAACCTTTTAAACACGTTTAAAATTTATTATTAAAACATTAAACATTTTACTTTATTTAAATTGCATTATAAACTTCATACTTACATCACATCACTCAATTGAATAAACACATGATTCCTGTCATAGACACAAAATTATAAACATTCATTTCCACAAATATCACGTACAACTATATGTACCTTCTGAAACATAACAATCATATGACTCCACAACTTAACACATTTTACATTTATTCTTTTACTATTTATTATCAAGTTTAAATCATTTAAATTCATTATCAAAATCTCTTTATACAACATTTTAAATTAATCAATTAATTCATCTACAATTTATTTTAATTCAATCAGTTATTGAAACAGAGTTACTTTAATTACAATAGTCAAAACAATTACAATTCATTTATTACCAACTCTCATTATTTATTTAGTCTGATAGAATACTATTATTATTATTAAATCTATTTCTACTACATACACACATTGTTTACATAAAATACATTTCACAACACAATCTCACTGTAAATTTATTTACAATTCCTCGTCATTATTTTTGTGTTTACCACACCTCATTTCATAATTTAGCCAGGTCATCACCATAAACTAAAATAATTAAATGTCCATTCACTGATTTTTTATTTAACCGCCATCATCATAAACTAGTCTTACTTTTACATAACAATTATCATCTTTAATTACACTCTTTATATTATAATTATTATAGTAATGACCATTATCATTAATTATATCAGTATAGTATTTGACATTATTGTCTCCCATTAATCCATAAAACCCGTCCACAACAGTGGGTTTTCGGAGGATTCTGTCGAGAAACAAAGCAATGTTTCTTGTGTCGTGTCGAAGATCGGTCAGCAGCTACCCTCCTACCTCTCATAGTGGCAAATATTGAACCAGGGTCCATTATAATATCAGATGAGTGGCGTTCATACCGTCAAATTGTTAATTTGCCACAACAGTACACTCATTTGACTGTGAACCATAGTTATAACTTTGTGGATCCTCAAACGGGAGCGCATACACAAGGCGTAGAAAGCATGTGGCGGTCCTGTAAATGCCAAAACGTGATTGAATGTGGTACGAGAAGGGAACGCTTAGATTCCTATTTAAGTGAGTTCATGTGGCGAACAAGAAATGCAAACCAGGATTTGTTCGAGAAAATGCTTGAAGATATAAAAAAATATGAGGCCCCTTTATGATTCTTGTTTTACATGATTTTGGTAAGTATTATCAATTTGGTATGTTCTATTTAGAATACGTAGTTCATAATGATATTGACTTTGAAATCATGTGCGTAGTTTAATTATTCATTGCTCAAGCTTAATCCAATACCATTTTCAAGGATTTTAAGTACTCTGTAAAAAAGTATTTCGTTTCCTTATTGAACACAGTACATGACACATTAAAAGTATTCAGTACTTAAAAGTAGGTTAGGTTACATTATTATTCTAAATAACTTCACAACAGCTGTAACAAAGTTAATTATAAAATAATAATCATTTTGTATTTTTTCTTTTACAAGTGGATATTAAGCCAAAAAGCTGATATCATATAAAGTGTAATAATCATGTTCAGTGTATTATTATGTTTAATATCATAGGTTACAGATTAAACTAACCTTATACTCACGAGGTATAATTGTACTGATTTCACCTGTAAAAGAACGGTTGGCTGAAAATAAGACACAATTGTAACACATATCACAACCTGTGTGTGTGTGTTTTGGTGGATGCGTCAATAATCTGTAAACCCTTTAATATTGGTCTCCTAGAATGTTGACTGATTAAACAAAATAATTGATATGTACTTATATGTTCATAATGTCCATATGTTCATAAGTTCATATGTCAGTACTTTGTGTGTCCAGTGATGTAATTTATTTTTCTTTGCAGGTACAAGAAAAGGTTAGAAACATTTACATCATCATTACCCAGGTTGAGAAACTGAAACTTCCAACACTGTATTCAGGTTTGTAATTTACACAGTAAAACCAGTCGAAACAAAGTATTAAAATTGTTTCAGATATTACCAATCATCTCTATTCATATGTATTTGGCTTGAACTTTTGAGCTTTCATCTCTACATAAGACACTCCACTTTGCATTTCGTACACAAGCTCATCTTCTCTCCTTTCATGGATCTTTCAAAAACTGGTGTTAATTGTTCATTTTCTCTCAGGATTAAATATACTTATACTTAATATTCAATACTTAAAAGTTGGTTAGGTTACATTATTTAATCTAAACAACTTCACAGCAGCTGTAACAAAGTTATTTATAAAATAATTATCTGCTGTATTTTTTCCTTTACAAGTGGGTATTAAACAAAAAACCGATATCATATTCGGATCTATGTTCTTTTCGTACGGCAAAATCAAACTTCCATCTCCGCGTTTGTACTTTATTTCGATGTCCGATGTGTACTACACACGTTTTCTTCACAAGTAACTAATGGCAGTTTATGGAGGTTATGTACGATAATGTAACTTAAATAAAATTTACTTTGTCAATATACATTAAAAGGGTGTATTTATTGGAAGTACAGAAATTACTTTCCATTTATCGCACATAATTACGGTACAGAGACGATTTTTGGAGGTTGTGTCTACGTTTAACAATATAACTTAACCTTTTAGATTTTTAAAATTAATTAGACTTAACAAACATTTCCTTAGTTAGTGCACATTAAAAGGCTGTATTTATTGTATGGATAAAAGGCTGTATTTATTCGAAGTACCGGAATTAAAACTTACTTCGAATTTAGAACGTTTAACCTAGTATGTTATTGGTACCTACATATTTTATTGGGGTTTATTGGCTCATATTTTATTAAAAGGCTGTATTTATTGGAAGTACAGAAATTAGTTTCCATTTATCGAACATAATTACGTTACAGAGACGATTTTTGGAGGTTGTGTCTACGTTTAACAATATAACTTAACCTTTTAGATTTTAAAAATTAATTAGACTTAACAAACATTTCCTTAGTTAGTGCACATTAAAAGGCTGTATTTATTGTATGGATAAAAGGCTGTATTTATTCGAAGTACCGGAATTAAAACCTACTTCCAATTTAGAACGTTTAACCTAGTATGTTATTGGTACCTACATATTTTATTGGGGTTTATTGGCACATATTTTATTAAAAGGCTGTATTTATTGGAAGTACAGAAATTAGTTTCCATTTATCGCACATAATTACGTTACAGAGACGATTTTTGGAGGTTGTGTCTCCATTTAACAATCTAACTTAAACTTTCAGATTTTTAAAATTAATTAGACTTAACAAACATTTCCTTTGTTTGTGTACATTAAATTATTGTATGGATAAAAGGCTGTATATAACATTAAAGGCTGTATTTATTCGAAGTACCGGAATTAAAACCTAGTTCCAATTACTACGGTCTGAATTAATACAAATAAAATTGGAGAATCTCGTAAACATATTAAAGAATGGTTGTATATTACACACAAAATTATTACAGTACGGACCTTTGTTAATGAATAGAAACAAATAGGACTCTATACTTTAGTATGTACTAATACATACTAATTCACCTTTTTTCAAGTACAGTATCTATTGTTTTTTCATACTCTTAAAAAAAGGCCATTAACAATATTTTAGTTACTTGTGAAGAAAACAGATATAACATTTCCAACAAGAAATCTTCAATTCTGTCCCCATTTGTTTTATAAAAACTGGAGTTTCTATTGCAGGTTTTTAAGTCCACTAACTACTTAATTTAATATACATAATTGTTCCTGATCTTGTTGGATAACATTATATTAATACATCTGCTTCCTAATCATATATGCAAACAATGTTTTTAATGTACGGTCCTAAACATCTTTAAAATTTAGACAAAGTCTAATGAGCTATTTGACCTAACCTCAATTACTACATCTAAGAATATCTTATTAGGTCATTTAGCTTTATTTATACATTTAATGCATCTTAATTAGTACACTAAGAGCACTGCTCTGTCTTACAGTAACACAACACGTTACACTAACTCAAAAGAATTTCTTGTTTTCAGTTTAAGAAAGTTGAAATTGTGTATTTCTTTTCTTTTCCATTCACTTTTTATGGAAACGTGCTTTACATTAATATGTGTACCCTTACTATATTACGGCCCTAAACATCTTTATCAACACTTTATATCTTTAAAATTTAGACAAAGTGTAATGAGCAATTTGGCTTAACCTGAATTTACATGACCTGGCTCAGAACAACTTTATTTTGGCAAATACAAAGATGAAGACTGTACACCCTGGTTGCAATTTCTTCAGGGCTCACACCTGCTGCCAGGCTTAGTTCTATAACATGATCAGGAAGAAAGGAATCAGCTCGAACTTGCAACCACTGTGGAAAGGCTTGTACACCATCACCAAGAAGATTAATGATGTCATCTATGAATAACTCATTAGGCCATTTAGCTTTATTTATACATTTAATGCATCTTAATTAGTACACTAACACCACTGCTCTGTCTTACGTAACACAACACGTTACACTAACTCTAAGGAATTTCTTTTTTTCAGTTTAAAAACGTTGAAATTGTGTATTTCTCTTCTTTTCCATTCACTTTTTGTGAAACGACCTAGTCATCTTTGCTGTTAACATGGACACATCTTGCATATGTTCATTTCTTACAAGTTCTTCTCTTTACAGGACTAATAGTTTTATAAAAAACAATTGTTTGTTATTACATTTTCAATTGTTACCCTTAACATTTCGACCTCATCATAAAATAACTGTTGAGAAACTGAGAGCTCTTTTTTAAAAAGACTTTTCATTAGTAAAGTTACTTATAAGTAGGCATACATTTGTACTCATAATATGAGGTTCAGAATTAAGAAAAGGTGAAACCAACTCGTTACACTGAAAAACTTCTAGGTATACTGCTATTGATTGGAAAAGACAAGATAACTCAGGGTGAACTTTTTTTCAAACCTTTTAACACCATGGATTCTGTAAATATCACTATTACATTAACAACTCGGAACACTAGGTTTTTTATAAGTACAAACATAAAGTTTTACCTTACAGCTTGAATCGGTTTTCTCCTTTAAAAGGCTT
This sequence comes from Magicicada septendecula, assembly GCA_034769895.1. Classification (NCBI taxonomy): domain Eukaryota; kingdom Metazoa; phylum Arthropoda; class Insecta; order Hemiptera; family Cicadidae; genus Magicicada; species Magicicada septendecula. Next base: position 443,321,196 of record CM068368.1, read on the forward strand.
CTTCAGAGGCTGCCGCTGGTAGCGCTGTCCGTCTTGTTGTGGGTGATGGAATCGAATTTCAAAAGATCGATGCTGTATGTGTGGGGTGAGATATGTTCGAGTGTTGAATGTTATGTGAGCAACGATCTTTCTAACCTTGAAAATTGTGAATTTGTACGTTTGGACTGTACAACAGTATCGATCTATCGAAATTCGATTCCGTCACCCACAACAAGACGGACAGCGCTACCAGCGGCAGCCTCTGAAGAAACCTTTTACAGGAGAAAACCGGTTCAGGCTGTAAGGTAAAACTTTATGCTTTTACTTATAAAAAACCTACTGTTCCGAGTCGTTAATGTAATAGTGATATTTAGTTTAGTAACGGACACGTCATAGACAACGAAATCCAAGAATGGATTCTGTGTTTATCCACAGTTACTTTGCCTTTTTTTACATTTTATCAACTTGTATTCCCAGAGTCACAGTATTCTGAATTGTTCTTAAAATTTCCATTTAGGATCAGACCCATCTATACTTATGTGTAGTACTTTATTAACATGCAGATTTATTCCTAGTAGAGTTATCTTCGAATCCCTTGAAAAAGCTGAAAGATTAGGGAGTCAAAGAAACACAGAATTCAAGTAGCAAGTTTCCACTATTTTATAAAACATAGCCTAGAAGCAAACTTTGATATCCAGTAACTGTTGCTGAGAAACCTTACTAAGGGGCTTATAAAAAAAATTACAAGCTTGCTCTTTTGAACATTGATGAAAAGGTTTTGTAAAGTGTACCTAACGTCCTTGTATTCCATACTTCCAGCAGTTTTACAAGATACATTCCTAACACGAATAAGAAAAGTTTAAATCTGCTTATGATCTAAAGGAGTGATAGTTATTTGCAGACTGACAGGGTTATAAAATAATTCTGAAAGAATTGTTGCTTTTACAACACCATCCTTTATAAAGTGACTACTAAAATCTGCCAGTTTTTCACAGAAACTGAAGTTTGATGATTAGATCCATCATGACCTAGTGATGCTCCAAACATTTCAAGGATTCTCCTAGCCTTAAAAAATTGGACGGCCTCATTGATTGACATGACTAATGTTAAATTTACTTTGGGATACTTCCAAACATAATACAGTTTACAATAAACAAAATTTTATGCCTATCTAATTTTTCCAACTATGTACACATAGCAAAAATTGAATTTTCTACAAGTTTACATTAAAAGAAAATGATGAAAGTACTGTTAGCTTTTAACAAATATTGACAATTTTGCCTAATACAGAAATGAAGGAAATTGACAGACAAATTGTCTACCTAGTGATGGTCCAAACATTTCAAGGATTTTCCTGGCCTTAAAAAACTGGACTGGCCTCATTGATTGACATGACTAATGTTAAATTTACTTTGGGATACTTCCAAATATAATACAGTTTACAATAAACAAACAAAATTTTATGCCTGTCTAATTTTTCCAGAACTGTATACACATAATTTGTTCTGGATAGAACATTTATTAAACAATAATACTATTTGATGCAAATAATTAAAATATCAGTACGGAGAACCATACATGACTTTCATGTTTTAAGATTTATATTTAAAATCATTTTAGAAATGAAATATTTCTACAGAAACTACTTCTATCTTCAGCCTCAACCACAGAATTGTGGTCACTAACATATACCACCTCACGTTAGTGAACTCGATTTTCACTGATGATGCCAGTCGATGGCACTTCCGAAACGTCTGGTTTTGCAGAAAACATTGGACCACGGCCAAACAGCCCGTGAAGGAATTTTATCAACAAACTACTTCTTTGTTGCCGATAACGTAGTACACATATAAAAAATTATCCCCTCCCCTTCACCTATCATTTTCATTTATAGAAAATAATCCGCTCCCCCTTCAACTTCCCCCTACCCCTTTTCATTTATAGATATTTCATCTACCTTTCTACAGTAGATTATTATGACCTTCTTTTCAGGATAATTTATTTATCAAAATTAAGTACTTTACTCTTGTTAAAACATAAAACATTGCAGGTAAACTACCCCTTCTCCTTAGCCGATCTTCACCAAAATCAACAGACCTTGAGTCCTTACAATATGCAAAAAATTATTTGAATTTGTGGCAGTTATCGTTCGCCATAGACAAAATTCTACACACAGACATTTTTCAAAAAATGACTTTTCTTCATGTTTTGAGGGTAGTACAATCAGAATCAGCCCTTATCTCGAACACGATTTTTTTTTCCATCCATTTCTTTATGGAACATGGAAGTAAAAACAATATCCTTTTTTTATAATATGTATTGCACATGTTTTCTAACATGGGACACTAATTATTAGATAAAATGGTTACCTTCATTTAAGCCAGCTTCAACTCACTATGTACTTTCTCAGAGGCCATATCATGTTCTTTTTAACGTTGCCGAACATAAATTGATGTTAAATTAAAAATAAAGTAAAGGATTAGCACCTGAAGTTTGCAATGTACAAGTTAAAGAATCTGTTTAATTATTGCACTTAACTTGATATAAGTACTGATTACATTTCAGGATTATTATTTTCAGAAATAATGTATGTAAACCAGTTTTCCCCATATGAAGTTAGTTAAAATCTTTAACGCATAGCATTCCAGGCCTTTATGGTAGTAGATTTGTATTACTAAATTTGAATTTACACAAATAATTCTCTTTTATTAACCAGAGTTGCACACACAAACTAAATGTTGAGAGTCCTCCTAGTGTATAAATTCAGCTAAAACACTATTCCAAAAACTTACCTTGTTACTAGAATATATATGATGAACTTTTCATGTTAAATAGTTTAAATACTTTGTGTTGAGAGTTAAGCATTTTAATAATTTTTATTTATGCAGGTGTATAGCAAAATCTGATCATCATGAAAAAGGAATAAGGCATTTTGTAATAGCAATTAGCTGATCAGTTCTTGCTGTATTACTGACTCATATTACAAGACCAATTTTTGTTTAATTGAAAAGATATATTTTAACTGTTTCTTTTGGTGCAATCTATAAATTCCTTGACACACATCCATAAAGGTTTGAAAATATGCTTATTGCAGTTTGATAGGAACAAATTCTCAAAAAACTAATACAAATTTGTTATGTCTCATCACACCAGCTATCCTTTCTATTTGAAATGAGCCTTTTATCCAAATTTATTACATAGTATTGTGTCAAGATATATCACTACACTTGTATACTGTAATACAGTAGTGGTAGAATATTATCATTCCACTAATATTACCCTAACATAATAAATGAAAATACATTATATACACATCTTTTGACATAATCATCCTTTCACTTATCACTTTTTGCCTATCCATTTATTTGATGAAAATATATTTAACGATTTATATAAAATACAACAGGTGTTTAATGGACATGTACTATGTGTAGACCTCTTATTTCCCTCCTCGGCAGGTCGAAGCTCAATTGGCACTAGAGTTGGGTATGAAATTATGCTATGCTCATAGTCTGTGTTAGCAACTAGTGGGATCTATTGACATTCACTCATCTCAAATTATAGAGTTGGTAAAGGATGTTCGAAATTTGAATGTAAACAAATTAATAGTTAAATAATAATATAATGGAAGTATCACATATATAATGTATGTAAATGTAATTGTGAAAAAACGATGTAGGGCCTACTTCATATACAGATCAGAAGTAAATGATGAACTATTCTCTTTACGTAATAAGCCTAGTTACTAAACAATATATATTTTTAAAAGCTTATCATATTGAAATGAAATGGAGTGGCATTTGAAACATCTCTTAGGTATAAAAACAACATAACAACCTTTACAAAATTTGCCGCCTGTAGGCAGTTGCCTATGCATAAATCTGCCTCTGATGTACATGCTAAATGCACCTGAACAGTAGTAAGAATTACTTAGTGTCCTGTTGAGTTATTCACTGTTCTGACGGATGATACACAAATACTGGAAGGTAGGATGTGAGAGCCAGCAATAACCTTAAATAAAACTCTCATATATTTCAGTTATTACACAGTGTTCTGTTCATTACAGACAAGTGCTTGGTTTGATAATTTTTTTAAAAATAAAATTGTATTTTTTACTGTAGCTTTACAGTAGCTTGACAGAAAGTGTAAAAATGTAAAATAAAAATGGCATGACTTAAGTGTAAATAATATTCAATCAAATATATTGGAACTTACCGTCTGCGGCTTTTCAGAAACAGCGTCTTTATAAAATTTACATGTTTCGGGACCCTTGTCCCATCATCAGAATTTAAAAATAATTAAATTAGTTAGTTTGTTAATGATCAAATTTTTCATTATTAATTGTTTGTTTTATTTATATTGGATTTTAATATTTTAAGTGTTTGACAAGTGTATCAAATTTAACTGATACACAATTATTTTTAAATTCTGATGATGGGACAAGGGTCCCGAAACATGTAAATTTTATAAAGACGCTGTTTCTGAAAAGCCGCAGACGGTAAGTTCCAATATATTTGATTGAACAACACGTGGCTTGGTACTAAACATTTGGGATTTATTCCTTTTAAACATAAATAATATTGTTTACTTTCTTTAAAAATTTTTAATGTTGTTGATGGACTCTTTCAAATAATTAGATCTCAGAGTTTCCAGACTGAATCGGACTATCTACCGTTCTGGACATTAACATTTCGCTATATTAATTAATAAATAACGCAGGTTCTTTTAGACTGCAAGATACACTCAAATCAAAACAATGCACTACTATGATAGTTAGTATTAGGAGAGTGAGAACATTATTATAATTCTTTAACAAAAAAACATAAACATTGAACGAGTGTTCCTTATTGGAATTGTAGGTTAGGTTGGTTTCATTGTAACCTAAGTAGGTTAGGTTGGTTTCATTGTAACCTAACTTACTTGACTTTAAATGATTAATAATTCCTTAGATATGCTAACAGTTTCGTATAACACAGTTCTAATGGGAATCTAGTGATACTTTCATCATTTTATCTTCTTATATTTGGATATAAACAAATTAACAGGTATCTGGAAGTTACCCACTCATATGGTTGATGAGTCTATTATATTTAGCTATAATCTTACATTTAAACACAATATAATGCTTAAGATACTATATGTCCAGGGTTTCTTTTAATTCCCTCATTGACAATTCAATGTCTCTTATTCTACAAGTTCATTTAATTAATTAGAAAGTTAAAGTTTGTTAATGATCAAATTTTTCATTATTAATTGTTTGTTTTAATTATTAAAATCTTTTTTCAATCTAGGTTGGGTTATATTGATCTAAGTTTATTAATTAATTTCGCTGTGATAGCATTCCTTAATTATTGAATTACTTATTTAAAATATTTGCCATGGTCACTGATACTTGCGTACTAAGTCATTCTGGTCGTATCACTATTAACAAAATTTTATTTTTTATTTGAATGAAATTAATTTTGATTAATTCATTCTCGCTCACTACCTATGCGCACATACTCCGATTAAGATCACTGGTTAAAGAAAACTTTCACTATCCCTATATCCGACCTAACCTCAACTTGGCGTTTCGAGTTAGATGCTTTTGTCAGCTGTTGGCTGTCAATTCATTACTTTTTGGTTACGATGACCAGCATGGAGTCTGCGTCGAGGCTTGAGATGAACTGATGATCTTACCTGTGTCAAGATCCCGTACCTAGTAATTAATAATGGGCCCTGATTGGTAGATTGTTATAATTTCCGTGTACATTTGGAATATCTTGGCAAAATAGATGCTTCTTGGCATCATCTCACTGGTGTCGAGGCTACGATTTTTTGGTCCACACTAGTATGCCCACAGGCTTGTAATTAATTCTTTTTCTTATAATTTAAATTATTCGTTCATAAATACACTGATACTCTTTTTCACGACTACTATCATTTTTATCACGAGTATTTTGGTTACCCACACCATATAGTTCTGATAAGGATTAATAAAATAAATTTCTTACGAACTAATTACATACGCGTATCTTATTTTCTACCTTATTCCATTTGTATTGTTCATTTTCTAATAAATAATTATCATGTTTATTTAGTTATTAACTATCGCCCCTTCTTGTTAAAGTTTTAGGCGGTAATTCGCTAAAATTGTCATCCTTCGTTTAGGCCTACTTCCATATTTTTTAATGTTTTTATCACCTTCTTATATGAATGATTCTTATACTTATTACACTCTTATTCTTCACTTTTGTTCTTTGTGATCGCTTATCAATACTGCACAATAGTTTTTTCCCATCATTATTTAATTATTACTCCTAATTATTAATTTACTTTTGACTAGACTCTTGGTCTATTGTCATTCTAAGTGTTTATTACTTATTTCATAATCTTAGGGGTTTGTAACCCATATTTGTTGTGGCCTATCTATAATGAACTAATCGTTACCACTTCTGATTATATCAGCACTAGCTATTATTGTTTTATTTTAATTACATTTTCTCTGACTATTATTCAGTATACTTGGGTGTTATATTTTTCTTATTTGATTTTTTCACCTTTATCTTTTGATTATGTCTATTTTGTGTCAGTGTTATTATAGCAATGTTAATACTTGGCAGTGTTTAGTTCTGCTCTTATATTTTGCCATTTGTTTGAATTTATCTAAACTTCCTGCATCTAGCATCAGCTATTGTTTACCTATAATTTACATTATTATTATTAATTTTATAGCAATAAACATTGATTTGCCTCACATGAATGTTATTATGTCTTAGTTAATATCATTGACTGATTCCCTATTCTTTTGTCATAGTTTTATGTGTGATTTTTGTTGTTCCAGGTACCCATACTATGTTGTACTGTAGGTCACATTAATTTACATTTATACTGTACTCAAGTTTCTTAATATTAGGACTTTTTGTAAATGGAATGCTCCTTATAGTGTCTAGTTTGTTTACAATCCAATACATTTTAGTTTAACATCATTGCAGTCACTGCTTTTTACTATTTTATTGGAAACTTGTTGGCCAGTTTAGGTTATGTCCTATCTTGGATTCCCAACAATGGTTGAACCTCAGATTATGTTTTTTATAGTTATTTTTCTTTATTTTGTTACTATCTCAACCTTTATTGATTAATAGTTGTCTTTTTTGAATTTTATTTCTACTTTACAAATTTTACTAGTCCTTTGGACATTATCTAGTTGTCATTTTGATATATTACCAATTTATACATATACAACTCTTATATTCACTCTCCCTCTTAATTTCTACTATCAATATTTTACTTTTGAGTTCTGGTTGTACCGTCAAGTCATTAAAATCAGTTTATTAATACTTTTATGTCAGTGTCAAGTCACAGCTTAGGGTTTTAAATCAAGTTTTTTAAATCACATTTGTTTTCTTTATCATTAATAATACTTTATATTCTCATGTTTTATTTTATTCTTGTCATTATTAGCTCCTTCTTGTATCTGATTTGATTTTGTTTTCCCTATTCACACTGATTCTTTTATCCTCCTTAATAAATTTCTTCTTGTTATAGGTGTAGTTTTCTTCTCACTGTCTGATCTATTGGGTATTTGGGCCAACGTTGTCTTGTCTTTATGTTGTGTCTTCGTTTCTTCTAGAATACATTTACTTATTAATTATAAATTATTTTGTTCCCTTATTTTAATCATAATTCATTCTATGTTCCTGTTTACATGTTCATCTTTTGTTGATCATTTTGTTTTGGATAGTTTTTAATCCATTTGTTTTACATTGGGTTCTGGATGAATTATATGTACCGTTGCAATATGTATATTGCAACATTACAAGTATTATAATGAAAATTACACAAATACATTACCATGTACTCAACACAACTATGAAGTGTATTACACCGGCCTGGTTGCAAGATTTTTTTAAATTTTCGTTGCGTCAAGTATATGTAGTTGCACAATAATTAATTAAAACCGTTTCAAAATAATCATTCTATGATTTATTAATGTTAATAGAAATTACGCAAATATTAAAAATTCGCAAACTGTCGAAAGGACCACCTGGCAAGCTCTCGTCAGTGCCAGCACTATCAAGATGGCCTTGAATGCATCAATAAGGCCCAAAAGCTACCCCTACTCCCAAGAAACCCTCAGCCCCAGCATCTGCCGTCCCGGCGGCCCCCGCTCTACTACCTCGTCTGCTCCTGCAGCCGCAGTAGTCGCCCCCGCCCGTCCAGTGCCTGCCGGAGCGCTCAGTTATGCATCTTTCCCTGCTTTTGCCCCACTGTGAAAGCAACCTGCGCCAAAGAAGAAGAAACCATCAACTACTGTTCTCACGCAGCACAGGCCCGCTGCACCCAAGCCAGCATCTGCCCCAGCTCCTAAAGAGCCTCGACAGCCTAAACCTAAGTCATGGCCCGATACTGGTATCATGTATCGAATGCCCCCACCCACACCGCAAACGCCATTGACTGATGAAGGATCCTCGGACCCGACCTTTGTCGATCGTCTGCGCGCCTGGGTTGAGACCCTCATTCCCCAGATCTTGGCTGCCAAGGACGTCCAGTTTCTGCTACTCACCATTCTAACCTCCCTCATGACCCTCCTGCCTCCCAATGTCTAGGCCTCTTCGGCTGGTGGCATGGAACGCGCATGGCGTTACATCTCGCCGAGCCGAATTGGCTAACTTTGCCACCGAGTATGACTTAGATGTCATACTACTCTCGGAAACATAACCCCTGCTGTTTCCTTTCAGCTTTCGGTGTACACAACGTATCGCACGGATAGGCCTCACCAGCCACGCCCCGCTTGTCCCAGCGGGGGTACTGCTATTCTCGTCTTGGTATTTGGAGACGACGGCGGTGGCCCTCTGGATCGGGGACCGGGAGGTTCGCCTTATTTCGGCGTACCTCTCTCACCGGCCTCCACCGCCTGAGGAGTGGGGTGCCCTCCTCGACCACGAATTACCTACTATAGCTGCCGGAGACTTCAACTCCAAACCTCCCTCTTGGAACAGCCGTGTCACGAACCCGCGTGGCCGCTCGCTGTACAGCTACGTTCAGCGTCATCTACAGGTCTCAGTTCTTGGTCCTGATTCACCGACCCATGTGCCCACTAGGGGCCTTCCGGATGTCCTTGACATTGTCATTGTCAAGGACCTGGCCATTCCTACCACCTTAAGTGCTGTGTCGGGCCTTTCATCCAACCATGATCCGGTACTTATCACTGTTCGTCCCACGTTGGACTCACCTCTCCAACACCCCTCTCGTCCACGGAAAGTCAACTGGCGCTCCTACCATGACGAACTCCAACGAACAGTGCCATCTGACCCCCCCGGCCACCATCGCCTCTACGGCTGATGCAGACCGTATGGCCAACTATCTCAAAGAAGTCGTCACGTCCGCTATGGACAAACACCTACCTTGTCCCAGAGACAAATCGCAGGTCTCAACTACATGAAGAGGTGCTCCTCGCCATCCGAACTCGGCGCCAGCTACGCCGGAGATGACAACAAACCCGGGATCCTGCTATCAAACGCAGGCTAAACGCCCAATATGACCTTGTCAAGTAGCTTCTGCTTGACGCCACTGCTCACCGTTGGGACTCGTACCTCGAGTCTCTTGAAGTCAGGCCCGAGTCCGTGCTGGTGCTCAGCGACAGACTTTGGCGAGGGGGCTGCACATGCCTTAGGTGTGCTTAGTGCCACCTCTGGTGGACACTGCCTCCACCTACGCTTTCTCCCGTGCCCCGACATTGCCGCTTGGCAGCCCTCGGCGACTTTCCTGAGCGGTTAGAGGCGCCCTGCCCGTTTTAGGGGGGGGACAATTCCTACATCTCAAACGAAAGGTCTCTGAGGTCTCCCCCACTCTGCCATCGTGGGTCTCTTCGAGGTCCGAGGGTCCAAGAAAATTAACTTGTAACTTTTTGGCGCACTTCATAGCCACGCTATCGGACGCACTTCACCTCCTCTCCTCTATCGGATGACATCGATGCGGAGTCAGCCGGATGGAACAGGCGAAAGATTTTGTGGCGTGGAATAAATACAGTACTAATAAAACATTGATTTATTAAAAAAAAATCTTTAAAGATTGAAAAGAAATATTTATTAAATGTCACCTTTTAAAAGAAGCTGTTTTACAAGCATTAGTCATAGTATATGCATTATAAATCGCACATAAATAATAATATACAGACAACAGAAATAAAACACAGATATGAACATAGATATAAGACGCTGTTTGAGTTACTTTGGTGTATGATGTAAATATTGAATTCAAATAATTAATTTAAATATTGCAAGTTACATATAAAAATACCATTTAAAAATTTATTACATAAAAATTAAAATTTACTTATGAAATAACATAATAAAAAATAACATTTACTTTAATTCAAGGAATACTAGTTATTTCACACCCATTTTAATTAAATAGAAAAATTATTTTTAATAACAACTGAAACTTAGTAACACTTATCTTAATTTGAATATTTTCACTAGTTACTTTTATGTGCTTGTCTTACTTTCTTCTTTATGAGTTGTCTCTTTAAAAAAAAAACTTCACGTTTCCCCTGTGTATCGGTGTGTTACTGCTGAAAACCTATTGTGCGTGTCTACGACTTCTGGATGCTGATGTTCTGATTCCCATGTAGATCATTAGTTGTCAGTGTTCTGTTGCATGGTGATAATGATGGTCCAGGTGCTGTTTCGTCAATCATTGTACAATGTTCTGCTTACTGCTTGATGGCGATGCTGATGATGAGTCTGTCTCTGAGCAAACTGATATAGTGTCCCTGTGAGCAAATTCTTAGCATCTGTTCCATTGTTTAGAATTGGCCAAGGTTTTATACTCAAGGTATGCTGACAGGCCAAAGGTTGTTTAACATACCTTCTCAAACCTGTATATTTTGGTCAGGCTTGTTCTGCGTGTTGGTTTTCTACACGTAATTTTTTGCATATTTTCACTCATAATTAGTGTTCATGTGCAAACTAACAGAATCGTGACACTTTTGTCTTTGTTTACATACTAAATAATTGCTCATCACATATTAATTAATTTGTTTATAATTCGGTCATAAATTTACCATTCACCTTCACATTGTATCCACACATGCGTCATTGTGGACATCTTAAAATGACAATTCACTGATTGTATGTATTGTCAGTGTGCAAATTTTTATTAAATAAACATATTTATTCATTCATATTTTATGCCTGTCAGAACTGGAGCTCACTACAAGTTAAATACACTGTACACAGAAACATAATTTCCTGGCTTGAATAAATCATGTTAAAGCCAGCAGACCACACACATACGGGCACACACAGTTTGCCACCCCTCAGTAACATAGGTTAACAGTTGTCCAAAACAGCTGTTTCAAATAGGCTACAAATTGCCCAATTTTTCGTAATTGTCCAGGGTATTCTTGTCTGTTCCTGTAAAACTATTTATCTTTATTTTATGTATACAAATAAATTACTCTGGCCGAATATGCAAATATGTGTTGTTGCAATATTTAAAATATCTTATGTATGTAATAATGCAGGGTTCCCACAGACCTGGAAAGTCATTGGAAATTCACTATCTGTCAGGGAAGGCCTTGTAAATTTGCTAAAAGTCAGGGGAAAACAATAAAACTGGTGAAAAGTCAGAGGAATTTCATAAACCATAAAAACACTGTAATTGTTTATAGTTTTATATATTGTGGAAATTTACATAGACAAAGGGTTATAAACTAGGAAACAAACTATATTTTTTAAAGTAATATACATACATTATGTTAGTGTATTACATTTTATATGAAAGGTAGGTTTAAACATATTTGAATTTCCCTCTGTTTTGTCAGGTATCGCTGCTTTATTATGTCACTAGGTTGGCAGTAATGCGTTGTCCCTCCTTCCTTCATATGCTTCCCTTCAGACTAGTTAGTTACTTTCTTGTGAGTGCGAGCCATTCTTGAGGAGACTTCAAAGTTCATCGCCACTTGGGGCATATCTGTATTCAAATTTACTGTACTTGATTTGATGAGAAGTTTAATGGCTCATTGTGTCAAATCGCATTGCTGGTAGTAAACCTGTTTCCATTTACCTGAATGACTTTGAGAATTTAATAGAAACCAAGAAAACTGATATAGGATTTGAAACATATAAACTGTTAAAAGAGGTTAAAGGAGTGACTGAGCTAGATATTATGAAATTTAAGAAGGAATGCCTAACATTTCTTATTAAGACTTTTGAAAAAAATCAAGGAAAGAAGTCCATTAAAATATAAAGCTCTTAGAGGTCTGACGTCATTTGACCATGTAATTATAAGTAATCGGTCAAGTATTGGAACGAACAGAATCAATGTTTTACTTGAAGTTCTTGAGACAAACAGGATTACTGAAGTTGTTGCTGAAAAAGCTAAACAGCAGTATTCTGTGCTCTGCAGTGAGGCCAGTGGTGTATTAAAAGACACTTTTGAATCTTTTAATGACTGTATCAATGGCAAAGAGAAAACTGAAATTAGATTGGATGAATTCTATTCATCTGTTTTATACAAATAACAAGTATTATGAACTGTGAAAAGTTGTTAAATTGGTTCTAACTATTTCACATGGTAATGCCTCTGTTGAGTCAGGGTTTTCAGTAAACAAATGCCTATTAACAGAAAATGAAAAAGAGGATAGTATTGTTGCTCAGTGCATCGTATATGATGCTCTTAAGTATTATGGTGGGTTCAGGAATGTTAAAATCACTCAAAAAATGCTTACTGCTGTACAATCTGCGAGGAAAAAATATGAACAGTATTAATAGAAAGTAAAAGAGAATAAGAAATACCAAGAAAACAATGGCCCAGAACTTCTAAAAATAAAAAATTAAAAAGTTACAAGATCAGAGAAAAGTTTCTCGAATGAAACAGCAAATAGAAGAAGAAATCAGTTTGAAAATTAGGCACTTAGAAGATTCTTTAAATAAAAATAACTAGTGTTTCTGTAAATAATAATTACATATTAATTTGTTTCTCTGCACATTGAAAGTGAAGTGAAGCTATCGTGTCTATGTTAAATAAGACATTTTTTTTTTATAATCAAAACAATGTTTACTTTTTGATATTTAAATGTTAAGTATATATTTCCATGTTTAATAATACTCTAATTGTGTTTTATGTCTTACATTTAATGTAAATGTATAGTAGGCCTAGTTTATAAAAAATAATTAATTTAAAAATGTGTGTAATCTTTCTGAACTTCCCGCATGTCATGGAAATTAATTTTGAAAATTGTGTGGGAAGCCTGTAATGTCAGCACCAACCACTTAGCAAGATGCTTTTGGGCAAAGAGGTTCTGGCACATTTTCTCCCATTCATTAACACTCTGAGCATGATTCTACGACCTTCGACCTTCTTAGTGTCCATAATTATTCCAGCATCCTAAACTGATCACTTAGCTTAAGCAGAACATATTACCTTTCCAAGATATTGTAGCGTGACAGATAATCCACACAAATGCATTACTCAATGATCATTAATAAAGCTCTAATATATGGAATATCCAGATGAGAATTAATTAAAATGCACTATTTACTAATATATTCACAAGAAAGGTTAAATAAAGAAAAATTCTGCAAATAATATAATAATACAAATTTAAAAACCCAGGAAACTAAAAATGATAACAACAAAATTACCCAGGTAAGATAGAAGCAGGCAATTAATATACCCCGACAAAGAAACCAGACCAGAAGAAACAAAGGCATACACAGCGAAAAACTACTGAAGACAGAAGAAAGAAGAATAATTAAAATCAAGGAAGAAAGAAGACTAATTAAAACTACTACTCCAGAAGAAGGAAGAAAGAAGAACAATCAAAGCTACAGAAGAAAGAAGAATAATTAAAACTAAAGAAGAAAGAAGATTAATTAAAACCAAAGAAGAAAGAAGAACTAATTAAAACTACTGAAGAAAGAAGAATAATTAAAACTAGAGAAGAAAGAAGAATAACCAAAACCACTGAAGAAAGAAGAACAACCAAATCTACTACTACTGAAGAAGGAAGAAAGAAGAACAATCAAAGCTACTAAAGACAGAAGAAAAACAAGAATAATTAAAACTACTACTACTGAAGAAGGAAGAAAGAAGAATAATTAAAATCAAGGAAGAAAGAAGACTAATTAAAACTACTACTACTGAAGAAAGAAGAAAGAAGAATAATCAAATCTACTGAAGAAGGAAGAAAGAAGAATAGCCAAAACCACTGAAGAAAGAAGAACAACCAAATCTATTACTACTGAAGAAGGAAGAAAGAAGAATAATCAAAACTAAATCTACTGAAGAGAGAAGAAGGAAGAAAGAAGAATAATCAAAACTAAATCTACTGAAGAGAGAAGAAAGAAGAATAACCAAAACTACTACTACTGAAGAAAGAAGACTAATTAAAACTAGACAAGAAAGAAGAACTAATTAAAACTACTACTACAGAAGAAGGAAGAAAGAAGAACAATCAAAGCTACTGAAGAAAGAAGACTAATTAAAACTACTATTACTGAAGAAAGAAGAATAACCAAAACTACCACTACTGAAGAAAGAAGAATAATTAAAACTAGAGAAGAAAGAAGAACTAATTAAAACTACTGAAGAAAGAAGAAAGAAGAATTAAAATCAAGGAAGAAAGAAGACTAATTAAAACTACTACTACAGAAGAAGGAAGAAAGAAGAACAATCAAAGCTACTGAAGAAAGAAGACTAATTAAAACTACTATTACTGAAGAAAGAAGAATAACCAAAACTACCACTACTGAAGAAAGAAGAATAATTAAAACTAGAGAAGAAAGAAGAACTAATTAAAACTACTAAAGAAAGAAGAAAGAAGAATAATTAAAAGCAAGGAAGAAAGAAGACTAATTAAAACTACTACAGAAGAAAGAAGAACAATCAAAGCTACTGAAGAAAGAAGACTAATTAAAACTACTATTACTGAAGAAAGAAGAAAGAAGGATAATCCAAAACTACAGAAGAAGAAAGAATAACCAAACTCAAAGAAGAAAGAAGAATAATTAAGACGACCCATATAAAACAAAAACCCCATAGGGAAAGAACCCCCAAAAAACCCCAAAATCAATGAATGTCCAAAAAGAAAGTATAACACCCTAAAAAACCATATCACTGTAAAACTGACAAAAAACTAAAAGTGTTAGTAGTATTAAATATTAGTGCATTCAAAAAGTTATTGTTTAGTTTGTATAAACAAATCTACACAGTTCCCCCATGGTTGAATATTTCATGTTAAAAACTAGAGAAAGACTAGTAAATATATTGATAATTCACCATAGACAAGTGCAAG
This sequence comes from Magicicada septendecula, assembly GCA_034769895.1. Taxonomy (NCBI): domain Eukaryota; kingdom Metazoa; phylum Arthropoda; class Insecta; order Hemiptera; family Cicadidae; genus Magicicada; species Magicicada septendecula. The sequence continues at coordinate 443,336,458 of CM068368.1, forward strand.
TGATCAAATTATAAATAATAAACTTTAAAAAAGGTGCATGAGTTACAGTACAAAGCAATAAACTTTAAGTTTTATGAACAGTGTCTACTTTGATAATGAAATAGTAATGTTACTAATAAAAAGCTACTAAAGCTGTATGAACATTCCATAGAATGGAATATAACTTAGATAGCCAGGGTTATACTTAAAGAGGGGGCATAAATCTTGTAAAATGGGGAATTACAAAACAAATTGTTAATGTTGAGTAGTAAAAAATGATAACCATTATATGTGACCAGGATGTCAGATTCCTATTTTTGAGGTCTGAACTTTCAAGGCTCCACTGTATATGCCTTCTGCAGTTAGGCTGGTTGCCCACAATGACTCTTGATCTACAGTGGTCCTTTCTCTGTTCTACCTGTGAATCTTGAATACTTATGAGAAAAAATGGAAGTAGCACAAAAAATGAATGAAACTGATCTCGAAGAATACAAACCGAAAGACAAATCTGTACCCAAGTTGTACAGAACAGTAATCAAAAGGAACTATTGACTAACTCATGGTCTGATCTGTTGCTGAGTTGCTTTAGTGTAGACATAAAGCCAAAAACCTGTTAATGCTTGTAACAAAATTTTCTTGGTATAGGCCTAAAGAATAGTAATGCCATTGTTCAAAAGGGAGAAAGGAAGGTTTTATTTATTTATATTGTAACATGACATAAAATAGGACCAAAAAGCACTAATAATTGATAAAAGAAAAAGCTGAAGGTAGAAAGAAAAATAAGAACTTATAACCTGAAGATTGATAACCCAACACTACGAAATAAAAATTGACTAAAACACTGACTACGACTTAACCCAATAGATTGGAGAAGGTGAAGGAACAAGAAACTAGGATGTAACCCAAAGTGTGACCACAATCATTGTAACCCCAAAATGTAGCTAATAAATAAAATGTAAAATAAATGCACTAAATCAGATAGGGCATAAATGAAATGTAAAATATATAAACCATAAAAATAAAATAGATATATTATGTGTGTTAAATGTGTAACGAATAAATGTGTTCATCTCTGTAAAAGACGTGTGTGTTTAGTGTGTTCACCTCACACTGGTGTCGTTACATCAATCCTTGCGCTAACGAAGTCCGTAGCGATGTTTTAATTACTAGTACAACGCAGTAGTAACCTTACCTGTTATTACATAAGGTTTTGTGAATCCCGGGTGGCGCCAAATTGTTTATAGAAAACAATTAAACTTATTAAATAATGTGTTAACAAAGGTGTTCTCAGCGATGACGGCCGGGGTATTCAAATCTGTTCCCGCCTGTTCGACCTCCTGAATCGAGCGGGTAGTTTGTCGAATTGCAGCGTGAGCGCTGGCCGTCAAATCTAGTTGTTAGCTAACAAGTACAAATTATACAATACACTCCCTATGAAATAAAAACAATGGTTACACTCTGTACTAGTTACTTTAATTATTGATTTGTAATGTTTCAGTCTGACAAGAAAATTATATTTGTTTATTAATAAATTTGCACCGACATTAGTTATGAAACAATTTTTCTCAGGTTGACGAAATCGATTTTGTAACGAGTTATTCAAGCCAGTATGGCGACTGTTCTGTTTAGTTTACAATTGTACTCGTTCAAAATCTGGAGTTCTTTTGATTACAAGAAAACGATTCCTTATGATTACAATAAAAAGTACATTGCCTTATATTAGTTGTACTGAAATAATAAGGTGTATGGTTATAATTTGTTCTGTAGTGTAGTTAAGTGTGTTTCTAAAGTTCGTATTCGATCAATAGGTTATATTCTAAGTTAACAAATTTTCAGCGTTTTATTTTTCTTAATTAATCTTTGAAAGAGAATATACGGTTTATAGTGAGAGTTCAATTTACTGTGAGAAATATTTAAAGTGAGTTTATTCCTGGAATTTGGGTAATTCAATTATACTTATCAAATCAGGCGACTTGGTAAAAACAGTCGTCAGTCAAAAAGGTATTTGGGCTGCATTAGTCATCAATTTTCAGTAATCTTGGGGCTTAAGTATGTCTTGCGTCCTTTTCATGTTAGTTGTAGACAATTTTTTCCTTTAATTCTTGTGTAAAATGGTCCTTGGCATCAGTTAATCATCATGGTCTCTCGTCTTCTTCTTGTTGGTACATAATTTTGAATTTTGATTACTTTTATACGTTTAAAAATGAAAATTTAGGTCATTCAATAACTGGCGTCTATCTTGACGAGCGTCACTTTCAGAATATCATAAATTAACGGAAAAATTCGTAACCAACGTCTGTTGTCATGGTTATGGATAAATTCTGATTGGTTAATCTTGGTTTATTACCATTGTTATCAAATTTGAATTATTATTCAAAATAGCTGCATATCTTCTGAATGATTATATTCTTCTGTCTTCCTCCCCACATATTAAATATTATCACTACTGTTATTATTTCCTATCAAAGATTGTTTTGATACCACATAAGGTTGTGTTCTATAAGATATTAACTTTTGTATAATTATGTTAACATTTGTTAATTACATTTCTTTTTTAATTTAAGTCCTTATACAAACATTTTTCTTTTAATATGCTTTACAAATTATCCTTGGTTAATTACTCGCCTTGGATTTGTTAATTTGTTACAAATTGTAGTTGTTTGTTTTTTACAGTTAGGCATTTCCTAGGCCTAAGTAGCCATTGCTTATATTTACTTATTTCCTACAAATTACATTTCATTTTAACCTAATGAGTTTTGTTTTGTTATTATAATTGGTTGTGTTATTTGTTGATGTGTTTTGGATCTGTTTTTGTGTTATTTGTATGTTTTATATTATTTTACACATCATGGATTGCTAATTATTTACCAACTGATTTTCTCGTTTTCTAAGTTCTGCATGTTTATTTAACTTGCCATTGTTAACAATATGGCTCTTACTTAATATTTTTTATCACATAAAATATTACATCTAGGCCTATGGTTTGTACAATTCTTCCAGCCATATCCTATTCATAAATTTGATTAAACAATTATTTAACAATTATTATGTAGTGTTAGCTTACAGTTCATTTCCTTTTATACCATTTTTTTGGGTGTTAAACATCACACCTTTTGAATTAACTTAAATAATTATCCCTTATAACATGGGGTGTTTATTGATTTTGTTTTTAAATTCTTATTTTTTTACATAATCTTTACTTTCCTTCCATGATAACACTATCTGTTTCCTCTTTCATGGGATTCTCCCTTTTAACTACAATTGAATTCAATTAAACTTAACAATAAGATTCTTTTTTAATTAATACTGTTATTATCACTCTTCAGTGTTCATTACTTCTTAATTAATTGTTTACATCTAATACTATTCTTAACAACATTCATAATTACTAATATTGTTCACCATTAATCATTTAGCGTTTCTTATTGATTTACTATGTGTTTTTTCTATCCTTCACTATTTTTCATAACACTATCATTTACACTATTCTTATTTACTCATTACCTTCACTTTTAAATTATCTATTGTTTATTATAATTTATTTAGTGTTTTTTCTTTATCACTTTACTTTGGGGTTTTTACACTTCCACTTTTGCACTCTTTAAATGTTTTTATTTTAAGTGTTTCTAAATGGGTAATCCCTGTAATCACTTTCTCTTTCGTATTTACTAAAGTTTATTTTCTCACTACCTTACTATCTCTTTCATTACAAAATATCATTAATAATATTAACAAGTTTGTCTCTATCGATTTCATCATTACATCTAACTCTAATTTGTGGGTTAGTGTATTTTTATTTCTAATAGTATTTAATTGGGTTTCATCACATATCAGTTACCTTTGTCAATTAATTGATAATAATATTTATTATTTACTTAGGTTAGTTATTGGTTTCGTTTCCAATATTACATTTGAGTGTACCATTTCTCCTGCTTGTATTCTATATTACTTGTTTGTGCCTTATCACTTGATTTCATTTTATTTCCCTTTATCGTTGGTTTGTTTCTTTTTCCTTTTTTCTCCTTCTTCACTTTCAGTGTATTTCATTTATATCTTGTTTTTCCACCTTCTCCTCTGGGTTTATTTTATTATGTTGCATTTAGTCATTCAATCAATTCCTTCAATTTGTTTCATTGTTGTTTGGTTTCGGTTTTTTCCCTTCTTCATTTGGTTTGGTCAATCACTTTCTTATTTGTTTTATTCTTGTTTGGTTTCATTGTTCCCTTCTTCTTTTGGTTCTTTTTATTTGGTCAATCACTTTTTTATTTGTTTTCGTCTTTTCCCTTCTTCCTTTGGTTCTTTTTATTTGGTCAATCACTTGGGTTAGGTCATGTCGTCGTTCGTCGTGTCATCGTCATTTTATTTTCTTTATATTAAACATTTTATTTTATACGAATTACTTTTTTATGTTCAGATTCATCTTTTTTATCCCTGGTATTGGGGTGGTTTATTTGTGTTGTAACAAATGAAAAGAAAAGAAACATGAATGTATAAATATAAGATAGGAAGATGGAAATAAAAAAATACCCTATTAAATAATAAACTAGCCAAAAGCAAGTAAAATATAATCAAGCTTAGCAAAGGTAATAATTAATACAAAAGTGACAAATGTTAAATGATAATAAAACAAATGTTAATGACCAATAACCACCCAGTGATGATATACTAAATAAACAAACAATGTGTGAAATATCAGGTGAAGTATAGAACTACATAAATAGAAATAAATGACAACGAACTATGTAAATAACATAGAGTAAAAGTAAAAGTGATAGTAGATAAATAAACCTCATGTGAAAGGAAAAGTGCAGTGTAAGTGTATACATTGTAAAATACAATAAAAAGCAGACTATATTAATATAGCAAAACTATCTTTAATAGTATGTTAGATAGTAAGAATATAAAACTAATTGTATCATTATTAATTTAAGTGATAGAAAGTAAGAAATACATAAAAATAAGGTAAAAGTTAAAATATTAGAGTGGAAGATGGGAGAAGGAGACACTATATTTTAGTGAAGGAATTTATAAGTGAGTTATATTGTTTAAAGTAGTGTTAAAAAATATGAGTATAAGAGTTTTGTTGTTGTAAGAACCATAGTATTAATAAACTTAGAAGACAGGTGAGATAGAAGTAAGAAAACAATTATAATTAGAAGTTAAATTTCAGGCATGGACCTGGTAAGAAAATATGTTAATAATATAAAAGGTGTGATGTTAAAAGCACCAATGTTTTTTTGTTAATTAGTTTCTTTAGAAAATGTTCAATGAACCACTAAATAAAGTTAATGCATATAAAAAGATGGTAAAGAATGTTGAATAGAAGTATTGTGAACCTAGGCTTTAGGCCTAGCATGAAGGAAGGAATTTTGTAAGTTTAAAGAGAAAACAATAACCAAAGGTCAATTAGAGTATATAATATGTTTAGGTATTTAAGTAAGAAAGCCAGGTATAAAAATGTATAAATAATATTCAGTTTAAAGATAATTACATAAAGAAATTATCAATAGGGAAAATAAGAAATATGTTATTAATTAATCAAAAGTAACTATGAGTGATATCAAAATAATCTTTAGTAAAAAAGCAAAACAATTGTGTTAGTATAATTAATATTACTGCTAGCATAAGAAAGTAATTACAAGTTAAAGGATTTTTATAAATTTGAACAGAAATAAAATGTTAGAATATAACAATGTTATAAGATATTGGCCAATGAGAACTAGTATGTCTTGAAGAGTAACCATGACAACTAGAGTTTGTTACATATTTTGACCGTTGAAATCTGGTACTTCATTATTGACTAGCATAGAGGGTGGACGTATGGAGCCCTTGAAGACAAATAAATCCTAAAATCATTAAGTTTTTCTAAATTTGAATGAAGAAGTTATAAGAAGAATATATAAATTAACTATTGATGAGATGCTAAATAATTTAAAACAATTATATAACAAATATTGTTACAACACAAATAAGCCACCCCAATACCAGGGATAAAAAAGATGATTCTGAGTATAAAAAAGTAATTTGTATAAAATAAAATGTTTAATATAAAGAAAATAAAATGACGATGACACGACAAACGACGACATGACCTAACCCAAGTGATTGACCAAACGAGAAGAACAGAAAGAAGAAGGGAACAACAAAACAAATAAGAAAGTGATTGACCCAACAAAAGGAAACAAAACAAGGAATTGAATGACTCAATGCAACAAAACAAAATAAAACCAAAGGAGAAGGTGGAGAACCAAGATATAAATCAAATACACTGAAAGTGAAGAAGGAGGAAAATGAAAAAGAAACAAACCTAAGATAAAGGAAAATAAAAAGGAAATCAAACAATAAGACACAAACAAGTAATAAAGAATAAAAGCAGGAGAAATGGTACACTCAAATGTAATATTGAAAAAGAAACCAATGACTAACCTAAGTAATAAAATAAATATTATTATCAATTAAGTAATAAAGGTAAATGATATTTGATCAATTAAAGAATGTTAAATATAAAAGCAAACTAACCCACAAATTAGAGTTAGATTAATGATAAAATCAATAGAGACATAAAATTGTTAATATTGTCAATGACATTTGTAATGAAAGAGATAGTACGGTAGTGAGAAAGTAATTATAGGGGTTACCCATTTAGAAACACTTAAAACAAAAACATTTAAGAAGTGCAAAAGTGAAAGTGTAAAAACCCCAATGTAAAGTGATAAAGAAAAAACACTAAATAAATTATAATAAACAATAGATAATTTAAAAGTGAAGGTGATGAATAAATAAGACTAATGTATTATAAAGAATGTTAGTTGTGAAAAATAGTGAAGGATAAAAAAATATACACTTAATAAATCAATAAGAAACACTAAAGGATTAACAGTGAAAATTATTAGTAATTAAGAAAGTTGTTAAGAATAGTATTAAGTGTAAACAATTAACTAAGATGTAATGAACACTGAAGAGTGATGATAACAGTATTATACCCTGATTAACGAAAGAAAGTGACTGGCGGAGCAGCCGCGCGGCGACCGAGTTTGTAGTAAAAACATTCCACGTAATAACCTCGTGGAAACGTAAAATACAGGGCTAGAGATGTCTAATGAACTGTATTTTAATCATGAATTAAAGACGTTTTTAACAAACTTTTCTAATTTTTAAAATCTTTTTTCAATTAATTTACATTGAGAGTTAAATAAAAAAATACACGAATTTGAATTAAAAATTTAGGGTTTATTGTTTTTATTACGTAAGAACTCAGAGGTTAAGCATCGGAAAACCTTTCTTGTAGACAAATGGTAGTCCACCTTCTTTAGTACACTGTATCAAAAATTGAGATTCTTACGAATAATATTAACGACGTTATTAATTTTTTCCAAATGTACTGTTAACTCCGTTATTAATAATTTTTTTCATTGAGTTTTTTCACAGTAAGCATAACAAAATTGTATTCATCAATAAAAAGTGGTAGGTATGTAACCTTCAAATATTACGAAATATAACCGCAATCAGATAATATAGGAAAATTAGAACTAACATTGCTCAACGGCGCGCCATCGAGTCAAGGTACAGTAACAGCCCAAAGAAAGTGGTGCATACGCTCACGGCTCACACATTGACACAGCCAACTTGCTATGAGTCACCAACCTCTCATATAAATATACAGAGATTTTAGTTATCTGTCTACTTATTTAATCTAATCTATCTACCTGGAGATCTGTCAAAAACGTACATCTGACCAGACTTTTGTGGTTTAGTTGAACTACATGCTTTTTATAACAGATGATCTTGAAAGTTTATCACTCTTTTGCGGTACGGTATTTATTGTTTTCTTGTTAATAAACTATTTTTGTTTTGTGATCAGCTTTAATACTACTAATTGAAGTGCAATGTAATTACTGGGAAATTGTTAATGCCATTCAAATTTCTCAACAACTAATTATTTAACTATGAAATACAGTTTACAGTTTAAAACTACCGACCAAAGCTCGGTCTACCAGAAATTGCATAATTATAACAGTATTTTACTGTTATAATGTATTGAAATGTAAAAAACAATTAGTAAACTACTTGTTATTAGCATTGACAAATAAATAATAAAGACAGTAAGGTACTTACAAGTATTGTAGTGTTCTTCAGCTTTTATGGAATCCGCTCATAAAATATGTGTATAAATCATAAAAATACACTATTAAAACACTCTATAAGAAACACTTATTAAAACATTTATAGCTGTGAGTTAGTAGTTTTCAAACGAAGACGGTAGCACGCGCGAATAAAATGGGTCCACTAGGTTCTGACTGTACTTCCGCCGCAGAGCTCCACGCACTGCTCTCTGTGAAATTCACTTTATATATTAATCCATTGTAGTATTCCTATCACGTACAAGGTGTAAGTTGTATATGTCTTCTACACTTAGTTATCTAAAGAGAGCGTCACGCAAATCTCATTCATGTACAACTTTTAACAACTGAGTTAACAGGACATTAGAAAAAAATTAATAACGTCGTTAATTTTAATCGTAGGAATCTCAATTTTTGATATATTGTACTAAAGAAGGTGGACTACCATTTGTCTACAAGAAATGTTTTTCCGATGCTTAACCTCTGAGTTCTTACGTAATAAAAATGATAAACCCTAAATTTTTAATTAAAATTCGTGTATTTTTTTATTTAACTCTCAATATAAATTAAATGAAAAAAGATTTAAAAAATAAGAAAAGTTTGTTAAAAACGTCTTTAATTGATGATTAAAATACAGTTCATTAGACATTTCTAGCCCTGTATTTTACGTTTCCACAAGGTTATTAAGTGGAATGTTTTTACTACAAACTCGGTCGCCACGCGGCCGCTCCGCCAGTCACTTTCTTTCGTTAATCAGGGTATAATTAAAAAAGGAATCTCATTATTAAGATTAAAAGTATCCAATAGTATTTAAAAGGGAGAATCCCATGAAAGAGGAAACAGATAGTGTTACCATGGAGTGAAGGTAAAGATTATTTAAAAATAAGAAGTTAAGACAAATCAGTAAACACCCCATGTTACAAGGGATAAATATTTAAGTAAGTTCAACAAGTGTGATGTTGTTTATCACCCAAAAAATAATATAACATGAAATGAACTGTAAACAAATATTACCTAATAATTGTTTAAGCAAATTTATGAAGAGGATAGGGCTGGAGGAATTATACAGACCATAGGCCTAGATGTTGTATTTTATGTGATCAAAAATAGTAAATAATAGCCACATTGCTATTATTGGCAAATTAAATAAGTAAGAAAGTAAAGCAATGTATGACTTAGAAAACGAGAAAACCAGATAGTAAATAATTAGCAATTCATGATGTATAAAATAATAGTAACATACTAATAACACAAAAACAGATCCAAAACACATCAACAAATAACAACCAATTATAATAACAAAACTAAGCTCATTAGGCTAAAATGAGATGTAATTTGTACGAAATAAGTAAATACCAATAATGGCTACTTAGGCCTATGAAATGCCTAACTATCAAAAACAAACAACTACAAATTGTAATAAATTAACAAAGAAATTAGCAAATCCAAGGCGAATAACTAACCAAGGATAATTTGTAAATCATATTAAAAGCAAAATATTAGAATAAGGATTTAAATTAAAAGAGAAATGTAATTAGCAAATATTAAAATAATTATAAAACATAAACTAACCCAAACTTATGGGATATCAAAATAATCTTTGAAAGGAAATACAAATAATAATAATAGTTAATACTTAGGAAGGAAGATAGAAGAATAAAAGCAATCAGAAGATATACAAGGATTTTGAAAAGAATTCAAATATGATAAAAATGGTTTTTTGTCAATCTAAGCCAATCAGATTTAATTAGTAACCTTGACAACCACCGTTAGTTACAAAATTTCGGTTGAATATCATTACTCGTAAAGTGACACTCTTGTAAAACAGAAGCCAAATTTTGAATGGCCAAATTTTTAATTTAATATGTCAAAAAAGTAAACAAAATTCCAAACGATGAACCAATAAGAAGCAGACGAACAACCAGAACATTTCACTGATGCCAAGGACCATTTTACCAGGAAATTAAATGAAAATATGACTACATCCAACATGAAAAGGACGCAAGACATACTTAAGCCCCAAGATTAATGAGAACTGAATACGATTGCAGCCCAATCCAATTACGACTCAATGATTGATTATACAAAGTCGTCTGATTCGATAAGTATCCTTGAATTACCCAAATTCCAAAAATAAACTCACTTTAAATATTTCTAAAAGTAATTTGAACTCTCACTATAAACCGAATATTCTCTTTCAAAGATTAATTAAGAAAAACAAGACACTGAAAATTTGTTAACTTAGAATATAACATGTTGATCTATTACAAACTTTATAAACACACTTAACTACACTCCAGAACAAATTATAACCACACACCTTATTATTTAAGTACCAATAAAGTAAGGTAATGTACTTTTTATTGTAATCATAGAAAATATTTGTCTTATAATCAAAAGAACTCCAGATTTTGAATGAATACAATTATCCACTAACAAAACAGCAGCCATGCTGGACTGATAATATCGTTCCAAAATCGATTCGTCAACCCTAGAGAAAAGCGTCTCAAAACTAATGTCGGTGCAAATTTATTAATCAACAAGCATAATATTATTGTCAAACTGAAACATTACAAATCAACCATTAAAATAACTAGTACAGAGTGTAACCATTGTTTTTATTTCATAGGGAGTGTACCATATAATTTGTGTTTGTTAGCGAACTAGATTTGACGGCCAGCGCTCACGCTGCAACTCGACAAACTACCTGATTGAGTCAGTCGGTCTAACCAAGGCGGGAATTATTTGAATGCCCCGGCTGTCATCGCCGAGAACATCTTATTAATACATTAGTTAAGAATTTTAATTGTTTTCAATAAACAATTTGGCACCACCCGGGATTCACAAACCCCTATTTAATAACAGGTAAGGTTACTACCGCGTTGTACTGGTAATTATAGCATCGCTACGGACTTCGTTAGCGCAAGGATTGATGTAACGACTCCAGTGTGAGGCGAACACACTACACTATACATACATGTCTTTTACAGAGACGACTACAGCTAATCGTTACAGATTGGCTTCCATCGCGGGGCTTAAACGAGACACACGACATTATCAATCATTACAATATTATATAAAAAACTTGAAGGAAGTAAACCAAATTAATAGACGACCAATACTGGAGGAAGAACAGAAGATACCCAACCCAACCTGAGGAAACATAGGAATCTACAAGTCAGATGGACGCTGAACATTGAAATTCGATCGTTTGAATTTGGATCTCAATCAATCCACACAAGGAGGGATCCTTAGACGTTTTCCAGAAGAAGAAGAGGATCGCAAGAGAAGCTGCATTAAGGAATTGATGAGTATAAATTAAATACTTCACCCCAAAATTAAAACATTCAATTACCCACAGTAAATGAGCAATTTTATTTTTCACTTCACCAGTCACTAAATTAACTTTTCGAACTGAACTCGATTAAATAATCACTTTTGATAAACCACATCTATCACTGAATTTTGATTTTATATTAAACTATTTTAAAAAGTAACTTGCTAACAAAAAACTTAACCAAGTGAGCACTACTTCTCATTTGCAATAACTTACTTTTCATATTTTAAAATATCACATATTGTGTATTAGTTATAAGGAATATTATAAAATTATGTGCATTTATTAGTCTGTAAACCAACATTCTGTAGTCCAAAGAACTTTTCCCTGAGATAATATTATAATAAACGAACGAAGAAACAGACGCCATAACCAAGCATCCCTACAACCAGACTGAGCGGACTGACAACTGCGCAACTCGTAAACGCCGGAGCTATGATAAATGTATGTTTCATTTCCCAATTGTATTGACATAATTATATAAAAAGAGTTAAATAAATCTTCGTATCTATCAACCGCTGTATGTTTGATTAATTTAAAGAAGGTAATATAAGAATTTGGGACATAAACAATAAAAATACTGTGGTTGACGAATTCGACTCGGCCAGACAGTGGGAACCAATCAGACGGCGAGGTGGAAAATTTGAACTGAGCGAGACGAGAATACGGTCGACTTAGTAAGTATTAAGAAAAAGTATTAAACGGCTCGTTATGATTCAAAATAACAAAAGGTAAGTATGCTACATATAATTAACACTGGTAAAACGAAACATTACAAAGTGGCGCACCAACTAGTAGGGCTAGAGTTAATTGAAAAACTATACAATTAAATTAAATAGATTCTAGCGGCGGCTGCAGAATATGGAACAGGCAACACACGACACAAGATACAAGGCTAAGCAACGCGAGAAGAAGGCGGAAAAGGAAGCAGAGAGGTTAGAAAAGGAGACCGAGAAAGAAGTCAGAATGGAAGAAAGGGAGGTAACTTCGGTTGAAGATGTGGAAGAAATGTTAACTCCAGCAGAACCAACAAGAACTGCGGAAGAAACGAAATTAGATAATCTGATGAGAATTATAATGGAAGGGAATAACAAAACCAGCGAAACATTAAAACAGTTGGAAGAAAGGAGAAGGGAAGACAAGGAAGAATTAAATAAGAAATTTGAGTCAGTAAATGACAATTTTAAGAAACAGGATGAGAAATTGGACAAAAATAATGAAGAATTAAAGAAAACCAGAAAGGAAGACAAGGAAGAATTAGACAAGAAGTTTGAATCATTAAATGAAACCTTGACACAGAAAATGAAGGAGGAGAATAAACTGATAAGTGAAAAAATAGAGAAAAGTAATGAGAAAACCAGCGAAACCTTGAGACAAATGAAAGAAGATATCGAAACATTGTGTGATATTTCGTTTTATTGATATTAATAACTAAATATAATGTGATTTCGAATTTGTCAAAATTGTACTATCTACTTTGTCGGGCGCCATCTTGCCAACTGCAAGAAAATAATTTACCAAGGTTCGTATCAGCGAACTAGGAAATGCAGAACAGGTTATTTAAGAAAATACTATTGGCTTGCCATCACAACTATTTTAATTCATTTTCATATTAAAATATGGTTTTATAAAAGAAAACATGAAAATATAGCACGTAACCTAATTGCAAATGTTATATAGAAAAATGTTCCCCTTATCTTCTACTTTTGCGATCTTATAGAAAAAACAATAACATTTATTATGCATGATTAGAAATAAACCCATATTGTAAACTTAGAATTAGTTTTGAAAAAAACGGAAACCAGCACTTCATAATATTTGATAATATAATTAAACTAAAACCCCCACACTCGCTCACATACTACCCCAGAATTACATTATATCTTTTTTTTTTTTCAACTTTATAAGGTATGAAAAAGCCGGCATTTTAATTATTATTAATATTTGAAATGTCTACTTTCCTTTTTGATGCCTAGAAGTCCGACACCTGGGTGTCTCCTCATGGCGTACACTAGTTGCTGTTTATAGGTCGCACTTTGATTTTTTACGGCCGAACTGTCAATTTACTGCAATTACGTTAATTATGGATGATTATTGGCCAATAAAAACTGTTTGTATTTTACATTTTGTGGTTCTGCGGGCCCGCACTTACTGCCGAAACTTTTGATAGCTACCACTCGCGATTGGTGATGAGATGTTACTGGGAAGATTTTCAGGCGCGACTTTGTGAAGCGGCTGTTGTTCGTTCAATTCTTATTTGTTTACAGTTTGTATCCTTGCGCCAGTGGACTGTTTTGGGCTTGTTGACAAAACTGGTGACACACATCGTTATATAATTTGCTGACGCAACACATCGCCTGACACGATTATGTCATTTGTTGTTACATAACGTGTTTACGTTTTCCGGGTTCGTCATTGTCCTTGAACTGATTTTGGTACAGTTATTAAACTGTCCACACAATATCATTAAATAATTTTCACAGTCAATGCTGCCACGTTGCGATCGCTTCCACAATAACAAATTTACCTCTCGGTCACAAAATTTTCCTATCACTCAACAAGTTATTTATTATTTATAAAAAAAAATACAAATTCTGTTATTACCCCAGGTATGCCCAAAAATGCCCCGCTACAATACCCCCTCAATGAGATATTTTATGCCGAAGCATAAAAAATCTCATTGACACATTCATACTTGCTAGAGGGATCAGCCAGGATATGTCGCCACAACCCCCTGTATGGTTTACACAAAAGAATAATCAACTCACCCTTGGTCCGGTGACTGTGACCGCATCTGCATGACAATACTGGACTTCTCTCTCGAGATCCCAACACCGTAGAGTCAGACAGATACTCCACGCCCCTGCTCTGACGCGCAGGCCAGCTCAGGTCCGCCGCCACAGCACCACCAAACACTGAAACAACAAATCAAAATATTAAATAGTGGCCTTATACAACACCATATCCCCAACTGATCTGTTTCCCCCTAGCGGTGCTGGTTTGCGCTAAGAAGCACTGGTTTTGTTCTTTATTTATCGCTAACATCTATATGAATACCTAACTACAACATGATAAGATTCTCTTACACTAACAAACACAACATAACATAAGAAAACATAGTACACTTCTAATTCACATTAAAATAAACAATTGGTATTTAAAATGTTACACACATTAAGTTGGCATATAAAATCAGAAAATTACTTTTAAACTTGATTTACTCTTATTAATTCGTTTCTCAAAATTACAAATTTTTTTTTTTTTTTTTTTTTTTTTTTTTTTTTTTTTTTTCAATTATGGCCATCATTATTCCATTTCATTACTTTGGGTGATTCTACGTTATTCATTATAATTTACTTTATCCACTTGGCATTTACTCATAATCTTACCCCTTTTATTACTCTAACGTTCCCTTACAAAATCTCTAACTAGTATGACACCCCTCTATCAAAATTTTACTAACCCTTCTCTACCTCTAACTACTTACTACTTTAACTCCAATCGCCACCTTCTACTCTTAAAAAAAAAAAATACTCTCTAACCCTTTGTACATAGGATACGTGTTTCCCCCCAAAACTCATTCCCTTATGTTGGTCCCTGGACTCCCCCTAGGTAACCCTTTCCGGCGCCAATCGGTCCCTATCCCGTCCCAACCCTTATGTTGCGGACTCCCACATTACACTACCACTACTACAAAATTGCCATCCCCAAAAAATCTCACTCTCATAACTTCACTACAACTACAACAAATTAACATCAACAAAATAAACAATATATCGCTCAAAACTCTACATAAAATCTCCATAACTACTGTGTCTCCACTTATACTTCTCAAAATTCTATAACATACATTAACTCAAAACAATATTGCATTATTTTCATTTCCACTATTACTTTAACTCTTACTTCGATTTGGACAAATCTATGTCCCACAAAATTCAACTTGAACTGATTCAACCATTTTATTCAAACAATTACTATCACCCACTTCTATCTTTTACAACCTATTGAAAATTTTACCTATCACAACTATTTTTCATTTTATTTTAAAATCTATAAACACATTGAAAACATATTATTATATTTTTATAATACTTATTCCTAACATACTAAATGCAATCAACACAATAAGACATAATAACACAATATAAGAAGTATTTAGTGCATCTAAGTTTTTAAATTCAAACAAAATTATTGAGTAGCAAATCATCATTATTAATTAAAATATATCAATTTTTTAATACGTTATCCCCTTGGATAACCTCCCAGCCACACACACTTGTACAATACATTACATAACATAATACACAAATATACATTGAACAAACAATTCTCTTTTAACTAATTTATAGAAAATTTATAAACATTATTATTTAAAATTTTTCATTAACTGTTTTTATTTATCATCATGATGAATTTATCCTGTGTTGCAATCAGATTTTCAAAAATTCTAAATTTATTATTAACATATATTTTTAATCATTATGTTCCACAAAATAGACCAGTTAACATTTATTTATTTATTCATGATTATTAAATTAAAATCTCATCACACAATTTAAATTCCTTATAAAATTCAAACACATAACATTCAATCACAATATCTAAACATCTCAAATTATTTACTTCAATTGATTATTAAAATTGAATATTCATTTGATTATTAAAATAACATATTTCAATTATTATCAACATTCTACAAATCATTAACTATTGTCTTCATAATTATTTTGTTATTTAATTAGAGTGTTAAAATATTAATAATATTATTATTATTAACACAACATTTTCTAAAACATATACACATTACTTTTCTAACATTTCACAATACACACAAATGAATTCAATATTATTTACAAAATATGCGTCAAAACTGTTCAAGTGTATCTCACTTCAGATGTCGAAATCAGCAAGGTCATTACCAAAAATTTACAATATCTAACAAGGTCTATACACTGATATTCTAGTTCAGCCACCATCGTCATATATATATCTAGTGTCCCTGTTCGGGCGCCAAATGTGATATTTCGTTTTATTGATATTAATAACTAAATATAATGTGATTTCAAATTTGTCAAAATTGTACTATCTACTTTGCCGGGCGCCATCTTGCCAACTGCAAGAAAATAATTTACCAAGGTTCGTATCAGCGAACTAGGAAATGCAGAACAGGTTATTTAAGAAAATACTATTGGCTTGCCATCACAACTATTTTAATTCATTTTCATATTAAAATATGGTTTTATAAAAGAAAACATGAAAATATAGCACGTAACCTAATTGCAAATGTTATATAGAAAAATGTTCCCCTTATCTTCTACTTTTGCGATCTTATAGAAAAAACAATAACATTTATTATGCATGATTAGAAATAAACCCATATTGTAAACTTAGAATTAGTTTTGAAAAAAACGGAAACCAGCACTTCATAATATTTGATAATATAATTAAACTAAAACCCCCACACTCGCTCACATACTACCCCAGAATTACATTATATCTTTTTTTTTTTTCAACTTTATAAGGTATGAAAAAGCCGGCATTTTAATTATTATTAATATTTGAAATGTCTACTTTCCTTTTTGATGCCTAGAAGTCCGACACCTGGGTGTCTCCTCATGGCGTACACTAGTTGCTGTTTATAGGTCGCACTTTGATTTTTTACGGCCGAACTGTCAATTTACTGCAATTACGTTAATTATGGATGATTATTGGCCAATAAAAACTGTTTGTATTTTACATTTTGTGGTTCTGCGGGCCCGCACTTACTGCCGAAACTTTTGATAGCTACCACTCGCGATTGGTGATGAGATGTTACTGGGAAGATTTTCAGGCGCGACTTTGTGAAGCGGCTGTTGTTCGTTCAATTCTTATTTGTTTACAGTTTGTATCCTTGCGCCAGTGGACTGTTTTGGGCTTGTTGACAAAACTGGTGACACACATCGTTATATAATTTGCTGACGCAACACATCGCCTGACACGATTATGTCATTTGTTGTTACATAACGTGTTTACGTTTTCCGGGTTCGTCATTGTCCTTGAACTGATTTTGGTACAGTTATTAAACTGTCCACACAATATCATTAAATAATTTTCACAGTCAATGCTGCCACGTTGCGATCGCTTCCACAATAACAAATTTACCTCTCGGTCACAAAATTTTCCTATCACTCAACAAGTTATTTATTATTTATAAAAAAAAATACAAATTCTGTTATTACCCCAGGTATGCCCAAAAATGCCCCGCTACAATACCCCCTCAATGAGATATTTTATGCCGAAGCATAAAAAATCTCATTGACACATTCATACTTGCTAGAGGGATCAGCCAGGATATGTCGCCACAACCCCCTGTATGGTTTACACAAAAGAATAATCAACTCACCCTTGGTCCGGTGACTGTGACCGCATCTGCATGACAATACTGGACTTCTCTCTCGAGATCCCAACACCGTAGAGTCAGACAGATACTCCACGCCCCTGCTCTGACGCGCAGGCCAGCTCAGGTCCGCCGCCACAGCACCACCAAACACTGAAACAACAAATCAAAATATTAAATAGTGGCCTTATACAACACCATATCCCCAACTGATCTGTTTCCCCCTAGCGGTGCTGGTTTGCGCTAAGAAGCACTGGTTTTGTTCTTTATTTATCGCTAACATCTATATGAATACCTAACTACAACATGATAAGATTCTCTTACACTAACAAACACAACATAACATAAGAAAACATAGTACACTTCTAATTCACATTAAAATAAACAATTGGTATTTAAAATGTTACACACATTAAGTTGGCATATAAAATCAGAAAATTACTTTTAAACTTGATTTACTCTTATTAATTCGTTTCTCAAAATTACAATTTTTTTTTTTTTTTTTTTTTTTTTTTTTTTTTTTTTTTTTTTTTATGGCCATCATTATTCCATTTCATTACTTTGGGTGATTCTACGTTATTCATTATAATTTACTTTATCCACTTGGCATTTACTCATAATCTTACCCCTTTTATTACTCTAACGTTCCCTTACAAAATCTCTAACTAGTATGACACCCCTCTATCAAAATTTTACTAACCCTTCTCTACCTCTAACTACTTACTACTTTAACTCCAATCGCCACCTTCTACTCTTAAAAAAAAAAAAATACTCTCTAACCCTTTGTACATAGGATACGTGTTTCCCCCCAAAACTCATTCCCTTATGTTGGTCCCTGGACTCCCCCTAGGTAACCCTTTCCGGCGCCAATCGGTCCCTATCCCGTCCCAACCCTTATGTTGCGGACTCCCACATTACACTACCACTACTACAAAATTGCCATCCCCAAAAAATCTCACTCTCATAACTTCACTACAACTACAACAAATTAACATCAACAAAATAAACAATATATCGCTCAAAACTCTACATAAAATCTCCATAACTACTGTGTCTCCACTTATACTTCTCAAAATTCTATAACATACATTAACTCAAAACAATATTGCATTATTTTCATTTCCACTATTACTTTAACTCTTACTTCGATTTGGACAAATCTATGTCCCACAAAATTCAACTTGAACTGATTCAACCATTTTATTCAAACAATTACTATCACCCACTTCTATCTTTTACAACCTATTGAAAATTTTACCTATCACAACTATTTTTCATTTTATTTTAAAATCTATAAACACATTGAAAACATATTATTATATTTTTATAATACTTATTCCTAACATACTAAATGCAATCAACACAATAAGACATAATAACACAATATAAGAAGTATTTAGTGCATCTAATTTTTTAAATTCAAACAAAATTATTGAGTAGCAAATCATCATTATTAATTAAAATATATCAATTTTTTAATACGTTATCCCCTTGGATAACCTCCCAGCCACACACACTTGTACAATACATTACATAACATAATACACAAATATACATTGAACAAACAATTCTCTTTTAACTAATTTATAGAAAATTTATAAACATTATTATTTAAAATTTTTCATTAACTGTTTTTATTTATCATCATGATGAATTTATCCTGTGTTGCAATCAGATTTTCAAAAATTCTAAATTTATTATTAACATATATTTTTAATCATTATGTTCCACAAAATAGACCAGTTAACATTTATTTATTTATTCATGATTATTAAATTAAAATCTCATCACACAATTTAAATTCCTTATAAAATTCAAACACATAACATTCAATCACAATATCTAAACATCTCAAATTATTTACTTCAATTGATTATTAAAATTGAATATTCATTTGATTATTAAAATAACATATTTCAATTATTATCAACATTCTACAAATCATTAACTATTGTCTTCATAATTATTTTGTTATTTAATTAGAGTGTTAAAATATTAATAATATTATTATTATTAACACAACATTTTCTAAAACATATACACATTACTTTTCTAACATTTCACAATACACACAAATGAATTCAATATTATTTACAAAATATGCGTCAAAACTGTTCAAGTGTATCTCACTTCAGATGTCCAAATCAGCAAGGTCATTACCAAAAATTTACAATATCTAACAAGGTCTATACACTGATATTCTAGTTCAGCCACCATCGTCATATATATATCTAGTGTATTTGTAACATTCATCATTTTTATCAACACACAAATTATGATAATCATTACTATCATAATAATCTATCAACTCTATTTCCTCCATTGTACCATTATACATCATGTCAACATCAGTTAGAATTGTCCAGTCTGTATCAGTGTTATTTGTTAACGTCAGGTAAATTGTTTTATCATTTTTGTATTCCTCAACTACTACGTCAGGTAAATCATTATAGTCAGGTAAGATATTATCAAAATTATTTTCTGTCTCTCTTTCAACAGGTACGTATTTCACATGATTCATCATCACCCCTTCTAGTAATTTTCTCAATTCATCATACTTTCTTTCTAACTTATATATTTCTATTTCATTCTCAACATATAACTCTCTTTCTTCATAGCACCACATCACACTCTCACAATTATTACAGACAGAGGGTACAACATTATACAACATTACTTCATTTAACAATAAGGGTCTCTTGCCCTGAAAAAACAACATTAAATCATCATCATCATTATAAACAATAAGGGGAAAATTTGCCCTCTGTCCCCATTTAATTACTACATTATTCTTCCACTCTCTCTCTACTTCATAAACACTCATTAACATTTCATTATCGCATTCTAAAACTTCATCAGTACTATTTGTTATTATATTTTCATCATTTGCTTCTACATTATTCTTCACCCCCACTATACTCTCCAAATTGTCTACTATTTCGTCATTTTTACCTTTTGTCTTACTTAAAACATTGTCACCTAATTTCTCGAACTTCTGTTCTAACTTATTTAAACTGTTTCTTATTGTTTCGTTAGTGCTTTCTAAATGTTTATTCATTTCTTGTATCTCATGTTTCAACTCTTTATTCTGATTTTTTAATAACTCTTCAAAACTATTCTTTTGGATATCGAACTTTTCATTGATACTACTTTTGAACTCTTGCATATCGTTTTTCTGTTCATTAAAAAGCAATTTCATCATCTTAATCATATCATTATCTTCAGCTGTTTTATTCGCGACTGGTGTTGAGTGAACACCTTCATGCATGATTTGAGATTCAGTTATGCTTATCTGGCTTTCATCTACACTGTCAGTGACGCCGACAGTTTCATGATTGTCTGACATTTTTCTTAAAAAATTTTTATATATATATCTTCATAGCAAAATATTATTTTGTCATACATAATTATTATTGAGAAAAGAAAAAAAATGTTCTGCTCACTCATACTACAAAACATGACATAACCTTATTCTATACGTCTATTTTACGTATGCAAAAAAAAATTTATTTTACCTTAAACAACCATTCTGCTTCTCCCCGTAGGCCGTATTTTATATAAATTTATTGATATAAAATTGTCCCTGTTCCAGAAGCCAAATGTGATATTTCGTTTTATTGATATTAATAACTAAATATAATGTGATTTCGAATTTGTCAAAATTGTACTATCTACTTTGTCGGGCGCCATCTTGCCAACTGCAAGAAAATAATTTACCAAGGTTCGTATCAGCGAACTAGGAAATGCAGAACAGGTTATTTAAGAAAATACTATTGGCTTGCCATCACAACTATTTTAATTCATTTTCATATTAAAATATGGTTTTATAAAAGAAAACATGAAAATATAGCACGTAACCTAATTGCAAATGTTATATAGAAAAATGTTCCCCTTATCTTCTACTTTTGCGATCTTATAGAAAAAACAATAACATTTATTATGCATGATTAGAAATAAACCCATATTGTAAACTTAGAATTAGTTTTGAAAAAAACGGAAACCAGCACTTCATAATATTTGATAATATAATTAAACTAAAACCCCCACACTCGCTCACATACTACCCCAGAATTACATTATATCTTTTTTTTTTTTTCAACTTTATAAGGTATGAAAAAGCCGGCATTTTAATTATTATTAATATTTGAAATGTCTACTTTCCTTTTTGATGCCTAGAAGTCCGACACCTGGGTGTCTCCTCATGGCGTACACTAGTTGCTGTTTATAGGTCGCACTTTGATTTTTTACGGCCGAACTGTCAATTTACTGCAATTACGTTAATTATGGATGATTATTGGCCAATAAAAACTGTTTGTATTTTACATTTTGTGGTTCTGCGGGCCCGCACTTACTGCCGAAACTTTTGATAGCTACCACTCGCGATTGGTGATGAGATGTTACTGGGAAGATTTTCAGGCGCGACTTTGTGAAGCGGCTGTTGTTCGTTCAATTCTTATTGGTTTACAGTTTGTATCCTTGCGCCAGTGGACTGTTTTGGGCTTGTTGACAAAACTGGTGACACACATCGTTATATAATTTGCTGACGCAACACATCGCCTGACACGATTATGTCATTTGTTGTTACATAACGTGTTTACGTTTTCCGGGTTCGTCATTGTCCTTGAACTGATTTTGGTACAGTTATTAAACTGTCCACACAATATCATTAAATAATTTTCACAGTCAATGCTGCCACGTTGCGATCGCTTCCACAATAACAAATTTACCTCTCGGTCACAAAATTTTCCTATCACTCAACAAGTTATTTATTATTTATAAAAAAAAATACAAATTCTGTTATTACCCCAGGTATGCCCAAAAATGCCCCGCTACAATTGAACGATAAAATCGAGTACAACCAAGATACATTGCAACAACAATTAACAGAGTACAGGGAAGAAATAAAGCAGACCGTAATGGAGACAGAAGAGAAAATAGACAGGACCCAGGAAACAGTGTTACAAGTCCGGGAAGAAATCTTAACCAAGGTAAACGAAGCTGAAGGTGAAAGCAAAAGGAAGATTGAAGGACTCCAGCAAGAAACAATTAATAAATTCGAACAAGTACAAACAAGAGTTGAAGAGAGGTACAACCAATTAGATGCGTCCGTAAGTGAAGTTAAGGGTACCACAACAGCCCAGGAAGGAAAATTAGAAGAATCCAAGTAAGAGAGTTACGCCTCCAAGAAGAAATAAACGCACTGAAGGACAGACCACTACTAAGTTCACATGACTCATGCAGTGAAAATAGGGAGATAGTTAATTTTAAGAACTACAAGCATAATCCCATTGAAGTTATTGAACGAGTGGAAGAGATTCTAGCAAGAACCCGGGAGACACGATGGACGATTCTTAAGGGCATGCTGGATGAGATGTTTAAGGAGGTCCACGATAATTGGTGGACGGCAGTGTGACCGGACATCCACAATTTTGCCGAATTTAAGGAACTTTTCAAAAATAAATACTGGTCTGAAGCGACGCAACACGTAGTACGGAACAACATGAGTAACGGCAGATTCGACCCGTACTTGGGACAATCTCCCACAGCCTATTTCTTGGGTAAGGTCAGTGTACCGAGAAATTTAGAGCCGAACATCCCAGAAGAATGTTTGGTAACACAGCTGGCATACCATTATGACGGGGAGATCACTAAAAGTAGACTGAGTGGGCGGATCAAGACAATCCAGGATATGGCCGCTTTATTGGGGGAGTATGAGCGAGAGAAACATTACTTACTAAATCGGCAGAAGAACATCCCGAATAACAGAAACTATGATATGAGAAACCACCAAAATGGGCCCCAGGGAAACAATGCACCGGCGAATAACCCACCGAACAATCCCAATAATTTCCGAAACTTCAATAACAATAACAACAGAAATTATCCAAGAAATAACAATCAAAATTACTACAATAATAATAGTAATCATAATAATTCTTACAACCGAGGGAATAACCAAAATGGTGGCAACTACAATAGACCCAACCACCAATATAATAATAATAACAACGAAGGTCAAAATCAAACATACAGGCGAAGGGCCAATTACATCGGCGCGGGAAATAGAAATGACGGGAGGCGGTATTACCGATGACCGAGGAGCAGGAGCGCTGAGAATGATAGAAGAAGCAGGGAACAAAGGAGAGACACGCCCTTAATAAATCAGCCAAGTAATGACCAGAGAACCCATATAGCTCGAATAAACTATATCATGGCTGAGGATAGGGATGACCAAGAGGACTATCGTGGAAACCATGAACCTAATCCCGGTTCCAGGAATGCTGAGGGAAGGAACAGACGGAACGAAGATGACATAGAACCGTATGAGTATGATCCGTACTGTGACGATCCCATAGAGAGATTTACAACCGCATATAATCTACAGAACCCACCGGAAAACCATATTGGTGGAGCAGCCCGAACAGTGGCCAATACAGGAAATGAATAAAACTAAGTAAGAACACTATCCAAAAGGGGACTGATATTAGAGATGACTGACACAGCATTAATAAAGGAAGAAGGAAGAAAAAGATGAAACTAATAATTAATAAAGGACAAACGAACATGGAAGTATAAGTATGAATTCTACTGTGAATTATAGTTAGAACCTCTGTAAGGTTTTCCAAATGGTCTTTAAAAGTCTTCCCAATAACTATGACATCGTCTAACTAAACAAGGCCAGTTTTCCATGTAAGGTCGTGGAGGACCAGATCCATCAATCTTTCAGACATTGCTG
Organism: Magicicada septendecula; assembly: GCA_034769895.1. Classification (NCBI taxonomy): domain Eukaryota; kingdom Metazoa; phylum Arthropoda; class Insecta; order Hemiptera; family Cicadidae; genus Magicicada; species Magicicada septendecula. Next base: position 443,361,009 of record CM068368.1, read on the forward strand.
GTGCATGTCCAAATGGAATGACTATAAACTGGAAGAGGCCACTTTGTAACGGGGCATTTTCGGCCTGCCTGAGGCAATATGAAGAAATGTGTAATTTAAATAAAGTAAATAACATTTTTTTACAATGATTGGGACAAAACGTATAAACGAAAGGTAAATTCAGTGGTTGCAACGATAGCGACAGTGGCAGCACTGCTTGGGACATTAAATACAAAATTATTGAAACGAACAGCATTAATAAGCTGGAATTGTGCCAAGGTCAACCCATGACACACAAAACAGAGTAAACAAATTATGTAACGAACATCAGACCATATTACGTCAGAGCCTAGCCTAACGGTGGAATGCAGTTATATAACAAAAACAGTCTGCTGGCATAGTGATACAAACAAAAACAATGAGAATTGATCATCCAACCACGGCGACTTCATAAAATAGCGCCGGTGGCCTATTCCCAGTCTGAATTCAACGCTCGCGCGAGTGGTACCTAAAAGTTCTGGAACGTAATTTGCGGGCCCGCACCTTAAAGAATGTGAATAATATATTTCAAAATATGATTTAAAATCAAAATTTCTTATTAAAAATGTGATTAACAGTTTTCTTTACAATATACAATTCGGTAAATATGAAATAAAGTGAAAGTGCGCACGGAAAGCGATGTGACGTCGTCTGGACTAGAATTCGGACTCGAGGCAGATAAGTTTTACCTGGATATACACAGCATTATCAAAATTTATTATATTTTTTCAGAAATCCAAATCAAATGGGGCAAATTAAATAAAATGGGAGTTTAAGGGGAAAATTTTAAAATGGGTAGTATGTGAGCGAGTGTGGGGGTTTTGTTTAATTATATAGTAAAATAAGAAGTGCTGGTTTCCGCTTTCAAAATTAATCCTAGGTTTATAATAGTTATTGATTTCTATTCTAAAGAGAGAATCATGCATAATAAATGTTGTTATTGTTTTTCTATAAGATCGCAAAAAGTAGGAGAAGGGAAGGGGAACACTTGTCTATATAACATTTGAAATTAGGTTACGGGCTATATTTTCATGTTTTCTTTTATAAAACCATATTTTAATGTGAAAATGAATTAAAATAGTTGTGATGGTAATTCAGTTGTATTTTCTTAAATAACCAGTTCTGCACTTCCCGGTTCGCTGATTCGAACCTTGGTAACTTTTCCTTACAGTTGGCAACACAAGATGGCGCCCGAAGAAATTATTTGGAAAGTAAACAATTAAATATAATAAAAGTAAAATCCCTTAGGTTTAATTAAATATCAATAAATAGCAAACAGTACAATTGGCTTGTGAACAGGGACAATTTATATAAATACAATTATATAAATACAGCCTACTGGGAGAGCAGAACGGTTGTTTGAGGTAAAAAATAAATTTTTTTTTGCATACGTAAAAAAGACGTAAATATTGGTTATGTTTTGATAAAGGTAAAATATTGATGTTGATGTTTTGTAGCGGATAAGATGGTTGTATTTAAGTAAAATAAAAAAGGGTATTATATAAATAAATTTTGAAATGAATGAAGTATAAATAAGGTACATAGGAGGTTACGTGAAGTAACACAAAGCGTTATGTAAGTAGAATACATTGTTGTGTGAAAAGTAGATGTGATATATTAGTATTTTTATTTAAAGTAATAATTTTACTATTACAAAATGGAGAATCAAGAATTAAATTTAGAAAGCACTCTTACGGAGTCAATGTTATCTGACAATGTATCGGCACAATCTACCCCGTCGACAACACGAGTTAGAGAGTTGTCGATGGAAGATATATTCAATTTAATGAAAACAATGTCTGAGAATTTGAGTAGTGATATCAATAAAATGAATAGTAGTTTTAACGTGAAGTTTGACGTTCAGAACAGTAAATTAGATGAACAAAAGAATAGTTTTGACAGTAAATTAGATGGACAAAATGTTAAATTCGATGAGTTAAAAAACCAAATTAAAGAAATTAATGAGCATTTAAACCGAACTAATGACATAATAGAAGATACCTTTAACAGATTAGAACAGAGTGTTGAGAAGTTAGGTGACAATGTTATAAGTATGACAAATATTAAAAATGACGAAATAGTGGAAGATGTAGTATTAAATAGTGAAGATGATGATATTAATTACAATTCTGAGAGTATAGTGGGGGTAAAGAATAATGGAGAGACAAATGATGAGAATATAATCAGAAATAGTACTGATGAATGTGTAGAATGTGATTATGAGATGTTAAGGTGTATTGATGAAGTAGAGAGAGAGTGGAAAAATAATATAGTAGTTGAATGTGGGCAGAGGGTAAATTTTCCCTTTATTTTTTTTGAACCAGAGTGTTCACAGATGTCGTTTTTGCAGGGCAAGAGACCCGTATTAGTAGATGAATTGAAGTGTATATTGATGTTGTATAATGTTGTACCCTCTGTCGGTAATAATTGTGAGAGTGTGATGTGGTGTTATGAAGAGAGAGAGTTGTGTATTGAGAGAGAGATAGAATTATATAAGTTAAAAAGAAATTATGATGAATTGAGAAAAATATTAGAAGGGGTGAAGATGAACCATATAAAATGCTTACCTGTTGAAAGAGAGATAGAGAATTATTTTGATAATATCTTTATAAACGATAATGACTTACCTGACGTAATAGTGGAGGAATATAAAAATGATCGAACAACTTACCTGACATTGACCAATAATACTGATAGAGACTGGACAACAATAACTTATGTTGACAAGGTTTATGAAATATTAATAGGGAATAACCCTATAAATTATAATGGCATAATGAATGAAATAAAGGTAATGGATTATAATAATAATAATAATAATAATAAACTGTATGTGAATAACAATGATGCATGTTACAAATATATTAGATATTTATACGATGATGGAGGCTGAACTAAAAAATCAGTGAATGGGCATTGTTTAATATTGTAAATTTTGGTAACGACCTTGCAGATTTGGACATATGAAGTGTGAAACAATTGAACAGTTATTGACGAATACTTTGTAAATAATGTAGTGAATTCATTTGTGTGTATTATGAAATGTTAGGTAAATAATGTGTATATGTAGTAGAAAAATGTTGTGATAATAATAATAATATTATTAATATTTTGCAGTCTAAATAAATAATAAAATAATTATGAAGACAATAATTAATGACTTGTAAAATTTTGATAGTAATTGAAATATGTTGTGTTTTAATACTAAATTGAAGTAAATAATTTGAGGTGTTTAAATATTGTGATTGAAGGTTATATGTTTGAATTTTTATAATGAATTTAAATTATTTGATGAGATTTTAATTTGATAACGATGAATAAATAAATAAATGTCAAATGGTTTATTTTGTGGAATAACTTAATGGTTAAAAATATAGATTAATAATAAATTTGGAAATTTTGAGAATCCAATTGCAGTAAAGGATAAATAATAATAATGATGACAAATAAAAAAGTTAATGAAAAATTTTAAACAAGAATGTTTATAAGTTTTTATATAAATTATTTAAAAGAGAATTGTTTGTTTAATGTATGCTAATAATCAAGGTTAATGTTTATTTGTTTATTATGTTATGTAATGTATTATACAAGATGTGGGGATAATTTTGGTGGGTAGATTGGTGCCCAAAGAAGTGACATAACAGTGTAGTGTGGAACTGCAATGGTGGGAGGTTGTAAATTTTGTATTTAATATTTTATGTTCATGATGGTTAAGCTTACATATAAAGGGGGTTAAACACCATCCAAACTAATAATGTCATTTAAGTATAAATTATTAAGTTTAGTGTTACAAAAGATATTTTACTTGTGATTCCCCAACTTTTCGGGCGGTCACGGCCTCACCGAACCCTGACCGTGGAATTGGTTTAGCTTTAACAGCTATGGTTGGGGCACATTACGATTACGCGCTGACCATACTGGCCATAGCTGTTATCGTTGTCAAGGTGTATTTTGAAATTGATGGGGGGTGAAATTAAGGGGAATCACCAAACTAGGGAACAGCGGCTGCCACTCTGTCCGAGGAGGGACAGCAGAGCCAGGTGGTAGACCCGCATTAAGGGCGCATAACTATAGAACACAGATATGTTGATATCTGAACCTTTTCAAATGTAACGCAGAAGCAAGGACACGGAGATGTCAAATTCCTCCAAAACTTCAGTCCTTGTGGACGCCACAGTCCAGGGGGGGGTCATAGTGTGTGTGGCAGGGAGGTTATCCAGGGGGGTAACGAATTAGAAATTTGTTGTATTTTAATAATGATGACTCGCTACTAAATAATTTTGTTTCAATTTGAAAAAATAGATGCACTAAATACTTCCTATATTGTTTTTATTATGTCTTATTGTGTTAATTGCATGTAGTAGGTTAGGAATAAGGATTATAAAAATATAATAATATGTTTTCAATGTGTTTATAGATTTTAAAATAAAATGAAATAAAGTTGTGATAGTTAAAATTTTCAATGGGTTGCAAAAGATAGAAGTTGGGTGATGAATATTTGTGGGATATATAGATCTGTCCAAATTGAAGTCAAAGTTAAAGAAATAGTAGAGATGAAGATAATGTGATGTTGTTTTGGAGTAATGTAATATAGAATTTTGAGAAGTATTGATGTTGACACAGTAGCAAGGGAGAATAATTGTAGAGTTTTGATTGATATATTGTTGTTTATAATTGATGATGTTATTTTGTTGTAGTTGTAGTAAGGTAATAAGATTGAGATTTTGGGGATGGCAATTTTGTAGTAGGGGGTAGTGTAATATGGGAGTCCGCAACATAATGATAAGTTGGGACGGGATTAGGTACCGATTTAGTAGGGAAGGGGTTGCCTTAGGTAGAATCCAGGAACCAAATAAGGGAATTGAGTTTTTTTTGGGGGGGAGACACGTATCCTATGTACAAAGGGTTAGAGAGTATTTTTTTTTATATATTGAGAGAAGGTGGCGAATTGAGTTAAAGTAGTAAGTAGTTAGAGGTAGCGAAGGGTTAGTAGATTTTTTGATAGTGGGGTGTCATACTAGTTAAAGATTTTGTAAGGGAGCGTTAGAGTAATAAAAGGGTGATAATCAAGGGTGATAAAAGATTATGAGTAAATGCCAAGTTGATAAAGTGAATTATAATGAATAACGTAGAATCACCCAAATTAATGAAAGGGAATAATAAATGAAATGATGTGTGAAACGAAGATCGAAAAAAAAAAAAAAAAAAAATTTGAGAAACGAATTAATAAAGGTCAATTGAGATTAAAAGGTAATTTTATGATTTTATATGCAAATTTAATGATGTTAAGTGTGTAACATTTTAAATACAAATTGTTTATTTTAAGATAATAATAATAATAATGTGAATTATGAATGTACTATGTTTTCTTATGTTATGTTATGTTGTTAGGTATTCTGATATATGTTAGAAGTAAGTAAAAAACAAAACCAGTGCTTCTTAGCGCAAACCAGCACCGCTAGGGGGAAACAGATCAGTTGGGGATATGGTGTTGTATAAGGCCACTATTTGATATTTGATTTGTTGTTTCAGTGTTTGGTGATGCTGTGGCGGCGGACCTGAGCTGGCCAGCGCGTCAGAGCAGGGGCGTTACGTATCTGTCTGACTCTACGGTGTTGGGATCTCGAGAGAGAAGTCCAGTATTGTCATTCAGGTGCGGTCACAGTCACCGGACCAAGGGTGAGTTGATTATTTTTTTTGTAAACCATACAGGGGGTTGTGGCGACCTATCCTGGCTGATCCCTTTAGCAAGTATGAATGTGTCAATGAGATTTTTTATGCTTCGGCATAAAATATCTCATTGAGGGGGTATTGTAACGGGGCATTTTCGGCCTGCCTGAGGCAATATGAAGAAATGTGTAATTTAAATAAAGTAAATAACATTTTTTTACAATGATTGGGACAAAACGTATAAACGAAAGGTAAATTCAGTGGTTGCAACGATAGCGACAGTGGCAGCACTGCTTGGGACATTAAATACAAAATTATTGAAACGAACAGAATTAATAAGCTGGAATTGTGCCAAGGTCAACCCATGACACACAAAACAGAGTAAACAAATTATGTAACGAACATCAGACCATATTACGTCAGAGCCTAGCCTAACGGTGGAATGCAGTTATATAACAAAAACAGTCTGCTGGCGTAGTGATACAAACAAAAACAATGAGAATTGATCATCCAACCACGGCGACTTCATAAAATAGCGCCGGTGGCCTATTCCCAGTCTGAATTCAATGCTCGCGCGAGTGGTACCTAAAAGTTCCGGAACGTAATTTGCGGGCCCGCACCTTAAAGAATGTGAATAATATATTTCAAAATATGATTTAAAATCAAAATTTCTTATTAAAAATGTGATTAACAGTTTTCTTTACAATATACAATTCGGTAAATATGAAATAAAGTGAAAGTGCGCACGGAAAGCGATGTGACGTCGTCTGGACTAGAATTCGGACTCGAGGCAGATAAGTTTTACCTGGATATACACAGCATTATCAAAATTTATTATATTTTTTCAGAAATCCAAAACAAATGGGGCAAATTAAATAAAATGGGAGTTTAAGGGGAAAATTTTAAAATGGGTAGTATGTGAGCGAGTGTGGGGGTTTTGTTTAATTATATAGTAAAATAAGAAGTGCTGGTTTCCGCTTTCAAAATTAATCCTAGGTTTATAATAGTTATTGATTTCTATTCTAAAGAGAGAATCATGCATAATAAATGTTGTTATTGTTTTTCTATAAGATCGCAAAAAGTAGGAGAAGGGAAGGGGAACACTTGTCTATATAACATTTGAAATTAGGTTACGGGCTATATTTTCATGTTTTCTTTTATAAAACCATATTTTAATGTGAAAATGAATTAAAATAGTTGTGATGGTAATTCAGTTGTATTTTCTTGAATAACCAGTTCTGCACTTCCCGGTTCGCTGATTCGAACCTTGGTAACTTTTCCTTACAGTTGGCAACACAAGATGGCGCCCGAAGAAATTATTTGGAAAGTAAACAATTAAATATAATAAAAGTAAAATCCCTTAGGTTTAATTAAATATCAATAAATAGCAAACAGTACAACTTGGGGTCAACAAAACTGTCTTTCTTGATGAAGACCCACTTGCCAATATCCGCTCTTCAGGTACGATGTGGGAAACCACTGTGCTCAAGACAGCATGTTGAGTGTATCGTCGATGCGAGGTAGTGGATAGTAAGTTTTCTTTGTCACGTTGTTCCAGTAGTCTATGCAGAAACATAACTCACTGTCTTTCCTCGCTACCAGCACTACTGGAGAAGACCAACCACTTGAAAAAGGCTCAATTATTCCCTCTGTCAATGTATTCTGTACTAACCGAGACATTTCCTCCTGCTTAGTTAACAGAGGTCTTCAAGGAGGTTGGCGAATCGATGTTGTGTTCCCTGTGTTGATGCGATGTTATACACTAGAGGTTCTACCCAATGACTGGCCCCAAACTCCAAAAGAATCTTTTAACTCAATAAAAACTATCTGAGTCCTTTTACCTCACCACTTGAGAGATCGTCAGAAGATCTCTTCAACAGTTCCTGAAGTTCCTCTGGTAATTTTGAAGTGTCTGAAGCACTGGATCTTCGTTGTATTATTTGTTGTGGCTACCCAGACCACAGGAGATCTTTTACCTAGGTGCGTATTCCTTTGTAAAGTAATAGTCTGATCCAAAAAATTCGCCACTCTTATCCAAAAAAATAGGTACATTTCGTATGGTACATTTTAGTAAACTTTTGGCAATTAGTATGCCTGGTGTGCTGACAGGCTGGGGTCCAAATATATAGCACTGGTTGCTCCTAGTATCTACCTCGGTTCTAACCATGATGAAATTTCTGGAGTTTGGCAGGATAGTTATGACAGGATTTATCACGTCCATTGATTTTTCTGGTGTATTTGTTGTGGAGAGCATTATTTCTTTTCCGATTCTCCTGTTTTTGAAGTTGACTATAAAAACATACACATTCATAATGCCCACCCCAAGAATTGCTTCATCCACAATGACTGCAACAAGTACTTGGTGATCAAACTCAAGTCAACCAAGGCATAGGTGTATCTCCATTTTTCCAAACACTTCTACAGGCTTTCCAGTAGCTGTTTGCAAGCTGCAAGAAATCCAGATGGGCTTAAGATTTTTCACCACATCAGGGTGCACTATGGAGACTGTGGCACCAGTGTCAACTGTAATAGAGGTTGGCCTTTCTTGAACGAATCTGGTAACTACCAAGCTTCCACTATTTTTCTGAAGTGTAGAAATTGGATATTGTCTAGGGGCTTCATTCCTCCAGTTAGTCAGCACACGCCCCGGTGTACTGACTACTGTTCGTTTCCCTGCTGCTGAATGCTGGACCAACAGTCTCGTAGGTGTCCAGGTTTCCCACATATATAACACTTCGGTCTTCTATCCTATCTTACTTTATTCTGTGATGCTGATCATTGGGCCTCTGTCACTTGTTTTTCTCTTCGTCGTCTATGCCAGTGTGATCTTTTAGTGTGCGCACTTTATGATTTGCCCAACTAGACACTGACTTTGTGGTCTCAAATTGTAAAGCATAAGTACACTATTCTGGTGTTTTGGAATACTCGTAATATTTGTTGTAGTTCACTATCTCTGACACCGTCAGTAAATGTTTTTGCATTGTAAACCTCATTCGAAAATCTTCTGGTGCTTCAAGATAGAGCAGTCTAATCACTCTATCAATGTGTGCTTCAAGTTCTTGAAGATTCTCCCTGGAATGTTGTTGTCTTGCCCTTAATTAAGAGCAGTACACATCTAGCAATTATTTATCACCATACTGTAATTCTAAAGTTTTTATCAATTCAGTGTAGGTGTTCTGGCTGTCAGGTGGCACTTACATAGTAGCTGTGCTGCAGGCCCTTTTAAACCAAGACTGACTGAAACTCCATTGTCTTTCTCCACCCAATTATGTGCACAAGCAGCGGCTTCATATTACTGAAGATACATCGCCCAATGAGTGCTTCCATCAAATGTTGGAGCCTTGATTTTAACTGCCCCAACTACAGGCAAATCGACTTTCTCTGTTTTCTTATTTTCTGTGTCTTTTTCTGTCTTTACCATTGGTACAGTCTGTTCAGCAATCTGTTTTGAAATGCATGGTTGTATTTTTATGAACTGCTCGACATAATTTTTAATTTGATCTCTTATATTTGCAGTTGAGTTTTGTACTTCACATATTTTATTTGACATAGGTTCTTCTACGGCAGACTTTTCTGTAGACATAGCTTCTTCCAGACTCGAGACAGATTTTTCTACTTCAGGTATTTTTAATGTTACTGATTCTTATACTCCGATATTCTAGTAACTTGTTTATTAAGTTCACATGGTAATAGACCCAGCTCTGCAGAGGTATGTTGTTGCATCTGCTTTTGCTCCTGTCTGCGCTTTGATACAGCTGTTTCGAGCTTATGTTTCTCATTTTGTCATTCTTCTGACTCAAGCAAGAGTGCTTTTTGCCATTCTTCTGTCTCTTCTCTTTCCTGTCTGCATTTCTCATCCTGTCGTTTGTCTGCTTCTTCTGCCTCCTATTGTCGTTGTTCCTCTGTCTGCAACAGCGGTGCCTGGAAATTTTCCATTATCTGGATGGCATCTATGTTTGCAGATAAATTACAAATTTCACTAGTCTTGTCAAAGGTTCTGTCTCACTTTTGACCCACTGTTATGACAGTCTCATAGATTTTCATGTGGTACAGTTGAAACAAAATACAGACACCAATGAAATCACTAATTACCAGCTTTAATGAGTCACAAATAACAATTTGAAATCAACTAGACACTCTCATACAGTAATTCAAGTTAAATTTGTCCACACACAATATAATGTCAACTATTAAGAGTTCTGCACTAATTATAATACAGTAATCACTTTCCACAACTGCTTGATTCACACTGAATAAATTACCAACTGTAACTAACTTCTAAGCTGGCCGCTGTTGCTTATGTATAGTCTGCCCAGAATAATTTTCCATTATTTTGGCAGTGTACCAGCATAATTTGCATAGTTTCAAGTACTAGAACAGTTCGGAATAGTACTATTCTACACAGCCTTGACAGAGGCGCTGTACCTGCTTGGCTAGCCAAGAGTCGTGTAGAACTGCTGTTCTGTTCTCATCTGTTCAAGAGTGTTCCGTAATTGTAACAATACTATTTACATATAATTTCTGTTCTTCATTTATTTTATTATACATATTAGCACCACAACCGGCTTTTGATCTTAAAAATCGAAGACCATATCTGAAATCATAAAAAAAAATACATTTAAAAACCTCCTTTGAACTGATCATTGATCAGAAAACAATTTTCTACAGAGTAGTGTTTTCTTTCCAAAAATGTGGGTGCATATTATACACAAATAATATAATTTATATCCCTAATTGTGTAAATGTATGTATATAACCATAGGTACAGGCAAGAAGTGGGCTAGTTGTCATATTTAGACTTACTACTCTTTTATAGAAACCTGTTGAAGCAGGTATCTCGTCATTGTTTCTGCAGTAGTTCATAATTCCTGGTTAGTGAATAAACATTGTGTACATTCATTAAGGTAGTAAGAACATTGTGCTCATCATACAAAGCAAAAGTTGATCATGTAGATGAAGATAGAATACATAGAAGAAGATAATTATAATGAGAGTGGCATTGTGTAAATTTTATTAAGTTTTAATACTGGTATATGATTAGTTTTGTCTCTTTGGTAAAAAGCTACATTTCTGGAGATAGACTAGTAGCTCATCCAATTTATTAAAAAAAAAGGATGTTTTTGTTGTTACTATTGAAATAATACATGATCAAGCCGGATGAATCATTCGATATTTTGAGTTCACCGTATGCAGTTTTATGCCAGTTTCACTTCCTAGGGTTTCTTCGTATATGTTTTTTTCTTTCAATTTGAAAACAATTGCTCTTGCACAATTGTTGTAACAAAAACCTCAGATTTGTAAGTTATAAGTTGTTTTAAATGTTGAAATAGTTGCTATTTGGTATTATGTGTTTGAAATAAATAACTTTGGCCAAGTACATTTCATTGACTGGACTGTAGAGTGTGTATTCAATAACAGTACACTATGTGATCCCTCTCTAGATATGGATCAAATGGAGGTTGTAATTAACACACACACACACACACACAGAACAGATGATGACCATTCCCATGCTCTGTTAACCATGAGTCTATTAACCATGCTGAATACTCTTGATGCTATAATGAGTATAGAAGCCTATGAGAAGCAATAGAGTTAACTGCTGATTGATTATCCAGTTGCACCATTCTTCAACAAGGAATTGCTTGTATAGTGACTATGTGAAGGATGCAGACATTATAGTGGGAAACAGAAGCATAAAATTATTATTTACCGTGATATTTCCAGAAAAACATCACAGACTGATGTGTGTAAAGAACATACAGAATCTTCTTATGTTATCAAGTATAAACAATCAGATTTGATAATGATTGAATAATAATAAAACAGTTCTAATGGCTTCTTGGCTAATACATAATTTTACTATATCATCCTATATAAAGATGGAGAAGCACTAATAGTTTGGTAAGTGTGATCATCAAAGTGGGTGTTGGTTATAATTTGAAAGGAGAGAATTTATTAAAATTAGTATATAGTAATTTGTTGTGTACTGTTATCTGTAGTGTATAGTATATAGTGTATGTAGTATATCTATATAACATAGTGTTACGCGGTGCCGTGCTGGGCCCAAATGAACGTAACACAAAATACATTTAAAATAGTCGTAATATCTAACTTAAATACAAGGGGGGGGTGCATCAGAAAACAGTCAGTACCACTAACTAGTGAGCAGAGTCAACATGAACCCATTTATTTCAGAATGAACATCAGCCTCTTAATTTTATAAAATTATGAGTCAGCCAGCGAAGCAAAATCAATTACTGCATAAATCAGTTGCTGGATAAATCAATGCCAGTTTACAATATTGTTACGCGTTGTGCACAAGCTATAATCTATTCATAAAATTTTAACACCTTAATATATTACAAAGTTCTTATAAAGATATGAGTCTGCATTACACAAAGTAAGGAATTTAGTTCATTTTCTTTTCAACTAGCAGTCTGGCTCATGGTAATTAATTATTAATAGTGTCGCTTGGAAATCGAAGATGTGTCCTCTCGCAGCCTGCTGTCGCCAGTCATGCCGTGCGTGAACCTGTTGTAGGCACGTGTTTCTCCGCTGGTCCCATGGAGTGCTGTTGTGTATGTTCTCAAACGTAGGCCAAAGAAATACTGGAGCAAGTCAAAATTCTCTGGTATACGTGGACCCGGCCGTGGAACCAAGCTTTATGCTGAAAGTTCCAGAATCTTTAGTACAGCCTAACAGTTACTGCATGCGCACATTCACTCTCATAATGCATGATCACAATTTACAAGATCATAGTTACAACAATTACAAAATCACAGCTTCAATTTTATAATAAGTGACTGACATTTTAAACATTAAACATCTTTCTTATTCTGTTTTAACTGACTGACTGAAAGTAGTTTAACTCAAGAGGCTAACTGCTACAGACAAGTTACATCATGGTTGCTTACAACAAGTTACAGTGTTTTACATAAAATACATGCTTTTCTTTTACAAGCGTGACTGATGAATATAATTCGTCACTAGCATTGACTTATGGTGGCCAAGAATTCATAATTACCTTGGTAGACGCGGCTGCCAACGAAAAGTGCCCATTGAGGCGACCGCTGGTGACTCTGCTCACGGTCCGGTCAGGTGGTCGACTGAAATCAGCTCGCCGGGCGAACGGCAAAACGAGTTCGTTAGAAAGGAAGGGGGCGTGACGTCAGTGAAGGGCTGACCGATGCACGGATAATTATCTGTCACGCCACTATTTAAACTTATTTTTATTTAAATTAATGTTAACTGTTGCTGCATCCGGCAGGGATGCCGAATAACTGCAACGATAGAAAAAGTGGTACAAACAAACGTAATTATTTTAATAAAAGTGTTATTATAAGTTGTTTGTTTATTTATCTGATTTTTTGTAATTTTTTTATAGAACTAAAGACTGCTAACTTTGTTATCCTCATAACTATCTAGCTTGTCATTTTTCCATAGGAAAATATTTGTTCAATATAGTTTTACCAGCTGTGACATTTTGAAAAGGCACTTATAAGACACAGTTCTTCTTACACATTAGTACAGTTTATTCTTTAATACATTTTATAAAAGATTTTTTCAGATGAAGTAATTCTGATGGTTCTCAAGATTTCTTAGGACGTGTGTATGCCCTTACATTACAGTGTGTTCTAGTATTTTATACATTTTGTAAAAGAATACATTTGTAAAATACATTTTGTATTTTTTAAATAGGCACTTCTGCCATTTCATAAGATTTCTATGTTTAGGTGAGGATTTTTAAAATTGTGAAGTTATTTTTGTAGCGGGTCAAATTTTGTGTGTTTTTATTTTAACCGTTTGGGGCATATATTTATATTTTTATTTATTTCATTTTGGGCGGATTGTCATTGGGCAACGTATGTGTCAGTGTAACAGAACAGTGAAACAACGCTAGAAGACGCAGTTGTTGTTGAGGAATGCGGCGGAGCATTTGCACCTCCACAAAATTCCAAGAACTATGCGAGAGTGTGGCATTGCGCTCCCATGCGCACACCAAGCATGGGCGCCTACCCAAGCGTTGACAAAAAACCAAGATGGCCAGAGAGTGAAATTTTCATCATTCATTTGGTTTCACTACGGAAGTGTCGTTTAGACCACGCCCACTTAAATGACATCAGCAGAGCCAAGCCCAATATTAAGCTCTGGTCATCCACATATGTCAGCTCCATTCCCTATATAAAATGGTTACACGACAGCAAAGGAACAAGGAGCGACGACGAAAACATCGTGGCATGGAAGAACAACTTCCATGCAGGAACAGGTAGATGTACCTGTTACGTTCACAGCCATACAGTCGACATTAGTCAGAGACGCTAAGCAGCAGATTGTACAACAGTGTGTAGATGTAGTTAGTGAGCCGCGGGCCCCGGTCGGTCGAAACTTTCTAAATATGAATAACTCAGTGTAACACCGACGTATTACCGACCGGGACCCAAGGAAATAAGGAGTTTATACGGGAGAAGTGCAGTGAACTGAGGGCAAATTATTCAAAGTGACGCGAACTAACGAACGAAGCAACGTGTACCCGGGTGGTGTCTCGAGATACATACAGTTTTAAAGTAAAATGGGGTGTTTCAATTAAATGGTTCTAAATCGTGTGAATGTGTGTGTGAGCAGCTGGGCTGACCTGTATAGGGTAAGAAATATCTAAATGTAAGGCATATCTGTATCTATTTCAGAATTTGTTTCTCTCATGTTTGTGTCATAATGATTTTGATCCGTCTTAACAGTAATTAAAACTATTTGCTTCACTATAATTATGTGTTAGTCTAAGTTATTTCGTCATTACCATATTCTCATTTCTGTGTTAAAAATTCGTCTAACGTTCCGGAATCTTTCTGAGTTATTAATTGGGTGGGTCAGATTGCTAAATTGTCCGTTTTATTTAGGGTGGAGTGTAAAGGTTTTCGATATTTTATCCTATAAAAAATAATCGTGGCGACCTTGGTCTTCTGGAAAAATTTCAATAACAGGTAAGTGTTGTAATTGCGTGCAGGTAAGTCCTGGTAGTGATTTTATTTATTTTATATATTTAGGCCTCTTTTTTATTGTTACAAATGTCGACGCGCTGCCAGGATGTTCGTATATAAATTTTATAGGAACTAGACCTATTTTAATACACAGAAAATAGGATGTGGTAATGACGTATTTATGTAATATTATCGTATATAATTACGCTAAATAAGGTTATGTTTAGGTAGAGCGAGCGGGCGTTTACTTTTACGTATTAATAACTGTTTTCTGTATGGGGTATTTTGATTTAAGGGGACGTTATATAAAGGGTATGATATAAATAAATTTTGAAAATGACCGATGTACAAGATAAGAATAGACCTAACGCTAGCGTAGGGGTGGAAGAGAAAAAGGTGTCAATAGACGATCTGTTTAATCTAATGAAAACCATGTCTGAAAATATAAATAGCAATTATAAAGAGCAACAAATTGATTCAAATGTCAAATACAATAAAATGAATGACAGGTTTCACGAGTTGAAAAATGAAATACAAGAAATGAATAAATGTATAGAAAGCACTAACGAAACAATAAAAAACAGTTTAAATAAGTTAGAACAGAAGTTTGAGAAATTAGGTGACAATGTTTTAAATATGACAAAATGTAAAAATGACGAAATAGTAGACAATTTTGAGAGTATAGTGGGGGTGAAGAATAATGTAGAAGTAAATGATGAAAATATGATAACAAATAGTACTAATGAAAGTATAGAATGCAGTGATTATGAGATGTTAATGTGTGTCAGTGAGTTAGAGAGAGAGAGAAAAAATAATGTTGTAGTAGAGTGGGGACAGAGGGGAAATTTTCCTTTTATTATTTACGATGATTTAATGTGGTCACAAGAGTTTTTGAAGGGCAAGAGTCCCGTGTTAGTAGAAGATTTGAGTTTAGTTTATTTGTATAAGTTTATACCCTCTGTGCGGAATGATTTTATAAGTATGAGATGGTGTTATGATGAGAGTGATTTAAATAGAGAATTGTGTGTTGAGAGAGAGATAGAGTTATATGAATTAAAGAGAGATTATGAGGAGTTGAAAGAAATATTAGAAGTATATTTAAACCCGAATGATGTAATTGATAATACAAAAGTAACTAACCCGATATTGGAAATATTTACTGACGGAGAGTTAACAGAAATACTTAACGCAGACTTGGTGAATGATTATTATGGTATAACAGATAAATTGAAATTGTTTGGTTATGACACACAAGACAACAATATGTGTGTCAATACAATTGAAAAGTGTTATTTAGAACCAAGATTAATTTTTGACGATGGTGGCTGAACTAGAATATCAGTGTATAGACCTTGTTTGAATTTTATAAATTTCTGGTAATGACCTTGCTGATTTGGACATCTGAAGTGAGATACACTTGAACAGTTTTGACGTATATTTTGTAAATAATATTGAATTCATTTGTGTGTATTGTGAAATGTAATGTGTATATGTTTTAGAAAATGTTGTATTAATAATAATAATATTATTAATATTTTTGCACTCTAATTAAATAACAAAATAATTATGAAGACAATAGTTAATGATTTGTAGAATGTTGATAATAATGGAAATATGTTATTTTAATAATCAAATGAATATTTAATTTTAATAATAAATTGAATTAAATAAGTGGAGATGTTTAGATAGTGTGATTGAATATTATGTGTTTGAATTTTATAAGGTAATTAAATTGTTTGGTGAGATTTTGATTTAATAATAATTAATAAGTAAATAAATGGTAAATGGTTTATTTTGTGGAACATAATGATTAAAAATATATTAATAATAAATTTAGAATTTTTGAAAATCTGATTACAACACAGGATAAATTCATCATGATGATAAATAAAAAGAGTTAATGAAAAATTTTAAATAATAATGTTTATAAATATTTATATAAATTATTTAAAAGAGAATTGTTTGTTTGATGTATGCTAATAATCCAGGTTTATTGCTATTTGTGCAATCATTTTATTGTTGTGTGTTAGATATAGTTGTTGATAAAATGTATTTTCATTATGTGTGTAATTTTTTTTCTAAGCCAATCATTAGACGCCTGGCAGGCAATCAACATAATAGAAGTAAGTGTTGATAATGTATTACATGTAACTGTTCAATTTTGAAAGGTATCCATGGTGTTTTAATTATGTTAGGATATCAGCTGATCAACAATACCATGTCACTGGTATATTGGTTTGTAAATGTTACAAGTAATTAATGTTTAGTGTACTACAGATATTTTGAAGTAAAGATAAAAAGAATATGCAAATTAATAAAAGATAATTCATGGGTGATAAGTGTTTTATGGGACATGTAGACCTGTCCAAGTTGAATTAAAAGTTGAATGTGAAATGATGGAGATGAATATAATGTAATGCTGTTTTTGAGTTGATGTGATATAACAGGATTTTGTGAAATATAGATGTTGACACAGTGGTAATGGAGACTTTATGTAGATTTTGAATGATATATGGTTGTTTTTATAGTTAATGAGGTTATTTTGTGTATTTGTAGTAATGAAATGAGATTGAGAATTTTGGGGATGGCAATTTTGTATTAGAGGGTAGTGTAATGTAGGAGTCCGCAACAAGGGTTGGGACGGGATAGGGACCGATTGGCGCCGGAAAGGGTTACCTAGGGGGAGTCCAGGGACCAACATAAGGGAATGAGTTTTGGGAAGGAAACACGTATCCTATGTACAAAGGGTTAGAGAGTATTTTTTCATATATGTAGAGAAGGTGGCGTTTTGTGTTAAATGATAAGTTGGGGTTTAGAATGTCCTGATTAGTAGATATTTTTGATAGAGTTGGGTGTCTTGGGAGTTGCAGTTGATAAATATTAGAGTCAGGGGGAGAAAGTTTATATATGTATAGAAATCTCAGACAGAAAAACGAGAATAAATAATTTACATCACCCACAGTATATTAAGGTAAGATTGTTGAAAAGGCAGAGAGATTCATGATAAAGAATATACAATTGTTTATTTTTTTAACCAGTGACAGAATTTTGATAAAATTTGAAAATAATGTAAAGTTAAGAATTGTTTGTTTTAAATAATTTAAATGTCAAGTTGATGATTGATTATATTAATATTTTGTTTATTATAAATATTTTATGTTACTATGTTTTGTATTTCAAGGTAGGATATTACAGATATTTAAAGTGTTTTCAGAAATCATACATAACATATGTAGGTCAAGGGTTTTGGACTTGACCTAGTTATGATCAGCTGATGAGTTCATACACCTACTAAGCTTGTGTATAGTAGGAAGCCAATTGTGATTTGTTTGTTTAATTAATTCAAACCAATATTTGAATAATTTTAATAAATGTTATTTAATAAATAAATTTAATAAATATTTAATGAATAATTTTTTTGAATTTTAAAATTTTGAAAATTTTAAACTTTTTTGGAAAAAAAAAAAAAATTTTTTTTTGATTTTTCGCCTGCCAGCGAGTGAATATGTTGAGTAATGATTATTTTATTGTGTATGTATTAATGATGTTTCTTTTATTGTATTGCTTTATATTGGTAGGCTATAAATTGTTCTCATGCTAGAGTAAGGATGTATTTGTATTAATAGGAATGTTTAGGTTAAGTCATTGAAGCAAAAAGTTAGAAAAAACAGGAAGAGAATTTTTTGATAAAAGATTTTTTTTGAATTTTGAATTTTTTAAATTTTTGATAAATTTTAAAAGAAAGTTTTATTCTTATGTGTTATGGTAATATGTAATGTTAGAGTGTGTGAGCCCAGTATTTGCCAAAGGCAGCCCAGCTTGCAAAAAGGGGATCCACATCGGCGGAGGAGCTGGAATGATTTTAGCCAGGGATTGAGGATTTTTGGGGGTAGTATGTTAGAAGGCGAGGCGCGCGGTGGTGCGAGTCTGATCGATTTCTCGGTGTTGGGATCTCTTACGGAGAAGTCCAGTGATCTCGTTCAGATGAGTCCATGGTCACTGAGCCAGGGGGGTCGTTGGCACCAGTTCCTCACCAATCCTCTTCGGGGTTATCGATGAGATTTCTTCTGTCGTGGACAGCAGAATTCTCATCGAGGGGGTATTGTAGCGGGTCAAATTTTGTGTGTTTTTATTTTAACCGTTTGGGGCATATATTTATATTTTTATTTATTTCATTTTGGGCGGATTGTCATTGGGCAACGTATGTGTCAGTGTAACAGAACAGTGAAACAACGCTAGAAGACGCAGTTGTTGTTGAGGAATGCGGCGGAGCATTTGCACCTCCACAAAATTCCAAGAACTATGCGAGAGTGTGGCATTGCGCTCCCATGCGCACACCAAGCATGGGCGCCTACCCAAGCGTTGACAAAAAACCAAGATGGCCAGAGAGTGAAATTTTCATCATTCATTTGGTTTCACTACGGAAGTGTCGTTTAGACCACGCCCACTTAAATGACATCAGCAGAGCCAAGCCCAATATTAAGCTCTGGTCATCCACATATGTCAGCTCCATTCCCTATATAAAATGGTTACACGACAGCAAAGGAACAAGGAGCGACGACGAAAACATCGTGGCATGGAAGAACAACTTCCATGCAGGAACAGGTAGATGTACCTGTTACGTTCACAGCCATACAGTCGACATTAGTCAGAGACGCTAAGCAGCAGATTGTACAACAGTGTGTAGATGTAGTTAGTGAGCCGCGGGCCCCGGTCGGTCGAAACTTTCTAAATATGAATAACTCAGTGTAACACCGACGTATTACCGACCGGGACCCAAGGAAATAAGGAGTTTATACGGGAGAAGTGCAGTGAACTGAGGGCAAATTATTCAAAGTGACGCGAACTAACGAACGAAGCAACGTGTACCCGGGTGGTGTCTCGAGATACATACAGTTTTAAAGTAAAATGGGGTGTTTCAATTAAATGGTTCTAAATCGTGTGAATGTGTGTGTGAGCAGCTGGGCTGACCTGTATAGGGTAAGAAATATCTAAATGTAAGGCATATCTGTATCTATTTCAGAATTTGTTTCTCTCATGTTTGTGTCATAATGATTTTGATCCGTCTTAACAGTAATTAAAACTATTTGCTTCACTATAATTATGTGTTAGTCTAAGTTATTTCGTCATTACCATATTCTCATTTCTGTGTTAAAAATTCGTCTAACGTTCCGGAATCTTTCTGAGTTATTAATTGGGTGGGTCAGATTGCTAAATTGTCCGTTTTATTTAGGGTGGAGTGTAAAGGTTTTCGATATTTTATCCTATAAAAAATAATCGTGGCGACCTTGGTCTTCTGGAAAAATTTCAATAACAGGTAAGTGTTGTAATTGCGTGCAGGTAAGTCCTGGTAGTGATTTTATTTATTTTATATATTTAGGCCTCTTTTTTATTGTTACATTTTATTTGTACATAAGCATTATCACTACTTAAAAGTTCAACAACAACAAATTATTTTTAAGCAGAGTGTCATCTACTTTCACTAATGGTTGAGTGTAAGTGTTATAAAGTCTTGTATATAATATTTTCTGTATTTCAGACACTTTGAACTGGATCCGTCACAATCATTGAAAGAAAATTTTGAAGGCAAAGCTATTGTTGAATTTCCAGAGATATGTGTCATTCTTAAAGATCACAAAGAAGAATATGATATTATTACTGCAGGTATTCTAACAGACAAACAAGAACAGATTTCATGTGTGTGTGTGTGTGTGTGTGTGTGTGTGTGTGTGTGTGTGTGTGTGTGTGTGTGTGTGTGTGTGTGTGTGTGTGTGTGTGTGTGTGTCAGTAGCAAGGCATTGATTTGAAACTAAAGGAAGTGCTATAAGACCTCCGTCTTATGTTTTGACATGAGTTTATACTAAACAGCATTTAATTAAGCAAAAAATAACAGTGTATTCATTATATATTTAAAATTAAATAGATGCCAATTTTGCTTATGAAAATATAAATTGAATACATCATCATAAAAAGATAGTTTTCACTTCCAAACAGTTCATACAGCTTCAGTTTTCATGGTGTCGAATGAATGGATTAGCATAGTCTTAGAGTAAAGTTAACAGCAGGGGCTCCCGACCGGTGGAATGCGTACCACTAGTGGTATGCAGAGGGATCCAAGGTGGTACACAAGAAGACCTAGCTAGGAAAAAGTATTTACTTAAAAAAAAAATAATAAAAATTTATGTTCAAAATAACAATAAATTTTCATTGGACATGATTTAAAACGAATACCCTTATAAAAACACAACCTAAACACTTTGCAGTAATATTTCATTTGAAGTCTGCTATTTTGTTTTCTTTATTTGCATTTGTTTACTTACCGCCTTATCACATTCCTGGACGGGATTTCTCTGGCATGACGAACAACCAAAAATAGTTTAGAACCAACCTGAAATTAATTTTAAAAATCAGTTTCCGGTTTGTAAAGTCTATGTATTAGATTTAAATAATTATACATAACTAGTAATACTACGATATACGATTCATGTTGTATCAAGTTTTTTATTGAGAAACCCCCAATAACCTTTCTTTAAGCTCCGGTAGTACTCGAAATGAACGCGGATGCCCAAAGTGGTATGCGGGTCCAGAAAAGTTGGAAACCGCTGGCTTACATTATGGTCACTTCCACTGCTATTGAATAACACAAAACTTGATCGTGTTTCAGTTATAAACAAGATATTAAACAAAATATGTATTACACTATTGAATTCTCAACAGTAAAAATCCATATTACCACCATTTTATTGCGGTACGTAATCATAATAATAAAATGGAAACGTAAACATTACATAATTGAGATATGCTTGCCTGCCACAAACGATATATTTTCTCTCATACATGATTTAAATTAAAGTGAAAAAATATAGAATTTTGTTAAAGTTAAATGAAATGTTTCCATAGAAACTATTTCTTTGTTGTCAATAACGTAGTACACATATAAAACGTATAAAAATTTACCTCCTCCATCATCACCATTTTAATTTGTAAAAAAAGTACCCCCTCCCCCTTCAACTACCCTTTTCATTTATAGATATTTCATCTACCTTTCTACAGTAGATTATTTTGACCTTCTTTTCAGGATACTTTATTTATCAAAATTAAGCACTTTACTCTTGTTAAAACGTAAAACGTTGCAGGTAAACTACCCCTTTCCCTTAACCGATCTTCACCAAAAACAATAGGCCTTGAGTCCTTTACAATTCATGGCTGTATGCAAAAAATTATTTGATTCTGTTTGAATTTGCGGCTGTTATCGTTTGCCATAGAAAAAATTCTACACACAGACACTTTTCGAAAAATGACTTTTTCATGTTTTCAAGGTAGTACAATCAGAATCTGCTGTTACCTTGAACAAGATTTTTTTTGGCATGGCCATACTTCCATTTCCTTATGGAACATGGAAGTAAAAAATGACTTTTCTTCATGTTTTGAGGGTAGTACAATTAGAATCAGCCCTTATCTCGAACGCGATTTTTTTCGCCATCACCATACTTCCATTTCCTTATGCAACATGCAAGTAAAAACAGTATCAAACTCATGGAACAACTAAAGTTTCGGTATGGAGAACCATACATCACTTCCAGGTTCTAAGATTTATATTTAAAATCATTTTTGAAATGAAATATTTCCATAGAAACTACTCATGTTAGTGCACTCAATTTTCACTGATGACGGCAGTTGATAGCACTGCTGAAATGTCTGGTTTTATAGAAAACATTGGGCCATGCCAAACAGCCCGGGAAGGAATTTTAACAACAAACTACTTCTTTGTTGCCAATAACGTAGCACACATGACATAAATAAAAATTATCCCTTCCCCCTTCAACTGTCATTTTCATTTATAGAAAATTACCCCCAACCCCTTCAACTAGCTTCTACATTTAGAGATATTTCATCTACATATCTACAGTGGATTATTATGATCTTCTTTTCAGGATACGTTATTTATCAAAATTAAGTACTTTAGTTCAAACATAAAACGTTGCAGGTAAACTACCCTTTCCCTGTAACCGATCTTCACCAAAATCAATAGGCCTTGAGTCCTCTACAATTCAGGGATGTATGCAAAAAATTGTTTGATTGTTTGAATGACTTTTCTTCATGTTTTGAGGGTAGTACAATTAGAATCAGCCCTTATCTCGAACGCGATTTTTTTCGCCATCACCATACTTCGATTTCCTTATGCAACATGGAAGTAAAAACATAAAAGTAAACTAAGATACACAATTATATTCCTTTAACGTATCAAACATGTATACAAACATTTCCATTGATGAAACTATGAGTATTATAATACAGTAGGGTTCCGACTATCCGGCCTAATGTGGCGGAAAGGCAGACCGGATAACAAAAAAGCTGGATAGGCCGGAGTTCTATAATTACTCACTTCCTGCCCCACCCATACCATTAAAAACACCAAAACTCGCTCTTATTCATATTTTCTGATCTCTTAGTACAAGCCAGTATTTTATAAATGTTTGTTATGTACTGTACTGTATGTTTTAAAAATTTATTACAGAAAAAGGAAGCCCTGCATATTTTAAGATAAATTTGATAATGACTTAACTTAATTGCAGGAAACATAAAATGATGTACACTGTACAGTATGAATACATACAATTTAAAAATAAACAAAACATTAACGTAAAACATAGCCCTAATTCTTAAAAAGTCGGTATGGAGAACCATACATGACTTCCATGTCCTAAAATTTATATTTAAAATCATTTAAATATTAATTAAATAAGTGGATGCTTGAGTTCTGAAGAAATTAGGTATCAGCTAAAATGGTACCACCATGTCAGGCGGATTAAGACTATCCTCAACCTTCATGAGGAAGGACTGTACTTTTGGATAAAATGTCTGTAGGTCAAACGAAGAGCTAGCTAAAGGTAGCTGCGATCTGATTCCTGTAATGAAATTAGACTCTCGCTGCGAGGGGCCGAGGGATGTCTATAGTGTTATCAAAGTCTTTCCTGTCAATATTATACTAGTCATTTTGCTTTTTTAAAATCAAGTCTTGATTTCTTTCTTTCCATTTGTCTTCTGAACGACTATTCTGGTCACCCGTATAATTATAAATTTCTCAGCAAAACATTTCTTCCTTAATACGTTTGTGTCTCCTGTTTAATATCCACCATTCTGATCCATGTCATAACGCTATATTCCACACAGGCTAGTAAATAACTAGCCATCAGGGAGGTCAAAATATTTTCAAGGAGGGGCAAACAATTTTCCAAAGGAGAAAAATATTTATATATTTTTCATGCATACACACATGCACATATTAGTTTATAATTCTCATATCATAATAGAAGTAAGTACACATATTGTATTAATTGCTTTAATACAACAACACTGCCCAGCGATCCACATGAAGCAAATCGATGTCCATCTTTTCGGCTTGCACGCGTTGTGTTGGTGTGGGTTTCGGCACTTTCCATTTAAAAAGCGTGCAAACATAAGAAAATAAACATGAGTGAGGCCAGAAATAACGCGAATTTTGTGTGTGTCCTGCCGGCCTTTTTATTACGGTAATCACAATAATAAAACTTTGGAAAAGTAAACATTACATAATTGAGATATGCTTGCATGCCAGGAACGATATATTTTCACTCATACGTGATTTAAAATAAAATGAAAAATATAGAATTTTGTTAAATTGAAATGAAATGTTTCCATAGAAACTACTTCTTTGTTGTCAATAACGTAGTACACATATAAAACTTATATAAAAATTTATCTCCTCCATCATCAACTACCATTTTAATTTATACAAAAAATTACCCCCTCCCCCTTCAACTACCCTTTTCATTTATAGATATTTCATCTACCTTTCTACAGTGGATTATTATGACCTTCTTTTCAGGATACTTTATTTATCAAAATTAAGCACTTTACTCTTGTTAAAACGTAAAATGTTGCAAGTAAACTACCTCTTTCCCTTAACCGATCTTCACCAAAAACAATAGGCCTTGAGTCCTTTACAATTCATGGCTGTATGCAAAAAATTATTTGATTCTGTTTGAATTTGTGGCTGTTATCGTGTTTGCCATAGAAAAAATTCCACACGCAGACACTTTTTGAAAAATGACTTTTTTCATGTTTTGATGGTAGTACAATCAGAATCTGCCATTATCTCGAACACGATTTTTTTCGCCATGACCATACTTCCATTTCCTTATGGAACATGGAAGTAAAAATGATTTAAACTTATTTTACTGTTCACTGATAAATGATTACACAAATGTGAAAAGGTAGGCCTAAGATAAAAGAGTCAAAACTTACAGTTTTTAGTTTTTGAAAAAGTCCTTGATAGATGACTACTTCTCCCTTTTAGCCCTCTTCCGCGACGCAATTCCCTGTACTTACGCAACCAGATGATATCAGCTGGCATCGCTTCCTCCTGCTGACTAATGTACTGCAGCGCTGCCTCGATCATCTTGAACCCTTCCAAATGTGGAGTGAGATTTTTCCTGTCATCTAAAGTTGCCTCCTTCTCCTCTTCTATTTCTTCTCCCTGTGTTACCATTTCCTCAATATCGTTGTCAGTTATTTCATCAACTTTGTCATTTGCCATCCATTCTCTAATGTCCTCTGCATTGACATCGTCACAGCACGGTACTTTTTCCAGCAACAAAACAAGTTTATCGTTTTCATCTTCCACTTCGGTTCCACACACAGGTTCAAGGTTGAAATGTCCACCTTCATGGTCCAAAAGAATCTTCCCATGCTTCGGCCAACCACCTTATGACATCTAGCATGTCAATCTTTTTCAGAGTGGTTAAGTAGTCTTCATTATTATCAGTCTCTGATATCAACAAACTTAGAAGACGCCGGCAATACTTTTTCTTTAGCATTTCAAGGACGCCCTGGTCCATCGGCTGGCAAACAGCCGTCACATTGCCTCGTAAAAATAAAGATTTGATGTCTCCATCTGTGAGTTTGTCAGTGCAAAGGTGTGTTGTCAAGAATTAGCACAGCTTTTCTCGGCAAATTGTTGTCTTTCAAATGTTTTTCTACAGTTGGTACGTATTCATTTTGGAACCAGATTTTAAAGATATCTGAATTCATCCATGCTTTCTTTTGATGTGTGTAATATAGACGTATTGAGTCCTGATTTTCCAGTTTTTTTTAAAGCTCCAGATTTCTTTGATTTTGCTCTTAAAGTCAGCCTAAGCTTGTGGTTGCCAGTTGCATTACTGCAAGCCAAGATGGTGACTCGTTCCTTGCTTTTCTTGTATTCTGGTGCAGCGGCTTCTTTTTTTTTATGCAAACATTTTTCTAGGGAGGATCTTATAATTTAAACCGGTCTCATCGCAGTTGTAGAACTGCTCCCCAGAAATTCCCTCCTTTTCAATAAGCTTAAAAAGATAGTCTTTGAACAAAGGCACAGCCTCTTTATCAGCAGATAAAGCCTCCCCACTTATGGTAATATGGCGAATACTGAATCGTTTTTCCCACCGATCTAACCATCCATCACTGGCAGTAAATTCTGAATCTTCTCCTTCTATTTGTCGCTTAAATTGCAATGCTTTTTCCTGCAATATTGGCCCAGTAACAGGCAAGCCTTTTCCTCTTAAGTGTTCATGCCACAAAAATAAAGCTTCCTCAACTTCTTTATGTGTACCTTTCAGCATGATTTTTCTTACTTTCATTCCACTTCCACTAGCTTGGGCAGCACACCACTTTTCAATTTCTGCTCAATTTTTCTTCCAGTCACCAACTGTACTTTTCCCATCTTGTAACTCTGAAGCATTAGTTTTTGTTGTTAACCCAGAGTCCAGTTGTTTTATAGCGTGTAGTTTCTCCTCCATAGTCACTACAACCTTTTTTCATTTATCACCCATTTCATAATCTTCAATAAAAAAAACAATGAAGCACACCAAAAAACAATTTACAAACGCAACCAGAAACAGTGGCAAACGTATTCTGCACTTGTTGACATCCGATACACAACTGACGAAACAATGAGCAGGTAGCAGGCCGGGGGGAAATCCGCGCTTTTCATGTCGCAACTTGTGTTTTGCACACAGCACGTAGGTTCAAAAATAGGCCGGATAGTCAAGAGTCTACTGTACTTAACTGAAAACAAATAATGAAAATGGAACATACATTAAGTAATAACTAATACTTCAAAAATTATTTTCGATATAATAACAAACTATACTGTCAAACAGATGGTCTAGCTATGGGAGCCCCAACCATTATATCAGAAATCTTTCCATAAAAACTCAATGAAGAGATAATAAAATTGAATGACCAGTTAGGAATACGTTCGATAGATTGATAATACTCTGTACATATCCCAAAATAATGGTACAAACATGACTAATATATTCAACTCGATACACAATTTACATTCCGAAATAAAATTCACATTAGAATAAGAATCTAATAATAATTAAATTATTTAGACATAATAATAGACAAAACTTAAACGGACAGTGAATACTCAGTATACAGAAAACATTCTCAAACTAAGTTAATAACACCAAATAACTAACCATCCCAACATAAAATGGCAGTATTTAATTCCGTGAAATACCGAATGCTTAGGATACCATTAAATGACACGAAACAAAGAAGGAAATTTTATCAAACAGATAGCAATTGAAAATGGATACAAGAAAAACTATTAATAAAGTAAAAAATAAAATAAATCATAAACTCACTAAACAAATACTCAGTAACACTACATCTAAAAATCCACCTGCTAATGATAATATAAAATATACAACCTTGACGATTTTAAATATATCGAAAATCGCACAAATTACAATTTTTAATTTTAATAAGTAAGAGTATCATACACCCTTACCTATACCCAGATTCCTGAATCAACTTGAAACTTTCCAGTACCAACACGCCAAGAAAGGTATTAAGTAAAGAATAATAATAATAATAATTACTTTAATTATTATAAATGCGACTATTTAAATAAAGAAATCCCTAAGTCATAATAAAGTAAACATAAAGTATTTACATTCTAATTAATGAATAATTAATAATATATAAAGTACGAACTATTTTCTTAGTGCGTAAATACGCACCAGCTTACTAAGCCTCGCCCCTAAACGATACGCGCATTCGCCAGTAGAACTTCGCCATGACAAGATGTGAGTTTTGGTGTTGTGTACATACACGTAAGTGTATGTCCTTAAAAGTATATCCAGCGTGAGATGGTTTTATTGTGAATAATGTAGTGTGTAGAGTTAGTGAGAATACATACAGAAAGAAAAAGGTAGCCAACACATCTCTTTTTTTTTAAATATAAAATGTAAGTGTAAGATAGGTAACTACTAGACTTTAGTACTGCAAAGTGAGAACTATAATTAAAGTAAAAAATGTGAACTACAAAAGTCTGGACCAAGGAAAGTGAAACTACAACAGTTGGAACTTCAAGTAAACAACCGATCTTCGAGAGCAGAAATAATCAACCCGATGTAGATTCACCAGGAACAACGTACTCCACCCTTAGAAGACGACAGGAGATGCCCCAAGGATACAACAACAACCTCATATGAAATTCAGGTGATATCAAACCACAACTTTTGTAAATTTCGCCTTAATAAAAGAAGTAACAAAGAACTTTAAAGAACTTTAGCAATGTAAAGAACAAATTATCAGATTTGTAAATTTTGTAATGAAGTAATAGTAACCGCAATGTATAGATAAATGTAAGATAATAATGTAGAGTATCACCAATATTATTCTTCAAATAAAATATGGTTGAAGTTTTGATAAATTAATTATTTTGAGAAAGTTGAGACCCGGATCCGTGGTATTAAAACTAACATCTATATGAATAAATTTTGAGATAAAACGAATAATATACTTGAGATCTTTGAAGCAGTAAAAGCAGAATTTACTAAAATAACTTTTCTTTAAAATGAAGCATAATATTTGAATAGCAATAAAGAGATGTTTTCGCCAACACCTAGTGAGTGAATAAGTTTATGCAAACCTTGTCAATTTCCTATATCATAATTGTTTTGTAATTTGTTGGTAAGTATTTTTACTAACAACGGCAGCTAGTTTAATTTACTGGTAAAGAATTGAACTAGTTCCCGACTTTTGTGTTGTCTTAACAAGGGAGACGTCACAAAACTCCGCCACTCTGCTATTGTAAAAATAATTTACTCTGCTATTGTAAAAAAAAAAAAATTTAATTAATTGTGTACAGAGTGTCACATACAGAAAATTGCGCCACATAATTATGTTGCTGTGGTTGTGTCAGTTTATAATTCGTTAACGATAACTAGGACAAACATAAATTTATTCACTCATAAATAAACAAAAAAATAAATGAGTAAAATTTTAATTATGTAATAATAATATTGGTATCGCTAGTTTGGCGTAATAAGCAAGTCATAGCTGGTAAGTATTCAATTCCAAACCAGTCGGTTCAAGTTAAATACATGTTGTGGAATGTAAACTCTCCCCTTTGTAAACACCCCTCTCATTCATAACCCCTCCTCCCCATAAGAAAACAAAACCATATTAGACAAGCTCTTTCCTGTTTTGTATTGTCCTGAGTTACCACCCTACGCAACTCGACGACACCCCAAAACAGCTGACCCTTTGTACTATTGTTAAAGCAATGAACTTTCCGTATATGAAATTTCTCTCTACAAAATGGTATTATCGTTTTGTTTTGATTAACTACATATGTCAATATTGAGAATTTAATTGTTGTGAGATAAGTTATGTTGATTAATTAAGATAAGATTGCATATGGAAGCTTAATATGAAATAAGATATATATGTGTATGTGTTTAAATGAATTAATGTTAATTATTTTAAACATTGAGAAAACGAATTAAAGTAAGTGACATAAGATTTGTCGTTCGTAATACGTCGTGTATTTAAAGTTGTTATTATCAAAAATGGCTCAATTTAACCCCGATTTGTTGTTGAAAGACGAATTAAGTTATGAAGCATTATTGCGTGGTCTTCCCTACTCTAATGTAACTGTCGCGGAACTTCGCAAGACGTTACGTGAAAATAAACCGGACAAACCCTCACTAGTAAATCATTTGAGTGTTTTAGATTTTGCATACGAAAAGGAAACGTGTTATCATAAGTATACGGAACTAACGTCGATCGCACAAACCCTGCGTGATGAAAAATCCCCGCAGTAATTTTACGCACCACCCAAAGAATCGAGCATCTAACCCGCCGTATCACCAATTTGTTGAACTGGCCAGGTGATAAAGATACCCCTCATGATGTACAAAAATTCGCCGAGGAAGCATTACAACAATTATCCGAGATAATGCGAGAATTACGTCGACGATCCCAATCGTTTAGATTAGACGAAATCGAAGAAGCTATGACGAAATTAAATATTTCACCTACCCAATCCCCGACTCAGGAACAGCCAAACGGTACTGCAAAACTTCAGATTCTGCAGGAATCAAATATAAATCCATTCAAAGAACGGTTAACTGGTAGTCAAGTAAATATTCAACCAGTAAACGTTACGTCACTCCCTAATGAACTAGAAAATATGACCAGTACCTACGAATTACCTTCTCACTTGCGGACTAATCAACCTGCGGAAAAACCTAGAATGATGGGTCAAATAAATCTAACTCCCGAGCTCTATGGAAAAATAACCCACCCTGTAGAAAGTATTTTGTCCGATATACAAATCACTGATGGGCTGAATATTACAAAGCTGCTTGATTTTATCAAACACATCTTACAAATAAAGGAACTGCAACAACTAAGAGATAACCAGATTTTGCAAGTTATTTTACCTAAGTGTAGACCTCCATTAAAAGATAGAGTGTTAGAATCTCTAAGGTATAATCAATCGGTAGAAGAACTTCACACCACACTAATAAGACATTTCATTCCCACTGGTATCTACGAAGAATTGAAGCGAAACTTAGTACTTCGTGCACAAGGCACATACGAGAGACTAGCTCATTATATTTCTGAGGTAAGAGAATCTGCTTTATTGCTACAAGTTAAATGGAGTGAACAACAGTTAGTAGACACTATCTTAGTAGGACTATCCCCCGAAGAGCGATCTCGGCTAGCACTCGTGAAGCGACCTACCACTTTCACCGAACTAGAACTATGTTGTATACATTCGTCCGAGGTCTGGTATTCTGACCAGAATAGAAGTGTTTCTATGTCCCAGACTCAACACAGACATTCATTCCAAACTAGACCAATTGGAAATGATACCCGAAACTACCGCGATAAGCGATTCGTAAGTACACATAAAACCCAAAACTATCCCCATGTTTCATACTCTAAACCAAAACCCCGACAACCTACGAGCGAAGTAAATGTGGAAAGAAGATGTTATAACTGTGGAAAGGCCGGTCATATTAGCAAGTTATGTAAACAAAAGCGCTATCAACAGAAAACCGACCAATAAAAAATTTGTGAAGCTGGAAGACCGAAAATCCTACGTCTTCCGAAGCACCAGAAGGAAAGGTAACAACAATACTAAGCGTCAAATAAAGATAAATAAAAATAAACGCAGAGACCCTTATTTAACAAGATTTATCGAGAAGTGCAACTCTATTGGTGCATGTAAAACAAGTATATGCCAACTACCCTATGTACAGATAGACCTTGGAGCAACGAAAACCCTTGGTTTAATTGATTCCGGATCTACCCGTAGTATAATTAGTAAACAGTTAGCCACCTTATTAGCTAATCATAATCTGATTAAACGTAGCCAAATGGTGAACATAAAGTGTACCACCGCAAATAAACAAAATCTAAAGATATCGCACAGTATTACGGTGAAATTAAAAATAAAGAATTTTACTTGGTATATTCCCCTACTAGTAGCTGAAGAGTTAGGACAAAACTTAATATTAGGCGCGGATTTTATAAGAAAAACTGCTTTAATCCTTGATATATATGCAAAACAATATTTCTTCAAATTTGATCGTACTCGAAAATATCAGTTCGACTCCGAGTTAAGTAACGACGCTATTAGTGAAACCGCAACTATTCATTCAGAGCCTCATGAATCGAGTCTAAGTCATTTAAAAGGAAATGAGAGAATAAGAATCCAAAAGTTAATAAAAGAATTTTCTGCTGTACTCACCCCCAAGTTAGGATTAACCCATTTAATCGAATATAAAATAAATCTTAGTGACAACAAGGTAATACGACTGCACCCATACAAATTATCTCCGCCCAAGATGGAAATCATGAGAAACCACATTAACAAACTCCTTGATCAGCACGTCATTGAACCCTCAACGTCTCCATATTCATCGCCTGCATTCCTAGTACCAAAAGGAACTGACAAACATACTGACTAGTCGTGGATTATAGACAACTAAATAAGAGTATAGAATTTGAATCGATACCACTGCCAGACATACACAGTGCGTTTCACTATTTTACAAGAGCGAAAATCTTCACCATAATGGATCTCAACCAAGCATTCCATCAAATCCCACTAGCTGAGGAATCAAAACATTTAACTGCTTTTGCTGTCCCATTTAATCTATATCAATTTACGAGAGTACCATTCGGTATATCACAAGGAAGTTCAGTATGTAGCCGACTGTTAGAAAAAATTTTCCATGACCTTAAATTTAAATTTGTATATCATTATCTTGACGATATAGTAGTATATAGTGAGTCAATGGATCAACATATTGATCACTTGCGTGAAGTATTATCCCGGTTAAAGAAAACCGGACTGACCGTAAACCCGAGTAAAGTTAATTTCGCAGTAAAACAATTCTCCTTCTTAGGTCACATAGTATCAGCCGAAGGTAAGGTTACCATCGATCCAGAACGTACACGCGCAATCCGAGAATTTTTACCTCCGAGAGACGTCAAAGGTATAGCTAGATTTTTAGGTATGATTAATTATTTTCATAAGTACATACCCCACTTAGCGGATATAGCAGCCCCATTGAATGCCTTAAGAAAGAAAGGAACGAAATTCGAGTGGACTACTCAACATCAAGAAGCGTTTGAAACACTTAAAGAAAGCATTATATCCCCACCTGTATTGCAGTTAGCGGATTTCAGTAAACCATTTATCGTACAGACCGATAGTTCAAGTGTAGCATTAGGAGCCGTAATATACCAGGAAATAAATAATACTCGACTCCCGATCAGCTATGCATCCCGTACGTTGACTGAACAAGAAAGGAAGTTCTCAGCCTACGAACTTGAATGTTTAGCCGTAGTATTCGCCTTTGATAAATTCAAACCATTTTTGGAACACAAAGAATTTTTACTAGAAACCGATAATCAAGCTTTATCATGGTTATTGAATCACCCAAAACAGTTAGGTCGTATCGGAAGATGGGTGTTAAGATTAAATTGCTACAAGTTCAAAGTGCAACATATTCGTGGTACTCAAAATGTAGTAGCCGATACTCTATCCCGCATGTTCCAACTACCCAATACAAGATCTGGAGAAGACAAGATTGAAACCACTACCGTTAATACACTAATTACTAACTTTCCCCTTGCATTTAAGGATATAGCATATCACCAACAACAAGATCCGAAATTGTGCAAAATAATCGAACAAATAGAAAAAGGAAATAACTCTGACAAATATATCTTGAGTAAAAGAGTACTTTGTTTTAAAAAGGCAAACGGAAAATTACTGAGAATAATCGCCCCGGAAATAATCAAACCCATGTTAATGGAGTACTACCATTCATCGACAATTGGAGCTCATATGGGAATTAGGAAAACTATACATCGTATTCGCAAGGAATACCACTGGGAAAACATGAATAGTGAAATAAAAAAGTTCGTGAAAGAATGCGAAATTTGTGCCCTGAGCAAACCAGCAAGAACCAGTCAAGTCGGAAAATTAATCTCCGAAATACCTACCACTCCCTTCTCGAAAATATACATAGACTATTCTGGACCTTATCCCCGCTCTAAATCCGGAAATACTATGCTGTTAATTTGTGTAGACTCATTCACTAAATTCGTGTGGATGTATCCTATGCGTCGTGCATTAGCATCTACGACAATTAAAATTCTACAAGAACGACTATTTAAAGACTATGGTACACCTTTAAGCTTAATATCTGACAATGGACCCCAGTTCAAGTCGAAAGAATTTAACGACATGTGTTTTAAATTAGGTATAAATCATATTACCGTGACCGAGTACAGACCGCAAGGAAATATAGCAGAAAGATACTTGCGTAACTTAAAATCAGCATTAATATCTTATCATGCTAAAGACCAGACAACCTGGGATCAAAATATTTCGTGGATACAATTTGCATTCAATTCAGCGTATCATGAAGGTCATAAATCAACACCATTTGATTTGCTGTACAAGTACAAACCCAACCATCCTTTAACCACAAAGTGGAAAATCAATGAGTTATTACCCCGCAACGTAAATGGGAATAACATACGAAAAATATGGAACGAAGCTCGTGCAAATTTGAGAGCTAATTTACAAAAATCAAGGAAGTATCATGAGAATAATAATAAACAAATAAAGTATAAAATAGGTGATTTAGTAATGTATAAACTCATCCTATGAGTAAAGCAGTTGATAGGACCACTTCGAAACTATCATATCGATGGTGTGGCCCCTACCAAATTCATAAATTCATCACCCCCGTTACTGTAGCTCTGTACGAACCCAATACAGAAAACTACGTTCGCAGAAGCCATCTGTCTCAAATAAAAAAATGTTTTTCGTGTCAAAATACAGAAGAAAGACTACGAGAAAGATAGAAATCCTAGAATACTATTTAAGTATTAAGAATAAAATATAGTGTATATACTTATACCGAAAATAGGATAAGATTGTGCAACATCCTATACTATAGGTAACTATAAACTCAAAACCCCCTCGTACGAATACTAGCGAGGCCTGATCAACCTTAGCTAATGTCCTGCGAGAATGATATTATACATGAGAAATCTGATGACAATGATAATGAAGATGAAGAGAGAGAAAGAAAGAAAGAAAAATAATCCTTAGCGCTGTAAACTAAAAGTAATTCTATTGTTCTTACAATACGTGATTATTATTAGTAACATACTCATGAGTATAACTCCGTAAAACGAGTGACCAATTCAAGAAAAAACCGGTAGTAGATGTAAGAATTAAAATAAGGTAGATTTACGTTTTGTGTATTTTATATAGTAGATGTAGTAGAATTTAGATGTGACATAAGTGTAAGATAATCAATTGGTGAATAGAAATAATCTGAGAGAGAGAAATTTCAGTATGAAATTTTGTGTCCAAATATAAGTGTTTATTAGATTTTCTATTATTATTCCACCCCCCCCCCGTCTTTCATAGTTAAGTGCAGGAGGATGTGACGATTTTAAATATATCGAAAATCGCACAAATTAAAATTTTTAATTTTAATAAGTAAGAGTATCATACACCCTTACCTATATCCAGATTCCTGAATCAACTTGAAACTTTCCAGTAGCAACACGCCAAGAAAGGTATTAAGTAAAGAATAATAATAATAATAATTACTTTAATTATTATAAATGCGACTATTTAAATAAAGAAATCCCTAAGTCATAATAAAGTAAACATAAAGTATTTACATTCTAATTAATGAATAATTAATAATATATAAAGTACGAACTATTTTCTTAGTGCGTAAATACGCACCAGCTTACTAAGCCTCGCCCCTAATCGATACGCGCATTCGCCAGTAGAACTTCGCCATGACAAGATGTGAGTTTTGGTGTTGTGTACATACACGTAAGTGTATGTCCTTAAAAGTATATCCAGTGTGAGATGGTTTTATTGTGAATAATGTAGTGTGTAGAGTTAGTGAGAATACATACAGAAAGAAAAAGGTAGCCAACACATCTCTTTTTTTTTAAATATAAAATGTAAGTGTAAGATAGGTAACTACTAGACTTTAGTACTGCAAAGTGAGAACTATAATTAAAGTAAAAAATGTGAACTACAAAAGTCTGGACCAAGGAAAGTGAAACTACAACAGTTGGAACTTCAAGTAAACAACCGATCTTCGAGAGCAGAAATAATCAACCCGATGTAGATTCACCAGGAACAACGTACTCCACCCTTAGAAGACGACAGGAGATGCCCCAAGGATACAACAACAACCTCATATGAAATTCAGGTGATATCAAACCACAACTTTTGTAAATTTCGCCTTAATAAAAGAAGTAACAAAGAACTTTAGCAATGTAAAGAACAAATTATCAGATTTGTAAATTTTGTAATTTTGTAATGAAGTAATAGTAACCGCAATGTATAGATAAATGTAAGATAATAATGTAGAGTATCACCAATATTATTCTTCAAATAATATGGTTGAAGTTTTGATAAATTAATTATTTTGAGAAAGTTGAGACCCGGATCCGTGGTATTAAAACTAACATCTATATGAATAAATTTTGAGATAAAACGAATAATATACTTAAGATCTTTGAAGCAGTAAAAGCAGAATTTACTAAAATAACTTTTCTTTAAAATCAAGCATAATATTTGAATAGCAATAAAGAGATGTTTTCGCTAACACCTAGTGAGTGAATAAATTTATGCAAACCTTGTCAATTTCCTATATCATAATTGTTTTGTAATTTGTTGGTAAGTATTTTTACTAACAACGGCAGCTAGTTTAATTTACTGGTAAATAATTGAACTAGTTCCCGACTTTTGTGTTGTCTTAACAAGGCAGACGTCACAACCTTTACGTATCATGGAAATATAAATTAAAAACTAAGTAAAATGTTTAAAGATACAAATTTTAAAATATCTTATTCCACTGATAATATAGTTTTTTTTTTAAATCAAATAAATCCTAAAACTAAATCCAATAGTCACAATATGAGGGCAGTCTGAAAAGTTCTTGGCCTTGACCATAGGCAGCAGCACTATAGCGATTTTTTTTTCTTATGTTGGTACTACATCTATTGTTAGCATGTGTGTGCAATTTCTGCTTATTGCGCCAAATAATTTGTATTATACAGCCATTTGAAACAGAAGTATTGTACATATTCACTAAAATAGAGAAAATTGAGTATCGTCTGTCATAAAGTTCTTTGTGAAAGAAGGTTTAACACCAAGCAAATTTTATTCAGGGTTCGTTAAAGTGTATGGTGACTCTTCTTCATTCTCAACAGTTAAAAAATAGGCTGCCAAGTTTAAACGTGGTTATACCAGCCGGGAAGATGATCCACGTGATGGACGTCCAGAAACGAAAACCCGAAAACTGTCGAAAAAGTGCAGGATATAGTTTTGGACAATCGCCAAATTAAAGTGCACGAAATTGCTGAGACTATGCATTTCAAAAGAATGCATTGGAATATTTTATATGAGGAATTGCAAATGAAAAAGCTTTGTGCTAGGTGGGTGCCACGCTTGCTCACAGCAGATAAAAACACATGCACATGAAAATATCTGAACAGTGCTTGAAGCATTTTAATAAGAACAAAGCAGATTTTGGATACACCACTACATGCCAGAGTCCAAACAATAGTCAAAGCAGTGGACAGACGCTGCTTGTTCAGCACCAAAGAAGGCAAACTCGATCCCATCAGCAGAAAAAGTCATGATGTCAGTGCTTTGTACTTTGTAAAGGTGTTTTGTATATTGATTACCTTGAAAAGGGCAGAACAATAAATGGGAAATATTATTCCAACCTTTTATTAAAACTAAATGAAAAAAATTGTAAAAAAACGCTATGCATAAGAAAAAAATGATTTTTCACCAAGACAGAGCACTTGCCCATAATAATGTTTTGGCATTGGTGAAATTCAGAGATCTCCACTATGAATTGTTGGAACATTATCCCTATTCCCCAGATTTGGCTCCATCTGACTTCCATCTTTCCCAAAACTCAAACTCTCACTGGTCAGCGTTTTTCATTGGATCAAGAGGTGATTTCAGCTGTAGAGGGGAATTTTGGACACCTTACAGAAAACCACTTCAGGGATGGAATAGTGGCATTGGAACATCACTGGAATAAATGTATTATGCTAATAGGAGATTATGTTAAAAAATAAAAATATTTTTGAAATTATAAATTAGTTTTTTCATTGTTAGGCTAAGAATTTTTCAGACCGCCCTTGTTAAAATGGAATACAAAATTGAATGTCCAGATTGCGATAAATTTTACGTAGGCTAGACAAAGAAAAAAACGGCTCAATAGATTCATTCAGCACTTCAATGCATTTTTAAAACCAGTTATTTACAAATCTAATTTAGCCACACATTGTTTAAATAATTAACATCAATTTCCAGACATTAAAAATATAAAATTAATTAAAAACATACAAAAAGGTTACAAAAAATGAATGTTTTGGGAAAATCTTAATGTTTACAAATACAGTAACAAGAATTTACTAATTAAAGAACAAATTCAAATACAAACAAAACAAAGTGATTTATTTAAAATTATAAATTTATTAGAATAAATAATATAATTTTAAACATTAAATATTTCCAATATAACCATCAAAACAGCTGATTAAGTAAATAAACATTACAACAATCAAAAATTGTAATAGAAATTAAATAAATTATTCATTATTTTATATTACAATCGAAACAAAGTCGAATATTCATTAGTTTTTATATTGTAATCGAAAAATCGATTATAATTTGTTAATTCATTTTGAAACCTCTGAAGACACTGATACTGTCAGTGAAATGTGCATCAGGTTAATTAAAATGATAAAGATTTTGATAATATAATTATTTTGTATAATTTCTTTAGAAACAACTCTTCAATTTTAATAATATAAATAATAATAACCCTATTATTATTTTTAATAGTTTTTTAAAAAGGAAGTGACACTTCCATTGGTAGAACACCACTGTGTGTGTGAATTAACATATTAAGTATATGCTAATAACTGTTTGTTGTTAATAGATGATGAAGAAGAAATACGAAACAGACACAAGCACTCAAGATCACGGAAGCGAATTCTTAAGGAAAATAACAGAAACAGAAAGGAAACAAAATATGATTTGTCAAATAAAAACTTATTAATGTCTAATGAACATGAAAGTGACATTGCTTATGATGATAATGATAATGACAGTGATGACAGTGATTATGTTAATGTTGGGCACAGATAACAGACAGCAATGTGAGGAACATTTTAACACGCTATAGTGATTATAACGTGAAAATACATATAAGAATTTACATTTTTTCAGTTAATCAAGCATAAAACTGTACAAGTGGTATTTCAGTTCTTTGCAGGATGGAGTTGAAGGTTGTACCATGTGACAATACTCTGACCCTAATACTTATAGGTCACACTTTTTAGGTGTTGAAATGTTAAAATATTCACGTATAAATGTAATAATATTATATAGTAGACTGTTATAAAGTTTCAGTGTCCAAAAATTATTAGAATTTCAATTAATAAAGTTGTGTTAGTGTTTATAATCTCAAACAGAATTAACACTGTTGCACACCACTACAGAAAATTATTATAGGAAATTCTGATCTGATGATGAGCTGTGATCTGATCTGAAAGCGCTAATTGAATAATTTTTATAGCGGTGTATAACAGTATTAATTTTGTTTGCACTAATGTATTTTTGTAGTAATAACAGTCATACAGTTTTAAAAAGGTAGAACAACTTTTACAACTTTTGAACTTTTACTTTTACTTTTCATAGAACAATGCCTGACTTCAATTCACTGTATTGTATCACAGTTTATAGAACTGATTCTAATACACAGGAAACTGTTTACTGTGTAACAGCTGGCTCCTATGCAGAAGATAGTGTTGTCAGCAAAAGTAGAAAATAAAAAAAATAAAACCTAAACTTATACAAAATTATACATTTATTTATAGTGGGGGGGGGGGCAAATCAATTTATCATTTCACTTGTAGCAGCCCCACCAGGAGGTACTGGAAGGAAATCTTTATGAACCTACTGGATGTTTGCCTACTGAACATATAAGGAAAATACTTGGGAAAATTTATAGACCCATTAGGGAAGGTGGAGAGTGGAGAATAATGTACAACAGAGAGCTCTATGAGGTACAACTAGATCGCCTGATATTGTGACATCAATTAGGATAGCTAGACTGAGATGGGTAGGACTTGTATAGAGAAGGAAAGAGAGGACATGGGTGGCCCAGGCTACAATGGATTGATGGAATCCTAGAAGATGTGAAAGTACTTGGAGTGAAAAAGTGACATTGGCTAAGGATAGGGAAGTCTGGAGGAAAATCCTGAGGGAAGCTGAGGCCCATGGTGGGCTGTGGAGCTACTGATGATGATGACAAAGTTCTGACTATAAATAAAATTTACAGGAATTTTTATTGTAAGCGTGCATATTGGTGAAATATCACTTGCCACTACAGAAATAGAGTCGTTGCTTCAAGGGTTAACATAACAAACAATAAGTGTCACCTTAGTAACTGTGTCACACTAAATAATCACAATAATCACTTTACATTAAACAGCAAGTCACAATAACAACAACTCTGATAAATCACAATCATAAATCCAAATTGACTAACTCGACTTCTGAATCCTGTATTTATGTCCCCACTGTGTAGCATAGTATGTGACAAAATGGACCATGATGCCAGTAGAATAATCAACCATAATCTGGAAGGTGTGTGAGCAAAGTATTATGTAACCACACATGTTACCTATTGTCTCAGATTAGCAATAATTTTTTTAAAGCTATAGGCAAGAGGGATCTTTGGAAGAGCTGATAGGTACAATCAAAATGTTCTTAACTAGGTTAATAAAAATGATTAATATGCCTTATTTAAAATTAGTCACTATTCCTTTGAAATTATCCCCTTGCGTAGGAAGCATTATTTCAGTGGTCCTAGAAGTCCTGTTAATCAAATATATTTAGCGCTTCATGTGACACACACTGAACCCCATAGTGACACATGTGACTCCATTGTCACAAAATAGTGATTTTTCACTTTGGGGACTTTTCACATTTCATAGCCGTGGTTTCACTTTGGGGAAGAAGTAGTTGGAGAAGGAGCCAAATGTGGCAAGTAAGGATGGTGAGAACTGATTCTCATACGATTTTAGCTGAGAAAGTGATGCATTTTAAATACTGTGTAAACAGGTTGTAGCACCCATATTTTGTTGCACCACAGGGTGTGCTGAAGTCCTTCCTTAGAACTTCACAGTAAATTTCACTGCCTGTGATTGATCTCTCAAGTTCATTAGACACACCTCCTTCAAGGCAAAAAAATGATAAAATAGTCTGCAAACTGTGTGCCATTGACAATATACTATATAATTAGTAAAATAGTTTACCTTTTTCTTGTCCGTCTGGTGGCCTTTTTTCTATATTTAATTCAACGCGTTTCGGGACATATGCCCCATCATCAGGATTATCCCTTGTTGAAGTTCATCGATCGTTAAAATATTAAAAACACTGTATATACAATTTTACACATAACAATAAATATAATATAAACATAAAAAACACACATAAAATACCCAACCTTATATGCTATAGTCGACTATAGCATGTCGTGGTGCGCACCACCGATATCGCGTGTGTCTCAAGTTTGGGTATTTTATGTGTGTTTTTTATGTTTATATTATATTTATTGTTATGTGTAAAATTGTATATACAGTGTTTTTAATATTTTAACGATCGACGAACTTCAACAAGGGTAATCCTGATGATGGGGCATATGACCCGAAACGCGTTGAATTAAATATAGAAAAAAGGCCACCAGACGGACAAGAAAAAGGTAAACTATTTTACTAATTATATACTATAAGTGGCCTAGATACCGAAAAACATGGATCTAAAAAAGACAATATACTGTATGTAGGGAATACTATATCTTAAAAAACGTCTTCACAGGAAAAAGAAAATTGTATCACTAGTCAAATTACGGAGTGATGAGATTTTAGTAAATTTTGATAAATAATCTTTTATATTTTAATTACTATACATATTGCGATGTACATGGGTTGCATAGAATAAGTAGTTGGTATTCAAATACTGGAATGCTTTGGATTTATTAAAGATTTATTTATTTTTTTAATTGCAATAATACTGACTATTGTTTCTGATAACAAATAAAATTAATTAACTGTTTCTGTTGACCTATTTTTTTACAAACTTAAAATAATTTTCTCCTATATTCTTAATTATATAAATTTTTCCTTTAAACAAGTTCTTTTGTCTCTTAAGTTTATGACGGTTTATAATAAAGTTCGTATAAATGATTTCACTTCCCTTTACGATGGACGATGCGATGACAATGCTCCGGTCCTGGGAAGCAGCTACCGTTGTTACTTCTGGATAGATGTTCAGGATACCGTCGGGATCTCCTCCTGCTCTCTAGTGTTCAGGGTCGTTCTTGGGCTGGGTACTTCTACAAACTGTAGTGAATTAATATTTAATAGTGACTTATACTGTGTATTAAACTACACACTACTGCAGCTAACTTGAAGTGTTCTTTTCAATACCTATGCGGACAATTGTGTACTCTACCGAATTAGCGCTTGATGTCTAATTTACTCGTGAACTTTCTGACATGTGCTCGTATGCTTTTGGTAGACCTATCATTGTAAACCAGCAGCATGACCACGGTTGTTGAGTTCAGAGCAAGACTGAATTATATCCTGTGAAGAACAAATTCAACTAAGATTTTAGCCAATTTCATTGGCTAGAATATTCCCTCACCTTTACAGTTTCAGTAACAATAAAGTTCTTCCTGCAAAAGACTGTATACGGACATAGCTAAACTTGCAAATAAAACCTGTCTAATTTTATTACTTTTCTTTGGGGTTATAAAACTTTCTTTATAAAAAAACTCATATGTTTAGTTCTTTAATTTATTAACAAATATTACCACTCAATAGGTCTGTATTTTATGCATATTCTGGCGTAGGTCCCATGTCTATTTTCACAAAAGTTATTTAATTGAATAGATTTTTATTATTATTCCGTAACATAGTTGTACATACCCGCACACGCACGCTTACCATATGCCTACACATATGTTCACACTACTTCACAATACTAATTATTTTTTACTGTCAAAA
This sequence comes from Magicicada septendecula, assembly GCA_034769895.1. Classification (NCBI taxonomy): domain Eukaryota; kingdom Metazoa; phylum Arthropoda; class Insecta; order Hemiptera; family Cicadidae; genus Magicicada; species Magicicada septendecula. Next base: position 443,403,665 of record CM068368.1, read on the forward strand.
TTTAACTTAAACTAACAATTTTGACATGTACCTTATTGTATATTATACAATGTCTGAACATGCAGTACTTACTTAAACAAATTTTCATTGTGACATGCTATCATATGCTAAGAGTTAAATTATTATTTTATATGGAAATTTTACCTATAACTATATATATATATATATATATATATTACATTTAATATTTATACATAAATTTACTTCAAGATGTTATTTTTCTATTTGGAACATGTTTCGGGTACTATCTTGTTCCCATCCTCAGCCTTCCGGTTTTTTTGTCCGGTGAAGTACATATGTGTTGTTGGTTGACTATTGTGGCTTCCTGTTGGCTTCTGGTATTTCAAGTTGGTTTTATTGTGTGTGATTGTGGTGTATGTGTTAGTTTATTGTGTATTTTCAATGTTGAGTGCTTTGAATATTGTGTCATGTTTTGTATTGATTTGTATTTGTTCAGGTATTAGTTTGTTTTCTGTATGTATTATATACATACATGTATTTACATACATCATACTTACATACATTTAAATACATTATGTATTTAATACATAAATGTATTATATACATCAAGAAACGGACTGTAGCAGAAAGTGATTGAAATATATATCTTCACCAGAAACAAGATGGCGAAGGCTGAAGATGAGAGTACAGGAACTCTCGAAACATGTTCCTAATAGGAAAAAAGTATATCTTGAGGTAAATTTAGTTATAAATATTAAAGTAATATATATATATATATATATATATATATATTGTAACAAGTACAAATAAATAGGTTCGTTAAACCTTTGTTCAACGTTACGCCCCACTGTGGTGAGCGTCAATTTGTAACAAGCCGCTGTTCGTCTACGTTAAGCCCCACTGTTGTGAGCGCCAATTTGTAACAAGACCTGTATATGCTGGTTACAAATAAATGTTTCTGTATTGTACAAAAAATAAAAAAATTTTATTTTAATAAAAAAAATGTTTTATGTTTGGTTATAGTTTAAATAATTAATAAATAATTCTTGTTATTGGTTTTTGTTGAAAATTTAAAATTCTGTAATTTATTTATGTATTTTTATTCACTTCTGGTTCACGGTAAATATATTTGGAGTTAATCAGATTGTCTCACTTGACCAATCGATTGGCGATTTTCTTCTATGCTCCAGTATATCACTCTCCTTTAGTAAGGGTCGTCTTCCAGTAAGTCTTATAGTTAATGAAAACTCTTATTTTAACTGGTGAAATAAATTTAAACCCAGATAATTGAATTAATTTGATTTATTAACAGTTTTTCAGAACATATCGATTTAAAATCGATATTGACATAAAGTTCGACTCTTCAACAGGGATAATCGATTCTTAATACAGGTTATATTATATAGTTATTTTATGAAAGGTTCTTTTAACGGTTATATTTATAATAGTCACAGAAGGGGCAAGCATAGAAAGTATAACATTACAAAATAAATCTTATTAATTAATAAATACATAAATTGATAATAATATATAATGTTTATAATGCACAAGTTTATACCCAATGTTTACTAGATGAATTCAATCGAGAGAGTTGCTTTGCATCACGGAACCATCATGGCCGCCGATTCGTTGATGAAGAAAACCGTAGATGTTATGTCTAGAATTTCTGACAATTAAATTGCCTTCACAACTGTTTTCTGTTCTCCGTAATATTGTATAATGTTTATTGGGTTGTTAGAGGTGTTCTGGTTAAGTGTTCCGTGTTCACTGGCTTTAAATGTTTTTATTTGGTGTGTTCAACTTTGTCTGTGTGTGGCGAAAATTCGTGAAGTTCATTTGTAAGGCGAATTGTTAATGTTTGATAGTTTTATCGGTTTATTCCACTTATATTCGGTTAAGAATTGTTTGTTTTCACTGTTTGTTGTGGTGTTGTGCACTGATTATCTGTTTAAAATACCAATTTCGGTAACTCTCGGTCATTCACTGATTTGAGGCTAAAATTCTTACACGCCATTAAACTATTCGCTATATGTTCTTAGCGCGAGCTACAACAACCGTTCGCTTCGAATGTTACTTAAGAACTGTTTTACTTCCTTCGTCTCAGGAAATATCTTGCCAAGTTAATATTAAAAATGTATTGTTTAATTATAAATCCACTTCGTCTTCATGTGATTCAAAATACATTATATTCAGAATATTTTTTATTTATTGGTTAGTTTCGTGAACTAGTAATTACATAATTGGTTTCTTTAACTCCTTCTGCTTAATTTGATATACAATAGTCCATATTTATAAAGATTTTTGTCAAAATTGCTATATTTCTGTCATTTTGGGAAATATAGGCCCCATATCTGGTTCCTGTCCTTGTCCAAAGTTTTAGCCATCTTAGGTGTTATAAATTTGATTATAATAAATTTCAGATTGATATAAATCTTTACCTTTCCTTAATTCCTTATAAATTTAACATTTGATCATTCTTTTAGTTATAATTCATGAATTTACTACGCCTCCTTTAAAATTGTTAGGTATTACATTTTGAAATTTTTTAATAATTTAATACATCTTTTTATTCTTTTAATGTATAGTATCAGTTAGAGTAGTTGGTGATTGATTGACCTTATATAAATCTCATTTGTTTACTTGGTTTATTAAACCTTCTTACTCAATTATAAAGTTATTTGGAATTTATTATTTGGCCTAGATTTTATATTTTTACATATACTGTTTTTCAAATAATGTTATTCCTATACCCCCTCTGACTTTCTAAAATTAACACAATATTAAATAAAATTTCCTTATATTACTATTGGTACATGTAGCAATGGTATTCATGCTCATAATACAAAAACAATATTGAAAATTAATTAGTCTTTAAAGTTAGACATTTTGGTTTTAACTATTTTTTAAAATACATAACAAACATTTTATAAACTGTTATAGTATACAGACATAAACATTTTATGCTGTATGAAACTGTTATATTAACAAACATTCTTATCTTAATAATAATTCTTATTGTATTACCACTTTGAAATGTGGAGTTCATAGGCTCTAAACATAATTAGCCATTTAAATTTTTTATTTTTTGTTAAACTTAACTTAATTTCAGTCCTTTCTGTTTATATTATGTATTATATTTTAATCCCCTGTCACAGTAATTATTCCCCACTTGCTCTCTTTATCATTTACATTTCTTTGAACGTTTTTTGATAAAAAGTGGCCTCTTCTATGAAACATTAGAAATATTTTCACAACAATATTTCATGACATGTTACCTCTGTAATTATATAAAACTTAAAGTAATTTAATAGCACATAGTTCAAGTAACAGTTACACCTTTACTTAAAGTTTATTATATTAAAATCACTTGCACTGGTACACTTACACTGTTGGTTCTGACTTATATTTGAGTTCTACAATATTCTAAGACCAAACTTTTAGTTATATTGGACAGTGAAGATTTGTTTATTTTTATTATATAATAACTTTAGGTGGTGCACTTCTATTCACATTACTAAATACTTTTGTTTATAATTAATTTACATTGCTTTGAGGTTTTGGGGTGTTATACTTTCTTTGGGTGACATTAAAATTTGGTTTGGGGTTTATCATTGTTAATAGTAATAGGTTTATCATGAGTATTGCTCGTAGTTCTCCCCTCCTATATCTTCTTTTCTTCTCTTCTTCCTTCTTGGGTTTTCCAAGGTAATTTGGTTTCATTTTGTCCGTTGGTTGGTTCGGGGTATCTTCTTTATTACCTGCTCCTAACCTACCTGGGTATTCTCCTGATTTTATATTAGTTTCTTGGATTTTTACTTTCTTGGTACTTTATAGTTGCAATTTTATAATTTAAATGATACTTTTTCTTTTATGGTTTTATTTTTCTTTGAAGTTTGTTATTTTCATTTGATATTTAATTCTTTTCATTTGATATTTAATTATTTTCATTTGATATTTCTTTTGAGTCATTTTTGTAGAAGAAAGGCCTCCTGCATTCCACTGGAGAATGTTCAGAGTTGTCACTGTCTGTTTTGCCCTCATAAGGACAGTTTTGTTTGTAACTCTTTTTTTCATATTTTGGCTTTGGATGTCAGATCTGCCAGCACTGTTACTCATTTAGCACCACCCAGGGGACACGTACAGCTTAAGGATGCTGCGGACGCGAGTAACTTTGCCCCCCTTTGTAACACTACACAGCACAAGAACAATCAAAAGACTTGTTAAAAACAAAACACAAGAGATGTTCACCAATGAGGCCAGCCTTGCGTCTAGTGGTAAACGGTGGGAAAACATTGGAAACACTTGGGACAAAAACAAAAATATACCCAGAAACCAAGCAGTAGCGAACTTCAGACTCAATACTGGTCACGACTGCCTTGCTGAACACCTCCATCGTATTAAGATCTACAAATCCCACCACTGCACAATTTGTAAGCAGCTGAATACAGTGATGAACAGAGACCATCTTCTTGTGTGTTCGGGATTGGATCACTCTTATCAAGAGACAGGGAATCTACCAAAACTCTATTGGGATGCCAGAAGACAACTGGAATAATTCAATGTCCTGCCATTAGAAAACAACAACATATTTCTTTTGAGTTAATTGTAATTTAATGTATTTATGATCATAATGGAATTATTATTTAGTGGATTATCTGTCATGCTACAATATATATATATATATATATATATATATATATATATATATATATATATTGTAACACTATGAGAAATCTCGCTTTAGGATCGCCACTTTGTAAACCTGACGAAATCCGTTCCTGATTTAAGCCCCAAATTGCGGTGCCATTTTGTAATATTTATTAAAATTGCTTCTTATTATTATTTATTTATTTAGTTGAAATTTATCTATATTGGTTTGAAGTGAATTTATTATTATTAAGTTGTGTATTTAAATAGATTCATGTCTGAAGATAATATTTTTAATGGTTCACGAGTAGTCATATTTCTCAGTTAATTAGAGGTGTGTTTATTCTTCACTAGTAGAGACGAATTGGCTGAGTAGATGTTCCCTGAAATCATAACATGTTTATCATGGAAGTACTTACTTGGTGTAGTGTCCTGGATCTCGTGTTGTAGAGAGGATTATCTAAATACGAATTAAATTTAAAACTCTCGCGGGCGCTATGAGTGGTGCCAACTGTAGCACACCATTCGCTTAGCCTGAAAATGTCTACTCTAATGAAATAACTGGTTCGAACTCTAGGTAATTTGTGGAAATACAATTTATTCCTTGTCACTACTCATGACTTTCCTCCTTCAAACAATTGAAACAATAATATTTAACTTTACATTAATGATTGCATTCATGAAGAAATCTCTTAAAATCTCAGGGTGGTTAAGCTGATTGCGTGGCTATCATACTCCACGATGTTTTTGTTTTGACATAATTATTAATAAACATGAGTTCTTTTAGTCTGCAAGATACTAACCGATAAGATAACACAACTATTAAAACTGCTTAGTAGGAGAGTGATTACAATGAGTAAATAAAATCTTAATTAATTACATAAAACTTTAAAAGACGGCTTGCGTCAACATCTAGGTTAGATTGGTGTATCTTTATAGAGCCAATTAACTGAAGAAAAAGAATAACTTCACAATTAATAAAATTCTAATCTACGAAAATTATGAGTGCATTGCGTGTGTAAAAACAATCATCTTATAGCCTATATTGGATAATACCTAAGAAGGTAAATTATTATCTCTTAAATCGTTAACTAGTTTAAAATAAAAATTGAAAATTATAAATTCTGGAAGGCATAACGTCCTTCTAATGTTTATTAATATCTCATAATATAACTTAGGGTTAATAACATTTATTAATTCTTATTACTAGCTAATTTCTTCATTGATTTATTGAGGTTCGAGTGCCTCTTCAATGTTCAGTTAGACTGTCTTATGCTTATACAAGTTAATAGGATCGGTTCATTTCATACTTTCCTTAAAATTATTAAAGTCACTATACTCCCTTTTTCTATTTATTTAAAATCCCGCGATTGCATGGGATTGTACACTATGCAATCGAATCACACTGTCACTCCACTGATACTGTATTTATTACATTTTGTTAATAACCTTTTAAAACTTTTGGGTTATGTTGACCCAAACATTGCATTCGATGCCGCACAAGTTAGATTCCCTCTCCTCTTCTGTCGCCGGTAACTCTCACCTTGTCTCCTGAGTCGATCGTACAATAATGATGATCCGCGTTGGCGTCTGTTTCGGACCAAGCTTCGCTACAATCAATTTGATTGGTTGAAAGCGCGATGACATCCCATCCGCTTTCTAAGATAGCATCTATTTTTGGGATGGAGAGTATGAAAAAGATGCTTAATATTTTATCACTATTTATACAAATATTTTTAAATTCATTTAACTTCCTTATGGTACTTGGGAGTTCTAATCTAACCTTGTCAATCGTTTGCAATTGTTCTTTTGGATATTTCGATACCCCACAAGCCATAATTCGGTTCATGTTTGATAAAGATCACTGTTATACTTAGGCCTCTTACAATGTTTTCTATTAAAATCTAACTTATTTTTATTTTGTTTACAATTCGATTTTACTAGTACTTGTTTCCATTACATACAGTCCATTTCTGTTATTGGGTCATATAATGATAAGGTGACCAACTTTTTACAATGAAAAGGAGGACACAAATAAATTGAAGAAAAAAAATATTGTAAATAAAATAAACATTTTATTCATTGCAACAATAATACACTATAATATGTTAAATGCATAATAAAAACATTTTACGTTAAGATAACGTAATTAATTAACGTAATTAAGGTTATGTGTAGATAATTAATTAATGAGGTTGAGGTCGAACCTAATTAGATGCCTCAAAATGTTGTTTGTCAATTTGTAAAGAGACGAAGTCCGTCTCGTTAAAATGTTCAATTGTTATTATTATTATTAAATTCGTATAGTTATGATGTGTTGTGAGTTCGGTTGTGAATTGTTTAATTTGAATAAATTGACTCTTCACAATGAACCTAGAGGTGTGCCCCTTCACTGAAAACACATAAGTATCGTAGGTATAAAAATACTTGCTTGTGACGGTTGAGTACTAGTAATGTCGAAGTGTATTACTAGTGAGAATCGTTCAATTTAAATTCTTGCCGCCGCCTCTCTTACCAACCATTGCTGTTGTTCACCTAAGCTCTAAGTCTTATTCTAATACAATGATGGTCAAACTCTGTTATCGGTTATGAATTGATTTTTTATTGGTTGAACTCATTATTAATAATTGTCATTGTACAATAATATTGTTCATTTGCTTTTAAAATTTTAATATTGAGTATGGACTCTTTTAACTAAATAAATCTCAGGGTGGCCAGACTGCGTCTAACCATCAGTCAGTCTGAATGTAAACAATTTCATTACTTTAATTCGTAAATAAAGCAGGTTCTTTTAGTCTGCAAGATACACATAAGTTAATAACATGCAATACTATAATTATTAGTATTCGGAGAGTGAAAGTATTATTAGATTCTTTAACAAAACATAAACATTTAACACGTGAGTATTATTGAAGTTTTTAGGTTAACTACGGTTCATCGGAACCTAGCTTTCTTAACATAAAATAATGAAAATTAAAGCTGTACGAGTTTAAAATAAATATTAAAGTTTATAAACCTGTTTATATAACTGAAACTCTACTTGCTTTTTAATCAAAATATTCAAATTTGTCCCACTTACCTTCATCGTGAATAAACCAGGGTGTCGTCTGATGTACTTAGGCAGAGAAAAACAACAGGTAATGCAATGACAAACACGTATTTTACAAACATAAATAAAATGGTATTTTATTTATTTAGCATGACAATTTTTCTGTTTACCTTCCGGTTTAAATTTACTAAAATATGCCTTATGACTGAATTGTGAAACTACATCAAATTATGATTTCTACTGTAGTTATGCTTTTTCTACAAATAACACTCCGAACAATATTTGATTCACCTAGCCATGCTATCAAGATTTATTTATTACTGAATATATATATATATATACTTACGACTAACTTATTTTCTACTCAAAGAACGACCCAGATTGCTCACTCTCACATTCGCACTATTTAAAAACCCCTTTTATTTTAACATAATTGAAAAAACAAAAACCCTTGTAATAAAAATTTGGATTCATTTTGATGGGTTACCCAACGGCGTCATTTCTCTCGCTGCCATGTGCTTCTTATGTTTTAAGTGTTCACAATTTTCGATTCCCCGTTTATTTCTCCCACTCACTTCACTGATTCTGTTTCTTTTACTTCAAAACATTTTTTAAAACTTTTGTCACTCTTTTACATGGTAAATTTGGAAACTTGTGTGCGCATGTTTTAATTCACACCCGGCCGGGCTGAGAAATTTATTTAACTGGGCGAGAGTCACTGGCAAAATCTCCCACCAGCAAACTAGGCATAGCCGGAATTACCATGCCTTCTGCGCTGAATTGTTCGTCATTGTTCATGGTACCACGTACAATTCCCGTGTGTTGGACGTCGACGAAATTTGTTGTCCAGTGGTTTACGTCATCGGAAAGGCGTGTCCTAGTTATGTTTCCGTCGTGTCTCTGAGCATATGCTGGACAAAATTTGCACATAGCCATTTTGTTCGACTTGAGTTTAGCGTGGGTTCGGCGCTCCGCCGATGTTAGTGCGTTTGGGCGCATTACACGGTACTACAGTTCTGAGAATTAAGAAGTGGTGTGCGAGACGCACATTCCATTGTAATTGCTTCATCACAGCTCCTTTGTTTGAACAAAGCTTTTAACACGTGGCTGATCACACAGATGAAAATGAATTTAAAATATTTTAATAAAATAGAACCCCTCCCTTTTAGACCCGTTACAATACCCCCCCAATGAGAGATCTTCTGTCGAAACAGAAGAAATCTCATTGCTAAAACCCTAAGAGGACCGGTGAGGATATGGTGCCAACAACCCCGCATTTGTTCTTATACATCATGGGTAAACTACCCCCCTGGCTCGGCGACTATGGCCGCATCTGAACGAGATTACTGGACTTCTCTATTCGAGATCCCAACACCATAAAATCGAACAGACACGAACCACCGCGCACCTAACCTTATAACATGCCACCCCAAACTCCAAATCCCTGGCCTTATCCCATGCCAGATCCTCAACCGATATGTTCCCCCTTACTAAGCACACTGGGTCACCTTCAGCAATACTGGGTGCATACATATACTTATTAATACATTTTTCAACTTCAAAATATTTATTGCTAAATCAAACCCATTTAAGTGACCTCCTAAAATAAAAAAAAATCTGTTATATGAATTCATCACTCTATTAATTCTCTTCATTATTATTCATAATCAGAAAAACAAATAAATTGAACATCTAACTAAACATGAACTCATTTATCCTAACCTTTGATTATACATACATACTAAACAATACAATTCAATAAAAAACACTAGTAATACACATAAACAATAATACACTTGCAATTCAAACATCACCTATGTGGCAGGCATAAAATCAAAAAACAATTTTTTTTTTTTTAAATTTTAAATTTATCCAAATATTTGTTTTCCATTTCGGAAAAAAGATTTAAAATTATTTAAATCAATTGCACGACAAAATTTGCATCAAGCAATTGCCAAAACCTGGTCTAGTTTGTAACATCAACCATCAGCTGATCTCTCTGGGTCAAGTCAACGACCTTGACCTACATATGTTCATAAAATACATAAGACATCTTTAAAATTTGTTATCTTTAAACACAATAACATAATAAAATATGACATTTAAAATTGACATAGTATTATTACAATTAACAATAAAACTGACATTTAAATTAATCAAAATCACACATTTTATAGCTTTAATTGGTTTCAGCTTCTATTAAAATTTATCACTTGTACCAATCAATTGTTTAATTATATTCAAATATGTAACTCCATTGAGAAATTTTCAAATCATTTATAAGTGATACACTACAGCTGATCAGTTGATTTTATTAGCAAGGTGAACGACCTTACTGTAGACACATTTCAAAGTTTTACGTCATGTGAAATACATTACACGTTGACAAACCTTATATCCTAACATAATAAAATAAAACACAATAAGACATACTAAATATAATATGATAAACATCTGATGCACCTATTTGTCAAATCAAACTACAATTCTTTAATTACTGCAAGAGCGAGTCATCATCATTAAGTTACAAAATTTTAATTCGTTACTCCCCTTTGAGTAACCACCTGAACCACACACACTATTATTTTTTTAGGGTGGACTGTTGCGCCCATTTGCATCCACAAGGGCAGCATTGGTGGAGGAATTTATCATCTCCGTGTCCTTGCTTCAGCGTTACATTTAAAAATTATTTAGATACCATCATATCTTTGTTATATATTTATATGCCCTTAAAACGGGTCTACCACCTGGTTTACTGTTCCTACTCGAACAGAGTGGCAGCCGCTGTTCCATAGTTCCGGGGATTTCCCCTAAATCACCCCCCATTGATTTCAAATATACACCAATTTCAAGCCAGCTATGGTCAAGGTTCTTAATTTATGGCCATAGCTGACCGCTATCCAAAACCACGATTAGTGCTGGTAAGGCAGTAATCGCCCAGAAAGGCGGGGAAATCAACTCTAAATTCAGGCATGTTCTCTACGTCATTATTATACACGGCACGGCAGTCTATCAGCATATAATATAAAATTATATAAAAGGTGTGCCGTGTATTTTGCGCCATTTTGGCCTCCGATGGAGGTGACACTCTCTCTCACCCCCCAACCCTTACCGTTATCTACCGTGCCACATGCCACCACGGCAATAGCATACTACTAACTAAATTAACCTTTCTACAATTACAGTTCTACATTCCCTAAGTATAGCACTTCTATTAACACCACTCAACCCCCCAAAATTGCCCACATATCTTGTATGAAATATAACATAGCATAATAAACAAATAGACATTAACCTTGATCATTAGCATTGTTACATTCACATTAAACAAACCATTCTCTTTTAAATAATTTATACAGAAAATTATAAACATTACAAATTGAAATTTTTATTAACTCTTCTATATATCATCATTTCATTATTTATCACTTACTACAATTAGATTTCGCAAAAATTCCAAATTTATTATTAACATTTATTTTATCTCGTATTTCAGTTATTACTAACTTTTAAGTTGTAATAAAACTAAATTCCTCTCCTTTCAGCCCCACTGTTGGGCTAGCCAATTTGTAATAAAACTAAAAATTTTGCAAGGTTACTAATTTTTGTTTATAACTTTGAAACTGAGTTGTAAAATATTTAAACATTGCAATAGTTGAAAATTGAAAGTTAATAATTTTATAAAGTAATTAAAATGTAGCATTATGTTATTAAAAGTGCGTTTACAATTGCAAAAATTATAAGTGTCTGAAAAGAACTCTTTTAGATAAAAAATAAGATAATTGCATTAATATTATTTGAACAATAACGTTGCTTAAATTTAAAAATAAAGTGTACTAGCTGGTCGCTTGATGATGGTGACCGTCGCGTTGATACTAGCTGCGAAACTCCTCCTCCAGGTTGACAGTTGTCTAAGTACGTAAAGTCTAGTAACGTCTGGACAATAAAATTAATAAAATACACTTCCACGTACCTGTTCGTGTTTCTGGAAGTTCAGAAGTTCAATAAATCAATAAGCTGCCAAGACGGTTTACAAAACCAGCTTACTTTATCTACAAGGTTAGGTTACCTTGTTTAATAATGGGCGCCACACAGGTTTATTTCGGGAAAATCCCGTGGAAAACCCATTAATAGAATCAAATAATAATTTTAAAAAATTGAAATCGTGTTTATTGCCCTTATGGCAATTCAATTCAACAATATTTAATCGCAACTAAAAGTTGTTTTGATTCTTCTGAATGAATTATTTATCTATATTTTTTTTTAGAAATAAATCAAGTCAAGTTATGCTGCTAATAACTGGGTTTTATTTGTACCCTTGATAATGAATTCAGACAAATATAATTAAGAGAATACATTGATATACAATAGCAAATATTTTGTTACATACCCTATATGACTGGCTCAGAGCATAAACAATAATTCTGGTTAAGTCCAGATACTCTTTACTTTAAACATTAATATTATTTATATCTCGGGCGTAAGTTCTTTGAAACACAAGAAAGAATGCTCATGCCTACACAATGACTAATTATTGTATAATACAATATCGACTAGTAATGCCTTTTAGTTTACTAATAAAAAATCGAACCTATTTTATAGGTTAGGCGTTCGTCACGCTTGCTTAATTATTCACAAAGTTATATGGTGAGATCCACTTATGACTAACATCATTCTTAAACAGGATTGACAAATCCATTAAATAAATTCAGACGTGGTGTAATACAGAAAATGTTTCAGTGTTATGCGTCAGTACAGATTTGTTTACCAAAACATATAGGTTAGTGCCCTCAGTGTAATGGAATAAATTGTCACACAGTTACCTTTGTGTTTTTAATCTTTCGATTAAAATTCAATTAAACACATCAATGGTCGGATTGTAATGACCATTGTTATTCACTACACGTGCACTTGAACAGAGAATATTGGTCCGCTTCTGACTAAAAAGGACCTTATATGGTACTATTTAATTATTTCTCCTGTTCGATATGTTCCCGCACTAAATAAAATAATACTTCACTTCGATGCACTGATTCTATGTAGAGTATCTTGTAGTTACTTTTTGTTGTTGCCGAAATAATTTAATAGATGCACTATTACAATGAAGCTATCAGTTAATAAAATTTTGATGAGACGAGCGTACCTTCCGCTCTGGATGATAGTTAAAAGTGTCTAACGGTAATTAGCCGCGTGTCTTTATATACCCTCTGCTTTGATCGGGCTTAGGCAATTGTTTTATTTATTAAGCTATTTTCTGATTGGCTTAGCCAGGCATTACGAAAGTGACGTATTGTCTTTCCAACTGTCACTAACGGTTTTTTAACCGACTCGTCGCCAGAATGATTGACAGCCGTCGTTGTTGTTAGTGTTGATAAACAGATTTCTTATTTATTATGTACAAATGATGCTAACGCCTGTCACGCACTTATTATAGTTGCGATCGGGGTCGTATCGCTATCAAATTAAAGGATATTTTTTCCTCTTCAATTTGATATAGTTTGACACTGGTTTATTTACACTTTCACTGACATTTTTTAATTAACAATGTTCAGGTATATGGCTTCGCGCTGTCGTCTGCTAATCAAAGCCGGCGATTACTCTCTCTTATCAATACATTGTTTGTGTTCCACATCGCATTTTTCACTTAAACGTCTATGTTAGAACACTATTATATCCGTCCTGATATTTATTTACTGAATATTATGATTAAACCTTAACTTATACATTGCTATGAACTATGCTTACTCCCTATGACATTTTGTTTCACATTATTTTGCTCCATGCTATTAATTAACAATTGAACTATTACTTGTCTAACGTATTAACAATGCTTATCGCTATGTTTGGCACAAAGATTGTTCAGTGTATGTGATTTACACTCATAGTACTTTCTACTAATCACCGTACTGATGATTGTTTGTTTCAGGCATTGCCGAGGCATACAGTTTGCACATCGGATTTATGCCTTAATAATGTTTATTAGTTTACATTTCGGTACCTTGATGAGGTAGCTTATTTATATAAGGTTCCCTCTTACAAATATTTTTACTTATCATAAGCACATTTGAGACTGTAATACAGCTTCAATCTTATATTGTGGCCATAGCTAATCTTAGTCCTTGGCATTAATAGTTACTAGTCATAGTTGATTTATTCTCAGCCAAATGCTGATGCTGATATCCCATTATTCGGATTCTTATTTAATTGTTTTTATTAACATGTCAAATTCCATTTAAGTTATTCACTGACTCGCTTGACAGCTTAAAGTGAATTTAATTTGTCCATTAGTTTGTGTCAGTTATAGTATGGGTTGTAGTGTCAAGCAGTGTTTAGGTTTACTGCTTCTTGTGGCACTTCTTCTTCTTTCTTCTTCAATGGTTCCTCTCTTCTTTGCTACTCTTATCATTATATTATCTACTTACATTACCGTCATGTATTTATTAAATCTAAGGGCATATGTCTAGGTTATGTAACACCTGGTCATGTTACAAAGTATGGTTTCCATTCGTACAATTATCTCAAATTAGTTTCATCCCTGAGTTAAAATCTTTTCAACACCTGTAAACATTTTACTCTATATAACTTGTATTATAAAATTTATACTCACAGTACATCACTCATACCCCGTCATAAGCACACAAATATAAATATCAATAACTCCCTGTACCTTCTGCAACATTTTAACAACAATGTTATTCCATACTAAACAATTTACCATTTATTTATTTATCCATATATAATTATCCATTTATTTAATTATAAAATAATTTAAAATCATTAGAAAAATTCAATTATATAACATTTTTAATCAATCAAATTATTTAAACATCTCAAATTATTTTAATTAAATCAATTATGGAAAACACAACATTTTAATTACATTACTTCCAAAACAATTTATCATTCATTAATTACCACCTTCGTAATCATTTATTTAATCTGACAAAAAAATTATTTATATTATTAAACAAATTCTACCACATACACATTGTTTACATAACATCTTACAATACACACAATTAATTTCACTATCAATTATTTACAATTCTTCATCATTAATTGTTCAATTTTACCACACTTCATTTCCAAAAGCAGCAAGGTCAGAACCATAAATCAAAATATTTAAAATGTCCATTTATTAAGTTTATGTTCAGCCTCCATCATCGAATAATAATCTAATATATTTATAACATAAATCGTTCTTGTCCACACTCAATTTATTAACTTTAATATAATAATTCTCTAATACTTCAAGTTGTTCCACTATCATCAAATCATAAAACCTGTCAATATCATTAGTGATTTTAGTTTGGTCTCCATCAGTAGTTTTATTCAATCTAAAGTCAGTTATTTTCTCATCATATTCTTCTACTACACTCATTACAACATAAGGTAAGTGTTTATCATTTACAATGGTATTATCAAAATATTTATTTATCTCTCTTTCAACAGGTAAGCTTTTCATATCATCTATTTCCTTCCATTCTAACCTCTCTTTCAATTCTTTATAATTTCTCTTTAACTTATATAATTCTATCTCTCTATTTGCACACAACTCTCTCTCAAAACATTTTTCATCATCATAACACCAATTCATGCTTTTGCTATCATTCCGTACAGAGGGTATTAAATCATAAAAATGCCTACTAAACATTAAAGAGTTACTTAGAAACACATCGCTTTCCTGTAAGGGACTCTTGCCCTTCAAAAACATTTGTAACCAGCTTGGTTTACCATAACATTGGGGAAAATTTACCCTCTGCCCTATATTCACAAAATCATTCTCTTCATACTCTCTCTCTAACTTGCATACACTCTCTCCTCTCTCTCTCTCTCTCTCTCTCTCTCTCTCTCTCTCTCTCTCTCTCTCTCTCTCTCTCACTGTTTCTATATTATTATGATCACTAATTATTTTCACTGTATTATTTTTATATATCTCGTTTTCAACTATCTTACTACTATAGGTTGTTAATTCATTTTCGTAATTATTTGTTATTTTATTATTACTCTGGTCGTCTGTTATTTCATCACAATCACTCGTAACTGTGTCATTTTCTACCTTCTCCTTCCGCGTTCTACTTTCGTTTATTTTGTCTTGAATATTACTTATATTTATAATTATCTCACCTCTCATGCCCGCAATAGTTTTATTCATACTTTCTAATTTGTTATTCATATTTATTTCACTCACTCTCAATTCGCTCTTTACGTTCATGAACTCGTTATTTAAATCAGTAAGTTTAATATTTACAGCATTTATTTCTGATTTGATTTCAGATTTTAAATTATTATTTTCTGATTTCATTTTCTCATTTTGTTTGTCAAGTTTATCATTGATTTCAGTTTTCATTCCTGACATTTCCATCATTAACGCTAATTGGTTAAATATATTTACATTATCGCTTATTTTTGCGTCTACTGTCTCAATCGTTAATTCGTGTGTCGTATTGTCTATGCTCTCGTTAATATTTGTCGATATTATATCGTCTTGCGTAACATTTAAAATACATTCTTCTACACTACTTCCACATAAATCTGCATCCTTATTTTTCTCTGCCATTTTCGATAAGTTTGTCAATTAATTTAATTTAATTTACAAAGTCACTGTCAACGGGCGCCAACTAAAGCTGTACGAGTTTAAAATAAATATTAAAGTTTATAAACCTGTTTATACTGAAACTCTACTTGCTTTTTAATCAAAATATTCAAATTTGTCCCACTTACCTTCATCGCGAATAAACCAGGGTGTCGTCTGCTGTACTTAGGCAGAGAAAAACAACAGGTAATGCAATGACAAACATGTATTTTACAAACATAAATAAAATGGTATTTTATTTATTTAGCATGACAATTTTTCTGTTTACCTTCCGGTGTAAATTTACTAAAATATGCCTTATGACTGAATTGTGAAACTACATCAAATTATGATTTCTACTGTAGTTATGCTTTTTCTACAAATAACACTCCGAACAATATTTGATTCACCTAGCCATGCTAACAAGATTTATTTATTACTGAATATATATATATACTTACGACTAACTTATTTTCTACTCAAAGAACGACCCAGATTGCTCACTCTCACATTCGCACTATTTAAAAACCCCTTTTATTTTAACATAATTGAAAAAACAAAAACCCTTGTAATAAAAATTTGGATTCATTTTGATGGGTTACCCAACGGCGTCATTTCTCTCGCTGCCATGTGCTTCTTATGTTTTAAGTGTTCACAATTTTCGATTCCCCGTTTATTTCTCCCACTCACTTCACTGATTCTGTTTCTTTTACTTCAAAACATTTTTTAAAACTTTTGTCACTCTTTTACATGGTAAATTTGGAAACTTGTGTGCGCATGTTTTAATTCACACCCGGCCGGGCTGAGAAATTTATTTAACTGGGCGAGAGTCACTGGCAAATTCTCCCACCAGCAAACTAGGCATAGCCGGAATTACCATGCCTTCTGCGCTGAATTGTTCGTCATTGTTCATGGTACCACGTACAATTCCCGTGTGTTGGACGTTGACGAAATTTGTTGTCCAGTGGTTTACGTCATCGGAAAGGCGTGTCCTAGTTATGTTTCCGTCGTGTCTCTGAGCATATGCTGGACAAAATTTGCACATAGCCATTTTGTTCGACTTGAGTTTAGCGTGGGTTCTGCGCTCCGCCGATGTTAGTGCGTTTGGGCGCATTACACGGTACTACAGTTCTGAGAATTAAGAAGTGGTGTGCGAGACGCACATTCCATTGTAATTGCTTCATCACAGCTCCTTTGTTTGAACAAAGCTTTTTAACACGTGGCTGATCACACAGATGAAAATGAATTTAAAATATTTTAATAAAATAGAACCCCTCCCTTTTAGACCCGTTACAAAATTATCTTAACCATATTAACATTTCTGTGTATTACGGTTATACAAGTGATCTATTGAGGAACTTCATCACCTATCTTCTTGGATTGGCTATAAACAAAGTTAACAGGTTACTGGAAATGACCCCTTACTATGGTTGGGGAATTTTATACATTTTAGCTATAATCTTAAGGTTAATCACAATATACTACTTAATCTACTATAGTTCAATGTTTCTCTTAAGTTCTCTATTGACTATTTAATGTCTTGGAATTAGCCAAGTTCCGCGACTTATTTATAAAACTTTATGCTGGTTGTTGCTTAAATATTTCACTTTTAATTGTTTAGTTCCATAATTAAAATAAGGTATCCGCTTTCAACAATATTAATTAATTACTTTCGCTTATAGCGTTCGTTAATTAGTAGTTTACTATTTTTAAAATATTTATGTTAGGTGCACTGATACTTGCGTATGAAGTCGTTCTAGTCGTAGCACTAATTATACAAATTTCTTCTGTTATCAGAATGAAAATAAATTTTACTTATTCATTCCCATTCACTACCTATGCGCATATACTCCGTTATAGGTCACTGTTTAAATAAAACTTCACTTGCCCATATACCCGACCTAACCTCAACCTTGTGTTTCGAGGTTAAACGCTTTCATCAGCTGTCGGCTTGATAACCAAATACTTTTTGGTTATTCTGACCAACGTGAAGTCTGCGTCGAAGCTTGAGATGAACTGATGGTGTTACCTGTATCGAGATTCCGTACCTTGTAATTAATAATGGGCCCTGATTGGCTAATTGTTCTAATTTTCGGGTACACTCGGTATATCTTGGCAAAATAAATGCTTAGCTTGGCGTCATTCTTCAGGTTGGAGGCTCCGATTTTCTGGTTTTCTTTGTACGCCGACGGGCTTGCAATTAATTCTTTTATTTATAATTTAAATAATTCACTTATAAGTGCATTTATCTTTTTTCCAGTACTCTCATCGTTTTTGTCTTTTTCCCACGAGTATTTTGACTACCCTCACCATATAGTTCTGTTAGGGATTAATAAAATAAATTTCTTATGAATTAATTACATCTCTTATTTTCTATCTTATGCTAATTACATTGTTCATTTTGTAATAATTAATTATCATGCTTATTGTGTCATTATCTATCGCCCCTCCTCGTTAAAGTTTTAGGTGGTAATTAGCTAGAATTGTCATCTTTCGTTTAGGCCTACTACCCGATTTTTCTATGTTTTTATTACTTTCTTATATTAGAGATTCTTATATTTAATACACTATTTTTCTTCACTTTTGTCCTTCGTGATTACTTATCAATACTGTACAATAATTTTTCTCATATCATTATTTAGTTATTACTATGAATTATCTATTTTCCTTTGACTAGACTCTTGGCCTATTGTCAGTCTAAGTGGTATTTAGTTAATTTATAATATTAGTGGTTTGCAACACATCTTTGTTGTGGCCTATCTATAATGAACTTATCATTACCACTTCTGATTGTATCAGCACTAGCTATTATTGTTTTATTTTACTTTAATCACATTTTTTCTGATTATTGTTCAGTATACTTGAGTGTTACCTTTCCCTTATTTGAATTTTTTCACATTTTATCTCTTTATTATGTTTATTCTATATCAGTGTTCTTATAGCAATTTTAATACTTGGCAGTGTTTGGTTCTGCTTTTATGTTTTTACATTTGTTTAAGTTTACTTAAACTTCTTGCATCTAGCATTAGTTAGGGTTTGCTTATAATTTACCTTATTATTATTAGTTTGATGGCCATAAGCATTGATTTGCCTCACATGAGCGTTATTATGTCTTATTTAATATCATGGGTTGAGTCCCTATTCTTTTATTACAGTTTTATGTGTAATTTTTGCTGTCCCAGGTACACATTCTATGTGGTACACTTGGTTACATTAATTTACTTTTATTATGTACTTAAGTTCCTTTATACTATGACTTTTTGTACATGGAATGTTCCTTACAGTCTCTAGTTAGTTTACACTCCAATACATTTTAATTTAACATCATTCCAGACATTGTTTTAACTATTTTATTGGAAACTTGTTGGCCAGATTAGGTTATGTCCTATCTTGGTTTCTCAACAATGGCTGAATCTCAGATTCTGTTTTCTACACATTGTATGATTATTTACTTTTACTTAAAGCTGATTTTTTTTTATTGTTTATGGTGATTTTCTTTTTTATTATTATCTCAACCTTTATTATTGAGTAGTAGTTGTCTTTGATAATCTTATTTCTACTTCACAAATGTTATTAGTCCTTTGGACATTGTCTATTTGTTATTTTTATACATTATTTAATTATACGTTTACAATTCTTGTACTCACTCTCCCTCTTAATTTCTACTCTCAATATTTTATTTTTGAGTTCTGTTTGTACCGTCAAGTCATTGAAGTCATTTTATTAATAAGTTTGTCAGTGTCAAGTCACAGCTTAGGGTTTTAAATCAAGTTTTTTAACTCACTTTTATTTTCTTTATCATCAATAATACTTTTATTTTCATGGTTTATTTTATCCTTGTCTTTATTATTTCCTTTTGGTCTCTGAATTGATTTGACTTTTCCCTAATTATACTGATTCTTCCATCATACTTAATGAATTTCTTGTTATTATGGTTGTCCTTGTTCTCTTCTCACTGTCTGATCTATTGGGTAATTGGGTACGTGGTCTTGTCGTTAGTTGTGTCTTCGTTTCTTCAATTATACATTTACTTATTAATTATAGTTTAGTTTATTCCCCTATTTTAGTCATAATACATTCTATGTTCATGATTGCATGTTCATCTTTTGTTGATTAATTTGTTTTGGGTAGCTTTTAATCCGTTTGTTATACATTGGGTTCTGGGTGTGTTATATGTACCATTACAATATATATAATTTATAAATTCTTTACCTCAAGATATTTTATTCCATTATTTGGTACATGTTTCGGGAAGTGTATTGTTCCCATCCTCAGCCTTCTTGATTTTATATCTTGTGGAGTATTTGTGTTTTGGTTGGTTGTTGTTATGGTTTCCTGTTGGTTTTTGGTATTTTATACTGGTGTTATTGTGTGTGATTGTGGTGTATATATTAGCTTTTGGAGTATTTTCGATGTTGAGTGCTTTGTAAATTGTGTCATGTTTTGTATTGGTTTGTATTTGTTCAGGAATTACTCTGTCTGTTGACTGTACCAGAATATTTCGCATTGTGTAACACTGCCCCCTCCTTAAGCATATTCGTCCCGAACTCGTTCGCAAACCATCTCTGAAGTAATACTTGGCCAGGCAATCTAGTTGGACGATCTTGAATTTGTGCTGTTCTTCCTGTTGAATCCGATAAACAACATCGTTGATTCTCTTTTTTACAGTGTAAGGTCCTTCCTAGTTAGTTTGAAGTTTAGGTGAGTGATCACGACAAGGCTTTGGGTTGAACAACCAAACCTGATCTCCTTCTTGAAAACCCACACTATTGCTGTGAATGTCATATTGAGTTTCCATTTTATCACTGACTGTCTTCAGCCTTCCTCTTATCAAGCGATTCATTTCTCGCAGTTGGGTTTCTAATTGTGAGGAATAGTTCTGTGTCTCCTGGGATTGACTCTCAGGTGATCCGAGCATCAAGTCTCCAGGAAGACGGATCTTCTGCTCAGCCATTGGTTTTGCTGGAATCATTCCCACTGCGTCATGTACTAATGACCTATATACCGTTAGCTGGTCCAAGTCTGATTGTTTCTTGTCAACAACCTCGTAATTTCATCTTCACCAACTTTTTCCCCGAGGAGCTTCCATTAACTCAGCAACAAGCAAAAGCCTTTCCTGGGCACCCATAGTTGGCTTTCCAATCACTTTTTTTTTTTTTTACACATTGGTACTTTCTCTGTTAGTTCTTTTTCCATTTCTGCCTGCAATAGGAAGGGTTCCTCTTTACCACACCTGTTAACTTCTTCTTCGGCCAATGCCACTTGCTTGATCGAATGGTTAGCGGACACTGTCCTTTTATCCATGCAAAGCTTTATCTTCTTTTCGCCAACCTTCAGGACTTCTCTCTTTAGTCCACAATGAATCCGTAGGCATTCAAAACATCTGTGCCAAGAATCACTTCATCGGCAATGTCTGCAACGAGCATTTGGTGGCTAAACTCAAGGAGACCCAGGTGTGCACATATGTCTACCTTTCCTAACAATTTGACAGGGCTTCCAGTCATAGTCTGTATTGTACAAGAGCTAATTTGAGGCTGGCGGTTGCTGACTTAAGTCAGGGCGCTCAATGGACACTGTTGCGCCTGTGTCAACTGTAAATGATGTTGGTTTACCTTCTGCAAATCCATTAACAATAAAGTTTCCACTGGTCCTATGTAGAATGGAAACTGTGTGCTGTTCTGGAGCTTTATTCTCCAACTGGTTCGATCTCCCCCTTCTCTCGGTATTTTATTCTTCCAACAGTCTACCTGTAGATGACCAAATTTCCCACACTTGTAACACTTTGGTCTTCTGTCTTTATCCTTTGGTTCAAAAGATCATTGTGGTGCTGCTGACTTCTTGAACTGATGTCTTGAATCGACTCTTTATTCCGTCGGTTATGACAAAACTGTGATATTGGATCAGTTTGGCTACAACATGGTGGCATACTTTGATTAATGTAGATCGCAGGCTTGGCAGCTTCAGAACGGAGAGCACGAACAAGAGCGTGTGAGCTATATTCTGATGCCATCCCATTCTTAACACTTGTTGTAATTGACAATCTCTGATACCATCAATAAACACAGTGTGAGCAATCCACGTTCAGAAGTCCTCTGATTCTTCAGGATAAGCCAGTCTTGTCAATCGGTCCACATTTACTTCAAACTCCTGGAGGGTTTCCCCGGAACGCTGTCACCTCGCTTTAAGTTGTTCACAGTACACTTTGCACAAATGCTGGTCACTGTACCATAATTCCAAAGCTTTTGTTAATTCAGCATAGATATTCTGGCTGTCAGATAGCACTTCCTGTATTAGCTCTGCGGCAGGTCCTTTTAAAGCAAGAATGAGTGAAAGACCTTTCTCTTCTTCTGTACATTTATTTAAGCAAGAGGCAGCTTTAAATTGGAGATGATAAGTTGCTCAGTGAATGCTTCTATCAAACATTGGGGCCTTTGTGAAAACTGGCCCTACTAAAGTTAATGGGGTTTTTCAATTTCTCTGATATTTTGAATCTTCTTCAGCATTTATTAATGGCCTAGCAAGCCATCAATGGAAGTTACAATGATATGACTTGATACACTCCTAAAGAACTCCAATCCGGTGTGATGCCTAAGCGCTAAGCGTGTTGCTACTGAGAACTTACCCCTACCAAATGAGGTTAAGCGTTTAGAGGCTAGAATGCCTATTAAAGAGATTGAGGAGAAATGCACGGAAAAATTTAATGCGGAACATGAACTTCTATCATTTAAAGTTGGGGAGATGGTTCTACTGAAAGCTCTGAACGTAGGTCATAGTGAGGATAACACTGCAGCTAAATTCTTTAGATTATATAGTGGACCTTTCTTATTGTCTGAGCAAGTTGGTAAGAATATGTACATTGTTACAAATCAGATAAGTAACCGTACTATTGGTAAATTCCATGCATCATCATTACGCAAATATTATGCCAAAGAGTAAATTGTTCATATATATATCTGTGTATATGATGAACGACTTTTTAAACAAAGTATGAAATAAAAAAAAATTATAATAACTGTATTAAGAATATGTGGAGTGATGTTGGTACATATGGTCGATGAATGTGATGTAGGAGATATGACATCATCAAATGTTATGGCTTGTCTCTACAGGGCAATATGTCAAAACCTAACCACGTGTATATGTTTATTTACATTCTGTCACATGAGAACTGTCAGTTACAGTGTTGAAGAGTAATTTAATTTAAGAAAAGTGTTTTATTTATTTGGTTTTGTTTTCTTTTTTTATTTTAAATGGAGGTGGTATTATATTTGTTTATATATTAAACAACAATTTGCAGACTTGTAAACAAATTTTTTTATACGTGGAGGGGATATTCCTGCAATGGAACGTGCTAAGGAAGTCATCAAATAGGGATGTTAGTGCTATAACATATTCTCAGACAGCCATAGACATGTTATAAATTGATTTTGTTCTTTTTTTTATTTTTTGTAAAGTAGATATAAATTATGAATTAAGATATGGGTAAGAAAGTGAGTTATGTCAAAATACCCATAATTTTATACTCTTTCATGTCGAGTGCAATTTTTATGTGCAAGTGTGCGGCTGCACGTGTGATTAACATTTTATTTAATAACTTCTTTAATAATTGACATTTCTTTTTGAAACTTGGTCAGTGTATTCACAGTATTGAAGGCTACGTTTTTCATATATTCAATACTCCAAAACTATAATTTGTATGTTTTTTTTATGAAATTAATACTTCTTTTAACTCGTTATCTCCAAGAGGTAATAAAATTTGTAGATTAAATCTAGACAGGCCTTTGCAGAATTGGACAGAGTTTTAACTTGAAGTCTGTCTGTCATGGTGAAAATCTATGATGTCAGGATTTCCACCAATCAGAAGGTCTAAAATTTATTTGAGTCAGTACTTTGCGGAGTACAGATGGGACAGTTCGCTTTGAGGTCTTGTCATAGAAGGTCGTACTGACTCGTGAGTTTTTCGTGTCAGTCAGGACAGGTCTAATCTGTATGTGACGAAGGACTTTGGTACACATTACGAGTTGGTCGTATACGTATTCCAGTCGAAGAACTCAGTATCAACTTATAAGAGAACAAAATTTATTGCTTTTCGCGCTAGTGGAAGATTTTCCGTTTAGGGGCAGCAATACCGACCGCAGTGTTACTGATTTAACGCAAGAACACTTCAAGAATTGGGAGTTTGTGTAAGCTCAATACACATGATCTATTATTAACCCTGTATAAAACCATGAGATAAATATTATAAACAATAACAGTCGATAACTGCAATGCATACGTGTGAAACGTATGGGAACGATGCTGAGGTCAACGGGCAACGAACAAAGAGTCAACAACAGCTGAGTGCCGGACGTCGACATTACTTGTGGAATTCTACAAACAAGTAACGATTTATTGTAAAACGAACCCCATAAACTCTTCTATTGATAGACATTTAAATAAATAAATAATTATAAGTTTTAAAAACTGAATAAGACAATAATAATGTATTAGTTAATAAATGTTCCTACCTCCAGATATAGGCTCTGTGTGTATAATTTCATTAAACCTATCTATGCAATAATTGTTTGTTATGCTGCAATATGTGTGTGCGTAACTCAAAGTCTGAGGATTTATGTGTATTGAATACAAATCCACACCGATTGCCACCAAATTTTGCACAGGTAACCTTTGGCACATGGCGAAAAATACTGTCTAACTTGGAATATGATACTTTGCCCCGTTGGCACGATTTAGGCCGTTTTAATTATGCCTTTTCGTTAACATGTATAAAGATGTCAACACACCATGGAGACCAGAATTAATTACCATAGTAACAAGTAAATAAACAAATGATATTTAGCGGCATCGGAACTCTACAAAAAACCCATTCCTGCAGTTTTTAATATGTGATTGTATCAATATATTTTGTGTACAGATACGTCTATATATTTTGTAATTGTCTTAAACGATTATAAAAAATTTATGTTTATACGTGTTTCTGATGATGCAATGAATAAGTAATGAAATATATTAAATACTACTACTAAAGATGTCAACAACACCATGTAAACCAGAATTAATTAACATAGTAACAAGTAAATAAACGAAAGCTATTTAGCGGTATCGGAACTGTACATTTATCCATTCCTGCAGTACCTTTTCGATGTTTTATATAATATGGGATTGTATCGATATATTACGATGTGGAAAAGAAGAAGTGTACCGTACTAATTGTAAAATGTCCTATTACTTAATGCAAAGCGAAAATACGTGTTGTTTTCATTTGTGAGGTTAGGTGACAATGGTTTTTGGTTTTTAGTTTACTGCTGAAATAAATAAAAGCCATGGTTGAGGAAAACGTAATGTTTAATGTGCTATACAATGCTTCTAACATAGTAACACTTAAAATAAAGAATTTAGTGTTTTTGATTTAACAGGTATTTTATAAATATCTCCAAAGACATGCTCTATAAATGGGTACTTTTATGTCTCCAAAGGCTGTTGCACCAACATAATAATTTAGTACAAGTGTTGAAAACAGCTTTGGAGAGAATTTTACTAATGAATACAAAATTGTTATACTAGCTGACAGAACGCCATATAGACATAGACAATAAAAATTATATTAAAATAATTATTAAGTATTAGCGTGAAGCCACGGGTAACAGCTAGTGTATATTATAAGTAGACGAGATCCTCTCTCGTTAAAAAGTGGATATTATTTAATTATTAGCATTATGAGTTCGGTTGTATGTTGTTTCATTGAACACGTAAGTTGGTTGGTGTCTTGCTTGGGTTCGCTGAATGTGTATTATAATTCTGATTTTCGCTCGTCGCTGAGATGAACCTATTGGTGTACCCTTTCACTGAAAAAACATAATTATTGGTTTATATAAATACTTACTTGTGATGGTTGGTTACTGGTAATGTTGAGGTTTATTACCAGTAATTAAGTAGGAATAATTCAAATCAACTTATTACCGCCGCCACTGCTGCCAACCATGTATCGTTCACCTAAACTGTAAAGTCTTAGTCTAATACAATAATAGTCTAAAACTCTTGGATAGGTTATGAATTGGTTTTTTATTCATCGAACTCATTATTAATGATTACTGTTATACAGTAATATTGTTTACTTTCTTTAAAAATTTTTAATGTTGTTGATGGACTCTTTCAAATAATTAGATCTCAGGGTTTCCAGACTGAATCGGACTATCTACCATTCTGGACGTTAACATTTCGCTATATTAATTAATAAATAATGCAGGTTCTTTTAGACTGCAAGATACACTCAAATCAAATCAATGCACTACTATGATAGGAGTGTTCCTTATTGGAATTGTAGGTTAAGTTGGTTTCATTGTAACCTAACTTACTTGACTTTAAATGATTAATAATTCCTTAGATATGCTAACAGTTTCGTATAACACAGTTCTAATGGGAATCTAGTGATACTTTCATCATTTTATCTTCTTATATTTGGATATAAACAAATTAACAGGTATTTGGAAATTACCCACTCATATGGTTGATGAGTATATTACATTTAGTTATAATCTTACATTTAAACACAATATAACGCTTAAGATACTATATGTCCAGGGTTTCTTTTAATTCCCTCATTGACGATTCAATGTCTCTTATTCTACAAGTTCATTTAATTAATTAGAAAGTTAAAGTTTGTTAATGATCAAATTTTTCATTATTAATTGTTTGTTTTAATTATTAAAATCTTTTTTCAGTCTAGGTTGGGTTATATTTGATCTCAGTTTATTAATTAATTTCACTGATAGCGTTCCTTAATTATTGAATTACTTAATTAAAATATTTGCCATGGTCACTGATACTTGCGTACTAAGTCGTTCTTGTCGTATCACTATTCACAAAATTTTATTTTTTATTTGAATGAAATTAATTTTGATTAATTCATTCTCGCTCACTACCTATGAGCACATACTCCAATTAAGATCACTGGTTAAAGAAAACTTTCACTATCCCTATATCCGACCTAACCTCAACTTGACGTTTCGAGGTTAGATGCTTTTGTCAGCTGTCGGCTGTCAATTCAGTACTTTTTGGTTACGATGACCAGTATGGAGACTGCGTCGAAGCTTGAGATGAATTGATGATCTTACTTGTGTCAAGATCCCGTACCTAGTAATTAATAACGGGCCCTGATTGGTCGATTGTTATAATTTCCGTGTACATTTGGAATATCTCGGCAAAATAGACACTTCTTGGCGTCATCTCACTGGTGTCGAGGCTACGATTTTTTGGTCCGCACTAGTACGCCCACGGGCGTGTAATTAATTCTTTGTCTTATAATTTAAATTATTCGTTTATAAATACACTGATACTCTTTTCATGACTACTATCGTTTTTATCTTTTTATCACGAGTATTTTGGTTACCCACACCATATAGTTCTGATAAGGATAAATAAAATAAATTTCTTACGAACTAATTACATATCTTACTTTCTACCCTATTCTATTTATATTGTTCATTTTCTGATAAATAATTATCATGTTTATTTAGTTATTAACTATCGCCCCTTCTTGTTAAAGTTTTAGGCGGTAATTCGCTAAAATTGTCATCCTTCGTTTAGGTTTACTTCCATATTTTTTCTATGTTTTTATCACCTTCTTATATGAATGATTCTTAAACTTATTACACTCTTATTCTTCACTTTTGTTCTTTGTGATCGCTTATCAATACTGTACAATAGTTTTTTCCCATCATTATTTAATTATTACTCCTAATTATTAATTTACTTTTGACTAGACTCTTGGTCTATTGTCATTCTAAGCATTTTATTACTTATTTCATAATCTTAGGGGTTTGTAACCCATATTTGTTGTGGCCTATCTATAATGAACTAATCGTTACCACTTCTGATTATATCAGCACTAGCTATTATTGTTTTATTTTAATTACATTTTCTCTGACTATTATTCAGTATACTTGGGTGTTACATTTTTCTTATTTGATTTTTTCACCTTTATCTTTTGATTATGTCTATTTTGTGTCAGTGTTATTATAGCAATGTTAATACTTGGCAGTGTTTAGTTCTGCTCTTATATTTTGCCATTTGTTTGAATTTATCTAAACTTCCTGCATCTAGCATCAGCTATTGTTTACCTATAATTTACATTATTATTATTAATTTTATAGCAATAAACATTGATTTGCATCACATGAATGTTATTATGTCTTAGTTAATATCATTGACTGATTCCCTATTCTTTTGTCATAGTTTTATGTGTGATTTTTGTTGTTCCAGGTACTCATACTACGTTGTACTGTAGGTCACATTAATTTACATTTATACTGAACTCAAGTTTCTTTATATTAGGACTTTTTGTAAATGGAATGCTCCTTATAGTCTCTAGTTTGTTTACAATCCAATACATTTTAGTTTAACATCATTCCAGTCACTGCTTTTTACTATTTTATTGGAAACTTGTTGGCCAGTTTAGGTTATGTCCTATCTTGGATTCCCAACAATGGTTGAGCCTCAGATTATGTTTTTTACTTATTGTATGACTCTTTACATTTACTTAAAGCTGATTTTTATTGTTTTTTGTAGTTATTTTTCTTTATTTTGTTACTATCTCAACCTTTATTGAGTAACAGTTGTCTTTTTTGAATTTTATTTCTACTTTACAAATTTTACTAGTCCTTTGGACATTATCTAGTTGTCATTTTTATACATTACTAATTTATACATATACAACTCTTATATTCACTCTCCCTCTTAATTTCTACTATCAATATTTTACTTTTGAGTTCTGGTTGTACCGTCAAGTCATTAAAATCAGTTTATTAATAGTTTTATGTCAGTGTCAAGTCACAGCTTAGGGTTTTAAATCAAGTTTTTTAAATCACTTTATGTTTTCTTTATCATTAATAATACTTTATATTCTCATGTTTTATTTTATTCTTGTCATTATTAGCTCCTTCTGTGTATCTGATTTGATTTTGTTTTCCCTATTCACACTGATTCTTTTATCCTCCTTAATAAATTTCTTCTTGTTATAGGTGTTGTAGTTTTCTTCTCACTGTCTGATCTATTGGGTATTTGGGTCAACGTTGTCTTGTCTTTATGTCATGTCTTCGTTTCTTCTAGAATACATTTACTTATTAATTATAATTTATTTTATTCCCTTATTTTAATCATAATTCATTCTATGTTCCTGTTTACATGTTCATCTTTTGTTGATTATTTTGTTTTGGATAGTTTTTAATCCGTTTGTTTTACATTGGGTTCTGGATGAATTATATGTACTGTTACATATTGCCTCCTTGCTAGAATTGATTATTTCAGAAATTTCCCTTTGGTATTGAATAAATTATCAATTGTTACTTTCTTCTTCTTCGAAATATTTCTTTAGCGATGGTTGGTTGTAAGTTCCCTTTGTCCTTTTGGTAATTGGGTCTAGAATTTCATAAGTGTTGTTCTGATTATCCTTGATTATTGTATAAGGGCCAGTGTATAGCAGTAGTAGTTTTTTAGCAATTCCTTCGATTGTACTTGGGAGTTCTCGTTTTTTAACAATACCTTCTCCCCGATTTTATACTTGATCAGTTTGGGTTGTAACTTTTTATATTTCTCGCATAGCTTTTCTGCTCGTTCTACTGTTTTGTTATAGAATTTCATCTGGTCGAATTTGTATTGATCACTTTGAGGAAAGTTTATTAACTCCGTAATTTCTGTGGGTGGTCTCCTTTCAAACATAGCTGTGAATGGAGTGGTGTCTGTTGCTTGATGATGTGCCAAGTTGATTAACTCTTCTGCAGATGGTAAGTATTCTTCCCATTTTCTCTGTTGCTGATGGCAGTAGGTTCTCAAAATTCTTCCCATTTCTCGTAGAACTCTTTCAGCTGGGTTGCTGCTAGGGTGGTATACTGATGTCTTAAATGTTTTTACTCCATGACTCAACAGTGTTTCCTTCCATCTCCTCCCCTCAAACTGAGTCCCGTGATCCATTATTATCGATCTTGGTGTTCCCACTTCTGGTATGTATCTTTGGATAATTATTTCTAAAAGTTTCCTGGTTGTTGCTCGGTTTATTGGATAAAGTTTTATAAATTTAGTATAGTGGTCAAAAATTATGACAATAAACTTATGTTGGCGTCGTCCTCCACTTCTTGGTAATGGATCGCAAATGTCCACAAATACTTTCTCTAATTTTTTAGAAGATGTTATCAGTATCATCAACCCCTCCTTTCTGTCGTTATTGCATTTCACTAGTTGGCATAGGTGACAATGTTTAATGTATTTGCGCACTCTTCGGTTAATGTCTCTGAAGTATACATGTTCCTCCAACGCTCTCATTACCTTCACTGCCCCCATGAGTCCATATATGATGTGGTAATACATTGTTATCTCCTTCTCGATTGTCTTTGGCATTACTATCTTCCATTGGTTACATCTGTGCCTGTCCTTAATGAATAATATATCATTGTGTATGCTGTAGTATGGTGTGATTCTGTCATCTTGTTCATTCAATCTTTGGCAAATTTTACTCAGTTTACTGTCATTTTCCTGTTGATGTTTTATTTTGTCAATAATCTCTGCTAATTCTGATTTGGCCTTGATGATGTGGTATATCTTGGCTATTGTCTCCTTTTCCCCTTCAAACGTTTGATTTTGTATATTAATTCTTGATAACACATCTGCTGCTATGTTACTCCTTCTCGGTACATACTCCCAATTAATGTTGTATTCCTGCAATGCTAGTGTCCATCTTGTTAGTCTCCCATGACTCAGCCTGCAGTTCTTTAAAAAGGATATTGATTTGTGGTCTGTTCTGACCGTTAGTGTGTAACCTAAAATGTAAGTTCTAAATTTGTTGCACGCAAACACTATGCTAAGTAGCTCTTTTTCGGTTACGTGATAGTTGCGTTCACATTTATTCAATACCTGACTTGGGAAGCTAATCATAAGGTGTTTCCCTTCGTCGTTTTCCTTGTACAGAACTGATCCTAAACTCACGTCGCTGGCGTCGCAATTCATATAAAAAGCTTTCGTGAAGTCAGGTGGTGTAACATCACCGATTCTAAAAATTTATCTTTTATTAGTTGAAAAGTGGTGTCCTGCTCTGGTCCCCACTTCTACTTGTCTTTGGATGATAGTTGGTGTGAAAATTTTGACGTTAATTCCGAGTGATTGCTCTGAAATTTCCTATAATAATTGCAGATACCTAAAAATGACTGTAACTGCTTCTTGTTCTTGGGCGTTGGGAATAGTTGTATCGATTCTATTTTCTCCTGTGATGGTGTTATTCCATTTTCTGATAGATTGAAACCTAAAAATTGTACTTCATCTGCGATGAATTTAGAGTTTTCTAGTTTCAGTGTTGTTATTTTCTGCTAATTTTAATAATACTTGTTCGACCCTTCTGCAATGATCTTCCCAGTTATCTGAAGTAATTAGTAGATCATCCACATATACTGTTGTAAATTGTAGCGCCTCTTGTCCCAGAATTTTATCCATACATTTCACAAACACTGCTACTGAATTTACCAGTCCAAACAGTAGCCTTTTAAATTGATAATTCTGCCCTTCGAATGTGAAAGCCATATATTTCTGGCAATTGGGGTGCAATTCCACTTGCCAATATCCACAAACGGTGTCCCAGGTACTAATGAAACAAAAATTTCTTGAGGATCTCTTCGATCTCTCCTGGTGATGTTCGATCGTTTATTATTATTTTGTTTATTTCCCTGGCGTCCAAACATGTCCTCACCTTTCCGTTTTTCTTAGGTACCGCTACAATAGGATTGGTGTATGGGGAATAACTGTATTCAATTATGTCTTCGTCAATTAGTCTATTGATTTCCGTTCTGACTGCCTCTTTTAGAGAGTAGGCAATATGTTATGATTTCTTTTTAAACTCCACTGGCTCTTTAAACTTAATCTCACACTGAAAACTCTTTATTTTTCCGGGTGTATCTGAAAATACGTGCCGATATCGATTATATATTGTGATTAATTCTTCTACCTGATCGTTAGTTATTTTTCTATCACTTTTTGCTGATTGAAATTTTCAGATCTCTTCTAACTTTTCTTCCCATAGGCTGTCCCTTTCGTCTCCATACTTGATTTCTTCTATTGGTATTTGATTCCTATATTTATCATTTTCCCTAACATAACAAGTGATCCGGTCGTGAGGGGCTTCATTGCTTCCAATTAACTCCGCCGTCCATTCTATATAATTTGAGCTCAGAGATACTTTCGCTCTGCTCATATCAATTACAGCTGCATATTTTCTCTATACGTCACAGCCTATTAATAAATTAAATGGTAACCCACTGGCTACTAAAAAGATTATAGGGATCGTTTTACCTTTACTTGTTATTTCTAATTGGACCTGTTTCCTAATGGTTTTCTTTTGCCGTCCTGTTGCTTCTATTAAAGTGATGTTATTTATTGGTAAGGTTGGTATTATCTCCTTATTCCCATTTTGCATTCGATTTAGTTCTATGTTATCAATCAGGGATACATTTGCTCCTGTGTCGATCATTATTTTGGTAGGTATTCTGTTCACATCGGCGGCTATATAAGCGATCTCGCTGTTATTGTTGTTGGTTTTAGTATTTTCTTCTTCAAGTAATTGTTTCGAATTATTGTAAATGTCTTGTTGTTTGTTAGTCGTTGTTGTATTTTGTCGTACCCAATAGATCGGTTCAGTGAGGGTTTCTTCAAGTTTTTCACTGCAGCTGTCCGTTTAAAGAGATGGCACTCTCTTCGCTGCTCCTCTCTGTCGTACTCGGCGCGTTATTCTCTCTCCCTTCGGGTCTATCATTATTTTGGTGGTTATGTTCGCTGCTACGATTTCTTTGTATATCTTCGCTGCTATGACTCCTTCGTGAATCATACCCAGATTCTCTTCCTCTGACATCTTGACTGTATCGATTATAATGTTTGTTAAAACTGCGCCATACTTGGTAGTACTGCCTCCCTCTACCCTCGTCTTCCGCTCGAACGTAGTTCACCCTCCGATAATTTCCATTTTGTTGGTTCCCGTTGTTGTTCGGTCTGTAGCCGTGGATATTGTTATTAGGTCGGTAATTGTTCCCGCTGTTGTTCGGTCGATAGTTATTATTATTGTTATTACTACTGTTCGGCCGGTAGTTGTGGTTATCTCGGTTGTTATTATTATAATTATTACCGTTATTGTTTGGTCGCGGATTTTGGTCAGTGTGGTTACGGTTCTGGTTGTTGTAGTTGCCGCGATAATTGTTTCTGTTGTTGTTCTGGCTGTTCCTTTCGAAATATTGGTCCGGTCTATGGTGACCCTCCGGTAGTATCGCTCATGTTCATAATTTTCAACCAACGCTGACATGGCTTGTATCGTTTGAATCTGCCCATTGAGTCGTGCTCTGGCTACGCCCTCTTCGAAGTGGTATGCTAACTTCATTACGAGGCACTCCTCCGGTATTTTGGGTTCAAGGCTTCTCGCCATACACACTTTGCCCAGGAAATATGCCATGAGTGTTGTCCCTTTATTGTGGTCATACTTTCCGTTGCAAATGTCGTCACGCACGATGTTTTGCGTCGACCCCGACCAATACTTTGCTTTAAACAGCGTCTTGAATTCGGCGTAGCTTTGTACTTCATGTTTGGTAGCCGTCCACCAGTTGTCGTGGACGTCCTTGAAATACTCGTCCAACATGCCCCTTATCACTGTCCATCTGTTCTCCCGATTCCGTGCTATACTTTCTTCAACTCTCTCGATGAACTCCATTGGATTCTTCTTGTAGGTGCAGACATTTATTGTTTCCCGGTTGTCCATGTTCGGTATTCCTGACATCTGCACTGGTTGATTTCGGAACATGTTGATTTCCTCTATGAAATTGTTGAGCTCTCGCTGCTGTATCTCGG
This sequence comes from Magicicada septendecula, assembly GCA_034769895.1. Taxonomy (NCBI): domain Eukaryota; kingdom Metazoa; phylum Arthropoda; class Insecta; order Hemiptera; family Cicadidae; genus Magicicada; species Magicicada septendecula. The sequence goes on from CM068368.1 coordinate 443,437,765, forward strand.
CCATTTTTTCCTTGTCGCTGTGGACCTGGTCTCGAACATCGTTCACAGTGGCTATTATGTCTTCACACCTCTCCCCGAAATTCGTCTGGGCTCGCGTCAAGTCTTCTTGCTTTTTCTTGGTCGATTCGATTTTCGCGGAGCTATCTTCTTCGATGTGGTTTATTCTGATATTAATGTTCTCTTTCGGTTGTTGTAGCTCTTGGCTGTTCAGTTCGCATCTCTCTTGGACTTCGGAAATCTCTCTTCTCACTCCGGTTATTTCCTCTTCTCTTTTCGTATTTATTTTCTCGTTGTTCTCCTCGATTCTCTTACTGATAAGTTCCTCGTTTTCTTCCATGTTCTTGTTTAGTAATTCCATATTTTTATTACTATCTTCGATGCTGTCATCGATCTTCTTACTTAATTCTCGAGTATCTTCCTTTAACGCTTCGATGTTTTTATTAGTCTCCTCCGTTTTTTTATTATTATCATCAATTTTCTGATTCAACTCTCAAGTATCTTCCTTCAACGATTCTATGTTTTTATTTAATTCTCCCTTAAAATCTTCTCTTAATGATTCGATACTTTTATTGGTTTCTTCCCAGGATTTCTTATTCTCTTCTCTGGATTGTTCAAACATCATCCTCATCCATTCCTTTAAATCTGTATTCTCTGCTTGTGCGGGTCGGTTGGGTTCTGCGGGAGATAATATTGCTTCTTTATCTTCAATCGGCGTCACCTCCTTGTCGTCCATGTTGAACTCCTTTTCCACTTACGCCGCGCGTTTCTTAAATGTCGCTCTCCGATGCATTTTCAGTTTTGGTGTATTGCAGCTGCCGCAACAATTAGGTTATTGGTTTTCTTGTTGATTTATTTATTAAGTTAAAACAATTTTATTACAGACACACCACCAAAATCAGTAAAATTCCATTTTACTGATTTTGGTGGTGTGTATATAATAATATTATAACAAGTCAGTGGCATAATGTTTCGCAAAATATTAAAACAATTTTTTACCTAATTAATCGCCTCTAACGTTGGTCGCCAATTTATAAGTAGACGAGACCCTCTCTCATTAAAAAGTGGTTATTATTTAATTATTAGTATTATGAGTTCGGTTGTATGTTGTTTCATTGAACACATAAGTTGGTTGGTGTCTTGCTTGGGTTCGCTGAATGTGTATTATAATTCTGCTTTTCGCTCGTCGCTGAGATGAACCTATTGGTGTACCCTTTCACTGAAAAAACATAAGTATTGGTTTATATAAATACTTACTTGTGACGGTTGGTTACTGGTAATGTTGAGGTGTATTACCAGTAATAAAGTGAGAATAATTCAAATCAACTTATTGCTGCCCCCACTGCTGCCAACCATGTGTCGTTCACCTATGCTGTAAAGTCTTGGTCTAATACAATAATAGTCAAACTCTTGAATAGGTTATGAATTGGTTTTTTATTTATCGAACTCATTATTAATAATTACTGTTATACAATAATATTGTTTATTTTCTTTTAAAATTTTTAATGTTGTTGATGGACTCTTTCAAATAATTAGATCTCAGGGTTTCCAGACTGAATCGGACTATCTACCGTTCTGGACGTTAACATTTCGCTATATTAATTAATAAATAACAAAGGTTCTTTTAGACTGCAAGATACACTCAAATCAAAACAATGCACTACTATGATAGGAGTGTTCCTTATTGGAATTGTAGGTTAAGTTGGTTTCATTGTAACCTAACTTACTTGACTTTAAATGATTAATAATTCCTTAGATATGCTAACAGTTTCATATAACACAGTTCTAATGGGAATCTAGTGATACTTTCATCATTTTATCTTCTTATATTTGGATATAAACAAATTAACAGGTATTTGGAAATTACCCACTCATATGGTTGATGAGTATATTACATTTAGCTATAATCTTACATTTAAACACAATATAACGCTTAAGATACTATATGTCCAGGGTTTCTTTTAATTCCCTCATTCTATGTCTCTTATTCTACAAGTTCATTTAATTAATTATTAGAAAGTTAAAGTTTGTTAATGATCAAATTTTTCATTATTAATTGTTTGTTTTAATTATTAAAATCTTTTTTCAATCTAGGTTGGGTTATATTTGATCTAAGTTTATTAATTAATTTCGCTGATAGCATTCCTTAATTATTGAATTACTTATTTAAAATATTTGCCATGGTCACTGATACTTGTGTACTAAGTCGTTCTGGTCGTATCACTATTCACAAAATTTTATTTTTTATTTGAATGAAATGAAGGGTCTTAGGGATTAGCCAGCGGCAAAATCAAACTTCTGTCTCGGCGCGAGTACTATATTTCGGTGTCCGATGTGTACTTCTTAACAGTTTTCTTCACAAGTAACTAATGCCGGGTTATGGAGGTTATGTACGACAATGTAACTTAAATAAAATTTACTTTGTTCGTGTACATTAAAAGGATGTATTTATTGGAAGTACAGAAATTAGTTTACATTTATCGCACATAATTATGGTACAGAGACGATTTTAGGAGGTTGTGGCTACGTTTAATTATCTAACTTAACCTTTTAGATTTTTAAAATTAATTAGACTTAACAAACATTTCCTTAGTTAGTGTACATTCAAAGGCTTTATTTATTGTATGGATAAAAGGCTGTATATAACATTAAAGGCTGTACTTATTCGAAGTAAGTAATGCCAGCTTATGGAGGTTATGTACGACAATGTAACTTAAATGAAATTTATTTTGTTCGTGTACATTAAAAGGATGTATTTATTGGAAGTACAGAAATTAGTTTACATTTATCGCACATAATTACGGTACAGAGACGATTTTGGGAGGTTGTGGCTATGTTTAATTATCTAACTTAACCTTTTAGATTTTTAAAATTAATTAGACTTAACAAACATTTCCTTAGTTAGTGTACATTCAAAGGCTTTATTTATTGTATGGATAAAAGGCTGTATATAACATTAAAGGCTGTATTTATTCAAAGTACCGGAATTAAAACGTACTTCCAGTTTAGAACCTAGTACAATCTAATGTATAACCAAACAAGTACATTAAAATCCTTTTTCAACATAATGCAATAAAAAGCAACGTGCAGTTTCTGTTAACATGCAAATGATTAAGTATTAATAATGGGTTACAGTGGAATTTAATGTTACTACGGTCTGAATTAATGCAAATAAAATTGGGAGAATCTCGTAAACATATTACAGAATGCTTGTATATTACACACAAAATTATTACAGTACGGACCTCTGTTAATGAATAGAAACAAATTTCACTCTATACTTTAGTATGTACCAATAAAATTCACCTTTTTTCAAATACCAATATCTATTGTTTTTTTCATACCCTTAAAAAAAGGTCATTAACAACATACATTATGAGAAAACTTGATTACAAATAACCAGCCATTAGTTACTTGTGAAGAAAATAGATATAACATTTACAAACATCAAATCTTCAATTCTCTCCCTATTTGTTTTATAAAAACTGGAGTTTCTACTGCAGGTTTTAAGTCCACTAACTACTTAATTAAATATACATAATTGTTCCTGTATCTTGTTGGGTAACATATTATATTAATACATCTGCTTCCTACTCATATGTGCAAACAGTGTTTTTAATGTATGGTCCTAAAATCTTTATCAACACTTTATATCTTCAAAATTTAGACAAAGTCTAATAAGCAACTTGGCCTAACCTGAATTTACATGACCTGGCTCAGAACAACTTTATTTTGGCAAATACAAAGATGAAGACTGGTTGCAATTTTTCAGGGTTCACACCTGCTGCCAGGCTTAGTTCTATAACTTGATAAGGAAGAAAGAAATCAGCCCGAACCTGCAACCACTGCGGGAAGGCTTTTACACCATTACCAAGAAGATTAATGATGTCATCTAAGAATAACTCATTAGCTTTATTTATATATTTAATGCATCTTAATTAGTACACTAACAGCACTGCTCTGCCTTACAGTAACACAACACGTTACACTAACTCAAAAGAATTTCTTGTTTTCAGTTTAAGAAAGTTGAAATCTTGTATTTATTTTCTTTTCCATTCACTATTTGTAAAACGTGCTTAAAATTAATATGTGTACGCTTACTATATTGAAATCCAATGTTCACTATCCAATAATTACAAATTCTGTGGAATTGTGAAATTAGTAACACTTTGTACTAATGTGTGATTATCAGTTGAATTTCTGAATTCCTTTGATTCATTAATAAATCTTACTAATTTGTTTCTTTATCTCTATAATGATTTCTTATTAGTTTTTAATCTTTGTGTTTTCATTATTCATTTGTACATTTTTGCATTGTGTTGTCCATGACATGTTCATTGATTAACTAATTATCATTAAAACACACAGAGGACTGATCCTCTTTTGCAAGATCACAAGTATGTTTCAAGACCATTTGCAGGTCAGGTATTGTTCTGTCTGTTCACTTTCTGAAAGTGGTTGAGGAATTAGGTGGAAGATGTCTCCATTAAAACGCGTGCACACACACACACACACTAGCACGCACACAATTTTCTTTTTTCTTTATTTAATTTGAATTCTGTATTAGAAGAAATGTTTTCAGTTTACAAGATTTTTTTTAATTTCTTGGATTAATGTTTTTAATTGTATGCAATGTGGACACATACAGAGGAGTGTCAGTTTTTTTATGGTTTTTCAATAAATAACAATGAGAGAGGGGGAGAGAGAGAGAGAGAGAGACCAAAAATAACACGTACAGAAATTACATCAGAACTTTTCCTGACAGTAAAAAAATAACTAAATAATGAATGGCAAAGAACATTAACAAAATTAATGGAAATTATAGTTATTATTTGTTGTCTAATGAACAGGTACTAGTAAAGGCTTCATATACTTCACATCTTAAATTATAAACCTATTAACAAACATATTTGGTATACTCAGCTTGAAACAAACGTTCAGACCAATAAAAATGGTTTAAATTTTGCCATGCTGCATTATTAGTACTGTTGAAACAGCAGTTTGATTATAATTGTTTTTAGAACAGACTTCTGGAATGATGTGTGCAAAATGATTAAAACATAAATCCTTACAGTGTGCCTTAATAAGTTGTTGATTATTCTGACTGATACACTGTCATGCCATTATCATATGACAGTTCTCAGAGCTTCAGTAATGGTCATCTTTGCTGTTAACATGGACACAAGTCTCTTTTTTAAAAAGACTTTTCATTAGTAAAATTACTTATAAATAGTTTTGTATATATAGTACTTATAATACATTTGTACTCATAATATAAGGTTAAGAATTAAGAAAATTAAAGAATGATATTTACTTACTAACCATTGAGTGTAACATTATTTACAGTAATTAACAATGTCCCAATTTATAAAAGTCATGTTTGGCTAACTAGGCATAACCCAACCTGGGTTCCTGACATCCTAATTCTCTTTCTTCTAATAATATTACTTAAATTTATTGTGATATAACTGATCACAATTGTTCCTTATAACTCCCTACAACTTTTACAACAATACTAATGACAAAAATCAATAATAATTTCTTACAATTAACATACATAATTTGTCTAGGCATATTATAGTTTTAACATTATTTTTTCATATTTTAACAATTCTTGTTTTTAATACAAGACAACTATTCTAAATTGCTCTTGATCCTTGTCCTTGGCTTTCACTTTTGTTACACTAATAATGACAATTATTAGCAATAATTGTTTACAAATAGTAGAAATATATTCAGGTATAGGGCCTACAGGCCCATTGTACTGGACACCTTAGTTTCTTTCGTACGTTTAAAATAATTACTTTTGCTATCAAACAATTACTTTACATTGTTCTTGATACCCTTATTCAACTTTCACTACAATAATAATGACATAACTTAACAATTATTTACTATGAATAACATAAATGTTCTAGGCTCATTTGCCTATGATATTAACCCTTAATTTCATTCATACCTTGAAAATACATGTTTCTTCCTATTACATCATTATTCTAAAACATTCTTCACAATTTACTGAAGCTTTGACAACATAGTTTGTACTTTAATATTGTTTTTCTTACTTATTCTAGTTGTTATTATCTTCAGTATCAGTATTCTGAAGGTTTAGTCCATGTATCTTGTTTCATTATTTACTTTGTTTATACTTATTGGTTAATCATATCTTCCTTACTAGAATATTATTCTAATAATAACGATTCTAGTATTATTTATACAGTATAGTTTGTTTAATAAGTTTACATTAAAACTGTCCTTTTTACATACAATTATTGACAAGTTTTAGTTTCTCATATTTCTTCTTCTTCATGTTATAATTCAAATTATAACCATTATTATCTAGCTATTATAAGCTTATTTACTACTTCATCAGTAGTTTACAACTTCTGTTTACACTTAATGGATTTTACAATGCTTTTTTGTTCTTTCTGTTGTTTAAAACATTATAGTGTTACATAGCCTTACTTGTAGGCTTACATTTAGCTTTATTGTTGTTTTATTATTACATTTTTATAATACTCTTTTTGATTTACATTATTCTATTCATAATCATAAATTAAATTTCTAATTTGATTTCATTATTTTAGTACTTAGAAACTAATTATTGAATTAATAATTTTCTTTATCGAGTATCCAGTTTATTACTGCAGTATGGAGTATAGGTTTTTTCTTTTTCAACAATTTTTAATGCAGTTTACTGGAGTAAAATCTTCTTATTGATAATGTTCTTATCAGTTTCATTACATTATTCTTATCTCTTTTTATTATCTCAGACAATATTTATAGTATACAATTTAGTTAATGACTTAGTATTTTGTTCTTCATGTATCATGGTCATGAAATGGTTTAAGTTGGGGCCTATTTTATGTAAGGGGAAAACATAATGTTACAATATTGTAATTACTTTTATTTCTATAATTATTTATAAGTATTACTTGTACAAACAAAACTGGCTTAGAAATGGGTCTACTTAGGAAATTATGGAATTCTGCTGAAATTTCGAATAGTTCTGGAGGGGAATTGATCCCCTGATAACCCCCCTCCACAAGTTACTCCACTGATCCCACTCTACACAGTTCCAAGAAATCCTGTATTTAGAAGTTCAAAAGAAAGTGATACAGACTCTAAAGATCTCATTGTAGCATTCACTACTGGGACAGTTCATGGCTTAGAGCTTCCCTTATGTGCCTGGTAAGTGAAGGAGAAGGGATCTATTTAACGTGCAAGTTGAAGAATATATTTAATTATTGCACTTAACTTGATATAAGTAATGATTACATTTCAGGATTTATTACATTTATTATTTTCAGAAATAATGTATGTAAACCAGTTTTCCCCATATAAAGTTAATTAAAATTCTTTAATGCATAGCATTCCAGGCATTTACAGTAGTAGATTTGAATTACTAAATTTGAATTTACACAAATAATTCTCTTTGATTAACCGGAGTTACACACACAAACTAAATGCTGAGTGTCCTCCTAGTGTATAAATTCAGCTAAAACAGTATTCCAAAAACTTAACTTGTCACTAGAATATGTGACATCATGTGTTCAACTTTGTGTTTTGAGTTAAGCATTTTAATAATTTTTATTTATGCAGGCGTATAGCAAAATCTGATCATCATTGAAAAGGAATAAGGCATTTTGTAATAGCAATTAACTGATTAGTTCCTGCTGTATTACCGAGTCATATTACAAGACCAATTTTTGTTTAATTGGAAAGATATATTTTAACTTTTTCTTTTGGTGAAATCTGTAAATTCCATGACACATGTCCATAAAGGTTTGAAAATATGCTTACTGCAGTTTGATAGGAATAAATTCTCAAAAAACTAATACAAATTTGTTATGTCTGATCACACCAGCTATCCTTTCTATTGGAAATGAGCCTTTTATCCAAATTTATCATATAGTATTGTGCCAAGATATTACACTACATTTGTATACTGTAATACAGTAGTGGTAGAATATTATTCCACTAATATTACCCTAACATAATAAATGAAAATACATTATATACACATCTTTTGACATAATCATCCTTTCACTTATCACTTTTTGCCTATCAATTTATTTGATGAATATATATTTAACGATTTATGTAAAATACAACAGGTGTTCAACGGACACGTACTATGTGTAGACCTCGTATTTCCCTCCTCGGCAGGTCGAAGCTCAATTGGCACTAGAGTTGGGTATGAAATTATATTATGCTCAGTGTGTGTGTTAGCGGCTAGTGGCATCTTTTGACATTCACTCACGTCAAATTACAGAGTCGGTAAAGGATGTTCGGAATTTGAATGTAAACAAATTAATGTTACATAATTAATATAACGGAATGTAATACTACAATTCACTGACAATTAATAAACTCAAGTCTCTAGTTCGGACGCCAAATGTAATAGTACTTTCACTTTATCACATTATTAGGGCATAAAACATAATAAACTTACCTTTATGGGCCAAAGTTCTTCACACGAACCTGTGGATTATAAACGTGACTTAGGGTTGCGTAACTCAATGACTACGCTCATTTTTTAGTTAACTAATTCAACTCTATTTCTCATTTATAGTTATCTTTTTACGATTCAACACAATATGCTCCCTCATTCTTTATTTTCTACCTTTAAATGAACAACATTAATGTGGGGAGGTCAACCCCATCGAACAATATTTACGACCACATTGAAAATACAAAAACCATTTGTCTCCTACTTCTTATAACTAAGATCTAATTATCTAGTAACTATTCACACAAAGCAACCCAGCATTTACCCACACACACAGTCATTCAGTTTATTACCCCATTTATTTTATTAAGAGCTCTTTTAGTTAAAAATTTTTATAATTGTTTAAAATGAATTTTACATATAGTTACTTCCTTTCCTTTTCTGCCGATCTAGCTGTTAAAGGTTGTCCTTCTTCTGTTTTAGTGGTTCACCGTTTGAATCTGAAGAATGTTCTCATTTTATATTTCGGTCACGTTATCACTTTTAGGGTTCACTGTTTTACGTCCAAAAAAAGTTCTGCGGATTAAATTTCTGCGCCCTTGAATTATCACTGCTTTTACATTTTATTTGTATCACTTTATATCCCCTTTAATCCATATTTTGGAAGTTTAATATGTTTTTCAGCTCGCGAGCCTTCCACACAGAACCGCGCCGCAGCCATGTAACAAAAAACACTGTTCTATATTCACATTTTTATATGCGGGCAAGATGGAAACTGTGCCCAGTCGGCGGACGCACACAATTACTCGCGTCCGTCGTATTGAGATGTTATTTGCCGACTGCCTTTGTTCTCTGCATACCAGGCGAGAAAGAATTTATTCATACGTGCCACTTTTGTGGGAACGTTGGCCGACTGTGCGTGCTCTTGTGGGTGAATACGCACCCTAGTTGCTAACTTCACATTCCTGTGCCGAGCCGTACCAGTCTCGAAGATATAGTCCATTCACAACATTTATTTGGTTGAATAAAAATTGAACAGATTTAATTTACAAAATCTCATAGGTTTGTACCGTTACAATACCCCCCCAATGAGAGGTTTTCTGCCGAAACAGAAAAACTCTCATTGCTAACCCTAAGAGGACCAGTGAGGATATGGCGCCAACAACCCCCCTTTAATTTCTTAACACATCATGGGTAAACTACCCCCCTAGCTCGGCGACTATGGCTGCATCTGCACGACATTACTGTACTTCTCTGGGCGAGATCCCAACACCTCAAAGTCAGACAGGTACTCTCCACAGTACCACCTAACCTTGTATCATTTCTCCAAAAAATCAATAACTAGCCTTATACCACACCAGATCCTCAACCGATATCTCTCCCCTTACATACATACTGGGTTGCGTTTAGTAAGTACTGGGTGCGTACATATATTCATTACTAAATTACACACGACCTCCACATTTTAATTGTTAATGTAAAATTCACAAACATTTTATATTGGCTTCTACACAAAATTCATTCTCATTTCTCAATTTTTATTGGCTCGACGTTACGGTTTCAAATCAACTCAGATTATGTAAATTTTGTTCAAATAATGCAATAACTCCAAGTCCCTTAGCAAAGATTCCCTTTTAAGATAATGTATATTATCTCTTTCAATTAATTAATTTAATCATAATTCGTAAAACTCCAAAATCCTTTAAATGAATTTATTTTATATCTCGTCTTATCTAGATACTAACAATCATAATAAACAAACAAAATAAAAAACTCATCTGTTTACAAAACGCAGGTGAACATTGTCAAACAGTTAATACATTAACAATACACACAATCAATATATAGTGAACATGAAAATACAACACAATCTGCACTTCACTCAAATTAACAAAAAAATTTTTTTTAATAATTTAATAATGTAATAATGTTTTATTAAATCTATATTCTGACAATTAATAGAAAGAAAAATTATAAAATAAAATTACATTGATTATTAAAAGAACATATGACTTGATTACATTGACCAGTATACAGTTCACACCAGCCATCAGCTGATGTCTTACTAACAGGTGAATGACCTTTCTATAGGCACACTACATATAAATAATACAAGGCAAAATACATAACACATGTTTATAATTCCTACATTCTAACATAATACATAATAATATTAACCTTGAACATTAACATTGCTACATTAAACTAAATTCACCTTTACATAATTTGTATAGAAAATTATAAACATTACAACTTGAACTTTCTATTAACTATTTTTATATCAACCTTTAATTATTTATCATTTATTATGCCATTAAATTCTCCAAAACTCCAAATTTATTATCAACATTCATTTTACATCACATTTCATTTATTATTACATCATCAATTCGTTTATCATCAATTATTTCATTATCATCAATTCGTTTGGGTGATTCTCAGTTATCCACAATGATCTAATTTATCGAATGGGCATTTAAATATAACCTTACTCACATTCTTCCTTCTAATAACCACTAACGGATTTACATAGGGTGACACCAATCTCTCAAAATATTTACCTCCATTAAATTCTCTAACTCCACTTAAATCATTCTCCTCTTATTACAAAATATCTGATACCCTCTTTGTACCTAGGATGTGTGTTCCCTCCCTTATACTCATTCCCTTATTAGTCCCTGGCCTCCCCCAGGTAACTCCGCCAACGCTCATTTACGGTTCACCTCCCGCCACAACGCCTTTCGTTGAGGACTCCTTACCACACCACCCTCTTTACAAAATTTCACCACCGTCTATTTATTCCCCAATTACATCACTCTCATTACTCTACATATGTGCACTATCGCTACTGTGTCCCTACTATTACCTCGTTTCTGTATTACTTTTATTCCAAAATTCTTATTCTGTCTAATACCCATTTAAAATTAACTTTGACTGTCTTAATGCCTTACTGAAATAATTATCATCACCCAAACTCTATCTTTTTCCACATTTTATATTAAGTTAACCATTGAAAACTACACTAGAAAACTCATAACTACCTCAAATTAATTTAATCATTTAATTTAAAACCTTTTAAACACGTTTAAAATTTATTATTAAAACATTAAACATTTTACTTTATTTAAATTGCATTATAAACTTCATACTTACATCACATCACTCAATTGAATAAACACATGATTCCTGTCATAGACACAAAATTATAAACATTCATTTCCACAAATATCACGTACAACTATATGTACCTTCTGAAACATAACAATCATATGACTCCACAACTTAACACATTTTACATTTATTCTTTTACTATTCATTATCAAAATCTCTTTATACAACATTTTAAATTAATCAATTAATTCATCTACAATTTATTTTAATTCAATCAGTTATTGAAACAGAGTTACTTTAATTACAATAGTCAAAACAATTACAATTCATTTATTACCAACTCTCATTATTTATTTAGTCTGATAGAATACTATTATTATTATTAAATCTATTTCTACTACATACACACATTGTTTACATAAAATACATTTCACAACACAATCTCACTGTAAATTTATTTACAATTCCTCGTCATTATTTTTGTGTTTACCACACCTCATTTCATAATTTAGCCAGGTCATCACCATAAACTAAAATAATTAAATGTCCATTCACTGATTTTTTATTTAACCGCCATCATCATAAACTAGTCTTACTTTTACATAACAATTATCATCTTTAATTACACTCTTTATATTATAATTATTATAGTAATGACCATTATCATTAATTATATCAGTATAGTATTTGACATTATTGTCTCCCATTAATCCATAAAACCCGTCCACAACAGTGGGTTTTCGGAGGATTCTGTCGAGAAACAAAGCAATGTTTCTTGTGTCGTGTCGAAGATCGGTCAGCAGCTACCCTCCTACCTCTCATAGTGGCAAATATTGAACCAGGGTCCATTATAATATCAGATGAGTGGCGTTCATACCGTCAAATTGTTAATTTGCCACAACAGTACACTCATTTGACTGTGAACCATAGTTATAACTTTGTGGATCCTCAAACGGGAGCGCATACACAAGGCGTAGAAAGCATGTGGCGGTCCTGTAAACGCCAAAACGTGATTGAATGTGGTACGAGAAGGGAACGCTTAGATTCCTATTTAAGTGAGTTCATGTGGCGAACAAGAAATGCAAACCAGGATTTGTTCGAGAAAATGCTTGAAGATATAAAAAAATATGAGGCCCCTTTATGATTCTTGTTTTACATGATTTTGGTAAGTATTATCAATTTGGTATGTTCTATTTAGAATACGTAGTTCATAATGATATTGACTTTGAAATCATGTGCGTAGTTTAATTATTCATTGCTCAAGCTTAATCCAATACCATTTTCAAGGATTTTAAGTACTCTGTAAAAAAGTATTTCGTTTCCTTATTGAACACAGTACATGACACATTAAAAGTATTCAGTACTTAAAAGTAGGTTAGGTTACATTATTATTCTAAATAACTTCACAACAGCTGTAACAAAGTTAATTATAAAATAATAATCATTTTGTATTTTTTCTTTTACAAGTGGATATTAAGCCAAAAAGCTGATATCATATAAAGTGTAATAATCATGTTCAGTGTATTATTATGTTTAATATCATAGGTTACAGATTAAACTAACCTTATACTCACGAGGTATAATTGTACTGATTTCACCTGTAAAAGAACGGTTGGCTGAAAATAAGACACAATTGTAACACATATCACAACCTGTGTGTGTGTGTTTTGGTGGATGCATCAATAATCTGTAAACCCTTTAATATTGGTCTCCTAGAATGTTGACTGATTAAACAAAATAATTGATATGTACTTATATGTTCATAATGTCCATATGTCTTATATGTTCATAAGTTCATATGTCAGTACTTTGTGTGTCCAGTGATGTAATTTATTTTTCTTTGCAGGTACAAGAAAAGGTTAGAAACATTTACATCACCATTACCCAGGTTGAGAAACTGAAACTTCCAACACTGTATTCAGGTTTGTAATTTACACAGTAAAACCAGTCGAAACAAAGTATTAAAATTGTTTCAGATATTACCAATCATCTCTATTCATATGTATTTGGCTTGAACTTTTGAGCTTTCATCTCTACATAAGACACTCCACTTTGCATTTCGTACACAAGCTCATCTTCTCTCCTTTCATGGATCTTTCAAAAACTGGTGTTAATTGTTCATTTTCTCTCAGGATTAAATATACTTATACTTAATATTCAATACTTAAAAGTTGGTTAGGTTACATTATTTAATCTAAACAACTTCACAGCAGCTGTAACAAAGTTATTTATAAAATAATTATCTGCTGTATTTTTTCCTTTACAAGTGGGTATTAAACAAAAAACCGATATCATATTCGGATCTATGTTCTTTTCGTACGGCAAAATCAAACTTCCATCTCCGCGTTTGTACTGTATTTCGATGTCCGATGTGTACTACACACGTTTTCTTCACAAGTAACTAATGGCAGTTTATGGAGGTTATGTACGATAATGTAACTTAAATAAAATTTACTTTGTCAATATACATTAAAAGGGTGTATTTATTGGAAGTACAGAAATTACTTTCCATTTATCGCACATAATTACGGTACAGAGACGATTTTTGGAGGTTGTGTCTACGTTTAACAATATAACTTAACCTTTTAGATTTTTAAAATTAATTAGACTTAACAAACATTTCCTTAGTTAGTGCACATTAAAAGGCTGTATTTATTGTATGGATAAAAGGCTGTATTTATTCGAAGTACCGGAATTAAAACTTACTTCGAATTTAGAACGTTTAACCTAGTATGTTATTGGTACCTACATATTTTATTGGGGTTTATTGGCACATATTTTATTAAAAGGCTGTATTTATTGGAAGTACAGAAATTAGTTTCCATTTATCGAACATAATTACGTTACAGAGACGATTTTTGGAGGTTGTGTCTACGTTTAACAATATAACTTAACCTTTTAGATTTTAAAAATTAATTAGACTTAACAAACATTTCCTTAGTTAGTGCACATTAAAAGGCTGTATTTATTGTATGGATAAAAGGCTGTATTTATTCGAAGTACCGGAATTAAAACCTACTTCCAATTTAGAACGTTTAACCTAGTATGTTATTGGTACCTACATATTTTATTGGGGTTTATTGGCACATATTTTATTAAAAGGCTGTATTTATTGGAAGTACAGAAATTAGTTTCCATTTATCGCACATAATTACGTTACAGAGACGATTTTTGGAGGTTGTGTCTCCATTTAACAATCTAACTTAAACTTTCAGATTTTTAAAATTAATTAGACTTAACAAATATTTCCTTTGTTTGTGTACATTAAATTATTGTATGGATAAAAGGCTGTATATAACATTAAAGGCTGTATTTATTCGAAGTACCGGAATTAAAACCTAGTTCCAATTACTACGGTCTGAATTAATACAAATAAAATTGGAGAATCTCGTAAACATATTAAAGAATGGTTGTATATTACACACAAAATTATTACAGTACGGACCTTTGTTAATGAATAGAAACAAATAGGACTCTATACTTTAGTATGTACTAATACATACTAATTCACCTTTTTTCAAGTACAGTATCTATTGTTTTTTCATACTCTTAAAAAAAGGCCATTAACAATATTTTAGTTACTTGTGAAGAAAACAGATATAACATTTCCAACAAGAAATCTTCAATTCTGTCCCCATTTGTTTTATAAAAACTGGAGTTTCTATTGCAGGTTTTTAAGTCCACTAACTACTTAATTTAATATACATAATTGTTCCTGATCTTGTTGGATAACATTATATTAATACATCTGCTTCCTAATCATATATGCAAACAATGTTTTTAATGTACGGTCCTAAACATCTTTAAAATTTAGACAAAGTCTAATGAGCTATTTGACCTAACCTCAATTACTACATCTAAGAATATCTTATTAGGTCATTTAGCTTTATTTATACATTTAATGCATCTTAATTAGTACACTAAGAGCACTGCTCTGTCTTACAGTAACACAACACGTTACACTAACTCAAAAGAATTTCTTGTTTTCAGTTTAAGAAAGTTGAAATTGTGTATTTCTTTTCTTTTCCATTCACTTTTTATGGAAACGTGCTTTACATTAATATGTGTACCCTTACTATATTACGGCCCTAAACATCTTTATCAACACTTTATATCTTTAAAATTTAGACAAAGTGTAATGAGCAATTTGGCTTAACCTGAATTTACATGACCTGGCTCAGAACAACTTTATTTTGGCAAATACAAAGATGAAGACTGTACACCCTGGTTGCAATTTCTTCAGGGCTCACACCTGCTGCCAGGCTTAGTTCTATAACATGATCAGGAAGAAAGGAATCAGCTCGAACTTGCAACCACTGTGGAAAGGCTTGTACACCATCACCAAGAAGATTAATGATGTCATCTATGAATAACTCATTAGGCCATTTAGCTTTATTTATACATTTAATGCATCTTAATTAGTACACTAACACCACTGCTCTGTCTTACGTAACACAACACGTTACACTAACTCTAAGGAATTTCTTTTTTTCAGTTTAAAAACGTTGAAATTGTGTATTTCTCTTCTTTTCCATTCACTTTTTGTGAAACGACCTAGTCATCTTTGCTGTTAACATGGACACATCTTGCATATGTTCATTTCTTACAAGTTCTTCTCTTTACAGGACTAATAGTTTTATAAAAAACAATTGTTTGTTATTACATTTTCAATTGTTACCCTTAACATTTCGACCTCATCATAAAATAACTGTTGAGAAACTGAGAGCTCTTTTTTAAAAAGACTTTTCATTAGTAAAGTTACTTATAAGTAGGCATACATTTGTACTCATAATATGAGGTTCAGAATTAAGAAAAGGTGAAACCAACTCGTTACACTGAAAAACTTCTAGGTATACTGCTATTGATTGGAAAAGACAAGATAACTCAGGGTGAACTTTTTTTCAAACCTTTTAACACCATGGATTCTGTAAATATCACTATTACATTAACAACTCGGAACACTAGGTTTTTTATAAGTACAAACATAAAGTTTTACCTTACAGCTTGAATCGGTTTTCTCCTTTAAAAGGCTTCTTCAGAGGCTGCCGCTGGTAGCGCTGTCCGTCTTGTTGTGGGTGATGGAATCGAATTTCAAAAGATCGATGCTGTATGTGTGGGGTGAGATATGTTCGAGTGTTGAATGTTATGTGAGCAACGATCTTTCTAACCTTGAAAATTGTGAATTTGTACGTTTGGACTGTACAACAGTATCGATCTATCGAAATTCGATTCCGTCACCCACAACAAGACGGACAGCGCTACCAGCGGCAGCCTCTGAAGAAACCTTTTACAGGAGAAAACCGGTTCAGGCTGTAAGGTAAAACTTTATGCTTTTACTTATAAAAAACCTACTGTTCCGAGTCGTTAATGTAATAGTGATATTTAGTTTAGTAACGGACACGTCATAGACAACGAAATCCAAGAATGGATTCTGTGTTTATCCACAGTTACTTCGCCTTTTTTTACATTTTATCAACTTGTATTCCCAGAGTCACAGTATTCTGAATTGTTCTTAAAATTTCCATTTAGGATCAGACCCATCTATACTTATGTGTAGTACTT
The DNA here is from genome assembly GCA_034769895.1 of Magicicada septendecula. Classification (NCBI taxonomy): domain Eukaryota; kingdom Metazoa; phylum Arthropoda; class Insecta; order Hemiptera; family Cicadidae; genus Magicicada; species Magicicada septendecula. The sequence goes on from CM068368.1 coordinate 443,454,887, forward strand.
TATTAACATGCAGATTTATTCCTAGTAGAGTTATCTTCGAATCCCTTGAAAAAGCTGAAAGATTAGGGAGTCAAAGAAACACAGAATTCAAGTAGCAAGTTTCCACTATTTTATAAAACATAGCCTAGAAGCAAACTTTGATATCCAGTAACTGTTGCTGAGAAACCTTACTAAGGGGCTTATAAAAAAAATTACAAGCTTGCTCTTTTGAACATTGATGAAAAGGTTTTGTAAAGTGTACCTAACGTCCTTGTATTCCATACTTCCAGCAGTTTTACAAGATACATTCCTAACACGAATAAGAAAAGTTTAAATCTGCTTATGATCTAAAGGAGTGATAGTTATTTGCAGACTGACAGGGTTATAAAATAATTCTGAAAGAATTGTTGCTTTTACAACACCATCCTTTATAAAGTGACTACTAAAATCTGCCAGTTTTTCACAGAAACTGAAGTTTGATGATTAGATCCATCATGACCTAGTGATGCTCCAAACATTTCAAGGATTCTCCTAGCCTTAAAAAATTGGACGGCCTCATTGATTGACATGACTAATGTTAAATTTACTTTGGGATACTTCCAAACATAATACAGTTTACAATAAACAAAATTTTATGCCTATCTAATTTTTCCAACTATGTACACATAGCAAAAATTGAATTTTCTACAAGTTTACATTAAAAGAAAATGATGAAAGTACTGTTAGCTTTTAACAAATATTGACAATTTTGCCTAATACAGAAATGAAGGAAATTGACAGACAAATTGTCTACCTAGTGATGGTCCAAACATTTCAAGGATTTTCCTGGCCTTAAAAAACTGGACTGGCCTCATTGATTGACATGACTAATGTTAAATTTACTTTGGGATACTTCCAAATATAATACAGTTTACAATAAACAAACAAAATTTTATGCCTGTCTAATTTTTCCAGAACTGTATACACATAATTTGTTCTGGATAGAACATTTATTAAACAATAATACTATTTGATGCAAATAATTAAAATATCAGTACGGAGAACCATACATGACTTTCATGTTTTAAGATTTATATTTAAAATCATTTTAGAAATGAAATATTTCTACAGAAACTACTTCTATCTACAGCCTCAACCACAGAATTGTGGTCACTAACATATACCACCTCACGTTAGTGAACTCGATTTTCACTGATGATGCCAGTCGATGGCACTTCCGAAACGTCTGGTTTTGCAGAAAACATTGGACCACGGCCAAACAGCCCGTGAAGGAATTTTATCAACAAACTACTTCTTTGTTGCCGATAACGTAGTACACATATAAAAAATTATCCCCTCCCCTTCACCTATCATTTTCATTTATAGAAAATAATCCGCTCCCCCTTCAACTTCCCCCTACCCCTTTTCATTTATAGATATTTCATCTACCTTTCTACAGTAGATTATTATGACCTTCTTTTCAGGATAATTTATTTATCAAAATTAAGTACTTTACTCTTGTTAAAACATAAAACATTGCAGGTAAACTACCCCTTCTCCTTAGCCGATCTTCACCAAAATCAACAGACCTTGAGTCCTTACAATATGCAAAAAATTATTTGAATTTGTGGCAGTTATCGTTCGCCATAGACAAAATTCTACACACAGACATTTTTCAAAAAATGACTTTTCTTCATGTTTTGAGGGTAGTACAATCAGAATCAGCCCTTATCTCGAACACGATTTTTTTTTCCATCCATTTCTTTATGGAACATGGAAGTAAAAACAATATCCTTTTTTTATAATATGTATTGCACATGTTTTCTAACATGGGACACTAATTATTAGATAAAATGGTTACCTTCATTTAAGCCAGCTTCAACTCACTATGTACTTTCTCAGAGGCCATATCATGTTCTTTTTAACGTTGCCGAACATAAATTGATGTTAAATTAAAAATAAAGTAAAGGATTAGCACCTGAAGTTTGCAATGTACAAGTTGAAGAATCTATTTAATTATTGCACTTAACTTGATATAAGTACTTGATGTAATAACTTGATGTAATCACATTTCAGGATTATTATTTTCAGAAATAATGTATGTAAACCAGTTTTCCCCATATGAAGTTAGTTAAAATTCTTTAACGCATAGCATTCCAGGCCTTTATGGTAGTAGATTTGTATTACTAAATTTGAATTTACACAAATAATTCTCTTTTATTAACCAGAGTTGCACACACAAACTAAATGTTGAGAGTCCTCCTAGTGTATAAATTCAGCTAAAACACTATTCCAAAAACTTACCTTGTTACTAGAATATATATGATGAACTTTTCATGTTAAATAGTTTAAATACTTTGTGTTGAGAGTTAAGCATTTTAATAATTTTTATTTATGCAGGTGTATAGCAAAATCTGATCATCATGAAAAAGGAATAAGGCATTTTGTAATAGCAATTAGCTGATCAGTTCTTGCTGTATTACTGACTCATATTACAAGACCAATTTTTGTTTAATTGAAAAGATATATTTTAACTGTTTCTTTTGGTGCAATCTATAAATTCCTTGACACACATCCATAAAGGTTTGAAAATATGCTTATTGCAGTTTGATAGGAACAAATTCTCAAAAAACTAATACAAATTTGTTATGTCTCATCACACCAGCTATCCTTTCTATTTGAAATGAGCCTTTTATCCAAATTTATTACATAGTATTGTGTCAAGATATATCACTACACTTGTATACTGTAATACAGTAGTGGTAGAATATTATCATTCCACTAATATTACCCTAACATAATAAATGAAAATACATTGTATACACATCTTTTGACATAATCATCCTTTCACTTATCACTTTTTGCCTATCCATTTATTTGATGAAAATATATTTAACGATTTATATAAAATACAACAGGTGTTTAATGGACATGTACTATGTGTAGACCTCTTATTTCCCTCCTCGGCAGGTCGAAGCTCAATTGGCACTAGAGTTGGGTATGAAATTATGCTATGCTCATAGTCTGTGTTAGCAACTAGTGGGATCTATTGACATTCACTCATCTCAAATTATAGAGTTGGTAAAGGATGTTCGAAATTTGAATGTAAACAAATTAATAGTTAAATAATAATATAATGGAAGTATCACATATATAATGTATGTAAATGTAATTGTGAAAAAACGATGTAGGGCCTACTTCATATACAGATCAGAAGTAAATGATGAACTATTCTCTTTACGTAATAAGCCTAGTTACTAAACAATATATATTTTTAAAAGCTTATCATATTGAAATGAAATGGAGTGGCATTTGAAACATCTCTTAGGTATAAAAACAACATAACAACCTTTACAAAATTTGCCGCCCGTAGGCAGTTGCCTGTGCATAAATCTGCCTCTGATGTACATGCTAAATGCACCTGAACAGTAGTAAGAATTACTTAGTGTCCTGTTGAGTTATTCACTGTTCTGACGGATGATACACAAATACTGGAAGGTAGGATGTGAGAGCCAGCAATAACCTTAAATAAAACTCTCATATATTTCAGTTATTACACAGTGTTCTGTTCATTACAGACAAGTGCTTGGTTTGATAATTTTTTTAAAAATAAAATTGTATTTTTTACTGTAGCTTTACAGTAGCTTGACAGAAAGTGTAAAAATGTAAAATAAAAATGGCATGACTTAAGTGTAAATAATATTCGATCAAATATATTGGAACTTACCGTCTGCGGCTTTTCAGAAACAGCGTCTTTATAAAATTTACATGTTTCGGAACCCTTGTCCCATCATCAGAATTTAAAAATAATTAAATTAGTTAGTTTGTTAATGATCAAATTTTTCATTATTAATTGTTTGTTTTATTTATATTGGATTTTAATATTTTAAGTGTTTGACAAGTGTATCAAATTTAACTGATACACAATTATTTTTAAATTCTGATGATGGGACAAGGGTCCCGAAACATGTAAATTTTATAAAGACGCTGTTTCTGAAAAGCCGCAGACGGTAAGTTCCAATATATTTGATTGAACAACACGTGGCTTGGTACTAAACATTTGGGATTTATTCCTTTTAAACATAAATAATATTGTTTACTTTCTTTAAAAATTTTTAATGTTGTTGATGGACTCTTTCAAATAATTAGATCTCAGAGTTTCCAGACTGAATCGGACTATCTACCGTTCTGGACATTAACATTTCGCTATATTAATTAATAAATAACGCAGGTTCTTTTAGACTGCAAGATACACTCAAATCAAAACAATGCACTACTATGATAGTTAGTATTAGGAGAGTGAGAACATTATTATAATTCTTTAACAAAAAAACATAAACATTGAACGAGTGTTCCTTATTGGAATTGTAGGTTAGGTTGGTTTCATTGTAACCTAAGTAGGTTAGGTTGGTTTCATTGTAACCTAACTTACTTGACTTTAAATGATTAATAATTCCTTAGATATGCTAACAGTTTCGTATAACACAGTTCTAATGGGAATCTAGTGATACTTTCATCATTTTATCTTCTTATATTTGGATATAAACAAATTAACAGGTATCTGGAAGTTACCCACTCATATGGTTGATGAGTCTATTATATTTAGCTATAATCTTACATTTAAACACAATATAATGCTTAAGATACTATATGTCCAGGGTTTCTTTTAATTCCCTCATTGACAATTCAATGTCTCTTATTCTACAAGTTCATTTAATTAATTAGAAAGTTAAAGTTTGTTAATGATCAAATTTTTCATTATTAATTGTTTGTTTTAATTATTAAAATCTTTTTTCAATCTAGGTTGGGTTATATTGATCTAAGTTTATTAATTAATTTCGCTGTGATAGCATTCCTTAATTATTGAATTACTTATTTAAAATATTTGCCATGGTCACTGATACTTGCGTACTAAGTCATTCTGGTCGTATCACTATTAACAAAATTTTATTTTTTATTTGAATGAAATTAATTTTGATTAATTCATTCTCGCTCACTACCTATGCGCACATACTCCGATTAAGATCACTGGTTAAAGAAAACTTTCACTATCCCTATATCCGACCTAACCTCAACTTGGCGTTTCGAGTTAGATGCTTTTGTCAGCTGTTGGCTGTCAATTCATTACTTTTTGGTTACGATGACCAGCATGGAGTCTGCGTCGAGGCTTGAGATGAACTGATGATCTTACCTGTGTCAAGATCCCGTACCTAGTAATTAATAATGGGCCCTGATTGGTAGATTGTTATAATTTCCGTGTACATTTGGAATATCTTGGCAAAATAGATGCTTCTTGGCATCATCTCACTGGTGTCGAGGCTACGATTTTTTGGTCCACACTAGTATGCCCACAGGCTTGTAATTAATTCTTTTTCTTATAATTTAAATTATTCGTTCATAAATACACTGATACTCTTTTTCACGACTACTATCATTTTTATCACGAGTATTTTGGTTACCCACACCATATAGTTCTGATAAGGATTAATAAAATAAATTTCTTACGAACTAATTACATACGCGTATCTTATTTTCTACCTTATTCCATTTGTATTGTTCATTTTCTAATAAATAATTATCATGTTTATTTAGTTATTAACTATCGCCCCTTCTTGTTAAAGTTTTAGGCGGTAATTCGCTAAAATTGTCATCCTTCGTTTAGGCCTACTTCCATATTTTTTAATGTTTTTATCACCTTCTTATATGAATGATTCTTATACTTATTACACTCTTATTCTTCACTTTTGTTCTTTGTGATCGCTTATCAATACTGCACAATAGTTTTTTCCCATCATTATTTAATTATTACTCCTAATTATTAATTTACTTTTGACTAGACTCTTGGTCTATTGTCATTCTAAGTGTTTATTACTTATTTCATAATCTTAGGGGTTTGTAACCCATATTTGTTGTGGCCTATCTATAATGAACTAATCGTTACCACTTCTGATTATATCAGCACTAGCTATTATTGTTTTATTTTAATTACATTTTCTCTGACTATTATTCAGTATACTTGGGTGTTATATTTTTCTTATTTGATTTTTTCACCTTTATCTTTTGATTATGTCTATTTTGTGTCAGTGTTATTATAGCAATGTTAATACTTGGCAGTGTTTAGTTCTGCTCTTATATTTTGCCATTTGTTTGAATTTATCTAAACTTCCTGCATCTAGCATCAGCTATTGTTTACCTATAATTTACATTATTATTATTAATTTTATAGCAATAAACATTGATTTGCCTCACATGAATGTTATTATGTCTTAGTTAATATCATTGACTGATTCCCTATTCTTTTGTCATAGTTTTATGTGTGATTTTTGTTGTTCCAGGTACCCATACTATGTTGTACTGTAGGTCACATTAATTTACATTTATACTGTACTCAAGTTTCTTAATATTAGGACTTTTTGTAAATGGAATGCTCCTTATAGTCTCTAGTTTGTTTACAATCCAATACATTTTAGTTTAACATCATTCCAGTCACTGCTTTTTACTATTTTATTGGAAACTTGTTGGCCAGTTTAGGTTATGTCCTATCTTGGATTCCCAACAATGGTTGAACCTCAGATTATGTTTTTTATAGTTATTTTTCTTTATTTTGTTACTATCTCAACCTTTATTGATTAATAGTTGTCTTTTTTGAATTTTATTTCTACTTTACAAATTTTACTAGTCCTTTGGAAATTATCTAGTTGTCATTTTGATATATTACTAATTTATACATATACAACTCTTATATTCACTCTCCCTCTTAATTTCTACTATCAATATTTTACTTTTGAGTTCTGGTTGTACCGTCAAGTCATTAAAATCAGTTTATTAATACTTTTATGTCAGTGTCAAGTCACAGCTTAGGGTTTTAAATCAAGTTTTTTAAATCACATTTGTTTTCTTTATCATTAATAATACTTTATATTCTCATGTTTTATTTTATTCTTGTCATTATTAGCTCCTTCTTGTATCTGATTTGATTTTGTTTTCCCTATTCACACTGATTCTTTTATCCTCCTTAATAAATTTCTTCTTGTTATAGGTGTAGTTTTCTTCTCACTGTCTGATCTATTGGGTATTTGGGCCAACGTTGTCTTGTCTTTATGTTGTGTCTTCGTTTCTTCTAGAATACATTTACTTATTAATTATAAATTATTTTGTTCCCTTATTTTAATCATAATTCATTCTATGTTCCTGTTTACATGTTCATCTTTTGTTGATCATTTTGTTTTGGATAGTTTTTAATCCATTTGTTTTACATTGGGTTCTGGATGAATTATATGTACCGTTGCAATATGTATATTGCAACATTACAAGTATTATAATGAAAATTACACAAATACATTACCATGTACTCAACACAACTATGAAGTGTATTACACCGGCCTGGTTGCAAGATTTTTTTAAATTTTCGTTGCGTCAAGTATATGTAGTTGCACAATAATTAATTAAAACCGTTTCAAAATAATCATTCTATGATTTATTAATATTAATAGAAATTACGCAAATATTAAAAATTCGCAAACTGTCGAAAGGACCACCTGGCAAGCTCTCGTCAGTGCCAGCACTATCAAGATGGCCTTGAATGCATCAATAAGGCCCAAAAGCTACCCCTACTCCCAAGAAACCCTCAGCCCCAGCATCTGCCGTCCCGGCGGCCCCCGCTCTACTACCTCGTCTGCTCCTGCAGCCGCAGTAGTCGCCCCCGCCCGTCCAGTGCCTGCCGGAGCGCTCAGTTATGCATCTTTCCCTGCTTTTGCCCCACTGTGAAAGCAACCTGCTCCAAAGAAGAAGAAACCATCAACTACTGTTCTCACGCAGCACAGGCCCGCTGCACCCAAGCCAGCATCTGCCCCAGCTCCTAAAGAGCCTCGACAGCCTAAACCTAAGTCATGGCCCGATACTGGTATCATGTATCGAATGCCCCCACCCACACCGCAAACGCCATCGACTGATGAAGGATCCTCGGACCCGACCTTTGTCGATCGTCTGCGCGCCTGGGTTGAGACCCTCATTCCCCAGATCTTGGCTGCCAAGGACGTCCAGTTTCTGCTACTCACCATTCTAACCTCCCTCATGACCCTCCTGCCTCCCAATGTCTAGGCCTCTTCGGCTGGTGGCATGGAACGCGCATGGCGTTACATCTCGCCGAGCCGAATTGGCTAACTTTGCCACCGAGTATGACTTAGATGTCATACTACTCTCGGAAACATAACCCCTGCTGTTTCCTTTCAGCTTTCGGTGTACACAACGTATCGCACGGATAGGCCTCACCAGCCACGCCCCGCTTGTCCCAGCGGGGGTACTGCTATTCTCGTCTTGGTATTTGGAGACGACGGCGGTGGCCCTCTGGATCGGGGACTGGGAGGTTCGCCTTATTTCGGCGTACCTCTCTCACCGGCCTCCACCGCCTGAGGAGTGGGGTGCCCTCCTCGACCACGAATTACCTACTATAGCTGCCGGAGACTTCAACTCCAAACCTCCCTCTTGGAACAGCCGTGTCACGAACCCGCGTGGCCGCTCGCTGTACAGCTACGTTCAGCGTCATCTACAGGTCTCAGTTCTTGGTCCTGATTCACCGACCCATGTGCCCACTAGGGGCCTTCCGGATATCCTTGACATTGTCATTGTCAAGGACCTGGCCATTCCTACCACCTTAAGTGCTGTGTCGGGCCTTTCATCCAACCATGATCCGGTACTTATCACTGTTCGTCCCACGTTGGACTCACCTCTCCAACACCCCTCTCGTCCACGGAAAGTCAACTGGCGCTCCTACCATGACGAACTCCAACGAACAGTGCCATCTGACCCCCCCGGCCACCATCGCCTCTACGGCTGATGCGGACCGTATGGCCAACTATCTCAAAGAAGTCGTCACGTCCGCTATGGACAAACACCTACCTTGTCCCAGAGACAAATCGCAGGTCTCAACTACATGAAGAGGTGCTCCTCGCCATCCGAACTCGGCGCCAGCTACGCCGGAGATGACAACAAACCCGGGATCCTGCTATCAAACGCAGGCTAAACGCCCAATATGACCTTGTCAAGTAGCTTCTGCTTGACGCCACTGCTCACCGTTGGGACTCGTACCTCGAGTCTCTTGAAGTCAGGCCCGAGTCCGTGCTGGTGCTCAGTGACAGACTTTGGCGAGGGGGCTGCACATGCCTTAGGTGTGCTTAGTGCCACCTCTGGTGGACACTGCCTCCACCTACGCTTTCTCCCGTGCCCCGACATTGCCGCTTGGCAGCCCTCGGCGACTTTCCTGAGCGGTTAGAGGCGCCCTGCCCGTTTTAGGGGGGGGGGACAATTCCTACATCTCAAACGAAAGGTCTCTGAGGTCTCCCCCACTCTGCCATCGTGGGTCTCTTCGAGGTCCGAGGGTCCAAGAAAATTAACTTGTAACTTTTTGGCGCACTTCATAGCCACGCTATAAGACGCACTTCACCTCCTCTCCTCTATCGGATGACATCGATGCGGAGTCAGCCGGATGGAACAGGCGAAAGATTTTGTGGCGTGGAATAAATACAGTACTAATAAAACATTGATTTATTAAAAAAAAATCTTTAAAGATTGAAAAGAAATATTTATTAAATGTCACCTTTTAAAAGAAGCTGTTTTACAAGCATTAGTCATAGTATATGCATTATAAATCGCACATAAATAATAATATACAGACAACAGAAATAAAACACAGATATGAACATAGATATAAGACGCTGTTTGAGTTACTTTGGTGTATGATGTAAATATTGAATTCAAATAATTAATTTAAATATTGCAAGTTACATATAAAAATACCATTTAAAAATTTATTACATAAAAATTAAAATTTACTTATGAAATAACATAATAAAAAATAACATTTACTTTAATTCAAGGAATACTAGTTATTTCACACCCATTTTAATTAAATAGAAAAATTATTTTTAATAACAACTGAAACTTAGTAATACTTATCTTAATTTGAATATTTTCACTAGTTACTTTTATGTGCTTGTCTTACTTTCTTCTTTATGAGTTGTCTCTTTAAAAAAAAAACTTCACGTTTCCCCTGTGTATCGGTGTGTTACTGCTGAAAACCTATTGTGCGTGTCTACGACTTCTGGATGCTGATGTTCTGATTCCCATGTAGATCATTAGTTGTCAGTGTTCTGTTGCATGGTGATAATGATGGTCCAGGTGCTGTTTCGTCAATCATTGTACAATGTTCTGCTTACTGCTTGATGGCGATGCTGATGATGAGTCTGTCTCTGAGCAAACTGATATAGTGTCCCTGTGAGCAAATTCTTAGCATCTGTTCCATTGTTTAGAATTGGCCAAGGTTTTATACTCAAGGTATGCTGACAGGCCAAAGGTTGTTTAACATACCTTCTCAAACCTGTATATTTTGGTCAGGCTTGTTCTGCGTGTTGGTTTTCTACACGTAATTTTTTGCATATTTTCACTCATAATTAGTGTTCATGTGCAAACTAACAGAATCGTGACACTTCTGTCTTTGTTTACATACTAAATAATTGCTCATCACATATTAATTAATTTGTTTATAATTCGGTCATAAATTTACCATTCACCTTCACATTGTATCCACACATGCGTCATTGTGGACATCTTAAAATGACAATTCACTGATTGTATGTATTGTCAGTGTGCAAATTTTTATTAAATAAACATATTTATTCATTCATATTTTATGCCTGTCAGAACTGGAGCTCACTACAAGTTAAATACACTGTACACAGAAACATAATTTCCTGGCTTGAATAAATCATGTTAAAGCCAGCAGACCACACACATACGGGCACACACAGTTTGCCACCCCTCAGTAACATAGGTTAACAGTTGTCCAAAACAGCTGTTTCAAATAGGCTACAAATTGCCCAATTTTTCGTAATTGTCCAGGGTATTCTTGTCTGTTCCCGTAAAACTATTTATCTTTATTTTATATATACAAATAAATTACTCTGGCCGAATATGCAAATATGTGTTGTTGCAATATTTAAAATATCTTATGTATGTAATAATGCAGGGTTCCCACAGACCTGGAAAGTCATTGGAAATTCACTATCTGTCAGGGAAGGCCTTGTAAATTTGCTAAAAGTCAGGGGAAAACAATAAAACTGGTGAAAAGTCAGAGGAATTTCATAAACCATAAAAACACTGTAATTGTTTATAGTTTTATATATTGTGGAAATTTACATAGACAAAGGGTTATAAACTAGGAAACAAACTATATTTTTTAAAGTAATATACATACATTATGTTAGTGTATTACATTTTATATGAAAGGTAGGTTTAAACATATTTGAATTTCCCTCTGTTTTGTCAGGTATCGCTGCTTTATTATGTCACTAGGTTGGCAGTAATGCGTTGTCCCTCCTTCCTTCATATGCTTCCCTTCAGACTAGTTAGTTACTTTCTTGTGAGTGCGAGCCATTCTTGAGGAGACTTCAAAGTTCATCGCCACTTGGGGCATATCTGTATTCAAATTTACTGTACTTGATTTGATGAGAAGTTTAATGGCTCATTGTGTCAAATCGCATTGCTGGTAGTAAACCTGTTTCCATTTACCTGAATGACTTTGAGAATTTAATAGAAACCAAGAAAACTGATATAGGATTTGAAACATATAAACTGTTAAAAGAGGTTAAAGGAGTGACTGAGCTAGATATTATGAAATTTAAGAAGGAATGCCTAACATTTCTTATTAAGACTTTTGAAAAAAATCAAGGAAAGAAGTCCATTAAAATATAAAGCTCTTAGAGGTCTGACGTCATTTGACCATGTAATTATAAGTAATCGGTCAAGTATTGGAACGAACAGAATCAATGTTTTACTTGAAGTTCTTGAGACAAACAGGATTACTGAAGTTGTTGCTGAAAAAGCTAAACAGCAGTATTCTGTGCTCTGCAGTGAGGCCAGTGGTGTATTAAAAGACACTTTTGAATCTTTTAATGACTGTATCAATGGCAAAGAGAAAACTGAAATTAGATTGGATGAATTCTATTCATCTGTTTTATACAAATAACAAGTATTATGAACTGTGAAAAGTTGTTAAATTGGTTCTAACTATTTCACATGGTAATGCCTCTGTTGAGTCAGGGTTTTCAGTAAACAAATGCCTATTAACAGAAAATGAAAAAGAGGATAGTATTGTTGCTCAGTGCATCGTATATGATGCTCTTAAGTATTATGGTGGGTTCAGGAATGTTAAAATCACTCAAAAAATGCTTACTGCTGTACAATCTGCGAGGAAAAAATATGAACAGTATTAATAGAAAGTAAAAGAGAATAAGAAATACCAAGAAAACAATGGCCCAGAACTTCTAAAAATAAAAAATTAAAAAGTTACAAGATCAGAGAAAAGTTTCTCGAATGAAACAGCAAATAGAAGAAGAAATCAGTTTGAAAATTAGGCACTTAGAAGATTCTTTAAATAAAAATAACTAGTGTTTCTGTAAATAATAATTACATATTAATTTGTTTCTCTGCACATTGAAAGTGAAGTGAAGCTATCGTGTCTATGTTAAATAAGACATTTTTTTTTTTATAATCAAAACAATGTTTACTTTTTGATATTTAAATGTTAAGTATATATTTCCATGTTTAATAATACTCTAATTGTGTTTTATGTCTTACATTTAATGTAAATGTATAGTAGGCCTAGTTTATAAAAAATAATTAATTTAAAAATGTGTGTAATCTTTCTGAACTTCCCGCATGTCATGGAAATTAATTTTGAAAATTGTGTGGGAAGCCTGTAATGTCAGCACCAACCACTTAGCAAGATGCTTTTGGGCAAAGAGGTTCTGGCACATTTTCTCCCATTCATTAACACTCTGAGCATGATTCTACGACCTTCGACCTTCTTAGTGTCCATAATTATTCCAGCATCCTAAACTGATCACTTAGCTTAAGCAGAACATATTACCTTTCCAAGATATTGTAGCGTGACAGATAATCCACACAAATGCATTACTCAATGATCATTAATAAAGCTCTAATATATGGAATATCCAGATGAGAATTAATTAAAATGCACTATTTACTAATATATTCACAAGAAAGGTTAAATAAAGAAAAATTCTGCAAATAATATAATAATACAAATTTAAAAACCCAGGAAACTAAAAATGATAACAACAAAATTACCCAGGTAAGATAGAAGCAGGCAATTAATATACCCCGACAAAGAAACCAGACCAGAAGAAACAAAGGCATACACAGCGAAAAACTACTGAAGACAGAAGAAAGAAGAATAATTAAAATCAAGGAAGAAAGAAGACTAATTAAAACTACTACTCCAGAAGAAGGAAGAAAGAAGAACAATCAAAGCTACAGAAGAAAGAAGAATAATTAAAACTAAAGAAGAAAGAAGATTAATTAAAACCAAAGAAGAAAGAAGAACTAATTAAAACTACTGAAGAAAGAAGAATAATTAAAACTAGAGAAGAAAGAAGAATAACCAAAACCACTGAAGAAAGAAGAACAACCAAATCTACTACTACTGAAGAAGGAAGAAAGAAGAACAATCAAAGCTACTAAAGACAGAAGAAAAACAAGAATAATTAAAACTACTACTACTGAAGAAGGAAGAAAGAAGAATAATTAAAATCAAGGAAGAAAGAAGACTAATTAAAACTACTACTACTGAAGAAAGAAGAAAGAAGAATAATCAAATCTACTGAAGAAGGAAGAAAGAAGAATAGCCAAAACCACTGAAGAAAGAAGAACAACCAAATCTATTACTACTGAAGAAGGAAGAAAGAAGAATAATCAAAACTAAATCTACTGAAGAGAGAAGAAGGAAGAAAGAAGAATAACCAAAACTACTACTACTGAAGAAAGAAGACTAATTAAAACTAGACAAGAAAGAAGAACTAATTAAAACTACTACTACAGAAGAAGGAAGAAAGAAGAACAATCAAAGCTACTGAAGAAAGAAGACTAATTAAAACTACTATTACTGAAGAAAGAAGAATAACCAAAACTACCACTACTGAAGAAAGAAGAATAATTAAAACTAGAGAAGAAAGAAGAACTAATTAAAACTACTGAAGAAAGAAGAAAGAAGAATTAAAATCAAGGAAGAAAGAAGACTAATTAAAACTACTACTACAGAAGAAGGAAGAAAGAAGAACAATCAAAGCTACTGAAGAAAGAAGAAAGAAGACTAATTAAAACTACTATTACTGAAGAAAGAAGAATAACCAAAACTACCACTACTGAAGAAAGAAGAATAATTAAAACTAGAGAAGAAAGAAGAACTAATTAAAACTACTGAAGAAAGAAGAAAGAAGAATAATTAAAAGCAAGGAAGAAAGAAGACTAATTAAAACTACTACAGAAGAAAGAAGAACAATCAAAGCTACTGAAGAAAGAAGACTAATTAAAACTACTATTACTGAAGAAAGAAGAAAGAAGGATAATCCAAAACTACAGAAGAAGGAAGAATAACCAAACTCAAAGAAGAAAGAAGAATAATTAAGACGACCCATATAAAACAAAAACCCCATAGGGAAAGAACCCCCAAAAAACCCCAAAATCAATGAATGTCCAAAAAGAAAGTATAACACCCTAAAAAACCATATCACTGTAAAACTGACAAAAAACTAAAAGTGTTAGTAGTATTAAATATTAGTGCATTCAAAAAGTTATTGTTTAGTTTGTATAAACAAATCTACACAGTTCCCCCATGGTTGAATATTTCATGTTAAAAACTAGAGAAAGACTAGTAAATATATTGATAATTCACCATAGACAAGTGCAAGTGATCAAATTATAAATAATAAACTTTAAAAAAGGTGCATGAGTTACAGTACAAAGCAATAAACTTTAAGTTTTATGAACAGTGTCTACTTTGATAATGAAATAGTAATGTTACTAATAAAAAGCTACTAAAGCTGTATGAACATTCCATAGAATGGAATATAACTTAGATAGCCAGGGTTATACTTAAAGAGGGGGCATAAATCTTGTAAAATGGGGAATTACAAAACAAATTGTTAATGTTGAGTAGTAAAAAATGATAACCATTATATGTGACCAGGATGTCAGATTCCTATTACATATAGTAATTAGATAAGTAAGAATTATCCATAAGAAATGTTAGTGTTATAATTTGTTATTTTATTGTTCATTTTAATTTAGGAATGACATATCTAAAATTAGATACCATTCCAATGTTATAGAATATTTTTTATTTATGTTATTAGGTAATATACTAAGCAATGTTATTCAGAACACTAGTTTTGATATAGAGAGATGTTATATGTTAATTATATAATCAATAATTTATGTTATACCAGTCAGAGAAGGATATAAAATAACTACATTAATAAAACATTTGGAAATTAGCCACACATCAGATCTAGGCCAAAGAATAAATATAAACTGCAGAATAATTAATTATAAACCAGATAAAATGACAATATTTAGGCAAGATGAACTCAACATATTAAATACTATGTAAATAAGGCTTTCTAGAGATATGGTCATTATATGAGTAAAATTATTTAATTGTCTAATAAAATAACATTAAAACTGAAATAGATTAACTGACACTATCCTAGGGGGAGTCATTTACAAATGAATTATATTAAAAAACCATCATTAATATACTAAATTGCAATAAAATAAGTGAGAATTGATAATTATACAAATTTCAGATTTAATAGAATAATAATTATATTAGGGAAAATGGCTATTATTTACATAGAAGACAGGAAGTATAATTTTAGGCCTACCTCCCAAAAATTATAAGAAATATAATTTTCAGATAAAACTTTGTAATACTAACTTAATTACTATCAAAATAAGTAGAATAGAATAGTGAAAACGAATATGTATTTTATATTTCAAACAGTTAAGTAATAACGAATTTATTTTATGAGCATAATGTACATTTTTAAAGTGTGTCGGAAGTTATGGCAATTTGAAACAATGTATGAGATATATTATATAGGCTAAGACTTTCATGAGACGAAGGAAATACAGACAGTTCATTATTATACCTCGAAGAGAGCACTTCATGTGAATATTTGATAGAACCAACCTTTAATGGCCGTTACTTATAACGGAGTTCGGAATCATTTTATGTAAAACTAAATTTTTAACTATTTTAATGAAAGTGAAGTGGTGAAGTTGACCCATGAACTACATAACACCTATAAACGAAATCACATATAACTAATTAAATGAAATAACACTGAAATCGCACCAAACACCAAGTGAAAATTCGAGGTTAACTGACACGCATAAACACCAGTAGATATACCCATTTAACAACATTTTTACACAAAGTGAACTATTCCATGATACACCAGTGACAATAAACTATACCCCAGAAGATCATATACCATTGCGAAGAACATTTAACCGAAGAAGGGACATATTATCTCAACAAGTACTTTATTTACATTAGAAGCTATCAACGCGCATGCGTCAGGCGGCCATTTTGATCCAGGATCGTCACCGCAATAAGAGACGACTAGACTGCTTTCTGGTTCGAACAAAATTATATATAAACTTTTATTATTAATAATTACCATTATATTGTTTAAATTTAAGACCTTTTTTGAATTGTAAGTGTTATACTTTCATGTCCCTGACCTTCTCTGGCTTTTTATATAAATAACCGTTCAAAGAACCTGTTTAAATAATACAACTGTAAAACTTCTAATATCGACCGACCCTGAGCGAGTCGATATGGCTTTGTAACGTCGATTAATTAATCGACCAACTTGGTTATTGTGTTTAATAAACGTTTTTGTTTGTTTTTTGGTAAATTGGAGTTGATTTCTCTTATAAAAGGACATAATCATTAATTAACCAAGAAAACTAGATAATCTTTAAAGGCAGTATATGCGAAACTACAACATTTCAAGAGTAAGAAGAAGAGAGCCGTTTTTCGCCTAACTTGAAGTTAATTGGATTATCTTTTTAACAAATTTACCGAACAGAAATTTATTACCAAATTAAACACCATACTATTATAATTATAATTACGATCAACAACCTCAATTTATTCCTAAATATTAAGCACATAAATACACCGAAAATATTTTTTCCGAAATTATTTTTTTTATAAATATAAATTTTAACCTTATATTTTATTTCAATTTGCTACCACAGCAAAATACACTGAGTTTATTTGATAATAACAAAGACCAGGAACTTTACCAAATCGACGATTCCCAGAGCGGAACGTCACTACTACACATACACACCATAAAAATTATCCTGGGTAATATTATACCAGAACACTATACAATTACAATTATAGTATGGTTGTATTACAAAATTGACTAACTTAAAAAGTGGGGCTTACAGGAGAGCACAATCAACATACATCGATATTTATTTTTACATTGAAACTCACTGTTTTATTACAAAATTGGCGTCCAACTGAAGGGCTGTAATTAGGGGTTGAAAGGTGGTAATTACTTACCCAATTCCTAATTCAGCTTGGTAGCAGTTATCCAGCCAGAGAAAAGGAAACAACAACAAGCAAAATGGAAGAACTTACAGAGGAAAGTAAAATGGACAAATTAATGGAGATGTTCATGCAAATGAGAGAAGAATGGAAAAGGACATGGAAGAAAACTTCAAAAAAATGGAAGAAAGTAACAAGAAAATGGTGGAAAATTTAAGCAAGAAAATGGATGATTGGGTTATAGAAATAAGAGAGGACAGATTAAAAAGAGAAGAATTAAGAAAGGAGAGGACCAAAGAAATAAAATATGATAGCAAACCAGAACAAGAAGAAGTACCAAATGATATAAGGCAGGAACAAGTAATGGTAGTACCTGAAATTGAAACTAACCGAAACAAGGAAAATATTAAACAAAGGAAAGGGTGAGTGTATCCAAGAAATGTAATAAAAACGAAGGAAGAGTTGGAGATGATGATCCATGGGTTAATTGATGGCAATAACATCCCAATTACCAATGACAAAGACATCATGAATTCTAGGAATTATAGGAGGAGAATCGAAGTAATTTCAGAAATAAATTACCACAAAGCAGTAGTCTACCACTGGGAAAAGACCAGAGGTAAACTGAATAAAACATGGGGACTAGATCAGTTTCAGCGCAGGACTGGACAGCGTATTCCAGAAGGATGGAAGTATGACATCTTACCAGACTGTGATGACGGCACAGATGAATCACCAGAATGTGTTCCATTAGAGTACCATCCAAGACAGTTCCAGTGTACAGGTACACTAAAATGTATTCCTTCAGGGTGGATGTGTGATGGTGAACCAGATTATGGGGCTTCAGATAAGCAAATAATTAATAATTCAAAAGAAGATCCTCACAGATATTTTTCATGCAATACCACATATGGACCAGAGAAGTACTGGTATATAAAACACTATGATAGAGGGAGCCGAATAAGCTTAGCAGCAAACAAAGGAATAGCAGCTAGAAAAATGAAATACAAGACAAAGGCCAGAGATGTCACTAGTACCGGAACGATGATGAAAACTATGGTCATCCGGACAATGAGAGCAACTGAAGTGACAGACTACGGTTAAGTCTAATACCATACACCTCCACAAAAAGGAAAGGGATGTCATGAGAACCGACGACGACCAAAAACCTATGTCAAAGAAAAAGAAATTATGAGCAACTGTACAACCTAATAAAAATCTTCAACCTGGGTATATAAAAGAAAAACAATTATAAGAAGTACATTTGAAGTAAAGAAAAGAAGAGAGCTAATACCATATTTAGGGTAATAATATGATATGTTAACCATATTTATGAAAAAATATTATGAATAATTGAATGAATGAATGGAAGAACGAATTTTGAATTAAATCACTAAATTCTAAAAAGAAGTAATGACTACTTACTACCTATTATTTAAAAAACAATTTATGGACAAGAGAAAATGAATTTTGAATTAAATCACTAAATTCAAAAATGAAGTAATGACTACTTACTACCTATTATTTAAAAAACAATTTATGGACAAGAGAAAATGAATTTTGAATTAAATCACTAAATTCAAAAATGAAGTAATGACTACTTACTACCTATTATTTAAAAAACAATTTATGGACAAGAGAAAATGAATTTTGAATTAAATCACCAAAATTCAAAAAAGAAGTAATGACTACTTACTACCTATTATTTAGAAAACAATTTATGAATCAAGAAGAAAATGAATTTTGAATTAAATCACTAAATTCAAAAGAAGTAAGAACAACTTACTACCTTATCTTAAAAACAACTTTTAGAAATGAACAAGAAGGAAAAGAATTTGGATAAAACATTACAAACAATTATATATGGGACCAATTCTGAAAAACTTTCAAGAATAAAGAAATGGCAGTACAAACCACTGATACAATTTAAATGAATAAACTTATTGTGAAGTAAAATTAATGAGAATTTTATGTCAAATAAACAGAGATATTAAACATATGGAATTAATAAGTAAAGAGTGCATTTGGATAAAAAGCAAGAGCAAAATAAAATTTTGAAAAAAGAAAGGAAAAACTATATATAAATAAATCCATACGAAAAAGATGATCATACAATAAATGTCAGTTATTAGAAAGACAATTAAAAGAGTAATTGAAAAAACATAATACTAGTGGAACGATTCACAAGAATTAAGAAAGGAACAAAAATATAATACAAAATATATGCTACCAATGACCAGAAGGAGATTGTGATAACAGTCAAAAAATGACAGAGAATTAAAAACTTTACACTGAATAATGAGTGATAATTATATTATACCAGCTTCCAACCACAAGGAGAAATAAAATGCCAGCAGAGCTAACCATTGAGAAAAATAACTGAGATAGAAATTCACTAAGATAGAAATATTAATAGATCTGTTCGTATACGAAGTGAAATATCCAAAGATATTTAATTTTTTTTTAATAGTCATAAGGTGGACTATTCTTATATAATTTTTATAAATGACTGTCTGAGATAAGTCCAGCAGTATTATTATGTATTGATCAGAGATGATTTACCTCTGTTATCAATAAATGACGTAGCATGGCCAGCAGAGTGTGAAGCCTACAGAGCCCCTCTGGACACTGCCCCAGCTAACGTGTTAGGGAATAAATATCCCAAGGATAAAGAAACGAGTTAAGAAGAAAATGGAAAAATAAAAAACAACGAACCTCAGATGACTATTACTATCAGTAAGAATCCAGTTAATAATGAAAAATAGATAAGCTCAAAAATATAGGAGAAAAAATTTTTAGAAATGTGAAGGAAGTAAAGAAATATAATTTATAATATAATGTCATAAGCAATTACTTCAGACAAACTAAGTATGATCTGAACTAATCACTTCTGGAAGAGAGCAATCTGTAGCGTGACAGATAATCCACACAAATGCATTACTCAATGATCATTAATAAAGCTCTAATATATGGAATATCCAGATGAGAATTAATTAAAATGCATATATTCACAAGAAAGGTTAAATAAAGAAAAATTCTGCAAATAATATAATAATACAAATTTAAAAACCCAGGAAACTAAAAATGATAACAACAAAATTACCCAGGTAAGATAGAAGCAGGCAATTAATATACCCCGACAAGGAAACCAGACCAGAAGAAACAAAGGCATACACAGCGAAAAACTACTGAAGACAGAAGAAAGAAGAATAATTAAAATCAAGGAAGAAAGAAGACTAATTAAAACTACTACTCCAGAAGAAGGAAGAAAGAAGAACAATCAAAGCTACAGAAGAAAGAAGAAAGAAGAATAATTAAAACTAAAGAAGAAAGATTAATTAAAACCAAAGAAGAAAGAAGAACTAATTAAAACTACTGAAGAAAGAAGAAAGAAGAATAATTAAAACTAGAGAAGAAAGAAGAATAACAAAAACCACTGAAGAAAGAAGAACAACCAAATCTACTACTACTGAAGAAGGAAGAAAGAAGAACAATCAAAGCTACTAAAGACAGAAGAAAAACAAGAATAATTAAAACTACTACTACTGAAGAAGGAAGAAAGAAGAATAATTAAAATCAAGGAAGAAAGAAGACTAATTAAAACTACTACTACTGAAGAAAGAAGAAAGAAGAATAATCAAATCTACTGAAGAAGGAAGAAAGAAGAATAGCCAAAACCACTGAAGAAAGAAGAACAACCAAATCTATTACTACTGAAGAAGGAAGAAAGAAGAATAATCAAAACTAAATCTACTGAAGAGAGAAGAAGGAAGAAAGAAGAATAATCAAAACTAAATCTACTGAAGAGAGAAGAAAGAAGAATAACCAAAACTACTACTACTGAAGAAAGAAGACTAATTAAAACTAGAGAAGAAAGAAGAACTAATTAAAACTACTACTACAGAAGAAGGAAGAAAGAAGAACAATCAAAGCTACTGAAGAAAGAAGACTAATTAAAACTACTATTACTGAAGAAAGAAGAATAACCAAAACTACCACTACTGAAGAAAGAAGAAAGAAGAATAATTAAAACTAGAGAAGAAAGAAGAACTAATTAAAACTACTGAAGAAAGAAGAATAATTAAAATCAAGGAAGAAAGAAGACTAATTAAAACTACTACTACAGAAGAAGGAAGAAAGAAGAACAATCAAAGCTACTGAAGAAAGAAGAAAGAAGACTAATTAAAACTACTATTACTGAAGAAAGAAGAATAACCAAAACTACCACTACTGAAGAAAGAAGAATAATTAAAACTAGAGAAGAAAGAAGAATTAATTAAAACTACTGAAGAAAGAAGAAAGAAGAATAATTAAAAGCAAGGAAGAAAGAAGACTAATTAAAACTACTACAGAAGAAAGAAGAACAATCAAAGCTACTGAAGAAAGAAGAAAGAAGACTAATTAAAACTACTATTACTGAAGAAAGAAGAAAGAAGGATAATCCAAAACTACAGAAGAAGGAAGAATAACCAAACTCAAAGAAGAAAGAAGAATAATTAAGACGACCCATATAAAACAAAAACCCCATAGGGAAAGAACCCCCAAAATCAATGAATGTCCAAAAAGAAAGTATAACACCCTAAAAAACCATATCACTGTAAAACTGACAAAAAACTAAAAGTGTTAGTAGTATTAAATATTAGTGCATTCAAAAAGTTATTGTTTAGTTTGTATAAACAAATCTTCACAGTTCCCCCATGGTTGAATATTTCATGTTAAAAACTAGAGAAAGACTAGTAAATATATTGATAATTCACCATAGACAAGTGCAAGTGATAAAATTATAAATAATAAACTTTAAAAAAGGTGCATGAGTTACAGTACAAAGCAATAAACTTTAAGTTTTATGAACAGTGTCTACTTTGATAATGAAATAGTAATGTTACTAATAAAAAGCTAATAAAGCTGTATGAACATTCCATAGAATGGAATATAACTTAGATAGCCAGGGTTATACTTAAAGAGGGGGCATAAATCTTGTAAAATGGGGAATTACAAAACAAATTGTTAATGTTGAGTAGTAAAAAATGATAACCATTATATGTGACCAGGATGTCAGATTCCTATTACATATAGTAATTAGATAAGTAAGAATTATCCATAAGAAATGTTAGTGTTATAATTTTATATTTTATTGTTCATTTTAATTTAGGAATGACATATCTAAAATTAGATACCATTCCAATGTTATAGAATATTTTTTATTTATGTTATTAGGTAATATACTAAGAAATGTTATTCAGAACACTAGTTTTGATATAGAGAGAGATGTTATATGTTAATTATATAATCAATAATTTATGTTATACCAGTCAGAGAAGGATATAAAATAACTACATTAATAAAACATTTGGAAATTAGCCACACATCAGATCTAGGCCAAAGAATAAATATAAACTGCAGAATAATTAGCAAACCTAGTCTTATAAACCAGATAAAATGACAATATTTAGGCAAGATGAACTCAACATATTAAATACTATGTAAATAAGGCTTTCTAGAGATATGGTCATTATATGAGTAAAATTATTTAATTGTCTAATAAAATAACATTAAAACTGAAATAGATTAACTGACACTATCCTAGGGGGAGTCATATACAAATGAATTATATTAAAAAACCATCATTAATATACTAAATTGCAATAAAATAAGTGAGAATTGATAATTATACAAATTTCAGATTTAATAGAATAATAATTATATTAGGGAAAATGGCTATTATTTACATAGAAGACAGGAAGTATAATTTTAGGCCTACCTCCCAAAAATTATAAGAAATATAATTTTCAGATAAAACTTTGTAATACTAACTTAATTACTATCAAAATAAGTAGAATAGAATAGTGAAAACGAATATGTATTTTATATTTCAAACAGTTAAGTAATAACGAATTTATTTTATGAGCATAATGTACATTTTTAAAGTGTGTCGGAAGTTATGGCAATTTGAAACAATGTATGAGATATATTATATAGGCTAAGACTTTCATGAGACGAAGGAAATACAGACAGTTCATTATTATACCTCGAAGAGAGCACTTCATGTGAATATTTGATAGAACCAACCTTTAATGGCCGTTACTTATAACGGAGTTCGGAATCATTTTATGTAAAACTAAATTTTTAACTATTTTAATGAAAGTGAAGTGGTGAAGTTGACCCATGAACTACATAACACCTACAAATGAAATCACATATAACTAATTAAATGAAATAACACTGAAATCGCACCAAACACCAAGTGAAAATTCGAGGTTAACTGACACGCATAAACACCAGTAGATATACCCATTTAACAACATTTTTACACAAGTGAACTATTCCATGATACACCAGTGACAATAAACTATACCCCAGAAGATCATATACCATTGCGAAGAACATTTAACCGAAGAAGGGACATATTATCTCAACAAGTACTTTGTTTACATTAGAAGCTATCAACGCGCATGCGTCAGGCGGCCATTTTGATCCAGGATCGTCACCGCAATAAGAGACGACTAGACTGCTTTCTGGTTCGAACAAAATTATATATAAACTTTTATTATTAATAATTACCATTATATTGTTTAAATTTAAGACCTTTTTTGAATTGTAAGTGTTATACTTTCATGTCCCTGACCTTCTCTGGCTTTTTATATAAATAACCGTTCAAAGAACCTGTTTAAATAATACAACTGTAAAACTTCTAATATCGACCGACCCTGAGCGAGTCGATATGGCTTTGTAACGTCGATTAATTAATCGACCAACCTGGTTATTGTGTTTAATAAACGTTTTTGTTTGTTTTTTGGTAAATTGGAGTTGATTTCTCTTATAAAAGGACATAATCATTAATTAACCAAGAAAACTAGATAATCTTTAAAGGCAGTATATGCGAAACTACAACATTTCAAGAGTAAGAAGAAGAGAGCCGTTTTTCGCCTAACTTGAAGTTAATTGGATTATCTTTTTAACAAATTTACCGAACAGAAATTTATTACCAAATTAAACACCATACTATTATAATTATAATTATGATCAACAACCTCAATTTATTCCTAAATATTAAGCACATAAATACACCGAAAATATTTTTTCCGAAATTATTTTTTTTATAAATATAAATTTTAACCTTATATTTTATTTCAATTTTCTACCACAGCAAAATACACCGAGTTTATTTGATAATAACAAAGACCAGGAACTTTACCAAATCGACGATTCCCAGAGCGGAACGTCACTACTACACATACACACCATAAAAATTATCCTGGGTAATATTATACCAGAACACTATACAATTACAATTATAGTATGGTTGTATTACAAAATTGACTAACTTAAAAAGTGGGGCTTACAGGAGAGCACAATCAACATACATCGATATTTATTTTTACATTGAAACTCACTGTTTTATTACAATATTCACAATGAATATGAGACAAAATCTGCTTGACACATTTTGGAACAAAAAGTCCTTTTAACAACAGACCATCATGATAAACTAAATCACCTCATTCTTTGAACAGTCTTTGCGTTCATGGAAGACAAATCAGTATTCTAACTACAGTGCTTTAGTAGTGATTGTTTCTTGTAATTCTCATACCATAGAGAATGTGTGAGATACCAACAGATTTTATGATGTTGATCACGTTTAATGCAATTCAACCAAAACAGGATATTTTTATCTGCATTCAAGGACTCTCTAAAGTGTATCTGCTAGGACTAAATTTTTTCCAAGAACATAAACAATATCATAATTAAAACTTCCAGACCTTATTCTGAAATGTTGCAGTCTTGAAGGTGGGTGGCTGAGAGGCTTGTCACTTGTCTCCTTAACAATTACTCAAAGGCTTATGGTCAGTCCACAAAGTGAAATAGTTCCTTAAAACTAACAGACAAAATTCCTTGTGTGCCCATATTAAAAACACAACATCATTTTCTCTTTTAGGAATAGTGACGTGGTACATGAGTACTGGAGGTAAACTGGATAGGTTTCCACAACCCTGACATTCATTTCAGAACTGCTCCCAATTCAAAATTCGATGTGTCAGCTGAAATTGTTTTGACAGTTTTGGATCAAGAAACTGAAGGCTAAAGGATTTAGTATTTTCTTTTTAACTCCCATGAATACTTTCTCTAGACCTAGTCATTATTTCCACTGAGGTATTTTGCTACTGATAGTTAGAACTGTTGAGTAAACAATGAGTGTCTACCTGCCTGTAATCCAATAGCAGTACTGAAAACTGTAAACAGTAACCATAGCAACATACACCGTTGCCAAGATGTCCCACCCATACTGCTAATAAAAACAGTGTGGAACTGTTGCACCACGGAGTTAACTGTTAGGTTCTATGTAACATAATATATTTGTTAACAGTGCTCTGTTTTCAGTTACACTTTGTGATTGTTCGTATGAATATGTTAGTTTATTATTTAAATGGTTATGTTAAAGACGCAACTTTCTTATTAACTATTTTCTACTTACTAATTATTGATTATATAACTAACTGGAGTGAAAACATATGAATCAATTATTAACTGAATAAAAATAAGCTTGTTCAAATAACATGTTTATCTAAGTATAAATTTACTTTATTTTTTGTCACTTTACAATACATCGTATGTAATAATAATAATGGCTCTCATGTATACCACCGAAGTAGCTAGGGAGTAGGCAGGGTAGGCTGCCTAATGTGAGCCGTACGGCATACAAAGAAGGCAGTGTGGCCAGCACTACGCTTCAGCCGCCCATTATTATCCCAGGTACTCATTTTCAACAAGCTGAGTCGACCTGGGGGCTGAAAAACGCACCTTGATTTTTATGGTGCAGGACCGGGAATTGAACCCGGGACCTCTAGATTAGTAGCCAGGTGCCATACCCACTGGTCTACTGAGCCACCATCGTATGAGTCTACATTGTATGTTTCTTTATTTAAAGACAGTAACTTTTAAATATCTAAATTTTTATTTTTATTTCTTTTTAATAGGTAACAACTTTAACCTTTACTTGTTCACTTTTAGAAAGAAGGTACTGCAGTATGTCTGAACGTGAGGAAGCAGGAAAACGTAGTCGACCAAGAATACACCCAGTAAAAGAGAAAACACATATTTCCAGTCAAAGAGTATTTAAATATTTCCTCCACGTATTTCAATCAAAAAGGCTTCTGACTACCATGAAGAAATGAACACCAGAAAATTAAATGTGGTTTGAAAAAATCCTGTTAAAGAACATCCCTTCCAATTCAATGATTCTTATGGCTAAAGCGCCATATTCTATGGTTAAAGACAAAGGCTCCAACAATGGTTTAAAAAAGGGAAGAGATGGTTGAATGGCTAAAACTAAACTCATTCTAAGGAAGATTGGAAGAAAGATTCAAGGCAGTTATTGAAGACGCATGGGAAAGTGAAGGTACACTGAAACAGCAGGTGGAAGATTTGGTAATTTCTGTAAATTGTTTTGAGTTACAGTGTATCAGTTGAATTTGAAGACCATGATTCTATATTAAGCAGAGTTCACTCATTATAAATGTAAGTTTTTATTTTGTTTAATGTTAAAAGTAATTTATATTACAATACAAAAATTAAAAAATACAAATTATTGTTCAATACTATTAATTTCTGTTAATTATAAATTATTATTTCACTATGTAGGCAGTTTCATTTATAAAGAAATTAAATATTTATGTTTGTTTAACACCAGACAGTCTGTATTTATTAAGTTAATGATATATTACTAGTGTAATTATTTACCATGTTTTTAAAATAAACTATGATATTAAATCCATACAAAAATATTAATTATCTCAAATTACCCCATGTCATTTCACAAAAAACATAGTTTTTATACGACTGTAAATAGATTAGTGCACACTATAATTCAGATAATGTACAGTAACATACATATGTTATTGCAATCATAGATTAAACAACTGTGTTTTATTAAAATGAAATAAAAGTTACACGACTTCGCTACAAAAGCATCTATACATGTCATACTATAATTATTTATGTTTTAAAAGTAAATTGTCATGGCTTGAAAAGCTTTATTAAATGACCTTGCACATGAAGGTGTTGTAATATGCTGAATGTGAAACATTGGTTGTCATGTTTATCCACTTGTAGAAACCACTTGGTCACAGTGTGGCAACGCTGTTATCATTTCATTAGAACTGTCAATACAAAACTAGTTTTAACGTTACTATAGTTTCCTGTTATCAATTTAGTTAAATTTTGGGGAATTGGTAGGACTTCAGTACCTTAATCATATTAGGATCTGGCATAACTCAACTATTGTCAATAATATGTCAAAAAATTTGATTGTAGTCTTGTAACTCACGTCTTTCAACATTCAAAGTAAGTCCTAAGTCCCAAAATTTGAAGTCTTCTTAATGCTTATAAATTGTGAGCATACTCTCCAAGAATCTAACTGAACACAAGAAAATCATCTAACAAATTAAAATTTCCAGCCCAACAATCTCTTGGTAGTCTTCCTATGGGAATGTTTGGGAGCTGGTGAAACTGAAAAGCTCATAATTACAGGAGAAGCTCTGTATGATATAAATTCAAGGCACCACTACACATTTCATTATAGAGAAATTACATTATTGGGAAAGTTGCAAAATAACCATTTTTTCTGTATCTGCTGTCAAACTATACTGTGGGAACAATTAAAATAATGAAAGCAAAATTAGACCATACTTAAAACTGTTTTCTATTTTTTATCTAATATAAATAATGGTAATAATAAAAGTAAATAGACTTACTAGTTTCTCCCCAGAAGGTCTTGTGGAGAGAAGAAATGTGAAATGTACACTATTATGTAATTCCACTCACTTAATTAACATTAAATTTAAAAACACTTCTTACTTATATGGACTTTACACTTACAATAATAATCTGTTATTTACAAGCTGTTTTTTTTTTTTTTTTTTTTTTTTTTTTAAATTGTTGGTTAAATTTCCCACTAATTGTTGTTTAAAAGTTTTGCTCACTTCTAAAATAATGCATTATTTTTTATTGTTGGGATTCTGTTTTGTAATAATCATAATGAAGTTCGATAGTGTAGCATCTAAACTAGGTTGATACCAGCCTCATTGCTTACAATCTATTTTGAAGTAGGGGTAGGATTTCATGTTCCATTTCTTCTTCCTCTTTACTCTCTTCATTATTGGGGGTAAGAATATCTTCAAAGATGCCACCATCAATAAATGCTTATGTGGTGGTTAACTCATCATCAGCCATTTGCTACTCATCGATAATAGATAGTACGGACTGAACAGATAGTGGAACATACAACTATTTTATCCATTCACTTAGAGGTAGATCATCTTTATCATAATCTTCATCAGAAAAATTCCTTTGTAGTGCAAGTCCAGAATGCCTAATTGTGTTTTACCAAGCCCCATGATTTGACAAGAAGGCACACTGCATCGTATAAATTAAATGTAATTTCATTTTTCCTCTTTCTTTAATGAGTTGAAGCACCTTTTTCTTTCTGTAGTGGTCATTCTGATCCATCAGTTGGAAAACACTAGTCATATTCACAGAAAAAAAGCAATTTTAATTTGTTGGTGTCTTTGATATGTGTGTATCAAATTAACTATTCGGTGATATTTTTCAGAAGATCATTATGATTTTATATTTTAATTATTAAAGGTTTTTATTGTCACTTAAGTTATTTTATTTCAGTGTGTGTGTGTGTGTTTGAAAAATACATCGTATATTCCCTTACTATACGTATTTCCCATCACAAGTTGAAGTAACATTTTGCTATACCACACAATTAAGAGAAACAAAATTATCAGCTGAACAACAAGTGGAAACATTCATTACCGCTGTTGCTTCTCCTCACTGGGCAAATAACATTTTGCATATTCATAGTATGAAAGGTACTGAATGACTGAAGAAGAGTCTAGGTGAATAAAATAGTAAGTAGCTGCTTCCTTCTTTCAGTAACAATTATTTTCAAGACAAGACAATTCTGTGATTACAAATAATATATTTAAAATGTCTTTATATAGTAAATATTAACGGCCAATGAATACAAAACATGTGAAACAAATGGGTACAAAAATACTTAATTAATTATTGACAAAGCCCACCCTTATTCCTCTACTACAATATATTAAATTATTTATAACATAATGCCTACTGCTAAGGTTGTCATTGCCTTATATTTCAATGCAGATAAAGGCCTAACTATCTGCAGTTTTGCTGACTCGTGCAACTTCTGCTGTGGCTGAAATGATTCTAACAAAAAAAAAAAAAAAAAAAAAATAGTATTATATCCTGAATACACTTAAAATTGATCATGGTATACATCATTATTACTCTGGCTGCTGCTGATATATGGTACGCGGTACAATTTTTACATCAGTTCAACATAACACTACATTACATAATATACTTTCTGAGTTCCTTGTTATGTTAGTTCTTCATAACAAAGTGAGGCAACATGAAAAATCAACAAATATAACAGTCCATATTTACACTGTTATGTTTGTCCATTAGCCTATTGAAAAAAATTAATTCATACAAAAATATTAATAGTGTATTTCTGCTTAAGTTAAGTACATAGTATGATGTTAGACATTTTTAAGACTTTAAAAGTATTTGCATAATATTCTTTATATCAGGTGTTAAATACCATAACATACTTTCATAACAAATTAAATGAAATATAGTTTTATTTACTGACATTCTAGAGAAGCAGTATACCAAAACTCTTTACATCTGAAATATTAAATATTTGTACTGTAACATCCTGTCATTCTTCTAATTTTCCAGAAAACTGAAAATTTACTGTGTTATATGATTTCCTGATTAATTTTATGGGATTTGTAATATCCGTATTGGAACTTACTCACGAAAATTGCTAGACAGTGAATTTTTTGTGAAAGAAAGCAATACTTGTACATACACGGGGGTTTTAAAGTTTTTAGTAGATAATTAGTTTAAATTACTACATCCTCCTCGGTGAATAACACAATTCCCACTTTTTTATATTATCTATGTATGGTTGTTGTGCTTGATTAATTTTCCTAATTAATTTTTTAAATCTTCTAATTTTAATTTTTAAAGACCGACAAGTATGTTCTGAGAATTAAAAGTTATTATAAATCGAAACCATACACTGGGATATTAAATTAATATATCTTGTTACAAGTTTCGATCACAAGTTAAGTACCTAAATAAACAATATTAAAGTAATGTGAAAGATCTAATTACAATTAGTTCACTTTTTTATTTTTAAAAGGCATAAATAGCATTTTATTTTATATTACAGTTGACTTTCTGTATGTGTACTTGTGACTGTAACAAAAGCTTATTGAAACTTATAATCCTGATAACAGACAGTCTTACTCTACAGACAGACACACCTCTTTATAAAAATTACAACTACATTAATTGACTCCAGGTGATACCCACTGCATTACTATAATTATGGTACTTTTATAATAAACTCAATTATACATATTACTGTTAACTAATATATGATAAATTTAATAGTAGGTGCTTATTACAGAGTCCAGTATACGATAAGTAGAGTGAGGAAAATATGTATTAATAATAAAGTTACACAGTCTGTATCAACGTATGACAAACTTCTGAGTAGATATCAGATTCATAATTAAAAAAAAAAAAAAAAAAAATTTAGAATATTTGAACTACTGCTAAAGCCAACTGACCACAAGGTGCCAGCAAAAGGTGGATTCAACAAGATACACTGATGCAACAAATTTTTATTGTATAAAGAATTTTTGAGTACTTACAAGTACACCTCTAGGTATTCCAGTCAGTGATTTTTTTAGTTTTTCATCCGAGATGCATTTCGGAACAGTTGTGTTCCACCTTCAATCGGAATCATTTAGTAAACTTATATACATTTATAAAAAATTTCTACTCAGGTGAGCGTTGTTGACACAGGTACATAAAACACAACACTTAAAAATTTTTAAAATAACGTTAACATTACAACAAAAACCGAAATTCGAACGGACGATTTAAAAATTGTAGCTGCCCAGCACTTGTTGCCCGCACGTCATACGGAAGCCGACTAATGATAAACTACCCGACGCGCGACCTTTGTGCGTACTCTTCGAGGTAATCTAATATTTTAAACGTATCCAAATCCCTATAATCCTCTTTTCTGTTAAGCAGTGTTTTTTCACCGGCTCCTCATTTGTATTTGTCAATATGGTATTGCTTGTATATTTTTGATGCTTCTTTGTTTGAACTATACCTTAATACTTATAATGAGGTGTTGAAATTGATGTTGTGTTGTGGGTGGGTTTTTAGGTGTTGCGCCACAACTGATGAAGGTTTACGGTGATTTTTGGCAGCATGTTCATTGAACCTTTTATGAAAGGTGTGGTCGGTATAGCCGATGTACTTCTTATTGCAAACTTCTTCCACTGCATTACAAGTAATCATATAAATGCCTTTGGCTTCTCCTTTTGGCGTAACTTGTGTTTTCTTGTTTAAGTTGTGCCTTTTTATTTTGTAGGCTGGATTGAAGCCAAATTTTTTGAAAATGTTTTCTATTTTTAAGGAATTTTCGTCTGTGTAGTGCAGTGAAAGGAAGTTTGTTTTTGTTCTATTGCTAACGGATTCTGAGCAGTTGTCAGTTGTAGGCCTATTGTTTTTATTCTTCATCCTTGTTATTAAATTATCTATCAAGTATTGGTTATATCCATTATTTCTGGCTATTGTTTTTATTGTGGCTATTTCTTTTATGTATTCTGTTTTGTCCAGTTTATAATTAAGTAGGCGGAAAGCCATGCTTCGAAAGGCTGCCAGTTTGTAACTATAAGGATGGTTTGAGTCATAAGGGATAACCAAATCTGTCTGAATGGCTTTCGGTATATTCCTGTTTTTATTTCCCCATTCGTTTTGGTGAAAGTAATATCCAGGAAGTTTATTGCATTGATATTCTCAATTTCGTGCTTGAATTTAATTTTTGAGTGGCAGGAATTCAGATATTTCAAAAATGAATTAATATCTTCCGCTGTACCCTTGATTATGACAATGGAATCATCCACGTATCGGCCATAAAAAACAATGTTACTTAGAAATGGATTGTTTTCTGAGAGTATATATTTCTGTTCATAATCTTCCATAAACAGCTCTGCTAACAACGCAGACATGGGGAGGCCATGTTGATTGTAGTATGTGCTGTTATTGTATTGAAAATAACTTTGATTCATAATTATTTTGGTCAGTTTTATGATATCACCGATTTCGTCTTTACTGAAATGTTTCGACTAACGTATTTTCTTTTCCAAAACTAGTAACGCATCTGTACGTGGTATATTACATATGAACATGCTGTCAAAAATCACCGTAAACCTTCATCAGTTGTGGCGCAACACCTAAAAAGCCACCCACGACACAACATCAATTTCAACCCATCATTAGAAGTATTAAGGTATAGCTCAAACAAAGAAGCATAAAAAATATACGAGCAATACCATATTTACAAATACAAACGAGGAGCCGGTGAAAAAATACTGCTTAACAAAAAAGAGGATTATAGGGATTTGGTTACGTTTAAAATACTAGATTACCTCGAAGAGTACGCACAAAGGTCGCGCGTCGGGTAGTTTATCATTAGTCGGCTTCCGTATGACATGCGGGCAGCAAGTGCTGGCCAGCTATGATTTTTGAATCGTTCGTTCGAATTTCAGTTTTCATTGTAATGTTAACGTTATTTTAAAAATTTTTAAGTGTTGTGTTTATGTACCTGTGTCAACGAAGCTCACCTGAGTGGACATTTTTTATAAATGTATTAAGTTTACTAAATGATTCCGATTGAAGGTGGAACACAACTGTTCCGAAATGCATCTCGGATGAAAAACTAAAAAAATCACTGACTGGAATACCTAGAGGTGTACTTGTAAGTACTAAAAATTCTTTATACATTATTAAAGGTATTCTTTGACTGTTTCATAAAAATTTTTATTATAAAAACAAGCCCTTCTGCTAGTGAATACAGTGTTCACACTTATAGGAGATCCCTGATTTGTATTTGAATTTAGAGTTTTTTCTTGTGTTTATTAGCACAATTAAAATCTACCTAATGTTTTTTTTTCAGGGACATAAAAAGCTCAAATGTTTGTATCCACACAAGAAAATGTTTATGGAAGTGAGGCTGAATGATTAACATTTTGTACAGAACAAAATAAAAAAATGTTCTGATGTGAATGTCATGTGTAAAAGGTACGCTGCTACTGTTGTCACCAAGTTTACAATACCAAGTCAAAAACCTTTACTGAAGTTTACTGTTATTGAACTTATTTAATTTTCTTTTCAAATACCAAAACCAATATTTTACAAAATTATGACTTAAAACAAGTGGTGATCATAAGAAATGATTGTAACGGGACATTTCAGCCCACCTAATATTTTGGGAAACAAACATAAATACATATACCATATAATAAGGAGAAAGTGGAAACATAAAAGTATAAATAATAATTGTAAAATTTTATTCATGAATTATAATGCTGTAGCAGGCAAGCGAGTGAATTTGTGTCAAGGTCAACATCACGACGCAAGAAAAAACAGTTACATTTAGCCAAACGAACTTTGACCGATGAAATCACCGGTCACGCCACATGACGTAAGTGCCGATCCTTTAAAATATGTCACTTGGTATGCAAGGCGCGGTCAACTCCGCCTCACAATTGGCTTCATCATATGCATAAAACAATACAATGTGATCACGTGACCCCCCACCACCTCATAATTCAACGCAGTACAATTTGTCCCAGTTAAAAATTACACCTTGTGCCGGCTGGTCATGAATAAAAGTTCCGGAACGAAATCGCGGGCGCCCGCACGTATAAAATGTAAATAACAAAGTTTTAAATAAGTGAGATAAACCTTATAGTAGTTTGAAGACAAACGTTAAAGTAAAAGGAAAACATAAAATGTACGAAAACATCGGGAGAGCGTGCAACAGTTGGAGTCGTGGGAAGGATGTCAGATAAGTAACAGAGTGATGGAAAAAAGTAGAAATTTTCACAAATATAAATAAATTCCATATTAAATATAAATATTTACTAAATTGACCAATTAAATAATTCATGTATTTATTCAAAGAAAGATGAGGGTTGAAAAATTGAAAATATGTACCGCATGAAAGTGTGCGTCTCCGTATGAATGTACATAAGATATAATTAAGAAGGTTTTGTAAAATATATAAAAACACTTGGTAAGTTTCACAAATTTTTTAATTAACTCTGACAGCTGTTTCGACTAACTTAAGCCATTGTCAAAGAGCGAGTGAATGACATTACTGAACACAGGATGTTAGAGGGGTGTAGGTGGTAAACATCTGTTTAGGGCGTATCTGGAACATCTGTGTTGTGATGGCGAGGGGGGGGAGTGTGTGCATGAGACAAGGGAAGGTCAGGTGTCAAAAACTAAATACAATCATGAATGCAAAATATAAAATTAACTGAACTAAATATAACTGAATGCAAAATTTAAAATAACGATGAACATTCAAAATAATATAAAATAAACTAAACTAAATAACAGATTTTAATAAAGGGGATACACAAAATTCAGTCTGTTCATTGGTTAAATTTTTGTTATTTTTTATTGCTTTTTAATTTCTAAAATTTCTAACAAATCCATTTTTTTACCTTTTTGTATGTTGTGGAGTAGTGTTATGTTTTTTGTGTCTATGAAGTGATTGTGTTGTAAGCAATGATCTGCAAAACCTGTATTAGATGTATTGTTTAAATTCACCTTCTTATGTTCAGAAATGCGATGTTTCAGAGCACGCCCACATTGTCTGATATAAATAGCATCGCATTCTGCACAGTGTATTTCATAAACTCCATTTTTCTCCAGTGTGTTAGATTTTTCTTTATTATTGACTAGTAGTGAAAAAAGATTACGTTTGTTTACTGATACCATGTTAAGACCATGGTTTTTTAACCTATTATTAATCTTATCTGTTATACACGGAATGTAATTTGTTAAGTGAAATTTTTTGTTACCCTGATCTGGCTCTATGGAATAAAATTCTTTTAAAGTAATTTTCTTCTGTTTTTTTTAAATTACAGAGTTAATTATTCTTTCATCATAACCATTATTTTGTGCTATGGCTTTTATAATATCTACCTCTTTATTGAAATTTTCTTTGGATAAAGGAACTATAAGGAGACGATTAACCATTGCATGAAAACTGCTTAATTTTATGTGCCACGATGTTAGTGATTGTTTATGTATAACGGTATCTGTAAAAGTAGGTTTTCTATATATCTGAAAACTAAGATTATTTTGTGATCTAGTAATGGTAAGATCCAAAAAATTTAAACTTTTCATATTTTCTGTTTCAAATGTAAATTGCACGCTACTATAAAAGGAATGAATATAATCTAAGAATATATGGAGCTGTCTATCTGTTCCCGTCCAGATACAAAATATATCATCAACATACCTTGCCCAATGAAAAACATATTTTATGTTGGGGTTATCGGATGTAAAAATGTTTTCTTCCAAAAATGTCATAAAGATTTCACTTAATAAAGGTGATAAAGGAGAGCCCATAGGTAAGCCATTTAATTGTTTATAGATTTTATTATTAAACTGAAAATAATTTTGTCCTATGCAAATATCTAACGCCGAGAATAATTCTTTTTTCTGATCACTATTTAAGGTTAAAGTATTTTGTATATGTGAGGAACAGATAGACAACAGAACATCTACAGGTATAGACGGAAATAAATTCTTAACATCAAAAGAAACTAATTTTGCATTCAGTGGTAAATGTACATTTTTTATATTATTAACTAATTGTAAAGTGTTTTTAATAGCATACTTTGGGTTAAAGTTAATATATTTTGGCAATAATTCATTAAGTTTTTTAAAGACTTTATATGCAGGTGCAGTTACATATGAAACAACTGGGCGCATGGGACAATTAGGTTTATGTATTTTTGGTAAACTATACAAAACAGGAGCTTTTGGGTTCATCATAGTTAGCATGAAACTTTTTGTGTCTGTAAATATATTAGGGCAATTTTTAATAAGTGATTTTATTTGTTTTTGAAACTTATTAGTGGGATCATTTAATATCTTGAAATTGTCATTCCTGAAGAGAAGTTCTGTCTTTTCAATATATTCGCTCCTATTTATTATTGTAATCGTATTGCCTTTATCAGCTTTGCAAACCACTAAACTATTTGAATTAATTTTTTGTTTTAAATTGTTAATATTTGCACATACAGAAATAGCACTTAGTAATTTAGATAACCCAGATATAAGAAATAATGAATTAGTTTCCTGTGCAAACATTATATCAAAAAGTAATAAGAATAAGTACAGTCTAAAAGATTCAGATAAGTATGAGATATCAGATAAGACTCATGGCCGAATAAATAACGTGATTTTCAATCTTTTAAGAAGGGTTCAATGTATAGAGATTATGAATAAGAATAAAGGGTAATGTTATCTGTAGAATAGAAACGATTCATTTCTTGAAAACAACCTAATTCTGTTCTTCCAGTTCGCTGATCCGAACCCTGGTGAGTAACAAAAAATTTTTTATTTTGGATTGGTACGAATGCAAGATGGCGGCCGAGTTGAGTGAAGGCTGAATTTTATAACCACAAAATAAATTAAACACAACAATAGAAAAGTAATTGTACAAGTGGCGCTTCCGAACGTATATATAAATAAAGTTTATATAAATACAGGCCTACTTGGGAGAACAGAATGGTTGTTTGAGGTAACTAAAAAATGTGTAAACATAAGTAGTAAGGTTATAATATGATTGATATATGTGTATTATAAATAAGTAAAAATTAAATAGTCAAAATGAACACGAATAAAGATAGTAACGAGAACGTCAGCTTTACTGACAGCCATACTGAAAGTCAAATAAATAGCGACTTAAGCGAGACCGAGTCAATGATTATGAGCGGAGTAAACGCTAAGTCGACACCTACGGTCAGTAAAGTGTCGTTAGACGACCTGTTCAATCTTATGAAAAGCGAAAGTAGATTTAATGTAATAAATAGCCTTTTGATGTAAACGATAGCAAGTTTGATGAAATAAAGAGTAATTTTAATGAAAAGTTGAAAGAGATTAAGGACGAAATTAAACAACAGAAATTTGATTTTAATAAGCATATTAATGAAATTAATACACGTTGTGATAGTATACAAGAACAAATATTAGAATCAGTAAACCATAAGTTCGATGAACAAATCAGTGAAATAACCGAAAATATAGAAAATAAAATAAACCATGTAAACGAACAAATGACAGATCAAATTAAAATACAAGTTAAAGAACACTGTGTAGAGATAGAAAGTAAATGTACAAGTAAGATTAAAGAAAGTAATGTTGACATAAAAAATAAAATAATGGAGGTAGAAAATGTATGTAAACAATCAATACAAGAGAGTGTGGGGGTTATGAATAAATATAACCTCAAATACGAAAATAAATATGATAACAAACTTAGAGTAATAGAACAAGATATTGTAGAAATTAAAGATGAATTACATGTGGCAGTGAGCCAAAATTTAAATAATGTTGCGGAGCGAATATTGTATACTCGCGATGCAAGAGATGATATTGAACTTGAACCGTTTTGTTGTGATAACCGGAGAGTACACCCAATGCAGTTCCTGAGTAGGGTAAGGGAATTTAACCGGTTTAATAGCAGTAATTGGGAGGTGAAATTATTAAAGATTTTAAAATGTTTTAAGGGCAGTTCTGAAATGTGGGCTGAAGTACACAGAACAGAGTGGGGTAGTTATGAGAATTTCGAGGCAGCGTTCCGAAATAAATATTGGTCTGAAGAGGACCAGGAAATATTACGCAGTAGAATCATGGGAACAGGGAACTTTGGGGAACACAATAACAACATAACAATGTATGTAATCAGGATATATAACGAGGCGAAATACTTAGAACCGCCTTTGCCATTTCGGTCATTTGTTAGGCATATTGTTACAACACAAATAAGCCACCCCAGTACCAGGGATAGAAAAGATAATTTTAAATATAAATATACTTCATATTAAATAAAATGACTTAAAATAAAATATAAAGACAGTGACACGACAAATGACGATATTACCTAACCCAAGTGATTGACCAAACAAACAGGAAACCAACAAAGAAGGGAAAAAACCAAAACCAAAGAAGAATAAAGACAATTGAAGGAAGTGAACGAATTCCTACAACTAAATAAAATCAAACCAGACGAGAAGGGGAGAACCGAATTAAAATGAAGCCAATTGAAAATGAAGAAGAAGGAGAAAAAGCAGAAAAATGAAGAAGAAACGAAGTGAAACCAAAGGATAAGAAACACCACATATAAAAGGGAGAATTGGTACGCTCAAATATAAAATATTGCGAATAAAACCAATAATTATCCAATACCAGAAATAAATATTATTATAAATGAAATAATTAATATAAACTGTTTTAAACCAAAACTGTAAAGTAATCTAATAAAAAGAAAAGTACACTAACCCAAAAATTAGAGTTAGATATAGCAAAATCTATAGAAAAAATATCATTAATACTGTGTATAATTTGTAATGAAAGAAATAGTGAGAAAGTGACAAAGAGAAATAATTATAGGGATTACCCACTAAAAAACACTTAATGTAAACGGTTAAAAAGTGCAATAGTGAATGTGTAAATACCCCAAAATAGTGAGTGTATCAGTGATAAACACCAATTAATTAAAGGTGAAAGTGATCATTGAAAAAAGATATTGTAAATGATAAAAAGATAGTAATAGATAAGAAAACACTTAGTAAATCATGGATGAACCAATAAATGATTTAAGAGTGAGCTTACAAAAAAATTATATAGTTAAGAATAATTAGAAATAGTATTTAAAGTAGAGATAGATAAAGGATATGATGTTATTCAGGGGAGAAAGCCCATGTAAGATGAACAGTTTGTGTTAACATGGAATGGAGAAGGGATTAGTAAAGAATTAAGAATGAAATGTATGTTAAACCAACAGTAACTAATAACTTGTAAAGAATTGTTCATTTTAATTTTATGGATAGGATATGGCTGAAGGAAGCTTACAGTCCATAGGCCTAATTGTTATATTTTAAGTATTAAGATATAGAAAATAATCTTGACATGTAATCAAAACACAAACAAATTCAAGACACAACAACCACTAAACAAATCAATTATAACAACAGGACAAAACGCTTTGTAATAGAATGAAATATAATTAGAATATAATAAGTAAAAATAATCAATGGCTACTTAGGCCTAGGTATGCCTAACTGTCAAAACCAATAATAACAAATTGTATAAAATCCACAAGGAAATTAACAAATCTAAGGCAGTAACTTGCCAAAAATTATGTATAAATCATTTTAAAAGAAAAATGTTACTATAAGAGCTTAAATTAAAAGAAATATGTAATTATCAAATGTCAGCATAATTAGACAAAAGTTAATATCTAATAGAACATGACCTTATGAGGTATTGTTTTAATCTTTGAAAGGAAATAAATACAATAGTGATAATATTTAATACCCAGAAGGGAAGACAGAAGAATAAAATCAATCAGAAAATATATAATAAATTTGAATAAAAATTTCAAATATGATAACAATGCTTTTAATCTAGGCCTTAACCATTCAAAGGGTTTCAGTTACCATAGAAACTGGGTTGGTCACTAATTTTCCGTTAAATTTACTTACTTGGAAAAATGACGCTTGGGTAGTAGGTATGCAAGATTTAGTATTACCGAAATTTTATTTTAAAAAGTTTAAAAAACATACAAAAGTCAGCAACATGAACCAGTGAGAAGGAGATGAAGAGTTTCAACGATTACCTGAGGTCCAGGAACTAAATAAACGAAAATTAAATAGCAGAAATTCCCAAGACAATTTATAAGAAGACGCCAGCAGCCTAAGTCACTACAAATTTTATGAAATTTCCATTACCAAAGAAAACGATCTATCACAACCTTCTGAACTGATAAGTATCATTTAAATACCCTAATCCCAGGAGTAAAAGCACTTTATATATTTCTCACATCAGTACAAAACTCTCACTATAAAGTAAAAATAATTTTCTTTCAATGATTGAATAATATAAACTTACGTAGCAAAATTGTTAACTAGAAAATAACCTCGCACTAATTTGCGAAATTTGTAACAACTATTACTACACTGCCGAACAATTTGTAAATACACTTTATACTATTTAAGTACGGATAAGGTACGGTAGTGTGCTTTTTTAATGTAACCATATTTTATGTTTTCTTTATAATCTCAAGAACTCCAGATTTTGGACGAGCTGACAATTCATTTATAAACAGCAGCCAAAGATGGCGTCAGAATAACTCGTTTCAAAATTAATTTCGTCAGCCTTGAGATTTGCGTTTCATGTTTTATGCCGGAGCAATTTTATTGAACACTAACTTAAAATATTATTGTCACATTGATTAATAATCAAACCATAATTAAAGATACAGTACAAAGTGTTACCATTGTTTTATTTCATAGGAAGTTGTATAATATATGTGTGTGTTAGCGATTTCACTGAGCAGACAACTAGCGCTCTTGCCATATGGGCAATACAGTAAGCTGTACAGAGGCGGGAATTATTTTAAATTTAAAAATTATTTAAATAGCACAAAATTAAATTTTTTGTTCTTATAACAAGTGAGAGTATAATCCACCCTTATCTGTACCTAGATACCTGTATCAACGTGCAGAAAATCCAGTACGAACATGCTAAGTACAATGTTATTAAGCGAAAACTAATAATTCTTCTAATTAAATAAAAGACGTATTAATAATAAAGGAAATATCCAACTCCTAAACAAAAAAGGTAGCATAATTTATACTAGTTAATTAATGAACAATTAATAATAATAAAGGAATGAACTACTTCTCTCTCAGCACGTAAACCGTGCCAGCTTACAGACTCCCTGCCGCTAAACTCGCCCCAGTCGCCGGAGAATGTTCGACGTGTAAGCAGCGCGAAAATGTGTTGTAAAGTTACACTTAGGTGTATGTCGCTAAACAACGATGTAACAAGACGTTAGTTCTTCTAATCTATTTAATCCAATGTAGCGTTAGTAAAACTCAAAAACTAGTAATGTAGTACGTGGAAGAAATATTAATAATATATAAAAAAAAAAACTTAACCGACACATCTCTTTACGAACAGTAAGCGCTAAGATATGTTCCTTACCATGTAAAAGTAAACATCAGTGCTGCTAAAATAAAAACAAATTAAATGTAAAAAGTGAACAACCAACACCAGGAGAAAAGTTACTACAACAACCGTAAGAACTTCAAGTAGCAGAATCCAACCGTCATGACCTAGACTGTAATTCGGAAACCAACTAAATGGAGGATCCAGATGAACAACGAACTACCCCTAAGAAGACCTACTGAAGAGGATCATCTCGAGCACCCACTGCAGAGTCACATTATATTCAGGTGACATTAAACCATAACTTCTGTGCATAACTTGTTTTTTAAAAACCGCAACAAAAGGAACAGTGAAGTTTCTTGTAAAGACTTTTAGATCACTTAAAGATTAGCATATAAATGTTTGTAATTTCTGTAATGCTATAGTAATAACCTGATGTTGTTTAAAGGTAAAGTAATTCTGAAAATTACATCAGACTACAGTATTCTTCAAATAGTTTGGATGATGTTGAGATATGTTAGAATATTGCAAAGTTAAAGCCCGGATCCGTGGTAATTGAAATAATACACAGTTGTATGATTTTGAAATACTAAGAGTAACAATTTAAAGAGTATTTAATGCAGAATTTATAAGAATTTTCTTTTAAAAGTAAAGTAAGTAAGTAAAAAACAAAAAGATGACCATTAAAGCTATTTCTTTTATATACTTAGTTAAAATGCAAGAATAAAGAGATGTTTTTGCTAATATCCAGAGAGTGAATAAATTTATGTAACCTTGGACAAAATACTGATATATACATTGTCATAATTTGTTGGTAAGTAAATTTTACTAACTACGGCAGCTAGTTTAATTAACAGCGAACAATTAAACTGGTTCCATATGTTATAATTCCTTAAAAGGATTTTACGGTAATAAAATGCGCCACTCTGCTGCTGTCTTAATAATTAATTGTGTACAGAGTGACACATATAAAATGCACCACTCTGCTTTTGTGTAAAAATAATTGTGTACGTCGTGATAATTAATTAACAGTAACTTTGTAGAATATATAAATTTATTCACTCTGAAATTGTGAACAAATAAATAAAGTTTTAATTAAGAAATAATAATATTAGTATTAGGATATTGCCGTAATAAACAAGTCCCTGCTGGTAAAAATATTCCATTTTAAACCTGTCGGTATTTACAGGCTATTTCATGTTAAATACGTGTCGAGAAATGTACGCTCTCCCCCGTACACAAATAAGTTGTCTTAATGGCATTCCCTCGTGGACATAACAGACAGTCCAGAACAGGAAATAATCATGTTTCAGATTGTCCGAATCACCCTCCTTTGTTAACAACCACCCCAACGCAAACAATAAGACTCCCCAAACAGCTGATCCATTGTGCTATTATAAAAGCAATGAACTCTTCGTGTGTGAAATTCCTTTCCACTATAAAATAATATTATCATTTTGTCTCGACTGATAATTGTTAGAAGTACGTAAAATTGAATTGATTTGAGATAATTTTAATTTAATTAATTAGTATAAGATTCTATGTGTAGTAATAGATATATATGTGCGTGTTTAAATGAATTCAAATTTTATAAGTGTTTGAAATAAAATAAATTATAAGTCCTTTAAATAAAAGCTGGATAGCATCTTAAATTAAACTAACGTGTAATAAAAGTGAAAAGTGTAGTAGTAAAATAAGTTAAGAGAAAATAATACAAAGTATATTTGAATCGTGTAAACACCCGGTCGTGGCCTGTTCGAAAAATAATTCCCCAGCTTGCCAGTATATGACAAACTCGTTCGTGCAGGAAATAATCGTGTTGAGAATTGTAGTAAGCCACCCCTATTGTTATGAAAGCCTGCATGGGTAAACAATAGCCACCACCACGTGTATAATACAATGCTTCTTGTGTAAAGTGTTTGTCCCCTCTTGCTTAGTTTGTAACAGCTGATCGTTTAATAGAAGATAAAGATTCCCCTTCATGAAATTCCGTTTGTCTCAGTAGAATAAGATATTAGAATTAAGAAAGAATCTAAGGTTGAGTATGGGATCAACTTTAGATTACTATAGTAAAATTAAGAGGTATAGGGATAAATGCGTAACACAGTCACAATGGCGCCGCACTGAAAAGGGTTAATGATAAAGCAGAAAACTAACTACTAGAGTTAGAGTATGCTAGTAAAATCAATCGGGCCACGA
Organism: Magicicada septendecula; assembly: GCA_034769895.1. Classification (NCBI taxonomy): domain Eukaryota; kingdom Metazoa; phylum Arthropoda; class Insecta; order Hemiptera; family Cicadidae; genus Magicicada; species Magicicada septendecula. The sequence goes on from CM068368.1 coordinate 443,498,637, forward strand.
TATTGTGAAGTTACGAAAACTAAGAGTAATAAATAAATAATATTTATTTATATGTAAATAATATTAAGTTAGTAGTTAAGAAACGAGAGAAAGGGAACTTCACGAAAGAAAAAAATGTAATTGTATTTCTTAGATATCTTTCAATAAACAAATTTAGGAGATTGTTCTCCTTTAAGTGCAGGAGGATGTGACGATTTAAAAATTATTTAAATAGCACAAAATTAAATTTTTTGTTCTATAACAAGTGAGAGTATAATCCACCCTTATCTGTACCTAGATACCTGTATCAACGTGCAGAAAATCCAGTACGAACATGCTAAGTACAATGTTATTAAGCGAAAACTAATAATTCTTCTAATTAAATAAAAGACGCATTAATAATAAAGGAAATATCTAACTCCTAAACAAAAAAGGTAGCATAATTTATACTAGTTAATTAATGAACAATTAATAATAATAAAGGAACGAACTACTTCTCTCTCAGCGCGTAAACCGCGCCAGCTTACAGACTCCCTGCCGCTAAACTCGCCCCAGTCGCCGGAGAATGTTCAACGTGTAAGCAGCGCGAAAATGTGTTGTAAAGTTACACTTAGGTGTATGTCGCTAAACAACGATGTAACAAGACGTTAGTTCTTCTAATCTATTTAATCCAATGTAGCGTTAGTAAAACTCAAAAACTAGTAATGTAGTACGTGGAAGAAATATTAATAATATATAAAAAAAAAAAACTTAGCCGACACATCTCTTTACGAACAGTAAGCGGTGTGAACAACCAACACCAGGAGAAAAGTTACTACAACAACCGTAAGAACTTCAAGTAGCAGAATCCAACCGTCATGACCTAGACTGTAATTCGGAAACCAACTAAGTGGAGGATCCAGATGAACAACGAACTACCCCCAAGAAGACCTACTGAAGAGGATCATCTCGAGCACCCACCGCAGACTCACGTTATATTCAGGTGACATTAAACCATAACTTCTGTGCATAACTTGTTTTTAAAAACCGCAACAAAAGGAATAGTGAAGTTTCTTGTAAAGACTTTTAGATCACTTAAAGATTAGCATATAAATGTTTGTAATTTCTGTAATGCTATAGTAATAACCTGATGTTGTTTAAAGGTAAAGTAATTCTGAAAATTACATCAGACTATTCTTCAAATAGTTTGGATGTTGAGGATATGTTAGAATATTGCAAAGTTAAAGCCCGGATCCGTGGTAATTGAAATAATACACAGTTGTATGATTTTGAAATACTAAGAGTAACAATTTAAAGAGTATTTAATGCAGAATTTATAAGAATTTTCTTTTAAAAGTAAAGTAAGTAAGTAAAAAACAAAAAGATGACCATTAAAGCTATTTCTTTTATATACTTAGTTAAAATGCAAGAATAAAGAGATGTTTTTGCTAATATCCAGAGAGTGAATAAATTTATGTAACCTTGTACAAAATCCTGATATATACATTGTCATAATTTGTTGGTAAGTAAATTTTACTAACTACGGCAGCTAGTTTAATTAACAGCGAACAATTAAACTGGTTCCCTATGTTATAATGTCTTGACAGGAGAGACGTTATAGAACGCTCCAGTCGTCACCGCTGATAACACCAATCTAACTTATTAATTCACAAATTTAATTGTTTTCATTAAACAATTTGGCGCCACCCGGGATTCGCAACCCCTATGAAATTACAGGTAGGTTGTACTGATAATTGTGACAACGCTACGGACTTCGGTAGCAACAACCATTAATGTAACGACAGGTGTGAGACGAACACACCACACTAATGCTTTCTACACATAAAAAACAGGTGTACACATTTTACAGATACGACCGAGTCTTCCCGTTTGTTACAGTTTGACTTCCATCGCGGGGCTTAAACAATAGCGACCTCATCTATCCCATTCGTTACAGATTGGCGACCAACGAAGTGAAGCTAGAAAAGGACGACTAGCGGTGATTATGAAAAGACATCATATGGTTACAAGATTCGACATTAAGAATGGAACAAATCAAGAAGAAATGGAAGAAATTGAGGAAATGATTGGAGGATTGTTTGAAGAGGATCCCCAGGGGGACCAACCGGAAAATCCAAACCTACCGGAACCGGAAATTGAAGTAGTAGTTGATGTCCAACCAGTCAAACCAACCGAAGAGACGAAATGGGATAGCATGATGAGAATGATGATGGAGCAATTCGGACAAGCAAGGGAACAATTTGGGCAAATTAATGATAATTTCACGAAAATGAATGAAACTTCGAAGAAAACGAATGAAAAAATAGACCAAAACAAGGAAGAATTGAATAAAAAATTAGAATCGTTAAGAAAGAAAGACAGGGAATTCTTGAATGAAAAACTGGACTGAAACAGTGAAGAATTGAAGAAGCAAATCAAGGAGAACAGGGAACTCCTAAATAATAAAATGGAGAGCAACCATGAAGCCCTGAAGAGAAGTCAGGAGACGCTAGAAAAGAAGAGTGAAGAGCTGAAGAAACAGATCAAGAAAGATCTGGAGATAGTGAATAAGAAGATTGAAAATAGTAATGAAACGCTCCTACAACAAATGAAGGAAGATGGTGAGAAGAACAGAGAAGAATTAAGATTCATGCTAGTAGAGTTTCGTGAAGAAGTCAAACGGACAAAAACAGGGATGAATAAGAGATGGGAAGAAACAAATTATCTGGCAGATCAACTTAATGAAACAGTAGTTAGTGATTTAAAACCACTGAATGAAACACTAGACACCACTTCTGAAGACAGTAAGGAGATGGAAAGTGTAGAAGAAACAAGTGTATTGTTTTCTGAAAATAAAGATAACAATAACACCAAGGAAATCAAGCGCATAAAAACCAACAGTAGAAGAGGAAGAAAGAAGAATCGGATAATTAAGAAGATTAAGAAAACAGAGGAAATGGGAAAAGTATATAAAAAGAAACTAATCAAAACAAAAGAAGAAGTGGAGATGATGAACGGACTCATTGATGTGTTTAATTTGCCCCTTACCTACCAAAGCAAATTAATGAAGTATAAAGATTGTAGAAGGACTCTGAAGGAAATTATAAAAGGAATTCACAACCAACCAGTGGATGAAAATTTCAGCAAATCTATGCTTAGATGGAAGTTGCCAGAAATAGAAAGGACTGACAACAAAACAGTGTATAACAAATTAAGGAGGTCCCTGAAACACTGGAGCACACCAGAAATGGAAATACCGAATAAAAGATCAATAACATTAATGAGAAAGGCACAATTAACTTCTCTGATTAATCAACAAAGTAATCAAATGATTGAGGTAGACATTAATACTACGGAACATATGGCAGTAGAGGAATTATGGTACAAGATGGAGGAAACCTATATCACAAGGAAGAAAATAGTTCTACACGCCAAGGTTATCCGAACCACAAGTGCAGAGGAACTGATGGACCATGGGTAAACTAAGCGAAGATACCACACACCAAGAAAAGGGACTGATCTTCGAATTACCGACCAAGCAACCCAATGGAGAGGAAGAAGTATTAAAATTAAATTAAACCACTAAATAATCACCAAAACAAGAAGGGACAAGAAATGACTCAACGACCAAGACGAATTAAATGAGAAATAATAAACCATAGCAAATAAATTTAAAAAATTATCCAGAATAAATGTTCAACCATCTAACATTTGAAGGAGTAGAGAAGAAAGACAACAAAGAGTGTAATATACAAGAGAAGGCAATAATAATGAAAGAAAAGGAGAAGATCACATTACTAAAAAGTATAAAAAACAAGATCCAACAGATAGTAATAAATGAACCATATGTCATCACAAAGGATAATGGTAACAATACTTACCAAATAAGTAATATAAACACAAGAAAAATAAAAGGAGTTTACAACCAAGCTTCAATAAAAAAGTTTTATGAAGAAAAATAAATTACATAAAATAAACAAATTTCAAAATTCAAAAAGTTTGTAAGAGCAACTTACTACCTTATTTAGATGACATATGAGGAATGGAAAAAATAAAATAAATGAATAAAAATATAAAAACAAGGGAATAAGTTACACAAATTCCTACCAAGTAAAATCAACTTACAGTCAAACAAAGTTGATATGTGAAGTATAAAATAAAAAAGTACAATAAGGGAATAAGTTACACAAATTCCTATAAAAAAGTAAGAATCACAAACTTACGATAATATTTAAACAAAAAATACCTAAAAGGGAATAAGCTACAAATTCCTATAAAGTAAGAAAAACTAACTTACAAAAAATTATCAAAAAATGATATTTAAAACAAAATAAAATAAACAAGAATAAAATCAAGCAAAAACTGCTAAGATAAATACCTGAAATAATAATGAGTTTAATGTATTCAAAGAAAAAAAAAAATCCGAACTGGTACAAGGAAGAAAAAGAAATTATGTATAAAACAAATATACAGAAAATGGCTAAAGCAGAATATTGCTAAACAACCAAGAAAAATAATAAAGATGTCTAAGATAATTAAAATGATCACAAGAAGAATAGAAAAACAAACCAATGAAAAGTTAGATATGATGAAACTAACATATAAATAAATAAAAAACAATCAACTGTATGAGTAGATGACAGTATATAGCAAAGGTACAGCGGAAGGAAGAATGAGTAAAAGGCCAAAAGTGATCTAAAAACAAACCACAAGGTGGACAATCCCAAAATATATTATTATTATTAATTTAAGTCACAAATTGACAAAAAAGGTATTTAATATTGACTGTTGAAAAGTCCAGCAATCCAAATAAACTGAGCAGAGATGATGTTCCTCAGGTCTTAGAAAAAATGAGTAGTAATGGAATAAACCAGCTACTAAAAAGTTAAAAATTGTATAAAAGGGAGAACACACTAATGGAAATAAAGAAAAACAGGTCCAAATAAAATGGAATGAATCAAGTAAGAAGAGAAATCAAGAATGGAGAAACAAACAAGAGAGAAAAGGAAAAAATAATATATAACTGATAATTTCATAAAAAGCTATGTTAGTGTTTTATTAAAATGATCAATTTTGAAGGAGAGGCATTATGTTACAACACAAATAAGCCACCCCAGTACCAGGGATAGAAAAGATAATTTTAAATATAAATATACTTCATATTACATAAAATGACTAAAAATAAAATAAAATATAAAGACAGTGACACGACAAACGACGATATTACCTAACCCAAGTGATTGACCAAACAAACAGGAACCAACAAAGAAGGGAAAAAACCAAAACCAAAGAAGAATAAAGACAATTGAAGGAAGTGAACAAATTCCTACAACTAAATAAAATCAAACCAGATGAGAAGGGGAGAACCGAATTAAAATGAAGCCAATTGAAAATGAAGAAGGAGAAGAAGCAGAAAAATGAAGAGGAAACGAAGTGAAACCAAAGGATAAGAAACACCACATATAAAAGGGAGAATTGGTACGCTCAAATATAAAATATTTCGAATAAAACCAATAATTATCCAATACCAGAAATAAATATTATTATAAATGAAATAATTACTATAACTGTTTTAAACCAAAACTGTAAAGTAATCTAATAAAAAGAAAAGTACACTAACCCAAAAATTAGAGTTAGATATAGCAAAATCTATAGAAAAATATCATTAATACTGTGTATAATTTGTAATGAAAGAAATAGTGAGAAAGTGAGAAAGAGGAATAATTATAGGGATTACCCACTAAAAAACACTTAATGTAAACGGTTAAAAAGTGCAATAGTGAATGTGTAAATACCCCAAAATAGTGAGTGTATCAGTGATAAACACCAATTAATTAAAGGTGAAAGTGATCAGTGAAAAAAGATATTGTAAATGATAAAAAGATAGTAATAGATAAGAAAACACTTAGTAAATCATGGATGAACCAATAAATGATTTAAGAGTGAGCTTATAAAAAAATTATATAGTTAAGAATAATTAGAAATAGTATTTAAAGTAGAGATAGATAAAGGATATGATGTTATTCAGGGGAGAAAGCCCCTATAAACAAAAATTAAATAGCAGAAATTCCCAAGACAATTTAGAAGAAGACGCCAGCAGCCTAAGTCACTACAAATTTGATGACATTTCCATTACCAAAGAAAACGATCTATCACAACCTTCTGAACTGATAAGTATCATTTAAATACCTTAATCCCAGGAGTAAAAGCACTTTATATATTTCTCACATCAATACAAAACTCTCACTATAAAGTTAAAATAATTTTCTTTCAATGACTGAATAATATAAACTTACGTAGCAAAATTGTTAACTAGAAAATAACCTCACACTAATTTGCGAAATTTGTAACAACTATTACTACACTGCCGAACAATTTGTAAATACACTTTATACTATTTAAGTACGGATAAGGTACGGTAGTGTACTTTTTTTAATGTAACCATATTTTATGTTTTCTTTATAATCTCAAGAACTCCAGATTTTGGACGAGCTGACAATTCATTTATAAACAGCAGCCAAAGATGGCGTCAGAATAACTCGTTTCAAAATTAATTTTGTCAGCCTTGAGATTTGCGTTTCATGTTTTATGCCGGAGCAATTTTATTGAACACTAACTTAAAATATTATTGTCACATTGATTAATGATCAAACCATAATTAAAGATACAGTACAAAGTGTTACCATTGTTTTATTTCATAGGAAGTTGTATAATATATGTGTGTGTTAGCGATTTCACTGAGCAGGCAACTAGCGCTCTTGCCATATGGGCAATACAGTAAGCTGTACAGAGGCAGGAATTATTCGAACGCTCCAGTCGTCACCGCTGATAACACCAATCTAACTTATTAATTCACAAATTTAATTGTTTTCATTAAACAATTTGGCGCCACCCGGGATTCGCAACCCCTATGAAATTACAGGTAGGTTGTACTGATAATTGTGACGCTACGGACTTCGGTAGCAACAACCATTAATGTAACGACAGGTGTGAGACGAATACACCACACTAATGCTTTCTACACATAAAAAACAGGTGTACACATTTTACAGATATGACCGAGTCTTCCCGTTCGTTACAGTTTGGGTTCCATCGCGGGGCTTAAACAAGAGGGACGTCACAATCCCGTTCGTTACAATATTAGTAAACACCTGCCCAGGGAGGTACAAATTACATTTATGACGAGAGAGGTAGCGGATATAAATGAATTGGAAAATATATTAGGCGTATTTCAGAACATCAGGGACCGTGAAATAGGTAGGCGTCCTAACCAATCAGGTACGAATAATAGCGGTAATTATACGCCACAAAGAGGGTCACAACAGGGACATGCGTAGGTTAAACAAGAAAATCATAGTCGAGACCGGGGGGGGAATTACACCGTTAGGAATTTTTGTTTCAGATGCAGGAAACCAAGGCCAAATCAGCGGAGCGGAAATATATTGTCGCAGAACAATACACAACAGCGGGCAGGAGATGACCGCGGGGGAGCATCAAGGAGCAATGGAAATAATAACCAGAACGAGAGGGGGTATAGGCAGAGCAGTACTACCGCCGGAACGGAAAACTGAGGCCGACAATGGAAGCAAGGACCCCACCATTGTCCACAGGGAACAACAGGGTCCAGGTAGCAGACGAATATCATAACAATGTAATACAAATGGATATGACAAAGGAGTTGTTGGAGGAAGATGACACGGGAATTATGGAGACTAAAACCGGATTGACGGAGGTAACCGTCACCACAGAAGGTAAGAGTTTTAAAACATTAATAGATACAGGAAGTGAGATATCAGTAGTTTCAGAAAATGTAATGGGAGAATTAAAAGAAATAAATAAAAATATTCCATCATTACCAGTTGCGGGCGTAACAGTAGTGGGAGTACGGAGTAAAAGGGTTACTAGACAAGTACAATTAAATATATTCCTTAATGAAACTGAGTTTGAAAATACCTTTCTAGTAGTTAAGGAACTGAGCTTAGACGTAATCTTAGGAAATGATTTTTTGGAGAGAAATAAAGCAGTAATAGATTTTAATAAACGAATAGTAGAATTTAATAGTGGGAGTGAACCAGTCAGGGTTAATTTTAAGAGGGTGTTAGATGAGATTAGAGTTACGGGAGTAAAAATGATACAGAAACGGGTAGGCAATGGAGACGTAGAAACAAAAGTGAATATATGTCGAGAGAGTGAGATTGTAGAGAATGAAGAGGGAGATATGCATGTAAGTGATGACAGATTATGGGAAAATAGGGCGGATACATTTTTTAATGAGGGTGGAGTTGTGGAATGTTTTAGAGATGTTTGCGGAGTTGCCTGGAAAAGCCAGGAACTATGTATGCGAGTTGAAGGTTCGGTAACACTCACCCTACATGCAGAGGAGTTATCCAGTGCCGTTTTCAAAGAGGAGAGCAGTGCAAGAGGAGTTGGATAGAATGATGGAGGGAGACATTATTGAGAGATCGATATCGCCTTACTCGAATCCATTGGTAGTGGTAATAAAGAAAGATGGAAGGGTAAGATTATGTTTAGATGCTTGGAAAATAAATCAAATTATAATACCTGACCGGGAGTCACCAGAACTCATAAATGAGATTTTTCAGAAGTTCAGCGGAGTCAAGTACATGACATCTTTAGATTTGACAGCAGGATACTGGCAAGTTCCGCTAGCAACCGAGAGTCGAAGGTATACTGCATTTCTCTTCAATGGTAAGAACTATCAGTTTAAGCGTTTGCCATTTGGACTTAACACTAGTGTAGCAAGTTTCATAAAATGTTTAGATATGATACCACAACCTAAGGACTTAGATTTTCTAACAGTATACGTTGATGACATATTAATAGCATCAAGAACATTTTCGGAACATTTAGAACATCTTGAATATGTGTTAGATAAATTACAAAATGGGGGTCTAACGGTTAATTGGGAGAAGTCTAAGTTTCTGCAAACTGAAATACACTTTTTAGGTTTTATTATTACTCCAGAGGGAATTCTAGCTAACCCTGATAAAGTAGAAGCTATTATGCGCTTTCCAGAACCAAAGAATATTAAGCAGCTACAGAGTTTTTAGGTCTGTGTAACTTCTATAGAAAATTTCAGAAAAACTACACACAGACGACATGAAGGTTGAGTGTCGTTTTACAAAAGAATAAACAGTGGAAATGGGGAGAGAAGGAAAGGGATGCATTCGAGGAGATAAAGCGAAAATTTTCGAACATGATAATGATGAATCACCCTGATTTCTTGAAAACTTTTTATTTGCAGACTGACGCCAGTAACGTCGCCCTGGGAGCAGAATTATACCAGGAGGATAGCGACAAAGAACATCACACAATAGCTTTCGCCAGCAGATCCCTTTTGACAGCTGAGAGGAATTACACAACTACAGAAAAGGAGTTACTGAGTATCGTGTTCGCTGTAGGAAACAGTCATCAGGACGGACCACAAAGCGCTATCATTTTTGAATACCTGCAGATTAACCCATAGCCGTCTAACCAGGTGGGTACTAACATTACAGGAGTATAATTTCTCATGGGAGTATATTAAAGGGACAGACAATAAAATACCAGACACTCTTTCCAGGGTAGATGTCACAGAAAATAAAACAGGGAGGGATCTTAAGGAGATAAGAGATTTTTCGATTAACAAGGGAAGATAGACTTTTTGGTGAGGAGTTAAGGGATATTAAGAATATACAAAGATCAGATAATAAATCGGGTAAAATCATTGTTAGTTTAGAAGCGGATGTAGATGGGTCTGAATATAACACACATTTTCAAATATATCAAGGAATTTTGTTCAAAAGGATAGAAGGGGGTGAAGCGTGATTGGAGATTGGTTGTACCAGAAGGGTTGATAGATCAAATTATTTGGGATTGCCATATAAAGTATGGGCATTTTGGTGCGAAAAAGTGTATGAGTGTCTTAAAAGAGTCATGTGTTTTTAAGAATATGGAGCGGCGAGTACGAAGGTTGTTATGGGTATATGATTTGTGTCAGAGGTCTAAGGTAGTTAATTATAGGGTAGAAGGGGAATTGAATTATATTCAGGTGGAGAGACCGTTTGATTTAGTTGCTGTAGATTTATATGGGCCATTGCCCAAGGGTAGGGGTGGAGTAATGTATGTTTTTGTTGTTTTGGACACTTTTTCTAAGTTTGTGAAGTTATATAGTGTGAAGAGAGTGACGAGCAGGGTGCTGAGCGAAAAGATAACAAGGGATTACATAGTAAATGTAGGTAAGCCGAAGATAGTTTTATCAGATCACGGACCCCAATTCATCAGCGGTAGGTGGAGGCAGACTCTTGGATGGGAAGGCATCATACCCAAGCACACGGCAGTATACCATCCACAGTCCAACCAGGCAGAACGGGTGAAGAGAGAGATTGGTAGGATATTTTGAGTGTATTGTCATGCCAAGCACAGTGAATGGCCATTATACGTGAAGAAGGTAGAAGAATGGTTGAATAGTACCACCCACGAATCCACCGGGTTTACGCCGTATGAGTTACTAAAGGGAACAAGGCCACCTAGAATACTGGAACAATTTTTTGAGTATCCACCAGAAGATCAGACCATCGACATGAATGTGAAGATCCAACTAGCAGATGAAAGTTTACTCACCAAAGGGGAAAGAAGAAAGCGGAGGCATGATGAAAAAGGTAAGTGGACTAAATATGAGGTAGGACAATTAGTATTGGTAAGGAGACACGATTTGTCTAGCGCACAAGATAAAGAGATAAAGAAGTTTTTTCTGTTATACGAGGGACCCTATGAAATTATAGAGGTAAAGATGAACAACGCATACGTGTTGCGAAACCAAGCAACACAGGAGATAGTAGGTACACAGAACGCGACGAATTTGAAGTTATATTGGTCACAATAAGTAATTGAATTTTAATATATTTTATTTGTTTTCAGAAGGGACTACCCCCATTTTCGGGCGGTCACGGCTTCACCATCCCTGACCGTGGATTTTAGCTGTTTGGAGGCGGACCATGGTTGGAGGTAACCTCAATTAGGGGGTGAAAGCAACGATGGTCCTACTCCACAAATTGGTGCAAGTAGAAATTTAATTTTGTTGTTGAACGGGGAGGGGAGGGGAATGACCCCTAAAGTTCGTGGAATGCAAAAAAAAAAAAAACTTATAATTGGCAATTATCCACGAACAACTAACAGTTTTATTTTAAATAGAACTTTCAAAATTAATGTGAATAACAAGTGTGACTCGTTGGGAGTCATTTCATTGCCTAACAATATAGTCAGTAACGAGTAACTATGTTGTCAGGCAATGAAATACACATAATTGTAAAACTTGTACCGAACATCTTAGCTATGTGAAAGAAGTAGTTATAATTTAGCTTTAAATTTAGAAGGGTTTGGGGTGACCAATTAGTGTTATAGTATACTTGTTGCACTTGTTAGAGACTATTATAGGAAAATAAGTTAGAATGTTTCCATGTGTACCTAGTTTAACTCCGTGGTAGATAGTAGCTTAAATATCAGAAATAAAATAGCAGACTAGTGTCTGGTGGTAGTTAAAAAGAAAATTATGTAATATGTGAATAGATCCAAGGACATAGTGCAGCTATGGTGATAATATAGAACTGATCAATGGGGAGTGAAATTTAAATGGTAATGTTTGTGAAATTTGTTGCAACAAATAATGATTTTTTTTTTTTACTTTTTGTGAATTGTAGTAATGTAGATTTTAAATGTATAACATGTTTTAAATAGATTCCCCACTTTCGGGAGGTCCCGGCCTTACCAGCTCAGACCGTGGTTTTGGATGACAATCAGCTGTGGGCAGGATTATTGTAAACTGACCATGGTTGGTTGCCTGTGAAATTGGTATAATTTAGAAATTAACAGGGGGTTATCATCAGGGGAATCCACATAACTTTGGAACAGCGGCTACCACTGAAGGGGGTGATAGAGCCATATTAAGGGCGTATGAATCATTATAGTAGGATTACTGGTGTCCTCGGACATCAGTAATGCCGAATTTTTATGTAATGCTGAAGGAAGAACGGTGTAAGCAGCATTTGCACCATAATAAAATTCAGTTCTTGTGGACGCAAATGGGCGATACAGTCCAACATCAGTAAGCAATAGTGTGTGGAAAGGAGCTGGCCGTTACAAGCCAGGGGCATAAATACAGCATTTATGCAACAAGGTAAATGCCTTACACGGTTTACCCGTGAGGTGATTTACCTAATTGTAACTGGGTAAAGGGGGGATATTAGATAATGATGGAGAAGGAGGTTACTAAATTATTAGTAACGAATTATTGAATATGAAAATGAATTATGTTGATGATGTAGTTGATTTAATGAGGTAACTAAGTGGTTTGGTATTGATTTAAGGAGTATTATGATAATTAAAGATGATTAACAATTTTTAATAACAAAGTTTTAAATAAGTGAGATAAACCTTATAGTAGTTTGAAGACAAACGTTAAAGTAAAAGGAAAACATAAAATGTACGAAAACATCGGGAGAGCGTGCAACAGTTGGAGTCGTGGGAAGGATGTCAGATAAGTAACAGAGTGATGGAAAAAAGTAGAAATTTTCACAAATATACATAAATTCCATATTAAATATAACTATTTACTAAATTGGCCAATTAAATAATTCATGTATTTATTCAAAGAAAGATGAGGGTTGAAAAAATGAAAATATGTATCACATGAAAGTGTGCGTCTCTGTATGAATGTACATAAGATATAATTAAGAAGTGCTGGGTTGCGATATATATACTTATAATTCAAATTGATGATTTTACTAGGAATGCTATTTTGTTAAAGAATAAAAATGATAGTAATTGATGATAACTTGATTTTCATGAGTTATGCCTCATGGCCGAATAAATAATGCGATTTTCAATCTTTTAAGAAGGGTTCAATGTATAGAGATTATGAATAAGAATAAAGGGTAATGTTATCTGTAGAATAAAAACGATTCATTTCTTGAAAACAACCTAATTCTGTTCTTCCAGTTCGCTGATCCGAACCCTGGTGAGTACCAAAAAATTTTTTATTTTGGATTGGTACGAATGCAAGATGGCGGCCGAGTTGAGTGAAGGCTGAATTTTATAACCCCAAAATAAATTAAACACAACAAGAGAAAAGTAACTGTACACGATGGAAATAAAAGAAATGTAATTTCTTTCTTTACATATGAAAGAAATTACACAGAAGTTGAAATTAAAAGAACCAGCGTGTTGCATACATTAACAATTTAAATACTGTATCCTTCAACTAACTGTCTGTTATCTTATATAAATAAAGTATTTCTATACTGGCCAGAATGGATTAACAAAGAAGTCAAGGTTTGTAAGTGCATCCCACTATTGGAAGTCACGTATATGTGAGTTTACCATTTAGTTGCAACAATTGGATAGAAGAAAAAGGGGTATAAAAACTATGCGAGAACCAAAACCAAATTCAAGAAACATCACTATGCTATTGGAAATACAGTTAAATTGTTAAAATTTTCTGTCTGAATGAATACTTTACAATTAACAACAAAACAATGATAAATATTTTGTTTGCACAAGTGGTTATTGCTACTTAACTATAATTTATTGCAATTTTTGGTACTTGTCTCTAGTACTAAAATTCGAATGTCTTAGTACTTGTCTGCTGAATGTTTAGGGATGAGCCAGTTTTTTTGAAGACGTTCACACAATTATCAAGATTCACAAACAATGGTGCTCACTTAATATATAATATTAATAAATCAGTGCTTTATGGAATAATTAAATGAGATAAAATGCAATTAGGAATAAAAACCAGTATTAGTCAGTTAAACAAAAAATACACATTTTTGAAGGATTTTGGATTACAACTTGCCAAGTTGATTCCTTACGGAAAGACTGAACTTTCATCATTGTCTTACTGACCAGCTGTTTCTCAGCTGAATGAATTTTGCACAATCTGCGAGTAATTTTATGTAACAAAACAGTTGTTTTTTATCTTAACCACATTGTATTATCATAAAAATATTATGTGAAATGTTTTAAACAATCTTATATGTTAAACTGGAGTCAGTGGTGACAAAATAATGTTTTTGGTCAAATAGAAGCAAATACATATAAACATGTACAAACAAAAACTAAAATCTCCTCACTTTAATTTTACAATCCTCAGTCATGATACAATTGTAATTAAGGTGCACCACTCCTTGTGGGTTACTTTGCTGGACTCCCATTGTGTACCAGAATTAATTTTTTGCTGTAAACTTATCACTCCCTTTACTTTTTTCTGTAAACAATTTGTTTCCTGACAATTCCATCTTTTATGCCTCTCACAAAACATAATTTTGAATAATTTTATGAGTGAGTGTTATGAAAAAACAAACTTAAAAAATGAGTTCTGTCACACAACAGATAGTCCAATCTGCCTTACTTTGAGTTGTGTTGTTTGTGGTTTCTGAAAAAAAAAGCGAGTACGTACTATTAAGAGTTCAATGTTTTATTTGTAGATAACGTAAATTATTGTTACTTATATTATATAATATACATAATAAAACAATGTTCATAAACCATTTACTGACTAATATTACAGGGAAGTTTTAAAATTACAATGGTTTACTTTGCCAAATTTCTATGACAAACATTGAAATGGTAAAATGAGTTCATAGAACTTCTTGAAGCTGTACATTTTGTTTGGTTAAAAACATATTTTATTGTTCCTAACAACATTTTATTCTCAGTTAATTATAATATAACATATCAGTTGAAATATTATAGCCTACATTGGCATTATTGTTATTGGCAATATCTAAACCCTTTTAATTACCTAAAGTGCCTTTACCTAAACCCTTCATAAACCTACAGATAAGTTACCAAACAAGTACAAAATTTTGTAGTAGCCATAGTTAATGAATAATTTAAACAATTATCATTTTCACGTTTCACAGATTGTATTAATAAATTATGTTTGTACATACTAAATTGACTAAATAAAATCCTTTGTCTAGACTACATAGAGGTTGTGCAAATGAAGGGCTAAGCCTGTCGCCCACTTCTTATAGAGATCCCCCTACGGGGACCATGAAGTCTGAGGGTATTCTAGATTGCCCTTTGCTAGCCATGGACGCGCAAGTCTATTTGAGCATGAGGGTTCGCCTGAGCCCAGGTCCCAAGATTCACCTGGCACAATGGCAGTAGAACTTTCTAGAAAGTGTCTGTATAGTGGCGTTTGGTGAACAGTCAAGTAGGGATTCTTGGATAATCTGGTTTGAAGTTAGGCAGTGCAATCCATGGTCCAAGAGAGAATGAAGCTTTTGCTTATGGGTTTTAACGAAGTTAGCCCTATACAGGGATCTGTAATGGTACATTTCATTAAGCGTAACCCAAAAACAGATTTGCATGAATGAGAAACAACATCAGACTTTATCGAATTTTTGTACGTGACTTTGGTCTGGGAAGTGCTGACTATAATTGTTTAACAGTCACCTTACATCTCTCAAATAGTACATATGTTAAAAAGTGCAACAACTCAGCGCCCACGAGCAGAATGCAGGCCTACGCTAATTATTGATCAAAGTACATCAGTACACGATAAACAAGGTGTCATACAGTTTTGCAAAGATCCTTCGGACAGATTTATTCTAAAAAGGTGCATCATTTCATAAAAGAATGAAGTATACTTTAAGTGCGAAATACCGGCCACATGTGCGCAGAAGGACACAGGACTTGCTGGACAATACATCGACAACAGATAAGTAAATAAAAATAAAATATTGAATAAGGGAATTTTAACAACAATGAAATAAATGACAATCGGAACTCTAACATAAGTGTACGTGTGTGTGTGTGTGTGTGTGTGTGTGTGTGTGTGAGAGAGAGAGAGAGAGAGAGAGAGAGAGAGAGAGAGAGAGAGAGAGAGAGAGAGAGAGAGAGAGAGAGAGAGAAAATAGTTAAGAGTACTGATTTGCTTGGCTCTGTTATAAAATACTCGTAAGTTGATAATTAAAGCTTTTAATTTACAATAAGAACATATTACTTTACAATACAGACAAACATAAAACTTGCATTTTAAATTCAATTATTTGCTATAATTGGGATAATACAGTTAATTTAATGTATTTGCTAAACTTAAACATTCACTTGAATTTTAATAGAAAGAAATGTATAAATTTATATATTCATAACTTCAAATAAAAATGTATATTAATGTGTATATGAGTTGTTATTTTTAACGTCACCTCACCTTAACCTAACTTGTGCTTAATGAGTTCGCCTATACGAATCTTTGGAAATTCTGATAAGGGAAAGTTTGCTATTTTAAAATTGTTTTCACAGGGACAGTGTTGCGGTTTCCACAGTCTGCCTATCAAAATGTGGTGGTGACCCAAGGGCTTCTGTTTTTTTTTGGAATCCCTTGGTAAGGTAAGTAAAATAGTATCGAGGCCTCCTTATTCACTGTAATGTTACAGATCATTTAGGTAACCATCAGTGCCACATACATGGTGATGCTATGTTTTCGTAGGTGGCGGGTCATCGAGTTGCTGCAACCCAGGGATTGGAGCTGATAAAGGCCATTGGCAGTTTTTAGGCTACTTGCTTGGATGTATGTCCACCACCTATAGACTACATACTATGTAAATAAATAAGAATATTTAAAACTGCAAGTACCTTATTTATACAATAAATTGTATTTTTAGACACATTTAAATTTTATAATTGTTTGATCAATTAAATTTATAATTCTAAAATTGTAAATTATAAAAATACACATACAAGTTTCCGGCAGTTTATTGTGCAAATAATTATTTTCATGCCAAAATAATAACGTTAAATTGAAATTATATATGTGTGTGTGTGTGCGTGTACGATAATGTGAAAATATATATTTAACAAAATCAATTTCTGCATCACCAGAGAACACAGAAAACAATACATGGAGAAAGTGGTCAAAGACAATATACTTACAGTTATCCAAAGGCCACATAGCATTTGATAATTGCTCAAGAAAATAATTATATTATCTACAAACCTGTAAGTTATAATTTGACACAGCATATGCACGCACACATGTGATTGTATACGCACACGCACGTCTTATATTCTTATATACTTTTTAAATTAATTGTATGATAATACTATGTTTAAAACACAGTTGATACATACATTCAGAAGCAATTAAAAATTACATTCCATAATCAGAAGCTAAATCACAACAAATACATTTCAAAATTTGGCAAAATTTCTTGTTCTACTACATTATTAAGTAGTAAGTATTATATTAATATATGATAAATAATAATATCACCTATACTGTATATTAACTGAAAACACAATTACCCAAATTACAGTAACCTAATTATTTGTGTATCCCTCTTTTATAATGTATAGTCAGTGGCTTCAAAATTTTGTACCCGTCTTGATAGTGTGACCTAACATGATTCAACAATTTCAATTAATACTGAAATGTCATAGAAATTCATGCTGAGTGATTGATATTTTAAAATCTCACTGTTTTTATAAAGCATTTCTCAGTAAAAGCAAGTTGCACTGTGCCTCTCAAGTCATATCTACAAGGTTAAATATACTGTACAATATTTATTCTATATACTATACAATACTATATTTTATACTGCATCGATTAATTAGTCATTAAACATTATACTTTTTGCACCATTGCAAAGAAAAATCTTATGGTCACTAAGATCGATTTAATATAACTTCTGAATTGACGTTTGGGGGTACAGAAGAAGTGAGGATTTGGTGTTCTCTGAAGTAGCAATTAACGCTTTGGCTACATAGCCCACCAAAAGCGCGGGCATTTTTCTCCCAGTGTAGATTGCCTGCGCTTTCTGTGGGCATGTCTATTTGTGTGTGTAGAAATTTATTTACATAAAATCTTCAGGCTGTGTCAACTGGAACGTAATCTCTCACATATTTAGTTTACAAAAGAAAAAAAAGATCCCAGCACATTTGCATTTTACATTCCATGAACTGAGGTGCTGTTTACAAGTGTGCAGTATGGATTCTAAGAATAGTTATTTGACCAATGATGAAATTCATAGTTTTTATACCATGATTATATATTAAATTAGTTTAGCTATATAATTAATTCTAGTTACATCTTATGTAACATTTATAAATGCAAACTGACTCAAAACTTCAATAAAACTTGTTTTGTAAGTAAAAAATGCATTTTTTATTAGACATTATAAAATTGCATATATTTGAAAAATGGATAAAACAATTAGATATCAGTGTATTATAATTTTTTGTGTCAGTGTACCAAGAAAGAATTGAACTTTTACACAATGTAATAAGCTTTCAGTAAACACTAACAATCTTCAGAGAAATGCATCTAAAAAAAATGTGGGTATTCAAAGTATTAAGCGATGATGTTTAAGATGCCCATCCCATATCACGTGACGAATGCTGCCACTTATAATCTCCAGATGACAAACTCTGATTTCAATGCATAATACTGAAGTCATATTTTATTTTTAGGCATATGGTTTTTTATCTCAGAGTTAATTGGTTGCTTCTATACATGCCTGTGTAATATTTATTTGTTGTTTTTTGTTAACAACAAATGATTATTTGTTGTTAACATTTATGTAAACAATTTTTAATTTATTTTTGTATCAAACGTCTTCCTATATGGCAGCTGATGTGGTTGAGGGAAACAAGGTAGATTGCAAATTCTCACGGTGTTAAAAGGGGTTGTTTTTTGTAAAGTAGATATAAATTATGAATTAAGATATGGGTAAGAAAGTGAGTTATGTCAAAATACCCATAATTTTATACTCTTTCATGTCGAGTGCAATTTTTATGTGCAAGTGTGCGGCTGCACGTGTGATTAACATTTTATTTAATAACTTCTTTAATAATTGACATTTCTTTTTGAAACTTGGTCAGTGTATTCACAGTATTGAAGGCTACGTTTTTCATATATTCAATACTCCAAAACTATAATTTGTATGTTTTTTTTATGAAATTAATACTTCTTTTAACTCGTTATCTCCAAGAGGTAATAAAATTTGTAGATTAAATCTAGACAGGCCTTTGCAGAATTGGACAGAGTTTTAACTTGAAGTCTGTCTGTCATGGTGAAAATCTATGATGTCAGGATTTCCACCAATCAGAAGGTCTAAAATTTATTTGAGTCAGTACTTTGCGGAGTACAGATGGGACAGTTCGCTTTGAGGTCTTGTCATAGAAGGTCGTACTGACTCGTGAGTTTTTCGTGTCAGTCAGGACAGGTCTAATCTGTATGTGACGAAGGACTTTGGTACACATTACGAGTTGGTCGTATACGTATTCCAGTCGAAGAACTCAGTATCAACTTATAAGAGAACAAAATTTATTGCTTTTCGCGCTAGTGGAAGATTTTCCGTTTAGGGGCAGCAATACCGACCGCAGTGTTACTGATTTAACGCAAGAACACTTCAAGAATTGGGAGTTTGTGTAAGCTCAATACACATGATCTATTATTAACCCTGTATAAAACCATGAGATAAATATTATAAACAATAACAGTCGATAACTGCAATGCATACGTGTGAAACGTATGGGAACGATGCTGAGGTCAACGGGCAACGAACAAAGAGTCAACAACAGCTGAGTGCCGGACGTCGACATTACTTGTGGAATTCTACAAACAAGTAACGATTTATTGTAAAACGAACCCCATAAACTCTTCTATTGATAGACATTTAAATAAATAAATAATTATAAGTTTTAAAAACTGAATAAGACAATAATAATGTATTAGTTAATAAATGTTCCTACCTCCAGATATAGGCTCTGTGTGTATAATTTCATTAAACCTATCTATGCAATAATTGTTTGTTATGCTGCAATATGTGTGTGCGTAACTCAAAGTCTGAGGATTTATGTGTATTGAATACAAATCCACACCGATTGCCACCAAATTTTGCACAGGTAACCTTTGGCACATGGCGAAAAATACTGTCCAACTTGGAATATGATACTTTGCCCCGTTGGCACGATTTAGGCCGTTTTAATTATGCCTTTTCGTTAACATGTATAAAGATGTCAACACACCATGGAGGCCAGAATTAATTACCATAGTAACAAGTAAATAAACAAATGATATTTAGCGGCATCGGAACTCTACAAAAAAACCCATTCCTGCAGTTTTTAATATGTGATTGTATCAATATATTTTGTGTACAGATACGTCTATATATTTTGTAATTGTCTTAAACGATTATAAAAAATTTATGTTTATACGTGTTTCTGATGATGCAATGAATAAGTAATGAAATATATTAAATACTACTACTAAAGATGTCAACAACACCATGTAAACCAGAATTAATTAACATAGTAACAAGTAAATAAACGAAAGCTATTTAGCGGTATCGGAACTGTACATTTATCCATTCCTGCAGTACCTTTTCGATGTTTTATATAATATGGGATTGTATCGATATATTACGATGTGGAAAAGAAGAAGTGTACCGTACTAATTGTAAAATGTCCTATTACTTAATGCAAAGCGAAAATACGTGTTGTTTTCATTTGTGAGGTTAGGTGACAATGGTTTTTGGTTTTTAGTTTACTGCTGAAATAAATAAAAGCCATGGTTGAGGAAAACGTAATGTTTAATGTGCTATACAATGCTTCTAACATAGTAACACTTAAAATAAAGAATTTAGTGTTTTTGATTTAACAGGTATTTTATAAATATCTCCAAAGACATGCTCTATAAATGGGTACTTTTATGTCTCCAAAGGCTGTTGCACCAACATAATAATTTAGTACAAGTGTTGAAAACAGCTTTGGAGAGAATTTTACTAATGAATACAAAATTGTTATACTAGCTGACAGAACGCCATATAGACATAGACAATAAAAATTATATTAAAATAATTATTAAGTATTAGCGTGAAGCCACGGGTAACAGCTAGTGTATATTATAAGTAGACGAGATCCTCTCTCGTTAAAAAGTGGATATTATTTAATTATTAGCATTATGAGTTCGGTTGTATGTTGTTTCATTGAACACGTAAGTTGGTTGGTGTCTTGCTTGGGTTCGCTGAATGTGTATTATAATTCTGCTTTTCGCTCGTCGCTGAGATGAACCTATTGGTGTACCCTTTCACTGAAAAAACATAATTATTGGTTTATATAAATACTTACTTGTGATGGTTGGTTACTGGTAATGTTGAGGTTTATTACCAGTAATTAAGTAGGAATAATTCAAATCAACTTATTACCGCCGCCACTGCTGCCAACCATGTATCGTTCACCTAAACTGTAAAGTCTTAGTCTAATACAATAATAGTCTAAAACTCTTGGATAGGTTATGAATTGGTTTTTTATTCATCGAACTCATTATTAATGATTACTGTTATACAATAATATTGTTTACTTTCTTTAAAAATTTTTAATGTTGTTGATGGACTCTTTCAAATAATTAGATCTCAGGGTTTCCAGACTGAATCGGACTATCTACCATTCTGGACGTTAACATTTCGCTATATTAATTAATAAATAATGCAGGTTCTTTTAGACTGCAAGATACACTCAAATCAAATCAATGCACTACTATGATAGGAGTGTTCCTTATTGGAATTGTAGGTTAAGTTGGTTTCATTGTAACCTAACTTACTTGACTTTAAATGATTAATAATTCCTTAGATATGCTAACAGTTTCGTATAACACAGTTCTAATGGGAATCTAGTGATACTTTCATCATTTTATCTTCTTATATTTGGATATAAACAAATTAACAGGTATTTGGAAATTACCCACTCATATGGTTGATGAGTATATTACATTTAGTTATAATCTTACATTTAAACACAATATAACGCTTAAGATACTATATGTCCAGGGTTTCTTTTAATTCCCTCATTGACGATTCAATGTCTCTTATTCTACAAGTTCATTTAATTAATTAGAAAGTTAAAGTTTGTTAATGATCAAATTTTTCATTATTAATTGTTTGTTTTAATTATTAAAATCTTTTTTCAGTCTAGGTTGGGTTATATTTGATCTCAGTTTATTAATTAATTTCACTGATAGCGTTCCTTAATTATTGAATTACTTAATTAAAATATTTGCCATGGTCACTGATACTTGCGTACTAAGTCGTTCTTGTCGTATCACTATTCACAAAATTTTATTTTTTATTTGAATGAAATTAATTTTGATTAATTCATTCTCGCTCACTACCTATGAGCACATACTCCAATTAAGATCACTGGTTAAAGAAAACTTTCACTATCCCTATATCCGACCTAACCTCAACTTGACGTTTCGAGGTTAGATGCTTTTGTCAGCTGTCGGCTGTCAATTCAGTACTTTTTGGTTACGATGACCAGTATGGAGACTGCGTCGAAGCTTGAGATGAATTGATGATCTTACTTGTGTCAAGATCCCGTACCTAGTAATTAATAACGGGCCCTGATTGGTCGATTGTTATAATTTCCGTGTACATTTGGAATATCTCGGCAAAATAGACACTTCTTGGCGTCATCTCACTGGTGTCGAGGCTACGATTTTTTGGTCCGCACTAGTACGCCCACGGGCGTGTAATTAATTCTTTGTCTTATAATTTAAATTATTCGTTTATAAATACACTGATACTCTTTTCATGACTACTATCGTTTTTATCTTTTTATCACGAGTATTTTGGTTACCCACACCATATAGTTCTGATAAGGATAAATAAAATAAATTTCTTACGAACTAATTACATATCTTACTTTCTACCCTATTCTATTTATATTGTTCATTTTCTGATAAATAATTATCATGTTTATTTAGTTATTAACTATCGCCCCTTCTTGTTAAAGTTTTAGGCGGTAATTCGCTAAAATTGTCATCCTTCGTTTAGGTTTACTTCCATATTTTTTCTATGTTTTTATCACCTTCTTATATGAATGATTCTTAAACTTATTACACTCTTATTCTTCACTTTTGTTCTTTGTGATCGCTTATCAATACTGTACAATAGTTTTTTCCCATCATTATTTAATTATTACTCCTAATTATTAATTTACTTTTGACTAGACTCTTGGTCTATTGTCATTCTAAGCATTTTATTACTTATTTCATAATCTTAGGGGTTTGTAACCCATATTTGTTGTGGCCTATCTATAATGAACTAATCGTTACCACTTCTGATTATATCAGCACTAGCTATTATTGTTTTATTTTAATTACATTTTCTCTGACTATTATTCAGTATACTTGGGTGTTACATTTTTCTTATTTGATTTTTTCACCTTTATCTTTTGATTATGTCTATTTTGTGTCAGTGTTATTATAGCAATGTTAATACTTGGCAGTGTTTAGTTCTGCTCTTATATTTTGCCATTTGTTTGAATTTATCTAAACTTCCTGCATCTAGCATCAGCTATTGTTTACCTATAATTTACATTATTATTATTAATTTTATAGCAATAAACATTGATTTGCATCACATGAATGTTATTATGTCTTAGTTAATATCATTGACTGATTCCCTATTCTTTTGTCATAGTTTTATGTGTGATTTTTGTTGTTCCAGGTACTCATACTACGTTGTACTGTAGGTCACATTAATTTACATTTATACTGAACTCAAGTTTCTTTATATTAGGACTTTTTGTAAATGGAATGCTCCTTATAGTCTCTAGTTTGTTTACAATCCAATACATTTTAGTTTAACATCATTCCAGTCACTGCTTTTTACTATTTTATTGGAAACTTGTTGGCCAGTTTAGGTTATGTCCTATCTTGGATTCCCAACAATGGTTGAGCCTCAGATTATGTTTTTTACTTATTGTATGACTCTTTACATTTACTTAAAGCTGATTTTTATTGTTTTTTGTAGTTATTTTTCTTTATTTTGTTACTATCTCAACCTTTATTGAGTAACAGTTGTCTTTTTTGAATTTTATTTCTACTTTACAAATTTTACTAGTCCTTTGGACATTATCTAGTTGTCATTTTTATACATTACTAATTTATACATATACAACTCTTATATTCACTCTCCCTCTTAATTTCTACTATCAATATTTTACTTTTGAGTTCTGGTTGTACCGTCAAGTCATTAAAATCAGTTTATTAATAGTTTTATGTCAGTGTCAAGTCACAGCTTAGGGTTTTAAATCAAGTTTTTTAAATCACTTTATGTTTTCTTTATCATTAATAATACTTTATATTCTCATGTTTTATTTTATTCTTGTCATTATTAGCTCCTTCTGTGTATCTGATTTGATTTTGTTTTCCCTATTCACACTGATTCTTTTATCCTCCTTAATAAATTTCTTCTTGTTATAGGTGTTGTAGTTTTCTTCTCACTGTCTGATCTATTGGGTATTTGGGTCAACGTTGTCTTGTCTTTATGTCATGTCTTCGTTTCTTCTAGAATACATTTACTTATTAATTATAATTTATTTTATTCCCTTATTTTAATCATAATTCATTCTATGTTCCTGTTTACATGTTCATCTTTTGTTGATTATTTTGTTTTGGATAGTTTTTAATCCGTTTGTTTTACATTGGGTTCTGGATGAATTATATGTACTGTTACATATTGCCTCCTTGCTAGAATTGATTATTTCAGAAATTTCCCTTTGGTATTGAATAAATTATCAATTGTTACTTTCTTCTTCTTCGAAATATTTCTTTAGCGATGGTTGGTTGTAAGTTCCCTTTGTCCTTTTGGTAATTGGGTCTAGAATTTCATAAGTGTTGTTCTGATTATCCTTGATTATTGTATAAGGGCCAGTGTATAGCAGTAGTAGTTTTTTAGCAATTCCTTCGATTGTACTTGGGAGTTCTCGTTTTTTAACAATACCTTCTCCCCGATTTTATACTTGATCAGTTTGGGTTGTAACTTTTTATATTTCTCGCATAGCTTTTCTGCTCGTTCTACTGTTTTGTTATAGAATTTCATCTGGTCGAATTTGTATTGATCACTTTGAGGAAAGTTTATTAACTCCGTAATTTCTGTGGGTGGTCTCCTTTCAAACATAGCTGTGAATGGAGTGGTGTCTGTTGCTTGATGATGTGCCAAGTTGATTAACTCTTCTGCAGATGGTAAGTATTCTTCCCATTTTCTCTGTTGCTGATGGCAGTAGGTTCTCAAAATTCTTCCCATTTCTCGTAGAACTCTTTCAGCTGGGTTGCTGCTAGGGTGGTATACTGATGTCTTAAATGTTTTTACTCCATGACTCAACAGTGTTTCCTTCCATCTCCTCCCCTCAAACTGAGTCCCGTGATCCATTATTATCGATCTTGGTGTTCCCACTTCTGGTATGTATCTTTGGATAATTATTTCTAAAAGTTTCCTGGTTGTTGCTCGGTTTATTGGATAAAGTTTTATAAATTTAGTATAGTGGTCAAAAATTATGACAATAAACTTATGTTGGCGTCGTCCTCCACTTCTTGGTAATGGATCGCAAATGTCCACAAATACTTTCTCTAATTTTTTAGAAGATGTTATCAGTATCATCAACCCCTCCTTTCTGTCGTTATTGCATTTCACTAGTTGGCATAGGTGACAATGTTTAATGTATTTGCGCACTCTTCGGTTAATGTCTCTGAAGTATACATGTTCCTCCAACGCTCTCATTACCTTCACTGCCCCCATGAGTCCATATATGATGTGGTAATACATTGTTATCTCCTTCTCGATTGTCTTTGGCATTACTATCTTCCATTGGTTACATCTGTGCCTGTCCTTAATGAATAATATATCATTGTGTATGCTGTAGTATGGTGTGATTCTGTCATCTTGTTCATTCAATCTTTGGCAAATTTTACTCAGTTTACTGTCATTTTCCTGTTGATGTTTTATTTTGTCAATAATCTCTGCTAATTCTGATTTGGCCTTGATGATGTGGTATATCTTGGCTATTGTCTCCTTTTCCCCTTCAAACGTTTGATTTTGTATATTAATTCTTGATAACACATCTGCTGCTATGTTACTCCTTCCCGGTACATACTCCCAATTAATGTTGTATTCCTGCAATGCTAGTGTCCATCTTGTTAGTCTCCCATGACTCAGCCTGCAGTTCTTTAAAAAGGATATTGATTTGTGGTCTGTTCTGACCGTTAGTGTGTAACCTAAAATGTAAGTTCTAAATTTGTTGCACGCAAACACTATGCTAAGTAGCTCTTTTTCGGTTACGTGATAGTTGCGTTCACATTTATTCAATACCTGACTTGGGAAGCTAATCATAAGGTGTTTCCCTTCGTCGTTTTCCTTGTACAGAACTGATCCTAAACTCACGTCGCTGGCGTCGCAATTCATATAAAAAGCTTTCGTGAAGTCAGGTGGTGTAACATCACCGATTCTAAAAATTTATCTTTTATTAGTTGAAAAGTGGTGTCCTGCTCTGGTCCCCACTTCTACTTGTCTTTGGATGATAGTTGGTGTGAAAATTTTGACGTTAATTCCGAGTGATTGCTCTGAAATTTCCTATAATAATTGCAGATACCTAAAAATGACTGTAACTGCTTCTTGTTCTTGGGCGTTGGGAATAGTTGTATCGATTCTATTTTCTCCTGTGATGGTGTTATTCCATTTTCTGATAGATTGAAACCTAAAAATTGTACTTCATCTGCGATGAATTTAGAGTTTTCTAGTTTCAGTGTTGTTATTTTCTGCTAATTTTAATAATACTTGTTCGACCCTTCTGCAATGATCTTCCCAGTTATCTGAAGTAATTAGTAGATCATCCACATATACTGTTGTAAATTGTAGCGCCTCTTGTCCCAGAATTTTATCCATACATTTCACAAACACTGCTACTGAATTTACCAGTCCAAACAGTAGCCTTTTAAATTGATAATTCTGCCCTTCGAATGTGAAAGCCATATATTTCTGGCAATTGGGGTGCAATTCCACTTGCCAATATCCACAAACGGTGTCCCAGGTACTAATGAAACAAAAATTTCTTGAGGATCTCTTCGATCTCTCCTGGTGATGTTCGATCGTTTATTATTATTTTGTTTATTTCCCTGGCGTCCAAACATGTCCTCACCTTTCCGTTTTTCTTAGGTACCGCTACAATAGGATTGGTGTATGGGGAATAACTGTATTCAATTATGTCTTCGTCAATTAGTCTATTGATTTCCGTTCTGACTGCCTCTTTTAGAGAGTAGGCAATATGTTATGATTTCTTTTTAAACTCCACTGGCTCTTTAAACTTAATCTCACACTGAAAACTCTTTATTTTTCCGGGTGTATCTGAAAATACGTGCCGATATCGATTATATATTGTGATTAATTCTTCTACCTGATCGTTAGTTATTTTTCTATCACTTTTTGCTGATTGAAATTTTCAGATCTCTTCTAACTTTTCTTCCCATAGGCTGTCCCTTTCGTCTCCATACTTGATTTCTTCTATTGGTATTTGATTCCTATATTTATCATTTTCCCTAACATAACAAGTGATCCGGTCGTGAGGGGCTTCATTGCTTCCAATTAACTCCGCCGTCCATTCTATATAATTTGAGCTCAGAGATACTTTCGCTCTGCTCATATCAATTACAGCTGCATATTTTCTCTATACGTCACAGCCTATTAATAAATTAAATGGTAACCCACTGGCTACTAAAAAGATTATAGGGATCGTTTTACCTTTACTTGTTATTTCTAATTGGACCTGTTTCCTAATGGTTTTCTTTTGCCGTCCTGTTGCTTCTATTAAAGTGATGTTATTTATTGGTAAGGTTGGTATTATCTCCTTATTCCCATTTTGCATTCGATTTAGTTCTATGTTATCAATCAGGGATACATTTGCTCCTGTGTCGATCATTATTTTGGTAGGTATTCTGTTCACATCGGCGGCTATATAAGCGATCTCGCTGTTATTGTTGTTGGTTTTAGTATTTTCTTCTTCAAGTAATTGTTTCGAATTATTGTAAATGTCTTGTTGTTTGTTAGTCGTTGTTGTATTTTGTCGTACCCAATAGATCGGTTCAGTGAGGGTTTCTTCAAGTTTTTCACTGCAGCTGTCCGTTTAAAGAGATGGCACTCTCTTCGCTGCTCCTCTCTGTCGTACTCGGCGCGTTATTCTCTCTCCCTTCGGGTCTATCATTATTTTGGTGGTTATGTTCGCTGCTAAGATTTCTTTGTATATCTTCGCTGCTATGACTCCTTCGTGAATCATACCCAGATTCTCTTCCTCTGACATCTTGACTGTATCGATTATAATGTTTGTTAAAACTGCGCCATACTTGGTAGTACTGCCTCCCTCTACCCTCGTCTTCCGCTCGAACGTAGTTCACCCTCCGATAATTTCCATTTTGTTGGTTCCCGTTGTTGTTCGGTCTGTAGCCGTGGATATTGTTATTAGGTCGGTAATTGTTCCCGCTGTTGTTCGGTCGATAGTTATTATTATTGTTATTACTACTGTTCGGCCGGTAGTTGTGGTTATCTCGGTTGTTATTATTATAATTATTACCGTTATTGTTTGGTCGCGGATTTTGGTCAGTGTGGTTACGGTTCTGGTTGTTGTAGTTACCGCGATAATTGTTTCTGTTGTTGTTCTGGCTGTTCCTTTCGAAATATTGGTCCGGTCTATGGTGACCCTCCGGTAGTATCGCTCATGTTCATAATTTTCAACCAACGCTGACATGGCTTGTATCGTTTGAATCTGCCCATTGAGTCGTGCTCTGGCTACGCCCTCTTCGAAGTGGTATGCTAACTTCATTACGAGGCACTCCTCCGGTATTTTGGGTTCAAGGCTTCTCGCCATACACACTTTGCCCAGGAAATATGCCATGAGTGTTGTCCCTTTATTGTGGTCATACTTTCCGTTGCAAATGTCGTCACGCACGATGTTTTGCGTCGACCCCGACCAATACTTTGCTTTAAACAGCGTCTTGAATTCGGCGTAGCTTTGTACTTCATGTTTGGTAGCCGTCCACCAGTTGTCGTGGACGTCCTTGAAATACTCGTCCAACATGCCCCTTATCACTGTCCATCTGTTCTCCCGATTCCGTGCTATACTTTCTTCAACTCTCTCGATGAACTCCATTGGATTCTTCTTGTAGGTGCAGACATTTATTGTTTCCCGGTTGTCCATGTTCGGTATTCCTGACATCTGCACTGGTTGATTTCGGAACATGTTGATTTCCTCTATGAAATTGTTGAGCTCTCGCTGCTGTATCTCGGCCATTTTTTCCTTGTCGCTGTGGACCTGGTCTCGAACATCGTTCACAGTGGCTATTATGTCTTCACACCTCTCCCCGAAATTCGTCTGGGCTCGCGTCAAGTCTTCTTGCTTTTTCTTGGTCGATTCGATTTTCGCGGAGCTATCTTCTTCGATGTGGTTTATTCTGATATTAATGTTCTCTTTCGGTTGTTGTAGCTCTTGGCTGTTCAGTTCGCATCTCTCTTGGACTTCGGAAATCTCTCTTCTCACTCCGGTTATTTCCTCTTCTCTTTTCGTATTTATTTTCTCGTTGTTCTCCTCGATTCTCTTACTGATAAGTTCCTCGTTTTCTTCCATGTTCTTGTTTAGTAATTCCATATTTTTATTACTATCTTCGATGCTGTCATCGATCTTCTTACTTAATTCTCGAGTATCTTCCTTTAACGCTTCGATGTTTTTATTAGTCTCCTCCGTTTTTTTATTATTATCATCAATTTTCTGATTCAACTCTCAAGTATCTTCCTTCAACGATTCTATGTTTTTATTTAATTCTCCCTTAAAATCTTCTCTTAATGATTCGATACTTTTATTGGTTTCTTCCCAGGATTTCTTATTCTCTTCTCTGGATTGTTCAAACATCATCCTCATCCATTCCTTTAAATCTGTATTCTCTGCTTGTGCGGGTCGGTTGGGTTCTGCGGGAGATAATATTGCTTCTTTATCTTCAATCGGCGTCACCTCCTTGTCGTCCATGTTGAACTCCTTTTCCACTTACGCCGCGCGTTTCTTAAATGTCGCTCTCCGATGCATTTTCAGTTTTGGTGTATTGCAGCTGCCGCAACAATTAGGTTATTGGTTTTCTTGTTGATTTATTTATTAAGTTAAAACAATTTTATTACAGACACACCACCAAAATCAGTAAAATTCCATTTTACTGATTTTGGTGGTGTGTATATAATAATATTATAACAAGTCAGTGGCATAATGTTTCGCAAAATATTAAAACAATTTTTTACCTAATTAATCGCCTCTAACGTTGGTCGCCAATTTATAAGTAGACGAGACCCTCTCTCATTAAAAAGTGGTTATTATTTAATTATTAGTATTATGAGTTCGGTTGTATGTTGTTTCATTGAACACATAAGTTGGTTGGTGTCTTGCTTGGGTTCGCTGAATGTGTATTATAATTCTGCTTTTCGCTCGTCGCTGAGATGAACCTATTGGTGTACCCTTTCACTGAAAAAACATAAGTATTGGTTTATATAAATACTTACTTGTGACGGTTGGTTACTGGTAATGTTGAGGTGTATTACCAGTAATAAAGTGAGAATAATTCAAATCAACTTATTGCTGCCCCCACTGCTGCCAACCATGTGTCGTTCACCTATGCTGTAAAGTCTTGGTCTAATACAATAATAGTCAAACTCTTGAATAGGTTATGAATTGGTTTTTTATTTATCGAACTCATTATTAATAATTACTGTTATACAATAATATTGTTTATTTTCTTTTAAAATTTTTAATGTTGTTGATGGACTCTTTCAAATAATTAGATCTCAGGGTTTCCAGACTGAATCGGACTATCTACCGTTCTGGACGTTAACATTTCGCTATATTAATTAATAAATAACAAAGGTTCTTTTAGACTGCAAGATACACTCAAATCAAAACAATGCACTACTATGATAGGAGTGTTCCTTATTGGAATTGTAGGTTAAGTTGGTTTCATTGTAACCTAACTTACTTGACTTTAAATGATTAATAATTCCTTAGATATGCTAACAGTTTCATATAACACAGTTCTAATGGGAATCTAGTGATACTTTCATCATTTTATCTTCTTATATTTGGATATAAACAAATTAACAGATATTTGGAAATTACCCACTCATATGGTTGATGAGTATATTACATTTAGCTATAATCTTACATTTAAACACAATATAACGCTTAAGATACTATATGTCCAGGTTTCTTTTAATTCCCTCATTCTATGTCTCTTATTCTACAAGTTCATTTAATTAATTATTAGAAAGTTAAAGTTTGTTAATGATCAAATTTTTCATTATTAATTGTTTGTTTTAATTATTAAAATCTTTTTTCAATCTAGGTTGGGTTATATTTGATCTAAGTTTATTAATTAATTTCGCTGATAGCATTCCTTAATTATTGAATTACTTATTTAAAATATTTGCCATGGTCACTGATACTTGTGTACTAAGTCGTTCTGGTCGTATCACTATTCACAAAATTTTATTTTTTATTTGAATGAAATGAAGGGTCTTAGGGATTAGCCAGCGGCAAAATCAAACTTCTGTCTCGGCGCGAGTACTATATTTCGGTGTCCGATGTGTACTTCTTAACAGTTTTCTTCACAAGTAACTAATGCCGGGTTATGGAGGTTATGTACGACAATGTAACTTAAATAAAATTTACTTTGTTCGTGTACATTAAAAGGATGTATTTATTGGAAGTACAGAAATTAGTTTACATTTATCGCACATAATTACGGTACAGAGATGATTTTAGGAGGTTGTGGCTACGTTTAATTATCTAACTTAACCTTTTAGATTTTTAAAATTAATTAGACTTAACAAACGTTTCCTTAGTTAGTGTACATTCAAAGGCTTTATTTATTGTATGGATAAAAGGCTGTATATAACATTAAAGGCTGTATTTATTCAAAGTACCGGAATTAAAACGTACTTCCAGTTTAGAACCTAGTACAATCTAATGTATAACCAAACAAGTACATTAAAATCCTTTTTCAACATAATGCAATAAAAAGCAACGTGCAGTTTCTGTT
Organism: Magicicada septendecula; assembly: GCA_034769895.1. Lineage (NCBI taxonomy): Eukaryota > Metazoa > Arthropoda > Insecta > Hemiptera > Cicadidae > Magicicada > Magicicada septendecula. The sequence continues at coordinate 443,530,501 of CM068368.1, forward strand.
AACATGCAAATGATTAAGTATTAATAATGGGTTACAGTGGAATTTAATGTTACTACGGTCTGAATTAATGCAAATAAAATTGGGAGAATCTCGTAAACATATTACAGAATGCTTGTATATTACACACAAAATTATTACAGTACGGACCTCTGTTAATGAATAGAAACAAATTTCACTCTATACTTTAGTATGTACCAATAAAATTCACCTTTTTTCAAATACCAATATCTATTGTTTTTTTTCATACCCTTAAAAAAAGGTCATTAACAACATACATTATGAGAAAACTTGATTACAAATAACCAGCCATTAGTTACTTGTGAAGAAAATAGATATAACATTTACAAACATCAAATCTTCAATTCTCTCCCTATTTGTTTTATAAAAACTGGAGTTTCTACTGCAGGTTTTAAGTCCACTAACTACTTAATTAAATATACATAATTGTTCCTGTATCTTGTTGGGTAACATATTATATTAATACATCTGCTTCCTACTCATATGTGCAAACAGTGTTTTTAATGTATGGTCCTAAAATCTTTATCAACACTTTATATCTTCAAAATTTAGACAAAGTCTAATAAGCAACTTGGCCTAACCTGAATTTACATGACCTGGCTCAGAACAACTTTATTTTGGCAAATACAAAGATGAAGACTGGTTGCAATTTTTCAGGGTTCACACCTGCTGCCAGGCTTAGTTCTATAACTTGATAAGGAAGAAAGAAATCAGCCCGAACCTGCAACCACTGCGGGAAGGCTTTTACACCATTACCAAGAAGATTAATGATGTCATCTAAGAATAACTCATTAGCTTTATTTATATATTTAATGCATCTTAATTAGTACACTAACAGCACTGCTCTGCCTTACAGTAACACAACACGTTACACTAACTCAAAAGAATTTCTTGTTTTCAGTTTAAGAAAGTTGAAATCTTGTATTTATTTTCTTTTCCATTCACTATTTGTAAAACGTGCTTAAAATTAATATGTGTACGCTTACTATATTGAAATCCAATGTTCACTATCCAATAATTACAAATTCTGTGGAATTGTGAAATTAGTAACACTTTGTACTAATGTGTGATTATCAGTTGAATTTCTGAATTCCTTTGATTCATTAATAAATCTTACTAATTTGTTTCTTTATCTCTATAATGATTTCTTATTAGTTTTTAATCTTTGTGTTTTCATTATTCATTTGTACATTTTTGCATTGTGTTGTCCATGACATGTTCATTGATTAACTAATTATCATTAAAACACACAGAGGACTGATCCTCTTTTGCAAGATCACAAGTATGTTTCAAGACCATTTGCAGGTCAGGTATTGTTCTGTCTGTTCACTTTCTGAAAGTGGTTGAGGAATTAGGTGGAAGATGTCTCCATTAAAACGCGTGCACACACACACACACACTAGCACGCACACAATTTTCTTTTTTCTTTATTTAATTTGAATTCTGTATTAGAAGAAATGTTTTCAGTTTACAAGATTTTTTTTAATTTCTTGGATTAATGTTTTTAATTGTATGCAATGTGGACACATACAGAGGAGTGTCAGTTTTTTTATGGTTTTTCAATAAATAACAATGAGAGAGGGGGAGAGAGAGAGAGAGAGAGACCAAAAATAACACGTACAGAAATTACATCAGAACTTTTCCTGACAGTAAAAAAATAACTAAATAATGAATGGCAAAGAACATTAACAAAATTAATGGAAATTATAGTTATTATTTGTTGTCTAATGAACAGGTACTAGTAAAGGCTTCATATACTTCACATCTTAAATTATAAACCTATTAACAAACATATTTGGTATACTCAGCTTGAAACAAACGTTCAGACCAATAAAAATGGTTTAAATTTTGCCATGCTGCATTATTAGTACTGTTGAAACAGCAGTTTGATTATAATTGTTTTTAGAACAGACTTCTGGAATGATGTGTGCAAAATGATTAAAACATAAATCCTTACAGTGTGCCTTAATAAGTTGTTGATTATTCTGACTGATACACTGTCATGCCATTATCATATGACAGTTCTCAGAGCTTCAGTAATGGTCATCTTTGCTGTTAACATGGACACAAGTCTCTTTTTTAAAATGACTTTTCATTAGTAAAATTACTTATAAATAGTTTTGTATATATAGTACTTATAATACATTTGTACTCATAATATAAGGTTAAGAATTAAGAAAATTAAAGAATGATATTTACTTACTAACCATTGAGTGTAACATTATTTACAGTAATTAACAATGTCCCAATTTATAAAAGTCATGTTTGGCTAACTAGGCATAACCCAACCTGGGTTCCTGACATCCTAATTCTCTTTCTTCTAATAATATTACTTAAATTTATTGTGATATAACTGATCACAATTATTCCTTATAACTCCCTACAACTTTTACAACAATACTAATGACAAAAATCAATAATAATTTCTTACAATTAACATACATAATTTGTCTAGGCATATTATAGTTTTAACATTATTTTTTCATATTTTAACAATTCTTGTTTTTAATACAAGACAACTATTCTAAATTGCTCTTGATCCTTGTCCTTGGCTTTCACTTTTGTTACACTAATAATGACAATTATTAGCAATAATTGTTTACAAATAGTAGAAATATATTCAGGTATAGGGCCTACAGGCCCATTGTACTGGACACCTTAGTTTCTTTCGTACGTTTAAAATAATTACTTTTGCTATCAAACAATTACTTTACATTGTTCTTGATACCCTTATTCAACTTTCACTACAATAATAATGACATAACTTAACAATTATTTACTATGAATAACATAAATGTTCTAGGCTCATTTGCCTATGATATTAACCCTTAATTTCATTCATACCTTGAAAATACATGTTTCTTCCTATTACATCATTATTCTAAAACATTCTTCACAATTTACTGAAGCTTTGACAACATAGTTTGTACTTTAATATTGTTTTTCTTACTTATTCTAGTTGTTATTATCTTCAGTATCAGTATTCTGAAGGTTTAGTCCATGTATCTTGTTTCATTATTTACTTTGTTTATACTTATTGGTTAATCATATCTTCCTTACTAGAATATTATTCTAATAATAACGATTCTAGTATTATTTATACAGTATAGTTTGTTTAATAAGTTTACATTAAAACTGTCCTTTTTACATACAATTATTGACTAGTTTTAGTTTCTCATATTTCTTCTTCTTCATGTTATAATTCAAATTATAACCATTATTATCTAGCTATTATAAGCTTATTTACTACTTCATCAGTAGTTTACAACTTCTGTTTACACTTAATGGATTTTACAATGCTTTTTTGTTCTTTCTGTTGTTTAAAACATTATAGTGTTACATAGCCTTACTTGTAGGCTTACATTTAGCTTTATTGTTGTTTTATTATTACATTTTTATAATACTCTTTTTGATTTACATTATTCTATTCATAATCATAAATTAAATTTCTAATTTGATTTCATTATTTTAGTACTTAGAAACTAATTATTGAATTAATAATTTTCTTTATCGAGTATCCAGTTTATTACTGCAGTATGGAGTATAGGTTTTTTCTTTTTCAACAATTTTTAATGCAGTTTACTGGAGTAAAATCTTCTTATTGATAATGTTCTTATCAGTTTCATTACATTATTCTTATCTCTTTTTATTATCTCAGACAATATTTATAGTATACAATTTAGTTAATGACTTAGTATTTTGTTCTTCATGTATCATGGTCATGAAATGGTTTAAGTTGGGGCCTATTTTATGTAAGGGGAAAACATAATGTTACAATATTGTAATTACTTTTATTTCTATAATTATTTATAAGTATTACTTGTACAAACAAAACTGGCTTAGAAATGGGTCTACTTAGGAAATTATGGAATTCTGCTGAAATTTCGAATAGTTCTGGAGGGGAATTGATCCCCTGATAACCCCCCTCCACAAGTTACTCCACTGATCCCACTCTACACAGTTCCAAGAAATCCTGTATTTAGAAGTTCAAAAGAAAGTGATACAGACTCTAAAGATCTCATTGTAGCATTCACTACTGGGACAGTTCATGGCTTAGAGCTTCCCTTATGTGCCTGGTAAGTGAAGGAGAAGGGATCTATTTAACGTGCAAGTTGAAGAATATATTTAATTATTGCACTTAACTTGATATAAGTAATGATTACATTTCAGGATTTATTACATTTATTATTTTCAGAAATAATGTATGTAAACCAGTTTTCCCCATATAAAGTTAATTAAAATTCTTTAATGCATAGCATTCCAGGCATTTACAGTAGTAGATTTGAATTACTAAATTTGAATTTACACAAATAATTCTCTTTGATTAACCGGAGTTACACACACAAACTAAATGCTGAGTGTCCTCCTAGTGTATAAATTCAGCTAAAACAGTATTCCAAAAACTTAACTTGTCACTAGAATATGTGACATCATGTGTTCAACTTTGTGTTTTGAGTTAAGCATTTTAATAATTTTTATTTATGCAGGCGTATAGCAAAATCTGATCATCATTGAAAAGGAATAAGGCATTTTGTAATAGCAATTAACTGATTAGTTCCTGCTGTATTACCGAGTCATATTACAAGACCAATTTTTGTTTAATTGGAAAGATATATTTTAACTTTTTCTTTTGGTGAAATCTGTAAATTCCATGACACATGTCCATAAAGGTTTGAAAATATGCTTACTGCAGTTTGATAGGAATAAATTCTCAAAAAACTAATACAAATTTGTTATGTCTGATCACACCAGCTATCCTTTCTATTGGAAATGAGCCTTTTATCCAAATTTATCATATAGTATTGTGCCAAGATATTACACTACATTTGTATACTGTAATACAGTAGTGGTAGAATATTATTCCACTAATATTACCCTAACATAATAAATGAAAATACATTATATACACATCTTTTGACATAATCATCCTTTCACTTATCACTTTTTGCCTATCAATTTATTTGATGAATATATATTTAACGATTTATGTAAAATACAACAGGTGTTCAACGGACACGTACTATGTGTAGACCTCGTATTTCCCTCCTCGGCAGGTCGAAGCTCAATTGGCACTAGAGTTGGGTATGAAATTATATTATGCTCAGTGTGTGTGTTAGCGGCTAGTGGCATCTTTTGACATTCACTCACGTCAAATTACAGAGTCGGTAAAGGATGTTCGGAATTTGAATGTAAACAAATTAATGTTACATAATTAATATAACGGAATGTAATACTACAATTCACTGACAATTAATAAACTCAAGTCTCTAGTTCGGACGCCAAATGTAATAGTACTTTCACTTTATCACATTATTAGGGCATAAAACATAATAAACTTACCTTTATGGGCCAAAGTTCTTCACACGAACCTGTGGATTATAAACGTGACTTAGGGTTGCGTAACTCAATGACTACGCTCATTTTTTAGTTAACTAATTCAACTCTATTTCTCATTTATAGTTATCTTTTTACGATTCAACACAATATGCTCCCTCATTCTTTATTTTCTACCTTTAAATGAACAACATTAATGTGGGGAGGTCAACCCCATCGAACAATATTTACGACCACATTGAAAATACAAAAACCATTTGTCTCCTACTTCTTATAACTAAGATCTAATTATCTAGTAACTATTCACACAAAGCAACCCAGCATTTACCCACACACACAGTCATTCAGTTTATTACCCCATTTATTTTATTAAGAGCTCTTTTAGTTAAAAATTTTTATAATTGTTTAAAATGAATTTTACATATAGTTACTTCCTTTCCTTTTCTGCCGATCTAGCTGTTAAAGGTTGTCCTTCTTCTGTTTTAGTGGTTCACCGTTTGAATCTGAAGAATGTTCTCATTTTAAATTTCGGTCACGTTATCACTTTTAGGGTTCACTGTTTTACGTCCAAAAAAAGTTCTGCGGATTAAATTTCTGCGCCCTTGAATTATCACTGCTTTTACATTTTATTTGTATCACTTTATATCCCCTTTAATCCATATTTTGGAAGTTTAATATGTTTTTCAGCTCGCGAGCCTTCCACACAGAACCGCGCCGCAGCCATGTAACAAAAAACACTGTTCTATATTCACATTTTTATATGCGGGCAAGATGGAAACTGTGCCCAGTCGGCGGACGCACACAATTACTCGCGTCCGTCGTATTGAGATGTTATTTGCCGACTGCCTTTGTTCTCTGCATACCAGGCGAGAAAGAATTTATTCATACGTGCCACTTTTGTGGGAACGTTGGCCGACTGTGCGCGCTCTTGTGGGTGAATACGCACCCTAGTTGCTAACTTCACATTCCTGTGCCGAGCCGTACCAGTCTCGAAGATATAGTCCATTCACAACATTTATTTGGTTGAATAAAAATTGAACAGATTTAATTTACAAAATCTCATAGGTTTGTACCGTTACAATACCCCCCCAATGAGAGGTTTTCTGCCGAAACAGAAAAACTCTCATTGCTAACCCTAAGAGGACCAGTGAGGATATGGCGCCAACAACCCCCCTTTAATTTCTTAACACATCATGGGTAAACTACCCCCCTAGCTCGGCGACTATGGCTGCATCTGCACGACATTACTGTACTTCTCTGGGCGAGATCCCAACACCTCAAAGTCAGACAGGTACTCTCCACAGTACCACCTAACCTTGTATCATTTCTCCAAAAAATCAATAACTAGCCTTATACCACACCAGATCCTCAACCGATATCTCTCCCCTTACATACATACTGGGTTGCGTTCAGTAAGTACTGGGTGCGTACATATATTCATTACTAAATTACACACGACCTCCACATTTTAATTGTTAATGTAAAATTCACAAACATTTTATATTGGCTTCTACATAAAATTCATTCTCATTTCTCAATTTTTATTGGCTCGACGTTACGGTTTCAAATCAACTCAGATTATGTAAATTTTGTTCAAATAATGCAATAACTCCAAGTCCCTTAGCAAAGATTCCCTTTTAAGATAATGTATATTATCTCTTTCAATTAATTAATTTAATCATAATTCGTAAAACTCCAAAATCCTTTAAATGAATTTATTTTATATCTCGTCTTATCTAGATACTAAAATCATAATAAACAAACAAAATAAAAAACTCATCTGTTTACAAAACGCAGGTGAACATTGTCAAACAGTTAATACATTAACAATACACACAATCAATATATAGTGAACATGAAAATACAACACAATCTGCACTTCACTCAAATTAACAAAAAATTTTTTTTTAATAATTTAATAATGTAATAATGTTTTATTAAATCTATATTCTGACAATTAATAGAAAGAAAAATTATAAAATAAAATTACATTGATTATTAAAAGAACATATGACTTGATTACATTGACCAGTATACAGTTCACACCAGCCATCAGCTGATGTCTTACTAACAGGTGAATGACCTTTCTATAGGCACACTACATATAAATAATACAAGGCAAAATACATAACACATGTTTATAATTCCTACATTCTAACATAATACATAATAATATTAACCTTGAACATTAACATTGCTACATTAAACTAAATTCACCTTTACATAATTTGTATAGAAAATTATAAACATTACAACTTGAACTTTCTATTAACTATTTTTATATCAACCTTTAATTATTTATCATTTATTATGCCATTAAATTCTCCAAAACTCCAAATTTATTATCAACATTCATTTTACATCACATTTCATTTATTATTACATCATCAATTCGTTTATCATCAATTATTTCATTATCATCAATTCGTTTGGGTGATTCTCAGTTATCCACAATGATCTAATTTATCGAATGGGCATTTAAATATAACCTTACTCACATTCTTCCTTCTAATAACCACTAACGGATTTACATAGGGTGACACCAATCTCTCAAAATATTTACCTCCATTAAATTCTCTAACTCCACTTAAATCATTCTCCTCTTATTACAAAATATCTGATACCCTCTTTGTACCTAGGATGTGTGTTCCCTCCCTTATACTCATTCCCTTATTAGTCCCTGGCCTCCCCCAGGTAACTCCGCCAACGCTCATTTACGGTTCACCTCCCGCCACAACGCCTTTCGTTGAGGACTCCTTACCACACCACCCTCTTTACAAAATTTCACCACCGTCTATTTATTCCCCAATTACATCACTCTCATTACTCTACATATGTGCACTATCGCTACTGTGTCCCTACTATTACCTCGTTTCTGTATTACTTTTATTCCAAAATTCTTATTCTGTCTAATACCCATTTAAAATTAACTTTGACTGTCTTAATGCCTTACTGAAATAATTATCATCACCCAAACTCTATCTTTTTCCACATTTTATATTAAGTTAACCATTGAAAACTACACTAGAAAACTCATAACTACCTCAAATTAATTTAATCATTTAATTTAAAACCTTTTAAACACGTTTAAAATTTATTATTAAAACATTAAACATTTTACTTTATTTAAATTGCATTATAAACTTCATACTTACATCACATCACTCAATTGAATAAACACATGATTCCTGTCATAGACACAAAATTATAAACATTCATTTCCACAAATATCACGTACAACTATATGTACCTTCTGAAACATAACAATCATATGACTCCACAACTTAACACATTTTACATTTATTCTTTTACTATTTATTATCAAGTTTAAATCATTTAAATTCATTATCAAAATCTCTTTATACAACATTTTAAATTAATCAATTAATTCATCTACAATTTATTTTAATTCAATCAGTTATTGAAACAGAGTTACTTTAATTACAATAGTCAAAACAATTACAATTCATTTATTACCAACTCTCATTATTTATTTAGTCTGATAGAATACTATTATTATTATTAAATCTATTTCTACTACATACACACATTGTTTACATAAAATACATTTCACAACACAATCTCACTGTAAATTTATTTACAATTCCTCGTCATTATTTTTGTGTTTACCACACCTCATTTCATAATTTAGCCAGGTCATCACCATAAACTAAAATAATTAAATGTCCATTCACTGATTTTTTATTTAACCGCCATCATCATAAACTAGTCTTACTTTTACATAACAATTATCATCTTTAATTACACTCTTTATATTATAATTATTATAGTAATGACCATTATCATTAATTATATCAGTATAGTATTTGACATTATTGTCTCCCATTAATCCATAAAACCCGTCCACAACAGTGGGTTTTCGGAGGATTCTGTCGAGAAACAAAGCAATGTTTCTTGTGTCGTGTCGAAGATCGGTCAGCAGCTACCCTCCTACCTCTCATAGTGGCAAATATTGAACCAGGGTCCATTATAATATCAGATGAGTGGCGTTCATACCGTCAAATTGTTAATTTGCCACAACAGTACACTCATTTGACTGTGAACCATAGTTATAACTTTGTGGATCCTCAAACGGGAGCGCATACACAAGGCGTAGAAAGCATGTGGCGGTCCTGTAAACGCCAAAACGTGATTGAATGTGGTACGAGAAGGGAACGCTTAGATTCCTATTTAAGTGAGTTCATGTGGCGAACAAGAAATGCAAACCAGGATTTGTTCGAGAAAATGCTTGAAGATATAAAAAAATATGAGGCCCCTTTATGATTCTTGTTTTACATGATTTTGGTAAGTATTATCAATTTGGTATGTTCTATTTAGAATACGTAGTTCATAATGATATTGACTTTGAAATCATGTGCGTAGTTTAATTATTCATTGCTCAAGCTTAATCCAATACCATTTTCAAGGATTTTAAGTACTCTGTAAAAAAGTATTTCGTTTCCTTATTGAACACAGTACATGACACATTAAAAGTATTCAGTACTTAAAAGTAGGTTAGGTTACATTATTATTCTAAATAACTTCACAACAGCTGTAACAAAGTTAATTATAAAATAATAATCATTTTGTATTTTTTCTTTTACAAGTGGATATTAAGCCAAAAAGCTGATATCATATAAAGTGTAATAATCATGTTCAGTGTATTATTATGTTTAATATCATAGGTTACAGATTAAACTAACCTTATACTCACGAGGTATAATTGTACTGATTTCACCTGTAAAAGAACGGTTGGCTGAAAATAAGACACAATTGTAACACATATCACAACCTGTGTGTGTGTGTTTTGGTGGATGCGTCAATAATCTGTAAACCCTTTAATATTGGTCTCCTAGAATGTTGACTGATTAAACAAAATAATTGATATGTACTTATATGTTCATAAGTTCATATGTCAGTACTTTGTGTGTCCAGTGATGTAATTTATTTTTCTTTGCAGGTACAAGAAAAGGTTAGAAACATTTACATCATCATTACCCAGGTTGAGAAACTGAAACTTCCAACACTGTATTCAGGTTTGTAATTTACACAGTAAAACCAGTCGAAACAAAGTATTAAAATTGTTTCAGATATTACCAATCATCTCTATTCATATGTATTTGGCTTGAACTTTTGAGCTTTCATCTCTACATAAGACACTCCACTTTGCATTTCGTACACAAGCTCATCTTCTCTCCTTTCATGGATCTTTCAAAAACTGGTGTTAATTGTTCATTTTCTCTCAGGATTAAATATACTTATACTTAATATTCAATACTTAAAAGTTGGTTAGGTTACATTATTTAATCTAAACAACTTCACAGCAGCTGTAACAAAGTTATTTATAAAATAATTATCTGCTGTATTTTTTCCTTTACAAGTGGGTATTAAACAAAAAACCGATATCATATTCGGATCTATGTTCTTTTCGTACGGCAAAATCAAACTTCCATCTCCGCGTTTGTACTTTATTTCGATGTCCGATGTGTACTACACACGTTTTCTTCACAAGTAACTAATGGCAGTTTATGGAGGTTATGTACGATAATGTAACTTAAATAAAATTTACTTTGTCAATATACATTAAAAGGGTGTATTTATTGGAAGTACAGAAATTACTTTCCATTTATCGCACATAATTACGGTACAGAGACGATTTTTGGAGGTTGTGTCTACGTTTAACAATATAACTTAACCTTTTAGATTTTTAAAATTAATTAGACTTAACAAACATTTCCTTAGTTAGTGCACATTAAAAGGCTGTATTTATTGTATGGATAAAAGGCTGTATTTATTCGAAGTACCGGAATTAAAACTTACTTCGAATTTAGAACGTTTAACCTAGTATGTTATTGGTACCTACATATTTTATTGGGGTTTATTGGCACATATTTTATTAAAAGGCTGTATTTATTGGAAGTACAGAAATTAGTTTCCATTTATCGAACATAATTACGTTACAGAGACGATTTTTGGAGGTTGTGTCTACGTTTAACAATATAACTTAACCTTTTAGATTTTAAAAATTAATTAGACTTAACAAACATTTCCTTAGTTAGTGCACATTAAAAGGCTGTATTTATTGTATGGATAAAAGGCTGTATTTATTCGAAGTACCGGAATTAAAACCTACTTCCAATTTAGAACGTTTAACCTAGTATGTTATTGGTACCTACATATTTTATTGGGGTTTATTGGCACATATTTTATTAAAAGGCTGTATTTATTGGAAGTACAGAAATTAGTTTCCATTTATCGCACATAATTACGTTACAGAGACGATTTTTGGAGGTTGTGTCTCCATTTAACAATCTAACTTAAACTTTCAGATTTTTAAAATTAATTAGACTTAACAAATATTTCCTTTGTTTGTGTACATTAAATTATTGTATGGATAAAAGGCTGTATATAACATTAAAGGCTGTATTTATTCGAAGTACCGGAATTAAAACCTAGTTCCAATTACTACGGTCTGAATTAATACAAATAAAATTGGAGAATCTCGTAAACATATTAAAGAATGGTTGTATATTACACACAAAATTATTACAGTACGGACCTTTGTTAATGAATAGAAACAAATAGGACTCTATACTTTAGTATGTACTAATACATACTAATTCACCTTTTTTCAAGTACAGTATCTATTGTTTTTTCATACTCTTAAAAAAAGGCCATTAACAATATTTTAGTTACTTGTGAAGAAAACAGATATAACATTTCCAACAAGAAATCTTCAATTCTGTCCCCATTTGTTTTATAAAAACTGGAGTTTCTATTGCAGGTTTTTAAGTCCACTAACTACTTAATTTAATATACATAATTGTTCCTGATCTTGTTGGATAACATTATATTAATACATCTGCTTCCTAATCATATATGCAAACAATGTTTTTAATGTACGGTCCTAAACATCTTTAAAATTTAGACAAGGTCTAATGAGCTATTTGACCTAACCTCAATTACTACATCTAAGAATATCTTATTAGGTCATTTAGCTTTATTTATACATTTAATGCATCTTAATTAGTACACTAAGAGCACTGCTCTGTCTTACAGTAACACAACACGTTACACTAACTCAAAAGAATTTCTTGTTTTCAGTTTAAGAAAGTTGAAATTGTGTATTTCTTTTCTTTTCCATTCACTTTTTATGGAAACGTGCTTTACATTAATATGTGTACTTTTACTATATTACGGCCCTAAACATCTTTATCAACACTTTATATCTTTAAAATTTAGACAAAGTGTAATGAGCAATTTGGCTTAACCTGAATTTACATGACCTGGCTCAGAACAACTTTATTTTGGCAAATACAAAGATGAAGACTGTACACCCTGGTTGCAATTTCTTCAGGGCTCACACCTGCTGCCAGGCTTAGTTCTATAACATGATCAGGAAGAAAGGAATCAGCTCGAACTTGCAACCACTGTGGAAAGGCTTGTACACCATCACCAAGAAGATTAATGATGTCATCTATGAATAACTCATTAGGCCATTTAGCTTTATTTATACATTTAATGCATCTTAATTAGTACACTAACACCACTGCTCTGTCTTACGTAACACAACACGTTACACTAACTCTAAGGAATTTCTTTTTTTCAGTTTAAAAACGTTGAAATTGTGTATTTCTCTTCTTTTCCATTCACTTTTTGTGAAACGACCTAGTCATCTTTGCTGTTAACATGGACACATCTTGCATATGTTCATTTCTTACAAGTTCTTCTCTTTACAGGACTAATAGTTTTATAAAAAACAATTGTTTGTTATTACATTTTCAATTGTTACCCTTAACATTTCGACCTCATCATAAAATAACTGTTGAGAAACTGAGAGCTCTTTTTTAAAAAGACTTTTCATTAGTAAAGTTACTTATAAGTAGGCATACATTTGTACTCATAATATGAGGTTCAGAATTAAGAAAAGGTGAAACCAACTCGTTACACTGAAAAACTTCTAGGTATACTGCTATTGATTGGAAAAGACAAGATAACTCAGGGTGAACTTTTTTTCAAACCTTTTAACACCATGGATTCTGTAAATATCACTATTACATTAACAACTCGGAACACTAGGTTTTTTATAAGTACAAACATAAAGTTTTACCTTACAGCTTGAATCGGTTTTCTCCTTTAAAAGGCTTCTTCAGAGGCTGCCGCTGGTAGCGCTGTCCGTCTTGTTGTGGGTGATGGAATCGAATTTCAAAAGATCGATGCTGTATGTGTGGGGTGAGATATGTTCGAGTGTTGAATGTTATGTGAGCAACGATCTTTCTAACCTTGAAAATTGTGAATTTGTACGTTTGGACTGTACAACAGTATCGATCTATCGAAATTCGATTCCGTCACCCACAACAAGACGGACAGCGCTACCAGCGGCAGCCTCTGAAGAAACCTTTTACAGGAGAAAACCGGTTCAGGCTGTAAGGTAAAACTTTATGCTTTTACTTATAAAAAACCTACTGTTCCGAGTCGTTAATGTAATAGTGATATTTAGTTTAGTAACGGACACGTCATAGACAACGAAATCCAAGAATGGATTCTGTGTTTATCCACAGTTACTTCGCCTTTTTTTACATTTTATCAACTTGTATTCCCAGAGTCACAGTATTCTGAATTGTTCTTAAAATTTCCATTTAGGATCAGACCCATCTATACTTATGTGTAGTACTTTATTAACATGCAGATTTATTCCTAGTAGAGTTATCTTCGAATCCCTTGAAAAAGCTGAAAGATTAGGGAGTCAAAGAAACACAGAATTCAAGTAGCAAGTTTCCACTATTTTATAAAACATAGCCTAGAAGCAAACTTTGATATCCAGTAACTGTTGCTGAGAAACCTTACTAAGGGGCTTATAAAAAAAATTACAAGCTTGCTCTTTTGAACATTGATGAAAAGGTTTTGTAAAGTGTACCTAACGTCCTTGTATTCCATACTTCCAGCAGTTTTACAAGATACATTCCTAACACGAATAAGAAAAGTTTAAATCTGCTTATGATCTAAAGGAGTGATAGTTATTTGCAGACTGACAGGGTTATAAAATAATTCTGAAAGAATTGTTGCTTTTACAACACCATCCTTTATAAAGTGACTACTAAAATCTGCCAGTTTTTCACAGAAACTGAAGTTTGATGATTAGATCCATCATGACCTAGTGATGCTCCAAACATTTCAAGGATTCTCCTAGCCTTAAAAAATTGGACGGCCTCATTGATTGACATGACTAATGTTAAATTTACTTTGGGATACTTCCAAACATAATACAGTTTACAATAAACAAAATTTTATGCCTATCTAATTTTTCCAACTATGTACACATAGCAAAAATTGAATTTTCTACAAGTTTACATTAAAAGAAAATGATGAAAGTACTGTTAGCTTTTAACAAATATTGACAATTTTGCCTAATACAGAAATGAAGGAAATTGACAGACAAATTGTCTACCTAGTGATGGTCCAAACATTTCAAGGATTTTCCTGGCCTTAAAAAACTGGACTGGCCTCATTGATTGACATGACTAATGTTAAATTTACTTTGGGATACTTCCAAATATAATACAGTTTACAATAAACAAACAAAATTTTATGCCTGTCTAATTTTTCCAGAACTGTATACACATAATTTGTTCTGGATAGAACATTTATTAAACAATAATACTATTTGATGCAAATAATTAAAATATCAGTACGGAGAACCATACATGACTTTCATGTTTTAAGATTTATATTTAAAATCATTTTAGAAATGAAATATTTCTACAGAAACTACTTCTATCTTCAGCCTCAACCACAGAATTGTGGTCACTAACATATACCACCTCACGTTAGTGAACTCGATTTTCACTGATGATGCCAGTCGATGGCACTTCCGAAACGTCTGGTTTTGCAGAAAACATTGGACCACGGCCAAACAGCCCGTGAAGGAATTTTATCAACAAACTACTTCTTTGTTGCCGATAACGTAGTACACATATAAAAAATTATCCCCTCCCCTTCACCTATCATTTTCATTTATAGAAAATAATCCGCTCCCCCTTCAACTTCCCCCTACCCCTTTTCATTTATAGATATTTCATCTACCTTTCTACAGTAGATTATTATGACCTTCTTTTCAGGATAATTTATTTATCAAAATTAAGTACTTTACTCTTGTTAAAACATAAAACATTGCAGGTAAACTACCCCTTCTCCTTAGCCGATCTTCACCAAAATCAACAGACCTTGAGTCCTTACAATATGCAAAAAATTATTTGAATTTGTGGCAGTTATCGTTCGCCATAGACAAAATTCTACACACAGACATTTTTCAAAAAATGACTTTTCTTCATGTTTTGAGGGTAGTACAATCAGAATCAGCCCTTATCTCGAACACGATTTTTTTTTCCATCCATTTCTTTATGGAACATGGAAGTAAAAACAATATCCTTTTTTTATAATATGTATTGCACATGTTTTCTAACATGGGACACTAATTATTAGATAAAATGGTTACCTTCATTTAAGCCAGCTTCAACTCACTATGTACTTTCTCAGAGGCCATATCATGTTCTTTTTAACGTTGCCGAACATAAATTGATGTTAAATTAAAAATAAAGTAAAGGATTAGCACCTGAAGTTTGCAATGTACAAGTTGAAGAATCTATTTAATTATTGCACTTAACTTGATATAAGTACTGATTACATTTCAGGATTATTATTTTCAGAAATAATGTATGTAAACCAGTTTTCCCCATATGAAGTTAGTTAAAATTCTTTAACGCATAGCATTCCAGGCCTTTATGGTAGTAGATTTGTATTACTAAATTTGAATTTACACAAATAATTCTCTTTTATTAACCAGAGTTGCACACACAAACTAAATGTTGAGAGTCCTCCTAGTGTATAAATTCAGCTAAAACACTATTCCAAAAACTTACCTTGTTACTAGAATATATATGATGAACTTTTCATGTTAAATAGTTTAAATACTTTGTGTTGAGAGTTAAGCATTTTAATAATTTTTATTTATGCAGGTGTATAGCAAAATCTGATCATCATGAAAAAGGAATAAGGCATTTTGTAATAGCAATTAGCTGATCAGTTCTTGCTGTATTACTGACTCATATTACAAGACCAATTTTTGTTTAATTGAAAAGATATATTTTAACTGTTTCTTTTGGTGCAATCTATAAATTCCTTGACACACATCCATAAAGGTTTGAAAATATGCTTATTGCAGTTTGATAGGAACAAATTCTCAAAAAACTAATACAAATTTGTTATGTCTCATCACACCAGCTATCCTTTCTATTTGAAATGAGCCTTTTATCCAAATTTATTACATAGTATTGTGTCAAGATATATCACTACACTTGTATACTGTAATACAGTAGTGGTAGAATATTATCATTCCACTAATATTACCCTAACATAATAAATGAAAATACATTATATACACATCTTTTGACATAATCATCCTTTCACTTATCACTTTTTGCCTATCCATTTATTTGATGAAAATATATTTAACGATTTATATAAAATACAACAGGTGTTTAATGGACATGTACTATGTGTAGACCTCTTATTTCCCTCCTCGGCAGGTCGAAGCTCAATTGGCACTAGAGTTGGGTATGAAATTATGCTATGCTCATAGTCTGTGTTAGCAACTAGTGGGATCTATTGACATTCACTCATCTCAAATTATAGAGTTGGTAAAGGATGTTCGAAATTTGAATGTAAACAAATTAATAGTTAAATAATAATATAATGGAAGTATCACATATATAATGTATGTAAATGTAATTGTGAAAAAACGATGTAGGGCCTACTTCATATACAGATCAGAAGTAAATGATGAACTATTCTCTTTACGTAATAAGCCTAGTTACTAAACAATATATATTTTTAAAAGCTTATCATATTGAAATGAAATGGAGTGGCATTTGAAACATCTCTTAGGTATAAAAACAACATAACAACCTTTACAAAATTTGCCGCCCGTAGGCAGTTGCCTATGCATAAATCTGCCTCTGATGTACATGCTAAATGCACCTGAACAGTAGTAAGAATTACTTAGTGTCCTGTTGAGTTATTCACTGTTCTGACGGATGATACACAAATACTGGAAGGTAGGATGTGAGAGCCAGCAATAACCTTAAATAAAACTCTCATATATTTCAGTTATTACACAGTGTTCTGTTCATTACAGACAAGTGCTTGGTTTGATAATTTTTTTAAAAATAAAATTGTATTTTTTACTGTAGCTTTACAGTAGCTTGACAGAAAGTGTAAAAATGTAAAATAAAAATGGCATGACTTAAGTGTAAATAATATTCAATCAAATATATTGGAACTTACCGTCTGCGGCTTTTCAGAAACAGCGTCTTTATAAAATTTACATGTTTCGGGACCCTTGTCCCATCATCAGAATTTAAAAATAATTAAATTAGTTAGTTTGTTAATGATCAAATTTTTCATTATTAATTGTTTGTTTTATTTATATTGGATTTTAATATTTTAAGTGTTTGACAAGTGTATCAAATTTAACTGATACACAATTATTTTTAAATTCTGATGATGGGACAAGGGTCCCGAAACATGTAAATTTTATAAAGACGCTGTTTCTGAAAAGCCGCAGACGGTAAGTTCCAATATATTTGATTGAACAACACGTGGCTTGGTACTAAACATTTGGGATTTATTCCTTTTAAACATAAATAATATTGTTTACTTTCTTTAAAAATTTTTAATGTTGTTGATGGACTCTTTCAAATAATTAGATCTCAGAGTTTCCAGACTGAATCGGACTATCTACCGTTCTGGACATTAACATTTCGCTATATTAATTAATAAATAACGCAGGTTCTTTTAGACTGCAAGATACACTCAAATCAAAACAATGCACTACTATGATAGTTAGTATTAGGAGAGTGAGAACATTATTATAATTCTTTAACAAAAAAACATAAACATTGAACGAGTGTTCCTTATTGGAATTGTAGGTTAGGTTGGTTTCATTGTAACCTAAGTAGGTTAGGTTGGTTTCATTGTAACCTAACTTACTTGACTTTAAATGATTAATAATTCCTTAGATATGCTAACAGTTTCGTATAACACAGTTCTAATGGGAATCTAGTGATACTTTCATCATTTTATCTTCTTATATTTGGATATAAACAAATTAACAGGTATCTGGAAGTTACCCACTCATATGGTTGATGAGTCTATTATATTTAGCTATAATCTTACATTTAAACACAATATAATGCTTAAGATACTATATGTCCAGGGTTTCTTTTAATTCCCTCATTGACAATTCAATGTCTCTTATTCTACAAGTTCATTTAATTAATTAGAAAGTTAAAGTTTGTTAATGATCAAATTTTTCATTATTAATTGTTTGTTTTAATTATTAAAATCTTTTTTCAATCTAGGTTGGGTTATATTGATCTAAGTTTATTAATTAATTTCGCTGTGATAGCATTCCTTAATTATTGAATTACTTATTTAAAATATTTGCCATGGTCACTGATACTTGCGTACTAAGTCATTCTGGTCGTATCACTATTAACAAAATTTTATTTTTTATTTGAATGAAATTAATTTTGATTAATTCATTCTCGCTCACTACCTATGCGCACATACTCCGATTAAGATCACTGGTTAAAGAAAACTTTCACTATCCCTATATCCGACCTAACCTCAACTTGGCGTTTCGAGTTAGATGCTTTTGTCAGCTGTTGGCTGTCAATTCATTACTTTTTGGTTACGATGACCAGCATGGAGTCTGCGTCGAGGCTTGAGATGAACTGATGATCTTACCTGTGTCAAGATCCCGTACCTAGTAATTAATAATGGGCCCTGATTGGTAGATTGTTATAATTTCCGTGTACATTTGGAATATCTTGGCAAAATAGATGCTTCTTGGCATCATCTCACTGGTGTCGAGGCTACGATTTTTTGGTCCACACTAGTATGCCCACAGGCTTGTAATTAATTCTTTTTCTTATAATTTAAATTATTCGTTCATAAATACACTGATACTCTTTTTCACGACTACTATCATTTTTATCACGAGTATTTTGGTTACCCACACCATATAGTTCTGATAAGGATTAATAAAATAAATTTCTTACGAACTAATTACATACGCGTATCTTATTTTCTACCTTATTCCATTTGTATTGTTCATTTTCTAATAAATAATTATCATGTTTATTTAGTTATTAACTATCGCCCCTTCTTGTTAAAGTTTTAGGCGGTAATTCGCTAAAATTGTCATCCTTCGTTTAGGCCTACTTCCATATTTTTTAATGTTTTTATCACCTTCTTATATGAATGATTCTTATACTTATTACACTCTTATTCTTCACTTTTGTTCTTTGTGATCGCTTATCAATACTGCACAATAGTTTTTTCCCATCATTATTTAATTATTACTCCTAATTATTAATTTACTTTTGACTAGACTCTTGGTCTATTGTCATTCTAAGTGTTTATTACTTATTTCATAATCTTAGGGGTTTGTAACCCATATTTGTTGTGGCCTATCTATAATGAACTAATCGTTACCACTTCTGATTATATCAGCACTAGCTATTATTGTTTTATTTTAATTACATTTTCTCTGACTATTATTCAGTATACTTGGGTGTTATATTTTTCTTATTTGATTTTTTCACCTTTATCTTTTGATTATGTCTATTTTGTGTCAGTGTTATTATAGCAATGTTAATACTTGGCAGTGTTTAGTTCTGCTCTTATATTTTGCCATTTGTTTGAATTTATCTAAACTTCCTGCATCTAGCATCAGCTATTGTTTACCTATAATTTACATTATTATTATTAATTTTATAGCAATAAACATTGATTTGCCTCACATGAATGTTATTATGTCTTAGTTAATATCATTGACTGATTCCCTATTCTTTTGTCATAGTTTTATGTGTGATTTTTGTTGTTCCAGGTACCCATACTATGTTGTACTGTAGGTCACATTAATTTACATTTATACTGTACTCAAGTTTCTTAATATTAGGACTTTTTGTAAATGGAATGCTCCTTATAGTCTCTAGTTTGTTTACAATCCAATACATTTTAGTTTAACATCATTCCAGTCACTGCTTTTTACTATTTTATTGGAAACTTGTTGGCCAGTTTAGGTTATGTCCTATCTTGGATTCCCAACAATGGTTGAACCTCAGATTATGTTTTTTATAGTTATTTTTCTTTATTTTGTTACTATCTCAACCTTTATTGATTAATAGTTGTCTTTTTTGAATTTTATTTCTACTTTACAAATTTTACTAGTCCTTTGGAAATTATCTAGTTGTCATTTTGATATATTACTAATTTATACATATACAACTCTTATATTCACTCTCCCTCTTAATTTCTACTATCAATATTTTACTTTTGAGTTCTGGTTGTACCGTCAAGTCATTAAAATCAGTTTATTAATACTTTTATGTCAGTGTCAAGTCACAGCTTAGGGTTTTAAATCAAGTTTTTTAAATCACATTTGTTTTCTTTATCATTAATAATACTTTATATTCTCATGTTTTATTTTATTCTTGTCATTATTAGCTCCTTCTTGTATCTGATTTGATTTTGTTTTCCCTATTCACACTGATTCTTTTATCCTCCTTAATAAATTTCTTCTTGTTATAGGTGTAGTTTTCTTCTCACTGTCTGATCTATTGGGTATTTGGGCCAACGTTGTCTTGTCTTTATGTTGTGTCTTCGTTTCTTCTAGAATACATTTACTTATTAATTATAAATTATTTTGTTCCCTTATTTTAATCATAATTCATTCTATGTTCCTGTTTACATGTTCATCTTTTGTTGATCATTTTGTTTTGGATAGTTTTTAATCCATTTGTTTTACATTGGGTTCTGGATGAATTATATGTACCGTTGCAATATGTATATTGCAACATTACAAGTATTATAATGAAAATTACACAAATACATTACCATGTACTCAACACAACTATGAAGTGTATTACACCGGCCTGGTTGCAAGATTTTTTTAAATTTTCGTTGCGTCAAGTATATGTAGTTGCACAATAATTAATTAAAACCGTTTCAAAATAATCATTCTATGATTTATTAATATTAATAGAAATTACGCAAATATTAAAAATTCGCAAACTGTCGAAAGGACCACCTGGCAAGCTCTCGTCAGTGCCAGCACTATCAAGATGGCCTTGAATGCATCAATAAGGCCCAAAAGCTACCCCTACTCCCAAGAAACCCTCAGCCCCAGCATCTGCCGTCCCGGCGGCCCCCGCTCTACTACCTCGTCTGCTCCTGCAGCCGCAGTAGTCGCCCCCGCCCGTCCAGTGCCTGCCGGAGCGCTCAGTTATGCATCTTTCCCTGCTTTTGCCCCACTGTGAAAGCAACCTGCGCCAAAGAAGAAGAAACCATCAACTACTGTTCTCACGCAGCACAGGCCCGCTGCACCCAAGCCAGCATCTGCCCCAGCTCCTAAAGAGCCTCGACAGCCTAAACCTAAGTCATGGCCCGATACTGGTATCATGTATCGAATGCCCCCACCCACACCGCAAACGCCATCGACTGATGAAGGATCCTCGGACCCGACCTTTGTCGATCGTCTGCGCGCCTGGGTTGAGACCCTCATTCCCCAGATCTTGGCTGCCAAGGACGTCCAGTTTCTGCTACTCACCATTCTAACCTCCCTCATGACCCTCCTGCCTCCCAATGTCTAGGCCTCTTCGGCTGGTGGCATGGAACGCGCATGGCGTTACATCTCGCCGAGCCGAATTGGCTAACTTTGCCACCGAGTATGACTTAGATGTCATACTACTCTCGGAAACATAACCCCTGCTGTTTCCTTTCAGCTTTCGGTGTACACAACGTATCGCACGGATAGGCCTCACCAGCCACGCCCCGCTTGTCCCAGCGGGGGTACTGCTATTCTCGTCTTGGTATTTGGAGACGACGGCGGTGGCCCTCTGGATCGGGGACTGGGAGGTTCGCCTTATTTCGGCGTACCTCTCTCACCGGCCTCCACCGCCTGAGGAGTGGGGTGCCCTCCTCGACCACGAATTACCTACTATAGCTGCCGGAGACTTCAACTCCAAACCTCCCTCTTGGAACAGCCGTGTCACGAACCCGCGTGGCCGCTCGCTGTACAGCTACGTTCAGCGTCATCTACAGGTCTCAGTTCTTGGTCCTGATTCACCGACCCATGTGCCCACTAGGGGCCTTCCGGATATCCTTGACATTGTCATTGTCAAGGACCTGGCCATTCCTACCACCTTAAGTGCTGTGTCGGGCCTTTCATCCAACCATGATCCGGTACTTATCACTGTTCGTCCCACGTTGGACTCACCTCTCCAACACCCCTCTCGTCCACGGAAAGTCAACTGGCGCTCCTACCATGACGAACTCCAACGAACAGTGCCATCTGACCCCCCCGGCCACCATCGCCTCTACGGCTGATGCGGACCGTATGGCCAACTATCTCAAAGAAGTCGTCACGTCCGCTATGGACAAACACCTACCTTGTCCCAGAGACAAATCGCAGGTCTCAACTACATGAAGAGGTGCTCCTCGCCATCCGAACTCGGCGCCAGCTACGCCGGAGATGACAACAAACCCGGGATCCTGCTATCAAACGCAGGCTAAACGCCCAATATGACCTTGTCAAGTAGCTTCTGCTTGACGCCACTGCTCACCGTTGGGACTCGTACCTCGAGTCTCTTGAAGTCAGGCCCGAGTCCGTGCTGGTGCTCAGCGACAGACTTTGGCGAGGGGGCTGCACATGCCTTAGGTGTGCTTAGTGCCACCTCTGGTGGACACTGCCTCCACCTACGCTTTCTCCCGTGCCCCGACATTGCCGCTTGGCAGCCCTCGGCGACTTTCCTGAGCGGTTAGAGGCGCCCTGCCCGTTTTAGGGGGGGGGACAATTCCTACATCTCAAACGAAAGGTCTCTGAGGTCTCCCCCACTCTGCCATCGTGGGTCTCTTCGAGGTCCGAGGGTCCAAGAAAATTAACTTGTAACTTTTTGGCGCACTTCATAGCCACGCTATCGGACGCACTTCACCTCCTCTCCTCTATCGGATGACATCGATGCGGAGTCAGCCGGATGGAACAGGCGAAAGATTTTGTGGCGTGGAATAAATACAGTACTAATAAAACATTGATTTATTAAAAAAAAATCTTTAAAGATTGAAAAGAAATATTTATTAAATGTCACCTTTTAAAAGAAGCTGTTTTACAAGCATTAGTCATAGTATATGCATTATAAATCGCACATAAATAATAATATACAGACAACAGAAATAAAACACAGATATGAACATAGATATAAGACGCTGTTTGAGTTACTTTGGTGTATGATGTAAATATTGAATTCAAATAATTAATTTAAATATTGCAAGTTACATATAAAAATACCATTTAAAAATTTATTACATAAAAATTAAAATTTACTTATGAAATAACATAATAAAAAATAACATTTACTTTAATTCAAGGAATACTAGTTATTTCACACCCATTTTAATTAAATAGAAAAATTATTTTTAATAACAACTGAAACTTAGTAATACTTATCTTAATTTGAATATTTTCACTAGTTACTTTTATGTGCTTGTCTTACTTTCTTCTTTATGAGTTGTCTCTTTAAAAAAAAAACTTCACGTTTCCCCTGTGTATCGGTGTGTTACTGCTGAAAACCTATTGTGCGTGTCTACGACTTCTGGATGCTGATGTTCTGATTCCCATGTAGATCATTAGTTGTCAGTGTTCTGTTGCATGGTGATAATGATGGTCCAGGTGCTGTTTCGTCAATCATTGTACAATGTTCTGCTTACTGCTTGATGGCGATGCTGATGATGAGTCTGTCTCTGAGCAAACTGATATAGTGTCCCTGTGAGCAAATTCTTAGCATCTGTTCCATTGTTTAGAATTGGCCAAGGTTTTATACTCAAGGTATGCTGACAGGCCAAAGGTTGTTTAACATACCTTCTCAAACCTGTATATTTTGGTCAGGCTTGTTCTGCGTGTTGGTTTTCTACACGTAATTTTTTGCATATTTTCACTCATAATTAGTGTTCATGTGCAAACTAACAGAATCGTGACACTTTTGTCTTTGTTTACATACTAAATAATTGCTCATCACATATTAATTAATTTGTTTATAATTCGGTCATAAATTTACCATTCACCTTCACATTGTATCCACACATGCGTCATTGTGGACATCTTAAAATGACAATTCACTGATTGTATGTATTGTCAGTGTGCAAATTTTTATTAAATAAACATATTTATTCATTCATATTTTATGCCTGTCAGAACTGGAGCTCACTACAAGTTAAATACACTGTACACAGAAACATAATTTCCTGGCTTGAATAAATCATGTTAAAGCCAGCAGACCACACACATACGGGCACACACAGTTTGCCACCCCTCAGTAACATAGGTTAACAGTTGTCCAAAACAGCTGTTTCAAATAGGCTACAAATTGCCCAATTTTTCGTAATTGTCCAGGGTATTCTTGTCTGTTCCCGTAAAACTATTTATCTTTATTTTATATATACAAATAAATTACTCTGGCCGAATATGCAAATATGTGTTGTTGCAATATTTAAAATATCTTATGTATGTAATAATGCAGGGTTCCCACAGACCTGGAAAGTCATTGGAAATTCACTATCTGTCAGGGAAGGCCTTGTAAATTTGCTAAAAGTCAGGGGAAAACAATAAAACTGGTGAAAAGTCAGAGGAATTTCATAAACCATAAAAACACTGTAATTGTTTATAGTTTTATATATTGTGGAAATTTACATAGACAAAGGGTTATAAACTAGGAAACAAACTATATTTTTTAAAGTAATATACATACATTATGTTAGTGTATTACATTTTATATGAAAGGTAGGTTTAAACATATTTGAATTTCCCTCTGTTTTGTCAGGTATCGCTGCTTTATTATGTCACTAGGTTGGCAGTAATGCGTTGTCCCTCCTTCCTTCATATGCTTCCCTTCAGACTAGTTAGTTACTTTCTTGTGAGTGCGAGCCATTCTTGAGGAGACTTCAAAGTTCATCGCCACTTGGGGCATATCTGTATTCAAATTTACTGTACTTGATTTGATGAGAAGTTTAATGGCTCATTGTGTCAAATCGCATTGCTGGTAGTAAACCTGTTTCCATTTACCTGAATGACTTTGAGAATTTAATAGAAACCAAGAAAACTGATATAGGATTTGAAACATATAAACTGTTAAAAGAGGTTAAAGGAGTGACTGAGCTAGATATTATGAAATTTAAGAAGGAATGCCTAACATTTCTTATTAAGACTTTTGAAAAAAATCAAGGAAAGAAGTCCATTAAAATATAAAGCTCTTAGAGGTCTGACGTCATTTGACCATGTAATTATAAGTAATCGGTCAAGTATTGGAACGAACAGAATCAATGTTTTACTTGAAGTTCTTGAGACAAACAGGATTACTGAAGTTGTTGCTGAAAAAGCTAAACAGCAGTATTCTGTGCTCTGCAGTGAGGCCAGTGGTGTATTAAAAGACACTTTTGAATCTTTTAATGACTGTATCAATGGCAAAGAGAAAACTGAAATTAGATTGGATGAATTCTATTCATCTGTTTTATACAAATAACAAGTATTATGAACTGTGAAAAGTTGTTAAATTGGTTCTAACTATTTCACATGGTAATGCCTCTGTTGAGTCAGGGTTTTCAGTAAACAAATGCCTATTAACAGAAAATGAAAAAGAGGATAGTATTGTTGCTCAGTGCATCGTATATGATGCTCTTAAGTATTATGGTGGGTTCAGGAATGTTAAAATCACTCAAAAAATGCTTACTGCTGTACAATCTGCGAGGAAAAAATATGAACAGTATTAATAGAAAGTAAAAGAGAATAAGAAATACCAAGAAAACAATGGCCCAGAACTTCTAAAAATAAAAAATTAAAAAGTTACAAGATCAGAGAAAAGTTTCTCGAATGAAACAGCAAATAGAAGAAGAAATCAGTTTGAAAATTAGGCACTTAGAAGATTCTTTAAATAAAAATAACTAGTGTTTCTGTAAATAATAATTACATATTAATTTGTTTCTCTGCACATTGAAAGTGAAGTGAAGCTATCGTGTCTATGTTAAATAAGACATTTTTTTTTTTATAATCAAAACAATGTTTACTTTTTGATATTTAAATGTTAAGTATATATTTCCATGTTTAATAATACTCTAATTGTGTTTTATGTCTTACATTTAATGTAAATGTATAGTAGGCCTAGTTTATAAAAAATAATTAATTTAAAAATATGTGTAATCTTTCTGAACTTCCCGCATGTCATGGAAATTAATTTTGAAAATTGTGTGGGAAGCCTGTAATGTCAGCACCAACCACTTAGCAAGATGCTTTTGGGCAAAGAGGTTCTGGCACATTTTCTCCCATTCATTAACACTCTGAGCATGATTCTACGACCTTCGACCTTCTTAGTGTCCATAATTATTCCAGCATCCTAAACTGATCACTTAGCTTAAGCAGAACATATTACCTTTCCAAGATATTGTAGCGTGACAGATAATCCACACAAATGCATTACTCAATGATCATTAATAAAGCTCTAATATATGGAATATCCAGATGAGAATTAATTAAAATGCACTATTTACTAATATATTCACAAGAAAGGTTAAATAAAGAAAAATTCTGCAAATAATATAATAATACAAATTTAAAAACCCAGGAAACTAAAAATGATAACAACAAAATTACCCAGGTAAGATAGAAGCAGGCAATTAATATACCCCGACAAAGAAACCAGACCAGAAGAAACAAAGGCATACACAGCGAAAAACTACTGAAGACAGAAGAATAATTAAAATCAAGGAAGAAAGAAGACTAATTAAAACTACTACTCCAGAAGAAGGAAGAAAGAAGAACAATCAAAGCTACAGAAGAAAGAAGAATAATTAAAACTAAAGAAGAAAGAAGATTAATTAAAACCAAAGAAGAAAGAAGAACTAATTAAAACTACTGAAGAAAGAAGAATAATTAAAACTAGAGAAGAAAGAAGAATAACCAAAACCACTGAAGAAAGAAGAACAACCAAATCTACTACTACTGAAGAAGGAAGAAAGAAGAACAATCAAAGCTACTAAAGACAGAAGAAAAACAAGAATAATTAAAACTACTACTACTGAAGAAGGAAGAAAGAAGAATAATTAAAATCAAGGAAGAAAGAAGACTAATTAAAACTACTACTACTGAAGAAGGAAGAAAGAAGAATAATTAAAATCAAGGAAGAAAGAAGACTAATTAAAACTACTACTACTGAAGAAAGAAGAACAACCAAATCTATTACTACTGAAGAAGGAAGAAAGAAGAATAATCAAAACTAAATCTACTGAAGAGAGAAGAAGGAAGAAAGAAGAATAATCAAAACTAAATCTACTGAAGAGAGAAGAAAGAAGAATAACCAAAACTACTACTACTGAAGAAAGAAGACTAATTAAAACTAGACAAGAAAGAAGAACTAATTAAAACTACTACTACAGAAGAAGGAAGAAAGAAGAACAATCAAAGCTACTGAAGAAAGAAGACTAATTAAAACTACTATTACTGAAGAAAGAAGAATAACCAAAACTACCACTACTGAAGAAAGAAGAATAATTAAAACTAGAGAAGAAAGAAGAACTAATTAAAACTACTGAAGAAAGAAGAAAGAAGAATTAAAATCAAGGAAGAAAGAAGACTAATTAAAACTACTACTACAGAAGAAGGAAGAAAGAAGAACAATCAAAGCTACTGAAGAAAGAAGAAAGAAGACTAATTAAAACTACTATTACTGAAGAAAGAAGAATAACCAAAACTACCACTACTGAAGAAAGAAGAATAATTAAAACTAGAGAAGAAAGAAGAACTAATTAAAACTACTGAAGAAAGAAGAAAGAAGAATAATTAAAAGCAAGGAAGAAAGAAGACTAATTAAAACTACTACAGAAGAAAGAAGAACAATCAAAGCTACTGAAGAAAGAAGACTAATTAAAACTACTATTACTGAAGAAAGAAGAAAGAAGGATAATCCAAAACTACAGAAGAAGGAAGAATAACCAAACTCAAAGAAGAAAGAAGAATAATTAAGACGACCCATATAAAACAAAAACCCCATAGGGAAAGAACCCCCAAAAAACCCCAAAATCAATGAATGTCCAAAAAGAAAGTATAACACCCTAAAAAACCATATCACTGTAAAACTGACAAAAAACTAAAAGTGTTAGTAGTATTAAATATTAGTGCATTCAAAAAGTTATTGTTTAGTTTGTATAAACAAATCTACACAGTTCCCCCATGGTTGAATATTTCATGTTAAAAACTAGAGAAAGACTAGTAAATATATTGATAATTCACCATAGACAAGTGCAAGTGATCAAATTATAAATAATAAACTTTAAAAAAGGTGCATGAGTTACAGTACAAAGCAATAAACTTTAAGTTTTATGAACAGTGTCTACTTTGATAATGAAATAGTAATGTTACTAATAAAAAGCTACTAAAGCTGTATGAACATTCCATAGAATGGAATATAACTTAGATAGCCAGGGTTATACTTAAAGAGGGGGCATAAATCTTGTAAAATGGGGAATTACAAAACAAATTGTTAATGTTGAGTAGTAAAAAATGATAACCATTATATGTGACCAGGATGTCAGATTCCTATTACATATAGTAATTAGATAAGTAAGAATTATCCATAAGAAATGTTAGTGTTATAATTTGTTATTTTATTGTTCATTTTAATTTAGGAATGACATATCTAAAATTAGATACCATTCCAATGTTATAGAATATTTTTTATTTATGTTATTAGGTAATATACTAAGCAATGTTATTCAGAACACTAGTTTTGATATAGAGAGATGTTATATGTTAATTATATAATCAATAATTTATGTTATACCAGTCAGAGAAGGATATAAAATAACTACATTAATAAAACATTTGGAAATTAGCCACACATCAGATCTAGGCCAAAGAATAAATATAAACTGCAGAATAATTAATTATAAACCAGATAAAATGACAATATTTAGGCAAGATGAACTCAACATATTAAATACTATGTAAATAAGGCTTTCTAGAGATATGGTCATTATATGAGTAAAATTATTTAATTGTCTAATAAAATAACATTAAAACTGAAATAGATTAACTGACACTATCCTAGGGGGAGTCATTTACAAATGAATTATATTAAAAAACCATCATTAATATACTAAATTGCAATAAAATAAGTGAGAATTGATAATTATACAAATTTCAGATTTAATAGAATAATAATTATATTAGGGAAAATGGCTATTATTTACATAGAAGACAGGAAGTATAATTTTAGGCCTACCTCCCAAAAATTATAAGAAATATAATTTTCAGATAAAACTTTGTAATACTAACTTAATTACTATCAAAATAAGTAGAATAGAATAGTGAAAACGAATATGTATTTTATATTTCAAACAGTTAAGTAATAACGAATTTATTTTATGAGCATAATGTACATTTTTAAAGTGTGTCGGAAGTTATGGCAATTTGAAACAATGTATGAGATATATAGGCTAAGATTTTCATGAGACGAAGGAAATACAGACAGTTCATTATTATACCTCGAAGAGAGCACTTCATGTGAATATTTGATAGAACCAACCTTTAATGGCCGTTACTTATAACGGAGTTCGGAATCATTTTATGTAAAACTAAATTTTTAACTATTTTAATGAAAGTGAAGTGGTGAAGTTGACCCATGAACTACATAACACCTATAAACGAAATCACATATAACTAATTAAATGAAATAACACTGAAATCGCACCAAACACCAAGTGAAAATTCGAGGTTAACTGACACGCATAAACACCAGTAGATATACCCATTTAACAACATTTTTACACAAAGTGAACTATTCCATGATACACCAGTGACAATAAACTATACCCCAGAAGATCATATACCATTGCGAAGAACATTTAACCGAAGAAGGGACATATTATCTCAACAAGTACTTTGTTTACATTAGAAGCTATCAACGCGCATGCGTCAGGCGGCCATTTTGATCCAGGATCGTCACCGCAATAAGAGACGACTAGACTGCTTTCTGGTTCGAACAAAATTATATATAAACTTTTATTATTAATAATTACCATTATATTGTTTAAATTTAAGACCTTTTTTGAATTGTAAGTGTTATACTTTCATGTCCCTGACCTTCTCTGGCTTTTTATATAAATAACCGTTCAAAGAACCTGTTTAAATAATACAACTGTAAAACTTCTAATATCGACCGACCCTGAGCGAGTCGATATGGCTTTGTAACGTCGATTAATTAATCGACCAACCTGGTTATTGTGTTTAATAAACGTTTTTGTTTGTTTTTTGGTAAATTGGAGTTGATTTCTCTTATAAAAGGACATAATCATTAATTAACCAAGAAAACTAGATAATCTTTAAAGGCAGTATATGCGAAACTACAACATTTCAAGAGTAAGAAGAAGAGAGCCGTTTTTCGCCTAACTTGAAGTTAATTGGATTATCTTTTTAACAAATTTACCGAACAGAAATTTATTACCAAATTAAACACCATACTATTATAATTATAATTACGATCAACAACCTCAATTTATTCCTAAATATTAAGCACATAAATACACCGAAAATATTTTTTCCGAAATTATTTTTTTTATAAATATAAATTTTAACCTTATATTTTATTTCAATTTGCTACCACAGCAAAATACACCGAGTTTATTTGATAATAACAAAGACCAGGAACTTTACCAAATCGACGATTCCCAGAGCGGAACGTCACTACTACACATACACACCATAAAAATTATCCTGGGTAATATTATACCAGAACACTATACAATTACAATTATAGTATGGTTGTATTACAAAATTGACTAACTTAAAAAGTGGGGCTTACAGGAGAGCACAATCAACATACATCGATATTTATTTTTACATTGAAACTCACTGTTTTATTACAATATTCACAATGAATATGAGACAAAATCTGCTTGACACATTTTGGAACAAAAAGTCCTTTTAACAACAGACCATCATGATAAACTAAATCACCTCATTCTTTGAACAGTCTTTGCGTTCATGGAAGACAAATCAGTATTCTAACTACAGTGCTTTAGTAGTGATTGTTTCTTGTAATTCTCATACCATAGAGAATGTGTGAGATACCAACAGATTTTATGATGTTGATCACGTTTAATGCAATTCAACCAAAACAGGATATTTTTATCTGCATTCAAGGACTCTCTAAAGTGTATCTGCTAGGACTAAATTTTTTCCAAGAACATAAACAATATCATAATTAAAACTTCCAGACCTTATTCTGAAATGTTGCAGTCTTGAAGGTGGGTGGCTGAGAGGCTTGTCACTTGTCTCCTTAACAATTACTCAAAGGCTTATGGTCAGTCCACAAAGTGAAATAGTTCCTTAAAACTAACAGACAAAATTCCTTGTGTGCCCATATTAAAAACACAACATCATTTTCTCTTTTAGGAATAGTGACGTGGTACATGAGTACTGGAGGTAAACTGGATAGGTTTCCACAACCCTGACATTCATTTCAGAACTGCTCCCAATTCAAAATTCGATGTGTCAGCTGAAATTGTTTTGACAGTTTTGGATCAAGAAACTGAAGGCTAAAGGATTTAGTATTTTCTTTTTAACTCCCATGAATACTTTCTCTAGACCTAGTCATTATTTCCACTGAGGTATTTTGCTACTGATAGTTAGAACTGTTGAGTAAACAATGAGTGTCTACCTGCCTGTAATCCAATAGCAGTACTGAAAACTGTAAACAGTAACCATAGCAACATACACCGTTGCCAAGATGTCCCACCCATACTGCTAATAAAAACAGTGTGGAACTGTTGCACCACGGAGTTAACTGTTAGGTTCTATGTAACATAATATATTTGTTAACAGTGCTCTGTTTTCAGTTACACTTTGTGATTGTTCGTATGAATATGTTAGTTTATTATTTAAATGGTTATGTTAAAGACGCAACTTTCTTATTAACTATTTTCTACTTACTAATTATTGATTATATAACTAACTGGAGTGAAAACATATGAATCAATTATTAACTGAATAAAAATAAGCTTGTTCAAATAACATGTTTATCTAAGTATAAATTTACTTTATTTTTTGTCACTTTACAATACATCGTATGTAATAATAATAATGGCTCTCATGTATACCACCGAAGTAGCTAGGGAGTAGGCAGCCTAATGTGAGCCGTACGGCATACAAAGAAGGCAGTGTGGCCAGCACTACGCTTCAGCCGCCCATTATTATCCCAGGTACTCATTTTCAACAAGCTGAGTCGACCTGGGGGCTGAAAAACGCACCTTGATTTTTATGGTGCAGGACCGGGAATTGAACCCGGGACCTCTAGATTAGTAGCCAGGTGCCATACCCACTGGTCTACTGAGCCACCATCGTATGAGTCTACATTGTATGTTTCTTTATTTAAAGACAGTAACTTTTAAATATCTAAATTTTTATTTTTATTTCTTTTTAATAGGTAACAACTTTAACCTTTACTTGTTCACTTTTAGAAAGAAGGTACTGCAGTATGTCTGAACGTGAGGAAGCAGGAAAACGTAGTCGACCAAGAATACACCCAGTAAAAGAGAAAACACATATTTCCAGTCAAAGAGTATTTAAATATTTCCTCCACGTATTTCAATCAAAAAGGCTTCTGACTACCATGAAGAAATGAACACCAGAAAATTAAATGTGGTTTGAAAAAATCCTGTTAAAGAACATCCCTTCCAATTCAATGATTCTTATGGCTAAAGCGCCATATTCTATGGTTAAAGACAAAGGCTCCAACAATGGTTTAAAAAAGGGAAGAGATGGTTGAATGGCTAAAACTAAACTCATTCTAAGGAAGATTGGAAGAAAGATTCAAGGCAGTTATTGAAGACGCATGGGAAAGTGAAGGTACACTGAAACAGCAGGTGGAAGATTTGGTAATTTCTGTAAATTGTTTTGAGTTACAGTGTATCAGTTGAATTTGAAGACCATGATTCTATATTAAGCAGAGTTCACTCATTATAAATGTAAGTTTTTATTTTGTTTAATGTTAAAAGTAATTTATATTACAATACAAAAATTAAAAAATACAAATTATTGTTCAATACTATTAATTTCTGTTAATTATAAATTATTATTTCACTATGTAGGCAGTTTCATTTATAAAGAAATTAAATATTTATGTTTGTTTAACACCAGACAGTCTGTATTTATTAAGTTAATGATATATTACTAGTGTAATTATTTACCATGTTTTTAAAATAAACTATGATATTAAATCCATACAAAAATATTAATTATCTCAAATTACCCCATGTCATTTCACAAAAAACATATTTTTTATACGACTGTAAATAGATTAGTGCACACTATAATTCAGATAATGTACAGTAACATACATATGTTATTGCAATCATAGATTAAACAACTGTGTTTTATTAAAATGAAATAAAAGTTACACGACTTCGCTACAAAAGCATCTATACATGTCATACTATAATTATTTATGTTTTAAAAGTAAATTGTCATGGCTTGAAAAGCTTTATTAAATGACCTTGCACATGAAGGTGTTGTAATATGCTGAATGTGAAACATTGGTTGTCATGTTTATCCACTTGTAGAAACCACTTGGTCACAGTGTGGCAACGCTGTTATCATTTCATTAGAACTGTCAATACAAAACTAGTTTTAACGTTACTATAGTTTCCTGTTATCAATTTAGTTAAATTTTGGGGAATTGGTAGGACTTCAGTACCTTAATCATATTAGGATCTGGCATAACTCAACTATTGTCAATAATATGTCAAAAAATTTGATTGTAGTCTTGTAACTCACGTCTTTCAACATTCAAAGTAAGTCCTAAGTCCCAAAATTTGAAGTCTTCTTAATGCTTATAAATTGTGAGCATACTCTCCAAGAATCTAACTGAACACAAGAAAATCATCTAACAAATTAAAATTTCCAGCCCAACAATCTCTTGGTAGTCTTCCTATGGGAATGTTTGGGAGCTGGTGAAACTGAAAAGCTCATAATTACAGGAGAAGCTCTGTATGATATAAATTCAAGGCACCACTACACATTTCATTATAGAGAAATTACATTATTGGGAAAGTTGCAAAATAACCATTTTTTCTGTATCTGCTGTCAAACTATACTGTGGGAACAATTAAAATAATGAAAGCAAAATTAGACCATACTTAAAACTGTTTTCTATTTTTTATCTAATATAAATAATGGTAATAATAAAAGTAAATAGACTTACTAGTTTCTCCCCAGAAGGTCTTGTGGAGAGAAGAAATGTGAAATGTACACTATTATGTAATTCCACTCACTTAATTAACATTAAATTTAAAAACACTTCTTACTTATATGGACTTTACACTTACAATAATAATCTGTTATTTACAAGCTGTTTTTTTTTTTTTTTTTTTTTTTTTTTTTTTTTTTTTTTTTTTTTAATTGTTGGTTAAATTTCCCACTAATTGTTGTTTAAAAGTTTTGCTCACTTCTAAAATAATGCATTATTTTTTATTGTTGGGATTCTGTTTTGTAATAATCATAATGAAGTTCGATAGTGTAGCATCTAAACTAGGTTGATACCAGCCTCATTGCTTACAATCTATTTTGAAGTAGGGGTAGGATTTCATGTTCCATTTCTTCTTCCTCTTTACTCTCTTCATTATTGGGGGTAAGAATATCTTCAAAGATGCCACCATCAATAAATGCTTATGTGGTGGTTAACTCATCATCAGCCATTTGCTACTCATCGATAATAGATAGTACGGACTGAACAGATAGTGGAACATACAACTATTTTATCCATTCACTTAGAGGTAGATCATCTTTATCATAATCTTCATCAGAAAAATTCCTTTGTAGTGCAAGTCCAGAATGCCTAATTGTGTTTTACCAAGCCCCATGATTTGACAAGAAGGCACACTGCATCGTATAAATTAAATGTAATTTCATTTTTCCTCTTTCTTTAATGAGTTGAAGCACCTTTTTCTTTCTGTAGTGGTCATTCTGATCCATCAGTTGGAAAACACTAGTCATATTCACAGAAAAAAAGCAATTTTAATTTGTTGGTGTCTTTGATATGTGTGTATCAAATTAACTATTCGGTGATATTTTTCAGAAGATCATTATGATTTTATATTTTAATTATTAAAGGTTTTTATTGTCACTTAAGTTATTTTATTTCAGTGTGTGTGTGTGTGTGTTTGAAAAATACATCGTATATTCCCTTACTATACGTATTTCCCATCACAAGTTGAAGTAACATTTTGCTATACCACACAATTAAGAGAAACAAAATTATCAGCTGAACAACAAGTGGAAACATTCATTACCGCTGTTGCTTCTCCTCACTGGGCAAATAACATTTTGCATATTCATAGTATGAAAGGTACTGAATGACTGAAGAAGAGTCTAGGTGAATAAAATAGTAAGTAGCTGCTTCCTTCTTTCAGTAACAATTATTTTCAAGACAAGACAATTCTGTGATTACAAATAATATATTTAAAATGTCTTTATATAGTAAATATTAACGGCCAATGAATACAAAACATGTGAAACAAATGGGTACAAAAATACTTAATTAATTATTGACAAAGCCCACCCTTATTCCTCTACTACAATATATTAAATTATTTATAACATAATGCCTACTGCTAAGGTTGCCATTGCCTTATATTTCAATGCAGATAAAGGCCTAACTATCTGCAGTTTTGCTGACTCGTGCAACTTCTGCTGTGGCTGAAATGATTCTAACAAAAAAAAAAAAAAAATAGTATTATATCCTGAATACACTTAAAATTGATCATGGTATACATCATTATTACTCTGGCTGCTGCTGATATATGGTACGCGGTACAATTTTTACATCAGTTCAACATAACACTACATTACATAATATACTTTCTGAGTTCCTTGTTATGTTAGTTCTTCATAACAAAGTGAGGCAACATGAAAAATCAACAAATATAACAGTCCATATTTACACTGTTATGTTTGTCCATTAGCCTATTGAAAAAAATTAATTCATACAAAAATATTAATAGTGTATTTCTGCTTAAGTTAAGTACATAGTATGATGTTAGACATTTTTAAGACTTTAAAAGTATTTGCATAATATTCTTTATATCAGGTGTTAAATACCATAACATACTTTCATAACAAATTAAATGAAATATAGTTTTATTTACTGACATTCTAGAGAAGCAGTATACCAAAACTCTTTACATCTGAAATATTAAATATTTGTACTGTAACATCCTGTCATTCTTCTAATTTTCCAGAAAACTGAAAATTTACTGTGTTATATGATTTCCTGATTAATTTTATGGGATTTGTAATATCCGTATTGGAACTTGCTCACGAAAATTGCTAGACAGTGAATTTTTTGTGAAAGAAAGCAATACTTGTACATACACGGGGGTTTTAAAGTTTTTAGTAGATAATTAGTTTAAATTACTACATCCTCCTCGGTGAATAACACAATTCCCACTTTTTTATATTATCTATGTATGGTTGTTGTGCTTGATTAATTTTCCTAATTAATTTTTTAAATCTTCTAATTTTAATTTTTAAAGACCGACAAGTATGTTCTGAGAATTAAAAGTTATTATAAATCGAAACCATACACTGGGATATTAAATTAATATATCTTGTTACAAGTTTCGATCACAAGTTAAGTACCTAAATAAACAATATTAAAGTAATGTGAAAGATCTAATTACAATTAGTTCACTTTTTTATTTTTAAAAGGCATAAATAGCATTTTATTTTATATTACAGTTGACTTTCTGTATGTGTACTTGTGACTGTAACAAAAGCTTATTGAAACTTATAATCCTGATAACAGACAGTCTTACTCTACAGACAGACACACCTCTTTATAAAAATTACAACTACATTAATTGACTCCAGGTGATACCCACTGCATTACTATAATTATGGTACTTTTATAATAAACTCAATTATACATATTACTGTTAACTAATATATGATAAATTTAATAGTAGGTGCTTATTACAGAGTCCAGTATACGATAAGTAGAGTGAGGAAAATATGTATTAATAATAAAGTTACACAGTCTGTATCAACGTATGACAAACTTCTGAGTAGATATCAGATTCATAATTAAAAAAAAAAAAAAAAAAAATTTAGAATATTTGAACTACTGCTAAAGCCAACTGACCACAAGGTGCCAGCAAAAGGTGGATTCAACAAGATACACTGATGCAACAAATTTTTATTGTATAAAGAATTTTTGAGTACTTACAAGTACACCTCTAGGTATTCCAGTCAGTGATTTTTTTAGTTTTTCATCCGAGATGCATTTCGGAACAGTTGTGTTCCACCTTCAATCGGAATCATTTAGTAAACTTATATACATTTATAAAAAATTTCTACTCAGGTGAGCGTTGTTGACACAGGTACATAAAACACAACACTTAAAAATTTTTAAAATAACGTTAACATTACAACAAAAACCGAAATTCGAACGGACGATTTAAAAATTGTAGCTGCCCAGCACTTGTTGCCCGCACGTCATACGGAAGCCGACTAATGATAAACTACCCGACGCGCGACCTTTGTGCGTACTCTTCGAGGTAATCTAATATTTTAAACGTATCCAAATCCCTATAATCCTCTTTTCTGTTAAGCAGTGTTTTTTCACCGGCTCCTCATTTGTATTTGTCAATATGGTATTGCTTGTATATTTTTGATGCTTCTTTGTTTGAACTATACCTTAATACTTATAATGAGGTGTTGAAATTGATGTTGTGTTGTGGGTGGGTTTTTAGGTGTTGCGCCACAACTGATGAAGGTTTACGGTGATTTTTGGCAGCATGTTCATTGAACCTTTTATGAAAGGTGTGGTCGGTATAGCCGATGTACTTCTTATTGCAAACTTCTTCCACTGCATTACAAGTAATCATATAAATGCCTTTGGCTTCTCCTTTTGGCGTAACTTGTGTTTTCTTGTTTAAGTTGTGCCTTTTTATTTTGTAGGCTGGATTGAAGCCAAATTTTTTGAAAATGTTTTCTATTTTTAAGGAATTTTCGTCTGTGTAGTGCAGTGAAAGGAAGTTTGTTTTTGTTCTATTGCTAACGGATTCTGAGCAGTTGTCAGTTGTAGGCCTATTGTTTTTATTCTTCATCCTTGTTATTAAATTATCTATCAAGTATTGGTTATATCCATTATTTCTGGCTATTGTTTTTATTGTGGCTATTTCTTTTATGTATTCTGTTTTGTCCAGTTTATAATTAAGTAGGCGGAAAGCCATGCTTCGAAAGGCTGCCAGTTTGTAACTATAAGGATGGTTTGAGTCATAAGGGATAACCAAATCTGTCTGAATGGCTTTCGGTATATTCCTGTTTTTATTTCCCCATTCGTTTTGGTGAAAGTAATATCCAGGAAGTTTATTGCATTGATATTCTCAATTTCGTGCTTGAATTTAATTTTTGAGTGGCAGGAATTCAGATATTTCAAAAATGAATTAATATCTTCCGCTGTACCCTTGATTATGACAATGGAATCATCCACGTATCGGCCATAAAAAACAATGTTACTTAGAAATGGATTGTTTTCTGAGAGTATATATTTCTGTTCATAATCTTCCATAAACAGCTCTGCTAACAACGCAGACATGGGGAGGCCATGTTGATTGTAGTATGTGCTGTTATTGTATTGAAAATAACTTTGATTCATAATTATTTTGGTCAGTTTTATGATATCACCGATTTCGTCTTTACTGAAATGTTTCGACTAACGTATTTTCTTTTCCAAAACTAGTAACGCATCTGTACGTGGTATATTACCATACCGACCGCACCTTTCGTAAAAGGTTCAATGAACATGCTGTCAAAAATCACCGTAAACCTTCATCAGTTGTGGCGCAACACCTAAAAAGCCACCCACGACACAACATCAATTTCAACCCATCATTAGAAGTATTAAGGTATAGCTCAAACAAAGAAGCATAAAAAATATACGAGCAATACCATATTTACAAATACAAACGAGGAGCCGGTGAAAAAATACTGCTTAACAAAAAAGAGGATTATAGGGATTTGGTTACGTTTAAAATACTAGATTACCTCGAAGAGTACGCACAAAGGTCGCGCGTCGGGTAGTTTATCATTAGTCGGCTTCCGTATGACATGCGGGCAGCAAGTGCTGGCCAGCTATGATTTTTGAATCGTTCGTTCGAATTTCAGTTTTCATTGTAATGTTAACGTTATTTTAAAAATTTTTAAGTGTTGTGTTTATGTACCTGTGTCAACGAAGCTCACCTGAGTGGAAATTTTTTATAAATGTATTAAGTTTACTAAATGATTCCGATTGAAGGTGGAACACAACTGTTCCGAAATGCATCTCGGATGAAAAACTAAAAAAATCACTGACTGGAATACCTAGAGGTGTACTTGTAAGTACTAAAAATTCTTTATACATTATTAAAGGTATTCTTTGACTGTTTCATAAAAATTTTTATTATAAAAACAAGCCCTTCTGCTAGTGAATACAGTGTTCACACTTATAGGAGATCCCTGATTTGTATTTGAATTTAGAGTTTTTTCTTGTGTTTATTAGCACAATTAAAATCTACCTAATGTTTTTTTTTCAGGGACATAAAAAGCTCAAATGTTTGTATCCACACAAGAAAATGTTTATGGAAGTGAGGCTGAATGATTAACATTTTGTACAGAACAAAATAAAAAAATGTTCTGATGTGAATGTCATGTGTAAAAGGTACGATGCTACTGTTGTCACCAAGTTTACAATACCAAGTCAAAAACCTTTACTGAAGTTTACTGTTATTGAACTTATTTAATTTTCTTTTCAAATACCAAAACCAATATTTTACAAAATTATGACTTAAAACAAGTGGTGATCATAAGAAATGATTGTAACGGGACATTTCAGCCCACCTAATATTTTGGGAAACAAACATAAATACATATACCATATAATAAGGAGAAAGTGGAAACATAAAAGTATAAATAATAATTGTAAAATTTTATTCATGAATTATAATGCTGTAGCAGGCAAGCGAGTGAATTTGTGTCAAGGTCAACATCACGACGCAAGAAAAAACAGTTACATTTAGCCAAACGAACTTTGACCGATGAAATCACCGGTCACGCCACATGACGTAAGTGCCGATCCTTTAAAATATGTCACTTGGTATGCAAGGCGCGGTCAACTCCGCCTCACAATTGGCTTCATCATATGCATAAAACAATACAATGTGATCACGTGACCCCCCACCACCTCATAATTCAACGCAGTACAATTTGTCCCAGTTAAAAATTACACCTTGTGCCGGCTGGTCATGAATAAAAGTTCCGGAACGAAATCGCGGGCGCCCGCACGTATAAAATGTAAATAACAAAGTTTTAAATAAGTGAGATAAACCTTATAGTAGTTTGAAGACAAACGTTAAAGTAAAAGGAAAACATAAAATGTACGAAAACATCGGGAGAGCGTGCAACAGTTGGAGTCGTGGGAAGGATGTCAGATAAGTAACAGAGTGATGGAAAAAAGTAGAAATTTTCACAAATATAAATAAATTCCATATTAAATATAAATATTTACTAAATTGACCAATTAAATAATTCATGTATTTATTCAAAGAAAGATGAGGGTTGAAAAAATGAAAATATGTACCGCATGAAAGTGTGCGTCTCCGTATGAATGTACATAAGATATAATTAAGAAGGTTTTGTAAAATATATAAAAACACTTGGTAAGTTTCACAAATTTTTTAATTAACTCTGACAGCTGTTTCGACTAACTTAAGCCATTGTCAAAGAGCGAGTGAATGAAATTACTGAACACAGGATGTTAGAGGGGTGTAGGTGGTAAACATCTGTTTAGGGCGTATCTGGAACATCTGTGTTGTGATGGCGAGGGGGGGAGTGTGTGCATGAGACAAGGGAAGGTCAGGTGTCAAAAACTAAATACAATCATGAATGCAAAATATAAAATTAACTGAACTAAATATAACTGAATGCAAAATTTAAAATAACGATGAACATTCAAAATAATATAAAATAAACTAAACTAAATAACAGATTTTAATAAAGGGGATACACAAAATTCAGTCTGTTCATTGGTTAAATTTTTGTTATTTTTTATTGCTTTTTAATTTCTAAAATTTCTAACATCCATTTTTTTACCTTTTTGTATGTTGTGGAGTAGTGTTATGTTTTTTGTGTCTATGAAGTGATTGTGTTGTAAGCAATGATCTGCAAAACCTGTATTAGATGTATTGTTTAAATTCACCTTCTTATGTTCAGAAATGCGATGTTTCAGAGCACGCCCACATTGTCTGATATAAATAGCATCGCATTCTGCACAGTGTATTTCATAAACTCCATTTTTCTCCAGTGTGTTAGATTTTTCTTTATTATTGACTAGTAGTGAAAAAAGATTACGTTTGTTTACTGATACCATGTTAAGACCATGGTTTTTTAACCTATTATTAATCTTATCTGTTATACACGGAATGTAATTTGTTAAGTGAAATTTTTTGTTACCCTGATCTGGCTCTATGGAATAAAATTCTTTTAAAGTAATTTTCTTCTGTTTTTTTTAAATTACAGAGTTAATT
This sequence comes from Magicicada septendecula, assembly GCA_034769895.1. NCBI lineage: Eukaryota > Metazoa > Arthropoda > Insecta > Hemiptera > Cicadidae > Magicicada > Magicicada septendecula. The sequence continues at coordinate 443,572,576 of CM068368.1, forward strand.
ATTCTTTCATCATAACCATTATTTTGTGCTATGGCTTTTATAATATCTACCTCTTTATTGAAATTTTCTTTGGATAAAGGAACTATAAGGAGACGATTAACCATTGCATGAAAACTGCTTAATTTTATGTGCCACGATGTTAGTGATTGTTTATGTATAACGGTATCTGTAAAAGTAGGTTTTCTATATATCTGAAAACTAAGATTATTTTGTGATCTAGTAATGGTAAGATCCAAAAAATTTAAACTTTTCATATTTTCTGTTTCAAATGTAAATTGCACGCTACTATAAAAGGAATGAATATAATCTAAGAATATATGGAGCTGTCTATCTGTTCCCGTCCAGATACAAAATATATCATCAACATACCTTGCCCAATGAAAAACATATTTTATGTTGGGGTTATCGGATGTAAAAATGTTTTCTTCCAAAAATGTCATAAAGATTTCACTTAATAAAGGTGATAAAGGAGAGCCCATAGGTAAGCCATTTAATTGTTTATAGATTTTATTATTAAACTGAAAATAATTTTGTCCTATGCAAATATCTAACGCCGAGAATAATTCTTTTTTCTGATCACTATTTAAGGTTAAAGTATTTTGTATATGTGAGGAACAGATAGACAACAGAACATCTACAGGTATAGACGGAAATAAATTCTTAACATCAAAAGAAACTAATTTTGCATTCAGTGGTAAATGTACATTTTTTATATTATTAACTAATTGTAAAGTGTTTTTAATAGCATACTTTGGGTTAAAGTTAATATATTTTGGCAATAATTCATTAAGTTTTTTAAAGACTTTATATGCAGGTGCAGTTACATATGAAACAACTGGGCGCATGGGACAATTAGGTTTATGTATTTTTGGTAAACTATACAAAACAGGAGCTTTTGGGTTCATCATAGTTAGCATGAAACTTTTTGTGTCTGTAAATATATTAGGGCAATTTTTAATAAGTGATTTTATTTGTTTTTGAAACTTATTAGTGGGATCATTTAATATCTTGAAATTGTCATTCCTGAAGAGAAGTTCTGTCTTTTCAATATATTCGCTCCTATTTATTATTGTAATCGTATTGCCTTTATCAGCTTTGCAAACCACTAAACTATTTGAATTAATTTTTTGTTTTAAATTGTTAATATTTGCACATACAGAAATAGCACTTAGTAATTTAGATAACCCAGATATAAGAAATAATGAATTAGTTTCCTGTGCAAACATTATATCAAAAAGTAATAAGAATAAGTACAGTCTAAAAGATTCAGATAAGTACATAGTTAACAGTTTAAAACAAAAAATTAATTCAAATAGTTTAGTGGTTTGCAAAGCTGATAAAGGCAATACGATTACAATAATAAATAGGAGCGAATATATTGAAAAGACACAACTTCTCTTCAGGAATGACAATTTCAAGATATTAAATGATCCCACTAATAAGTTTCAAAAACAAATAAAATCACTTATTAAAAATTGCCCTAATATATTTACAGACACAAAAAGTTTCATGCTAACTATGATGAACCCAAAAGCTCCTGTTTTGTATAGTTTACCAAAAATACATAAACCTAATTGTCCCATGCGCCCAGTTGTTTCATATGTAACTGCACCTGCATATAAAGTCTTTAAAAAACTTAATGAATTATTGCCAAAATATATTAACTGTAACCCAAAGTATGCTATTAAAAACACTTTACAATTAGTTAATAATATAAAAAATGTACATTTACCACTGAATGCAAAATTAGTTTCTTTTGATGTTAAGAATTTATTTCCGTCTATACCTGTAGATGTTCTGTTGTCTATCTGTTCCTCACATATACAAAATACTTTAACCTTAAATAGTGATCAGAAAAAAGAATTATTCTCGGCGTTAGATATTTGCATAGGACAAAATTATTTTCAGTTTAATAATAAAATCTATAAACAATTAAATGGCTTACCTATGGGCTCTCCTTTATCACCTTTATTAAGTGAAATCTTTATGACATTTTTGGAAGAAAACATTTTTACATCCGATAACCCCAACATAAAATATGTTTTTCATTGGGCAAGGTATGTTGATGATATATTTTGTATCTGGACGGGAACAGATAGACAGCTCCATATATTCTTAGATTATATTAATTCCTTTTATAGTAGCGTGCAATTTACACTTGAAACAGAAAATATGAAAAGTTAAAATTTTTTGGATCTTACCATTACTAGATCACAAAATAATCTTAGTTTTCAGATATATAGAAAACCTACTTTTACAGATACCGTTATACATAAACAATCACTAACATCATGGCACATAAAATTAAGCAGTTTTCATGCAATGGTTAATTGTCTCCTTATAGTTCCTTTATCCAAAGAAAATTTCAATAAAGAGGTAGATATTATAAAAGCCATAGCACAAAATAACGGTTATGATGAAAGAATAATTAACTCTGTAATTTAAAAAAAAACAGAAGAAAATTACTTTAAAAGAATTTTATTCCATAGAGCCAGATCAGGGTAACAAAAAATTTCACTTAACAAATTACATTCCGTGTATAACAGATAAGATTAATAATAGGTTAAAAAACCATGGTCTTAACATGGTATCAGTAAACAAACAATCTTTTTTCACTACTAGTCAATAATAAAGGAAAATCTAACACACTGGAGAAAAATGGAGTTTATGAAATACACTGTGCAGAATGCGATGCTATTTATATCGGACAATGTGGGCGTGCTCTGAAACATCGCATTTCTGAACATAAGAAGGTGATTTTAACCAATACATCTAATACAGGTTTTGCAGATCATTGCTTACAACACAATCACTTCATAGACACAAAAAACATAACACTACTCCACAACATACAAAAAGGTAAAAAAATGGATGTTAGAAATTTTAGAAATTAAAAAGCAATAAAAAATAACAAAAATTTAACCAATGAACAGACTGAATTTTGTGTATCCCCTTTATTAAAATCTGTTATTTAGTTTAGTTTATTTTATATTATTTTGAATGTTCATCATTATTTCAAATTTTGCATTCAGTTATATTTAGTTCAGTTAATTTTATATTTTGCATTCATGATTGTATTTAGTTTTTAAAGACACCTGACCTTCCCTTGTCTCATGCACACACTCCCCCCCCTCGCCATCATAACACAGATGTTCCAGATACACCCTAAACAGATGTTTACCACCTACACTCCTCTAACATCCTGTGTTCAGTAATTTCATTCACTCGCTCTTTGACAATGGCTTAAGTTAGTCGAAACAGCTGTCAGAGTTAATTAAAAAATTTGTGAAACTTACCAAGTGTTTTTATATATTTTACAAAACCTTTGTATTAATATGTTTCACCAAGTGCCCAACGAGTCATCAATTAATAATTAAGAAGTGCTGGGTTGCGATATATATACTTATAATTCAAATTGATGATTTTACTAGGAATGCTATTTTGTTAAAGAATAAAAATAATGATAGTAATTGATGATAACTTGATTTTCATGAGTTATGCCTCATGGCCGAATAAATAACGTGATTTTCAATCTTTTAAGAAGGGTTCAATGTATAGAGATTATGAATAAGAATAAAGGGTAATGTTATCTGTAGAATAGAAACGATTCATTTCTTGAAAACAACCTAATTCTGTTCTTCCAGTTCGCTGATCCGAACCCTGGTGAGTAACAAAAAATTTTTTATTTTGGATTGGTACGAATGCAAGATGGCGGCCGAGTTGAGTGAAGGCTGAATTTTATAACCACAAAATAAATTAAACACAACAATAGAAAAGTAATTGTACAAGTGGCGCTTCCGAACGTATATATAAATAAAGTTTATATAAATACAGGCCTACTTGGGAGAACAGAATGGTTGTTTGAGGTAACTAAAAAATGTGTAAACATAAGTAGTAAGGTTATAATATGATTGATATATGTGTATTATAAATAAGTAAAAATTAAATAGTCAAAATGAACACGAATAAAGATAGTAACGAGAACGTCAGCTTTACTGACAGCCATACTGAAAGTCAAATAAATAGCGACTTAAGCGAGACCGAGTCAATGATTATGAGCGGAGTAAACGCTAAGTCGACACCTACGGTCAGTAAAGTGTCGTTAGACGACCTGTTCAATCTTATGAAAAGCGAAAGTAGATTTAATGTAATAAATAGCCTTTTGATGTAAACGATAGCAAGTTTGATGAAATAAAGAGTAATTTTAATGAAAAGTTGAAAGAGATTAAGGACGAAATTAAACAACAGAAATTTGATTTTAATAAGCATATTAATGAAATTAATACACGTTGTGATAGTATACAAGAACAAATATTAGAATCAGTAAACCATAAGTTCGATGAACAAATCAGTGAAATAACCGAAAATATAGAAAATAAAATAAACCATGTAAACGAACAAATGACAGATCAAATTAAAATACAAGTTAAAGAACACTGTGTAGAGATAGAAAGTAAATGTACAAGTAAGATTAAAGAAAGTAATGATGACATAAAAAATAAAATAATGGAGGTAGAAAATGTATGTAAACAATCAATACAAGAGAGTGTGGGGGTTATGAATAAATATAACCTCAAATACGAAAATAAATATGATAACAAACTTAGAGTAATAGAACAAGATATTGTAGAAATTAAAGATGAATTACATGTGGCAGTGAGCCAAAATTTAAATAATGTTGCGGAGCGAATATTGTATACTCGCGATGCAAGAGATGATATTGAACTTGAACCGTTTTGTTGTGATAACCGGAGAGTACACCCAATGCAGTTCCTGAGTAGGGTAAGGGAATTTAACCGGTTTAATAGCAGTAATTGGGAGGTGAAATTATTAAAGATTTTAAAATGTTTTAAGGGCAGTTCTGAAATGTGGGCTGAAGTACACAGAACAGAGTGGGGTAGTTATGAGAATTTCGAGGCAGCGTTCCGAAATAAATATTGGTCTGAAGAGGACCAGGAAATATTACGCAGTAGAATCATGGGAACAGGGAACTTTGGGGAACACAATAACAACATAACAATGTATGTAATCAGGATATATAACGAGGCGAAATACTTAGAACCGCCTTTGCCATTTCGGTCATTTGTTAGGCATATTGTTACAACACAAATAAGCCACCCCAGTACCAGGGATAGAAAAGATAATTTTAAATATAAATATACTTCATATTAAATAAAATGACTTAAAATAAAATATAAAGACAGTGACACGACAAATGACGATATTACCTAACCCAAGTGATTGACCAAACAAACAGGAAACCAACAAAGAAGGGAAAAAACCAAAACCAAAGAAGAATAAAGACAATTGAAGGAAGTGAACGAATTCCTACAACTAAATAAAATCAAACCAGACGAGAAGGGGAGAACCGAATTAAAATGAAGCCAATTGAAAATGAAGAAGAAGGAGAAGAAGCAGAAAAATGAAGAAGAAACGAAGTGAAACCAAAGGATAAGGAAACACCACATATAAAAGGGAGAATTGGTACGCTCAAATATAAAATATTGCGAATAAAACCAATAATTATCCAATACCAGAAATAAATATTATTATAAATGAAATAATTAATATAAACTGTTTTAAACCAAAACTGTAAAGTAATCTAATAAAAAGAAAAGTACACTAACCCAAAAATTAGAGTTAGATATAGCAAAATCTATAGAAAAAATATCATTAATACTGTGTATAATTTGTAATGAAAGAAATAGTGAGAAAGTGACAAAGAGAAATAATTATAGGGATTACCCACTAAAAAACACTTAATGTAAACAGTTAAAAAGTGCAATAGTGAATGTGTAAATACCCCAAAATAGTGAGTGTATCAGTGATAAACACCAATTAATTAAAGGTGAAAGTGATCATTGAAAAAAGATATTGTAAATGATAAAAAGATAGTAATAGATAAGAAAACACTTAGTAAATCATGGATGAACCAATAAATGATTTAAGAGTGAGCTTACAAAAAAATTATATAGTTAAGAATAATTAGAAATAGTATTTAAAGTAGAGATAGATAAAGGATATGATGTTATTCAGGGGAGAAAGCCCATGTAAGATGAACAGTTTGTGTTAACATGGAATGGAGAAGGGATTAGTAAAGAATTAAGAATGAAATGTATGTTAAACCAACAGTAACTAATAACTTGTAAAGAATTGTTCATTTTAATTTTATGGATAGGATATGGCTGAAGGAAGCTTACAGTCCATAGGCCTAATTGTTATATTTTAAGTATTAAGATATAGAAAATAATCTTGACATGTAATCAAAACACAAACAAATTCAAGACACAACAACCACTAAACAAATCAATTATAACAACAGGACAAAACGCTTTGTAATAGAATGAAATATAATTAGAATATAATAAGTAAAAATAATCAATGGCTACTTAGGCCTAGGTATGCCTAACTGTCAAAACCAATAATAACAAATTGTATAAAATCCACAAGGAAATTAACAAATCTAAGGCAGTAACTTGCCAAAAATTATGTATAAATCATTTTAAAAGAAAAATGTTACTATAAGAGCTTAAATTAAAAGAAATATGTAATTATCAAATGTCAGCATAATTAGACAAAAGTTAATATCTAATAGAACATGACCTTATGAGGTATTGTTTTAATCTTTGAAAGGAAATAAATACAATAGTGATAATATTTAATACCCAGAAGGGAAGACAGAAGAATAAAATCAATCAGAAAATATATAATAAATTTGAATAAAAATTTCAAATATGATAACAATGCTTTTAATCTAGGCCTTAACCATTCAAAGGGTTTCAGTTACCATAGAAACTGGGTTGGTCACTAATTTTCCGTTAAATTTACTTACTTGGAAAAATGACGCTTGGGTAGTAGGTATGCAAGATTTAGTATTACCGAAATTTTATTTTAAAAAGTTTAAAAAACATACAAAAGTCAGCAACATGAACCAGTGAGAAGGAGATGAAGAGTTTCAACGATTACCTGAGGTCCAGGAACTAAATAAACGAAAATTAAATAGCAGAAATTCCCAAGACAATTTATAAGAAGACGCCAGCAGCCTAAGTCACTACAAATTTTATGAAATTTCCATTACCAAAGAAAACGATCTATCACAACCTTCTGAACTGATAAGTATCATTTAAATACCCTAATCCCAGGAGTAAAAGCACTTTATATATTTCTCACATCAGTACAAAACTCTCACTATAAAGTAAAAATAATTTTCTTTCAATGATTGAATAATATAAACTTACGTAGCAAAATTGTTAACTAGAAAATAACCTCGCACTAATTTGCGAAATTTGTAACAACTATTACTACACTGCCGAACAATTTGTAAATACACTTTATACTATTTAAGTACGGATAAGGTACGGTAGTGTGCTTTTTTAATGTAACCATATTTTATGTTTTCTTTATAATCTCAAGAACTCCAGATTTTGGACGAGCTGACAATTCATTTATAAACAGCAGCCAAAGATGGCGTCAGAATAACTCGTTTCAAAATTAATTTCGTCAGCCTTGAGATTTGCGTTTCATGTTTTATGCCGGAGCAATTTTATTGAACACTAACTTAAAATATTATTGTCACATTGATTAATAATCAAACCATAATTAAAGATACAGTACAAAGTGTTACCATTGTTTTATTTCATAGGAAGTTGTATAATATATGTGTGTGTTAGCGATTTCACTGAGCAGACAACTAGCGCTCTTGCCATATGGGCAATACAGTAAGCTGTACAGAGGCGGGAATTATTTTAAATTTAAAAATTATTTAAATAGCACAAAATTAAATTTTTTGTTCTTATAACAAGTGAGAGTATAATCCACCCTTATCTGTACCTAGATACCTGTATCAACGTGCAGAAAATCCAGTACGAACATGCTAAGTACAATGTTATTAAGCGAAAACTAATAATTCTTCTAATTAAATAAAAGACGTATTAATAATAAAGGAAATATCCAACTCCTAAACAAAAAAGGTAGCATAATTTATACTAGTTAATTAATGAACAATTAATAATAATAAAGGAATGAACTACTTCTCTCTCAGCACGTAAACCGTGCCAGCTTACAGACTCCCTGCCGCTAAACTCGCCCCAGTCGCCGGAGAATGTTCGACGTGTAAGCAGCGCGAAAATGTGTTGTAAAGTTACACTTAGGTGTATGTCGCTAAACAACGATGTAACAAGACGTTAGTTCTTCTAATCTATTTAATCCAATGTAGCGTTAGTAAAACTCAAAAACTAGTAATGTAGTACGTGGAAGAAATATTAATAATATATAAAAAAAAAAACTTAACCGACACATCTCTTTACGAACAGTAAGCGCTAAGATATGTTCCTTACCATGTAAAAGTAAACATCAGTGCTGCTAAAATAAAAACAAATTAAATGTAAAAAGTGAACAACCAACACCAGGAGAAAAGTTACTACAACAACCGTAAGAACTTCAAGTAGCAGAATCCAACCGTCATGACCTAGACTGTAATTCGGAAACCAACTAAATGGAGGATCCAGATGAACAACGAACTACCCCTAAGAAGACCTACTGAAGAGGATCATCTCGAGCACCCACTGCAGAGTCACATTATATTCAGGTGACATTAAACCATAACTTCTGTGCATAATTTGTTTTTTAAAAACCGCAACAAAAGGAACAGTGAAGTTTCTTGTAAAGACTTTTAGATCACTTAAAGATTAGCATATAAATGTTTGTAATTTCTGTAATGCTATAGTAATAACCTGATGTTGTTTAAAGGTAAAGTAATTCTGAAAATTACATCAGACTACAGTATTCTTCAAATAGTTTGGATGATGTTGAGATATGTTAGAATATTGCAAAGTTAAAGCCCGGATCCGTGGTAATTGAAATAATACACAGTTGTATGATTTTGAAATACTAAGAGTAACAATTTAAAGAGTATTTAATGCAGAATTTATAAGAATTTTCTTTTAAAAGTAAAGTAAGTAAGTAAAAAACAAAAAGATGACCATTAAAGCTATTTCTTTTATATACTTAGTTAAAATGCAAGAATAAAGAGATGTTTTTGCTAATATCCAGAGAGTGAATAAATTTATGTAACCTTGGACAAAATACTGATATATACATTGTCATAATTTGTTGGTAAGTAAATTTTACTAACTACGGCAGCTAGTTTAATTAACAGCGAACAATTAAACTGGTTCCATATGTTATAATTCCTTAAAAGGATTTTACGGTAATAAAATGCGCCACTCTGCTGCTGTCTTAATAATTAATTGTGTACAGAGTGACACATATAAAATGCACCACTCTGCTTTTGTGTAAAAATAATTGTGTACGTCGTGATAATTAATTAACAGTAACTTTGTAGAATATATAAATTTATTCACTCTGAAATTGTGAACAAATAAATAAAGTTTTAATTAAGAAATAATAATATTAGTATTAGGATATTGCCGTAATAAACAAGTCCCTGCTGGTAAAAATATTCCATTTTAAACCTGTCGGTATTTACAGGCTATTTCATGTTAAATACGTGTCGAGAAATGTACGCTCTCCCCCGTACACAAATAAGTTGTCTTAATGGCATTCCCTCGTGGACATAACAGACAGTCCAGAACAGGAAATAATCATGTTTCAGATTGTCCGAATCACCCTCCTTTGTTAACAACCACCCCAACGCAAACAATAAGACTCCCCAAACAGCTGATCCATTGTGCTATTATAAAAGCAATGAACTCTTCGTGTGTGAAATTCCTTTCCACTATAAAATAATATTATCATTTTGTCTCGACTGATAATTGTTAGAAGTACGTAAAATTGAATTGATTTGAGATAATTTTAATTTAATTAATTAGTATAAGATTCTATGTGTAGTAATAGATATATATGTGCGTGTTTAAATGAATTCAAATTTTATAAGTGTTTGAAATAAAATAAATTATAAGTCCTTTAAATAAAAGCTGGATAGTATCTTAAATTAAACTAACGTGTAATAAAAGTGAAAAGTGTAGTAGTAAAATAAGTTAAGAGAAAATAATACAAAGTATATTTGAATCGTGTAAACACCCGGTCGTGGCCTGTTCGAAAAATAATTCCCCAGCTTGCCAGTATATGACAAACTCGTTCGTGCAGGAAATAATCGTGTTGAGAATTGTAGTAAGCCACCCCTATTGTTATGAAAGCCTGCATGGGTAAACAATAGCCACCACCACGTGTATAATACAATGCTTCTTGTGTAAAGTGTTTGTCCCCTCTTGCTTAGTTTGTAACAGCTGATCGTTTAATAGAAGATAAAGATTCCCCTTCATGAAATTCCGTTTGTCTCAGTAGAATAAGATATTAGAATTAAGAAAGAATCTAAGGTTGAGTATGGGATCAACTTTAGATTACTATAGTAAAATTAAGAGATATAGGGATAAATGCGTAACACAGTCACAATGGCGCCGCACTGAAAAGGGTTAATGATAAAGCAGAAAACTAACTACTAGAGTTAGAGTATGCTAGTAAAATCAATCGGGCCACGATATTGTGAAGTTACGAAAACTAAGAGTAATAAATAAATAATATTTATTTATATGTAAATAATATTAAGTTAGTAGTTAAGAAACGAGAGAAAGGGAACTTCACGAAAGAAAAAAAATGTAATTGTATTTCTTAGATATCTTTCAATAAACAAATTTAGGAGATTGTTCTCCTTTAAGTGCAGGAGGATGTGACGATTTAAAAATTATTTAAATAGCACAAAATTAAATTTTTTGTTCTATAACAAGTGAGAGTATAATCCACCCTTATCTGTACCTAGATACCTGTATCAACGTGCAGAAAATCCAGTACGAACATGCTAAGTACAATGTTATTAAGCGAAAACTAATAATTCTTCTAATTAAATAAAAGACGCATTAATAATAAAGGAAATATCTAACTCCTAAACAAAAAAGGTAGCATAATTTATACTAGTTAATTAATGAACAATTAATAATAATAAAGGAACGAACTACTTCTCTCTCAGCGCGTAAACCGCGCCAGCTTACAGACTCCCTGCCGCTAAACTCGCCCCAGTCGCCGGAGAATGTTCAACGTGTAAGCAGCGCGAAAATGTGTTGTAAAGTTACACTTAGGTGTATGTCGCTAAACAACGATGTAACAAGACGTTAGTTCTTCTAATCTATTTAATCCAATGTAGCGTTAGTAAAACTCAAAAACTAGTAATGTAGTACGTGGAAGAAATATTAATAATATATAAAAAAAAAAAACTTAGCCGACACATCTCTTTACGAACAGTAAGCGGTGTGAACAACCAACACCAGGAGAAAAGTTACTACAACAACCGTAAGAACTTCAAGTAGCAGAATCCAACCGTCATGACCTAGACTGTAATTCGGAAACCAACTAAGTGGAGGATCCAGATGAACAACGAACTACCCCCAAGAAGACCTACTGAAGAGGATCATCTCGAGCACCCACCGCAGACTCACGTTATATTCAGGTGACATTAAACCATAACTTCTGTGCATAACTTGTTTTTAAAAACCGCAACAAAAGGAATAGTGAAGTTTCTTGTAAAGACTTTTAGATCACTTAAAGATTAGCATATAAATGTTTGTAATTTCTGTAATGCTATAGTAATAACCTGATGTTGTTTAAAGGTAAAGTAATTCTGAAAATTACATCAGACTATTCTTCAAATAGTTTGGATGTTGAGGATATGTTAGAATATTGCAAAGTTAAAGCCCGGATCCGTGGTAATTGAAATAATACACAGTTGTATGATTTTGAAATACTAAGAGTAACAATTTAAAGAGTATTTAATGCAGAATTTATAAGAATTTTCTTTTAAAAGTAAAGTAAGTAAGTAAAAAACAAAAAGATGACCATTAAAGCTATTTCTTTTATATACTTAGTTAAAATGCAAGAATAAAGAGATGTTTTTGCTAATATCCAGAGAGTGAATAAATTTATGTAACCTTGTACAAAATCCTGATATATACATTGTCATAATTTGTTGGTAAGTAAATTTTACTAACTACGGCAGCTAGTTTAATTAACAGCGAACAATTAAACTGGTTCCCTATGTTATAATGTCTTGACAGGAGAGACGTTATAGAACGCTCCAGTCGTCACCGCTGATAACACCAATCTAACTTATTAATTCACAAATTTAATTGTTTTCATTAAACAATTTGGCGCCACCCGGGATTCGCAACCCCTATGAAATTACAGGTAGGTTGTACTGATAATTGTGACAACGCTACGGACTTCGGTAGCAACAACCATTAATGTAACGACAGGTGTGAGACGAACACACCACACTAACGCTTTCTACACATAAAAAACAGGTGTACACATTTTACAGATACGACCGAGTCTTCCCGTTTGTTACAGTTTGACTTCCATCGCGGGGCTTAAACAATAGCGACCTCATCTATCCCATTCGTTACAGATTGGCGACCAACGAAGTGAAGCTAGAAAAGGACGACTAGCGGTGATTATGAAAAGACATCATATGGTTACAAGATTCGACATTAAGAATGGAACAAATCAAGAAGAAATGGAAGAAATTGAGGAAATGATTGGAGGATTGTTTGAAGAGGATCCCCAGGGGGACCAACCGGAAAATCCAAACCTACCGGAACCGGAAATTGAAGTAGTAGTTGATGTCCAACCAGTCAAACCAACCGAAGAGACGAAATGGGATAGCATGATGAGAATGATGATGGAGCAATTCGGACAAGCAAGGGAACAATTTGGGCAAATTAATGATAATTTCACGAAAATGAATGAAACTTCGAAGAAAACGAATGAAAAAATAGACCAAAACAAGGAAGAATTGAATAAAAAATTAGAATCATTAAGAAAGAAAGACAGGGAATTCTTGAATGAAAAACTGGACTGAAACAGTGAAGAATTGAAGAAGCAAATGAAGGAGAACAGGGAACTCCTAAATAATAAAATGGAGAGCAACCATGAAGCCCTGAAGAGAAGTCAGGAGACGCTAGAAAAGAAGAGTGAAGAGCTGAAGAAACAGATCAAGAAAGATCTGGAGATAGTGAATAAGAAGATTGAAAATAGTAATGAAACGCTCCTACAACAAATGAAGGAAGATGGTGAGAAGAACAGAGAAGAATTAAGATTCATGCTAGTAGAGTTTCGTGAAGAAGTCAAACGGACAAAAACAGGGATGAATAAGAGATGGGAAGAAACAAATTATCTGGCAGATCAACTTAATGAAACAGTAGTTAGTGATTTAAAACCACTGAATGAAACACTAGACACCACTTCTGAAGACAGTAAGGAGATGGAAAGTGTAGAAGAAACAAGTGTATTGTTTTCTGAAAATAAAGATAACAATAACACCAAGGAAATCAAGCGCATAAAAACCAACAGTAGAAGAGGAAGAAAGAAGAATCGGATAATTAAGAAGATTAAGAAAACAGAGGAAATGGGAAAAGTATATAAAAAGAAACTAATCAAAACAAAAGAAGAAGTGGAGATGATGAACGGACTCATTGATGTGTTTAATTTGCCCCTTACCTACCAAAGCAAATTAATGAAGTATAAAGATTGTAGAAGGACTCTGAAGGAAATTATAAAAGGAATTCACAACCAACCAGTGGATGAAAATTTCAGCAAATCTATGCTTAGATGGAAGTTGCCAGAAATAGAAAGGACTGACAACAAAACAGTGTATAACAAATTAAGGAGGTCCCTGAAACACTGGAGCACACCAGAAATGGAAATACCGAATAAAAGATCAATAACATTAATGAGAAAGGCACAATTAACTTCTCTGATTAATCAACAAAGTAATCAAATGATTGAGGTAGACATTAATACTACGGAACATATGGCAGTAGAGGAATTATGGTACAAGATGGAGGAAACCTATATCACAAGGAAGAAAATAGTTCTACACGCCAAGGTTATCCGAACCACAAGTGCAGAGGAACTGATGGACCATGGGTAAACTAAGCGAAGATACCACACACCAAGAAAAGGGACTGATCTTCGAATTACCGACCAAGCAACCCAATGGAGAGGAAGAAGTATTAAAATTAAATTAAACCACTAAATAATCACCAAAACAAGAAGGGACAAGAAATGACTCAACGACCAAGACGAATTAAATGAGAAATAATAAACCATAGCAAATAAATTTAAAAAATTATCCAGAATAAATGTTCAACCATCTAACATTTGAAGGAGTAGAGAAGAAAGACAACAAAGAGTGTAATATACAAGAGAAGGCAATAATAATGAAAGAAAAGGAGAAGATCACATTACTAAAAAGTATAAAAAACAAGATCCAACAGATAGTAATAAATGAACCATATGTCATCACAAAGGATAATGGTAACAATACTTACCAAATAAGTAATATAAACACAAGAAAAATAAAAGGAGTTTACAACCAAGCTTCAATAAAAAAGTTTTATGAAGAAAAATAAATTACATAAAATAAACAAATTTCAAAATTCAAAAAGTTTGTAAGAGCAACTTACTACCTTATTTAGATGACATATGAGGAATGGAAAAAATAAAATAAATGAATAAAAATATAAAAACAAGGGAATAAGTTACACAAATTCCTACCAAGTAAAATCAACTTACAGTCAAACAAAGTTGATATGTGAAGTATAAAATAAAAAAGTACAATAAGGGAATAAGTTACACAAATTCCTATAAAAAAGTAAGAATCACAAACTTACGATAATATTTAAACAAAAAATACCTAAAAGGGAATAAGCTACAAATTCCTATAAAGTAAGAAAAACTAACTTACAAAAAATTATCAAAAATGATATTTAAAACAAAATAAAATAAACAAGAATAAAATCAAGCAAAAACTGCTAAGATAAATACCTGAAATAATAATGAGTTTAATGTATTCAAAGAAAAAAAAAAATCCGAACTGGTACAAGGAAGAAAAAGAAATTATGTATAAAACAAATATACAGAAAATGGCTAAAGCAGAATATTGCTAAACAACCAAGAAAAATAATAAAGATGTCTAAGATAATTAAAATGATCACAAGAAGAATAGAAAAACAAACCAATGAAAAGTTAGATATGATGAAACTAACATATAAATAAATAAAAAACAATCAACTGTATGAGTAGATGACAGTATATAGCAAAGGTACAGCGGAAGGAAGAATGAGTAAAAGGCCAAAAGTGATCTAAAAACAAACCACAAGGTGGACAATCCCAAAATATATTATTATTATTAATTTAAGTCACAAATTGAAAAAAAGGTATTTAATATTGACTGTTGAAAAGTCCAGCAATCCAAATAAACTGAGCAGAGATGATGTTCCTCAGGTCTTAGAAAAAATGAGTAGTAATGGAATAAACCAGCTACTAAAAAGTTAAAAATTGTATAAAAGGGAGAACACACTAATGGAAATAAAGAAAAACAGGTCCAAATAAAATGGAATGAATCAAGTAAGAAGAGAAATCAAGAATGGAGAAACAAACAAGAGAGAAAAGGAAAAAATAATATATAACTGATAATTTCATAAAAAGCTATGTTAGTGTTTTATTAAAATGATCAATTTTGAAGGAGAGGCATTATGTTACAACACAAATAAGCCACCCCAGTACCAGGGATAGAAAAGATAATTTTAAATATAAATATACTTCATATTACATAAAATGACTAAAAATAAAATAAAATATAAAGACAGTGACACGACAAACGACGATATTACCTAACCCAAGTGATTGACCAAACAAACAGGAACCAACAAAGAAGGGAAAAAACCAAAACCAAAGAAGAATAAAGACAATTGAAGGAAGTGAACAAATTCCTACAACTAAATAAAATCAAACCAGATGAGAAGGGGAGAACCGAATTAAAATGAAGCCAATTGAAAATGAAGAAGAAGGAGAAGAAGCAGAAAAATGAAGAGGAAACGAAGTGAAACCAAAGGATAAGAAACACCACATATAAAAGGGAGAATTGGTACGCTCAAATATAAAATATTTCGAATAAAACCAATAATTATCCAATACCAGAAATAAATATTATTATAAATGAAATAATTACTATAACTGTTTTAAACCAAAACTGTAAAGTAATCTAATAAAAAGAAAAGTACACTAACCCAAAAATTAGAGTTAGATATAGCAAAATCTATAGAAAAATATCATTAATACTGTGTATAATTTGTAATGAAAGAAATAGTGAGCAAGTGAGAAAGAGGAATAATTATAGGGATTACCCACTAAAAAACACTTAATGTAAACGGTTAAAAAGTGCAATAATGAATGTGTAAATACCCCAAAATAGTGAGTGTATCAGTGATAAACACCAATTAATTAAAGGTGAAAGTGATCAGTGAAAAAAGATATTGTAAATGATAAAAAGATAGTAATAGATAAGAAAACACTTAGTAAATCATGGATGAACCAATAAATGATTTAAGAGTGAGCTTATAAAAAAATTATATAGTTAAGAATAATTAGAAATAGTATTTAAAGTAGAGATAGATAAAGGATATGATGTTATTCAGGGGAGAAAGCCCCTATAAACAAAAATTAAATAGCAGAAATTCCCAAGACAATTTAGAAGAAGACGCCAGCAGCCTAAGTCACTACAAATTTGATGACATTTCCATTACCAAAGAAAACGATCTATCACAACCTTCTGAACTGATAAGTATCATTTAAATACCTTAATCCCAGGAGTAAAAGCACTTTATATATTTCTCACATCAATACAAAACTCTCACTATAAAGTTAAAATAATTTTCTTTCAATGACTGAATAATATAAACTTACGTAGCAAAATTGTTAACTAGAAAATAACCTCACACTAATTTGCGAAATTTGTAACAACTATTACTACACTGCCGAACAATTTGTAAATACACTTTATACTATTTAAGTACGGATAAGGTACGGTAGTGTACTTTTTTTAATGTAACCATATTTTATGTTTTCTTTATAATCTCAAGAACTCCAGATTTTGGACGAGCTGACAATTCATTTATAAACAGCAGCCAAAGATGGCGTCAGAATAACTCGTTTCAAAATTAATTTTGTCAGCCTTGAGATTTGCGTTTCATGTTTTATGCCGGAGCAATTTTATTGAACACTAACTTAAAATATTATTGTCACATTGATTAATGATCAAACCATAATTAAAGATACAGTACAAAGTGTTACCATTGTTTTATTTCATAGGAAGTTGTATAATATATGTGTGTGTTAGCGATTTCACTGAGCAGGCAACTAGCGCTCTTGCCATATGGGCAATACAGTAAGCTGTACAGAGGCAGGAATTATTCGAACGCTCCAGTCGTCACCGCTGATAACACCAATCTAACTTATTAATTCACAAATTTAATTGTTTTCATTAAACAATTTGGCGCCACCCGGGATTCGCAACCCCTATGAAATTACAGGTAGGTTGTACTGATAATTGTGACGCTACGGACTTCGGTAGCAACAACCATTAATGTAACGACAGGTGTGAGACGAATACACCACACTAATGCTTTCTACACATAAAAAACAGGTGTACACATTTTACAGATATGACCGAGTCTTCCCGTTCGTTACAGTTTGGGTTCCATCGCGGGGCTTAAACAAGAGGGACGTCACAATCCCGTTCGTTACAATATTAGTAAACACCTGCCCAGGGAGGTACAAATTACATTTATGACGAGAGAGGTAGCGGATATAAATGAATTGGAAAATATATTAGACGTATTTCAGAACATCAGGGACCGTGAAATAGGTAGGCGTCCTAACCAATCAGGTACGAATAATAGCGGTAATTATACGCCACAAAGAGGGTCACAACAGGGACATGCGTACGTTAAACAAGAAAATCATAGTCGAGACCGGGGGGGGGGGGAATTACACCGTTAGGAATTTTTGTTTCAGATGCAGGAAACCAAGGCCAAATCAGCGGAGCGGAAATATATTGTCGCAGAACAATACACAACAGCGGGCAGGAGATGACCGCGGGGGAGCATCAAGGAGCAATGGAAATAATAACCAGAACGAGAGGGGGTATAGGCAGAGCAGTACTACCGCCGGAACGGAAAACTGAGGCCGACAATGGAAGCAAGGACCCCACCATTGTCCACAGGGAACAACAGGGTCCAGGTAGCAGACGAATATCATAACAATGTAATACAAATGGATATGACAAAGGAGTTGTTGGAGGAAGATGACACGGGAATTATGGAGACTAAAACCGGATTGACGGAGGTAACCGTCACCACAGAAGGTAAGAGTTTTAAAACATTAATAGATACAGGAAGTGAGATATCAGTAGTTTCAGAAAATGTAATGGGAGAATTAAAAGAAATAAATAAAAATATTCCATCATTACCAGTTGCGGGCGTAACAGTAGTGGGAGTACGGAGTAAAAGGGTTACTAGACAAGTACAATTAAATATATTCCTTAATGAAACTGAGTTTGAAAATACCTTTCTAGTAGTTAAGGAACTGAGCTTAGACGTAATCTTAGGAAATGATTTTTTGGAGAGAAATAAAGCAGTAATAGATTTTAATAAACGAATAGTAGAATTTAATAGTGGGAGTGAACCAGTCAGGGTTAATTTTAAGAGGGTGTTAGATGAGATTAGAGTTACGGGAGTAAAAATGATACAGAAACGGGTAGGCAATGGAGACGTAGAAACAAAAGTGAATATATGTCGAGAGAGTGAGATTGTAGAGAATGAAGAGGGAGATATGCATGTAAGTGATGACAGATTATGGGAAAATAGGGCGGATACATTTTTTAATGAGGGTGGAGTTGTGGAATGTTTTAGAGATGTTTGCGGAGTTGCCTGGAAAAGCCAGGAACTATGTATGCGAGTTGAAGGTTCGGTAACACTCACCCTACATGCAGAGGAGTTATCCAGTGCCGTTTTCAAAGAGGAGAGCAGTGCAAGAGGAGTTGGATAGAATGATGGAGGGAGACATTATTGAGAGATCGATATCGCCTTACTCGAATCCATTGGTAGTGGTAATAAAGAAAGATGGAAGGGTAAGATTATGTTTAGATGCTTGGAAAATAAATCAAATTATAATACCTGACCGGGAGTCACCAGAACTCATAAATGAGATTTTTCAGAAGTTCAGCGGAGTCAAGTACATGACATCTTTAGATTTGACAGCAGGATACTGGCAAGTTCCGCTAGCAACCGAGAGTCGAAGGTATACTGCATTTCTCTTCAATGGTAAGAACTATCAGTTTAAGCGTTTGCCATTTGGACTTAACACTAGTGTAGCAAGTTTCATAAAATGTTTAGATATGATACCACAACCTAAGGACTTAGATTTTCTAACAGTATACGTTGATGACATATTAATAGCATCAAGAACATTTTCGGAACATTTAGAACATCTTGAATATGTGTTAGATAAATTACAAAATGGGGGTCTAACGGTTAATTGGGAGAAGTCTAAGTTTCTGCAAACTGAAATACACTTTTTAGGTTTTATTATTACTCCAGAGGGAATTCTAGCTAACCCTGATAAAGTAGAAGCTATTATGCGCTTTCCAGAACCAAAGAATATTAAGCAGCTACAGAGTTTTTAGGTCTGTGTAACTTCTATAGAAAATTTCAGAAAAACTACACACAGACGACATGAAGGTTGAGTGTCGTTTTACAAAAGAATAAACAGTGGAAATGGGGAGAGAAGGAAAGGGATGCATTCGAGGAGATAAAGCGAAAATTTTCGAACATGATAATGATGAATCACCCTGATTTCTTGAAAACTTTTTATTTGCAGACTGACGCCAGTAACGTCGCCCTGGGAGCAGAATTATACCAGGAGGATAGCGACAAAGAACATCACACAATAGCTTTCGCCAGCAGATCCCTTTTGACAGCTGAGAGGAATTACACAACTACAGAAAAGGAGTTACTGAGTATCGTGTTCGCTGTAGGAAACAGTCATCAGGACGGACCACAAAGCGCTATCATTTTTGAATACCTGCAGATTAACCCATAGCCGTCTAACCAGGTGGGTACTAACATTACAGGAGTATAATTTCTCATGGGAGTATATTAAAGGGACAGACAATAAAATACCAGACACTCTTTCCAGGGTAGATGTCACAGAAAATAAAACAGGGAGGGATCTTAAGGAGATAAGAGATTTTTCTATTAACAAGGGAAGATAGACTTTTTGGTGAGGAGTTAAGGGATATTAAGAATATACAAAGATCAGATAATAAATCGGGTAAAATCATTGTTAGTTTAGAAGCGGATGTAGATGGGTCTGAATATAACACACATTTTCAAATATATCAAGGAATTTTGTTCAAAAGGATAGAAGGGGGTGAAGCGTGATTGGAGATTGGTTGTACCAGAAGGGTTGATAGATCAAATTATTTGGGATTGCCATATAAAGTATGGGCATTTTGGTGCGAAAAAGTGTATGAGTGTCTTAAAAGAGTCATGTGTTTTTAAGAATATGGAGCGGCGAGTACGAAGGTTGTTATGGGTATATGATTTGTGTCAGAGGTCTAAGGTAGTTAATTATAGGGTAGAAGGGGAATTGAATTATATTCAGGTGGAGAGACCGTTTGATTTAGTTGCTGTAGATTTATATGGGCCATTGCCCAAGGGTAGGGGTGGAGTAATGTATGTTTTTGTTGTTTTGGACACTTTTTCTAAGTTTGTGAAGTTATATAGTGTGAAGAGAGTGACGAGCAGGGTGCTGAGCGAAAAGATAACAAGGGATTACATAGTAAATGTAGGTAAGCCGAAGATAGTTTTATCAGATCACGGACCCCAATTCATCAGCGGTAGGTGGAGGCAGACTCTTGGATGGGAAGGCATCATACCCAAGCACACGGCAGTATACCATCCACAGTCCAACCAGGCAGAACGGGTGAAGAGAGAGATTGGTAGGATATTTCGAGTGTATTGTCATGCCAAGCACAGTGAATGGCCATTATACGTGAAGAAGGTAGAAGAATGGTTGAATAGTACCACCCACGAATCCACCGGGTTTACGCCGTATGAGTTACTAAAGGGAACAAGGCCACCTAGAATACTGGAACAATTTTTTGAGTATCCACCAGAAGATCAGACCATCGACATGAATGTGAAGATCCAACTAGCAGATGAAAGTTTACTCACCAAAGGGGAAAGAAGAAAGCGGAGGCATGATGAAAAAGGTAAGTGGACTAAATATGAGGTAGGACAATTAGTATTGGTAAGGAGACACGATTTGTCTAGCGCACAAGATAAAGAGATAAAGAAGTTTTTTCTGTTATACGAGGGACCCTATGAAATTATAGAGGTAAAGATGAACAACGCATACGTGTTGCGAAACCAAGCAACACAGGAGAT
This sequence comes from Magicicada septendecula, assembly GCA_034769895.1. Classification (NCBI taxonomy): domain Eukaryota; kingdom Metazoa; phylum Arthropoda; class Insecta; order Hemiptera; family Cicadidae; genus Magicicada; species Magicicada septendecula. Next base: position 443,593,875 of record CM068368.1, read on the forward strand.
AGTAGGTACACAGAACGCGACGAATTTGAAGTTATATTGGTCACAATAAGTAATTGAATTTTAATATATTTTATTTGTTTTCAGAAGGGACTACCCCCATTTTCGGGCGGTCACGGCTTCACCATCCCTGACCGTGGATTTTAGCTGTTTGGAGGCGGACCATGGTTGGAGGTAACCTCAATTAGGGGGTGAAAGCAACGATGGTCCTACTCCACAAATTGGTGCAAGTAGAAATTTAATTTTGTTGTTGAACGGGGAGGGGAGGGGAATGACCCCTAAAGTTCGTGGAATGCAAAAAAAAAAAAAAACTTATAATTGGCAATTATCCACGAACAACTAACAGTTTTATTTTAAATAGAACTTTCAAAATTAATGTGAATAACAAGTGTGACTCGTTGGGAGTCATTTCATTGCCTAACAATATAGTCAGTAACGAGTAACTATGTTGTCAGGCAATGAAATACACATAATTGTAAAACTTGTACCGAACATCTTAGCTATGTGAAAGAAGTAGTTATAATTTAGCTTTAAATTTAGAAGGGTTTGGGGTGACCAATTAGTGTTATAGTATACTTGTTGCACTTGTTAGAGACTATTATAGGAAAATAAGTTAGAATGTTTCCATGTGTACCTAGTTTAACTCCGTGGTAGATAGTAGCTTAAATATCAGAAATAAAATAGCAGACTAGTGTCTGGTGGTAGTTAAAAAGAAAATTATGTAATATGTGAATAGATCCAAGGACATAGTGCAGCTATGGTGATAATATAGAACTGATCAATGGAGAGTGAAATTTAAATGGTAATGTTTGTGAAATTTGTTGCAACAAATAATGATTTTTTTTTTTTTACTTTTTGTGAATTGTAGTAATGTAGATTTTAAATGTATAACATGTTTTAAATAGATTCCCCACTTTCGGGAGGTCCCGGCCTTACCAGCTCAGACCGTGGTTTTGGATGACAATCAGCTGTGGGCAGGATTATTGTAAACTGACCATGGTTGGTTGCCTGTGAAATTGGTATAATTTAGAAATTAACAGGGGGTTATCATCAGGGGAATCCACATAACTTTGGAACAGCGGCTACCACTGAAGGGGGTGATAGAGCCATATTAAGGGCGTATGAATCATTATAGTAGGATTACTGGTGTCCTCGGACATCAGTAATGCCGAATTTTTATGTAATGCTGAAGGAAGAACGGTGTAAGCAGCATTTGCACCATAATAAAATTCAGTTCTTGTGGACGCAAATGGGCGATACAGTCCAACATCAGTAAGCAATAGTGTGTGGAAAGGAGCTGGCCGTTACAAGCCAGGGGCATAAATACAGCATTTATGCAACAAGGTAAATGCCTTACACGGTTTACCCGTGAGGTGATTTACCTAATTGTAACTGGGTAAAGGGGGGATATTAGATAATGATGGAGAAGGAGGTTACTAAATTATTAGTAACGAATTATTGAATATGAAAATGAATTATGTTGATGATGTAGTTGATTTAATGAGGTAACTAAGTGGTTTGGTATTGATTTAAGGAGTATTATGATAATTAAAGATGATTAACAATTTTTAATAACAAAGTTTTAAATAAGTGAGATAAACCTTATAGTAGTTTGAAGACAAACGTTAAAGTAAAAGGAAAACATAAAATGTACGAAAACATCGGGAGAGCGTGCAACAGTTGGAGTCGTGGGAAGGATGTCAGATAAGTAACAGAGTGATGGAAAAAAGTAGAAATTTTCACAAATATACATAAATTCCATATTAAATATAACTATTTACTAAATTGGCCAATTAAATAATTCATGTATTTATTCAAAGAAAGATGAGGGTTGAAAAAATGAAAATATGTATCACATGAAAGTGTGCGTCTCTGTATGAATGTACATAAGATATAATTAAGAAGTGCTGGGTTGCGATATATATACTTATAATTCAAATTGATGATTTTACTAGGAATGCTATTTTGTTAAAGAATAAAAATGATAGTAATTGATGATAACTTGATTTTCATGAGTTATGCCTCATGGCCGAATAAATAATGCGATTTTCAATCTTTTAAGAAGGGTTCAATGTATAGAGATTATGAATAAGAATAAAGGGTAATGTTATCTGTAGAATAAAAACAATTCATTTCTTGAAAACAACCTAATTCTGTTCTTCCAGTTCGCTGATCCGAACCCTGGTGAGTACCAAAAAATTTTTTATTTTGGATTGGTACGAATGCAAGATGGCGGCCGAGTTGAGTGAAGGCTGAATTTTATAACCCCAAAATAAATTAAACACAACAAGAGAAAAGTAACTGTACACGATGGAAATAAAAGAAATGTAATTTCTTTCTTTACATATGAAAGAAATTACACAGAAGTTGAAATTAAAAGAACCAGCGTGTTGCATACATTAACAATTTAAATACTGTATCCTTCAACTAACTGTCTGTTATCTTATATAAATAAAGTATTTCTATACTGGCCAGAATGGATTAACAAAGAAGTCAAGGTTTGTAAGTGCATCCCACTATTGGAAGTCACGTATATGTGAGTTTACCATTTAGTTGCAACAATTGGATAGAAGAAAAAGGGGTATAAAAACTATGCGAGAACCAAAACCAAATTCAAGAAACATCACTATGCTATTGGAAATACAGTTAAATTGTTAAAATTTTCTGTCTGAATGAATACTTTACAATTAACAACAAAACAATGATAAATATTTTGTTTGCACAAGTGGTTATTGCTACTTAACTATAATTTATTGCAATTTTTGGTACTTGTCTCTAGTACTAAAATTCGAATGTCTTAGTACTTGTCTGCTGAATGTTTAGGGATGAGCCAGTTTTTTTGAAGACGTTCACACAATTATCAAGATTCACAAACAATGGTGCTCACTTAATATATAATATTAATAAATCAGTGCTTTATGGAATAATTAAATGAGATAAAATGCAATTAGGAATAAAAACCAGTATTAGTCAGTTAAACAAAAAATACACATTTTTGAAGGATTTTGGATTACAACTTGCCAAGTTGATTCCTTACGGAAAGACTGAACTTTCATCATTGTCTTACTGACCAGCTGTTTCTCAGCTGAATGAATTTTGCACAATCTGCGAGTAATTTTATGTAACAAAACAGTTGTTTTTTATCTTAACCACATTGTATTATCATAAAAATATTATGTGAAATGTTTTAAACAATCTTATATGTTAAACTGGAGTCAGTGGTGACAAAATAATGTTTTTGGTCAAATAGAAGCAAATACATATAAACATGTACAAACAAAAACTAAAATCTCCTCACTTTAATTTTACAATCCTCAGTCATGATACAATTGTAATTAAGGTGCACCACTCCTTGTGGGTTACTTTGCTGGACTCCCATTGTGTACCAGAATTAATTTTTTGCTGTAAACTTATCACTCCCTTTACTTTTTTCTGTAAACAATTTGTTTCCTGACAATTCCATCTTTTATGCCTCTCACAAAACATAATTTTGAATAATTTTATGAGTGAGTGTTATGAAAAAACAAACTTAAAAAATGAGTTCTGTCACACAACAGATAGTCCAATCTGCCTTACTTTGAGTTGTGTTGTTTGTGGTTTCTGAAAAAAAAAGCGAGTACGTACTATTAAGAGTTCAATGTTTTATTTGTAGATAACGTAAATTATTGTTACTTATATTATATAATATACATAATAAAACAATGTTCATAAACCATTTACTGACTAATATTACAGGGAAGTTTTAAAATTACAATGGTTTACTTTGCCAAATTTCTATGACAAACATTGAAATGGTAAAATGAGTTCATAAAACTTCTTGAAGCTGTACATTTTGTTTGGTTAAAAACATATTTTATTGTTCCTAACAACATTTTATTCTCAGTTAATTATAATATAACATATCAGTTGAAATATTATAGCCTACATTGGCATTATTGTTATTGGCAATATCTAAACCCTTTTAATTACCTAAAGTGCCTTTACCTAAACCCTTCATAAACCTACAGATAAGTTACCAAACAAGTACAAAATTTTGTAGTAGCCATAGTTAATGAATAATTTAAACAATTATCATTTTCACGTTTCACAGATTGTATTAATAAATTATGTTTGTACATACTAAATTGACTAAATAAAATCCTTTGTCTAGACTACATAGAGGTTGTGCAAATGAAGGGCTAAGCCTGTCGCCCACTTCTTATAGAGATCCCCCTACGGGGACCATGAAGTCTGAGGGTATTCTAGATTGCCCTTTGCTAGCCATGGACGCGCAAGTCTATTTGAGCATGAGGGTTCGCCTGAGCCCAGGTCCCAAGATTCACCTGGCACAATGGCAGTAGAACTTTCTAGAAAGTGTCTGTATAGTGGCGTTTGGTGAACAGTCAAGTAGGGATTCTTGGATAATCTGGTTTGAAGTTAGGCAGTGCAATCCATGGTCCAAGAGAGAATGAAGCTTTTGCTTATGGGTTTTAACGAAGTTAGCCCTATACAGGGATCTGTAATGGTACATTTCATTAAGCGTAACCCAAAAACAGATTTGCATGAATGAGAAACAACATCAGACTTTATCGAATTTTTGTACGTGACTTTGGTCTGGGAAGTGCTGACTATAATTGTTTAACAGTCACCTTACATCTCTCAAATAGTACATATGTTAAAAAGTGCAACAACTCAGCGCCCACGAGCAGAATGCAGGCCTACGCTAATTATTGATCAAAGTACATCAGTACACGATAAACAAGGTGTCATACAGTTTTGCAAAGATCCTTCGGACAGATTTATTCTAAAAAGGTGCATCATTTCATAAAAGAATGAAGTATACTTTAAGTGCGAAATACCGGCCACATGTGCGCAGAAGGACACAGGACTTGCTGGACAATACATCGACAACAGATAAGTAAATAAAAATAAAATATTGAATAAGGGAATTTTAACAACAATGAAATAAATGACAATCGGAACTCTAACATAAGTGTACGTGTGTGTGTGTGTGTGTGTGTGTGTGTGAGAGAGAGAGAGAGAGAGAGAGAGAGAGAGAGAGAGAGAGAGAGAGAGAGAAAATAGTTAAGAGTACTGATTTGCTTGGCTCTGTTATAAAATACTCGTAAGTTGATAATTAAAGCTTTTAATTTACAATAAGAACATATTACTTTACAATACAGACAAACATAAAACTTGCATTTTAAATTCAATTATTTGCTATAATTGGGATAATACAGTTAATTTAATGTATTTGCTAAACTTAAACATTCACTTGAATTTTAATAGAAAGAAATGTATAAATTTATATATTCATAACTTCAAATAAAAATGTATATTAATGTGTATATGAGTTGTTATTTTTAACGTCACCTCACCTTAACCTAACTTGTGCTTAATGAGTTCGCCTATACGAATCTTTGGAAATTCTGATAAGGGAAAGTTTGCTATTTTAAAATTGTTTTCACAGGGACAGTGTTGCGGTTTCCACAGTCCGCCTATCAAAATGTGGTGGTGACCCAAGGGCTTCTGTTTTTTTTTGGAATCCCTTGGTAAGGTAAGTAAAATAGTATCGAGGCCTCCTTATTCACTGTAATGTTACAGATCATTTAGGTAACCATCAGTGCCACATACATGGTGATGCTATGTTTTCGTAGGTGGCGGGTCATCGATTTGCTGCAACCCAGGGATTGGAGCTGATAAAGGCCATTGGCAGTTTGTAGGCTACTTGCTTGGATGTATGTCCACCACCTATAGACTACATACTATGTAAATAAATAAGAATATTTAAAACTGCAAGTACCTTATTTATACAATAAATTGTATTTTTAGACACATTTAAATTTTATAATTGTTTGATCAATTAAATTTATAATTCTAAAATTGTAAATTATAAAAATACACATACAAGTTTCCGGCAGTTTATTGTGCAAATAATTATTTTCATGCCAAAATAATAACGTTAAATTGAAATTATATATGTGTGTGTGTGTGCGTGTACGATAATGTGAAAATATATATTTAACAAAATCAATTTCTGCATCACCAGAGAACACAGAAAACAATACATGGAGAAAGTGGTCAAAGACAATATACTTACAGTTATCCAAAGGCCACATAGCATTTGATAATTGCTCAAGAAAATAATTATATTATCTACAAACCTGTAAGTTATAATTTGACACAGCATATGCACGCACACATGTGATTGTATACGCACACGCACGTCTTATATTCTTATATACTTTTTAAATTAATTGTATGATAATACTATGTTTAAAACACAGTTGATACATACATTCAGAAGCAATTAAAAATTACATTCCATAATCAGAAGCTAAATCACAACAAATACATTTCAAAATTTGGCAAAATTTCTTGTTCTACTACATTATTAAGTAGTAAGTATTATATTAATATATGATAAATAATAATATCACCTATACTGTATATTAACTGAAAACACAATTACCCAAATTACAGTAACCTAATTATTTGTGTATCCCTCTTTTATAATGTATAGTCAGTGGCTTCAAAATTTTGTACCCGTCTTGATAGTGTGACCTAACATGATTCAACAATTTCAATTAATACTGAAATGTCATAGAAATTCATGCTGAGTGATTGATATTTTAAAATCTCACTGTTTTTATAAAGCATTTCTCAGTAAAAGCAAGTTGCACTGTGCCTCTCAAGTCATATCTACAAGGTTAAATATACTGTACAATATTTATTCTATATACTATACAATACTATATTTTATACTGCATCGATTAATTAGTCATTAAACATTATACTTTTTGCACCATTGCAAAGAAAAATCTTATGGTCACTAAGATCGATTTAATATAACTTCTGAATTGACGTTTGGGGGTACAGAAGAAGTGAGGATTTGGTGTTCTCTGAAGTAGCAATTAACGCTTTGGCTACATAGCCCACCAAAAGCGCGGGCATTTTTCTCCCAGTGTAGATTGCCTGCGCCTTCTGTGGGCATGTCTATTTGTGTGTGTAGAAATTTATTTACATAAAATCTTCAGGCTGTGTCAACTGGAACGTAATCTCTCACATATTTAGTTTACAAAAGAAAAAAAAGATCCCAGCACATTTGCATTTTACATTCCATGAACTGAGGTGCTGTTTACAAGTGTGCAGTATGGATTCTAAGAATAGTTATTTGACCAATGATGAAATTCATAGTTTTTATACCATGATTATATATTAAATTAGTTTAGCTATATAATTAATTCTAGTTACATCTTATGTAACATTTATAAATGCAAACTGACTCAAAACTTCAATAAAACTTGTTTTGTAAGTAAAAAATGCATTTTTTATTAGACATTATAAAATTGCATATATTTGAAAAATGGATAAAACAATTAGATATCAGTGTATTATAATTTTTTGTGTCAGTGTACCAAGAAAGAATTGAACTTTTACACAATGTAATAAGCTTTCAGTAAACACTAACAATCTTCAGAGAAATGAATCTAAAAAAAATGTGGGTATTCAAAGTATTAAGCAATGATGTTTAAGATGCCCATCCCATATCACGTGACGAATGCTGCCACTTATAATCTCCAGATGACAAACTCTGATTTCAATGCATAATACTGAAGTCATATTTTATTTTTAGGCATATGGTTTTTTATCTCAGAGTTAATTGGTTGCTTCTATACATGCCTGTGTAATATTTATTTGTTGTTTTTTGTTAACAACAAATGATTATTTGTTGTTAACATTTATGTAAACAATTTTTAATTTATTTTTGTATCAAACGTCTTCCTATATGGCAGCTGATGTGGTTGAGGGAAACAAGGTAGATTGCAAATTCTCACGGTGTTAAAAGGGGTTGTTTGACACCTTTGTCCTCAAAATTAAAAAATGAAAGTGCCACGTGCCATCAGGAAACCTAGTGATCAAATGTCAATGGGAATGCGATATAAGAAAAATAATGTTTATACTTGACTTTAATGTTATTTTATTGAAAAATCAGTTTATTCATCAGTGTCATTACTTAAAATCAGTTCGTATCAACTGAGCCCTGAACACTGTAAATGAAACAAAACACTTAAAATCTTGCAGTGCCCACTATAATTTATTGCTAAGTTAGCCTAACAAATTACAAAATTATCCAAACCACAAATAACAGATGTTCAAAAGAGAACAAATATTTCAACTCTGTCAAACATTTAAAACTTCTGTTGTAAACAATGGTCTGTCCTGTCGTTACACTGGTACAAGCCACCAGCTGTTGTCCACGTGGTTGTACAGCATAACATTCCCACCACTTGAACTGTCAATTTGGAAGTTATATTAAACAAAATATTTCTCTTTCTTGACAGATACTGTTTAGTTATGTCATGAAAAGGGGTGAACATTTATTAGCCATACACATTCACATTAGACCTTTTAACTACATAAATAAGTAAAAATTACAAAGCATGTTACTTCATGTGACCTTAATGACTTCTATTTTCTAAAAAAAAGTAATGTGTATTTCTTCACATGTGCGGGTAAAAAACCTAAATAAATATTTCAGTACTCATACTGTTCTGCATGAGGATGAGTTGTATATTCATTTCCATCACAAACAACAACGAAGGGTATATTTTCTGTCAACACTAAATAAGAAAATAAATTTGAGTTGTTCTCAAATAAACTTAGTTTTGTTTGAGAACAATATATTTAATTAATTATTACATTCCTTCATTCAAAGTACTGAAGGTTTGTTATTGAATTTGTCTCAACATATTCTGAATATTTAACAGCATGTACAGTGTACATTTTATAATACAGGTCCACAATCCCGTATCCGAAAGTTTTTTTTGTAGAGTGTGGAGCGTGTCATCTCTGCATGCCAAGGCTTGTTTGGTGCGTGAACAGCTGACCAAACTCCACACCCACTCACCACATCACTCAAGGTGTGACGTGGAGGCATGACCCAGCACTGACAGCTAGTGGCAGGCGTCACACGTTCATGATAGGTGTACACAATTTACCTGTGCATTATTATGCCAACAAGAAAGCGTGGGTAACCACAGAAATGTTTTCCGACTGGTTCAATAACCACTTCGTACCAGCTGCACGAGCTCACTGCAGGCAAGCTGGACTGGAAGGAAACTGTAAAATTTTATTGTTCCTGGACAACTGCTCCGCACATCCCCCTGCCGAACTTCTTGTCAAAAGTAATGTTTTCGGCATCTACTTGCCCCCTAATGTGACATCTATATTACAGCCTTGTGACCAAGGAATTTTATGCTCCACGAAGAGCAAGTATAAAGACTATTTTTTAAACTGTATGCTTGCTGCAGTCAACAGAGGAGTAGGAATCCAAGACTTCCTGAAAGAGTTCAGTGTTAAGGATGCCATTTACACAGTTGCTAATGTTTGGAAGGATGTTGATAAATCAACACTAACAAATGCTTGGCACAGACTTTGGCCTACAATGATGTTTGATGTAAATGAACCTACAGATGAAGACTTTGAAGAATTTCGTTTCACTGATGAGAAGATGATATCAAACCTCATAACTTATGCTAAAAGTTTATCAGACAAAAGTGTAAATATGTTAGAGGTAGCTGATATCAAAGAAATGCTGAACATTGACAATGATGCACCTGTTGTGCATTCCTTGAGTGATGGGGAAATTGCTGAAATGGTGTTAAATACAGATAAGCATGATGATAGTAGTGATGATGATGACAGTGTGAACACAGGTGAAAAAGTCCCCATAGACGATATACTGAAAGTGTGTGATCAGTTAATTGATGCCCTTGAACAACGTGCATTTATCAGTGAGCAAGAGATTATGGCAAGTTATTCAATTAAAGAGAGATTGCTTAGACAGAAACCTATGTTAACGAGACAGATGACACTTGAAGAAGTCTTTAGAAATGCCGTCTGTCATAGTGCTGCTTCATCACTTGAGAATCCTGTTCCTGGCCCAACGTCAGATGTCTGACTGCAACCTGATGATGAAGACGATGGCGACATTGATGTACCTTCTTCTCCAAGATCCTCAAGTTAGATGTCCTGCACATTAACTCCATTTATGTTGCAGGTAGCTGTACAGTACTTAGCTTTGTTTGCCAGATGTATTGCTTAACTGTAGATATGTATTTAGATTAGTTTGAACCTGTAGCCTATATGTCCTAGATTATTTACGTTCTACATTTATTCCACTAAGTCATTTATCAGTTTATTACTACAGAATATAAACAAACTGTAATACTGTACTGTACCTGTACTATTTATAATCTTTACATATCCCACTTAGTATGAATATTGATACATTTCCCTGCAGAAATATTAATGTTTGATTACGGTTCATTTGAAGCTGTGTATATTCAAGTTTTACCGAATGTTTTTCTTGGAAATAAAATGTCCTTGAGAATTTATGGTTTATAATTATCCCATTATTTCATTTATCAATATATTACTCTATAAATAAACTGTAGTATTATTTCTAGTCTTTATTTATCCCACTTAGTGCGAGTATTCATACGTTTTTGCTGCAGTATTAATGTTTGATTATGGGGTGCTGCCCTAGACCCCACAGGGGAAGCTACCTTTATTCTGAAATCTGAAACACAACTGGCCCCAAGGGTTTCGGATAAGGGATTTGTGGACCTGTATCAAATACAGTAAAACTTACTCTCGGTCAATTTTTTTCCAAATTGGAAGTTTCCACTCTACACAATGAAATCAATAATCAGACAAGTTCAGAACAGAAAATTTTCAGTATCTATACTCTTTAACAATGAATTAAAATGACTTAATTATGAGTCCTTTTAATTATGGTAAGATCTTAAAATTTGGTTTATGGCTTAAGTACTTGTGTTATATTATTTTAAATTCAAGTAAAACATTATCTTCTATTTTAATAATAGTGTTGTTTTATCTTCCCTCTAAGTAAATTTGATGAACAGATTATAACTTTGATGAGACTACTTACATTACACATGTGTTTTCTGTACAAAGTGTAGGTTGAATTTATTCTTTTGACTACAATCTGTACTGGCTTAAGTTTCTGTTTAATTTCATAAATCCATAAATACATAAACATTTGTCACTATTATTCAAATAACTTAATTTTTATAATGAGTAATAGTCATATTCCTTTCAGCTACAGTCTTCTAGGAAGACACCTCAGTTTGCCTATATATGACTGGAACAGCAGCTCTAGAAAGCATTTCCATATTCTTAATACAGTCAACATTCCCATAGATTTAGTCAACACAGCATAAGTTCCATCATAAATAATTCCTCATGAAGGAAAAGAAATCCTGACCTCAACAAATAAAGGAAAATGTTGTAGCGGGTCAATTTTTGGGTGTTTTTATTTTAACCGTTTGGGGCATTTATATATTTTTATTCATTTCATTTTCGGTCGGGATCCTTGTAAAATATTACGAAATAAATGTATTATTGTGCAACGTATTTGTCCGTGTAACAGACCAGTGTTGAGAAACAGTTGGAAACAAAGCGATACGCACTTTCAGTTGTGTAATGCGGCAAAGGAATTTGCACCTCCACAAAATTCGCAGAACTCTGTACATGTGTTTCGACGCCCGTATGCAACCCAGCCGGGCGGGGCTCGGCAATGACGCCGTGAGAGACACCACAGTTGAGGCAAACATGGCGGTGGGACGAAAAGTTAGTAGCTCCAAGTGATCGGCTACCGGAAAACAGCGTTAAACTCCGCCTACTGTTGGTGACATCACCAGAGCCAACTCCAATATTAAGCTCTGGTCACACACATATACCAGCTATAATCCATGCATAAACTGAATACGCCTCAGCAAATCAACAGTATACGACGACGAAAACATAGTGGCAGTAAAGAACCAGCTTCCCTCCAAAGAGAACATGTACCTGTTACGTTCTCAGTGACGGTCGACTTTAAGCAGAGACGCCATACAGTCAACAGGACGCCAACTCCAGTAACAGACGCTCACAGTTTTGGTTGAGGGCCCGGTCGGTAGTGTTATAAAATGTAATTAATCCAGTAGGACCGACCGGGACCCCAGAATTTACTAAACATATCGCCGTCATAAGTTGGTATAGTGAAATGACGACAAAGTGAATTAACGGACATTGAATCGGGAACAAAACACGTGTTCTTACGGAATCGCGGTAGTGGACAGTTTCGATACAAAAAGGGATTTGTAAAGTATAAGAACAAAGGGGTAAAGTATTAAATTGTGTGAGAGTGTGTGTGGGCAGAATGGGCTGTCTTATATAATATTTAAATATGATCCACAAATGTATATTTCAAAATGTGTTTTAGTGTTCTTGTGCTAATCATTCAAACGGCTTTTAATTAATTAAAATTATTTAGTTTACTTCAAAACAATGTGTTAGTCTAAGTTATTTCGTCATTGCCACTTCCTCATTTCTGTGGAAAAAATTCGTCTAACGAAATCGGGGGTTTTCTGAAATTTTATTACAGTCAGATCGCGGGATTTTTTATAAGGGCAAGAGTATATAAGTTTTCGATATTTTACCTTTTAGAAAAATATCGTGGCGACCTTGGGCAGTTTTCAAAAGATAAGTTTTACGGGGACCATGACGGTAAGTGAAATTCTGGCAGCGGTAAGTATTATTTTATGAAGAGTGGAATGTGTTAAATATAAGTGCAAAAAGTGAGTAACTTCACAGTGGCGACCCTGCCAGGATGTTCGTATATAAATTTTATAGGAACTAGACCTATTTTAATACACAGAAAATAGGATGTGGTAATGACGAATGTATAAAAATTTAATCGTACATAATTAAGTAGGTTAGGTTTATGTTATTGTGATTCACAATGTGTTAGGTGTGAGTAGAGAAAAAGAGTAATTTTATATGAGTGTTATACAAACGAACTTTAAAAAATGTCTATAATACAAAGTAATGAGAGTGATTTTGTTTGGGATGAGTGGGAGAATGAATTTCGAGGTGTTGTGGGTGAGATGACAAACGAGGAATGGGGTAATTTAGACAATAGATTAACACGAATGGAAGAACAGGAAGACGGAATATTCGCAGAAATTAATAAACATAGTGATATGACCAATTATACAGGTAAGATAGTTGAAGAGATAGTGGTAGAGAATAAGACAGTAAATAGGCCTAGTAATAATGATGAGAGTGTGGGGGTGGTAAACACAGGTAGAGAGACAGACCGAGTTAACAAAAATAAAGTCGGTCAGGTGACAGACAATGAGGTAAGTAACAATGAAATGAGTGAATCTGATTATAAGACACATATGATAAATATGATATTTATGATGTGCAAGGAACGTTTGGATCAACAAAACGCAATGTTAGATGACATGATTAGTGATGTCAAGGAATTCAATAATGAATTGAAAAGACAAAACGAGGAGTGGAGAAGAGATAGATATCAGGTAAAAAAGAATACAGAAGTTGAGTTAACACAGGTAAGTGGTAATAATGTCTTTGATAATAGCGAAGAAATAACTAACAAGGTAAGTTACAGTTGTAAAAATGAATTAATAAATAATAGTGATAAAATAGTTGAAAACGAGCTATTTAAGAATGATGTGGTGAAAACAAATAGTGATGATGAAGTTTGTGGTGAAGTAGAACTTAATAACAAAATGTTAGCGAGTGTTGATGAAATTGAGAGAGAGTGTGATGAAAGGTTAGGGTGTCAAAGGGCAAATTTTCCCCGTGATATAAGTGGAGTAAGGACTCCGCTAGTAGTGAATTTTGAGGACAGAGTTTCCTCCGTTAATTGTGTGGAAGACGAGGTGTCTTCAAGCAGTCCCCTAATTTTTTGTAAACCTGGAAAAGCCAGGAAGTGGTATAGTAAGTTTGTTGTGCCCTTTGCATGGAGTGATGTAGGTCAGTGGTGTTGTGACAGGTATTGTGATGAAAGTGATTATGAGAGAGAGAAAGAGTTAGAGTGGTTCAAAATAAATAGAGGTTATGTAGAGCTGATAGAGAAGATGGATATTAAGAGAGTTATGATAAATAATGTAGACATACCTTGTGTAGTAGTAGACAATGATTATATTGATGATAAATGTGTACCTGTAGGAAGAATTAGTGTACTTGTAGTGGAGGAATATGATGAGAAAATAAATTACCTGGGTGTAACAACAAATATTCACGGAGGCGGGATAAAAACAAATAATAGTGACAAGTCTTATGAAATAATAAAAGGGAAAATGAATGACATAGAGGTAATGGTTTATGATAAAAATAATAACAATAAATTGGATGTAAATAAAAATCATTTAATCTATAAATATGTAAGATACCTTTTTGACGATGGAGGCTAAAATATGAAACAGTAAGAGACAGTTAAATATTTTGTTTTAAGTTATTTGACTTGGCTGATTTGGAAATTGAGATGGGATAACTAAATGAATAAGGAAGCAGATTTGTAAATAAATGTTTAATAAGTTTATTTGTGTGTATTGTAGAATGTTAAGTAAACAATATGTGTGTAGATGATCGTTGTAATACTAATATTAATATTTGCAATTTAAACAAATAACCGAATTAATTTTGAAAACCAATTGGCTAATTTTAAATGTTTAATTAATTTAATTAAAATAATTTGAAAGGTTTTAAATGTTTTGATTAATTCAAAGATTATATAATTGAATTTTCTAATGAATTTATATGGTTTAACGAGAAGTGTAGTTGGTAATTAATTGATAAATTGTTGATTTGAAATAACTTTTTGTTAAATGTTTCAGAGGTTACTTGGAGTAGTGGTGTATGGTGTATATAGTTGTGTATGTCAGTATATGAATTATGGACTGTAAGTATAAAATTTTTATGATACAAATCAAATATAACAAAATGTACACAAATGTTTAACTTAATGGAACGAATTTTCACTTCAATAATGAAAATAACTTGAGATAATGATTTAAAGGGTAATAATAACTGAGAGATGATGGAAAACAAATATTAATAATGAATTTGAAAATTTTAAGTAATCTAATTGTAGAAAGTTATGAAGGATGATTAATGATTGATGATTGATGAAAGTGTCACATTAGAATGTTGTAAAAAAAAAAAAAAAAAAAAAAAAAAATTTCTATTAGTTATTAAGTGGCTATTGAGGGGGTGGCCTGTGCTCTCTTAGATAGCGAAATGGGTTGGGGGTAGCAGTGAGTGTTACCTCCATCGGAGGCCAAACTGGCGATAAATGTGCGGCACACCTTATCCGTGTAAAATAAAAAATTT
This sequence comes from Magicicada septendecula, assembly GCA_034769895.1. NCBI lineage: Eukaryota > Metazoa > Arthropoda > Insecta > Hemiptera > Cicadidae > Magicicada > Magicicada septendecula. Next base: position 443,609,064 of record CM068368.1, read on the forward strand.
TACACACAATACTAAATAACGTGTCGCACATAATAATATTGATAAAACAGGCAGTGAAATAAAAGTTTAGATTTCCTCGACTTTTCGGGCGGTTACTGCCTTACCAGCACTAACCGTGGTTTTGGCTAGCGGCCAGCTATGGTCATACCAAGTCCCTTGACCATAGCTGACTTGAAATTGGTATATATTTGAAATTCAATGGGGGGACATTAGAGGAAATCTCCCGGAAACTATGGAACAGCGGATGCCACTCTGTTCGAGGAGGAACAGCAGAGCCAGGTGGTAGATCCGTTTTAAGGGTGTATGATTATAGAACAAGAACATTATGATGTTCACTACTTAAAACTTAACAGCGGAAGCAGAGACACGGAGAGGTAAAAAACCTGCTCCAAAATATACAGTCTCTGTGGAAGCGAAAAGGCGAGACAGTCTTACATAATCTGAAATAGTGTGTGTGGCTGGGAGGTGACGCAAAGGAGTCACGAATTTAAAGTTTATGACGTAAAAGTTTTTGCTTATTCAAAGTTTAATTCCAATAAAACTGCTTGTGCTCTGTTCAGGTAACTAGCTGCTTAGATATTTAAAAATAAGGTGTTCATGCTATAATCTTAAGTGTATTATTTTATTGTTGTCTATTAGATAAGCATTGATAAGAATATGTAATTTTATTATGTGTGTATTTGTTTAAGCCAGTAAGTAAATCGTCTGGCAGGCTAACATAAATAACCAGAATCAGAGAAATGGGAAACAATGAGGTGAGAAGGGAGAATAAATAAAAATAAATATGTATATTCCATGTAATTTGTTCAATTTTAAGATGTATTTTCATTGTGTTAGGAGGATCAGCTGATCAGCAATAACGTCACTGGTATATTGGTTTGTAAATGTTACAAGTAATCAATGTTTAACGTATTACAGATATTTTGAAGTAAAGATAAAAAGAATATGAGAAATAAAATAACAACAATTTATGCAAATTAATAAAAGATAACTCATGGGCGATAAATGTTTTATGGGACACGTAGACCTGTCCAAATTGAATTAAAAGTTGAATGTGAAATGATAGAGATGAATATGATGTAATGTTGTTTTTGAGTTGATGTGGTGTAACAGAGTTGGTGAAGTATTAATGTTGACACAGTGGTAATGGAGAATAATTGTAGAGTTCTGAATGATATATTTATGTTTATAATTAATGAGGTTATTTTGTGTATTTGTAGTAAGGTAATGAGATTGAGATTTTTGGGGATGGCAATTTTGTATTAGAGGGTAGTGTAATGTAGGAGTCCGCAACAAGGGTTGGGACGGGATAGGGATAGATTTTAGTGGGGAAGGGGCCGCCTTAGGTAGAATCCGGGCCGCCAAATAAGGGAATTGAGTTTTTTGGGGGCGGGGAAACACGTATCCTATATACAAAGGGTTAGAGAGTATTTTATAATGGGAGAAGGCGGCGAATTGTGTTAAATGATAAGTTGGGATTTAGAGTGTCTTGATTAGTAGATATTTTGGTAGAGATGGGTGTCATGGGAGTTGAAGTCGATTAATATTAGAGTCAGAGGGAGAAAGTTTATATATGTATAGAAATCTAATACAGAAAAACGAGAATAAATAATTTACATCACCCACAGTAGATGAACGTAAGATTGTTGAATAAAGAGAGATGTATGATAAAGATATAAAATTTTTATTTTTTCGAAACCAGTGACAGAATTTTAATAGAATTGAAAATAATGTAAAGCCAAGAATTGTTTATTTTAACTAATTTAAATGCCAATTTGATTATTATTTATATTAATATTTTGTAATTTTAAATATGTTATGTTACTATGTTAGTATTTCAAGGTAGGGTATTACAGATGTTCAGTGTATTTTCAGAAATCATATATAACATATGTAGGTCAAGGGATCTGGACTTGACCTAATTACGATCAGCTGATGAGGTCATACACCTACTAAGCTTGTATAGTAGGAAGCTAATTTTAATTTGTTTGTTTAATTAATTCAAACTAATATTTGAATAATTTTAATAAATATGTTATTTAATAAATAAATTTAATAAAATCTTTTAATGAATAAATTTAAATTTTTTGAATTTTAAAATTTTGAAAATTTTTAATTTTTTTTGAGAAAAAAAAAAACCTTGATTTTCGCCTGCCAGCGAATGACTATTTTAGATAATGATTTTTTTTATGTGTGCATTAACCATGTTTCTTTTATTGTATCGCATTATATTGGTAGACTATAAGTGGTTCTCCTGTTAGAGTAAGGATGTGTTTAGATTAGTAGAAATGTCTAGGTTAAGTCATGTGAAACAAAAATTTAGAAAAAGAGGAAGAGAATTTTTTGATAAAAGATAATTTTTTGACTTTTGAATTTTTTGTTAAATTTTTAATAAATCTTAAAAGCAATTTTTTACTTTTAATGTGTTATGGTAACATTAATGTTAGTGTGTGTGAGCCCAGTATCTGCTAAAGGCAGCCCAGCTTGCAAAAAGGGGAAACATATCGGCAGAGGAGCTGGGATAATTTTAGCCAGGGATTGAGGATTTTTGGGGGTAGCATGTTAGAAGGCGAGGCGCGCTGTAGTGCGAGTCTGTTCGATTTCTCGGTGTTGGGATCTCTTACAGAGAAGTCCAGTGATCTCGTTCAGATGAGTCCATGGTCGCTGAGCCAGGGGGGTCGTGTACCCATGAGATTAAGAACAAGGGGGTTGTTGGCACCAGTTCCTCTCCGGTCCTCTTCGGGGTTATCGATGAGATTTCTTCTGTTATGAACAGCAGAATTCTCATCGAGGGGGTATTGTAGCGGGTCAATTTTTGGGTGTTTTTATTTTAACCGTTTGGGGCATTTATATATTTTTATTCATTTCATTTTCGGTCGGGATCCTTGTAAAATATTACGAAATAAATGTATTATTGTGCAACGTATTTGTCTGTGTAACAGACCAGTGTTGAGAAACAGTTGGAAACAAAGCGATACGCACTTTCAGTTGTGTAATGCGGCAAAGGAATTTGCACCTCCACAAAATTCGCAGAACTCTGTACATGTGTTTCGACGCCCGTATGCAACCCAGCCGGGCGGGGCTCGGCAATGACGCCGTGAGAGACACCACAGTTGAGGCAAACATGGCGCTGGGACGAAAAGTTAGTAGCTCCAAGTGATCGGCTACCGGAAAACAGCGTTAAACTCCGCCTACTGTTGGTGACATCACCAGAGCCAACTCCAATATTAAGCTCTGGTCACACACATATACCAGCTATAATCCATGCATAAACTGAATACGCCTCAGCAAATCAACAGTATACGACGACGAAAACATAGTGGCAGTAAAGAACCAGCTTCCCTCCAAAGAGAACATGTACCTGTTACGTTCTCAGTGACGGTCGACTTTAAGCAGAGACGCCATACAGTCAACAGGACGCCAACTCCAGTAACAGACGCTCACAGTTTTGGTTGAGGGCCCGGTCGGTAGTGTTATAAAATGTAATTAATCCAGTAGGACCGACCGGGACCCCAGAATTTACTAAACATATCGCCATCATAAGTTGGTATAGTGAAATGACGACAAAGTGAATTAACGGACATTGAATCGGGAACAAAACACGTGTTCTTACGGAATCGCGGTAGTGGACAGTTTCGATACAAAAAGGGATTTGTAAAGTATAAGAACAAAGGGGTAAAGTATTAAATTGTGTGAGAGTGTGTGTGGGCAGAATGGGCTGTCTTATATAATATTTAAATATGATCCACAAATGTATATTTCAAAATGTGTTTTAGTGTTCTTGTGCTAATCATTCAAACGGCTTTTAATTAATTAAAATTATTTAGTTTACTTCAAAACAATGTGTTAGTCTAAGTTATTTCGTCATTGCCACTTCCTCATTTCTGTGGAAAAAATTCGTCTAACGAAATCGGGGGTTTTCTGAAATTTTATTACAGTCAGATCGCGGGATTTTTTATAAGGGCAAGAGTATATAAGTTTTCGATATTTTACCTTTTAGAAAAATATCGTGGCGACCTTGGGCAGTTTTCAAAAGATAAGTTTTACGGGGACCATGACGGTAAGTGAAATTCTGGCAGCGGTAAGTATTATTTTATGAAGAGTGGAATGTGTTAAATATAAGTGCAAAAAGTGAGTAACTTCACAATGTGAATAAAAATTTAAATTTTAATAAGTTTGAATACTTTACCAGGTAAGACATAAAACTTTCACTGTATTGTCTCATGTAACGGGACAAACTGTTGGGATTTATTTTATTCTTTAATAATTGTAAAAAGTAGTAGCAACTCAAGCTGAACAACATTTTGCCATTTTGCTCACAAACGCTAGACATTTTTGAACACCTTGCAGTCAGTGCGGTACCAAGCCGTACGTGTCGCACAAAAGCAATTAAAGAATCTGGGAATGCAAATGAGCGGAAATGGTGCGTATGAGCGCACGTGTGTGTCGCCTTTTGCGACGTAAAATTCGACATGTGCTCAGAGGACGAGAAAGGTTATAGGAAAAAATATATAACCTCGAACCCAAAATGCACTATGCAGTGAAGGCGAGACCTTTTCCGCTAATAGAATGAACCAATAAAATCTACAATGAGACCTGCTTCCTGTGGTGAAACAAGGCAGGTGACCGCCGAGAAACGCTGTTAGCCATTTTTGAGACGCGGCAGTCGACTGAGGTCCTTCGAACCGCGTGGTTCTCTATATCAGTGCTCGAGCAAAATTTTAATGTCGGCCGACAAATAAAAAGTGAATGTACATAAGACAGAAATAACAAATGTGAAAAAAAATAATTTACATCAAAGAGCTAAACAGCGATTTTCGGACCTAAAGTGAACCAAATTTAATCAATGCCACATCTTTTGGACGCAACCAGTGAACAAAAATGTAATAAGAGTGACAAGTTGTCTGCAGGGACGCCGCCAGTCAAGTAACAGAAAAAACTTAAACCAATCAATATATTTAAATTCATAAAAGCGCTAAATTTAAATAAAGGGGTTTAAAAGATATGAGTGTGTGTGAGCAAAATGCTGGTTTGCTTTTAATTAAAAAATTTAATAAATAAGTTAATTTAATTACAAGAAATAAGAGATAAGGTTGTTATTTTAATCAGATAGGGTCGTCACCTCAATATTTAATTGTACGTAAGTGAAATGTTAGCGAATAGAGAAGGAGAAGACATGTTTTTAATTGATTCATAAAAAAGGGAATGGTAAAAAAGAATGTTAGATGAAAATACAATAAAGTAGTGTTTTATATGAATTATAACTATGTACTTGTTTATTTGCATTGACCTATTTTTCTCTGCTGAGTACACTAGACGACATCTTGGTTAACTTCTACGTCCGAACAAGGAAAAGTAACTCAAATTTAAATACTTTAATCATTTAATTGCAGAGTACTACTGCACTCAGACAATTTAGAAATGTGCTGATGAGCCAAAACATGCAACACAGCAATACGTTAAATAACTGTGTCCACACAAAAACAATAAAATTATACTTGTACAGACAAGTTGTAAAATATCTGTCAAATTATTATTCTGTTTCAGTGTTGAGCTGATTTCACATTATACTGAGTAATTAACACAGAAAAAAATATTACTATATTGGATGTTTCTGCATATATTCAAGTTTCATTATGGGCAAGTTTTTCTCCATAAAAAAAAACAATATTTTAAAAATTAAAACTCGGAAAGAATTATACGCAACTTTACCAGATTGTGACAGATTGGTAGTTACGCCATTGATTTATAGTAATTCACAACATGCATTTTTATTTTTTCCTATGTTTTAACTGGATGTAGAATGAATATCTACTCAATTATAAAAGTATATTGTCACAATAACTGCAACAGCGATTATTTACAAAACATGTTACAATAAGAATCAATCCATACAATTAACCACAAAAATTAATTCAAATTCAATATAATACAGATATTATATGTATTACATTACATCTTAATCATTATGAAATTATTTCAATAGATCCTTCTAAAAAGAGTTTGCATGTATATACATGTAAATACATGCTGTTATCATACCTTTACATTATTTTACCTTTTTTTGGTGACTGGAACAACATATATATGCGTACATTACCATCATGTTACAATAAAAATTCATATTCTTGTTATTGCTAGATTTAAATCATGATCTAACTTCAGACTTGACAACCTTAGCAACTGGCAAGATTCAGAAAGTAGGTAATTCATGTTTTTTTTAATGTGACATTTCTTTTGCCGCACTCTTGATACACACATGTACATTGTTTATTTTCAGTTTGCTCACAATATCCAAAAGTACAAAATGAATACAAATACTAGAAAGCAACCAGCTGCAGCCTTGACATACACTGACTTCATATGGAGATACGTTGCATCTTTTTTGTACTTCTGAGACAGTATAGACAGATTTTGTGCTTTGGTATCCAGTTCTGTAAGAAGTAAAACATGTTTAACTTATCAATGTAAATGCAGACTAATTATGACATTATCTATGAAATACATCGAACATCATTATAGACGATAGCTGTAATACAGTGATTCTTAAACGACGGCACATAACTCTCATGTCCATAGTTTGGTTGCAAGTTTGTGCACGCGTGTGCGTGCACACACACACACACACACACACCGCCACCACCACCAACACACAATGGGGCCACCGGTTATTAGGGCCAGGTGCTTTATTGGGCCAATATTTAAAAAAAAAAACAAAAAACAGGGTTACACATAAAATTCTGCTGAAGAAGTTGCAAGGTAACAAATGGGGAGCAAACCCTAGAGTACTTACAACTACTCATGCCCTTTGTTTTTTGGCAATGGAATACACCAGCCCAGTGTGGTGCAGTTCTAGCAACGCATGGAAAATGAGACATAAGCCTGAATGAAACTTGTAGAATTATAACAGGCTGTTTGCAATGTACACCTACAGAGGCTCTTTATATAGGCAGCTGGTCTAGGAATGTCTAACAGTTGCATAATATAAATACAGTACAGTGAGAAATTTAAGCTAGTTTTTTAATAAGAGATGCCTCATTTCCAGGGTACAATGGCCAACTGAAAGAATAAAATCTAGTAAAAGCTGCCTTTGAGTTATAGATATCGAACCTCCAGAGTTACCAATTAAAACAAGATCTACCTAATGGTTTACCGCTACAGTGGAATGGGGGTCTGAAAGACATAAATGTGTGTACTGGAAGCTTCAAGACACCAAGCACCTACTAGTCTGCCCAAATAGTCAACCATTTGTACTAGATAACATGTGGAATGCAAGCAAGACATTATTGACACTGCCAGTTTTTGGGCCTAGAAGTTGTAAATATGTCCAGATATGGAAAAAAGGTAAATCTGAATACACATGGGGTTTTATGGATACAAGGTAAGTTATAAATTTTTCTGTACTTTTGTAATTCGTTCTAGTTGTTTTGAGACTCACCAGAGGTTATAATTGTAGTTGTCAGTTGATATTTTTGGGGGTAATAATGTGGTCTCTAAAATTTATGTTTTTCTTGTATTACATTTATCAGATGTTTATTACACTCGAGTCATTACGGATTTTGTACAATAATACTTTTTTTTTGCTTTCATGCTGTGTTTGAGCCAGTCATTTTGGGGTCCTTTTGTGTTGGGGTGTTAAATGCCTCTTATGTTTGATTTTCTTAAATTTGTGCAGATGCATGTGATTACCCTGCTAAAGTTATTTTCTCACTTTTGTTGCCTAATTAATTTTTTCAGACACCAGGTTGTTTTTGTGTAATTATAATCTGATCTGCTAAAGTTCTGAGCAGTACCTAACCTGTTGGTATTTTTTGCCACATATTACACATAAGCATTTTGATTTTAACAGCACCTTTATTAGACGGTATTAATCATCTTGAATTGTGACTTTTCATAAATTATTTCTATGCGTCTACTTATACATTAATCTGTTTAATATAACAATTTAAACTGAATTTCGCTAATTTTATGTACCTCTTTTATTTTATTAGTTTTTAATTAGGTATTTAATAGTTATTTGCTGAGTCTGTGTGTGTTTGCATTATTTATTAATACCTCTGTATTGTTATTTACTTGGTGTTGTTTAAAGTCGGTATTGTTTTCCTAAGTTTTTTTGCATTTATCTTGTAGAAGAATTCGTGGTTTGTGATTAGTTGAAAATTATATATTATTTGCCTTTACATAGAATTTCATTTTATGATTTTTTTGTGTTAATGTTTGCTCATATGATTGAGCTGTTGTATTTTGAATTTTATTTTGCTATTTGCAGATTTTCCCTTGCAATTATTTTGTCTTTAAGATTTTGTATGCTGTTGTTTGCTTTTCTATAACTTGTATTTTAAATTTGTATTTGCTATTTCACAAATTCCATTTTGCTATTTGAATTTTACATTTTTATTTTTAATTTATAAAAAAAAAATGTTTCTTTTTGTGGCTTTTTTTGTTAGAGCTTCCTCTGAATCACTATTGCCATCTCCGATTTGTCTCTTTGCTTTTTGGCTTCCTATTGGGTTCTTTGTGTTTGGGCACAATGGCTACATCCAATAGACTGTCATCATTAGATGCTACATCCCTTTAAACCCATTATTAGGCACTATGTATCTCCAAACCCTGGTGTTGAGATCATAATCATTCACACATTCACTGCTGATTTCACAAATTCATGCCATGATGAAAAAATGTAACAGTCAGATGGCTCATTTTCGTGACGTGGTCAGAGGGACTTGTCATGCGCATGACTTGAAAACCTGTCATACGTTAGAGCCTAATTAACACTGTCAGCGTGAGTTCAGCATCAGTGCAAGGTGGTTCTTGCATCAACAGTTTAGGTGTGTTGTAATGTGTTACATAAGCATAAGCATACTTTGTTTCTTAAATTTCTTTTGTTTGCAGGCATGACCTTCCATAGTGTTTTTATTAATTTTACTGTGCCTTTTTCGTTATGGTTTCTTTTCTTATTAGGGGGGAAGATCATACAAAAAGTTGTCCTTTATCTTTTAGAAAACCTAACTGATTACGGTCATGGTCATGCCGTTTACATGGACAACTATTATAATAGCTTCAGTCTCACATCCAAATTAATGTCTAAAGCGACTTATTGCACTGGCACATTTAATGCTGACTGTAACTGTGGCACAACATGTTGACAGACTTGTGGTTGGTAAGTGAGAAGATAAGAGAATGAGGAGACTGCGAAATCGTCTGAAGAAGGCCTAGGCCCACAAAGGGCTGTCGAGCCTATGATGATTATTATATATACTCCGAATTCAAAAATGACATCTTTTGTAAACAGACATAATAAAGAACAATTGAAACCACCTGCATTAGCAAAATATAATGCATTTATAAAGGGTGTGGATTATAGGGATCAGATGCTTTCGTACTACTCAAGTGAACATAAAACACAGAGGTATTAAGTGAAAATTTTTTTGGAGGTATAAAAAGATTTTTATACATATTCTTCACATGCTTCTTATTAACAGCCTCATACTTTACAATATGAATAACAATAATGTAGGATGGAAAATGACACTCTTATAATTTTCAGCTGGCAGTGACTGAATGACTTCTTCCACAGAAAGAAACCCCAAGGGTCAACCCAAACACCACGCCCCAGTACAGAGCACTGCATTTCAAAAAACAAAGAATGCTACTTTAAAAACATAAGGAAAAGAAAGAAAAGAATGCCACAAAAAAACAAAAACTAGCAGCTCACAATTTTTGTGTGGCACTTGTCCAGGCAAACCAGGGCTTGTGCCCTGGCATATTTTTTAACAATTTTCATCTAAATAAGTAAACATTCATTTGAAATGGTTGGTCATGGCGTAAATAGTTTTTTATTACTGTTTTTTAATAACAAACTTAAACTTTAACTTCTTTAAAATAACAAACTTTAATGCTGTTTTTAAATAACATAGTGCATAAATTATAGACAAAAAGACACTGCACAGTGTTGCAGTTATTCGGCATCCCTGCCGAATGCAGCAAGAGTTAACATTAATTTAAATAAAAATAAGTTTAAATAGTAGCGCGACAGATAATTATCCGTGCATTGGTCAGTCCTTCCCTGACGTCACGTCCCCTTCCTTTCTAACGAACTCGTTTCGCCGTTCACCCGGCGAGCTGATTTCAGTCGACCACCTGACCGGACCGTGAGCAGAGTCACCAGCGGTTGCCTCAATGGGTACTTTTCGTTGGCAGCCGCGTCTACCAAAGTAATTATGAATTCTTGGCCACCATAAGTCAATGCTAGTGACAAATTATATTCGTCAGTCATGCTTGTAAAATAAAAGCATGTATTTTATGTAAAACACTGTAACTCGTTGTAAGCAACCATGATGTAACTTGTCTGTAGCAGTTAGCCTCTTGAGTTAAACTATTTTCACGCAGTCACTTATTATAGAATTGAAGCTGTGATTTTGTAATTGTTGTAACTATGATCTTGTAAATTGTGATCATGCATTGAGAGTGAGTGTGCGCGTGCAGTAACTGTTAGCATGTACTAAAGATTCTGGAACTTTTAGCATAAAGCTTGGTTCCACGACCGGGTCCACGTATACCAGAGACTTTTGACTTGCTCCAGTATTTCTCCGGCCGACGATTGAGAACATACATGACAGCACTCCATGGGACCAGCAGAGAAACACGTGCCTACAACGGGTTCGCGCACGGCATGACCGGCGACAGCAGGCTGCGAGAGAACACATCTCTGATTTCCAAGTAACATTATTAATAATTAATTACCATGCAGCAGGAGCTTCCAGTCTGCCAGATTGCTAATTGAAAAGAAAATGAACTAAATTCCTTACTTTGTGCGATGCAAACTTATATCTTTTACAAGAACTTTGTAATATACGAAGGTGTTAAAATTTCATGAACAGATTATAGCTTGTGCGCTATGCGCAACAATATTGTAAACTAGTATTGATTTATGCAGTTATTGATTTATGTAGTTATGGATTTATACAGCAATTGGTTTATTCAGTAATTGATTTTTTAGTAATCGATTTGTCCAGTATTTAATTTATTTATTCAGTAATTGATTTTTGCTCCGCTGGCTGACTCATAATTTATAAAAGTAAGGGCTGATTTTCGTTGTGTAACAAATAAATTCACGTTGACCTGCTCACTAGTTAGTGGTACTGACTGTTTTCTAACGCACCGCCCTCCCTTTGTATTTAAGTTAGATATTACGATTATTTTAAATGTATTTTGTGTTACGATTGTTTGGGCCCAGTGTAACATAATGTAACAACAGTGTGGATGTTATGAATCCATGGTATGTAATCCATGATAGAATTCTGGTAAAAATATCTTGGAACACGATTTTGATTATACACTCTATGGATAATCAACATAAGGTAAGTTATTTTACAAAAAAAGAAAAATTAGTTTTCTGGCATGTATCCATATGTAGCATAACATAGTACATACTTTAAAAACATAAGGAAAAGAAAGAAAATAATGCCACAAAAGAAAGAATGTATATTTAACTAGCAGTGAATGGGTTGGAGGGTACATAGCCAGTTGAAATTAATGGAGTGAAATTTTTGTCTGAAGAACTTCAGAGCTTGTATCTGCTAAGGCATCCTTTGAAACATACTTTTAACACACAGAGTCTGCCTGAGGGTCTGTGTATTCTAGGCCACATCTACTAAAATTCTGTCTGCAATTGTGGTTCGTTCTCCTGAACTGCAACAGTTAACTCTATATACTTTTGGTGGTCATTTGCCAACATGGCCAGAATTCTGTTCAAACTTAAAACTGAAATGTCACCTAATCAAAAACTGTATTTGCTGTCTCACATTAAGGGAGCAGCATATACAAAAATTTCATCACTGTCAATGAACAACATGTTACGTAATGTGGAAAAAGTGTTACATAATACAGAATGTTCTATAAGTATCTCTAATATTCCAGTTGTAATGTGTGTGTGCATACATAATGCTGCTACTTTATGGTGAAAGACAGTTATGCGTCAACTATCGAGTCTATACCGGACCATAACGGTACGCGCAGTGTGTTCAAGGACACTGTTTCTAGTGGATTCTTGAGAGCGCCCGTTTGTTCAACAAAGCGACAGATTATTCTGGCAATCAGCGGGGTATAAATACAGCCAATCAGCGACGGTCAAGTTAGTTATTGTCGGAAGATTACACAGTGAGTTTGAGTGGCGATATACACAGTGCAGTTTGAAGCATTGTGGCGAATTATTATGTGTTTTATAATTGTGCGAGACAATTGTGTTTTATATCAGTTAACATTAGTATTGTGTGTGAACAATTTATATTTGGTTTGTTGTAAGAGACTGTCTTGTTAATTACAAACTGTTTAATTGTGATAATTAAAGCTGGTGATTAGTGACATAATTGGTGTCTTGTATTTTGTTTTCCACTGTACTATACGACGATCAGCAGACTGTCGTAACAGTGGGTCAGAAGTGTGACAGGACCGTTAACAGTGGAAACAGTGGACACTTTGTACAAGATGAGTGCAATTCGTAATTAATCGGAAAACAATGGATGCCAGTCAGATGATGGAAAATTTCCAGGCGCTGCTGAGACAGACAGAGGAACGACGACGACAAGAGGCAGAATAAGCAGAGAAAAGACGCTGACAGGAGGTGGAAGAAGCAGAGACAAGACGCTGAAAAGAGGTGGAAGAAGCAGAGAAAAGATGCAAACAGGAGGCGGAAGAAGCAGATAAATGACATAATGAAAAACGTAAGCAGGAGGCAGAGGAACAGAAGCATAAAACAGAAGGATTCAAAGCAATAATACAGGAGCAGAAACAGATGCAAGAACATCTTACTGCAGAACTGGGTCTCCTACGAGGTGAGCAAAAAAGTCACTAAAATATCGGAGGTACAAGATTCAATGACATTAAAAATAGCTGAAGTAGAAAAATCTGTCTCGAGTGTTGAAGAATCGATGTCTACAAAAATATCTGCCATTGAAGAATCGATGTCTACAAAAATATCTGTCATAGAAGAATCCATGTCAAATAAAATATCTGGAGTAGAAAACTCAATGGCAAACATAAGAGAACAAATTAAAAGTGAAATTAAACAGTTCATGAAGATTGTTACAACACAAAAAGCCGTCCCAATACCAGGGAAAAAACTACAATGAATCAACTATATTAAATGAATGAAAAATAAAATGACTATGACGAGACAAATGACTATGACCCAACCCAAGTGACTGACCCAATAAAAGAATATAAAATGAGAAGGTATAAAAAGACACAAACAAATAATAAAGAAAAGAAAACGAGAAACATTGAACTCAAATGATGATGAAAAAGACTCAAACAAATAATAAATATAAATGATAAATATTAAAATCAAATAAAGTAATATCAACTAAAGTACACTAACCAAAGAAATAGATATGAAATGTATTGAATAACTCTATAATGATAAGTGAATCAGAACATGAAATTTGTTAACAGTATAATTAATAATTGTGAATAGAACAATAAAAAACCCAGAAGTGAGAGATAAATGGGGAGTGAAGGTGATTGAGTAAAGAGAAATTAATATTAGGGAATACCCACTAGTAACACTCAAGTACAATAAAAAAGTGCAAAGTGCCAGTGTAAACCCAAAATAAATAGGAAACCCAACAGATAGGTATAGACACCTAAAACCAGTGATTAACACTAAAGTTTAATGGTGAAAAATACCAAAGAATAAGAATATTATTATTAGAATTACAAGTGATTGTAGAGTAGGAATACAGTGGTATTCAGGGTAAAAATCCCATAATGATTAAAAATATTAGTGTTACAATGGTTAGGTAGAGAAAAAATATATAGTAAAGTTTAGAAGAAAAATAAACTAAAGAATATAAGTGCAAAATAAGTAAAACATCCTATGTTCAAAGGGATAATTAGTAAGATAAAATAAATGGTGTTATAATGTTAGTCACCAAAATAATTAAGAATAAACTAAATATAAACAAGATTAGCATAGTAACTGTTAAAAGATTTGTTCAATTAAGTTAATGAGAAGGAATATGGCTGAAAAAAGTATACAGACCATAAACCTAAATTTTGTGTTATTTTTTATAAGTAATATTAAATGATAGACAAGTTATAAACAATGGCAATATAGATAAGTAAGATAAATTCTTACAAACATAATAATACAGGAAAAGAAATTAGAGAATAATAGACAGGCCATGATTTTGTAAAGTAATAAAAACATACAATTATAATAAAACAGCCCAAATCAATTCAAAAAGTAAACAAGTCATAAGTGACACCAAGCAACACATATGTAAATGTAAAATAATCTTTAATTTGTGTAAAATAAGAAGATATAGCCAATTACTACTTAGGCCTAGAAAATGCCTAACTGTATAAATCCAAAATCAACAAATTATAAGAAATTAACTATTGTATTAGAAAATCCAGGGCAAGTAACTAGTTAAATACAATTAGTGAATCATATTAAGATGTAAAAGTTAAATTAAAAACATAAAATAAGAAAGAAATGTAATTACATAATATTAACATTATTGTCAATACTTTAATACATAAACAAACCAGCTTTGTGGGATGTCAAAATGATCTTTGAAAGAAAAATAAACAGTTGTGATAATATCTCGTACATATATAAGAAGACAGAAGAATAATAGTAATCAAAAGGTATTTAGTCATTCTGAATTAAAATTCAAATATCATAACAATAGATACAAATGTATACAGCCAATGAGAAGACAGACAGTTGCCATAACAACCGAACGTTATTTATTATTATTCCGTTAAAAATTGTTAGTTCATTATTGACGCTCAAGACCTATAGAAGCCAAACCATAGTCGACTCAATTTTAATTTAAAACAGTCCAAAATCAATCAAAATTTAATCAAATGAAGACGCAAGAAGTCTGATGAAGAACTAGTCCATTCAACCGAGACCACAGACCAGATTTTTAAATTCTAAATTAATTATTTAAACCACCTTATCCGAAAAAGAAGCCAGGCGTACTCAAATTCATAAATGATGGAAGATTGATGATGAAAAGGACCCAACCTATTTCGAACTGAGTAACTCTTCACCCTAATTCAACAGATTTGATAAGTATTGCTGAATTACCCGAATTTATGGAATATATTCTTATTAACTTTTTCTCACAACACAATTAACTCTCACTACGAACTGATAATCAAATTTCTTTCAAGGATTAATTAAACATAAAAAACTAAACTTGTATGAAACCAGAAAACAACCTGGGTATAAATTACGAACTCTTAACACACTTTTTAACACTTCAGGAACGAATTGTAATTAAATCTAATAGTATATAAGTACCATCAATGTAAGGTAGTGTACTTTATTATAATCATATTAATATTTTTTCGTAACCAAAAGAACTCAGATTTAACGAACGATAGAAAACAAACATTTGTCGGCGCCATGTCGAAGTAGTATCGTTCTAAATCAGTTTTCGCCAACCTGAGAATAATTGTATTTTTATTGCCGGAGCAACTTTGTTTAATAACCATATATAATTTTGTATTTTATTGAATAACAGATAATTTTAAGTTAATAAACTAGTACAGAGTTGTAACCACCGTTCTTTATTTCATGGTAAATTGCATTATAAGATTTGTGTACTTTAGCGACGAGCAAAATTGACAGCAAGCGTTAGACGTCGGCAACACGGCGAACTACTAGTGAGATTCATAAGCCCGCCCATTGCAAGGGTAATTCGAATCAGCCCATATCATCTAGAACGACCACTCGATTTTCATATTTTTTAATTGTTTTTGTTTAAACAATTTGGCGCCACCCGGGAATTACAATTACATTGTTACTGTCTACTCTTTGACCTTTTGTTTATTACTAATAATAAAGTATATTTACTTACCGCCTGTTCAATGCCACATCTGGTTTGAGCACATGGCTTGTAAACAACATGAATTTCATCTCTAAGGGCCAGGATTTTTTTCTCAGCGAGATTCAGAGACAGTAAAGGTTTTCGAAATAATGACGCTAATAACGTTTGTGTTGACATATAACTTTGTTTAATGCTCTGCCTTTGCATTACTTACACTTACAAAAGAAAACAAAGATGGCAGCTACGTACTTCCGCCCAGTAATTATTCATTAATTTTCATGATTTGATTGTGTACTTAATTTGTTACAAAACATTTCAAATAGACTGCAGTTCACTCTGTGACAGTACGTAAATCAATATAGGAAAATATTGGTAATAACGAGAATGTCAGCTTAACTGACATTGAAAACGAAAGCCAAATGAATATTGAATTAAGTGGGACTGAGTCGAAAATTATGGATGAAGGAATTCATTCAACGCCAGTCTAAAGTAAAAAATCTGATACAGATGAGATGTTAACACGTTTATATAGCATGATGTGTAGCATGAATAATAAGTTCGATGAACAACAAAGTGATTCCAATGTTAAATATGATACTTTAAATGCCAAATTTGATGAAATGAAAAATGAAGTTAAAAAACGAAATGATAATTTTGATAAACAATTTGACGAAGTGAATAAAAGGTTAGATGAGAGATTAAGTCAAATAAGGAATAAGAAGGTAAGTAGCAGTGAAAATAGGACGAAAAATAAGGAAGAAAGAATTAATAACAAGGGGAGTAATAATGATGATTTGAATAATGAGCTTACAAGTGATAACAATGATAATAGAAGTAAAAATATGGTGTTAGAAAATAATTGTGTGGATTTTGATAGTGATAATGAAATTTTAGAGAGTAGAATATAATGTTGGAATGTTAGTATGTGTTGATGAGAGAGAGAGAAAGTGGAGAAAGAATATACAGGTAGAGGGACTGCAAGGGGTAAATTTTTCCCTTAATGTTGTAGTTGGGGGTGAAGTAAAGGCTTCACATGTGTTTAGGAAGGACGAGAGTTCCTTCAGTATATATTTGGAAGATGATAGGTCTGCAAATAAAGTTCCCTGGATTTTTTGTGCACTTCATAGGTGGTGCAGTAATTATGAGTTAGTGTTCCCTGCATATATTGAAAGAGAGAGTGTAACTTGGTGTTACTGTGAGAGATATTTTGAGAGAAAGAGAGAAATAGAGATTTTTAAAGTAAATAGAAATTATGAAGAGTTTGTAGAAAGGTTAGGTGGAGATAGAAGTAATAATAATAACAAGTACTTACCTTATAGTGAAACTGAGATAGCAGTAGATGACGTTAAAGATGATAATATGACTTACCCGATTATGACAAATTACACTAAGGGCGACAGGACCATACCCTATGATGACATGTTACATGATGAAATAATATGGGATAAGCCTATTAATTCAAACGACATTGTGGAAAGATATAAAAATTTAAATAAGTATTATATTGATAATAATATCATATATTTAATAAAAAATGATGTATGTAGACCTAAGATTCGACTGTTGTTCGATGATGGAGGATAAATTGTTTTATGGTGTATGAACATTTAATTATGTGACTAGTGTGGTTTTGAGATGGATTGTTTTATGAACTGATTTTTGGTCAACAATAACAAATAATAAGTTGGATTGTATATTTTTTTGTGTATTAATGTCAATGTATTTGTGTATTCTTGATGTTGTATATTACATGTATTTTTATGTAAACCATGTATGTAACAGGAAGTTATAGTTTAATTGATTTAATAATAACAATTAACATTTTTTGACTAAATAAGTGATGAAAGTAATGATGAAATTTTAAATAATTGAATTAAATAATTGAAGATTAATTACTTAATTAATGTTGTACTTAAATAATGAATTTAAATGGTTTTATGAGATTTAGATTATCTAAAGAATGGTAAACAATTAACATAAATATGTTTGGATAGAGGGATGTATTGTTATTATGAGGAGATAAGTGATGAATTTTCAGGGATCATGTTAAGGTGAAATGTTGTAAAAGGGTTTGGGTGATAATGATAAATAAGGCATGTGAGTTAATCAGAGTTAATTTTAATGGGAGTTAGGGAGAATAAGAAGTTGAAATACCAGTAATACACAAAGAGAGTATTAGATATTTTAGGGACACAGTGGTTAGTGATTATACGTAGAGAAGGTGAGTAATATATAATTAAAGAGTAAATAGTTGATGGTGATATTTTGTAGTAAGAAGGCGTTGTGGCAAGTGATAGAGTAGTTTAAGGGAGTGTTTGCCTATATTCCAGGAAGGGCAAAGGGTTAGGAATGTATATGGCCAGGTTGGGAACACACATCCTCGTACAAAGAGGAGAATAAATTGAGGTAAGTGGAATTAGTGAAGGGTGAAAGGGGTTATAATTGAGAGATTGGTGTCATAATATGTAAATCTGGTTGTTAGTAGGAAGAAAGGGAGTAAGATTATAAATATTAATGCCATTTCGATAGGTCAAATCATAGTGAATACAGGAGTCACCCAGACTAATCAATGATCAAAATGTGAAGGGTTAAGTAGAAAATTCGTAACAGAAAGGTAATAAGAAATGAAATATAATGTAACATGAATGTTAATAATAAATTTGAATTGTATAGAATTAAATGATACAATAATGAGTAATTAAAAGTTGATATAAAAGAGTTAATAGAAAATTCAAGTAACAATGTTTATAAATTTCTATATAAATTATTTAAAGGTGAATGGTTTGTTTAATGTAAATGTAGCAATGTTAATGATCAAGGTTAATGTTTATTTGTTTATTATGTTATGTTATATTACTATGCAAGATTAAAGGGTGATTTTGGGGGTTGTTTGGTGTTATTAAAAGTATAAATCAATGATGGAATGTAGAGACTGCAAGTAGAAGGACATTAAGTTTAGATTTAGGTAGGCTATTGCAGTGATGGCATGTACCATTGTAGATAGTGTTATGGGTTGATGAGTAACGCACAACTACGTTGCCATCATCGGAGGCCGATATCGGCGTATACACACTGCACAACCACATATATAATTTTACTATATGTTAATTGATACCGTGCAGTGTTAGTATTGACTGAGTAAAAAACATGCTAATGAAGATGATTTCCCCGCCTTTTTGGGCGATTACTGTCTTACCAGCACTAATCGTGGTTTTGGACGACAGCCAGCTGTGGGCAGCAATTGTAAAACTGACCATGGTTGGTTGTCCTTGAAATTGGTGAACTTTGAAATTAACGGGGAGCCACTTAGGGGAAATCCCCGGAACTATGGAACAGCGGCTATCACCTTGTTCGAGTAGGAACAGTCAAACAGGTGATAGACCTGTCTCTAAGGTTATAAATATAAACTTCAGATAGTATGATATCTGACCCTTTTCAAATTGTAAAGCTGAAGCAAGGACAAGGAGATGCCAAAATTCCTCCTCCAATTCCGTCCTTGTGGAAGCAACTGGACGCTACAGTCCAGGGGGGTAATAGTGTGTGTGGTTAGGGGGTTGCTACAGGGGTAGCAACGTAACAAATATTAAGCAGTAAAGAAATAATGTTGATATTGGTGTTGAATATAAAAAATAATTATGATTCTGTGGTAAAGAAATGTTAATCAGAAAATGATAAATAAAGTTTAAATAGTTAGAGTGTGCCTTAAATGAGTTGTGTTTTGAATTCTAGATGATAGGGAGATAGATTATTATTGTTGCTTTTGAAAAAATTAAGGAATTAGATTACGTGTTGATGCTTAGTATAAGAATATATTTTCTTGTGGTGAAGAGAGTAAAGTAATATTGACTGGAGTCAGAAGGCTTTGATAAATATAGGAATGTTAAAAAGGGGAGTGGATTTTCTATCCTAAATCTTGTTTGCTTTGTTATTTAAAATTTAAGAGCTAAGAAAACCAATGCCTCTAAACATAAACCAATGCAGCTAAAGGGAGACATATCAGTTGTGGATTATACCAGGCCACTATTTAAAATTTTGTATTCAATGTTTCACAGTTTAGTGATGCTGTGACGGCGGTCCTGAGCTGGCCGGTGCGTCAGAGCAGGAGCGTTACGTGCCTGTTGGCCTTGCGGTGTTGGGATCTCTCCTGAGAAGTCCAGTAAGGTCAGGCAGGTACGGTCACCATCATTGGACCAAGGGTAAGTGATTGTATTTCTTTTTATATAAACACTACAGGGGGTGGTGGCGACATATCTGGGCTGATCCCTTTAGGAAGTGTGAATGAGTCAATGAGAGTTTTTGTTTCGACATAAAACCTCTCATTGAGGGGGTTTTGTGACAGTACGTAAATCAATATAGGAAAATATTGGTACAGACAATGAATTTTATTGTGTTTCATCTGTCAAAATGGGGTTTTTTATTTTATTAAATTTATTTAAACGTGTGATTACCAGTCCCATGTAAAATACGACTGCAGTTGAACAAAGAACAGCTACGTAAACTTTTGGAGTAGAGTGTAGTTTGGAATCCAACACTCTGTCATGAAATCAAGTATTTGTCACGTACGGCTACGCGCACACCTGCAGCGGGGCCCAACAACTACGCCTCAAGCCGTAAAACTGACGCCGTAAAAATGGCCAAGACGCAAGATCTCATTGCCATGTGCGTCCGTGATGACGGAAATTAAATCAAAGCCACACCTACAAAAGCCTTCCGTATCGTCGACTCGCAACATAATAACCACGTGGTGCGTCCACAAAGCCATGTACTGTGAACTGTGACCAAAAAATTTATAACCTGGAGGCAGTGACTTCCGGCCCATGAACGAGGCAGTCTACTATTAACATCCACAGGTAACGGACGCGAGTAATAGTGCGTCGCCGGCCGGGCGAAGTTTATTATTCTTAAAATGTGAAAATAGTTTCAAAGCAATCGTAAAATAATTTTAACCCCGGCCGGGCGAACAAAAGAACTTGTGGACCCCAAATGTTTTAACCATGGAAAGTGACAAACCAACCTGAAAGTGAAGCGGTATTTCAAGAATGTCGTAAGCGGAGTGAATAAAACTAAAATAACAATGTGATAATCTAATGAACGTTTGGACATACTTTCAGTGTAGCACGTGGCGACGGGGAGGAATACCGATGGCTAAGTAGACACAACAAAATTCAAAATCATAATCTTATTAAGTAATCAAATGAGCTCAAATGTTATCAGTCAATTGTACCAAGTTCTATAGTATGGGGCAAACAGCATGTGAGAGAGAGAGAGAGAGAGAGAGAGAGAGAGAGAGAGAGAGAGAGAGAGAGAGAGAGAGAGAGGGGAGAGAGAGAGAGAGAGAGAGAGAAAGAGAGGGAGAGGGAGAGGGAGAGGGAAAGAGAGAGAGAGAGAGAGAGAGAGAGAGAGAGAGAGAGAGAGAGAGAGAGAGAGAGAGATGCCGGCATTCTACCAGAGATTGAGGCGTTGGTTTATGTTCTTTTTTAGAAACGTAGTAAATCAAATATAAATGCAGAATATTTAAAATGACTTTGTGTCGAGACAACACTTACAGAATTTAAAAATGAAAGTTAATAAATAATTAATTAAGCGGAAGTGTACAGCCGCTGTCTTGTTGTAGGTATCAGATTCCATTGTAGTGGTGTAACTGTGAATAATGATAATTTTAGAAAAATTAAAACAAAAGTTTTCTTTTCACCATATATGTCGTTAGTCATTATTTCGTACCCCCACACTGTTTCTGGCCTCGCTTAAGAATGAACTCTGGGACCCTAGTGAGAAATTAACAGTGGTAAGTACATAACTATGAAGCATTATTATTAATAAATAATAAGCGACAAATGTTATTAGTTAACAACTCTTTGTGATTTACCAAGTTATAAAACATAAACCAATGCCTCAGTTCATTTATTTATTATTTATAAATGCCGGCATACTCTCGCACGCACACGCACACTCTTTCCCCACATTTTAATTATTGGTACATTCTTGTTTTATTTGAATTATAGTTTAGAATTTAGAGCTCAATTTTGACAAAAAAATAGTGGTTAATTAAGTTGAAACTTTCCTGAGTTGTGATTGTTGTCTCCCCTCAGAAGTTCTCCATTTCGAGCCAGGTGGTCGGCGACTTTCACTGTCTAGTCTGTTCTTTACATTGCACTGAATTTATTTTGCCATTTTCGTAGCAGGTTACATTGCTAGGTAATAGTTACTGGTTAATCACATTTCAACTAGTTAATAAACACTTCTACTGGCAAAAACTGCGCCAGCAAAATTTTCAGCGTGTTGATGCTCTGATGGTGTTCTGCAGACTGGGAACGCCATACTTGCATAATTTCCGCAGCTGGAAGGGACTAGCTCGTCATAGTTCTATTGTCTTAAGCGGATGACGCCATTGTTCTGCGTCACATTTGTTACGTTTTATATGATTGATGACGTCTCAACAGTGTTTTTTAACTGGCTTCGTACAAATATGTGTGTAGAACCGCACGTACGCCATGACCTTGATGTCGACTCGTACTGGCAAAACTGCGTCGTATGTAATGCATTTGGGAAAGCTAACCTAACCACTTTTAAACATATATAGAAATACAATAAAATTATTCTCTCTGTACCAATGAATCCTAAGACGGACTTTTGTACCGTCACAAAACCCCCTCAATGAGAGGTTTTATGCCGAAGCATAAAAACTCTCATTGACTCATTTACACCTTCCTAAAGGGATCAGCCCAGATATGGCGCCACAACCCCCTGTAGTGTTTACATAAAAAATACAATAACTTACCCTTGGTCCAGTGATGATGACCGTACCTGCATGACCTTACTGGACTTCTCAGGTGAGATCCCAACACCGCAAGGCCATTTAGGCATTCAACGTTCCTGCTCTGACACGCAGGCCAGCTCAGGACCGCCGTCACAGCATCACCAAACTCTGAAACATAGAATACAAAATTTAAAATAGTGGCCTTATATACTTCCATATCCGCAACTGATATGTCTCCCCTTAGTTGCATTGGTTTATGTTCCGAGGCATTGGTTTTCTTAACTATTAAGTTTTCAAATAACTAATAACAAGATTTATGACAGGATGTCCTTCTCCATTTACATTACTATCCTTACCAAAACTGGACTTCAGTCAACACTACTTTACTCCTTTCACCACAAGAAAAATATATTCTTATACTAATATCATAACACGTAAAACAATTTTTTAAGTTTGCAAAAACAACAACAACCTATATCTCTAATACATGAAATTCAAAACACAACTTTATTATGGCAAACACTTTATATATTCAAATTTTATTTATCAACTTTCTGATAATATTATTTCTTTAAAACAGAATCATAACTATTTTTTATGTTCAATACCATTATTAACATCATTTACTTAATACTTAGCATTTGTTACCGTTGCTGCCCCTGTAGCAACCTCCTAACCACACACACTATTACTCCCCCTGGACTGTGGCGTCCAGTTGCCTTCACAAGGACGGAATTGGTGGAGGAATTTTAGCATCTCCTTGTCCTTGCTTCAGCTTTACATTTTTAAAAGTGTCAGATATCATAATATCTGGAGTTTATATTTATAACCTTAAGGCGGGTCTATCACCTGTTTGGCTGTTCCTACTCGAACAAGGTGATAGCCGCTGTTCCATAGTTCTGGGGATTTCCCCTAAGTGGCCCCCCCATTAATTTCAACTTTCACCAATTTTCAGGACAACCAACCATGGTCAGTGTTACAATTGCTGCCCACAGCTGGCTGTCGTCCAAAACCATGATTAGTGCTGGTAAGACAGTAATCACCCGAAAAGGCGGGGAAATCATCTTCATTAGCATGTTTTACTCTAACATCATTTATACACTGCATGGTTAAGAATCATATATAATATAAAATTATATCAAAGTTGTACCGTGTATGTACGCCGATTTCGGCCTCCGATGATGGCAACGTATTTGTGCATTACTCATCAACCCATAACGCTATCTACAGTGGTTCATGCCACCACTGCAATAGCCTACCTAAATCTAAACTTAATGTCCTTCTACTTTGCAGTCTCTACATTCCATCATTGATTTACACTTTTAATAACACCAAACAACCCCCAAAATCACCCTTTAACCTTGTATAATAACATAATATACATGAACAATATCATTGCTACATTTAATCAAACAACTAACATTTAAATAATTTGCATAAAAATTATAAACACTACTATTATCATTTCCATCAATTCTTTTATATCAAACTTTTAATTATTTAACTTCATCATCAAATCTTTCTCATACAATGTTTTAAATTAATTAATCTTCAATTATTTAATTCAATTATTTAAAAAATTTCACCATTACTTTCATCTGAGAACAAAATGTTATAAGTATTATTAAAGCAATTTCACTATGACTTCCTATTACATACCTGGTTTACATACAAATACATATAATACACAACATATTGTAATACAAAAATACATTCAACATTAACACACAAAAATATATACAATCCAACTTATTATTTTATCATTGACCATAAATCAGTTCATAAAACAATCCATTTTAAAAAACACTGTCCACATATATAACTGTTCATAACACAATAAAACAATTTATCCACCATCATCAAATAATAATCGAATCTTAGGTCTACATACATTATTCATTATTGAATACATGATATTATCATCATCAATGTAATACTTATCTAATTTTTTATATCTTTCCACAATATCGTTTGAATTAATTGGCTTATCCCATATTATTTCATCATGTAACATGTCGTCATAGGGTATGGTCCTGTCGCCCTTAGTATAATTTGTCATAATCGGGTAAGTCATATTATCATCTTTAACAACATCATCTACTGCTATCTCAGTTTCACTATAAGGTAAGTACTTGTTATTGTTATTACTTCTCTCTCCACCTAACCTTTCTACAAACTCTTCATAATTTCTATTTACTTTAAAAAAATCTCTCTCTCTCATCACAATATCTCTCTCTCTCTCAAAATATTTCTCACCATAACACCAATCTACACTCTCTCTCTCTCAATATATGCAGGGGACACTAACTCATAATTACTGCACCACCTATGAAGTGCACAAAAAATCCAGTGAACTCTATTTGCAGACCTTTCATCTTCCAAATACTCACGTGAAGCCATTTCTCACCCCCTACTACAACATTAAGAGAAAAATTTACCCCCTGCAATCCCTCTACCTGTATATTCTTTCTCCACTTTCTCTCCCTCTCATCACACACTAACATTCCATCATTATCATCTTCTACTCTCTCTAAAATTTCATTATCACTATCAATATTCACCACTTTGTTCTCTAATACCATACTTTTACTTCTATTATCATTGTTATCACTTGTAAACTCATTATTCAAATCATCATTATTACTCACCTTGTTATTAATTCTTTCTTCCTTATTTTTCGTCCTATTGTCACTGCTACTTACCTTCTTATTCCTTATTTGACTTAATCTCTCATCTAACCTTTTATTCACTTCGTCAAATTGTTTATCAAAATTATCATTTCGTTTTTTAATTTCATTCAATTTCTTATCAAATTGGTTAAATTTATCATTAAAATTATTTTTGATTTCTCTGATTTCGCTATTCTGAACGTCAAATTTTACGTTGATATTACTATTCATTTTATTGATATCACTACTCAAGTTATCGGATATTGTTTTTATTAAGTTCAACACATCGTCCACCGACAACTCTTTTATTCTGGTTGTCGTTAGTAGATTGTATTTCTACATTATCCATAATCATCGACTCTGTTTCTGTGTTATTTAAATTTACACTTTCATTATTATCTGCCATTCTGAATAAAAAAGGAAAATTCTGTTTCTTTTTTAAACTGTTGTTTTGCATCTACTTAACCTCACAACAACATAACCTAACTATCGTAACATACGTTATTTACGTGTTATGCTATATTTTATTTCGTTACCCACTCTGTCTCTGATTCTGGCTTATTTTATATAAAAAAATTTTATATAAGGTCACAGTTTGGGCTGCCATTTGTTACTGTCTTCTCTTTGACCTTTTGTTTATTACTAATAAATAAAGTATATTTACTTACCGCCTGTTCAATGCCACATCCGGTTCGAGCACATGTCTTGTAAACAACACGAATTTCATCTCTAAGGGCCAGGATTTTTTCTCAGCGAGATTCAGAGACAGTAAAGGTTTTCAAAATAATGATTCTAATAACGTTTGTGTTGACATATAACTTTGTTTAATGCTCTGCCTTTGCATTACTTACACTTACAAAAGAAAACAAAAACGGTGGCTACGTACTTCCGCCCAGTAATTATTCATTAATTTTCATGATTTGATTGTGTACTTAATTTGTTACAAAACATTTCAAATAGACTGCAGTTCACTCTTTGTGATTTACCAAGTTATAAAACATAAACCAATGCCTCAGTTCATTTATTTATTATTTATAAATGCCGGCATATTCTCGCACGCACACGCACACTCTTTCCCCACATTTTAATTATTGGTACATTCTTGTTTTATTTGAATTATAGTTTAGAATTTAGAGCTCAATTTTGACAAAAGAATAGTGGTTAATTAAGTTGAAACTATCCTGAGTTGTGATTGTTGTCTCCCCTCAGAAGTTCTCCATTTTGAGCCAGGTGGTCGGCAACTTTCACTGTCTAGTCTGTTCTTTACGTTGCACTGAATTTATTTTGCCATTTTAGGTAGCAGGTTACATTTCTAGGTAATAGTTACTGGTTAATCACATTTCAACTAGTTAATAAACACTTCTACTGGCAAAAACTGCGCCAGCGAAATTTTCAGCGTGTTGACGCTCTGATGGTGTTCTGCAGACTGGGAACGCCATACTTGCATAATTTCCACAGGTGGAAGGGACTAGCTCGTCATAGTTCTATTGTCTTAAGCGGATGACGCCATTGTTCTGCGTCACATTTGTTACGTTTTATATGATTGATGACGTCTCAACAGTGTTTTTTAACTGGCTTCGTACAAATATGTGTGTAGAACCGCACGTACGCCATGACCTTGATGTCGACTCGTACTGGCAAAACTGCGTCGTATGTAATGCATTTGGGAAAGCTAACCTAACCACTTTTAAACATATATAGAAATACAATAAAATTATTCTCTCTGTACCAATGAATCCTAAGACGGACTTTTTTACCATTACAACATATTAAAGAACAGGTAAGGTTCACACTCGCGAGATATTGTACTGGTAATTCGTGAGATCGTGACGGACATCGTCAGCGTAACAAAAAATAAGTAAGTAAACGCAAAGTAATGACTACAACATGTGAGGCGAACACACGATAAAAACATTCAGTTTTACAGAGACGACACAGTCAACTCGTTACAAATTGACGCAACAACGTGTGGCTTAAAAGAGGCATACACAACGTCTCGTTACAAGATACAACCAAAACAAATTTTTGAACAGACTGTACCAATGATAAAGACAGAAAAAGACAAAGAAAATAAGTCAGTAGAGAAAGTCACTTTGCCTCCAGTAGGGTCAGTTCATGTCAAAGCTCCAACCTTTGATGGAAGCAGTCACTGGGCAACGTACCTCCGCCAATTTGAAGCTGCTGCATGTGCAAATAATTGGACAGAGAAAGACAAGGTAGTTTCACTCGTTCTCACATTAAAAGGACCTGCTGCAGAATTACTACAGAAAGTGCCACCCGACAGCCAGAACACCTATGCCGAATTGATAAAAGCTCTAGAATTATGGTATGGGGACAAACATTTGCCAGATGTGTACTGCACTCACCAATCATTTAACTGAGCAGGGATGATGTTCCCCTGACCTAAGAAAAAGAGTAGTTTTGAACGACGGAGTTAGGTAAGCCAATAGAGCCCATCCGGATCGATTTCAGCTACAAAGTAGGGATAGTTAGGGAAAATAAGATTTATAGGGAATAATTTATAATAAAAAATCAATAAGCCAGTTCGTAATAAGAGAAAATGAAGAAAAGACTCAGAAGAAAGGAAGTAGAAGATACAGAATTAAACATAAAACTGAACAAGAAGCAGGAGAATTTAAGAAGAAAATGATACAATACAATTGATAATTTCATCAAACTTAGAATCATGTTTTATAAAATGATCAATTTTGGTGGAAGGGCATTATATAACATCGCCAAATTCATATCATATTTGATAACTATAAGTATGTAAGAAATGCTAAAAAGTAATATATTTTAATAAATAAATAATGAAGAGAATAAAAATATAAAAGGTAATTAAGAAAGTAAGAGGAAGAATGATAAACTAAAAGTGATTATTAAAGAAACTCACCGACTAGACTGACAGACAAACGACTTTGACCCAACCCCAGAGATTGGCCAGATAAGAACTAAAATAAAAGGAACAAGATGAGAAGTGAAGGAGAAGAAAAATGAAAATAAAAAGGGAACAAACCAACTATAAAGGAAATAAAATGAAACAAGGCAAGAAAACACAGACAAGTAGTACAGAATAGAGAAGGGAGAAATAATACAATCAAATATAATAAAGGAAATGAAACCGGTAAAGAACCAATATAAAAGATAAATGTTAGTATTGAATGAGTGACAAATGTAATTAATCATTGATAAAACCCGATAAATAAAAATACACTAGCCAAAGAATTAGAAGTATATGTAAGTAAGAAATAGAGAAAGACATGAAATTAATAAGTATATATAATATGTGTAAAGAAAGAGAGAGATATTGAGATAGTGAGAAATAAACTGAAAATAACTAAGTGACAAAGAAAAGTAATGATAGGGATTACCCACTAATAAACACTTAAATAAAAAGTTTAAGAAGTGCCCATAGTGAAAGTGAAAAACCCCTAAAGTAAAATGATAGAGAAAAAACACTAAATAAATTATAATAAACACAAGATAATTTAAAAGTGAAAGTGATGAGTAAATAAAAATATTGTCAATGATAGCAATAGGAAAAATATTGAAAGCTAAGATAAACACTTAGTAAAAATTAACAAACACTAGAGGTTTAATAGTGAACAATAATAATATTTAAGAAAGTTGTTAAGAATAGCATTTAAAATAAACAATTAATTAAGTAGTAATGAACACTGAAGAGTGATGTTAACTGTATTGATTAGAAAAGAATCTTATTGTACGATATTATTTTGACAGTCTGAAGGTAAGATGGTTTTCTTACAGTATAATTTGATAGCCTCTGGTGAGCTCTATAGCAGCGTAACATGCAGAATTGCTAACGAGAAATAATTAATAGTAAAATGACTTACCGTAATCTCACGAATGGGTTGATCCTGACACTCAGGCAGGATAGACTGGTTGGGAAGAGGACGGGTTACATGCAAAGGATTTCTACCTGCCGAAGAGTCCGGCTCGTGGATGTTACCACTACAAAGGCTGGCGTACGACAAAGGCTTCAGGCCCAGTGCATGCATGGACGCTACAAACGCCATAGTGCCAACTTCGAAAAATGAAAATTATTGACCGGTTCGATCCGAAATATCGAACACTGGCCCCCGTTGACCACAATGGGTCAACAACCAACTACACCAAAAGAAATGGCCAAAATACATTACAAAAAATTTGGTTTTTAGTGAACAGAAACACTCTCTGAAAATTACCCTCCAACATAGGAGGGGGTCACACGCAAACACAAGAAAATTCAAACGTACAGAAAAACATGCAATTAATTAGAGAAAAGAATGCCGAAGAACTCCGCCGTGGGTGCATCGACCAGGCGAGCAATCCGAAAGGTTCGGATAGAGCAGACAAAACCCAACACCATGCAATAAACAATGGCCCAGCCAAACACAACGTAAAACTCAGCAAATCAACTTAGTTAATATTTCCTAGTTTTTTTTTTTACATTTTTTCCCTTTTTTTCCTTATTTTGTTGTTGTTGATTTGTTGAGCATCCATAACTCCCAATAGACTGGCACAACGCCATGCCAGAAACATTCCACAATGTAAACTTCACTGCGGACAACAGCTGGAAGGAATCACCTGGGAAATCCCAGAAAAGTGTCAAGTAAGTCCCCAACACAATCATTGAAACTAATTCTGCTCACCCGAAAACAAGACACACCCAATCAAGAAGATATAGGCAACCTGTATAATTTGATAGCAGGTCATTCAAAAGAACCTGTGGAAGTTTTAACTGAAGCGCGACGAACAACCCCGTTTCTCCCCGGAAACACAGCTGAGACTCGGCCAAGAGGCCACATCAGGGGAGGAAAATTCTGTTCCTCCATAACCACCAGGTCCCCAACCATTAAATTTCTGGACTTAGACGACCACTTCGATCTGGCATGAAGTGCCGTCAAGTATTCCAAATGCCACCTTTTCCAAAATGCTTGGAGCAAAGCGGCAATTTGTTTGTAATGACGGACGGTCCCTTCATTTAACGAGACTTCAGCTTCCGGGGGCGCGGTAACGGGGCGGCCAACCAGAAAATGACCAGGTGTTAGAGCCTGGTAATCACTTGGATCTGAAGATAGGGCAGTTAAAGGACGGGAATTTAAGATTGCCTCAATACGAATGCATAAAGACGAAAATTCTGCTACAGTCAACGACCTGGTCCCAATCATGTGTTTCATATGAAACTTGGCCGACTGGACAGCCCGTACCCACAAGCCACCCTGATGAGGGGCAGACGGAGGGATAAATAAACTCAATGTTGTTATC
Source organism: Magicicada septendecula (assembly GCA_034769895.1). Classification (NCBI taxonomy): domain Eukaryota; kingdom Metazoa; phylum Arthropoda; class Insecta; order Hemiptera; family Cicadidae; genus Magicicada; species Magicicada septendecula. The sequence goes on from CM068368.1 coordinate 443,639,603, forward strand.
AACAGCAAAAGCTGTTATCTGAGCTGACATGTCAGGATTGGAAAGAACATTTTTGAGCTCCCGATTAAGTTCGGAGCGCGACCCCACAAAATTCCTGCCACAATCCGAATACAGCGTTTTAGGAGCACGACGACGACTAATAAACCGCCTCAACACATCAATAAACTGTGGCATTGAAAGATCCATAGCTACTTCAAAGTGAACTGCTTTAGTGGCTAAGCAGATGAAAATGCATAGATAAGCTTTGACTATAGGTGCCTTCCGAACAGCGTAAGCCCGTACCAAAAAAGGGCCAGCATAATCCATGCCGGAAGAATAAAATGGAGGTGCCGGATTAACCCTAGGAATTGGCAGATCCCCCATTAACGGGTTGGTGGGGCGAGGACGCGCCCTGAAACAAGGAAGACATTTCCAAATTATGGTTCTTATGACCTGACGTGCGGACAAAATCCAATAATTTTGAGCAAGCTGAAATTGAACTTGCAAGGGCCCAGCATGACCTAACCACACATGGGTGTGATGAATTAGCAACCCTACTAGATGGTGATGCTTGGGCAGTAAACCGGAAAACGATTTCTAGTTACCATAGAGTGGGTCAAGCGACCGTGTACTCGAATGAGGCCAAAATTATCTATAAACGGGACCAGGCGCTGAATGCGGACCGGGAGCCGCTTACCTAAATGAAGAGCCGCGAGCTCCTGTCCAAACACGCTGTGCTGAATGTAGCGTAAAATATACTTAACAGCCAACCTCTTCCAACCCACGGCTGTGGAAGCTTCAATCCGCAAAGGCATAGCCCACCTTAAGATAGCTCAGGTAACCCCCACCACTAAGGGCCACGAGGACAAGTGATCGAACAATTCCACCCGGGGCTACTGAGTGAGAAACGAAGAGACCTTGGTCTCCAAGGCAACATCTTCCACGTCGTGATTCGGGTGATAATTAATTGGGGGCCAGTGCCGAGCATCAAGCTTTAGCCAATCTGGCCCTGACCACCACAATGTCGATGACTGGAGGCTGGAGAGTGAAGTACCTCTCGAGGGTAAATCAGCGGGGTTAGAAACACCACGAACATGACGCCAAGACTTAGTATCGGTCCACTCGGTAATAGCAACCACCCGATTAGCAATAAACGTCTTCAATTTAAAAGTAGGCATATTCAGCCAATCCAAAACAATCGTCGAGTCCGTCCATAAGAAAACTTGACTCATTTGAATGCATGAAGAGAATAAGCCAACATAATGACGAACAAGTTTGGCTAAAAGATAAGCTCCCAACAACTATAAACGTGGGATTGATAAAGTTTTAAAAGGTGCCACTTTAGTTTTAGAAGACACCAACGAAACCACCGGAGGACCAGAGTCAGTATAAATGGACAGGTAAAGGACGGCCGCGTAACCCAACTGGGAAGCATTACAGAAACCATGTAATATAACCCTTTCAATACTCCCACCTTTAGGGAGGAATGGCCGAGAAATAGTGATTACCGAAAGATGATTCAGAGAGGACAGGAATTGACTCCAATAATCATTTAAGTCATCATTGAGAGGAGCATCCCAGTCCAAGCCCTCAGCCCAGAGTTTTTGGAAAAAAGCCTTGGCCCTGAAAATCACTGGCGAAAGCCAACCACATGGGTCAAATAATTGTGCCATCTGGGATAACACGACACGTTTGGTAAATTGAACCTGAGCATTGCTGCAACAGGCCAAAGGAGGAAATGAGAAGCAATCGGTTGAATGGTCCCAACTTAAACACAGAATATCCTTAGATACGACGGAATCACTCTGAGCGGCTGATTCAGGTAGGCAGTCAGGTTGATTAGTACACCATTTTTTCAAATTGAAACCTCCTGACGTAAACAACAGAATTAATTCCTGTTGTAAATTGCAAAGCTCTGATTTTGAATCAGCACCAGCAGCAATATCATCAACAAAAATATTACGGCTAAGTACTTAAACGCTCCCACAGGAAAATTAATTGCCTCCTCCTGAGCCAGCCGCTGCAAGGTTCGCAACGCCTGAAAAGGGGCGCAAGCCAGCCCGTAAGTAACGGTACGCAAAGCGAAAACCCTCAGTGAGGCGGTAACCTCCTCACGCCATAAAATACACAGGTACGCCGAGTCATCAGGATGTATGGCAATTTGGCAATACATCTGTTCGATGTCGCACGTGAAAACATGGCTAAACCGCCGAAACAAAGTCAAAACGTCGGACAGTAAGGTCTGCAACTTAGGGCCGACACATAACACGTCATTTTAGGAAATCCCTGAGGACGTCTTCATGCTGGCGTCAAACACCACCCTTATTTTTGAAGTATCGCCTCTAACTTTAAAAATACCATGATGAGGGATGAAATATTTTGGAAAATTGGGGTCAGACACCAACGACATATGCCCCTGAGCGACATAATCAGTTATAAATTGCACATACTGGCTCTTAAATTGACTGTTAGATGCAAATTTCCTTTCTAACGCGAAAAACCGAGACATGGCTCCCTTAAGCGAATTTCCCAAAGTGTGAGAAGAGTTTTTGAAGAACGGCAAGCGCACCTGGTAATGACCTGACGGCAACCGACTTGTTGACTCCATATAAAACCTTTCAGCAAAGTGATCCTCTTCAGATAATTGGTGGGTCACAGCTGGAGGCTCTTTGACCTCCCAAAACCGATGAACTTGCTCAAGTAGGTTTGTTGTATCCGTTGATAATGTTGTGATGGAAGGATAAAAGTGGTGGAAATGACAGTGAAGCTGATGTGCAGACACCAGATCCAAAGGAAGGCCAGTGAGACCGCTAGCACAAGTCACTGCACAATTAAGTGAAATTGGGGCTCTACCCATAATCACAAACCCAAAATGTGTCCTAACTGCAACAGGCAAACCTGCACCCAAGGGAATAGTCTCTCCCAAAAGAATAGCCGCTACAATATCGGCTCCAAACAACGCATCAATTGGGGCTGCTACATCGAAGGTAGGGTCAGCTAACAAAAGGTCTTTTGTAGCCTGCTTAACTTCAGGCAACACCTGGAACCTAGGTGAGTTCGATGAGATCTTAGAAAGAATTACGAAAGCACGGTTAGACGCCACAACCTCGTGTTTTAAAGTTTCCAAGGAAAGCTGGCACACCTTTTTTGCTTTGGTGGCAATATCACCTACCCCACTGACACTTATTGAAGCACCAAAACAAGCGCACTTTAAGCGAGATGCACATGCTTCAGTGATGAAAGAAGCATGGGATGCGCTATCCAGGATGGCTCTAAACTACGATATAACCACCATTGGGAGACGACAAGACTGCTAGACATGTGGCTAACAGAACCCCTGCAGGATGGGGCAGAGACACGGTCAGAGTAGTGCTAGACAGGTCAACTTGGTCAACAAGCGATGACCCCAAAGCCTTGAGTTCAGCTGTTTCAGAAATCTGCGAATGAGACGGAGGCAGACGGGCATTTTTGAAATGAAGTAATGTGTGGTGGTACTTAGAGCCACACGTTTTGCACCATCCCGAATGTTTATGTTGGAGGCACGAAAGACAACATTTTTTATTCTTAAGACTTCGAAATCAAGCCCTAGGGTCCTTACTCAGCCACGCCGGACACTTGAGAAGCACATGGGTCCAGGAATCGCAATGAAGGCAACGTGAACTAGATGAATCCCGTTGCGTAACCCCCGCAGATAACGTAGACACAGCAAGAGGAGTAGCTTTAGAAAAGGAAACCTTCTGGGTTTTCTGGTGGCTAGTGCTAGGAAGAGCAGGTAAAGCTGATTCCAACGATGCCTGTTCTTTCTGTTCCGCCATGGCGGTTAAAAACGTCATAATTTCTGTTAGGGCAGGGAGATTCTCTTTGTCCATAACAGACGCCTCAAAGCGTTCACACAATGATAGATCCAGCCTTGACAATACAAAAGACGCATATATTGCTTGATATATATCCGCAATGTTTAGAGCTGACAACGCTTAAAAGTTAGCATGGAAGCTGTCCACCAATTTTCTAATAGACGCAGCTGATCGCATAGAAGCGGCTGGTAACTGAAGCAGATTGGTACAATAGACCCGGGCGGCCAAACGAGGATTTTGATAACGGCTTTTAAGAGTTGACAGTGCAAGCGAATAACTATCGTCAACTATGGGAAGCGCGGCAACCTTCTCATAAGCCTCACCCTTAAGATGAGTCAATAAATATAACAATTTCTGCTTTGGAGTGAGGGCAGGACTTTCGTCCACTAATGTGGTGAACTTTGACCAAAACTCGGACCAACATTTGGCCTGGCCATCAAAACAAGGTAAAGAAAGCTTCGGCAACTCATGAACGAGAACACCTGAGTGCCCGCCACTTGCCGATGAAGACTGACCGGAACCAACCGGTGTCTCTGGTTTAGTTAGTTTTGACGCTAAAACGCTTCCCCGGACATAAATATCCTCAATTTGCGCTACCACCGAAAAAATGTGGTCCTCGTCCAATCCCTGGGGCAATGACTCGGCCGATAGGTAAGGATCCACCTTACCTAGAAGATCCTGATATTTTTCGGACAACCTGGAGTCCAAGATACCGGCTTCATGTTGATCCACGACTCTCAATTGTGGCAACCCTTCCAACCGATTTATGGAACACAAGTATTGCAACACAAGTATTCCCACCGAAGTGGTCCGGTCAAAAGCTGCCAGCGACAATTTAGCAGGCATACTGAATTAAAAAATACCGCGCAACTGACAACCACCCTGAATGAGAGAATTAGAAATTGAACAATAATCACGACCAGACCTAGCATAACAGTGATCCAGATAAATAGGTCTCTGACACAACTAGTTTTCATAAACAATACCGAGCAAGATAAATACAAAAGTAAATTAGTGCAAGGCAAAATACAATTTACACAATCCAACAGGCTAATAGTACCAAACACAATAAATTACATACCAAAAAACACGCAACAAATTGACTTACACAGTGCAAAAGCACGACAAAAAAAAACACAAGTTGCACAAGATTACAGCAAATACGGTGCAAAATAATGGTACGCAAAAGTGTACCCAAAAAAACATGTACAATACCAAATACAATAAATACACACAAAAACACAGCAAAGTACAATATACAACAATTCACCAGTTACAGAGCCAAACACAATAACTTGGACACATTAAATGCAAAAATTGATGGTCAACGCGGTGTGTATGGACAGGATATCGCATATGCAAAATATAAACCGCACCAAGAGGTAATAGTCAATGCCAAAAAAATTAAATATAAAGGCAGGCTATACCGAAAAACCCGGATAACCTAAAACCAAACCTTTCCCACACGCCTGACACAGTCGCAAACACGTAACACATCAATTTCATGTGTAAAGCAGACCTTAACAGGACGGGAACAAACTTCACAAGAATTGACCCAGTAATCAAACGATTACGCAAAAAACAAGGTGCAAAATTTTGAAATAATATTTGCTCACCCGGCCACGCACACGCGACGAAACTGCTCAACACAACCAACAGCATTAAATGCAAAATAATGGTTCACGTATCATACCAACGTGCTTCCGTGCCATAGCATGCAAATGACGAACATTTAATTTAGAAATTAACCGCATGCAAAACAACCACGAGCAGGCACAAAAAAAAAAACGAAACGGCACGGCACGTTGGTAATTAAAATACAAATCGTGCAGCCAAAACTGGCTTATAACCCATTTACTCAAACCGCCAGCAGCAACATGCAACAAATTACGAACACATGCTCCCATTCGTGATGGCAAGCAAGTTAATTGAAAAAACTAGCAACTTCATGAATCCTCTGGTAGTAATTAGATGCACGATATTATTTTGACAGTCTGAAGGTAAGACGGTTTTCTTACAGTATAATTTGATAGCCTCTGGTGAGCTCTATAGCAGTGTAACATGCAGAATTGCTAACGAGAAATAATTAATAGTAAAATGACTTACCGTAATCTCACGAATGGGTTGATCCTGACACTCAGGCAGGATAGACTGGTTGGGAAGAGGACGGGTTACATGCAAAGGATTTCTACCTGCCGAAGAGTCCGGCTCGTGGATGTTACCACTACAAAGGTTGGCGTACGACAAAGGCTTCAGGCCCAGTGCATGCATGGACGCTACAAACGCCATAGTGCCAACTTCGAAAAATGAAAATTACTGACCGGTTCGATCCGAAATATCGAACACTTATTGTAAGGTTTAAAAGTATATAATAGAATTTAAAGGTGAGAACCCCATGAAAGTGTAATCAGATAGTGTTACCATGGAGTGAAGGCAAAGAGTATTTATAAAATAAGAAGTTTAAATAATCAATAAACACCCATGTTATAAGGGATGATTATTGAAGTAAGTTCAAAAGAGGTGAGGTTGTTTATCACCCAAAAAATAAAATAAAAGGTAATGAATTGTACACCAATATTACATATTAAGTGTTAGATAATTGTTTAAGCAAACTTATGAATAGGATATGGCTAGGGTAATTATACCAACCATAGACCTAAATGTTGTATTTTATGTGATAAAAAAAATAGTAATTAATAGCCATATTGTTGACATTGGCGGAGTAAATAAGTAAGAAAGGAAAGCAATGTATGACTTAGAAAAAGAGAAAACCAGTCAGTAAATAATTAGCAATACATGATGTATAAAATAGTAGTAACATACAAATAACACAAAAACAACCAAAAAAATCAATAGGTAACAAAACCAGTTATAAGAACAAAATAAAGCATTAGGCTAAAATGAGATGTAATGTATATGAAATAAGTGAAAATCAGTAATGGCTACTTAGGCTTGAGAAATGCCTAACTGTCAAACACCAACAAATACTAATTGTACGAAAATAACCACGTAATTAACAAATCCAAGGTGATTAATCAACCAAGGATAAATTGTAAATCTTATTAAAAGCAAAATATTAAAATAAGGATTTAAATTAAAAGAGAAATGTAATTAGGAAATATTAAAATAATTGGAAAATTATAAAACATGAAATAACCCAATCTTGTGGGATACCAAAATAATCTTTGGAAGAAAATACAAATAACAGTGATAATAATTAATACTTAGGAAGGAAGATAATGGAATGAAAGCAATCAGAAGATATACAAGGATTTTGAAAAGAATTCAAATTTTGATAACAATGGATTTTTGCCAAATTAACCAATCAGATTTCATTAGTAACCATAGCAACTGCCGTTAGGTACGGTTTTACCGTTGAATATCGTTACTCGTAAAGTGACGCTCTTGGAAAACTGAAGCCAAATTTTGAACAACCAAATATTTAATTTAAAATGTTATAAAAGTTAACCAAATTACCAAAAATGAACGAGAAGGAAGCAGACGATGACTGAAACCAATTAACTGATGCCGAAGACCCTTTAATTCAAAAAGAAGTGAATAAATTACTCCGATAAAATTGAAAAAGATGCCAGAAGCCCGAACAATTGAAAATTGAATACGATTGCAGCTCCAGTCCTTTTTACCAGACCAACTGCTTAACCCCAGTCTACTAAGTTGTTAAGTATCATTTAAATTACCCAAATTTCCGAAAAAAAAAAGCACTTTAAATATTTCTCACTACACTATGAAATATCACTAACTGAAATTATTCTCTTTCAAAGATTAAATAAAAAACTAAGACACTGAAAATTTGTCAACTTATAAAATTAACCTATTGTTAGTTTACGAACCTTTGAAACACTTTTACTACACTCCAAAAAACAAATTATAGCTACACGTTATAATCTTTAAGTAGAAATATTGTAAGGTTGTGTATTTTTATTATTGTAATTGCATCTAATCCTTTTATCATAATCTCAAGAATCCAGACGATCGAACGAAAATATTTGTATACTACTTCGGTAAACGCCATTACGGTGTATCTGTTACGTTCAGAATCGATACGTCAAAACCCAGAGAAAATTGTCTTAGATTAATGAGCGGTGCAAAATAATATAGCAAACCAAATATAACCTATGTCAATGAAAAAGTAATAACCATTAACTAATAAACCAATACTGTGTGTAACCAATGTGTTTTATTTTCATTAGGAAAGTGTATTATTAATGTTGTACATTGTAGCGAACAGCTATGAATTGGCGGCTAGCGCTCAAGCAGTAAACACAGCAAACTGCTGGCTTGATTGTAAAAATCGATAAGCGGCGGGACAAGTTTGAATTCTTCACACCGCCTGAGCGGAATCGCCGATAATACTAATTTTTTTAATTGTTTAAAATAAACAATTTGGCGCCACCCGGGATATATACACTTCTAGTGAATCTCAGGTAAGGACTTCGTTACCTGGTTATTCGTACGTTCGCGACGGACTCAATCAGCGGAAGTTATGTTACCGAGCGACGACGGATTGGTAAGACACATTACATAAATTACACTCTGACACGTTTATACTCTTGCAGAAATAGACGGACGGCACGGTTCATAATAATATTAATAATGACAAAATAGTGGAAGAGGTAGTGTTAGATAACAAAGTATTTGAATAGTGGTGATAATGATGTTAATTACAATTAGTGGGGGTAAAGAATAGTGGAGAAACAGATAAATTAAACATAAATAAAGACGGTCAGATGACATATAATGAGGTAAGTAGGGGTGAGAATTACGATGATATAATTAAACATGTGGTGTTAGAGAGTAAGGTTGTGAATATTGATAGTACTGATAAAATTTTAGAGAGAGTAAGATATAATAATGGAATGTTAGTGTGTGTTGATGGTCAGAGAGAAAGTGGAGAGATAGTATAGAGGTACAGGGGTTGCAGAGGGTAAATTTTCCCCAGGTTTATGGTGAACCAAGGTGTTTACAAACATTGTTGTTGAAGGGCAAGAGTCCCTTATTATTAGAAGACATGAGGTCTTTGAGTTGTTCCCTGGATTGTTATGAGTTAGTGCCCACTGTATGGGATGGTAGAGAAAGTGTGATATGGTGGTATGGTGAGAGATATTCAGAGAGAGAGTTGTGTGTAGATAGAGAGGTAAAATTATTTAAAGTGAATAGAAATTATGAAGAATTTGTAGAAAGGTTAGATGTAGAGAGAGCTGGTAATTATATTGAGTACTCACCTTGTATTGAAACTGAGATAGTAGCAGAAGTAGATGATAATGTTGACGAATTATTAACTTACCTTACTTTAACAGAAAATACTAAAGGAGAAATTACCCTACCCAATGCCGACAGGAATTTTGAAATAATGGTATGCAAGAATATTTGTATTATCAATAGTATTGATACAATGGAACAAAGTAATAATGATGACTATTATAATTATAATAACCATATGTATTCGATTGTAAATGAATGGTGTAGTCATAAGATAAGATTAATATATGATGATGGGGGTTAAATAAAAAATCATTGAATGGACATTTTAAATATTTTAGTTTGTGGTAATGACCTAGCTAACTTATGAAATGAGGTGTGGTAAACAGAAATGATATGATGAAGAATTGTAAATAAATTGATAGTGAAATTAATTATGCTGTGTTGTAAAATGTATTTGATTTAATAATAATAATATTTTGACAGACTAAATAAATAATGAGAATAATTATGAAGGTGATAATAAATGAATTATAATTATTTTGGAGTAAGGTAATTAAAATAATTTGTGTTTTGAACAATTGATTGAATTAAAGAATTTGAGATTAATTAATTAATTACTGTATAGATAAATTTTGATAATGAATTTAAATGATTTGAACTTGATCATAAATAGTAAATGAATAAATGTAAAATGTGTTTAGTTGTGGAGTCTGTGACGGTACAATTCTGGTACTATCATACTTTTGTAAATCTATGGTCCTAAAAACCATAATTATTGTATTTTTATTCCCTAACCATTTATTTTGTAATAATAATAATTTTATTTCATAATCCCTATAAAGTTTTGGTGAATAAACTATAGAATATTTTAAACAACGCACTTTGGAGTTAACAGGATTTTGGTCGAATTCACTGAAAAGCTACAAATGTCGCAAAAAACTATGTGTCACAGATAGCAGTAAACAAACAAGCCCACAATTACGTCAGACGCCAGGAATGTAAGACTCATTGTATGTGACTGGGTTTGGCTGCGGAACAAAGAACTCGTGACGTAGTTTTGCCCCACCTACGCAATCTTTAACAAAGACTCTTCGTCATTTTCGCCTGGACCGTGAATAGGGCCGGTCGGCAGTTCACGCGGCCGGCATATTCACTAAGTGTTTGTATAAATTTTACACCACCAAAAGTGGGTAAATAACAGTGGTCCGATTGGTAACAAATCGGCACAAGTGTAACAATTCACGATGTGACGGTGCAATCGGCGAACTCGCGGTGTGTGACGTCCAAAACCGGAAGCTAAGTATCAGCTTTCCAATAATTTTACACACTTAAATATCAAAGAAAATAAATGACCAATTCAGTAAATTCATAATTAATGACCAAAATTATTCATTAAATAAACAAAATGAGCTCATAAAAAACAAAAAATTGTACCAGAGAATGTGTGTGAGAGAGAGAGAGAGAGAGAGAGAGAGAGAGAGAGAGAGAGAGAGAGAGAGTGTATAATTGTCAGATATTATTAACAAGTGCTGGGTTGTGATCATTTTTCACTAAAATTTATGCATATATAGATATGTTTAACATTGTTATAATATATAGTAACAACATTTTCATATTATGTATTTTGGAGGGCTATTGAAATGTTTGAGGGGAAATTTTTAACTTGTATAGAGGAACTGCGTTTCATGGCGCAATCTATCATATAGTAGCGTGCGTATTTCGCACGGATCACATGATGTGTAACTAAACAATATTAAACGGTAATGTCATATGGTAAACAATTTAACAAAGTATTATTATTTCACATAACACTTTCCGCTACTCAAGAGTTCGCTTAAACGAATTCCTGCCCTTGTAATAACTTTAAAGGTAAGTAAAACTACAAATTTATATTTATCAAGATGGCGCCCGACCTTTGAATTTATTGCCTAAGTGTAAAGATATTATATTGCATTTGTAGTATAACAAGTCATATGATTGTTATGTTTCAGAAGATACATGGAGTTATGCACATTATTTGGTGGTTATATTTTGTGCCTATGACAGTAATCATGTTGTATTCGAGTATATGAGTGATGTAATGTAAGTACGAAGCTTATAAGGCAATTTAAATAAGATTAAATGTTTGAGGTTTAAATGTTAAAGTATTGATGAGTCTTAGAGGTGAGAAATAATAATATAACCAAACATATAAGAGTTTACCATCCGAGAATTGTAGTAACGGTGTCAGTGTGAACCTTATATGTCTTTCAGTAGTTTCCCCTACATTTCGGGCGGTCACGGCTTCACCGAACCCTGACCGTGGATTTATAATGTAAATATATTCTAAATTGGTGAACATAGAAATTAACCGGAGGGTAACTCAGGGGAATCTACATAACTATGGAACAGCGGCTATCATCGAAGGTGGTGATAGTGCCATAATAAGGGTGTGTGAATCATTATAGTAGGATTACTGGTGTCCTTGGACATCAGTAATGCCGAATTTTTATATAACGTTGAACCAAGAACGGTATAGGCAGCGTCTATACCCTATATAAATTTCAGTTCTTGGGGATGCAAATGGGCGCTACAGTCCACCAGCAGGAAACAATAGTGAGTGTGGAAAAGGAGCTGGCCGTTACAAGCCAGGGGCACAGATAACGCATCTGTGCATAAGGCAAACGCTCGATCCGGTTTATCCGGCGGGTGGTTACCTAATTGTAACTGGGTAAAGGGGGGAATTAAGAAAACGATGTAGTAGGAGTGGTAACTGAGAAATCAGTGAGAAAGTAACGACATCTGTAAACAGAGGGACATTCAATTTCACTTACTCTCAAGAGAGAGTTGGGGGTTGGTGACCCATTTCCTGTTTAGTAACAGTTGCTATAACTATGATTCGATGATTAGTGATGTATTTCACTCATGAGAACAAACGATTTTAAGTGTTAGGGTCAGTTATAATGATGTTAATCTAGAAGAACATTTATGATGATAACTATATAATTTGTGTATTTGTGTTAATTGTATGCAGTATGTCTAGTATAAGGTCATTCACCTGACCATGAGATATCAGCCGATGGCTGGTATGTACTGTATAATGGTCAGTGTAACCAATTCCTATGTTCTTTTTATAATCAATATAAAGTCAAGTTGTATTCTAGTTAAGAAGAATTGTAAATTCATGTTAGAGATTTTGAAATTTTAAGAGTAAATGGAAGGAGTTGATCAAATCAATGGTAACATGAATCTTTGATATAGGACTTAGATTAATTTTTTGAACAGAATTTAAACGATTTAATCTGATTTGTTTGATTTATTTTTGAGTATGTGTATGCAACCAGTACTTGCTAAAGGCAACCCAGTATGCATGTAAGGGGGAACATATCGGTTGAGGATCTGGTATGGTATAAGGCCAGTTTTTGATTTTTTGATGGAATGAGTTGAGGTTTGGTGGTACTATGGTGAGTATCTGTCCGATTTTATGGTGTTGGGATCTCGCCTAGAGAAGTCCAGTAATCTTGTTCAGGTGTAGCCATAGTCGCCGAGCTAGGGGGGGTAGTTTACCCATGATGTGTTAAGAATTAAAGGGGGGTTGTTGGCGCCATATCCTCACCAATCGTCTTAGGGTTTAGCAATGAGTTTTTCTGTTTCGGCAGAAAACCTCTCATTGGGGGGGGGGGGGTACTGTAATGTGTCAAAAAAGGGGGTTTTATTTTTTATTAAATTTATTCTGTATCATCAATCCCACGTAAAAAAGTTGTATTCAAACAATGAACCGTGACGTAACTTTTTGAACGGAGTCTAGCTGGAGAATGCGATACTTGTTTGTAAACTGAATGTTGTCACGTATGATACACGCATACAGTCGATGGAGCGCGGCTTCTACGCATAACTGACAAAACCGACGCTACGAAAAATTGCGAGGCATAAAGATTTTATTTCCACGTGCTCTGAAGACGGAGGAAGTCAAGTAGAGACTCCACCTACCTCAGCCTCCTATATCGTCTCCGTTTAATAACACTAGCCCATGTGGCCCATAGACAATCCAGACATATTGTACGACGACGGAAAAATCTTAGCCTGAAGGCAGTGTTTTCCTGTTTAGCAACAAACAATAGTGGGGAGTGTTTGTTCTCACTCTGGGCAGTCTACAAAACCACATACGTCTGGCTAGACGTACGCTAAGACTCATGCGCCACAAGAAATTTTTTAACTGTAAAAAGTGACCAACAGACATAAATAAGTGAAACGATATCTCAGAATGAAGTAAGTGGAGTGAAGGAAGAAAAATTAAAGATGTGGTGAATGGACAAAACATTCGGACATATACGTAGTGCGACACGTGGTGATGAGGGACGCCGATGGTTAAGTAGCCAACGACCAATTTCAATACATAAATAATTTCATTTAAAGTGCTCTAAATAAAATAAATGGGGATTTAATACTGTATGAGTGTGAGAATGAGCAAGCTGGGTTGCTTTAAAATTTCAGTAGCGTTACTATAGCTTAAGTTGTTCTTTTGCTTTGTCCTTTTAATATGTATTTTCTTCAACAAAGGAGACAATAACCAATACTTTGTATCTTCAAAACTAAATATTTGCTAGAATGTTTAACGTCTGAGATTATCTAAAAAATGTGATGAATGGTGAAAGAATTACAAATAGAAAAGTAAATTTCAAATGAGTATTAATAAAATGGATTAGTAGCGTAACCATGTGTTAAGTCAATTATTACGCCAAATTAACATCACCTATCCCGTATAGAAAATTTCGCCTAACGAACCTGGTAAATAAGTAAAAGTGTTTCAAGGTCTCCATATCTGCCCTTTAAAGATATTGGTGGCGACCTATAAATAATTTGGAATCTTCTGTGCTCGGTAAGTCAGGGTGGCGTGTAAGTGTAAGGTAAGTAAAAGTAACGTGGTGGAAATTGGTAAGTTAAAAGAATAGAATGTAACTGTGTGTGTGTCTGTATAGGAGCGTAGGGGGCGTGCTTCGACTCGGAACAGCGTCGCCACGAATAACAGGTATTTCAACTTTTCAGTCACTGTTACATCCGTTCCACAAAATATCGTTCCAAAATACCTGTTACAGGTATATCGGCCCACCTCTAGCCACAAGCCAGTTTTCATCAGGCGGTCACAGTAGTCGGTAGTAATTGTTGAACCAGCCACGTAGGCAGCAGGGCCGCGCAGGGCAGTTCAGGAGCGCGCGGTTCTAATCACTATTAATCTGTGCGAGCGAGTGAGTTACATCAGCCAACAAATTATTACAAAAATGTAATCTAAAATAGTAGTAAACTACATAATACGGAGTGTGCAGCTACAGTGAAAAACTCATAAACGTTTGAAACACCAAAGTGCGGAGTGCTCTGGGAAATGGTAATTAACACGTGATGGTGGTGAAATCGACTGGAACTTCTCCGGATTTGGTTAAGTACCAAAAACAAACTATCAGTTAAATATCTTAAGCATCTCAAACAAATAATTTAATATTGCAGAATAAAGATTTAAAGAGCTCTATAAACGGGGTTAAAAATGGAATTATAAAAGTGTGAGAGAGTGAATGAAATAAGGAAAAGTACTGGTTCATTAAGCATATAAATCACTTTGTTATAGTTAAGGAAGAATTGTTCATTTGTTAATTTTATGTTTGAGACGAATGTCTTAATTTACAAGAAAAAATAAGAATTTTGATTGTCATCCAAGTGAGGAAAAATAATCATTTTGTGTAATAAACAAAAAGTAATTTGTTTTAGTCAGCATAAACTGTGTTACTATCATTTCACAACTCAACCCACATAATCCCTCTGCAACTGTTTTCGTCTATACGACTCTGGAGCTTAACCCGAAGGTACGTAAATAATGATAACTTAGTAAGTTTCATAAATTAATAATTTATTATTTGAGCAAAAAAATCGTAAAGTCTCAGTGGCGCCCGAATGCAGGAACGATTTGTATGATTCATCATAATCATACAAATTAGACCTAATACATAAGTTGCAGAGAGGGGTTATGTGGGAGCAAGGGCGTGGTTGGAAATGTTTCTAGATGGTAGTTAGAAAGTGATGAAAGCAAAATTCACAAGTTTCAATAACGGTATATGCAATTGATATAATCATTTAATTAAAAATAATTAATTTCATAATGGAAAATAAGAATAAAATAAATCTGACCGACTCAACAGTTACGAGTGAGTCAGGAGGTTGGTTAACCCCAATTACGGTCCAAGAGAATGTTCTAACTGAATCAGGTGTTGTGAATGATTCGGGGTTGGAGACGACTCCAAGCGTAATAGATGAAAATAATTTAACACAATCTGTAGTAATTAGTGAGGCGGGAACAAAATCTACTCCCGTAGCGACCAGAATAAAAGAAAGAGAAATGTCAATAGATGATCTATTCAACTTGATAAAAAGTAGTTTCAAGGAACAGCAAAGTAATTTTGCTGAAATGAAAAGTGATAATGAGGTTAAATTGAATGAAGTAAAAAGCCGTTTTGACATAAATGATCAAAAATTTGATATACATAATGCAAAATTTAACGAAATAAGCAGTAGTGACAATGAAGTAAATATTAAGTTAAATGAACAGAAAATTAAATGTGAAAGTAGTTTTAACGAATTCAGTAAACGTTTTGATATGAATGAGGTTAAACTAGAAAGCAAATTTGATGAACTAAAGAGTGATATTAATAATATGAAACTACAAAAATCTAACATTGATAAACGTTTAAATAATATTGCTGAATGTTTCCAGACAGTTATAAAACGAATGAAAGATGATGTAGATGATATTAGAAAAAGAAGAGAGAGTAGAGAAAGGAAAATAAACGTGTTAAGGGGTTTTAATATTGAAAATAGTAGTAATGAAATATTAGAGAATAAAATAATCGGTTCTGATAATGAAGACAGTGAGACTATATTTGGTAATCACAATGATGAGAAGTTAAGCGCTAATGAGAATATAAACAAGGTAAGTGATGATTCTAGTGGGGAGAGAATTACGAACAACAATGGTGTTACTTTAAATGCAAAACAGGTGAGGAATTATAAGGTAAGTGGCGGTGTTAAAATAAGTAATGATGAAACATTATTGAATTAAAATAATGGTGATATATTGAGTAATAGTGGCGGTGATCATGAGAGTAGAAAGTTAGTTGAGGTTAGAGGATTGTTAGTATTTATGAGTGAGAAAGGGAGTATAGAGATAGTTTAGTTTAAATGTAGAGAGTGAACAGAGGGCAAATTTTTCCCGCAATGTCGGTGAAGCAGAGACTTCATTAGTGTTTTTGGAGGACAAGAGTTCCTCGATAGTTTTGGTAAAAGATCTTCAAAATGTCCCTTGGGTTTTTGTGTATCTGGTAAGGCCAGATGGGGTTATAATAAAGTGGTATTGCCCTCTGTGTGGAGTGAGAATGTGAAATTGAGCTGTGAAAGTGATCATGAAGAGAGAGAGAGAGAGAGAGAGAGAGAGAGAGAGAGAGAGAGAGAGAGAGAGAGAGAGAGAGAGAGAGAGAGAGAGATATTTAAGTTGACTAGAGGTTATAAGAGGTTATGAGACCTAGAGGTAGACCGAGGAAGAGGTGGGAAGATGGCGTTGCAGAGGACGTGAGAGACATGGGGATAAGAAACTGGAGGAGGGTTGCAGTGGATAGAGTGGATTGGAGGTGGAGATTGGTGGAGGCCAAGGCCCGATAGGAGAGAGAGAGAGGTTATAAGGGGTTAACTGAGAAGTTGAATAATGAGAGAATTATGATAAATAATAGAGACTTACCTTTTAGTACTTGTGTAGTAGCAAAAGATGATTATACTGAGGCTGATAATAATAAACACTTACCTGTTGTGAGAATCAGCGTACTAGTAATAGCTGATGAATATAGTAAGGAATGCATAAACTATTTAACTGAGACAGAAACTGCTGATGGAGACTTAACAAAAAATACGGATGTAGACATGGCTCATGATAAAATAATAAATGGGGATAACCCTGGGAATTATTATAATGGTATAATGGAAGAAACAAATTTAAGTGGTTATTATATTAACAATAGTAATGTAATGAATTGTGTATATTCGACCTAAGACTAATTTTCGATTATGGTGGTTAGATAAACAGTAAATGAACATTTAATTATTTGAGATAATGGTATAATTACTTGGCTGACTTATGCAATGAAGTGTGGTAAATAATAAAATGATAACGAAAATTTGTAAATAAACTTGTATTTATTTGTGTTAAAGGTATTGCGTTACGGTTATGTTGATATACTGGTAGTGCATCAGCTGATATGCTGTTAACATGTATATTGCTTGTTTTGTGTGACTAATGTTCACAGTTATGAGGGAGTTGATAACAACAACGTTTTATTTTGATGAATAATTGCTATAAATAAATTTTGTCCTGAAATGAAATAAATGCAAGAGGTAATTAAAGTGAGTGTAACGTGTCAAAATTGGGTCATTTCATTTATTGCGGTTATGGGGTATTTGTATTTTTATTTATTTCATTTTTTGGGGTTTTGTAAAAAAAATATTGTGCAAACATTAATTCTATTGTGACAGACCAAGTGTATGGAACAGTTTGGAACAAAGGCAAGACGAAATAGCGTTGTGCAATCAGTAAGCGAAGAATTTACCACCCTAGTTTCCAAGAACTATGCGAGAGTGTGGCAGTGCGCACCTATGCGTCCACCAAGCATGGGCGCTGACCCACGTGTTTGTGAAACTCAAAATGGCTAAAAGCAAGAAACTATACGAGCACATGGTCGTGTAACGGCGGATGCAAAACTTAAGGACCGCCCAGCTCGTGACGTTAGCCAGTGCCACACCAAGATCGTATACGAATTAACGCAACACCTACAGCATGAGTGAAATAGGACGAAACTGTGACGAACAAATACCAGGCATTGGTTTCCTCAACAAACGACGAAATTCAGTTAGCGTCGAACGCCTTGCCGCTCTGCGCAGTTTAGGCCTAGCTAAAGTACCTGCAGGTACCAAGCCCGGTGGGCTCTTCTAAAATTTGTTATAATTATCCGTCAAAGTGAGTTTCGGTTAAAAAATGAACACGGATAAAAAATGAACACGGAGTAGTGCAGCAGAAACTAAAATCATTCAGAAACATCAAATTAATTTCGGACACATCAATTAGAAATCACGAAGTGAAATGTGGTGCTCGAGATATTCCCACGTGCCGGCAGGAAGGGGTTTTCTTTTAAAAAAATGATAAGGGCTTTATAATTTTCTGTGTGTATGCGTGAGTGAGCAAAGCTGGGCTGTTTGTTTGTGTTTGTGTATTTATGAGTGATGTATAAGGTAAGCCATAGTATGTAAGTCAATAATGTAAAAGTACCTATTACAAGGAAGCTGTATTCCAGTTGCACAATACACTAAAAATTATAGAGGTTTTGTAAACATACCACAATTTAGCAATGAATAATTTACAACAGAACATATTAAATGATTAATAAATATTAAGTAAATTCTCTTCATACAAAATGTGTATTAATATTTATTTCGTAACCTCACACTGTTTCTGACCTCGCTTATAAAAGAACACTGGGGACCCTTAGGAATATCGGTAAGTAATGAACAAGTGAAATAAAGTAATAAAAGTATAAATAAGTGTGTTTTTATACAAATGGCTGCCCGAACGATGGACATTATATAAAAATTATATAAATAAGCCAGAATTCAGAAACAGAGTGGGTATCGAAAGGATATAAAAGACGTAAAAATAAGGTTATGTTGTAACTACGCATGGTAGAAAATAGTACGATAATTTTATATATAATATGAATGTGTAATATTTATTATACGAAAACATTTTTTGAAAGAAATATTTAAACAAAATTTTAAAATGGCAGATAATAACGAAATAATAAGAATGATGCAAATGCTTTTTAATCAACAATTTAGTAAACTGGATGAGAAATTTAGCGAACAGAAAAACGAAATTAGAAATATCCAAAATAATCTTAAAATGCAATTTGATGAAGTGAAGAAAGAAATTAAAGAACAAGGCTGTATTTACGATAAGAAATTGAGTGAAATAGAGACGCGGTTAGGCGAAATAGAATTAGAAAATAAGGAAGTAATAGACAAATTAAAATCGAACAAAGATAACGGGGTAAGTAGTAGTGGAAATGATGATTTAAATAATGAGTTTACGAGTAATAAAAATGACAATACAAATAAAAATATGGTGTTAGAAAATGATTGTATAGATGTTGAGAGTGATAACGAAATGGTAGAAAGAGTAGAAGTTGATAATAAAATGTTAATGTATGATGAATCAGAGAGAGAGAGAGTAGAAAGAATTTACAGGTAGAGGGGATGCAGGGGGTAGATTTTTCCCGTAATGTTGTAGTGGGGGGTGAAGAAATGGCTTCATGTGAGTATTTGGAAAAGTATAGGTCTGTAAATAAATTTCCCTGGGTTTTTTGTGCACTTCATAGGTGGTGCCATAATGATGAATTAATGTCCCCTGCATATTTTGAGAGAGAGTGTGTAGCTTGGTATGATGGTGAGAAATGTTTTGAGAGAGAGAGAAAGAGAGAAATAGAGATATTTAAAGTAAAGAAAAATTATGAAGAATTCGTAGAAAGATTAAACGTAGAGAGAGGTAATAATAAGAATGAGTACTTACCTTACAATGACATTGAGATAGCAGTAGATGAGGTTAACAATGATAATATAACTTACCTAATGTTAACAGATAATACCAACGGAGACTGGACAAAATTGACCAATATTGAACAGGTATATGAACCAACAGAAGTGATAATGAATGACATAGAAGTAAGGGATTATAATAATAATAATAATAATAATAATAAATTTGATATAAATAAGATGGATCTATGTTACAAATGTTTTAGACTATTATTTGACGATATGGGGTAATTGTTTATTGTTCATGAACATTTAATGATATGAATAATATGGTTTTGAAGTGCATTGTCTTATGGAACGATTTGTGGTTAATGATAAGAAATAATAAGTTGGACTGTATATTCTTTTATGTGTTGATGTCATTATGTTAAGTGTATTTGTGTACTACATTATAGTGTACTATGTGTTATGTAAACAATGTGTATGTATAGTAGAAAGTGATAATATTAATTGTCAGTTAAATTAAATTTGCAATTAACCAGTATAAATTAATAATAATTACAAAATTTGACAGACTAAATAAGCGATGAAAATAATTGTGAACTGTTAAATAACTGAATTAAATAATTGAAAAAGAATTACTTAATTAAGGTTGTATAAAAGAAAGTTTGAGAATGAAGTTAAATGATTTTAGGAAATTAAGATTCTATAATGATTTGTAACGTGTCTAAATTGGGTAATTTCATTTATTTCATTTTTTGCGGGATTTTATAAAAAATTATTGTGAAAGTTTTATTTTACGACAAACGTCCATTCCATTATAACAGACCACGTGGCAAGAAACAGTGTTGAAACAAAGCCGTACGACACAGTATCTGTTGAGTAACCAGGCAAGGAATTTGTACCACCCTAAATTCTCAGAACTTTGCATAAGTGTGACCACGCACTCACGCACAATACCAGTACGCGCTCTGTTGGGACGCCGAGTTGGTTTAAGGCAAGATGGCTTGGGCGAATTTGATGCAGCAATGTGCGTTTAAGCTGGAGGAAATGCCACTAAGAGCCGCCCATCTCGTGACGTCAGCCAGTGCCTAGCTGAAATCGTCTACTATCGTCACTCCAACAACTACATGCATGGCATGGGACGAAACTTCTGCGACGAAGCCCAAGGCAGTGATTTCCTTACAAGTATGAGATCACGTTAGCAACACCTGCTACGTTTTCGCTCCCAGTTTGTTAACTGATCGCTCCGGCGCCGGACCGAGCCAAGTAGGCTCGTCACAAAACTTTATATTTTAACAGTAAAAAGTGCAATAGGAGAAAAATTTATGTGACCGCGGTCGAGTAAAAAGGGTAAAGAATGTAACTGTATAATTCTCGGACAATAAACAACAAGAAATTAACAGAAGATGAGTGCGCGCGCGAACCACGTTGCCGGCGGTTTTTCATTAAGGGCTGGGGCTTTATTATAAAGGGTTATGGGGTATTAAAAAATGTTTTGGGGTTGCAAATAATAAATTTCATGCATGTGTGAGAGTGAAAAATTGCAGGCTGGGCTCTGTCTGTATATCTGTTATATATAGTGATCAGTAAGGTAAGATATTAGAGTAAGCTAGTATGTAGAAGACGCCAACAGAACAAAGAAAAATGTAACTTAATCTGTAAAACACTGAGCCAAAGTTTTTAACAAAATTTAAAAATGATTCTGATTAATTAAAAATTAGTAATTTCTCTTCATAACAATGTGTCGAATCAGTTATTTCGATAACCTTAACACATGTTTGTATCTAACGTACTTGTGATTGGATCCTGGAACCTGGTAGAAGAGATCGTGGAGGTAGGTGGAAATTATATTGTATTTTGCATTTAATAAATTTAATTTGATATAGATTATAACAAATGGCGCACGTGACACGCACGAATTTTAATATATTTAATTAAATTCCACATCTACGAAAGATACAAAAATGTGTTAGGTTAGCGTAGCAAAATAAAAAAGGCGTTATGTACGCAAAGCTATACCGAAAGTAATATAGAAAGTACATCACAAAAAATTAATTAATTAGATTATGAATATTTAGAATATCAATTATAAAAAATGTCAGATAACGAGAATAAAGTAAATAAAAATAGTGTCAAAAATTTTGACGACTTAAACATGAGTAGTTTGGAGACACATTCGACTCCAAGTGCGAGTAAAGATAAAACAGAATTAAATATGAGTGATCAGAGTAATGTAACTGTAGATTCGGGGATTCAAATAACCCCAATTTTGAGTAGGGACTGTACAACTAATAATGAAGAAGTTAGCTTCATTGACAGTAATACAGAAATAACTGAATCAAAAATAATGAAAGACGTCGAATATCAATCGACACCTATCCAAAGTAAAAAATCTGATGATAACTATGAAATGTTTAAAGTAATACAAGCAATGATGGAAAAACAGAGTGTGAAGTTTGATGAATTAAGTAGCAATTTCAACACAAAATTTGACATTATAGATTGTCGGTTTGATGAAATAAATAAGCAGAATGCCAAGTTAGAAGATAATACCGATAATATTAATAAACGTCTAAATAAAATGAATGACAAGTTTGAAGAATGGAAAAATGAGATTCAAGAAATGAATAAACATGTTGAAAATAATGAGAATAATAATATTGAGTATAGTAATGTAGTTGAAGAATTAGTGTCGGAGACTGATACGGTAAAAATAAAGAATGAAAGTACTGATGAGTTGGTGGAATGTAGTGATTATGAGATGTTAAGGTGTGTTAATGAGTTAGAGAGAGAGCGGAAAAATAATGTTGTGGTAGAGTGGGGGCAGAGGGTAAATTTTCCCCTTACTGTTTATAATGTTTATGATGATTTAATGAGTTCACAAGTGTTGTTGTTGAAGGGCAAGAGTCCCGTATTGATAGATGAATTGAAGTATTCATTTTTGTTGTGTAATTTTGTACCCTCTGTCTGTAATCATTTTGAGAGTGTGATTTGGTATGGGGATGAGATGGATTTAAACAGAGAATTGTATGTGGAGAAAGTAACAAAAGTGTATAATTTGAATAGAAAGTATGACGAATGGAAAGAAAGTTTAAAAGTATATGGCAATAATAATGACTATAATGATTTGACAAAAGTAATTAACCCAATAACGAATGAATTTACTGACGGAGACTTAACAAAAATGCCTAACGTTGACTGGTTTAACGAGTATTTTGGTAAGATGAATGAAGTTAATTTGTATGGTTATAATACACAAAACAGTAATTGGTGTATTAATGAAATTGAAAAATGTTATATAACACCAAGGTTAATCTATGACGATGGAGGCTAAACTATTAAAACAATAAAAGACAGTTATAAACATTATGTTTTATGGTTCTGACAGGGCAGATTTGGACAATGAAGTGTGGAAAAACTGAACAGTTATTAACTAAAGTTTGTAAATAATTGTAGTGAATTTATTTATGTGTATTGTAGAAGGTCAGCTAAACAATGTATGTATATAGGTAAGTGATAATAATAAAATTAATACTTTGCAATTTAAATAAATAATAACATTAATTTTGGAAACAGTAATTGGCTAATTTGTATAATGGCAAACAATAATAATGGAATTTGTATTTTCAGTAATTAATTTAATCAAACCAGTTTGATATGTTTTAAATATTTTGAGTGATTATGTAAATGCTAATTAATTAAATTCTTTAAATGAATTCAATTTATTTTACGAGACTTGTGAAGTTGGTAATGAATGATAAATTGTTTGATGTAAACTGATATGTGTGTTAAATGTTTCAGAGGTGAGGTGAAAGTATTGGGGTGTAGGGGGTAGATGTTATGGGTATACCATGTTAAATGGACTGTAAGTATAGAACTTTTACAGTATAATCATGTATAATAAAAATGTTTACAGAGGTAACCAAGATTTTAATTCAATAGTGAGATTATTTGAAATAATTGTGTTCAATAAAAATAATTAAAACTTTTAATAATAATTGAACGATGATATATACTAATTATTAATAATAAATTTTGAAAATTTTAAGAAAGTCCAATGGTAGAAAGTTATGAATGAGTTAAATGATTACTGATGAAAATATTATATTAGGATGTATATAAAAAATTTAATTAGTTAGTTATGAAGCTGCTATTGCGGGGGTGGCCTGTGCTCTCGTAGATAGCGAAATGGGTTGGGGGTAACAGAGAGTGTTACCCTCGGAGGCGAAAATGGCGAAAATGTGCGACATACCTTTTTCTTGCAAATTAAATTTGCACACTGATAGACGATCGTGTCGCACATACTAATGATGAAGTAGGGCAGGCAATGAAATGCAAGTTAGATTTCCCCGACTTTTCGGGCGATTACTGCCTTACCAGCACTAATCGTGGATTTGGCTAGCGGTTAGCTATGGTCATATCAAGTCCCTTGACCATAGCTGACTTGAAATTGGTATATAGTAGAAATTAAATGGGGGGTGAATTTTAGGGGAAATCCAGGCACTATGGAACAGCCGCTACCACTCTGTTCGAGTAGGAACAGCATAGCCAGGTGGTAGACCCGTTTAAGGGCGCTTAATTATAGACACGAATATGTTGATGTTCAGACGTTTAAATGTAACGGCCGAAGCAAAGACACGGAGAGGTCAAACTACTCCAAAATATGCCGTCTTTGTGAAAGCGAGGGGGCGCCACAGCCTTACATAATTTGAAAAAGTGTGTGTGGATGGGAGGTGACTCCAGTGAGTCACGAATTTAAATTTTATAACATGAAAATTTGCCAACTCAAATTTTGGTCCAATAAAAATGCTTGTGCTCTGTTTAAATAACTAGCTGCTCAGACATTCAATATAAGGTGTTCATTCCATAATTTTAAATGTATTATTTTATTGTTGTACGTTAGATATAGGTATGGATAAAAATATGTGTTTTCATTATGTGTGTATTTTTTAAACTAAGCAGATAATTAAACCGTCTGGCAGCCGGTTAACATAAATTGTCAGATTCAGAGAGAAGGGAAACAAAGAGGTTAGAAGCGAATATTGATAAACATATATATATCATGTAATGTGTTCAATTTTGAGATGTGTTTTCATTGTGTTAGTAAGATCAGCTGATCAGCAATAACATGTCACTGGTAAAATGGTTTATAAATGTTCCAAGTAATTAATGTTGAATATAATGTTTTAATGTATTACAGATGTTTCAAAGTAATGATAAAAATAATTTGATAAAGTGAGAAGTAAAGTAATAATTTATGCAAGTTAACAAGAGATAGTTTTTGGGTGATAGATATTTTGTGGGACATATAGATCTGTCCAAGTTGAAGTTAGAGTTGAAGTAAAGATCGAAATATTGTTTTGAAAAGTAATGTAGTATTGTTTTGAAGTAATCTATATTATAGAATTTTGAGAAGTATTGATGCTGACACAGTAGTAATGGAGAATCTATGTAGAGTTTTGAGTGATATATTGATGTTTATAATTAATGATGTTATTTTGTTGCAGTTGTATTTGAAGTGAGGTAATAAGATTGAGATTTTTGGGGATGGCAATTTTGTAGTAGGGGGTAGTGTAATGTGGGAGTCCGCAACATAATGATATGTTGGGACGGGATGGGATCGATTTTAGTGTGAAGGGGCCGCCTTAGGTAGAATCCAGGGGCCAGATAAGGGAAATGAGTTTTTGGGGGGGAAACACGTATCCTATGTACAAAGGGTTAGAGAGTATTTTTTTTTTTATATCGAGAGAAGGTGGCGATTTGAGTTTAATGATAAGTTGGGGTTAGAGAGTGTTTGTATAGATATTTTGATAGAGATGGGTGCCATGTGAGTTACAGTTGTTAGAGGTTAGAGTAAAAGGGAATAAGATTATATATGTATATAGAGCAAGTGGTAAATTAAATGAGATAAATGTTTAAATCACCCACAGTAATGTAGAATCAGATTGTTAAGCAAAGAGAGAGCTTTATAATAAAGATATAAAATTTTTTATTTTGAAACCAGTGACAAAATTTTGATAGAATTTGGAAATAATGTAAAGTTAAAGAATTGTTTATTTGAATAATTTAAGTGTCAATCTGCTTATTATTTATAATAATATTTTGTTTATTTTAAATGTTTTATTTTATTATGTTTTGTCTTTCAAGTTAGATTGTTACAAATGTTAAGTGTATTTTCAGACATAACTGGTACATAACGCATGTAGGTCAAGGTTGTGGACTTGACCTAGTTTCGATCAGCTGACAGTGAGGTCATATAGGTTAGTAGTATGGAAGTCAATTCAACTTGTGTTTTTAATCAATTTAACCGAGTTTTAATTAATGTTTATATGTAAAGGAAACATGTTAATAAATTTAATTTTTCTTGAATTTTAAAATTTTTTGGAAAATATAGTTTTGGAAAAAAAAAATCTTGATTTTTCGCCTGCCAGCTAATGAATATTTTAAGTATTGATTATTTTATTGTTTGTGTATTAACCATGTTTATTTTTATTGATTTATTGTATTGACTTGTATTGTTAGACTCTAAGTATTCACCTGTTAGATTAAGGATGCTCTTAATTATAGGAAATGTTTAAATTAACTTATTTTAAATAAAAACAGAAAACAATGAAGAGAATAATTTAGAATTTATAAAAAATTTATGAATCAATTTTACCTGAAAACAACCAAGGGGTTGTAAGTTAAATAACTTTTGAAAATTTTTCAATTTTATGATACGTGATGTCAATATGTAATGTGAGTGTGTGCCCAGTATCTGCTAAAGGCAGCCCAGCTTGCATAAAAGGGGAAACATATCGGTGGAGGATCTGGCATAATCTAAGCCAGGGATTGAGGATTTTGGGGGGTAGCATGTTAGAAGGTGAGGTGTGCTGTGGTACTTGTCTGTTCGATTTTTCGGTGTTGGGATCTCTTACGGAGAAGTCCAGTGATCTCGTTCAGATGCGTCCATGGTCGCCGAGCCAGGAGGGTCGTGTACCCATGAAGAGTAAGAACAAGGGGGTTGTTGGCACCAGTTCCTCACCGGTCCTCTTCGGGGTTTATCAATGAGATTTCTTCTGTTTTGGACAGCAGAATTCTCATTGAGGGGGTATTGTAACGTGTCTAAATTGGGTAATTTCATTTATTTCATTTTTTGCGGGATTTTATAAAAAATTATTGTGAAAGTTTTATTTTACGACAAACGTCCATTCCATTATAACAGACCACGTGGCAAGAAACAGTGTTGAAACAAAGCCGTACGACACAGTATCTGTTGAGTAACTAGGCAAGGAATTTGTACCACCCTAAATTCTCAGAACTTTGCATAAGTGTGACCACGCACTCACGCGCAATACCAGTACGCGCTCTGTTGGGACGCCGAGTTGGTTTAAGGCAAGATGGCTTGGGCGAATTTGATGCAGCAATGTGCGTTTAAGCTGGAGGAAATGCCACTAAGAGCCGCCCATCTCGTGACGTCAGCCAGTGCCTAGCTGAAATCGTCTACTATCGTCACTCCAACAACTACATGCATGGCATGGGACGAAACTTCTGCGACGAAGCCCAAGGCAGTGATTTCCTTACAAGTATGAGATCACGTTAGCAACACCTGCTACGTTTTCGCTCCCAGTTTGTTAACTGATCGCTCCGGCGCCAGACCGAGCCAAGTAGGCTCGTCACAAAACTTTATATTTTAACAGTAAAAAGTGCAATAGGAGAAAAATTTATGTGACCGCGGTCGAGTAAAAAGGGTAAAGAATGTAACTGTATAATTCTCGGACAATAAACAACAAGAAATTAACAGAAGATGAGTGCGCGCGCGAACCACGTTGCCGGCGGTTTTTCATTAAGGGCTGGGGCTTTATTATAAAGGGTTATGGGGTATTAAAAAATGTTTTGGGGTTGCAAATAATAAATTTCATGCATGTGTGAGAGTGAAAAATTGCAGGCTGGGCTCTGTCTGTATATCTGTTATATATAGTGATCAGTAAGGTAAGATATTAGAGTAAGCTAGTATGTAGAAGACGCCAACAGAACAAAGAAAAATGTAACTTAATCTGTAAAACACTGAGCCAAAGTTTTTAACAAAATTTAAAAATGATTCTGATTAATTAAAAATTAGTAATTTCTCTTCATAACAATGTGTCGAATCAGTTATTTCGATAACCTTAACACATGTTTGTATCTAACGTACTTGTGATTGGATCCTGGAACCTGGTAGAAGAGATCGTGGAGGTAGGTGGAAATTATATTGTATTTTGCATTTAATAAATTTAATTTGATATAGATTATAACAGATTGGTAGATGATTAAATAGATAATACGTTCAAATTGAGGTATATTATTATAAGGGGAGAAGTGAGGAATTTTCTAGGGCTATATCAAGGTAAAATGTGGAAAATAGATTTTGGGTGATAATGAAATAAGACAGGTGAGTTAAGTAGAATTAAAGTTAATGGGAGTTAAAGAGAATAAGAATTTGAAATACAGGTAACACACAGAGATAGTATTAGATATTTTCGGGACACAGTAGTAGTGAGTATATGTAGAGATGAGTAATGTGAATGAGATATAAACATATTTGTTGATGATATTTTGTAGTAAGGGTGAGGTGGTAAGGTGTGAGCAACGTGCGGCGTGGCGAGAGACCAACGTGCGGCGTTGTGGCGGGAATAGAGTAGTTTAAGGGAGTGTTTGCCGATATTTTGGAGGGGCATTGGATCGTATGTATATAGCCAGGTAGGGAACACACATCCTAGTACAAAGATGAGCGGTGCCAGAGGTAAGTGGAATTAGTGAAAGGTATTAATAATTGAGCGATTGGTGTCATAAGTTGTTAATAGTGGTTGTTAGTAGTAAGAAAGGGAGTAAGATGATAAATGTCTATTCGAGTGAAAGCATAGAGAATACAAGCGTCACCCAGACTAATCAATGATTGAAATGCGAAGAGTTAGATAGAAAATTCATAGTAGAAAGGCACTCAGAGATATAATGTAACAGGAAGGTTAATAATAAATTTGAATTGCATAGAATCAAATGATAAATAATTGATGGTTAATTAATAACAGTTCAATTGAAATTAAAATGGAATGTTTATAATTTTATAAAGATGTAGGGTGTGTAGAGTTTGACCAAAGTTAAATGTGATTTGGTTATTTTGAGGTAATAATCGCAAGGTTAATTATAAAGGTATAAATGCCAAGTGGTAAATTAAATTGTTATAAGTATTTAAAATCACCCACTGTAATGGAGAATAAGATTATCAGGCAAAGAGAGAGATTTATAATAAAGATATAAAATTTTTTTTATTTTGAAACCAGTGACAAAATTTTGATAGAATGTGGAAATAATGTAAAATTAAGAATTGTTTATTTTGAATAATTTAAATGTCAATCTGCTTATTATTTATAATAATATTTTGTTATTTTAAATGTTTTATTTTATTATGTTTTGTGTTTCAAGCTAGAAGGTTACTGATGTTAAATGTATTTTCAGATAGAACTTGTACATAACGTATGTGGGTCAAGGTTGTGGACTTGACCTAGTTTTGATCAGCTGAGAGTGAGGTCATATAAGTTAGTAGTAAGAAAGTCAATTCAACTTGTGTTTTTTGATCACTTTAAGAAAATTTTAAATAATTTTTATATGTAAAGGAAATATTTCAATAAATTTAATTTTTTTGAATTTAAAATTTTTTTGGAAAATATTAAAAAAAAAAAAAAAAAGATTTTGCGCCTGCCAGCTAAGGAATATTTTAAGCTTTGATTATTTTATTGTTTGTGTACCAACCATGTTTATTTTTATTGGTTTATTGTATTGACTTGTATTGTTAGACTCTAAGTATTCACATGTTAGGTTAAGGATGTTCTGAATTATAAGAAATGTTTAAATCAATTTATTTTAAATAAAAACAGAAACCAGTGAAGAGAATAATTTAAAACTTATGCAAAATTTATGAATCAATTTTACCTGAAAAACAACCAATGGGTTGTAATTTAAATAACTTTTGAAAAATTTTATGTAATGTCAGTATGTAATGTGAGTGTGTGTGAGCCCAGTATCTGCTAAAGGCAGCCCAGCTTGCATACAAGGGGAAACATTGTAATGTGTCTAAATTGGGTAATTTCATTTATTTCATTTTTTGCGGGATTTTATAAAAAATTATTGTGAAAGTTTTATTTTACGACACACGTCCATTCCATTATAACAGACCACGTGGCAAGAAACAGTGTTGAAACAAAGCCGTACGACACAGTATCTGTTGAGTAACCAGGCAAGGAATTTGTACCACCCTAAATTCTCAGAACTTTGCATAAGTGTGACCACGCACTCACGCGCAATACCAGTACGCGCTCTGTTGGGACGCCGAGTTGGTTTAAGGCAAGATGGCTTGGGCGAATTTGATGCAGCAATGTGCGTTTAAGCTGGAGGAAATGCCACTAAGAGCCGCCCATCTCGTGACGTCAGCCAGTGCCTAGCTGAAATCGTCTACTATTGTCACTCCAACAACTACATGCATGGCATGGGACGAAACTTCTGCGACGAAGCCCAAGGCAGTGATTTCCTTACAAGTATGAGATCACGTTAGCAACACCTGCTACGTTTTCGCTCCCAGTTTGTTAACTGATTGCTCCGGCGCCGGACCGAGCCAAGTAGGCTCGTCACAAAACTTTATATTTTAACAGTAAAAAGTGCAATAGGAGAAAAATTTATGTGACCGCGGTCGAGTAAAAAGGGTAAAGAATGTAACTGTATAATTCTCGGACAATAAACAACAAGAAATTAACAGAAGATGAGTGCGCGCGCAAACCACGTTGCCGGCGGATTTACATTAAGGGTGGGGCTTTATTATAAAGGGTTATGGGGTATTAAAAAATGTTTTGGGGTTGCAAATAATAAATTTCATGCATGTGTGAGAGTGAAAAATTGCAGGCTGGGCTCTGTCTGTATATCTGTTATATATAGTGATCAGTAAGGTAAGATATTAGAGTAAGCTAGTATGTAGAAGACGCCAACAGAACAAAGAAAAATGTAACTTAATCTGTAAAACACTGAGCCAAAGTTTTTAACAAAATTTAAAAATGATTCTGATTAATTAAAAATTAGTAATTTCTCTTCATAACAATGTGTCGAATCAGTTATTTCGATAACCTTAACACATGTTTGTATCTAACGTACTTGTGATTGGATCCTGGAACCTGGTAGAAGAGATCGTGGAGGTAGGTGGAAATTATATTGTATTTTGCATTTAATAAATTTAATTTGATATAGATTAAAACAAATGGCGCCCGTGACAGGCACGAATTTTAATATATTTAATTAAATTCCACATCTACGAAAGATACAAAAATGTGTAAGGTTAGCGTAGCAAAATAAAAAAGGCGTTTGTACGCAAAGCTATACCGAAAGTAATATAGAAAGTACATCACAAAAAATTAATTAATTAGATTATGAATATTTAGAATATCAACTATAAAAAATGTCAGATAACGAGAATAAAGTAAATAAAAATAGTGTCAAAAATTTTGACGACTTAAACATGAGTAGTTTGGAGACACATTCGACTCCAAGTGCGAGTAAAGATAAAACAGAATTAAATATGAGTGATCAGAGTAATGTAACTGTAGATTCGGGGATTCAAATAACCCCAAATTTGAGTAGGGACTGTACAACTAATAATGAAGAAGTTAGCTTCATTGACAGTAATACAGAAATAACTGAATCAAAAATAATGAAAGACGTCGAATATCAATCGACACCTATCCAAAGTAAAAAATCTGATGATAACTATGAAATGTTTAAAGTAATACAAGCAATGATGGAAAAACAGAGTGTGAAGTTTGATGAATTAAGTAGCAATTTCAACACAAAATTTGACATTATAGATTGTCGGTTTGATGAAATAAATAAGCAGAATGCCAAGTTAGAAGATAATACCGATAATATTAATAAACGTCTAAATGAAATGGATGAACGCTTTGACACTATTAAAGAACAAGTGATAGGTTCAGTAAATGAACATTTAAATAATCATATCATTAATGTAAACAAACAAGTGTCAGAGACAGTAAAAATACAAGTTAATGAGCAAATCCAAGAAACAAAAGACACTTTTGAAAGTAAAATAAATCAGTGTAACATTGAGAGTGAATATAAATTTAATTATGCAGTAGAGAAAATAGAAGAAGTTAGAGATAACATTAGGACATATGAAACTAATACTAAGGTCAAAATCAATGAAATAGAAAGTAAGTGCAAAACAGAGATACAAGCTATACAAAATACAGTAAATACTATAGATAAAAGTAATAAACAATTTGAATATTTAAATAATGATAAATTTGTGTCAATTGAGCAGAGTATAGTTAATGTTAAAGATGAATTGAATATAGCTATAAACGAAAAACTTAATAGGGTTACTGAACACATAGCCGTTACTAAAGATGTGAATAGCGATATTGATTTGAAGTTATTTAATTGCGAAAACAGGGGGGTACACCCTATGCAGTTTTTAAATAGAGTCAGAGAGTTTAATCAGTTTTGTAGAAGTAGCTGGGAGGTATAATTGTTAAAAATTATGAAGTGTTTTAGAGGGAATTCTGCGGTATGGGCGGAGGTGCATAAAGTAGACTGGGTAAATTATCAGTGTTTTGAGACGGCTTTTAGAGAGAAATATTGGTCGGAGGAGGAACAAGAAATATTACGGAGTAAAATTATGGGACCAGGTAATTTTGGGACCCAAGGGGGTAACGTAACTATGTACGTAATGCGACTATATAATGAAGCAAAATATTTAGAGCCACCGTTACCGTTTGGGTCATTCGTCCGTCACATAAGCAAGCACTTACCGAGAGAAATACAAATTACATTAATGACTCAAGAGATTGTAGAAATAACGGAATTAGAGAAAATCTTGGACATATTTCAGAATATAAGAGGACGGGATATGAGTAGGCGGATAAACACACCAGCATCACATATAAATGGGAATCATAATCAACCAAGGGGAATACACAATTTTCACCGGGGAACGCGGGGAGGAAGTTTTGACAATAGGGGGCGAGAGTTGGAGGTGTAGAGACTGTGAAACTGATAATTATGCTAATCAAACAAATTGTTTTAGATGTCATCGAAACAGGGAGTGCGCCAGGAACAAGAGAACGAACCCACCACCAAATCAACAATCGAGGGGAGGAGAATTTTATAGAGGAGCGCCCAGAGGAGGAGGACATTATAATAGAGGAAGGGGAGGAAATCATCCAGCTGTAGCAGGCCCATCCACGGGAAACTAAGGAAGACAATGGAGAAGCGGGCCCAACCATTGTCAACGGAGAACCGGGTCCAAGTAATCAATGAATATGCGAACAACGTTATCAAGATGGACATGGCAAAAGAATTGTTAGAAGAAGAGGAGAACCAGGTGATGGAACGCAGAACAGGATTGACTGAGGTGACAATTAACATTGAAGGTAAGAATTATAAAACTTTAATTGATACCGGTAGCGAGATCTCAGTAATTTCGGAAAATGTCATGGGGGAATTAAAAGAGTTAAACAAGAATATACCATCATTACCAGTTGCGGGGGTTACAGTAGTGGGGGTAACTGGGGTGAGAAGTAAGAGAATAACCAGACAAGTACAGTTAAATATTTTAATAAATGAAGTTGAATTTGAAAACACTTTCCTAGTAGTTAAAGGGTTGAGTCTAGATGTAATATTGGGAAATGATTTTTTGGAAAGAAATGGAGCAGTGATAGATTTCAATAAACAAATAGTAAAATTTGAAAAGGGGAATAAGCCAGTCAGAATAGAGTTTAAAAAAGTAGTAAACGAAGCTAAAGTCACGGGAATAAAAATGTTACATAAGCAGATAAGCGATAGGGAGATAGAGACCAAAATAAATATATGTCTAGAGAGTGATAGTCTAGAGAATGAGGAGGGAGAAATGTATGAGAGTAATGAGAGTGTGTGGGCAGATAGAGCCAACAAATTTTTTAATGAAGATACAGTTATAGGAAATACTCAGCGAGAGGAGCTGTGGGCAGTCGTGGAGCGGTTCAGAGAGGTGTTTGATGAATCACCAGGGAAAGCGAAGGACTACATCTGCGAGCTGAAAGTTCGGGACCACGCACCATACATGCAGAGGAGGTACCCGGTGCCATTTTCGAAGAGGAGGGCTGTACAGGAGGAACTGGACCGGATGATGCAGGGAGGCATAATTGAACGCTCAGTATCACCCTACTCAAACCCTTTGGTAGTAGTGATAAAAAAGGATGGAAAGGTAAGGTGATGTTTAGATGCTCGGAAAATTAATCAAATTATTATACCTGACAGGGAATCTCCGGAACCCATAAATGAGATTTTACAGAAGTTCAGCGGAGTCAAATACATGACGTCCTTAGACCTGACAGCTGGATACTGGCAGGTGCCATTAGCAACAGAGAGCAGGAAATACACAGCTTTTCTTTTTAACGGTAAGAATTACCAGTTCAAACGCTTACCTTTTGGATTAAACACCAGTGTTGCCAGTTTTATTAAATGTTTAGATAATATTTTACAACCTAAGGATTTAGACTTTTTAACCGTATATGTCGATGATATCTTGATAGCGTCTAGAACATTCACTGAACATTTAGAACACATAGAATACGTATTAGATAAGCTATATAAAGGGGGTTTAACAGTGAATTGGGACAAGTCTAAATTTCTGCAGACAGAAGTACATTTCTTAGGATTTATTATTACACAAGAGGGGATATTAGCCAACCCTGACAAAGTAGAAGCCATAATGCGATTCCCCGAACCTAAAAACATTAAGCATTACAGAGTTTCTTAGGCCTATGCAACTTTTACAGGAAATTTCAGGAGAACTACGCACACACAACATCCAAACTAAGTGCTGTACTGCAGAAGAATAAACAGTGGAAATGGGGCGATACGGAACGAAATGCGTTCAACGAAATTAAGAGAAAGTTTAGTCACATGATCATGATGAATCATCCCGATTTTAATAAGACTTTTTATTTGCAGACCGACGCCAGCAATGTAGCGCTAGGGGCGGAGCTCTACCAGGAGGGTTGTGACAAGGAACATCTGACGATCACCTTCGCCAGTAGATCGCTGCTGTCGGCTGAGAAAAATTATACGACGACAGAAAAAGAACTTTTGAGTATTGTGTTCGCCGTGGGTAAATTCCGGACCTACATCCTAGGCAATACCACGATAATCCGGACAGACCACAAGGCATTATCATTTCTCAAGTCATGTAAGCTGACACATAGCAGATTAACCAGGTGGGTATTAGCCTTACAAGAATATAACTTTTCATGGGAGTATATAAAGGGGTCAGATAATAAGGTGCAAGATACACTTTCTAGAGTAGATGTTATAGACAATAAAACTGGTAGGGATCTTAAAGAAATAGAAATTTTTAGATTAACTAGAGAAGATAGAATTTTTGGTGAAGAATTAAGTGATATTAAAAACATGCAAAGATCTGATAGTAAACTGGGTAAAGTAATTGTTAGTTTAGAAACGGAGGTAGAGTGATCTGAATATAATGAGCGATTTCAAGTATATCAAGGTATTTTGTTTAAAAAAGTAGATAGAGGGGAGCGTGATTGGAGGTTAGTGATACCCGAGGGATTAATAGATAAAGTTGTCTGGGATTGTCATATAAGATATGGCCATTTCGGGGCGAGAAAGTGTGCTAATGTTTTGAAAGAGTCATGTATATTTAAGAATATGGAGAAGAGAGTGAGAAAAGTGTTGAGAGTGTGTGATTTATGTCAGAAATCGAAAGTAGTGAATTATAAAGTAGAAGGGGAGATGAATTCCATAAAAGTCGAGAGACCGTTTGATTTAGTTGCGGTTGATTTGTATGGACCATTACCCAGAGGTAGAGGGGGTGTGTTATATGTATTCGTAGTTCTAGACACTTTTTCAAAATTTGTGAAGTTGTATAGCATTAAGAGAGCGACAAGTAAAGTACTCAGTGAGAAAATAGTAAAAGACTACATGCTTAATGTTGGAAAACCGAAAACTATATTATCTGACCACGGTCCACAGTTTATAAGCGGCAAGTGGCGGCAGACGCTTGGATGGGAAGGTATCATACCCAAGCATACGGCAGTGTATCATCCTCAGTCGAACCAAGCAGAACGGGTGATGAGAGAGATTGGTAGGATATTTCGGGCGTACTGTCACGCCAAACACACAGAATGGCCATCCTACGTGAAGAAAGTAGAGGAGTGGCTGAATTGTACCACCCATGAGTCCACGGGATTTACGCCGCATGAGTTGATCAGGGGAACGAGGCCGCCCAGGATACTGGAACAACTCTTCGAATACCCACCAGAAGGTCAAGTTTTGGACAGGAACATGAAAATTAGATTGGCAAACGAGAACTTACTCACGAGAGGAGAGCGAAGAAAACAGAAACATGATGCTAAGGGTAAATGGACCAAGTATGAGGTAGGTCAATTAGTGTTAGTAAAAAGGCATGATTTGTCCAGTGCTCAAGATAGAGAAATAAAGAAGTTTTTCTTGTTGTATGAAGGACCCTATGAAATTGTAGAAATAAAAATGCAGAATGCGTATGTGCTGAGGAACCCAGCGACGCAGGAAATAGTAGGTACTCAAAATGCGATGAATTTAAAATTATATCGGTCACTTTAATTATGTTTATAAATAAGATTCCAAATATTGTTGTATGATTACAGAAGGGATCCTCCCCCATTTTCGGGCGGTCACGATCTTACCAGTCCTGGCCGTGGAATTCGGAACTCGGAGGCGGGCCATGGTTGGCGGATCTTCCTTCGGGCGGTGAAAGCAACGATGGTCCGGCTCCACCAAAATTGGTATAAACTAGAAAATTTAACTACATATTTGAACGGGGAGGGGGACCCCAACAGGTACGTGACACGAATTAAATTTTTTAATACACTCCAGGTGCAGCGGTCTTGGTGTACCTGTCACGTGCCTGCACTGCCTTAGAGTGTTGTACATAATGGAGGCTGCACCTAAATACAGGGCAGTGCATACAAACTTAAAAATTTTCAGTGTCAATGGCAAAATTAAAGTTGAGCCATTGACAAGAGTTTTGCTTAAGCCAGAAACGAAGAGTCTTGCGGAGAAGTATGGTAAATTCCAGATCAGACGACGGGTTGGAAGAAATGAGAGAGATAAGGTAGCACAGTTCGCATAGAAGGGGAAGTAACTGCACAAAGTAGATCTGGGCTGGAATCTTTTTATACTTCATCGCCAAACACCCCCATTTCAGGCGACTGCGATCTTCCTAGATGTGGTGAACGATAGATAGAGTCAGCCTTCAAGGTAAATAAAAAATTTTTGGAAAAAAAAAATATCCCAAGAATATTTTGGATGTTTATAATGTTAAATTTAAATAAATTTTAGAATTAAGTGACCAAATATAATTGTCAAGTTTTAGTATCAGTGAGCATGGGAACGTTTTAAAAGATGTGTAATAAAATAAAAACTTGTTATCAGTACAAGAAGTGGGGATGCTTTTGGGGGGTAGATTGGTGCTCAATGAAGTGATAGAACAATGGAGTGTGGAACTGCAATTGTAGAAAGTTTAGTTTTCAATTGTAATTAGTTAGTTATTAAGTTGCTATTGCGGGGGTGGCCTGTGCTCTCGTAGATAGCGAAAT
The DNA here is from genome assembly GCA_034769895.1 of Magicicada septendecula. Lineage (NCBI taxonomy): Eukaryota > Metazoa > Arthropoda > Insecta > Hemiptera > Cicadidae > Magicicada > Magicicada septendecula. Next base: position 443,676,909 of record CM068368.1, read on the forward strand.
GGGTTGGGGGTAACAGAGTGTGTTACCTCCATCGGAGGCGAAAATGGCGAAAATGTGCGACACACCTTTTCGTGTAAACTTAATTTTCACAACTGATAGACGATCGTGTCGCACATACTAGTGATGAAGTAGAACAGGCACTGAAATGCAAGTTAGATTACCCCGACTTTTCGGGTGATTACTGCCTTACCAGCACTAATCGTGGATTTGGCTAGCGGCCAGCTATGGTCATATCAAGTCCCTTGACCATAGCTGACTTGAAATTGGTATATAATAGAAATTAAATGGGGGGTGAATTTTAGGGGAAATCCAGGCACTATGGAACAGCAGCTACCACTCTGTTCGAGTAGGAACAGCATAGCCAGGTGGTAGACCCGTTTAAGGGCGCTTAATTATCGACACGAATATGTTGATGTTCAGACGTTTAAATGTAACAGCCGAAGCAAAGACACGGAGAGGTCAAACTACTCCAAAATATGCCATCTTTGCAGAAGCGAAAGGACGATACAGTCCTCCATAATTTGCAATAGAGTGTGTGGATGGGAGGTGGCTCAGATGAGTCACAAATTTAAATTTTACAACATAAAAAATTTGCTAATTCAAATTTGATTCAATAAAAAATGCTTGTGCTCTGTTTAAGTAATTAGATGCTCAGACATTCAATATGAGGTGTTCATCCCATAATTTTAAATGTATTATTTTATTGTTGTACGTTAGATATAGGTATTGATAAAAATATGTGTTTTCATTATGTGTGTATTTTTTTTTTAAACTAAGCAGATAATTAAACCGTCTGGCAGGCGGTTAACGTAAATTATCAGAATCAGAGAGAGGGGAAACAAAGAGGTCAGAAGTGAATATTGATAAACGTATATATATGTATATTTCATGTAATTTGTTCAATTTTGAGATGTGTTTTAATTGTGTTAGGGATATCAGCTGGTCAGCAATAAAATGTCACTGGTAAAATGGTTTATAAATGCTCCAAGTAATTAATGTTTAATGTAATGTTTAGATGTATTACAGATGCTATTTAAAGTAATGAGAAATAAAGTAATAATTTGTGAAAGCTAATAAGAGATAGTTTTTGGGTGATAAATATTTTGTGGGACATATAGATCTGTTCAAGTTGAAGTTAGAGTTGAAGTAAAGATCGAAATATTGTTTTGAAGTAATGTAATGTTGTTTTGAGTTAATGTAATGTTGTAGAATTTTGAGAAGTATTGATGTTGACACAGTAGTTGTGGAGAATATATGGAGAGTTTTGAGTGATATATTGATGTTTATAATTAATGATGTTATTTTGTTGTAGTTGTAGTAAGGTAATGAGATTGAGATTTTGGGGATGGCAATTTTGTAGTAGGGGGTAGTGTAATGTGGGAGTCCGCAACATAATGATAAGTTGGGACGGGATTGGGACCGATTTAGTGGGACGGGGCCGCCTTAGGTAGAATCCAGGGGCCAGATAAGGGAAATGAGTTTTGGGGGGGGGGAAACACGTATCCTAAGTACAAAGGGTTAGAGAGTATTTTTTTTTATATATATAGAGAGAAGGTGGCGATTTGAGTTTAATGATAAGTTGGGTTTAGAGAGTGTTTTGATAGATGTTTTTGATAGAGATGGGTGTCATGTTAGTAAAAGTTGTTAGTAGTAGAGTCAAAGGGAGAAAGATTATGTGTATACAGATTAAGTAGTAAATTAAATGAGATAAATGTTTAAATCACCCACAGTAATGTAGAATCAGATTGTTAAGCAAAGAGAGAGCTTTATAATAAAGATATAAATTTTTTTATTTTGAAACCAGTGACAAAATTTTGATAGAATTTGGAAATAATGTAAAGTTAAAGAATTGTTTATTTGAATAATTTAAATGTCAATCTGCTTATTATTTATAATAATATTTTGTTTATTTTAAATATTTTATTTTATTATGTTTTGTCTTTCAAGTTAGATTGTTACAAATGTTAAGTGTATTTTCAGACATAACTGGTACATAACGCATGTAGGTCAAGGTTGTGGACTTGACCTAGTTTCGATCAGCTGACAGTGAGGTCATATAAGTTAGTCATTCAACTTGTGTTTTTAATCAATTTAACCGAGTTTTAATTAATGTTTATATGTAAAGGAAACATGTTAATAAATTTAATTATTCTTAAATTTTAAAATTTTTTGGAAAATATATTTTTTGAAAAAAAAAATCTTGATTTTTCGCCTGCCAGCTAATGAATATTTTAAGTATTGATTATTTTATTGTTTGTGTATTAACCATGTTTATTTTTATTGATTTATTGTATTGACTTGTATTGTTAGACTCTAAGTATTCACCTGTTAGATTAAGGATGCTCTTAATTATAGGAAATGTTTAAATTAACTTATTTTAAATAAAAACAGAAAACAATGAAGAGAATAATTTAGAATTTATAAAAAATTTATGAATCAATTTTACCTGAAAACAACCAAGGGGTTGTAAGTTAAATAACTTTTGAAAATTTTTCAATTTTATGATACGTGATGTCAATATGTAATGTGAGTGTGTGCCCAGTATCTGCTAAAGGCAGCCCAGCTTGCATAAAAGGGGAAACATATCGGTGGAGGATCTGGCATAATCTAAGCCAGGGATTGAGGATTTTGGGGGGTAGCATGTTAGAAGGTGAGGTGTGCTGTGGTACTTGTCTGTTCGATTTTTCGGTGTTGGGATCTCTTACGGAGAAGTCCAGTGATCTCGTTCAGATGCGTCCATGGTCGCCGAGCCAGGGGGGTCGTGTACCCATGAAGAGTAAGAACAAGGGGGTTGTTGGCACCAGTTCCTCACCGGTCCTCTTCGGGGTTTATCAATGAGATTTCTTCTGTTTTGGACAGCAGAATTCTCATTGAGGGGGTATTGTAACGTGTCTAAATTGGGTAATTTCATTTCATTTTTTGCGGGATTTTATAAAAAATTATTGTGAAAGTTTTATTTTACGACAAACGTCCATTCCATTATAACAGACCACGTGGCAAGAAACAGTGTTGAAACAAAGCCGTACGACACAGTATCTGTTGAGTAACCAGGCAAGGAATTTGTACCACCCTAAATTCTCAGAACTTTGCATAAGTGTGACCACGCACTCACGTGGAATACCAGTACGCGCTCTGTTGGGACGCCGAGTTGGTTTAAGGCAAGATGGCTTGGGCGAATTTGATGCAGCAATGTGCGTTTAAGCTGGAGGAAATGCCACTAAGAGCCGCCCATCTCGTGACGTCAGCCAGTGCCTAGCTGAAATCGTCTACTATCGTCACTCCAACAACTACATGCATGGCATGGGACGAAACTTCTGTGACGAAGCCCAAGGCAGTGATTTCCTTACAAGTATGAGATCACGTTAGCAACACCTGCTACGTTTTCGCTCCCAGTTTGTTAACTGATCGCTCCGGCGCCGGACCGAGCCAAGTAGGCTCGTCACAAAACTTTATATTTTAACAGTAAAAAGTGCAATAGGAGAAAAATTTATGTGACCGCGGTCGAGTAAAAAGGGTAAAGAATGTAACTGTATAATTCTCGGACAATAAACAACAAGAAATTAACAGAAGATGAGTGCGCGCGCGAACCACGTTGCCGGCGGTTTTTCATTAAGGGCTGGGGCTTTATTATAAAGGGTTATGGGGTATTAAAAAATGTTTTGGGGTTGCAAATAATAAATTTCATGCATGTGTGAGAGTGAAAAATTGCAGGCTGGGCTCTGTCTGTATATCTGTTATATATAGTGATCAGTAAGGTAAGATATTAGAGTAAGCTAGTATGTAGAAGACGCCAACAGAACAAAGAAAAATGTAACTTAATATGTAAAACACTGAGCCAAAGTTTTGAACAAAATTTAAAAATGATTCTGATTAAAAATTAGTAATTTCTCTTCATAACAATGTGTCGAATCAGTTATTTCGATAACCTTAACACATGTTTGTATCTAACGTACTTGTGATTGGATCCTGGAACCTGGTAGAAGAGATCGTGGAGGTAGGTGGAAATTATATTGTATTTTGCATTTAATAAATTTAATTTGATATAGAGTATAACAACATATCGGTGGAGGATCTGGCATAATCTGGTACGTGTCTGTTCGATTTTTCGGTGTTGGGATCTCTTACAGAGAAGTCCAGTGATCTCGTTCAGATGCGTCCATAGTCACCGAGCCAGGGGGGTCGTTTACCCATGCAGAGTAAGAACAAAGGGGGGTTGTTGGCACCAGTTCCTCACCGGTCCTCTTAGGGGTTTATCAATGAGATTCCTTCTGTTTTGGACAGAAGAATTCTCACTGAGGGGGTATTGTAACGTGTCAAAATTGGGTCATTTCATTTATTGCGGTTATGGGGTATTTGTATTTTTATTTATTTCATTTTTTGGGGTTTTGTAAAAAAAATATTGTGCAAACATTAATTCTATTGTGATAGACCAAGTGTATGGAACAGTCTGGAACAAAGGCAAGACGAAATAGCGTTGTGCAATCAGTAAGCGAAGAATTTACCACCCTAGTTTCCAAGAACTATGCGAGAGTGTGGCAGTGCGCACCTATGCGTCCACCAAGCATGGGCGCTGACCCACGCGTTTGTGAAACTCAAAATGGCTAAAAGCAAGAAACTATACGAGCACATGGTCGTGTAACGGCGGATGCAAAACTTAAGGACCGCCCAGCTCGTGACATTAGCCAGTGCCACACCAAGATCGTATACGAATTAACGCAACACCTACAGCATGAGTAAAATAGGACGAAACTGTGACGAACAAATACCAGGCATTGGTTTCCTCAACAAACGACAAAATTCAGTTAGCGTCGAACGCCTTGCCGCTCTGCGCAGTTTAGGCCTAGCTAAAGTACCTGCAGGTACCAAGCCCGGTGGGCTCTTCTAAAATTTGTTATAATTATCCGTCAAAGTGAGTTTCGGTTAAAAAATAAACACGGAGTAGTGCAGCAGAAACTAAAATCATTCAGAAACATCAAATTAATTTCGGACACATCAATTAGAAATCACGAAGTGAAATGTGGTGCTCGAGATATTCCCACGTGCCGGCAGGAAGGGGTTTCTTTTAAAAAAATGATAAGGGCTTTATAATTTTCTGTGTGTATGCGTGAGTGAGCAAAGCTGGGCTGTTTGTGTTTGTGTATTTATGAGTGATGTATAAGGTAAGCCATAGTATGTAAGTCAATAATGTAAAAGTACCTATTACAAGGAAGCTGTATTCCAGTTGCACAATACACTAAAAACTATAGAGGTTTTGTAAACATACCAGAATTTAGCAATGAATAATTTACAACAGAACATATTAAATGATTAATAAATATTAAGTAAATTCTCTTCATACAAAATGTGTATTAATATTTATTTCGTAACCTCACACTGTTTCTGACCTCGCTTATAAAAAAACACTGGGGACCCTTAGGAATATCGGTAAGTAATGAACAAGTGAAATAAAGTAATAAAAGTATAAATAAGTGTGTTTTTATACATGAGTTAACTTTTTGTGAACAATATAATGAAGTAACTTAGTGTTTTGATTGTAATGTAGTTAAAATTTAGGTGAGAGGATTTTATTAATGTAGAATCATTTTAAATAATGTAATTAAAGTTAAATTGTTTTGATTGGAGTCAGATTAAATTAATACAAAATGTGAATTTTGGGTAATGAAGTTAAATTTATTTTATTTTGAATTGTGTAACAGAGTACTGAATAATGTAACAATGTAATAATGATTGAAGTTTGGTGATCAACTTTTTAGTAGAAAAGTAAAGTAAATGATTTATTTGTATTTTGTGTAATCGATTTGTAATTTTGGTGGGGAACATTGTTTTGCTAAGGGAGAACATTACCAATATACAACTCGTATGGGATTTTTTTGTATTCGATGTAAGTAGACAATAAGTTTGTACTGCTATGTAGACATTGTATTTTCTATAGTCAAGCTACAGGTTTATGTGAAATCAAGGTAAAATGTTTAAATCTTGGTAATTAATGTAATTAAATTAAGTTGAGGTAATTAGGTACACTCGAAAGGGAATATTTGCTTTAATGTAGCCATGGGAATGTTTATTAGGTTGCACTCCATTGAAGAGTAATGAATGTAGTGAAATGAAATGTAATGAATGAATTGTATATTAACAAATTAGACAAAAAACCAGTACTTTGTAAAAAATCTAACCAGTACTTTGCTAACAAACCAGTACGACTAAGAGGAAACAAATCAGTCGGGGGTATGGGATAGTGAAACGCCACTTGTTGATATATTAATTGAATGTTTCAGAGTCAGGTGATACTGTGGTGACGTGCCTGTCTGATTTTATGGTGTTGGGATCTCAAGCGAGAAGTCCAGTAAGGTCGGATAGGTGCAGCCACAGCCACCAGACTAGGGGGGGTAAGTACCCATGATTTTAGTAAGGATTTAAGGGGGGTTGCGGCGCTATATGCTCACTGATCCTCTTAGGTTTTATGCAATGAGTTTTTATGCTTCAGCATAAAACTTCTCATTGGGGGGGGGGGGTTATTGTAACGGGACAGATTAGGGGCATGAAGAAATTTATGAAATATTAATTCAAAGCAGTCAGCGTTCACCTTTGTGGAACCTTGTTTTAACCAACTACACATACAATGTTATTGAAAGTTGTTTATGTCTAGACAGCCCGGCTAGACGTATTACATAACCGCTGGCAACTCAGTCTCTCTGTGAATTACAGAAAAACACGTAATTGCCACAAGCCAGTTTTCATCAGGCGGTCACAGTAGTCAGTAGTCATTGTTGAACCAGCCAAGTAGACAGCAGGGCCGCACGGGGCAGTTCAGGAGCGTGCGGTTCTAATCACTATTAATCTGTGCGAGCGAGTGAGTTACATCAGCCAACAAATTATTACAAAAATGTAATCTAAAATACGAGGGCTATCCAGAAAGTAACAGACGTTTTGACCGACCGCGGCGGTGGGCGGGGATAGTGTGCCGTCTCCCTTGTTAAGACAACACAAAAGTCGGGAACTAGTTCAATTCTTTACCAGTAAATTAAACTAGCTGCCGTTGTTAGTAAAAATACTTACCAACAAATTACAAAACAATTATGATATAGGAAATTGACAAGGTTTGCATAAATTTATTCACTCACTAGGTGTTAGCGAAAACATCTCTTTATTGCTATTCAAATATTATGCTTGATTTTAAAGAAAAGTTATTTTAGTAAATTCTGCTTTTACTGCTTCAAAGATCTTAAGTATATTATTCGTTTTATCTCAAAATTTATTCATACAGATGTTAGTTTTAATACCACGGATCCGGGTCTCAACTTTCTCAAAATAATTAATTTATCAAAACTTCAACCATATTATTGGAAGAATAATATTGGTGATACTCTACATTATTATCTTACATTTATCTATACATTGCGGTTACTATTACTTCATTACAAAATTTACAAATCTGATAATTTGTTCTTTACATTGCTAAAGTTCTTTAAAGTTCTTTGTTACTTCTTTTATTAAGGCGAAATTTACAAAAGTTGTGGTTTGATATCACCTGAATTTCATATGAGGTTGTTGTTGTATCCTTGGGGCATCTCCTGTCGTCTTCTAAGGGTGGAGTACGTTGTTCCTGGTGAATCTACATCGGGTTGATTATTTCTGCTCTCGACGATCGGTTGTTTACTTGAAGTTCCAACTGTTGTAGTTTCACTTTCCTTGGTCCAGACTTTTGTAGTTCACATTTTTTTATTTTAATTATAGTTCTCACTTTGCAGTACTAAAGTCTAGTAGTTACCTATCTTACACTTACATTTTATATTTTAAAAAGAGTTGTGTTGGCTACCTTTTTCTTTCTGTATGTATTCTCACTAACTCTACACACTACATTATTCACAATAAAACCATCTCACGCTGGATATACTTTTAAGGACATACACTTACGTGTATGTACACAACACCAAAACTCACATCTTGTCATGGCGAAGTTCTACTGGCGAATGCGCGTATAGTTTAGGGGCGAGGGCTCAGTAAGCTGGTGCGTATTTACGCACTAAGAAAATAGTTCGTACTTTATATATTATTAATTATTCATTAATTAGAATGTAAATACTTTAGGTTTACTTTATTATGACTTAGGGATTTCTTTATTTATATAGTCCCATTTTTAATAATTAAAGTAATTATTATTATTATTCTTTACTTAATACCTTGGCGTGTTTGTACTGGAAAGTTTCAAGTTGATTCAGGAATCTGGGTATAGGTAAGGGTGTATGATACTCTTACTTATTAAAATTAAAAAATTTTAATTTGTGCGATTTTCGATATATTTAAAATCGTCACATCCTCCTGCACTTAACTATGAAAAACGGGGGGGGGGTGTAATAATAGAAAATCTAATAAACACTTATATTTGGACACAAAATTTCATACTGAAATTTCTCTCTCTCAGATTATTTCTATTCATCAATTGATTATCTTACACTTACGTCACATCTAAATTCTACTACATCTACTATATAAAATACACAAAACGTAAATCTACCTTATTTTAATTCTTACATCTACTACCGGTTTTTTCTTGAATTGGTCACTCGTTTTACGGAGTTATACTCATGAGTAAGTTACTAATAATAATCACGTATTGTAAGAACAATAGAATTACTTTTAGTTTACAGCGCTAAGGATTATTTTTCTTTCTTTCTTTCTCTCTCTTCACCTTCATTATCATTGTCATCAGATTTCTCATGTATAATATCATTCTCGCAGGACATTAGCTAAGGTTGATCAGGCCTCGCTAGTATTCGTACGAAGGGGTTTTGAGTTTATACTCACTTATAGTATAGGATGTTGCACAATCTTATCCTATTTCGGTATAAGTATATACAACATATTTTATTCTTAATACTTAGATAGTATTCTATCTTACTTAGATGGTATTCTAGGTTTTCTATGTTTCTCGTAGTCTTTCTTCTGTATTTTGACACGTAAAACATTTTTTTATTTGAGACAGATGGCTTCTGCGAACGTAATTTTCTGTATTGGGTTCGTACAGAGCTACAATAACGGGGGTGATAAACTTATGAATTTGGTAGGGGCCACACCATCGATATGATAGTTTCGAAGTTTCGAAGTGGTCCTATCAACTGCTTTACTCATAGGATGAGTTTTATACATTACTAAATCACCTATTTTATACTTTATTTGCCTATTATTATGCTCATGATACTTCCTTGATTTTTGTAAATTCGCTCTCAAATTTGCACGAGCTTCGTTCCATATTTTTCGTATGTTATTCCCATTCACGTCGCGGGGTAATAACTCATTGATTTTCCACTTTGTGGTTAAAGGATGGTTGGGTTTGTACTTGTACAGTAAATCAAATGGTGTTGATTTATGACCTTCATGATACGCTGAATTGAATGCAAATTGTATCCACGAAATATTTTGATCCCAGGTTGTCTGGTCTTTAGCATGATAAGATATTAATGCTGATTTTAAGTTACGCAAGTATCTTTCTGCTAGGTTTCCTTGCGGTCTGTACTCGGTCACGGTAATATGATTTATACCTAATTTAAAACACATGTCGTTAAATTCTTTCGACTTAAACTGGGGTCCATTGTCAGATATTAAGCTTAAAGGTGTACCATAGTCTTTAAATAGTCGTTCTTGTAGAATTTTAATTGTCGTAGATGCTAATGCACGACGCATAGGATACATCCACACGAATTTAGTGAATGAGTCTACACAAATTAACAGCATAGTATTTCCGGATTTAGAGCGGGGATAAGGTCCAGAATAGTCTATGTATATTTTCGAGAAGGGAGTGGTAGGTATTTCGGAGATTAATTTTCCGACTTGACTGGTTCTTGCTGGTTTGCTCAGGGCACAAATTTCGCATTCTTTCACGAACTTTTTTATTTCACTATTCATGTTTTCCCAGTGGTATTCCTTGCGAATACGATGTATAGTTTTCCTAATTCCCATATGAGCTCCAATTGTCGATGAATGGTAGTACTCCATTAACATGGGTTTGATTATTTCCGGGGCGATTATTCTTAGTAACTTTCCGTTTGCCTTTTTAAAACAAAGTACTCTTTTACTCAAGATATAGTTGTCAGAGTTATTTCTTTTTTCTATTTGTTCGATTATTTTGCACAATTTCGGATCTTGTTGTTGGTGGTATGCTATATCCTTGAATGCAAGGGGAAAGTTAGTAATTAGTGTATTAACGGTAGTGGTTTCAATCTTGTCTTCTCCAGATCTTGTATTGGGTAGTTGGAACATGCGGGATAGAGTATCGGCTACTACATTTTGAGTACCACGAGTATGTTGCACTTTGAACTTGTAGCAATTTAATTTTAACACCCATCTTCCGATACGACCTAACTGTTTTGGGTGATTCAATAACCATGATAAAGCTTGATTATCGGTTTCTAGTAGAAATTCTTTGTGTTCCAAAAATGGTTTGAATTTATCAAAGGCGAATACTATGGCTAAACATTCAAGTTCATAGGCTGAGAACTTCCTTTCTTGCTCGGTCAACGTACGGGATGCATAGCTGATCGGGAGTCTAGTATTATTTATTTCCTGGTATATTACGGCTCCTAATGCTACACTTGAACTATCGGTCTGTACGATAAATGGTTTACTGAAATCCGCTAACTGCAATACAGGTGGGGATATAATGCTTTCTGTAAGTATTTCAAACGCTTCTTGATGTTGAGTAGTCCACTCGAATTTCGTTCCTTTCTTTCTTAAGGCATTCAATGGGGCTGCTATATCCGCTAAGTGGGGTATGTACTTATGAAAATAATTAATCATACCTAAAAATCTAGCTATACCTTTGACGTCTCTGGGAGGTAAAAATTCTCGGATTGCGCGTGTACGTTCGGGATCGATGGTAACCTTACCTTCGGCTGATACTATGTGACCTAAGAAGGAGAATTGTTTTACTGCGAAATTAACTTTACTCGGGTTTACGGTCAGTCCGGCTTTCTTTAACCTGGATAATACTTCACGCAAGTGATCAATATGTTGATCCATTGACTCACTATACACTACTATATCGTCAAGATAATGATATACAAATTTAAATTTAACGTCATGGAAAATGTTTTCTAACAGTCGGCTACATACTGAACTTCCTTGTGATATACCGAATGGTACTCTCGTAAATTGATATAGATTAAATGGGACAGCAAAAGCAGTTAAATGTTTTGATTCCTCAGCTAGTGGGATTTGATGGAATGCTTGGTTGAGATCCATTATGGTGAAGATTTTCGCTCTTGTAAAATAGTGAAACGCACTGTGAATGTCGGGCAGTGGTATCGATTCAAATTCTATACTCTTATTTAGTTGTCTATAATCCACGACTAGTCTATGTTTGTCAGTTACTTTTGGTACTAGGAATGCAGGCGATGAATATGGAGACGTTGAGGGTTCAATGACGTGCTGATCAAGGAGTTTATTAATGTGGTTTCTCATTATTTCCATCTTGGGCTGAGATAATTTGTATGGGTGCAGTCGTATTACCTTGTTGTCACTAAGATTTATTTTATATTCGATTAAATGGGTTAATCCTAACTTGGGGGTGAGTACAGCAGAAAATTCTTTTATTAACTTTTGGATTCTTAGTCTCTCATTTCCTTTTAAATGACTCAGACTCGATTCATGATGCTCTGAATGAATAGTTGCGGTTTCACTAATAGCGTCGTTACTTAACTCAGAGTCGAACTGATATTTTCGAGTACGATCAAATCTGAAGAAATATTGTTTTGCATATATATCAAGGATTAAGGCAGTTTTTCTTATAAAATCCGCGCCTAATATTAAGTTTTGTCCTAACTCTTCAGCTACTAGTAGGGGAATATACCAAGTAAAATTCTTTATTTTTAATTTCACCGTAATACTGTGCGATATCTTTAGGTTTTGTTTATTTGCGGTGGTACACTTTATGTTCACCATTTGGCTACGTTTAATCAGTTTATGATTAGCTAATAAGGTTGCTAACTGTTTACTAATTATACTACGGGTAGATCCGGAATCAATTAAACCAAGGGTTTTCGTTGCTCCAAGGTCTATCTGTACATAGGGTAGTTGACATATACTTGTTTTACATGCACCAATAGAGTTGCACTTCTCGATAAATCTTGTTAAATAAGGGTCTCTGCGTTTATTTTTATTTATCTTTATTTGACGCTTAGTATTGTTGTTACCTTTCCTTCTGGTGCTTCGGAAGACGTAGGATTTTTGTTCTTCCAGCTTCACATGTTTTTTGATTGGTCGGTTTTCTGTTTATAGCGCTTTTGTTTACATAACTTGCTAATATGTCCGGCCTTTCCACAGTTATAACATCTTCTTTCCTCATTTACTTCGCTCGTAGGTTGTCGGGGTTTTGGTTTGGAGTATGTTACATGGGGATAGCTTTGGGTTTTATGTGTACTTACGAATCGCTTATCGCGGTAGTTTCGGGTATCATTTCCAATTGGTCGAGTTTGGAAGGAATCTCTGTGTTGACTCAGGGACATAGAAACGCGTCTATTCTGGTCAGAATACCAGACGTCGGACGAATGTATACCAACATAGTTCTAGTTTGGTGAAAGTGGTAGGTCGCTTCACGAGTGCTAGCCGAGATCACTCCTTGGGGGATAGTCTTACTAAGATAGTGTCTACTAACTGTTGTTCACTCCATTTAACTTGTAGCAATAAAGCAGATTCTCTTACCTCAGATATATAATGAGCTAGTCTCTCGTATGTGCCTTGTGCACGAAGTACTAAGTTTCGCTTCAATTCTTCGTAGATCCCGGTGGGAATGAAATGTCTTATTAGTGTGGTATGAAGTTCTTCTACCGGGTGATTATACCTTAGGGATTCTAACACTCTATCTTTTAATGGAGGTCTACACTTAGGTAAAATTACTTGCAAAATCTGGTTATCTCTTAGTTGTTGCAGGTCCTTTAATTGTAAGATGTGCTTGATAAAATCAAGGAGCTTTGTAATATTCAGCCCATCAGTAATTGGTATGTCAGACAAAATACTTTCTACAGGGTGGGTTATCTTTCCATAGAGCTCGGGAGTTAGATTTATTTGGCTCATCACTCTAGGTTTTTCCGCAGATTGATTAGTCCGCAAGTGAGAAGGTAAATCGTAGGTACGGGTCATATTTTCTAGTTCATTAGGGAGTAACGTAACGTTTACTGGTTGAATATTTACTTGACTATCAGTTAACCGTTCCTTGAATGGATTTATATTTGATTCCTGCAGAATCTGAATTTTTGCAGTACCGTTTGGCTGTTCTTGAGTCGGGGATTGGGTAGGTGAAATATTTAATTTCGTCATAGCTTCTTCAATTTCGTCTAATCTAAACGATTCGGATCGTCGACGTATTCGCGCATTATCTCAGGTAATAGTTGTAATGCTTCCTCGGCGAATTTTTGCACATCATGAGGGGTATCTTTATCACCTGGCCAGTTCAACAAATTGGTGATACGGCGGGTTAGATGCTCGATTCTTTGGGTGGTGCGTAAAATTACTGCGGGAGATTTTTCATCACGCAGGGTTTGTGCGATCGACGTTACTTCCGTATACTTATGATAACACGTTTCTTTTTCGCTTTCGAAATCTAAAACACTCAAACGATTTAATAATGAGGGTTTGTCCGGTTTATTTTCACGTAACGTCTTGCGAAGTTCCGCGACAGTTACATTAGAGTAGGGAAGACCACGCAATAATGCTTCATAGCTTAATTCGTCTTTCAACAACAATTCGGGGTTAAATTGAGCCATTTTTGATAATAACAACTTTAAATACACGACGTATTACGAACGACAAATCTTATGTCACTTACTTTAATTCGTTTTCTCAATGTTTAACATAGTTAACGTTAATTAATTTAAACACATACACATATATATCTTATTTCATATTAAGCTTCCATATGCAATCTTATCTTAATTAATCAACATAACTTATCTTACAACAATTCAATTCTCAGTATTGACATATATAATTAATCAAAACAAAACGCTAATACCATTTTAGTAGAGAGAAATTTCATATACGAAAAGTTCATTGCTTTAACAATAGCACAAAGAGTCAGCTGTTTTTGGGGGTTCGTCTAGTTGCATAGGGTGGTAATTCAGGACAATACAAAACAGGAAAGAGCTTGTCTAATATGGTTTTGTTTTCTTATGGGGAGGAGGGGTTATGAATGAGATGGGTGTTTACAAAGGGGAGAGTTTACATTCCACAACACGTATTTAACATGAACCGACTGGTTTGGAATTGAATACTTACCAGCTATGACTTGCTTAATACGCCAAAGTCGCGATACTAATATTATTATAATATAATTAAAATTTTACTCTTTTTTTTTTTTTTTCCAGAGTGAATAAATTTATGTTTGTCCTAGTTATCGTTAACGAATTATAAAATTATACAACCACAGCAACATAATTATGTGGCGCAATTTTCTGTATGCGACACTCTGTAAACAATTAATTATTAAAACAACAGCACAATACACAATTTTTTCTTTACAAAGCAGAGTGGCGCAATTTTGTGCCGTCTCCCTTGTTAAGACAACACAAAAGTCGGGAACTAGTTCAATTCTTTACCAGTAAATTAAACTAGCTGCCGTTGTTAGTAAAAATACTTACCAACAAATTACAAAACATTATGATATAGGAAATTGACAAGGTTTGCATAAATTTATTCACTCACTAGGTGTTAGCGAAAACATCTCTTTATTGCTATTCAAATATTATGCTTGATTTTAAAGAAAAGTTATTTTAGTAAATTCTGCTTTTACTGCTTCAAAGATCTTAAGTATATTATTCGTTTTATCTCAAAATTTATTCATATAGATGTTAGTTTTAATACCACGGATCCGGGTCTCAACTTTCTCAAAATAATTAATTTATCAAAACTTCAACCATATTATTGGAAGAATAATATTGGTGATACTCTACATTATTATCTTACATTTATCTATACATTGCGGTTACTATTACTTCATTACAAAATTACAAAATTTACAAATCTGATAATTTGTTCTTTACATTGCTAAAGTTCTTTAAAGTTCTTTGTTACTTCTTTTATTAAGGCGAAATTTACAAAAGTTGTGGTTTGATATCACCTGAATTTCATATGAGGTTGTTGTTGTATCCTTGGGGCATCTCCTGTCGTCTTCTAAGGGTGGAGTACGTTGTTCCTGGTGAATCTACATCGGGTTGATTATTTCTGCTCTCGACGATCGGTTGTTTACTTGAAGTTCCAACTGCTGTAGTTTCACTTTCCTTGGTCCAGACTTTTGTAGTTCACATTTTTTTATTTTAATTATAGTTCTCACTTTGCAGTACTAAAGTCTAGTAGTTACCTATCTTACACTTACATTTTATATTTTAAAAAGAGATGTGTTTGGCTACCTTTTTCTTTCTGTATGTATTCTCACTAACTCTACACACTACATTATTCACAATAAAACCATCTCACGCTGGATATACTTTTAAGGACATACACTTACGTGTATGTACACAACACCAAAACTCACATCTTGTCATGGCGAAGTTCTACTGGCGAATGCGCGTATAGTTTAGGGGCGAGGGCTCAGTAAGCTGGTGCGTATTTACGCACTAAGAAAATAGTTCGTACTTTATATATTATTAATTATTCATTAATTAGAATGTAAATACTTTAGGTTTACTTTATTATGACTTAGGGATTTCTTTATTTATATAGTCGCATTTTTAATAATTAAAGTAATTATTATTATTATTCTTTACTTAATACCTTTCTTGGCGTGTTTGTACTGGAAAGTTTCAAGTTGATTCAGGAATCTGGGTATAGGTAAGGGTGTATGATACTCTTACTTATTAAAATTAAAAAATTTTAATTTGTGCGATTTTCGATATATTTAAAATCGTCACAATAGAGCCGCCATCTTGGTGTCAGAACGTTCCTACACTCAGTACGCATCCAGCTGTGGTAGCGTGCGGTCTGTGCCCCTCTTACTTTGCTCTCTGTGACGTGTTAAAATGTGCGCTGCAATAGAAAATCCCGCCACTTGTGAGGTGTGTTCTGTGATTAGGTTTTTGTTGGCAAAAAATCACAAACCAATTGAAATTTATCGCCAACTTTGTGATGTGTACGGAAAAGGAATAATGAGTGAAAGCCGAGTGAGGCAATGGTGCATTGATTTTAAAAATGGCCGTACCAATGTTCACGATGAGGACCGCAGTGGTAGACCTAGCCTTGTGACTGATGAACTGGTGATGAAAATCAACGTCAAAATTCGTGAAGATCGTCGTTTCACGATTATGGCACTTTCGAAACATTTTCCCCCAATTTCACGGAGTTTGGTGCATGAAATTGTGGCGGAAAAGCTTGGTTACCACAAATTTTGTGCTAGGTGGATTCCGAAAATCCTAACGGAAGACCACAAAAAACAGAGACTGGCTGCAGCACTAACTTTCCTCGAAGATTATGACAAAAATGGTAACAAAGTTATTGATCGTATCGTAACTGGGGACGAGACTTGGGTGAAGCATGTCGATAGTGAAACAAAAAGGCAGTCGATGGAATGGGGACACTCAAATTCTCCCAAGAAACCAAGGAAGTGTTTGCAAATGCTGTCAGCAAGAAAGATCATGGCTACTGTGTTTTGGGACTCTGAAGGAGTGATTCTCGTTGATTTTCTTGAATGTGGCACAACAATTAACTCAGAGAGGTATTGTGAAACACTGAGAAAGTTAAGGCGCACGATACAAAACAAGCGTCGGGGAAAACTTAGTGCGAAGGTTTTGTTTTTTCACGACAACGCACGTCCACACACGGCCAATCGTACCCGAGAGCTCTTCGATGGTTTTGGATGGGAGGTGTTCGATCATCCACCATACAGCCCGGATTTGGCGCCGAGCGACTATCACCTCTTCCCAGCGATGAAGACATGGCTCGCTACACAACGCTTTGATACTGACGCCGAACTGCATGCCGGTGTAAACCAGTGGTTGAAATCGCAGGCGGCAGATTTCTACAGAGACGGTATTGAAAAACTTGTGCCACGGTATGATAAGTGCCTTAATTTGAATGGCGATTATGTAGAAAAATAGCTTAAGAGTGTACCTTTCAAATGTATATAATAAAATTTTGTTTTTTCATTTTGTAAATTTTTTATTTCAAAACGTCTGTTACTTTCTGGATAGCCCTCGTAGTAGTAAACTACATAATACGGAGTGTGCAGCTACAGTGAAAAACTCATAAACGTTTGAATCACCGAAGTGCGGAGTGCTCGGGGAAATGGTAATTAACACGTGGTGATGGTGAAATCGACTGGAACTTCTCCGGATTTGGTTAAGTACCAAAAACAAACTATCAGTTAAATATCTTAAGCATCTCAAACAATTTAATATTGCAGAATAAAGATTTAAAGAGCTCTATAAACGGGGTTAAAAATGGAATTATAAAAGTGTGAGAGAGTGAATGAAATAAGGAAAAGTACTGGTTCATTAAGCATATAAATCACTTTGTTATAGTTAAGGAAGAATTGTTTATTTGTTAATTTTATGTTTGAGAGGAATGTCTTAATTTACAAGAAAAAAATAAGAATTTTGATTGTCAGCCAAGTGAGGAAAAATAATCATTTTGCGTAATAAACAAAAAGTAATTTGTTTTAGTCAGCATAAACTGAGTTACTAGCATTTCACAACTCAACCCACATAATCCCTCTGCAACTGTTTTCGTCTATACGATTCTGGAGCTTAACCCGAAGGTACGTAAATAAAGATAACTTAGTAAGTTTCATAAATTAATAATTTATTATTTGAGCAAAAAAATCGTAACGTCTCAACCATACGACGATCAGTAGACCATCATAACAATATACTGATTTGTCCATCCTCACAGACTGCTGTCTTAATAAGTGGCTGGCTATTCAGACCTACTGCCAGAATTTACTTCAACTTCACACCATTTCGTTGAAGTCATCTAAGCGGATCCATAGTTTTGTGAATCCATTTACTTCAAAATTAGGTCACTACTGTCGTTAAAGGTGGATGATATTTTGTCTGTCTTCTATTACTAAAATTATACTTACAGCAAGACAGATTTGAAGCCCTCCCAGGTTCATCAGACTTAAGGTGGTGGTCTTTACATGGAGGTGGAATATGTCACATGTTCCTAACATGGAGTCTGTTAATCAAATTTCTAACCACTGTTGTGTAAGCACAAAGAGCACACAATCTAATTCACTGGCAGGCCCACCTCACTCTCAGCCCTCAGGGACCAGCATTTCTTCATTTTGCATTTCCCAAGAAACTCACTGCCAGTTAACACCGAAGAGAGGTGGTAAACCTTAAGTTCCTCCACATACCTCCATGGGCAAAAATAAGGAAGCATTGTTGGCTACGTGTCTGATATCACTCTGATTTAATGAAAGTCTTGTCATTTTCAAAGCCATTCTGGATATTGCTTCTCAAGCCTCACTTATTTTTGAGCATTGCGTACAGCAGTTGGGATGTCCTTGTGTGTATAGTACATTAGTTATTGACAGTAACTTTAACTGATCAAGTGCTCTCTCTCTCATGGTATTTATCAGTTATTTATTCAGATTTTAGGAGGGGAGCTGATTGTGACTGCCCTTGGTCAACTCTTCACAGTCATGAAAAATACTTCCCACAGTGCTCTTCATGCTGTAGTGGATGCAATGTTGGGAGTGGGCGCTGTTCTTATAGGACAGGTTGTTGATCCTTGGGGACTGGTATCCCAACAGCTGGACCAAATTTGGATTTGGGTCAAAACGAGATCTGCCCTCTCCTCCCACTGTTGTTCCCTCTTGTGTCACTGATGTTGATACCTCCAGATTCAATTTGCTCTCATTAGTTTCATGTAACATTCCATCAGGTGCCAATGGCTCCTCTGAGGCACTGACAGCATTTTTGACTCATCCACAAACATCCTGTTCTTTCCATGCTGGCTCAAATATATGGTCGATCCATGTAGCTGAACAGCCCATGGTGCCTTTGGTGTTTATCCCCAAAATGGGACACCCCTCTTGCATAAGCATCATATGACTTTTGGGGAGAGTTTCTTCATTCTCTTCCTACTCTTAATACTCTTGCAGTACCTCACCATTCTGTTTTGCCTTTGACAAGTATGTCCCTCAAAAATTTGCATATGCTTCTCCATATGGATATGCAGCTTGTTTATATTTGGTGTCTGGGCAAAAGCCCGTCATTCACATTTGCTGGCAGCTAATGGCAAAGTGACACCTATGAATTCCTTATATATCCCTTGCCTTGAATTATTAGGGTCTTATCTTCTTGCCAAATTTGTGCATCACTATCGCAGCTCTTTGCTTTAGTCAAATCTGTCTCTATACTGACTCCATGATCATATTACACTACATAAACACCTTACCGTCTTCTTCTTCAGCACTACAGCCCAACGTGAGCTCTGGCTTCCAACACCAATCTTCTCCAAAGTCTCCTGTCCATTGCCATCAAAGTGTAACCCCCTCACATCCATTCTTCTGAGATCTTTCAGAACATTATCCAACCATCTTATCCTAGGTCGGCCCCTCTTTCTGCTTTTATAGACTTGCACCCTCAGGATTTTCTTTGGCATATGCTGATCATCCATCCGCTCTAGGTGACCTAGCCATTGTATTTGTTGAGCCTTTATAAATCTTACAAAGTCTTTATGATTCAATAGCTCATCTGTCTCCTGGTTATGTCTTATGCTCCATTTGTCATCCTCTTTAACCAGACTATAAACAGATAACCCTACAAACTTTAAAGTTTTGTGAATCAGGTGACTGCCATTAGTGAATAGATAACCCTCCTGTCTTGCCATACATTTAACGTGAGCCCTGGCTTCCAACACACATCTTCTACAATGACTCCTATCCATTGCCATCTCAGCATAACCCCCACATTCCTCTTACATCTTCCAGCATGCCATCCAACCATCTTATTCTAGGTTGTATCCTCTTTCTGCTTTTATACACCTGTGTCCTCAGGATTTTCTTTGGAATATGCTGATCTTCCATCCATTCTAGGGTACCTAGTCATTGTATATGTTGAGGCTTTATGGATCGTACACTTCAATATTTCATCTATCTTCTAGTTATTTCTTACTCTCCTTGGCAGCACATACCTTCTCATTTAAATCCTACCAACTGTGCTTCCTGGGGTCTTTTGGCTGAAACTATATTGTTAATCACCATCTGTGATGGTCTGGTCCTCCATTTTTTTTCTGCTTGGCCAATATCATCTGTTCTGCTGGGTAATTATGATAGCAATTTATAACACACACCTGACTATCTGTCTTGTGTGACTGCAGTTTTGCCTGGCTTTTGTGCAGACATTTCCTCCTTGTCTAATTTGGTATTCAGTTTATTTGTAAGTTGGCTGAAGTCTCAGCCAGGAACTGTACTGTTGCCACTTGTCCTCTGACAGCTGGCCATTAGATATATATGCCAGTGGGTTCAGGCTTGTTCCTTTGCTGATGAACTCGGGATATTGTGGCAGGCCATATGACTCGCCCATAAGTCCAACAGCTTGCACTTCTAGTTGATGGCTTTGGAAAACAAAATGTCAGGGTTGACTTGGTAATGATCTGTCTGTCCACTGCCCAATTTTACTGCCTCAGAATCATCTGGTTATGGTGCTATTAATTAGGCATACTCATACTCGGTTAGGGCATACCATTGGGCAGCCATCCAATTCTTACTACATCTTATCTGCACATCTGGCCATAAGGAATTATTTAAATCATTGCACTGTTTTCGGGTCAAGCCCTGTCTCTCATATCCTCTGACAAGGAGCTTGCCTTCTGTCCTCTCAACCCCTTCATTTCTGTTTGCTACTTAAGGTCATGGGCCTTGTGTAAGGTGTCCCCAACCAAGCAATTGCATATGCCTCTTTATTTGCTTAACCCCCACGTTGGTTCACCTGAAACTTGGCTTGGACTTTTCCAATTAAGAATTTTTTGAATATTCTTCACTGGTTTGTTAGTCAGCTGTCCTCAGGATGTTTATTTGAATTGCAGTCATAACTTTATTAGTACTAGATCCTTACTTCAGAAGGATCTTCAAAATTTTATATTGAAGTAGTCACATCAAGAGATGGTCAGGGCCTCACTATGACCAACAATATAAATTCTCATTTTCTTCCCCCAGCTGCTCCTCACTTACATATACTTTGGGAGATGGAAATTCAGTCTATGAAATCCCAACTAAGGCATCTCTTTCAATCTTGTAATTAGAGTCACTGCTCGTTCAGATGGAGGTCACATTGAATTTTCAAGCTATTACCCTCTATCCAGCAAATCTGGCTATTAGGTTGCCCTTACTCCACAAGGAAACATAGTAAATACACACTTGTAGAAGAAATCTATTATTGTATTCATAGAAAACACACACAGTACTGTTACCTCAACTGTCTTAACAATGCTTTTTCATTAACACTAAACACAATGAAATTTCTGACTTACTTGTTAATTTCAGTACCCTCTAATTGTGAAAACATCTGAACGGGCAGGCAATATACGATAAATTAACATTATTATTCAAGCTGAATCGTTTGACAATTACATTGTTCTGTATGTAAATAACAACTCTTTTGAAATTGTGAGAAAGATACTTGAAGAGACCTCAAACTGTCTTATGTATGTGCATTACTTTCTGCACAACACAAGGTCTATGAAGTACAATGTACTTCTCTGAGCTTGTTTTTTCTCAGTTCATACCAACAAATATTTGTATAGTTCAAGTTAAAATACTTCACTACTTTTTAAAATGTATAACTATAATTGTTTAGTATTTATAACCAGTTCACAATTGGTTATAATATAATTATTTTGTAATAATTTACAATTACTTATTCAATAAATAAAATTTCAAAAGTTTATTTTCATAATTAATGTACCTGATAACACAGCTCCCCTCTGTAAAACATCATCTATGTTTTGTACCATTATCCTTTGAACATCCTGTAGTTCTGTGTTCAATGAATTTAGGTTACGGCGTACTCGTGAGTCTGTAAATATTTTCTTGGCTTTCTGAATATATGTATCTAAAACAAGACAATGAGAAATACTAGGTATAAAATTATATTGTAACACAATGCAAATGTACAGAAAGTTTAGAAGAAACTGGCACAAATTAAAAACTGGCATGATAACGTTTTTTGTGTCAATGGGGTTCCATGGAATTCATGTCATTATTGGAAGAACATTAAGTACATCAAAAAATTACTAGGAATAACTTGTTTTAGTAAACTTGGTAAATCCATGTCTCCTGTATAGCACTGTTCCAAAACACATACACTTAACAAGAAAATGCTATTTTAAAGTATTTCACTGTGACTAATAACTTTTAGTAATGGAGTTATGGAAAATGCAATAAACACTTTTTTTAAACAAAAAACAAATTATACACACTCAGTAACATACATTTTTTTACTGGTCAATAACACTGGTCAAGAAGTTTCAGAGCAGACAGTGCTCAGAACATAATTGACAGTGATTCAAATTTCTGTTAAAAATAGAGATGACTACTACAAAAAAAGTAATGAGATTTCCTGTAGCAAAACAGAAATTTTAGAACCCCATGTCAGTGAATTTTTGGATTCCATTTATAGCAATCCTCTTTACATATAGTCAGCCATTATTTTGGATCCTGCACTGATGATTAGGATTCAATTGTACTAACCATTGTTGATTATAAAAACATCACAACAATTAAATAAATAACATATATTACACTTCTTCCTATAGTACAACCTCATGGAGAATAAACCTTGGTTGACACTATCATCCCTAAGTTGATGGTATCATGAGCATATTGATGAAAATCAGAGGAACTCTGAAAATGGCAAACTTCCTTTTTGGCCTTCTGTTGTTTAATTTATGCTAGACAACCTCAGAGTCTCCAATGCATGTCAACTCTTACACCTTTAAATTAAAAGGAGCTTAGCAGACACAGTGCTTTGCTAGAGATTAGCATGTGGCCACTCTTCCTACCTTATATTTTTACATTAATAGCTCATGTGAGTTATACTTTCTTATACAGCTCACGTTAACAGCTTATCCTCCCTCTTCTACAGTGTTCTGTTGTTTACCCATTAGTAGTCTGATTTTAAAATTACACATTGAATTTGGCCACAAGAATTTTATTTAGAGCAATGAACAGATTGCCCATATTAAAAAATATGAATAAAATTCTGTCATGGAAATTAGTGGTCACGTGTTGTTTATCTGCTGGTAATCATTGATATGACTGGGTGAAAACTGTTTGACAAGATGTTAGCTAAAACTATTTATGCAATGAAATCTATATTGCAGGTGAAGTTGAGACTTTTTATAATTCAACAGTTTGTAAGGCATTAAAGTCTGAAAAACTGTTAATGAGGTAGGCCTAGTCATATGAAAAGAAGATTTGTGGCTTTAATTTGTACAAACATGAGAGGTATTTACAAACAAAAGCTTCTTGTAATCAAAAACTGACAATTATTTTTTACATATAAAGCTTTGACTTACTCATTTACCGAATCAGAAAGCATGTGAGTGACTTCAAAAATGTCTGAAAGTGTAATTCATAAATAAGATGAAGTTTCTTTTGTCATGACAGACAATTGTAATTCTAATCCTGAATTCACAGATTTAAGCAATATAAAACTTTGTTACTTTCTATTAAATATAACATCCATTTTATAAACTATGGTTCAAAGTGTGATCAGAATTTTAAATCGCTTTTTCATTACTAGTTCATATTGCAACTCACCAGCCAGGGGCAAAATTTATTCGTGAAAACTACAAACACATCCAACAGCAATTCATTTTATGAATAATATACCTAACTTTGTAATCCAATGACTACACAGAAAAGCTTCAGATAAATGAACTTTGTCCATCTTGGCCTTGGCAAAGCTTGTAACGGTACAGAAGTGTGTGATCCAGTTTTAATCAGTATGTAATTCAGTAATTAATAAATTAACTTTCACCTGTGAGGAGCCCCAGTAATCAACAATGCACACTGTTAGCCTAAACAATTGCCCAGACGGACTGCGTAACTACCCCAGCAGCAGGCTTGTGTGAAACCCAGTCTGCAGTTTGTCATCAGAGAGTGAACATTAGTAAGCAGCATCAGACAGTAAAAAGGTTGTGAATTTAAAAACAGTGGCCTCGGGCTTACAAGATAGGCCGTTAAAACAAATACGGCCTATCTAATAACGTGTAAAAACTTTTAAATAAAAGTACGTAAATAATAGAGCGCGGCCAACCTAAACGAGCTAAGTGTTCGAAAAATTATGTCGGCCGACAAAATAAAAAGAAATGTTATTCTAAAGTGGATTAAAATAACAGTGGCGCATCAACCTAATATGAAATAATCAATAACAGTACCGCGGTTAAACAGTTAAACTAATTTATGGTGTGTTAAACAGTGCATTTACAGCAGAGGTGCAAAACAGCGGAGTTCTTCAGACGTTAAGTATTAACTGAGTTTTAACCAATATTATTTTACCTTTTCTCCAGAGTATAATTCAACATAAATAATTGTAAATCTTAAATGTACATCAGAGATCTCGAAGTGGGGTTTAAATAGAACGATAAATCAAAGAACGAATGTGTGTGAGTGTGTAGCTAAATCACGTATTGGTTCATTGCTAAAAATAAATAGTTGTGGTATACCATAGTTGTCATAAGCTAGTTAATTAAGAAATATTCATTTTGCTACTTTGTTTGATTTTATAAATTGTTACTCATTCAACAAGTATTTAATCTAACGAAAAGAAATAAGAAATTTAAATGTCATAAAAGAGATACGAAGTAGTTATTTTGCATAATAAACCAGAGGCAATTTGTTTTAGCACAAACTGTGTATTTGATCTTTACCCCTTGTATCTCGAATAATCCTTTCTGCAGCAGTTTCGTCTGTACGACTCTTGGAAAAACCCGAAGGTAAGAATTAATTATTAATAAGATTAAAGTGAGAAGTTACACAAGCTATAATATACTTTTAGCAATAACATACTTTTATAAGACTGGTTAAAAGCCAGAAACATATTTAACTTAAGAATTTTACCAAATAATAAAATTATGTTGATGTAGATAATGGAGTTCTAAATTCTGGTAAATACCTACAGAAAGTGAAATCTTACATTTTTCATAATACAGTATACTAGAAAAAATAAAAAACATGACATTCAACAAAGACAGACTTGCAGTAATTGAAATGATCACTAAAGACAAAGTTACATTAGAAGAAGCTAAAAAAAGTAGGCCTACTGAATCTTTTAACCAAATTACACAAGTCACCTAAAAGTATAGTGATGATAAAGCTTTCAGTGAAATAAAACATCATTTCACTAAAGATTAAGTTTCACTGAAAAGCCATGGAACACACACTTATTACTTCAAATGTGATCATTGGAAGTTTTTGTTCTTGCAGTTAATCTTAACCTTGTTATCGTACTCAGCATGTGTGTGTGTGTGTGTGTGTGTGTGTGTCTGTATATATATATATTTAATATGTATAATCTGTAATATTTAATAATTTAATATATTACATATGCATCAAGAAATAGGCTGTAGCAAAAACTGTTTGAATATATATATTATACAATTTTTTGTTTGAATATTATAAAATTTTGTATAATATATTTATAACACACACACACACACACACACACACACACACACACACACACACACACACACACACACACACACACACACACACACACACACACACACACACACACACACACACACACACACACACACACAGCAGAAGCTGCCTGATATAAAGAAAATCGACAGCTCAAATAAACTGTTCAAAAAAGTATTAAACTTGTTGTCACCGAGGTAAATTAATATTTTGTTCTGTAGTATTGGTTCATAGTCTTCTGTTAACACACCATATGTTGCAATTACTGCGACAGTAGTCATTCTCTGGTTAACTGGTCAAGGTCCTACTGAAAACCCATAATTAAAAATGCACACAAACATACAAGCTTTTAACTGGGTTTCATTGTCATACAACTACATTTGCATATTGGTGATCAAGTTGACCCTTAGAGGGACGCAGCAGAAAATCGTTTTTTAATGGCTGATACACATAAAAAGCAGAATGGCAAACTTTAGTGGTGTTTAACTACAGTATTATGCAAGTGCTAAATTATTATAGCAGTAAATGTGCTAAACTATTATAGCAGTAAATGTTCAGGAATAAACATTTTTATAGGTGGTAAATTATTATATCACCATCCTATAAAAGGTGAAAGGGATCCCTGTGATCTCTGTAACAATATTATTTCTGTCCATACATAGATCAGCAATAGCTGCTGATCACCTATTACTATAGAGATGGCTATAGCCATGGAGTTCACCTGCAGTATGGCTATCACTTGCAGAGCCTGAAAACACAGTGGGGATGTCACTGAAACATTGTATCATTCTTTAGAAGGTTCAAATAACAGTATCAGTCAACAACAGCCATGCTGGGAACAACCCACAACAGAAAACACATATATTTATGTGCATAGCAACATTAAGTTCGTTGGAAAATATTTAGGTATACAAGAAACTCTTATATATTTACCTATACATAACTATGTTTTAATTTACTCTTTTTAGCTATATAATAAATAAGTCTCTGGTTTATGGAAGTAACCACAAAGTAATCATACAAATTAAATCATTTTAATCCAATTTAAAATGTCTGTGCACATGTGTGTGTGTGTGTGTGTGTGAGGGGCCTTATATACATATATAGTCAAGAGACTTTAACATACAATAATGCTGGCTTGTTCAAATACTGCAACATTACTTTGGCATCCATAGATTATATTTACAGTCAAAAAAGCTTACCAAACTCTATAA
The DNA here is from genome assembly GCA_034769895.1 of Magicicada septendecula. NCBI lineage: Eukaryota > Metazoa > Arthropoda > Insecta > Hemiptera > Cicadidae > Magicicada > Magicicada septendecula. Next base: position 443,703,762 of record CM068368.1, read on the forward strand.
AAGTATATGGACGAGACACGGTGCTCACTCGTTTGCCATATTGTGAATAAAATTCCTGAGCGATGTCTTCCAAATAACTGAAAGCTAATCGTTTAGAATAACTGCGTTCACACAGCACTAAGTAGCACACATCTCTTTCGATTAGGTAGCTTCAAACACAATATGAATATATTAATTAAATTAAATATAAATTATTTATATTACAAATAAATTATTAACTTTAAATTAATTATAAATTATTATTAATGTATAATTTATATATCAATTTGAAATATACGTACAGTAAATATTTTACACACGTTGTATACATACACAGAAACACATACCACTACAAACATCTAAACTTTATTAACATTAAATGAAACTAAACTTTCAGTAACATTAAATGTTGGCTTTACTACTGGTATAAAGTTTAGAATGACATAGAAGGTGAACTGTACAAGTTTTGAGTTGACTGTTAGGGTACGTGCATAGCGCGGAATACTAGCATAGAAAACTTACACAGATTATAGTCAGTGTGAAAACAAACTTCTGTATGGCACCATGCATACCAGAGAATATCATTGGTGATCCTCTTCATAAAGCAAACTAGTTTGTTTTTATCACATCGCACATGGAATAGTTTTGAGCTACGACTGTTTGCTTCAAGGACATTTCCCCCGCTATAGCCACACACAACTATCAAATATACCATTCCAACTAAAGTGTAAACAGTTTGGTCTGTTATGTGTTTCATAAAGTTATTATATATTTTCTTGTACAAATAAAGAATTACATACAAGAAAAGCTACAATAATATCTTAAACTAAAAGTGGACAACAACAGCAGCACAACTTGAGTGTACTCTAAGTAAAATTATTAACTACCGATGTAATAATACATAAAAACAACACTTGAATTCTGGGATGAGAACTCTCGTCTTCTCTGACTGATGGTATAAGAACTAAACTGTCTGTTCCAGGCATTTGAAAGTAGGTAAAATTTTGTGGCTATCAGCATATCGTTGCTGTCACTACTGCTACCGTGTATCACGGTTACACTGCACCTATTTAAAAATTTAAGTAACAGCCACTATAAAAATTACAAGAAATTTACTGTAGACTAGCGTTTCCGTACAACTGCTCGACAATATTACTCACTATTCTCATGGATGAGACATTATTTCATCCTCTGTATGCACAGCTGTCACACATGTGCGATATGCTATGTGAGTATTCTATGCTACTATTCCGCGCTATGCACATACCCTAACACTGGTAACTGCAAGCAGCATGGGTTACTGACCTCTCCTCTCCCCTACAACTACACTTTCAAGCACATGCAACCACCAGTTTGGCAGCAGCATTTGTTCAAAGTGGAGCCTGTATCTGACTAACGTTAAGTACAAACATGAAGCAATGCTTCATGTGAATGTACAATTTCTTCTAGTACATGAAAAATCTGCTACAGAAACACACCTTTGTTCAAAAAAGTTTATTGTTATGAGTGTCGATCATAAATATATTCAAAATTTTGAGTAAAAAAAGCATGGATGAATGAATTCAAATTAAAAGCAAGAATAACGTTTTTTTCAATATCCAAGAAATTATTCACACTGATTGGGTGCCTGAAAGTTAAACTGTTAATCAGAACTACTATAAGGAGCTCTTGGTAACTCTTTGTGAGCAGGTAAGAAGAAAAAGATCTAACTCGAGGAGTCTTCACTGGCACGCAATGCAGTATCTGTGATGTTTTTGGCAAAGCATGGGATCTCCATCTTTGAACATCCACCATACTCTCTTGATCTAGTACCATGGGGTCTTTTTTGGTTCCTGCAGTCAAGTTCATATTAAAAGGAACCCACTTGAGTTTATAGATACAGTAAAGGCAAAATCAATGGAACTCATGAAGAAACTACCGGAAGATGACCTGCAGCATTCCTTCCAACAGTAAAGTTGCTTATTTGGGTATACAGATTGAGGAAGAGTACACGGAATATGACATCTGCACTGTATAAGATTAGTTAAAAAAACAGTCTGGTTATTTTAAAGACTTGTCAACCATCATCCCAATTAATACATATATATTGCAACAGTACAACCATTAACGGTATGTGCATTGCCAAAATAATTTAAATAAATAAATATGGATTAATAAACATGATTCAGATTGCATAAGCTGTATCGTAGTTAAAAATAGGGAGCGCAGAATTCATGCATGGACACGCATTCCTGGCACACCTGTCGCTAGCGTTGTGTACACATGTATTTTGTTTGTGTGTGTGAAGCCTGTCCGTTCCTGAAATGTAACCAAGTCTTTTCAAGTAGAATAGTTTTTATGTTTTATTTTAATTATAAGAAAAATATGTACAATATGGTAAAACAAAAGACACCAAAGTGTACAGAAATTAAAGGTGAACAAAGGGTTAAAAGACCATGCCAATGTGACGAAAAGTCCAATTACTATACGTAAAAAGTGAATAGCTCTTTTTGTAATTAAAATAAAGAAGTGTAATTTACATATAGTAAACATATAAAAATTAGTGATCGATTGACCATAGAGTGGTGTGAAAAACAGACTTTGTAATTCGCGAAGATAGGTGAAAATAGTGAATTGAACCAGAGTGGGGGAAAAGACGCTTCGACAAAATCTGACAAGTTAAAAATTGTTCAGACCTGAGCTTTTGCACGACCTGACTATAAATACCAGGTCGCGCTAATAGTTTCTTCTTCTCGATTCAACCATTGCCACAGGAGGCTATGTCAGTCGACGACGCTATTTTAAGTCTACTGTATAGTAAGAGTCGCAGGACAAACTGGAAGTCCAACCAGAGCAGCAGAGCACATACGAGGAGGTCTACGGACACGCCTGCAGCATATGATGTGAGGCGTGATGACTATTAAACAGCACATGCAGTGGAATCCAACAAGAGGACCAGGAGGACACGACAACAGGACCAAAGGAGGACGTACGGATGATTAACCACGTCAAACGAGGTGATGAAAAACCATTGTAATTACAGACATTTGAAAGACACTAATTAAAGTTAGAATGAAAGACATTCAACCAGTATTAAAATAACTAAATTGTACAAAAATGTAAAAGCAGAGTAAAATTTAGAATATTATCTCTTGTATAAAATTTAGTAATTGAGAGTAACATAAATGATAAGAGAAATATTTGATTGCTAAGTTAACGTAATTAATAAAGTCTTTGTTGATAAAGGAGAATGCATATGCAGTAGAAAGTTTTAAAGCAAATTAATATTAAAGAAATTGGAATACAAGTAAATTCATTATTGAAGTAAATTAATCAGCAATTGCAAAAAGATGAGTAAGCTGAGAGCAAATAAATATTTAATTAATTAAAATTAGACAATAAGATTTATGTATATCCTGTTGTGTGATTTGTTAGCTATAAGTTGTGTACGAAAGAGTCGTACAAACGATATAATAATGAGTACTATTTCAATATGCGAAATGAAAGATTTTGTTTAATAAAAATAAATAAATAATGGAACAATTTTAAAACTTATATAACGCATTATCTTCTTATTACGATTACACCCATGAACTCAAATTAAATTACATTATATAAATTGGCACTCCAAACACGTGGGGCTCTACAAATTAAATTACATTAAATGAATTTGTGTGTTGTTATGTTATAATATATATATATTCCTTTGCAAGTAACTCGTTGAGTTTCTTGCAGGTCTCCCATGTACAGCATTCCCACAAAATTTTCAAAATTAATTTCCCTGATGGTTTCAAGAAATTTCCCTGACATGCGGAAACATTACACACATTTTTAAAATAATTATTTTTTATTAACTAGGCCTACAATACATTTATATTTAATGTAAGACATAAAACACGATTAGAGTATTATAAGGACTGTTCAATAGAAACACGTTTAGAGGCTGTACATTTTTTATTCACCGATTTTAAAGAAGTCTCCATTAACATTAAGGCATGAGTGCCACTGTTGCACTAATCTGTAGATTCCCTGCTGGTAAAATTCTTGCGGCTGTTTGCGGAACCATTCGCTAACAGCAAACTCTACCTCAGCATCTGATTTGAATCGCCGTCTTTTTAGTGATTTCTTTAATGGGCCAAAAACATGATAATCGCATGGGGACAAGTCGGGACTGTAAGGTGGATGTTGTAAGACTTCCCACTTCATACGACCAAGCAGATCTTGAATGGGCTACATGGGGTCAAGCATTATCATGCAGAAGAATGACACTATTTGTGAGCTTCATGGGACGTTTATTCTTGATGCTGACCCATAAGCATTTTAAGCTGTCTGAATATCACTCAGCGTTGATGTTGACACCAGGTTCTTTAAAATCTAAGAGCACCATACCCTGATAATAAAAAAATATGGTCACCATTACTTTTCCTGCCGAAGATTGGGATCTACATTTTTTTGCCTTCGGTGATTGTGCATGCTTCCACTGCATACTCTGACGTTTGGATTCTGGTTCATAGTGATAACACCAAGACTCATCACCAGCAACCATTTGGTGTAGAAAGGCATTACCTTGTTGTTGATACTGCATCAAATGATAAGCCCAAACGCAAATTTTCTGCTCATCAGTAAGCAGTCATTGAATCCACTGAGCAGCAACTTAGTGATAGCCAAGACTACGAATGATGGAATAAACAGTTCCCACACTGATGCTCAATATTTGAGAAAGTTCTCTAACTTTGATGCTCCTATTTGCGCGTAAAGCAGTTTCTAGCTGTCTCACATTTTCATCTAATGCTGCAACACATACAGGTCCGTAACAGGCCAAATATTTAGTGGATTCTCTTCCTTGCCGAAATTTATTGCACCATTTAACCACTGCCGTATGAGAATAACTATAGTCACCATATACAGCTTTCATTCTCATATAAATTTCCATTGGCTGATGCCCCTCAGCAGCCAAAAACTGAATTGATAGATTTTCTATCATAGATGCCATTTTTCAACCCAGTCACAATGCTTAGAAAAGAGCAAACTGCAAATATTATTGACAGACACGTCACTTGTACTTAAACAGAAAATATAAACAAATGAATTCCGTTGCCATGGCGACATGTCATGTGCAGATCAAATGTGTTTCTATTGAACAATCCTCATATTAAACGTGGAAACATACTTAACATTTAAATATCAAAAAGGAAACATTGTTTTGATTATACAGAACAAAAAAATTATTATTTAACAGATAGGATAGCTCCACTTCACTTTCAATATGCAGAGAATTAATATGTAATTATTATTTACAAAAGCACTAGTTATTTTACCATTGAAAATGTTTATAAGGACGTGTCGCACATTTGCGGCTGATCGCTGGTGCGTGATCGAAAATGGGAACCGGTGAGTTTCCATAGAAACTACTTCTTTGTTGTCAATAACGTAGCACACATATAAAACTTAGCTTATGAATGCGACTACATTTAACTTATAATCTGTACATTGGTAAATGAAGAATGAATTCATTGATTGGTGAATGAACATGAATATATATATATTTTAGAATGCCTGTAAATTTTTTATTTTAAAGAATCTTCTAAGCACTTAATTTTCAAACCGATTTCTTCTTCTATTTCCTGTTTCATTTGAGAAACTTTTCTCTGATCTTGTAACTTTTTAATTTCATTTTTTATTTTTAGAATGTCTGGGGCATTGCTTTCTTGGCATTTCTTATTCTCTATTACTTTCTCTTGATACTGTTCATATTTTTTCCTGGCAGACCTACAGCAGTGAGTAAGCATTTTTTGAGTGATTTTAACATTTTTGAAGAGCATTTTTTAACATAATACTGAAGAGTATCATATACAATCCACTGAGCAACAATACTATCATCTTTTTCATTTTCTGTTAATAGGCATTTGTTTACTGAAATCTCTGACTCAACAGAGAGAGGCATTACCATGTGACACACTTAGAGGCAATTTAACAACTTCCCACAGTTCATAATACTTCGGATTTTTGTATAAAAAGGATGAACAGAAATCATCCAATCTAATTTCAATTTTATTGTTATTGAGCCATTAAAAGAATCAAAAGTGTATTCTAATACACCACTGGCCTCATTATAGAGCACAGAATACTGCTGTTTAGCTTTTTCAGTATGTTTTTCTCATATAGAACTTCAAGAATAACACTGATTCTGTTCTTTCCAATACTTGACCGATTACTTATAATTACATTATCAAGTGACGCCAGACCTCTTAACAGCTTTGTATTTTAATGGACTTCTTTCCTTAATTTTTTCAATATTCTTAATAAGAAACATTAGGCATTCCTTCTTAAATTTCATCACATCTAGCTTACTCACTCCTTTAACCTCTTAACAATTCAGGTGTTTCAAATCCTATATAAATTTTCGTGGCTTCTATTAAATTCTCAGTCATTCAGGTCAATGGAAACAAGTTTACTGCCAGTATCTGCTGACTGTAAGCAATGGGATTTGACACAATGAGTCATTAAACTTCTCATCACATCAAGTAAATTTGAATACAGATATGGCCCAAGTGGTGATGAACTTCTAAAATCTCCTCAAGAATAACTCGCACTCACAAGAAAGTAACTAACTAATCTGAAGGGAAACATACGAAGGAAGAAGGGACACTGCATTACTGCCAACCTAGTTACATAATAAAGCAGTGACACCTGACAAAAAAAGAGGGAAATTCAAATATGTTCAAACCTACCTTACACCAACATAATGAATGTATATTACTTTAAAAAAATATAAAGTTTGTTTCCCAGTTGATACCCCTTTTTCTATATAAATTTTCATAACGTACAAAACTATAAACAATTATGGTTTTGAAATTCCCCTGACTTTTCACCAGTTTTATTGTTTTCCCTGACTTTCCAGGTCTGTGGGAACCCTGATATAGTATATCTTCAAGTAAATATATTGCAAGTAGATTTATTTTCACCTGACGCACATTTTACAGAAATTATTCTGTATCTTTACAGGTTTGTTTGAATTGTAATTGAATGTTTCGCTTACAATACGTATCACATGTATATTGTAATAATTTGGATTAGTGATGTCGCGATGATGATGTGATTCTGCTCGTTCTCTCAATTAATTATTTAATTAATTTATTTTGTTTAGTTTAGTTAATTATTTAAAATTGGTTTAATAATGTTTAATAAAAAAGTTCGATAACGAATTATTTAATATCTCTTCTTTGCACTGAGTGGTTCGTTTAAATTGAAGCTCAGATACGAATTAGTTAGGTTGACTCCCTCGCAGGCGCATGTGGATATGTGTAATTCGCCGTAGATTCAATTGTTCCTGAAATAAACACAAGTTATTCACTCATCAAGTACTTACTGAGTTTGAAGGTCTAGTTCATTAACAAACACGTTAACAAGCGATAGATAACTCGATTTGAAAATATCTGAGTTAAATGGTGCCACATGTGGAAGTACTAATAGTTACCTAACATGTATTGTTACGTTCTATTCTTTTAACTTACCAATTTCCATCGTGTTTCTTCTACTTACCTCAAGCAATACCTTCACTTACCCATCACACTTATACGCCACCCTGACTTATCCAACACAGAAAATTCCAAATTATTTATAGGTCGCCACGATATTTTGGGGTTTAATATCAAAACCTTGAAACACTTTTACTTTATTGCCAGGTTTGTTAGGCAAAATTCCCCATATGGGATAGGTGATGTTAATGTGGCGTATTAATTAACTTAACACATGGTTACGCTACTAATTCATTTTATTAAAATTCATATGGTAAATTTACTTTCTTCTACGTTTATAACTTTCATCAAACTCTTTACTTAAGGTTGTACTTTAAAAACATTCTGTTAAAACTACATTGATTACATTTCTTTTTCTATTCTTTCTTAATTATGAAAACTGCCAAATAATAATATGGCATGTTGCTTTTTCTAGTACCAAAACATATATTGAAAAAAAAAAACCAAAAAAAAACTTCAACTAACTTAATGCTATTTTTTAAAACGACCCAGTTTGCTCACACTCCATTCATACAGTTTAACACCCCATTTTATTTAGTTAGGGCCCTAAAAAAAAATGAAACTATTTATATAGTATAATTGGCAGTCGATTACTTAGCCCCTGGCGTCTCTGATAGTCTCGTGCCGTATTGCGTATATGTATGAATGTTTGGTCCATTTATCACCTTTCTCAATTTTCTTGCTTCACTACACTAACTTTGATCTGAGTTGTTGTTTCGCTGCCAAATTTAACTGGTTAATTCAAAATTTAAAACTTCGTGAATATGTTAGAATAGATTTTTAGTTCGCGAACTTTTGTATTGACCCCGGCCGGGGGAGAGGTATTTCGTCGACTGTGTAGCGCATTAACCAAGTGCCCCACTCCACTGCTACCCAAACCGGAAAATGCATAGCCTCCTTGCCACAAAATGTTCGTCAATCTACACAAGTACGGTGTTGTCCATGTGTGTTAGGCATTGACGATATTTCAGTGGCATGGGTCACAAGACACCTGTGGGCGGGGTCTTACGTGATTTCCGTCAGCATGAAACCACGTGGCGAGAAAATTGTTACACTTTGGCCATTTTTATTTGGCTTGGCTCGAGGCTGCGTAGCGTCGTCTGTGCGCATTGCTGGTGTTTGTGCGTTTGAGTGCGTCACACAACACTGAACTTCTTGGAATTGTACTGCGTTGCCAAACATACATCGCATTCCACTACCACCTCGCTGTTCACAATTTCACTTCACTGTTCGTTTGTTTGACGACAACTTTATTCAACATCGGACTGGCCACGCAGATGGAAAATAAATTTATATTTATTTTGATAAAATAAAACCCTCTCCTTTTAGCCCCGTTACAAGACCCCCCCAATGAGAGATCTTCTGCTGGAACAGAAGAACTCTCATTGCTAAACCCCTAAGAGGATCGGTGAGGATATGGTGCCAACAACCCACCATTAATTCTTAACGCATCATGGGTAAACTACCCCCCTAGTTCGGCGACTATGGCTGCACCTGAACGAGATTACTGGACTTCTCTGTTCGAGATCCCAACACCATAAACTCGGACAGATACTCACCATAGTACACCTAACCTTCTAACATTCCACCCCAAACTTAAAACCCTGGCCTTATACCATACCAGATCCTCAACCGATATATTCCCCCTTACATGCATACTGGGTCGCCTTTAGCAAGTACTGGGTGCGTACACATACTCAATATTTCTGCATATAACATTTCTACACTACTTTGTTGTTTTAAAATTCATAAAAACATGTCATACTTGAACTCTAATTTTCTCTTAGTATTTCATCAATTAGACGTTACAATTTCAACTCAAAATAGTTAAGCAAATCCCCTTAAAACATTTAAATTCTGTTAATTCAAAGAAATCAATCTAATTCCAATATCAAAATGTTACATTACCATTAATTTCATCCAAACACCAAAAATCTTTTATATGAATCTACTATTATTCCTTACTAACTACTAACACTCATAGAAAACAAATAAACGGAACATCTTATTAAAACATAAATTCACTTATCCTAGCATTTGTTTCCACATATATACTAAACAATATAATTCCATAAACACACTAGTAATACATATAAACAACAATATACTCGGAACCTGAAAACATCATCTATGATATATATGGTAGGTATAATAAAATAATTTTTATATAGTGGTGTGCAATATTGATCATTCTGATTGTGATTTCAACCACTAACACAAATTCCTTCATTAAATAATATAACTATAATGTGTAGTATTCTTATTGAAAGATATTTTTGGGGCGACTAATAGCGATCACTTGATGTTTTCGGCATGGCCCCGCAGCTGCGATGGTTTCGGTTTCACCCTCCCTGAATAGGCCGTTCTTTCGGGGAGCGGGGCAAGAGACGTATACACAACTCTATGCATTTAAATGAGCATCCGCCATAACAGGTGGGACTGTGGCCGCTTTCTGTTTCGCAGCTAAATTCATAGAGAAACTTCTCTATAAGTTGTTCAAAACTTCTCATAGTGCATATATTTTCTCTTGTGTTTTATATAGTTTTGATTGTGTTCTTGTTGTACTTTTTGTGTAAACGTAATGTTCTAATAATTTATTCTTTATTACGCAGTGTATTCTGTGTACGATAGTGTTTTTGTCGAACCTTGTGTACATAAACGTGTAACTTATTCTGTGTGTTCTGTGCGTATTTGTTAGACACGATTAAAATGGCTACGAATTCAGTAAGTAATATTAAACGTTTGATTATTTCAAATTCACTTACTTACGAAAAGAAAATAGAACTAAAAAAATTAGGGCCACCAAAACCGAATTTAGATATTACACAACAAAATTATAAAAGACAGACCAGCATCAAGTAAAAAAAACTACACAAGAAAATTTAATAGAAACTGTTACTTACATGCTGATTGGATATGTGGATGTGAGGTGATCAATTCCTTTTTTTGTTATGTATGTTTGGTGATGAACCTAAACAGTGATTCAGTTTAGACTGAAAATGGAATTAAGGACTTGAAACATTTGGGAGAAAAAATAAAAAAACATAAAATTAGTGAAACTCATATGAACAATTGTATTGAATATTCATTGTTAGGAAAAGTCAATATTAGTTGCCAGTTAGACAGTGCATATAGATTAAAAATTAAACAGCATAATGAAGAAGTCTCTAAGAACAGATACATCCTAAGTAAGTTAATTGACTGTGTAAAGTTTTGTGGAATATTTGAACTAGCTTTAAGGGGACATGATGAAACAAACACATCTGAGAATCCAGGTATTTTTAGGGGCTTAGTTAATTTAATGGCAGGCCTAGATAGCACCTTAAGAGAGCATATTGAAAAAACAAACAATAGGGTTTTCGTTTGTCTTTCTAAAACAATTCAAAATGAAATTCTGGATTCTATTTATGCAGTGTGCATTGGACTAATAAAAAAAGAAATAAATGAAACTGACTACATTTCAATTGAAGCAGATGAAACCACGGATTGTGCCACTCTGTCACAAATTGTGTTAGTTGTGAGGTATGAATTGAACAGAAATTACATGAGAGATTTATCAGTTTTGTCAGTCCACAAGATCACTCCGCTGAAGGTATTAATAATACTATTTTTGAAGAATTAGCAAAATTAGAACTTGATAAGATGCCTAGCAAAATTATTGCACAAAGTTACGATGGGGCAGCAGTAATGAGTGGAAAACATAACGGTGTTTAAGCAAAAGTTAAAGCTGTGTACAAGAATGCCCAGTATATACGCTGCTATGCCCATCAACTAAACTTAATTATTGAGCGCGCTGCATCACAAAACAAGCAAGTAAAAATATTTTTCTGTAATTTAGATGGCTTTACAACATTTTTTTCAAGATCTTCCAAGCGAACTGCCATACTTGATGAAGTAGTAACGAAACGTCTCCCAAAATGTTCTAATACCAGGTGGAATTTTAAATCCCGTTGTGTGACAACAGTATTTATTCATAAAAATGACATTTCCGCTGTTCTTGAAAAAATCATAGATGACGAGAGTGACAAGTCCACTGTTCAGAAAGCACTAGGACTGAAAAACACATTAAATAATGATGATTTTAATTTTTGGTTAACATTTTTCAACAAAATTATGCCAGCCTGTGACATTTTGTTTAATCAATTACAGCAAGTAGAAATTGACAGTATTAAAACACACCAGTATGTTGCCTCATTCAAGTCACACATTCAAAACGTCAGAGATTATATTGATTTTGATGCCAGTCTGTCTGCAACAAATGATTCTGGAGAATCATCACAAAATCCAAAAAGGTCACGTTTTGATGAAAGCAAGAAGACTGCAGCTAATGAAGTTTGTGACATAATAGTTACCAACATAGACGACAGATTTTTATTTTCAGACCATTTAGCAATAGCAGTTTTGTTGCAACCAACCCTGTTTTCTAAACATCAGCTTATCTTTCCAGAAACACAGTTACAAATTGCTGCTAAAGAATTTAATTTAAATGAAACTGCATTAAGACATGAACTGGTAGTTCTATACAGCAGGCCTGACTTCACAAAGGCAACTGGCGCATTGGTTCTACTCAATTTTGTATATGAAAACAATCTAGTTACTGTTTTTCCCGAACTGGTAAAACTATTAAAAATTATTTGTACAATCCCTATGACTACAGCAGAAAGTGAACGATGTTTCTCAACTCTCAAACGCATTAAAACATTTACACGTAATACAATGAAAAAGGACAGACTAATTAGTTATTGACCATTTTGCCAAACAAAAGGAGAGGAGAATGGATTTCATGTTCAAGCAAATAAACTAATCAAAGGTAGGGAACAAATATATTTTATTTAGTAATGCATGCATTTAATAATATAATTTCTTAAATATTTAAGTTTAGGAACGTGAACTGCTTAGGTATATAATAATTTGTTTCAAACACTGTTTAAATATTGGTAGTTTGCAAGGTAGGTTTTTGATATTAACAATAATTTTAGTAGTGAAGCAAAAGATTCAATTTTACAATTATTTGATGATAATAGCAATAATTTAGTTTCTACTGGTGACTTTTTTTTACATAATATATGGGTACAACTAAATTTTGTGTCAAAAACATTACCAGCCGCCACTGGTCAGTTGTATGACCTTGACCCATATACACTACAAAAAGCTACACCATAAAATACATGAAACATGTTTAAAATCTTTTACCTTCAAACATAACACAACATAATAAACATATAACCTTCAAAATTAACATGGTGATTATTATCTTACAATAAACAATAAACTTTACATTCAAACTGACCAAAATTTACACACTTTACAGATTTACTCTATTTTCAAATTCTATTAAATTCTCTTACTTGTTTCATTCATTATTACCTTTGAACTCTGACTTTCTCTCTAACATTTTCATTCTCAACTAGTCTGGGTGACTCTAGTTATTCATAACATTTCAATTTACAATTAGGGTGTTTACATATAATCTTACCCCCCTTCTGACTCTAACAATCACTAACAGATTTTACCTATCATGACACCCATTTCTCAAAATATTTACCAATAATTCTCTAACTCCATTCCCATCATTCTACCCTTATAACAAAATACCCTCTACCCTGTTTGTACTTAGGATGTGTGTTCCCTCCCTCCGCAATTCCATTCATAACCGTTTGCCTCTCCACCAAATATCAGCAAAGCACTCTACTAAAACCCTCTACTACCCGCCACAACGCCTGTCGTTGAGGACTCCTTATCACACCACCCCCCTCTACAAAATTCCTCTACAACTAATTACTCTCCCATTACCTCCCTTTCATATTATACATATACCCACTATCACTACTGTGTCACTATTACTTCTCAATTCTACATTACTTTTACTCCCCAGAATCTTATTCTCGCTAATGTCCCTTCAAAATTGACCTTTATTGGTTCATATGCCCTACTCAAACAATTACTATCACCCAAATTCTAACATTTACCACATTTTGCATTACACTAGCCATTGAAATTCAAAACTATCTTAAATCCATTTCACCACATAATTTAAAATCTCTTAAACACATTGAAAATCTATTCTTCCAACATTAATTATATTCAAACATTTAATTACTTTAATAAAATTCTGCAAATCACTTATAAGTGAGATATTACGTATATAACCCCAGCAATCAGCTGATGTCGCACTGTCATGTGAATGACCTTTCTCTGGCTACATTTCAAAATTATATAAAGTACACATTTGTATAATCCTTATTCCTAACATACTGCATACAATTAATACAAATACACAAAATTATACAGTCATCATAAAATATTGGTGGATTTAGAATCCTTATCATTTAACCTAGTACTTAAAATCGTTTTGCTCTCGTGCGTGAAATACATCACTAATCATTGAGTCATAGTTATAGCAACAGTTACTGAACAGCTATCTGGGTTGTCAACCCCCAACTCTCTCTATAGAGCCGTATTATAAGTTGACCGCTCGCTGTTTACAGAGGTCGTCACCCTCTCACTGAATTTTCAGCTACCCTCCTACTTCATCAATTTCTTAAAGTCCCTCCTTTATACCCAGTTACAATTAGGTAACCACCCGCCGGATGAACCGGATTGAGCGTTTGCCTTATGAACAGATGCGTTATCTGTGCCCCTGGCTTGTAACGGTCAGCTCCTTTTCCACACACACTATTGTTTCCTGAGGGTGGACTGTGGTGTCCATTTGCATTCCCAAGAACTGAAGTTTACATATATAAGGTATAGACGCTGCCTATACCGTTCTTGGTTCAGCGTTATATAAAATTCGGTATTACTGATGTCCGAGGACACCAGTAATCCTACTAAAATGATTCACACACCCTTAAAACGGCACTATCGCCATCTTCGACGATAGCCGCTGTTCCATAGTTATGTAGTTTCCCCTGTGTTACCCCCCGGTCAATTTCAATATTCACCAATTTAGTATCTACTTACATAATTCCACGGTCAGGGTTTGGTGAGACCGTGACCGCCCGAAATGTGGGGAAACTACCAAAAGACATATAAGGCTCACTCTGACACCGTTACTACAATTCACGGAAGGTCAACTCTTATATGTTTGGTTATTTATTAATTGATTTTTCATGTTTACATTTTTAGATTCATATATACTTTACATTTAAACATTAAACATTTTGCTTTATATGAATTGCATTAAAAAATTCATACTTACATTACATCACTCACATACTGTCACAGACACAACATATAAACATTTGTTACCACCAAATCATGTACACAACTCCATTTATCTTCTGAAACATTATAGCAAACATATGATTCCATAACTCATTACATTTAGTCATTTGTTATTTATTATCAAGTTCAAATCTCCAAAAACTTATTTAAGTTCATTATCAAAATCTCTTTATACAACATTTTAAATCAATCAAAAATATTTAAACATCTCCAATTATTTTAATTCCATCAATTATTAAAACACAAGTTAGTTTAATTACTTTACTCCAAAACAATTACAATTCATTTATTACCTTCATAATTATTCTAGTTATTAAAACAATTTCTACCACATACACACATTGTTTACATTACATACTTGTTACAATACAAACACAATTAATTTCACTATTAATTTATTTACAATTCTTCATCATTATTTTTTCAGTTTAACACACCTCATTTCATAAGTTAGCAAGGTCATAACCATAAACTAAAATATTTAAAATGTCCATTCATTGAATTTATATTTACCCTCCATCATCATACATGAGTCTTACTTTTATATAATAATTATCGTCCTTACTCACACTCGTTACATTATTATTATTATTATTATTATTATAATGCCCATTATCAACATAGTATTTAACACCATTATTACCTATTAATTCATAAAACCCGTCTACACTGGTAATTTCAGTTCTGTCTCCGTCAGTATTTTTGTTCAATAAGGTAAGTTGTTTTATCATCATACTCCTCTACTATATCAATCACAACACCAGGTAAGTTATTATCATTTATAAAGGTATCATCAAAATAATCATCAATATCTATTTCACAATGTAACTCACTTTTTTCACCCCTCTCAATATCTAAAACCTGCACTAACATTTCATAACCTCTATTAACCTCAAAAATCTCTATTTCTCTCTTTCTCTTTCTCTCATCACAATACCTCTCATAACCCCACTGAACTATCTCATTCCATGCAAAGGGCACAACAAACTTACTATACGTCTTGGCACTTCCAAGACCATCACAAAAAATAAAGGGACCATTTGAAGACACCTCGTCTTCCACACCACCACCGGAGGAAACTCTGTCTTCATAAAACACTTGCGAAACCTCTGTTTCACCATAAACTTGGGGAAAACTTGCCCTTCGCCTATCTAACCTTTCATCATACTCTCTCACTAACTGGTAAACATTTGTTTCTACCCCTTTACAACCCATTACTCTCTCACTCTCACTAACTATTTCTATATCATCACTCTCTGATACCAAATTTTCAATTACATTACCATTTTCAACATCATTGTTATCACTTGTTAACTCTTTATTATAACTATCGTCATTACTCACCTTGTTATTAATTATCTGGTTTACCTTATTTTTAATCTGTTCCTCTACTTTCTCAATACTCTGTTCTAATTTGTTAAGGTTAGTTTCAAATATTTCATTGGTACTTTCACAACGTTTATTAATTTCATTAATATCATTTTTTAATTCATTATTTTGCTTTTTTAATTCATTGAAATTACTTTCTGTTCATGTATTTCACTACTCAATTTATAAAATTTTTTGTCATTATTATCTAGACGTTGATTTAATTCATTGAATTTGTTATTCTGTTCATTAAATTTAGTGTCAAAACGATCATTTAATGCATCAAATTTCTTACTGTTATCACTACACATCAGTTTAATTTCCCCCATTATCTCACGCAACCAGTCCTGTTTTATTACTTTCTTTAGCCGAGATGGGAGTTGAATGAACTCTCGCCTCGTCCATAACAGCTGATTCTGTCCAGCTTTCTTGATTTACTATAAGAGTTTCTGACTGACTTTCTGATTCACTTATAACAGTTGAGTCAGACAAACTAACTTCATTCTCTGTATTTTCCATTTTTTTTTTATAAATTTAATTATTCTTTATTATATATAACTTAGTTATTATCTAAACAAAATCTCATAACTTAACTCTTTAACAGTATTTTACGTCTTAACCTCTACTCACACATCTCGTAATTTTAATATTTGTCTATTACAAAACCCGCCTACTATCACCACCTATTTCGTACTTCAAATCAGGCCTAAACCCATATGAATTAATTCATTTGAGTTATACTGGCAGGGATCGCCATTTGTTACGTTCTATTCTTTTACTTACCAATTTCCATCACGTTTCTTCTACTTACCTCAAGCAATACCTTCACTTACCCATCACACTTATACGCCACCCTGACTTATCCAACACAGAAAATTCCAAATTATTTATAGGTCGCCACGATATTTTGGGGTTTAATATCGAAACCTTGAAACACTTTTACTTTACTGCCAGGTTCGTTAGACGAAATTCTCCATACGGGATAGGTGATGTTAATGTGGCGTATTAATTAACTTAACACATGGTTACGCTACTAATTCATTTTATTAAAATTCATATGGTAAATTTACTTTCTTCTCCGTTTATAACTTTCATCAAACTCTTTACTTAAGGTTGTACTTTAAAAACATTCTGTTAAAACTACATTGATTACATTTCTTTTTCTATTCTTTCTTAATCATGAAAACTGCCAAATAATAATATGGCGTGTTACTTTTTCTAGTACCAAAACATATATTGAAAAAAAAAAAAAAAAAAAAAAAACTTCAACTAACTTAATGCTGTTTTTTAAAACGACCCAGTTTGCTCACACTCCATTCATACAGTTTAACACCCCATTTTATTTAGTCAGGGCCCTAAAAAAAATGAAATTATTTATATAGTATAATTGGCAGTCGATTACTTAGCCCCTGGCGTCTCTGATAGTCTCGCGCCGTATTGCGTATATGTACGAATGTTTGGTCCATTTATCACCTTTCTCAATTTTCTTGCTTCACTACACTAACTTTGATCTGAGTTGTTGTTTCGCTGTCAAATTTAACTGGTTGATTCAAAATTTAAAACTTCGTGAATATGTTAGAATAGATTTTTAGTTTGCGAACTTTTGTATTGACCCCGGCCGGGGGAGAGGTATTTCGTCGACTGTGTAGCGCGTTAACCAAGTGCCCCACTCCACTGCTACCCAAACCGGAAAATGCATAGCCTCCTTGCCACAAAATGTTCGTCAATCTACACAAGTACGGTGTTGTCCATGTGTGTTAGGCATTAACGATATTTCAGTGCCATGGGTCACAAGACACCTGTGGGCGGGGTCTTACGTGATTTCCGTCAGCATGAAACCACGTGGCGAGAAAATTGTTACACTTTGGCCATTTTTATTTGGCTTGGCTCGAGGCTGCGTAGCGTCGTCTGTGCGCATTGCTGGTATTTGTGCGTTTGAGTGCGTCACACAACACTGAACTTCTTGGAATTGTACTGCGTTGCCAAACATACATCGCACTCCACTACCACCTCGCCGTTCACAATTTCACTTCACTGTTCGTTTGTTTGATGACAACTTTATTCAACATGGGACTGGCCACGCAGATGGAAAATAAATTTATATTTATTTTGATAAAATAAAACCCTCTCCTTTTAGCCCCGTTACAGTATCAGTATTGTCTGTTAAATGAAAGTCATCATTGTTTAAAAGAAATTTAAAATATAACATTGAATCTTTGTTCATTATTTTTACAATCTTTTCGTGGTTCCTTTGAGACTGCAAGATACATAACAGAAAATGTCTGCACTACTGTCTAAACTGTGTAGTTGGAACTGATTTGTATAAACAAAACGACATTAAAAGTTTTTTAAATTATTAACATAGAATTGAAAATTCGACTATCGTCAACATTAAGGTTACTTTACGCATGCTGAATTGATACAAGGTATTATCTATTTTAAAATAATGTAACTCCGTAACATGTACATAACAAAATACATAAATAATTGGAATTATAAGTTCATCTAATGTTCGTTACAAATTATTATGTCCATTGAATGCTGAACTCTTGTCAGGTAAACAATTACAGTATATTGCTTAAATAGATTTAGTTAAAATATTCAATGATTGTTTATGAATTGGAGCGATAATAGTCATACGGTTAGATAACCTCTACTCGAGTTCATATTAACTCATTGTCTATCTAAGTTGGTTAACCTTCATAATGTAGGTAGACAAATATTTATTTTCTTTAAAAATTCAAATAATGTTCATTAACATTAGTGAATTAATGTCAATCAATTTATTTATTCATGTTTTAAAAGCTATGAGATTTCATTGTTGCTTCCATAACTCAATGTCAAAATCATAAAAATTACTGTTTTCTTGTTAAAATTCGATAAGTATATTAAAACACTACACTTCCTGTAATTCACTTTATTGCAACCTACTGCACATTTGGCAGTGTTGGTTCACTATTGCCATGGCATTTATGCATTAAACTCTGATGACACTTAAAATTTTTTGGTTATGTTGACCAATTGTTTACATTTTTACCCGAACAGCTGATTCAATTCCGAACTCAACTTTTTCGTGCACAGAAAATGGCCGTCGTACTGCTTCGCTCGCCAGATATGAAGTGTGAAGAAATTTGCTTCTCTCCGCTGTTCCAATTTTGGGATTACATACCCCCCTGTTGATTTAGATCGATTTCATTGGCTTAGAGATTGCTGCTGTTCCTTAGAGCGAGGTCACTCCCTCGGCAAAAATAATTAATTTGTATAAAATTGTTAATGAGTTTGGGGTGGAGAGTAGCGTCATGACGCTATCTTTTGACCCAAAATAAACAGAATATGTTTTAAATTGGTTTAATGCCTTTGCATTACTAGTAATACTTTATATAGCCACCCCATGTTATTACAATTGATTTGCTCATTAAAACAAGTCCTCACAAGACATGTTGGTGCTTTAATTAAAAAGTTAATGTTTTTTCACTTACGACTATGACATATTTCTTATGATTTTACATGTTTAATCATGGAAATTGAACAAATGGTGATTACATTTCATCCATATGTTTCTTCGCAAGTCCTTTTGTGATAATCTCTACTACAATAATTGTCTTAAATTAATAAAAATTACAATATTTGGGCTATGCTTTCTTTGGCCTAGAGCATAGTTAATTTGATTCACTCTTTTTATTTAAATAATTGGCTCTGTCCATATTTTACTGTGATATAGTCATTCTAAGATGTCCATTACAACTTTTGGATACCGTATCTCAGCTTTTCTTCAAATATAATTAATTTCTTGTTTTTAGTTTTATTAGTTATTCATAGTTTTGGTATGCCATGTGTCATTATGATTTGGTTCATGGTTAATGATATAATCAATTTTAAGTGGTTCTTTTTTGTACAAATGGTCTTTATAGTCTGAAGAGTGTTTTATAATGGTTACTCTCCCATTATTATATGTGAGATTGTGAATAATTCACTAACACTTCTTGCATCTAGTGTAGTCAGACAGTTACATTAATTTTTTCATAATTATGGTTTAATTAATAGTTCATTATCATTATTCTATACTATAATAGTAGTTTTACATATTACAGTACACATTTATGTTACTGTCC
Source organism: Magicicada septendecula (assembly GCA_034769895.1). Classification (NCBI taxonomy): domain Eukaryota; kingdom Metazoa; phylum Arthropoda; class Insecta; order Hemiptera; family Cicadidae; genus Magicicada; species Magicicada septendecula. The sequence continues at coordinate 443,723,962 of CM068368.1, forward strand.
TTCTCTGGTTTACAATATTGTGGGAATTCTGAGTGTGTTTAATGGGTACATCTTCCTGCCCATTTCAGTCTGTGTAATTACATTAAACACAACACACGTCACTCTTAATTACTAAATCATAGCACTAGGTTTGTCTTTATAATGTCTATTTTCATCATTGCATAACCTAAACTATTTTTACAATGTTTTACTCTTAGATTATTCTAATTACAAGTGTTTGTACCAGAATTGAGGTTATTTGGGACCCCCTTGTCTGACAACAATGGTCTATGCATTTTATCCCCTGATCTCAATGTTTTAAGGTTATTATTTTACACTTCTGTTCTTGTTAACCATTATTTATTATTTTTTCACACTATATTTACATAATGATAGTCGTCACTAATAGATGTTACTGGTGATTACCAGGTTTTCTTTTATATACCTTAATTGGATTTACTTGTATTAAAAGCAGGCATGGTACTCTGTTATTGCTATGACAACTAACTCATTCTTATATTCCAATATTTTATTTCATTGTTTTTATTGTTTATTAATTATATTTTCACCTTAAAATAAAGAGTTTTAGTCATGGTCAAGTCTTTAGTAATAGTTTGACCATGTCTGTGTGTCTTTACTGGTTTCTTAACTCTGCAGACTCCTTGCTTTATTTGTTTCATTATCTCTTGGTACTCATGTTGGCCCATTGTAGAGTAGATTTGTTAACTCTTCCTCGCTTATCAATTTATTTGCGTTTATTCATGTTACCTTCTGTATCTTGTTGGTATATGTGGTTTTGTCCTCTCACTTACCATATCTATTGGGTTATTGGTTAATCACATTACTAATGTTGTTTTCTATTTTTTCTTCTTCATTATTGTTTATGATTCTTTATAAGTAGTGATTTATTCCAGTGTGGTTCGAAGTACTGTGGCGAAGTCTTAGGTGTTTTATAATTGTGTGAGACTCTATTTGTTGACATTATTATTGCGGGTGAACAATTTTTATTTGATTTGTTGTAAGAGAGTTGTAAGAGACTATCTTATTGATTGCAAACTGTTTAATTGTGATAATTAAAGCTGGTGATTAGTGACTTAATTGGTGTCTTGTATTTTATTTTCCACTGTACCAAACGACGATCATTTAGACCATTGTAACAGTGGGTCAGAAGTGCGACAGAACCGTTAATAATGGAAACAGTGGACACTTTGTACAAATCTAGTGTAATTTGTAATTAATTGGTAAACAATGGATACCAGACAGATGATGAAAGCTTTCCAAGAGCTGCTGTTGCAGACAGAGGAACGACGATGACAGGAGGCAAAAGAAGCAGAGAACAGATGCTGAGAAGAGGGGGCAGAAGCAGAGGAAAGATGCCGACTAGAGGCAGAAGAAGCAGAAAACAACAAGATGAGAAAGCAGAAGACAGACAGAAAACTCTCCTGCTGGAAACAGAAGAAAGACAAAAAGCATTGTTGCTAAAGCAGAAGGACGACAGGCAGAAGAACGTAAGCAGGAAGCAGATAAAAAAAAGCTCTTTTTGAAACAATGCAAAAACATACTACCCCAGAGTTGGGACTATTTCGGAGCGACTTGGGCCAATTATACAGTGATCTGAATGGTCAAGAGGTAGAGACTGTCTACAGTAGAAAAATCTGGATCAAATATAGAACAAACGATACCTACTAAAATATCTGTCATAGAAGAATCCACGTCAAAATATCTGCAGTAGAAGACTCAATGACAAATATAATGGAGCAAATTAAAAAATGAAGTTGACCCGTTCATGAAGATACAACCAAAACAAATTTCTGAACAGACTGTACCAATGATAAAGACAGAATAAACATTAGAGAAAGCAACCTTGGCTGCGGTTGGGACAGTTCATGTCAAGGCACCAACCTTTGACAGAAGCACACACTGGACGACATACCTTAGGCAATTTGAAGCCGCCGAATGTGCAAATAATTGGACAAATAAAGAGAAGGCAGTTTCACTCATTCTTGCTTTAAAAGAACCTGCCGCAGAGCTACTACAGAAAGTGCCACCTGACAGCCAGAACACCTATGCTGAATTGATAAAAAGCTCTAGAATTACGTGTTATGGTGATAAACATTTGCGAGATGTGTACTGCAATCAGTTGAGAGCAAGGTGACAGCATTCCGGGGAGAGTCTTCAAGAGTTTGAAGCGAGTATCGACAGACTAATTAGACTGGCCTATCCTGAAGTACCAGAAGATTTTCAAACGATGTTTGTGATGCAGACATTTAATGATGGTGTCCCAAGATAATGAACTACAGCAAGTGTTACGAATGGCAAGACACCAGGATAGTGTGGACACCCTGGTACACCCTTTGCAATTTGAGGCCGCAAAGTCAGCATCTGGTTGGACAAGTCATAAAGTGGACGCTAAAAGATCGCGACGGCATAGACGATGAGGAAGAAGAACAAGGAACAGAAACTCGACGGTTGGCACCACAGAATAAAATAAGAAAGGATGGAAGACCGAAGTGTTATAGATGTGGGAAACCTGGACATCTACAACAAGATTCTCGGGTTAGAATTCAGCAGCAGGGAAATGAGCAGTAGTCAGTACAACAGGCCGTGTGCTGACTAATTGGAGGAATGAAGCGCCTAGACAATACACAATTTCTACATTTCACAAAAATAGCGGGAGCTTGGTGGTTACTGGATTCGTCCAAGAAAGGCCAACCTCGATTACAGTTGACACAGATGCAACAGTTTCCATTGTGCGCCCGGATGTAGTGAAAAATCTCAAGCCAATCTGGTGTTTGTGCAGCTTGAGAACAGCTATTGGACGGTCTGTAAAAGTGTTTGGAAAAGTAGAGATACACCTATACCTTGGTCAACTTGAGTTTGGTCATCAAGTACTTGTTGCAGACATTGTGAAGAAGCAATTTTTGGTGTGGACACGTTATGAACACATATGGATTTATAGTCGACTTCAAAAACGATGTCTTGAGAATCGGAAAATAAGAGGTAATGCTCTCAACAATGAATACATCAGAAAAATCCATGGACGTGATAAATCAAGTGGCCATAACTGTCCTGCCAAACATCGAAAAGATAATCATGGTTAGAACTAAGGTCGATACTAAGGGCAACGAGTGCTCTATATTCGAACCCTAGGTAGTCAGCACACCACGCATACTAATTGCCAGAAGTTTAGTAAAACCTGACGAAACCAGAAATGTACCTATTAGAGCGGCGAATGTTTTGGATCAAGCTGTCACTTTACAAAGCAATATGCTCCTAGGCAAATTGACTCCCATGGCCTGGATAGCTGGAATGACACAACGAAGATGCAGTACTATGGACACTTCTGAATTACCAGAGGAACTGCAGGAATTATTGAACAGATCTTGTAACAACCTCTCAAGTGGTGAGGTTAAAGAACTCAAGATGGTTTCTACATGAATTTAAAGATTCTTTTGTAGTTCGGGGCCAGTCACTGGGAAGAACCTCTCTTGTACAACATCACATCAATACCGGGGACACAACACCAACACTCCAACCTCCTCGGTGGCCTCCATTATCTAAGCAAGAGGAAATGTCTCGGTTAGTACAGGACATGTTGATAGAGGGAATAACTGAGCCTTCATCAAATGCTTGGTCTTCTGCGGTAGTTCTGGTAGCGAAGAAGAATAGTTGATTATGCTTGTGCATAGACTACCAGAGGTTGAATGACGTGTTAACGGAAGATTCCTATCCATTACCTCGCGTTGACGATACACTTGACACGCTGTCTGAAGCACAGGAGCACAGTGGTTTTCCACACTGGACCTAAAGAGTAGATATTGGCACGTTGGTCTTCATCAAGAAGACAAGGAAAAGACCGCTTTCTCGACCCCCAATTGGCTTATTCCAATTTATCGTCATGCCATTTGGAGTCTATAATGCACTGACACCATTCGAAAGATTGATGAACCAGGTACCCCAAGGCCTGACATGGAAAACTTGCATTGTTTATTCAGATAATGTCATAGTTATTGGGAAGACTTTCAAAGACCATTTGGAAAACCTTAAGGAGGTTCTAATTAGAATTCACGGTGACCAACTGAAGCTGAGCCCAAAGAAGTGTTCTCTACTCCAGAAGGAAGTACAGTATCTGGGCAATCTGGTTTCGGCAACGGGTGTTAGCATGGATCCTAATAAAGTAGACACTGTAAGAGACTGGCCAGTTCCGAAGAGTAAACATGAAGTTCAGAGTTTCCTGGGGTTATGCTCATATTATAGACGTTTTGTGAAAGGCTTTGCTACTATTGCTAAACCACTGAATGAGCTAACAGAAAATAAATGAAACTTCCAGTGGTCGCGAGAGCGTGATCAAGCATTTAAGACTTTGAAGATTGCATTATGCTCGCAGCCAATTCTCGCTTTCCCAGCTTCCGAATGAAAGTACATCATAGACACAGACGCAAGCAATACTGGTCTAGAAGCAGTTTGGTTTCAAATGCAAAAACGGTGAAGAACGAGTAATAGCATATTACTGCAAGACACTTTCTACACCAGAGAGGAATTATTGTGTTACAAGGAGAGAGTTGCTGGAAATCATCCGAGCTTTGGAGAATTTCCATAAATGTGTCTATGGGAGGGAGTTTCCATTATGCACCGACCATGCTGCGCTTGCATGGCTCTTGAGGTTTAAAAATCCGGAAGGGCAGTTGGCAAGATGGCTCAAACGTCTGCAAAAGTACAACTTGAAGGTAAAACATCGATGGGAACACCTGCATGGTAATGCAGATAGCTTATCCCGAAGACCATGCTTGGAAGATTGCTGACATTGCCGCATAAAGGAAGAACAGAACGCATACGAATACATTCAAGCCACCACTGTAGATTTCCTGCCAGACAGCTGGACGACACAAGATTTTCGACAAGAACAGATGACTGTTCTTGAGAGCAAAAGAGGAAGGTTGCCGCCTAGATTGGCAAGATATCTGCCATGGTTTTGAAGTGCTGAAGGGCTATTGGTCACAATGGGAATCTCTTACCTTACAGAACGGATTGGTGAAAAGGGCTTGGGAAAGTGCAGATGGACAAGACGTCGTCATGCAGTTGATAGTTCCCCAAAGTGAAGTGCAGTGTTTTGAAGATGCACGATGGAATGTCTGGAGGCCATCTTGGCGTTAACAAAATCCTTAACAACATACGGAAGCGATTACAATGGGTTCCTCTTCGCCACGTCTTAGAGGAATGGGTTTGGACATGTGAAATATGTGCTGCAAGCAAGGGCCCACAAACCAGAAGCAGCAGAAAAATGAGACAGTATACCGTTGGACTGTCTTTCGAGAGAATTGCCATAGACATTGCGGGACCTTTCCCAGTTACTGACAATGGAAACCGGTGCAACATGGTTATAGGTGACTACTACTAAGTGGGTGGAAGCCTACGCAATTCCAAACCAGGAGGTTACCATTGTGGCAACGGCCACATTAATTCACAACTTCTGTTGCCATTATGGAGTCCCTATGGAAATCCATACGGATCAAGGGAGGCATTTCAAATCAGAAGTGTTTAAAGTATTATGCTCTCTACTCAGAATTCTAAAGACCAGGACAACGCCTCTCCATCCTCAGTCGGACGGCATGGTTGAGAGATTCACTAGGACACTTGAGCAGCATCTTTCGAAGGGTGTTGACAAGAACCAAACAGACTGGGACCAACGTACACCACTATTCCTCATGGCGTACAGATCATCAGTATACAACACAAACGGCATGGCTCCAGCAAAATTTTTGTTTGGGAGCGAGATTCGTCTTCCTGGGGACTTGATGTTCAGATCACCTGAGACTCAGTCTTAAGAGCCACAGAACTATTCCTCACAATTAGTAAACCAACTGCGAGAAATGAATCGCTTGATAAGAGGACGGCTGAAGATAGCCAGTGATAGAATGAAAACTCGGTGACATTCACAGTAATAGTGTGGGTTTCCTAGAAGGAAATCAGGTTTGGTTGTTCAACTCAAAGTGCCGTCGTGGTTGCTCACCTCAGCTTCAGCCTAACTGGAATGGACCCTACACTGTGAAAAAAAGAATCAACGATGTTGTTTATTGGATTCAACAGGAAGGACAGCGAAAGTTCTAGTTTAAACATTGTTATTGCCTCCAGAAGTGGTTATAACTATAAAATAGTTTTAATTACCTTTCATGACACTTCTTTAATATCCAAAATTCAGGATTACTCGAGTTTCGACATTGTTATGTCATCATCAGATCCTTAGAATCTATCGATGTTCACACATCTTGTCAGATGATAAATACAACACACGCGAAGGGACAAAAACATTTAAACACTTAAAACATTCAAAATAAATACGGAGCGAAACACACGATATGCGACCGTTGCGGACCTGTACAGGACTGCGATGCACGGCAAAATTAGTCGACACCAACGTGACCTTCGATCCTTCCTATCAATCTGTCACAGCTGAGTTCTCGCTCTATATAATTAATTCTGTTAAATAAAATATTATTTTTATGTTTTGATTTCTCATTCAAAACGAGATCGTAATTTTCTTTTGTGGCTTTATATATTTCAAACCGTTCAAGGGTGTCTAACTTAAGTGATTTTTTACATTTATGTAATATGTCCAGATTTTCTTTAATACTTTTAATGTTATGATCCTTTATGCTTAGATGTTCAGCGAAAGTGGATCTTTTTACATTTGATTTAGATCTTGGAATGTGTTCCTTGTATCACACTTTGAATGAGCGACCAGTTTGTCCTATATAGAATTGTGAGCAATCAGAACAATTAAGTTTGTATACTCCAGTGCCGTCATATTCATCAGAGGGTCTACTCTTACTTTGAAAGTTCAGTTTGTTCTCAAACCTATTAGTTGCCTTTTAGTTTTTATTTAGTTTGCCTTATTAGCAGTGGCGGTCTGGCTCCACTGGGAGCAGTCGGCTCTGAGCTTTTGGAGGCCCCTAAGTGTTTAATAGGTACGCATACTGTTGCACCTATAACCCGTTTGTGTAGAACATTAAAAAAATGTATGCATAAATTCCTGCAGATGTTCTGCAGAACTTATTTGTGAAAAAAATGTGCGAAATCGCTGAAGAATTTTCTGTAGAAAAATTGTAGAGAAAATCATGCAGAAAATTATGCAGAATTTTATCTTATTTATAATTCTTATTTTTGTATATTAGGCAGAAAATAATTAACAAATGTAAGAGCTTTATTAATCACCACACTTTATTAATTACCAAAAAGAAATAATAACCAAACAAACCAGCTTATAACTTAAATTAATAATTTTTTTTTCAGTTCTTCAGAAGTTGCTCCTACTTTATCGATAACTAAATATTTATCTAAATCTGCAAATATATCTCTTTCAATATTCATCAACAAAAGATCAGATAATAACTCTTCGTTTATACTGTTCTTAACCTATTCTTTATTATTTTAAGTTTCAAAAATACTCTTTTGCAAGCAACTTGCATGGAGGGAAGAGTTAGAGCAAACTTATAAACAATATATAAATTCGTGAATAGTTCAGATAAGGAGAGTTCATAAATAAGGGGAAATGCACACGATAAACATTCGTAGCATTTCCTTTTTGAGCAATTCTCGTTGTCATTTGTCTGCGTTTCGTTTTCGAATTCTTCTGATTCTGTTGAATATTCGTCTTCATCATTATTTAAGTCCATTTTTCTTTTGACTTCTTTGTCTTTTTCCATCTTGATCAAATTTGAGTATTGACCAGCAAATTGCCTTAGGTCAACTAATAAAGTACTTCTATCAACTTTTGAAAGTTTAGCAATACAATTCAACTCTCCAGATAAAAATTCTTCTATTTTTAAGATCTCAGGAAATTTTTTAGGATTCAGCCAGGAACAATCATTAAGAATATCTTTGTTAGGTTCAAATCTCTCCTCAATATTTGAACGGACGCAATCAATTATTTCAAAATAAATTATTTTATATTTTTGAGAAGCAGGTATCTGAGCACTATCGTCTGTTGCTTTCTCTTTCTCGCCAGGCATTCGTTTCTTTTGGGAAACCCTTCTCTCCTTAAAATCTAACTCTATCTCTACACTCTCACCATCGTCAATAAAATTGGTACTAACCACATTTGCATATTCTTTCGATTTGTTGTATATAAAATCTAAACGCTTATCACTTCTTTTACTGTTAATTTGTTTTAGTAAATTGTGTACCAAGACCCAAGCCCTAGCATAATATATACTTTTACTCTGTAAAAACTTTGATACAGGTGAAGTAACCAAAAACATATCAAGTAAAACGAAAGCCATGAAAACGTTTTCAAATGTTGACCATAGACTTATTAAATTCCTGGCCATAAATCTTGTCTGGGAGTCGAACCTGCCGTTTGAAATATTTAGCAAAACCTTAATAACTTGGATCAACTTGAATTTTTTTTCACTATCAACTAGGAATTCTTCATCTACAATTGACGATAGAGCTTTATGTTTGCTCCACCATCTAGTGGCACCGATCTTATGTAATTTGTACAGTTTTGCATGCCCACGATGCTCCTTTTTTGTTTCTTTTTGCCATACAGCCATTCTTTTGCACGATGTACTCAAGAACACAGCAGTTTCCTGCACTAATCCAAATAAGTTTTCTGATTGAAGAATTTTTCCTGTAGAATCGGCTAAAACTAAGTTTAAGACGTGGCCCATACAATGCGTAAAAATTAAATCTGGATTTGCATCTTTTAAATGGGCTTGCAAACCATTGTAGCAGCCTTTCATATTACTTGCTCCATCAAAAGAACAAGCGACTATTTTGGAGGTCGAAATCCCTTGCTTCGACAGCTCTGTGTTTATATGCTCATACAGTGCAGCACCACTCGTGTCTTCTACAACGGTTAGACTTAAAAATCGTTCATATACCGTCCCTTGCAATACATATCGGATGCAAATAGCTAATTGATCCATCACTGCAACGTCCTGTGTGGTATCTACCATTAAGCTAAAAATAATGCTGTCATGGAGGTCTTTCAATATCAAATTGCGCCCTAATGCTCCAATGATGTTGATTATTTTATTTACAAAGCCTTTCGATAAAAAGGTTAATAGAGAACCCCTACCGATTTGTCCTTTTTTTGCCCTTCCAGTTTCTTCTTTTTTTTTTCATTATTTTTTGTCTGTTTCTTTTACTGTCTTCAATGCACTGTTCCACATGCTTATATAAAATGACGTCATACTTTGCAACTAGTAATACCAATTCCAGAAAGTTTCCATGATTCTCTGAGGAGCCCAGAGAATGTCCACCTTCTGCTCTGTGCCCCCTATTGGAAATACCTTGTCTTCCTATAAATAGGACTATGTCAATTATTCGCTGAACGACTAATCTTCTTATCTCTATTTCCTTAGCTCTCTTTTTTGCTTGATTTGAGTTAATAAGAGTTGTAATATCACACCCCTGGAGGCATTGGAAAGCTGCTGTCACTGTGAGTTTATGATTCTGTGCATTTTCGTGGATCTCTACAGCTTTATATATATGTTTGATAGACACGTCATGTCCAGTAATAAAAGCGGAATCTCTGTTATCTTTATCACCGAAGGCCATGCAGGAGGCACAGTATACCTATTCAGATCAATAGAGCAGGATAACCATTTTCTATGAATTTTTTCTCCACTAAGCAAAGTCCGGTAGTACAATTTTAAAGGTTCAAATTGTAATTTTTTTCCTTTTCCATCACTGACCTGAATCGGATGCTTCTCCATAAACGCTTTTTTAATTTCTATTGAATCATGTTCTTTGGGGCTAATAAAGCATCCAAGCTCTGAAACCGTTTCATATGTTCTTCATCTTCTGATTCAGAATAGGAGGTACATTCAGGTTTACCACTATTAATCTTAGAGAATAATGTTTGAGGAATATTAGAAAACAGTTGATCAGAAGCCCAATTCTTATCTATAACCTTACTCACTAAGGGCGACGATGTAGGATACATTCTTAAAACGCAAGAAGATTCTGTTTCCATAGGAATTTTGCAGGATGCTATGACAGACATTTCAGCTGGTGGAGAATCATCCGAGGTTTGACTCGTAGAAGGTGCTGGTAAATGATCTTCATATTCTGTAAAAAAAAATTATATATTAATATACGGTTATAAAGTTATGATAGTCAATGACACGTTACTAATGTACACACTTTTGATGAATTTTTTCATTATATTAATAGTTTAATCCAAAATAATTTTAAAAATTGCTATGGAGAACCATATACTACTTCCATGTCCTAAGATTTATATTTAAAATCATTTACTAGAATTCGGTTCGAAATGAAATATTTCTATAGAAACTATTTCTTTCTTCAACCTTAACCACAGAACTGTGGTCAATACGTACACCACCACACGTTAGCGTAACCACAGAACTGTGGTCAATACGTACACCACCACACGTTAGCGTACTCGATAAAAAATTATTCCCTTCCCCTTCAACTACCATTTTCATTTATAGAAAACGTTGCAGGTAAACTACCCCTTTACCTTAGCCCTTAGCCGATCTTCATCAAAATCAACAAACCTTGAGTACTCTACAATTCAGAGCTGTATGCAAAAAATCTGAAGTGAAACATCACACGACTTTCTCTTACCCAACTTTTCTGTGTGCTTCAAATTTAATCAGTAGCGTTACTTTCATTTGCCGTTTAGATTTATTGCAATTTCGTACAACACTATTTAAAATTAATTTTCTTATAGCTTGCTGTACATGTATTGTATATTACACATGTAGGCCTACCTATTTTACTTCCGCTAAAATGATATGATGTGTTTTACATCCAATTACGTTACCGTTTATATATAAACATTAAAATAAAATTTATAATAATGAATCTTATTAATAATGAATAACGTGTTCCTAAGGACTACATGTGTATTTTGTTATTTTGAGAAAAACATTATTTTTTAATATTAATATTTTGACACGTATAATACATTTATTTACAGTATTTGATACACAAATCGATACAAATCTTCCTGGAATGTTTCCAGAAAACGCCTTCAGATCATTATTGCGAGAAATCTAAATAGTATATACCGAATAACACAGAATTTAATACTTACAGGAATTTTGAACAACATCTTCTCAGAATGTAAACCAGTTTAATCGAATAGAGATTTATACTCATTCATTACTACTATTTATTCTGGGTATAAATGTGTTTTATACTCATATTTGCTGATACACTACATGTTACATTTAAAATAAAATTGATAATAATGAGACTTAAAATGTTTTAAATCACTTTATACTTTATTTAATATATGATAATTTAATTTCTTGATCGGTTTTATAATAACTAACATAAAATAAGTAATCTGGTTGCTGTGGTGACTAGGAAGGAAAAGCTGCCGTGGGTCCGATACCTTAGTTGCCCACCCATTAAGATAACTTTTATCGTCATTTGTTTCCAGACAAAACGCGTATAATTTATTATTATAAGGAAAAAATGTTTAAGATCAACTTTTTTAAATTTTCACGTGTATATTATGCTAATTATTATGTAAATTACGTCGTCAGATGCCGATTTTCCATAAAAACCTATAAAAAGCCACTTCAAACAATTTCCGCGAAAAACAGACTAGTACATATTAAAGAACACCTAAAATACTATAAATACAGCAAATTTACACAAAATCGATGGAGCCGTTTTTGATAAAATCGCAAAAAACCGAAAAATTGCAAGAGTAAAGTGGCACTTCCGGTTGGACGATTTTAAGCAAAACCTTGCTGTCACATTACCGGAACATGACTATCTAAATTTCCAAATCTGGCTGTTTTACGATTTTTAGTTTTCCAGATATTTCATTCACACACACACACAGACAGACAGACACACACAGAATTTTTGGGCCGAATGCATTACTTCCTCTAACCTATATTACATATACGGTAAGAGAAAGTAAAAATTGTTTGATTCTGTTTGAATTTGCAATGTTATCGTTTGCCATAGGAAAATACCCTTATTAAAACAAAAAACGTTGCTTGTAGTAAACTAACCCTTTCCTTTAACCGATCTTCACCAAAAACAATGTACTTCGAGTCATCAGGGGTGTATGCAAAAAATTTTTTTATTCTGTTTGAATTTACCGCAGTTATCGTTTGCCATAGAAAAAATTTACAGATAGACAGTCATACACACAGATACTTTGCCAAAAATGACTTTTTTTTATTACTATAGTTTTATTTCTATAGTTTTGTATTTATAGTATAGTAAAAAAAATATATCGTAATTTTAAAGATCATTCAAGTTTGCAATCATTTTTAAGTACCGAACTCCCTTAACCTAAAATATTCTTTAACCAATTTATACATTGATATAAAAACGATAATCAATGAGTGTTTCATACTTGACAAATATATAATAATTATTAATTTATTTATCCTTACCTCTCTCGTTACATTCATTCTCAATTCCAGCAGACTGAACTTATGCCTGGGAACTTGAACTACTTAGCCAGGAACGTAACCTCTCCGAGCTTTTGGCCGACTCTGCAGTTTTCCTTTTCTTCTCTTGCCTTTTGTGGGTACCACTAGGATGAACCCGTTCTCGCTTCATATTTAAAAATCTAAATATGAAAACGGAGTGCAAAACGGGACAATAAAACAGACAAAGCTGGATGATACACAGTCCCCTAAATATAACTGTCAGCGCTGTATCGGTGCAGTTACACTTAACGTACAATAACCCTCTCATCTATATCAACTGCTCTGGAAGATGGCACGGTGCGGTGTCGAACTAGAGATTGCTTTCTTAGAGAGGGCATTTGTACTACCGATCTATCACTTCATAAAAAGTATCAATTCGATGGAACCGATTATTTTGTCGAGAGAATCAAAGAGTCGACTCGATTTTTCTCATCACGTATTCTCTCCTATACTAGAGTTTATTTAGCCCACTTCGCGCGCATTTTTTAGGTTCATGTTTGCAGCAATTTATTTTAGAATAAGAATGTAACAATAAAATTAGTTATTTTGTTAATAAATATGACATTTTGAAATAAATTAACAATAGGTATTTTTACATAATTTATCTGTTAGCTTGTTAAATAACCAAGGCATTGTTTAAACTTGTGTTTTCAAAAAATATTTAGTCACTGAAACTGTCAACGAATTTTAATGTAAATTTTTGATTCAGGCACTTTTTTGAGAAAGCAAAATTGAAATATATGTTACGATGAGCAAGATGTCGAGTAAAAGACGTCATTGCAATTGAAGGGTTTCCTATAAATTTTAAAGCTTCAATATCAAAAACTGCTACTTCGGATTTGGAGGCCCCTACAGCCGCCTCTGGCCGGAGGCCCTCGGCGATCGCCGACCAGCCGACCTAGCCAGACCGCCACTGTTTATTAGTTGCTATTTCGCTTTTGATAATAAATATTAACTGCAGCAAGATGGGCTAGCAATGGGATCCCCCCTATCAAGTATCTTAGCAGAAATTTACTTAAACCATGTAGAAACGAAGAACATATTATCGCCTACTGTCGGATTTTTTATTATGGATACTTGTTTTTGTTTTGTTTACAAAATAGAAACTGAATAAAATAAAAACTATATAAAATAAAAACTGAACAATTAAGAATTAATCAACATGAACAACACATAAATAATAACAACAACAAAAAATGGGCCACATTCACATACATAAATAATAAAATGACAAAGCTAACAAACCTATTTAAAAACACAGATATAAAAATAGCATACAAAACTAATAAAAATAATTTACAAAAACTAAATAGCCCACACAACAAATATAATACAACAACTAACGGTATATACAAAATTGAATGCCAAGATTGCAATAAATGTTACATAGGACAAACAAAAAAAAAAATGAAAAAAAGGTATTTTGTACACCTAAACGCATACAAAAAACCAGAAATATATAAATCCAATTTAGCCACACATGCAATAAACACAGAACATGAATTCCCAGACATAACCAATATGACACTAATAAAACATATACCACACAAAGGCACCATAATGAACATTTGGGAAAATTTACAAATATACAAACATAAAACACAAAACAAACTAATACCTGAACAAATACAAATCAATACAAAACATAACACAATATTCAAAGCACTCAACATCGAAAATACACAAAAAAACTAACACATACACCACAATCACACACAATAAAACCAATTTGAAGTACCAGAAGCCAACAGGAAGCCACAATAAGAAACGGACTGTAGCAAAAAGTGTTTGAATATATATATATTGTAAGAGAATCGTTTATGGGGGGGGGGGGTTTAGCTTTGTAAACGTTCCCCTTAGTATCGTCCTTCTAACAGAAACGAAAATCCCCACTGTTGTGAGCGTCACTTTGTAACGAAAATGTTTACATGGGTTGTAAAAATTAATAGTTAGTGTTATTTGTGTGTAGCAAGTCGAACTGTACCTGCTCTTACCAATTATGGGTAAACCGTATCTCTCTCCGTTTGATTTGACTGTTGCCGCCTCGCCACCTGATTGGCGCACGGCTTTCTGCAGTGTCGACTTGGCTAACGTCTTGGTTTAAGGTTTCCACTTCAATAAACTCTTATTTAATCGTAAATTATTTGAATCAAACATACAGTGTTGCAGAATGAGAATATTTATTAACACTTTAGTAGATTTCAATTACTTTGTGATACATTAAATTTATTTTTAGCACCGGCTATTACACTTGTTCAGTTGGTAGTCAGTTCCTATGTTTGTACACAAGCCGTCTTAACGGTAACGTTATTTTACAATTAAAATGTTTTTACTCAGGGGTGTTATTAAGTCCTTTTGGCTACAGAAATATTTGACTACGGCTAAAACACACAAATTTATAACAATCCTTAATACTAGTTACACAAAAAAATTGATATCTTAACACATTCAAGTAAGTAATTACCAATGAAACTTAGTAAAATTTTTGGTTAGGATTCGTCTATTAGAAAGGTTTGTTAATTATTTATTGTATTTTGATTTTAATAATTATTAACTGATTAAAGTTCAAATAGTGATTTTCCCAATGCATTCAGTTCTAAATCAGAATAGTGATCAGTGAAGTGAAATAGTTATTTATTATTTTGATCAAAAAATTTGGAATTCGTTTAATGGGATTCTGTTTATACTCATCAATTTTCCGCTGAAGATCCTGTGATGCCGTCTTCTTCTTCCGGATAGATCCTGTGATGTCGTCTTCTTCTATTCTCCAGAATTTCATTTATCCCGTCCAGACGATTTTCCTCGTAGACATCGGCCTCGTACTCCTTCTGTGATCGTCCGTCTTCTTGAGTTGATATATAGGCCCTTATGATCTTCCTTCGGGATCCGTCGTCATCTATTCTTCGCGGCGTCTTCTTGGCTTCCTTGGATAATTACGGTTTGTGGATAAGTTTAATAAACAATATCTTATCTAGGATTTCCTGGGCTGTTATCCTGATCTTCCTTTGGTTTGATTTAAGTTGAAATTCACTTATTTGTAATAAAATTTTGGTGTGAGAGCTACTCAATCCGCTCTCGGCGTCAGTCAATAATGAACTCCCGAAAATCTAACGGTTTTTTGGCAATAAATTTCCGGTTGCTATGGTTACCTAATAAATTATGCTAATTCTCATTGGTCATTAATTTAAGTCATTGTTATGTTTTAACGTCTTTTTTAGTCTAATTTTACCAAAATATCTTCAAATGAAGATTTCTATCTTATATTAATAGCTAGGGTTATTACATGAGTACCATTGTTCATAATTTTTCATGATGGTCATTTTGATATCCCTCATGGTCACTTTTGAATAGCTAATTACATTTTTATTATTTTTCATATTTATATTTTACATATATTTTATTCAAAATAGGCTGTTATTCATATATTTTGGTATTAGGAATACTCACTTAATTTGTTTAACCATTTGGTATACTCTGCTTCAATATTGGACTATTATTTGTTCTCAAATCTACTAAATTCTTATTTAACAGTTAGGCCTAGAGCCTAGATTTTACTCTACTACTATCTAACATTTCTTAGTAACATATTACCTTTACATTTGGTAGTTCTAACACAATTTTTTTTTACAAAACAAGCAATAAACATCGGTGTTACTAACTCCACCTCTTATTATAGTACTAAACATTTTTTACAGGTTCAAGCCTGAAATAACTTCTAACTATCTTACTACTCCCTTCTACTATCTGGTTCAGTTAACAATTCATTACATTATAATGGGTTCTTTAAAACAGTAACAACATCCTTATTATACTAACATCAATTTGTACTTTACACAATATATACTATTCCTCCATTCCTTCACTAGCAAAAGTGTCTATCGTTCTGGTCTGTCTTTCATTCCATGCCTTAAACTCTATCTTATCCTATAATTCTTATTATCTATAGCTTAATCTAATTACATCATAATAAGTTCTTCTTACTTACTAATACAAAGTTTGTCATTGGTCTTCCTTTTATTCTAACATAGTTCACTAATTAGAACACTTTTGAAGTTCACCAATTGCACTTTTTCCTTCCTAGAAGGTTTTTGACTTTTACACTTTCACTTGCTAAGTGTAACATGCTCTCACTACATGTTACCACTTTATTTTAGTATTCCTTCTTTCACTCACTTAACTATTCACTGGGTTGCTTTTGATATTAGTATCATCATGGGGTTTACTGATTACAATGGTTAATTTTATTTCCCTTCACAAATGATCACTGTTTGGGTAATTAATTGTGGCCTTGATTTGCCTTAGGGTATGTTTACTAATTTTGGTTATATTCATCACTATTTATTAGGGTGTGTGGATTATTAATTCCCTAACTTATATTTATAAACACATTCCTTTATCAATAAAATATACATGACATTATTATTTTTCATTAACATTATTACCCTAGGTAAATCTCATCTACACTATAATTACATCAGTTCATTTGTTAAACTACAGAATAATGGTCATTATTTGGGATTTACAATGTTCATTCTTGATGTCTTGATTACATTTAGGTCTTAGCTTCTTCTTCATGTTCCATGGTTCCTTTGGTATTTATCCGATCTATTGTGTCAGGTCATTGTCAGTTTAACAGTCATTTGTCATTTGGGTTATTGATCTCTGAATTTATAAGTCTTTGCCTCTTATACTTGTCTTCAGCTTTTTATTTTTATAGTTAAATATCATTGGATCTTCACTACCTTATGTCATGTTACAATATATATAAATATACATAATCCCTGCCCAAATATGATAACATAATCACCAGAGTTAAATCCAGTAACCACCCATTTTTAAAAGTCAGAAATGGGGATTAGGTACCAAGCTATGAGAAACTCTGTACTCTAAAAACACTGTAAACAATAATAATAAAAGTGCAGTGTACAAAGTGGAACATAGTGTACTCGGTGAAAGTGTAAACCTTTAAAAATAGCATCTCACAGATTTGTGCTGGAGATGAAAAACAATCAATATTGTAGCAGTGGACTATATTGCTGTTGACAAGCTTTGTATTTTTTGTAATTTTATATTGTGTAGGCCACAAAGGTCTTGTACCTAGGAATAATATTTGTGTTTAATATAATGATTTTGTTTAAATATAAGATAACCCAGGTTTATATATAAAAGGATAATAATATATCAAATAATACTATGTTAGCAAGATGGCATGTAAAAAATAGTTTAGAGTAAGGATACATTAAGTGAATTATAAATCATAAATAAATCAAAATAAAAGGGATTAAAATATAAAATACCAGCGTACAAGTTTAAGGAAAAATATAAAGAAAAACCTTAAATAAATTAAATTTGATTATAAATAAAATCTATAAAGGATTATTTTTCTAAAAAGAAGAAATGAAATTATAATAATTATTAATAGCCTATATACTAAAAGGTATATAGATTAGCCAATAAAAAACCATAAAAATTCTTGGTTACTAAGAGTAACTAACTAACAAGAATTGAATTAATTGTTAAAATATATTGGAAGAGAGCAGTTTGAAAAGTGTAATGTCTATAAAAATTTAAGAAATTAATAAATACAATTCGAAATAATCAGTGTTAAATTAATAAAATTAACGAGTAATATCCACTACATCTTAGACCTCCTTCAAACAGAATAATTTACGCCTGCAAATTGATGAAAACTTGAAAAATCAGCTTCCATTTCCAAGCCTAGCCTACAGAAATTCGACATTGTTGGTGAGATCGTTACCTATTAAAATTTAACTAAATTACATCTCAACTAAAAACTTATAACACTAGAAACAGCACAATTTCTTTAAATACGTCTAGAAAGGAGGTGAACATAAACTTTATTATTTTGTTAACCCAAAAAACAGCAAAACGTAGTTTTGTTACTAACATTACCGCAGCCATGATGTTTATTATTTGTTGTCATCAGTGAAGAAACGTAATCTGCGCTCTAGCGGTCAACAAATCAACTGCATAATATAAATAGTACAAAATTTAAAAATCATTTATGTAAAGCTTGGTACTGATCCATATACATTTCTGACTTTCTCAAAGTACAAAGAACTCTAAAATAACCCCTGGGAAATGAATTCATTATTTCTTTCTTATTATTAAAATTGAAATAAAAATATTTGTTATATGCTATATGTTTGAAAAATAAGATCGAACTAACTCTATGTTTTATGTAAGAATCGATTATCCCTTTATGTTTTGGGAGACCATAACAAATGGTAAATAAATTCAACGAATGCCTTGTTGTTTGAATAATAAAAATGTGTATTATTTTCAGTAGATGGTAGTTAGTTACAGATTGTCAGAAGACCGAGAAGAGAACGGACATCCAGAATTTATTACGTACCATTTGGAGTTACTTTAACCTCAAATGTGTTCGTAAACGTAGCAGTCAGCTGGTACCACGAGCGGAAAAATTTGAAATAATTAATCGTATACTAAGAGAGTAATTCTCTTTGCACTCTCTCTCCTAACTACTGTCAAACAACGGTATTGATCTAACATAAATAAAATTTAAGAAAATCTTTACATAATCACACACCTTCGATTTTCGAAAGCATATAACATAAAAAAATAACAAATTCTGTGACTCTTAATAAAGCGAGATTTTCGAAGAGTACAAATAGACGTAAAATTACTATTAATCAGAGAGGTTACCCGCGAGACGTTACAAGATGACGCTAACAACGTGGGGTAAATAAAACATAGAGTTCATTAAGTAAAGTACTATTACTCTGAGAAGGATACCCGCGAGACGTTACAATATATATTATAACAGTACAAATTACCAATTTAAATGTATTTTAAATTGTGTAGCCCCACACTTTTGGGAGACAAAATTATAAAACAACACAATTTGCATTTATATAATGTATTGAATTCATGGGTGTAATCGTAATAAGAAGATGATACGTTATTTAAGTTTAAAACTGTTCCATTATTTATTTATTAAACAAAATCTTTCATTTCGCATATTAAATATTGACTCATTATTATATCGTTGGTACGAATCTTTCGTACACAACTTATTGCTAACAAATTACATACACAAGTTATGCATAAATCTTATTATCTAATTTTAACTAATTAAATATTCATTTTGCTTTCGGCTTACTCATTGTGTGCTCATCTTTTTGCAATTGCTGATCAATTTGATTCAATAATGAGTTTACTTGTATTCAAATTTCTTTTATTTTAATTTGTTTTAACTTTCTACTGCATATGCATTCTCCTTTATCACAAGACTTTACTAATAATACGTTAATTTAAATATTTCTCTTATCATTTACGTTACTCTCAATTACTAACTTTAATACAAGAAATATTATTCTGCTTTTACATTTATGTATAATTTATTTATTTTAATACTGGTTGAATGTCTTTCATTCCAACTTTAATTAGTGTCTTTCAATGTTTATAATTACAATGTTTTTTTTATCACCTCGTATGATGTGGTTAATCATCCGTACGTCCTCCTTTTGTCCTGTGGTCGTGTCCTCCATGTCCTTCTGGTCCTCTGGTCGTGTTCCACTGCATGTATTGTTTAATAGTCGTTTCGCCTCACATCATATGCTGCCGGTGTGTCCATAGACTTCATCGTATGTACTCTGCTGCTCTGGTTGGACATCTAGTTTGTCCTGTGACTCTTACTATAGATGTGAATTAGCGTCGTCGACTGACATAGCCTCCTGTGGCAACGGTTGAATCGAGAAGAAGAAACTTTATTAGCGCAACCTGGTATTTATAGTCAGGTCGTGCAAAAACTCATGTCTGAACAATATTTAACCTGTCAGATTCTGTCGAAGCATCATTTCTCCCACTCTGGTTCAATTGACAATTTTCGCCTATCTTCGCAAATTACGAAGTTTGTTTCACATCACTCGATCACTAATTTTTATATGTTTACTATACGTAAATTACGCTTCTTTATGTTAATCACAAAGAGCTATTCATTTTTTACGTATAGTAATTGCACCTTTCGTCACATCGGTACAGTCTTTTAATACTTTATTCACCTTTAATTTCTATACACTTTGGTGTCTTTTGTTTTACCCTATCGTACATATTTTTCTTATAATTAAAATAAAACATACAACTATTCTACTTGAAAAGGGTTGGTTACATTTCAGGAACAGACAGGCTTCACACACACAAACAAAATACGCGCGTACACAACGCTAGCGATAGGTGTGTCGACAATACATGGGGGGTGAAGTTGATCGCCTGCACGTGGTGCCCCCTGCATAAACTAAACGATCAACAAAGGTTCGCCTAAAGCACGCTGACCAAAATGATACAAAAGAACCTTGCCAAAAACACCAACGGCCCTTTTCAGGGCCTTGACACGGACCTAAGTATCCTGTATTGGAATGCCGGAGGTCTTAGCAACGATAAATTTTTACAATTTAAACGAAGCATCTGCCAAATTGATGTGGATCTATATGTTATAGTAGAAGCAGGCGCTGCGACTGAATTCTCTGAATTTTACCAAACCCCGGATACTGCAGCCATATTTTACCTCGATCACGACAAGTCGCCTCGGGGATAATTGTTGGAATTAAAAATAATCTCTGCTCTAAATTTGAGATAATCCATGAGATGCAAGACGATGACAAAGTGGAAATAATTCTAGCCCATATATGGAAAAATAACAAACATTTCACAGTCATAGGATTATACAACCCTCCTGGCAATATTCCATCCCTTGATGCAATTGAATCAATGATCCAAGCAAATAGCATAATCATAGGTAATTTTAACAGCCAATCACCGAGATGGGGATATGACAGGTTAACACCCGCAGGAAGACGCATAGAACTTTTCATCGACGAAAATTTTCTTGACCTGAAAGACACGCCACCAACCTTCCTGTCATTTGCTGGACAGACTTCCCAACCAGATCTCGTCCTTATGCACCCTAACATCGCACAGAAGACAAAAGTTCACTTGATGGATGATGCAGGAGGCTGTGGACACCGCTCCATTCTCATCAAATGTGCGACAGGAAAAGCCACATACATTAACAAATGTGCCCCCCGGTGGAACTTTAGAAAAGCCGACTGGAGCGAATACAGCAAGATAACAAATGATATTATACCACACGAAATAAATTGGAAATCACCTGAAACAGCTATAGAGTCCCTGAACGATGCTATACTGAAATCTGCTCTATTATGTGTACCAAGGGGTCAAGTAAAGGGTTTTCGACCGTTCTGGAATAAAAGACTTTCATCCCTCAAGAAAACAAGAGACTCTCTGAGAAAGAAAGCAGAGAAATCTAAAGAACTATCTGACTGTATCCAACTCCGAAAATCCCAGGCCATACTACGTAAAGAAATTAAACAATCTAAAAGATCGGCCTTCAAAACCTTCCTATCGGAGCTGGATTTCCGGCGCGATGGAGCAAAAGCACACCGTTTTGTCTCAAGGCTAAATAATGACACTGAAGCCAGAGGACAACAACCTTTCAAAAACGGACTCAATCTTATCACAGATCCCAAAAAAATAGCTAACACCTTTTGCAAGTACTACGCAAATATAAGCCGAACCCGAAAGACAAGAAACGAACACAGACACCTGAATAAAAAACCTCTAATGCAATGCCTCAACAAAACCGAACAAAAAATTTGCCTAAGCGATTTTAGCCTCTCCGAACTTGAATTTGCACTATCAAACACAAAGGGCAAGAAGGCAGCAGGAGCCGACGCAATCTACCCAGAGCTCCTAAAAAATCTTGGTAACACAGCGAAACTAGCCATGCTCAATCTCATTAATCTAACGTGGAAAACACGCGTCCCCCAGCAATGGAGGAAAGGGGAGATTATACCTATTACCAAGAAAGGAAAGCCAAGTGATACACCTGAGGGCTACCGCCCCATCACATTAACAAGTGCTTGCTGCAAGGTTGCCGAAAGAATGGTTGTGCGGCGTCTGAACCAGTTCTTTGAAATGAATGCAGTTATTGATGAATGCCAAGCAGGTTTCCGAGCGCACCGATGCACCATGGACCAAGTCGTCTACTTTGCACAAAGTGTTAAGGATGGGTACCACAAGAAAATGTCCTCCCTGGCAGTAATGGTTGACCTAAAAAATGCGTACGACACAGTCTGGAGACCCATGTTGCTTCACAAACTTGCTTTGAGTGGCGTCGCAGGTAACCTTTTTAACTGGATAGCGTCCTTCCTGAGTCAAAGACAAATTCGTGTCCGCTATAATGATTGCCTTTCAGAGTACCGAATTCAACGCCAAGGGCTACCCCAAGGTGCCGTTATCAGCTGCAGCCTATTTAACCTTATGGTCAATGACATTCTGGTGGCTGTTCGGTGTGTGCCGGGAGTACAAGCGCTCCTGTATGCCGATGACCTTATCATCTGGGCAACTAGCAGCCATATCATGGGTCTTGAAGCAACTATTAATAGTGCACTTGTTAAACTAGAAGAGTGGGCCAAACTAAATGCCATGACGGTAAATACCACCAAGACGACATACCAACTTTTCTCTCTATCAACAAGGCGGCCTACGGTCAATCTGCGCTACTGTGGATCGGAACTCGAAGAGGTGAACATGTCTAAATATCTGGGTGTTAATATAGACACCAGAATGACGTGGAAGCACCATATAGAACAGTCCGCGAACAGTGCGTCTAGGCGCTGCCGGCTACTTAAACGACTCACTACGACTACATGGGGAGCAAATCAAGATGTTCTGACAACTGCATATAAGAGCTACATTCGGCCGCTATTGGAATATGGCGCAGAAGCAACTATTACTGCCTCCAATGCAGCATGCCAGAAACTTAACTTGGTCCAAAATGCAGCCCTTAGAACGATAACTGGTGCGCCGAAATCAACTCCTATACTTGCCATGGAGTCACAACTGCAAGTCGAACCTATCCAAGTAAGACGGGAAAAGCTGTGCCTCATATCCTGGGAGAGATGTAAAAGAGCCTACCAACAACGGTGGAATAACTATAAAACAGCGACAGAAAGGCTGAAAACTCAGAAATGCCCGATTGCGATCTATGAAGAACTCCAACGCAAATATGACATAGAACCAAATGAGGCAGCACCATTTATACATCACCGTGAATTCTTTAGCCAACTCCCAAATGCTAACTTGAAACTCTTCGACCATAATAAGACAAAAACAGAGTCGAATGAAGCCGAGCTTCGTCAAGCAGCCTTACACACTGTACAAAAACATTTTCCCGCTGAGCAGTGGATACGAATCTACACAACCGGATCCTCTATACCATCTACAGGGGCAACAGGGGCTGGGTTCTACAGCTCTCTATTTGAAGGCCACCTCGCTGTAGGAGGCCGGCTAAGCAACTATGACAGAGAAGTAGCAGCCATAAAGGCAGCATCTATTGAGCTTGCCAAGATCTCACCACCTAACAAAGCCGTCTTCCTCATAGATTCGACTGCAGCGATTCAAAACGTGACCTCAAATGGTGATACAAACTGCTCCCTGACAATTGAGTGTAGGCGAGAACTGCAGAACCTTGTGCAATTAGGCTGGCAGATTGAACTGCAATGGGTACCCAGCCATGTCAACATCATGGGAAATGAAAAAGCCGACATCCTCGCCAAAATGGGCGCAGCAGTACCTCAGCCGGAGACCCCCAGCTCATATGCATCTGCGAAAGCAAGAATAAACTCCTCAATAAGCCTATGGCTAAAAGAAAAACAATTAAGAGCCTGTGTGGGAAAAAGATGGGCAACATTGGTTACGGACGGCCCCATCAACAGAACTCTACCCCGAGCAACTAGTGTTGCTCTTTTTAGAACTACGACCGGTCATGACTACCTGGCCTCCCACCTGCACCGCATTGGCGAGTTGTTGTCTCCTGAATGTGTTCTCTGTGGATACGCTTCCATGAATGCAGATCACCTAATTGCATGTCCAGCCTTGATCTCAGACACGCAAGTCCAAGACGAAGATGGTACGGCACGGCTCTCACGTCTCTACTGGTCAGCGCGCCGCCTAATGGCGCAACAGCCAAGGGTGGGCGTTGGCTAGTAAGTAAGTAAGTAACAATACATGTCCATGGATGAATTCTGCGCTCCCTATTTTTAACTACGATCCAGCTTATGCAATCTGAATCATGTTTATTAATTCATATTTATTTATTTCATTTATTTTGGCAATGCACAGTACCGTTAATGGTTGTACTGTTGCATTATTTCCCTGCTTGGTGAAAAAAATTTTTAATTCCAAATTAAAATTTTTTTTCTGCTTTTTTATTAGACAATAATATGGTATTGTTTTTATTTATCAACACATTTATTTACTTTATGTGCGACTAATAATGAGTATGCAATTTTTCAATTTTACCCTTATTTGGAGGTTTTTTGAGCAAATATTTCCCCCTCTATGCGAGTAGAGTTGATGTTGTAGTATATCCACGTCAGTTGTTGGTACGTACTTCAATTGTTTTAGTGACCCAGTTATTCATGAATGGAATTTTCCTCAAAGTCTGGCGCGATTACTTACCAACTTCTCTCCTTCTTGCATCGTCATTTATCTGTGAGTATGGGTTGAATTCCATCTTCTCTTAACGTTTTATTCCAATCTTCACTCTTACATTTCCTTTCTGATCGCTCATAATTTTCTTCATTCTTACCATGTGCTGAAATACACTTCCGTAACAGAATATTTTTTTAGCTTTGTAGTGGGTCGCATCATTGGATACAGATGAACTGCCTTAGAAATACGTCTATATCCAGACTATTATGAGCTTAACTCACTTGATGTTTTAATCGTAGTACTGAGTCCTAAGTAGTCTCTGCCCTTCGACTTCCACTTGCTTACTTCTGTGTCCTTGCATTTTCACTAAGGTATGAAGTTTTCGCTTGATCAGCCGTCTGGCAATCATAACATTTATTTCTCTCTTTTTTAACTCTCTTAAACATATTATTAATAGTTGAAATTTTCTCATAGACATAAATAACATTTCAAACCTGAAGCATATTCTACACTTTCAAGTATGGGTTTTTATTAATTATGCAACACTTCATTTGATACTACTACCTTCCAATCTTGGTTTACCAGTCTGAAGAGAATAGTGGTATACTTCCTATTGCTGGTAATTGCTCTTAATTATACTCTTTTGTAGATCTTCTTTTTCTTACGCACTTTTGCTAAAATCTCATGTTATCATATAAGCCTTCTTTATATTATATCTCTGTGGAGATTGCAATTTTTTTCCTATTTACCTCTTATTCTTAACATATTATTATTTTCATATTATTCAATTCCTTATCAACGAAACAAAATAATATCATTGTAAGGTGTAATTGTAATATTAAGAATAATAATAATAATTAATAATAATATTTTAAATAAATAAAAGTAGCAATTCGGTTCCATAATAATAATATTCTAAAACATAATAAATAATAAATAAATATAAATAATTCGACATGGCAGCACCAGGAAGCTTAGATATGGAAGCGCTTCAAACTATGATGCGTGCCTGTGTAGATGAATTAAGCACAAAACAGACAGAAAATTTAAATGAGAAAAGTTACATCCATAATGATAGGCCTTAGTAACATCCCAATGGATGCCATCTGTGAAAATATATATTTGACATACATTACTGTTACACTAAATATGTCACCATTTATACATAGGAAATTGTTAGATTCAATGCTGCATAGAAATCATCATAATTTATTATCAAAATGGTTGTTCTGTTTCAAAATGTCTTCACAGCCATTCCAGAAATAATGAGCCCGAGTGCAAAAAATTAAAATTTAATTATATTATAATGTTTTATTAGAAAAGGCATTAAAACAGCCTAAAAAAACAAAATCAAAAGGAAAAATTAAAAAATTTTCCTGTTGATTAGGTTTTTTGTACCACTAAATTTGGACTAGCTGTATTCATCAGACCGTCTTTAAATGTACTTAAGTTGGCACACCTGACTTCCTCTTTATTTCCCTCCAAATCTCATCTGTTTTGTTGTTTACATTAACATAACCTCAAAAACAAACACTGTCAACCTCAGTTTACTTGTTTGTGAGTTCAGAACTGTTAAACAAATATCAACTCTACTAGAAGTGATCATGGTGTCCTGTACGGAACCAAAAACTTGGAAAAGTTAACTTTGTGAGAAAACTAACCAAGACTGAACCTTAACAATCTCCAAAAGTTAGGTAAGTAAAGGTATCAATACATTCATACACTTAATGTTTTTTCAAACACAGTATTTTTATATGAAACAGTGGTTCCGTACAGGACATTTGTATAATGGGTGCAAAAGTCACCTACAATGTCTATTTAAATGTTTTACAGCCAAATGTCAACAAGAGCCTTAGTTAATATAGGCCTATCTTATTAAAACCTAGGGCTAAACCATTTATATGTATTTATTTTTTTCAGAAAATGGACAACAAAGAAAAGAAGAAAAGATATTTTGAGAAGTTGAGATTGGATCCCCAGTGACTTGCTGCACATCGGGAAGAGGAAAGACAACGGATTAAAGCCATAAGAACTAAAGAGAGAGATCTTCTTAAAGATAGGCCAGATATTTTAGAATAAAAGAAAAGTAGAAACATTAAGAAAACAAAAACAAAGAAAGGTTGGCTAAATTAGGAGAGAATTCAAACTGTCCTAATGTAGCTCTAGAACTTGGCTCGTATAAAAGGCCACAGAGCTTAGGAAAGGCTGTGAATAGGATTAAGAAATTGTTACCAGAGAGTCCCTCTAAAAAGCAAGCTGTTGTCAGAAAACTGGTTCTAGAATACCCAAATCTGATATTGACAAAAAACCCTCGTAAATGTAAATCTAAACTTTCCGATGAAGTGAAGCAAACTGTCACGGATTTTTTTACTAGAGATGATATAAGCTACCAGGCTCCTGGAAAAAGGGATACGAAGTCAATAAAGGATACAGTAACAAACAAAAGAATTAATGTGCAAAAAAGGTTTCTTGTCATGTCCATCAAAGAAGCCTATCAACAGTTTATTAAAGAAACAGGCATGCACCAAGTGGCCAAGACCACATTTTACGAGCTGCAACCCAAACATGTCCTTTTAGTTGGTGATACACCACATACAGTATGTGTGTGTAAATATCATGGAAATTTTAATTATTTGTTAGAATCTTTACATAGTAATAAAATACTAAACAATGAACTTGTACCAAATGGTAAAGAACTATGAAGAAAACTTGTATGCAGCACTGAGGAGGAAAACTGTATGTTAGGAACTTGTTCTCAGTGCAAAAGTGTCGTTGAACTTGAAAATGTGTTAACCATCAATGATTGTGATGAAGAGAAAAAAATCGTCTGGAAACAATGGATAGATATTGTAACGAAGTAAAGGAGAGACGTCCTCGTCTTCGTTTAAGCCCCGCGATGGAAGCCAATCTGTAACGAAGCACGCTATGTGGATTCCCCGTGTTCTAATACCACACGTTGGGTTCGTCAATCTGTAACGAAGCGTAAATGACGTCCTCGTCTTTGTTTAAGCCTCACGTTGTATGCGTCAATCTGTAACAAAGAGTTCTGGTCGTATCTGTAAAATGTACACCAATTTTGTATGTATATTAAATGTTAGTGCGTTCGTCTCGCACCGGGGTCGTTACATCAATGTTCGCGGCTAACGATGTCCGTAGCATTGCGGTAATCACCAGTATAACACGGCAGTAACCTTACCTGTTTACTTATAGGGGTGTGTTAATCCCGGGTGGGGCCAAATCGTTTATTAAAACTATTGTATAATGAGTTTTCAGCGGTGACGGTCGAAGCGTTCAAATAATTCCCGCTCGTACGGCCGTCTGAATTGTCGATACTGCTGTGCAAATGACGACTGGTTCGCTGCTCATCAAATCTATTCTTCATAAATAAACACAAGTAATGTATACACTCCCTATGAAATAATGACAACGGTTACTCCCTGTACTAGTTATTTTTTAATGGGTGATAATTAAAATATTCAATTTGACAATTATTTTATAATAAATCTGCACCGACTTTGTACATGAAACACTTCCTCTCAAGGTTGACGAATCGGTTAAGGAACGATCAGCTTCAGTATGGCTGTGTAACGTTTAGTTATTACAATTATTTTCGTTCCAAAATCGTGGGATTCTTGTGATTATGAGCTAAAGAATTCCTATGGTTACAATAAAAATATTTTACCTTATTCTACGTGTACATAAATAATAATGTGTGATGTTACAATCTGTTCTGTAGTGTCGTTAAATGTGTTTTGAAAGTTCGTGTTTGAATAATAGGTTATATTTTATGTTAACAAATTTTCAGTGAGTTTTATTTTACTTAAATAATCTGTGAAAGAGAAATATTCTGTTTATAGTGAGATAAATTTACTTTTAGTAAAATTTTGAGTGATTAGGTTTTTGGAAATAGTTAATTTAATTGTACTTAACACCTCAGCATGACTTGGTGTCTTCGTTCATTTGATCGGGTAGGATTTGGCTGCAAAAAGTTCTTTTTTCATTAATTTTTGGACTTCAATAGGTCGGGCGTCCTTTTCATAGAGTATCTGGTCATACTTTTCGGTTAATTTTCAGTTTAATTATCCTGGATCTTGAGTGGACTGCTATAAATGGGTCGTCTGCTTCTTATACTGTCATGGTTATGAACCTTGATGACTGTTTTACATTATTTTATTAGAAAATCGTTCTTCCAAACATTGGCTTCTGTATTGCTTGACTGACGCTTCCCTTCTGTAATGGTATTCAACCGTAATTCTATCTTCAACTACCGTTTCTATGGTAACTGAATGATTTTGAGATGATGTTTTGTTATCAAAATTCGAATTCTTCGTATATCTTCTGACTGCTGTTATTCCTCTATCTTCCTTCCTGGTTATTAAATATTGTCACTATAGTATTTATTTCCTTTCATAGATTATTTTGATACCCCACAAGTTTGGGTAATTTTAGATTTTATGTTTTTACAATTATGTTAATACTTGTTAATTACATTTGTTTTTGTATACAAATGCTTATTATAACATTTTGTTTTACAAATAATTTACAATTTGTTCTTGGTGAATCCTTCACCTCGGATTTGCTAATTTCTTTGTTAATTTGTTATACTTTGTATTTGTGTGTTTCTGACAGTTAGGCATTTTCATAGGCCTAAGTAGCCATTATGGTATTTGACTTATTTCATTTAAATTACATTTCTTTTCAGCCTAATGGGCTTTATTTGGTTATTATAGTTGGTTGCGTTGTGTTTTGAGTCTGTTTATGTGTTATTATTATGTCACTATTATTTTATACACAATTATTTACTCTTTGGTTTCCATGTTTTCTAGTCATACATTGCTTAACATTTTTATTTATTTCCTTTGCCAATAATAACAAGGTGGTTATTATTTACTACTTTTTTGATCTTATTTAAATATAACATGTAGGCCTATGGTCTGTGTGATTCTTACAGCCATATCCAATTCATAAACTTGATTGAATAATTATTTAACTAACTTAATATTTGCTAATCTTTGTTCACAATACATCTTATTTTATATTATTTTTTAGTGTGACAAACAACATCACTTTTATGAACTTATCATGATCCCTTATAACATGGGTGTTTTTTTGATTTGTTTCTAACTCCTTAATTTTTAAACAATCTTTACTCTCCCTCCATGTTAACACTTTCAATTTACTCTTTCCTGGGATTCTCCCTTTTAACTATGATTACTTGCTTTTAAACTTATTAATTATATTTTTTGTTTTGTTTACTATGGTGATTATCACTTTCCAGTGTTCAATACCTCTTACTTTATAGTTTATACTTAATACTATTTTTCACAACATACTTACACACTATTATTTTTCACTGTTAAACCTTTAGTGTTCTTTAGGATTTATTAATTGTTAATGATTTTATCATTCACTATTTTTCGCTATATTTCCACTCTTTATCTTACACTATTTTCATTCAATCATCACCATCACTTTTAAATTATTTATAGTTAGTTATAATTTAATTAGTGTACTTTCTTTATCACTACACTTTGGGGTTTTTACACTTTCATTTTTCACTTCACAAATGTTTTTGTTTTTTAGGAGTTTCTGAATGGTTAATCCCTCTAATTATTATCTCACTACCGTACTATCTCTTTCATTACAATATTTCCTTAATACTATTAACAATTTTATGTCCTTACATTTCTATTCTTACATCTAACTCTAAATTGTGGGTTAGTTTGCTTTTTTATTATTTTTATCTTTAACATATTTTAATAGGGTTTCTTCCCTAGATTATGACTGTCCATTAATGGATAATGACATTTACTTTTTCCTTTCTCATAGGTTAATTATTGGTCTTGGTTCCAATATTACTTTTGAGTGCATTATTTCTCCTTCTTCTATGCTATATTACTTGTTTGTGTATCATTATTGGTTTTCATTTCTATCCATTTCCCTCCTCCTTCATTTTCATTGTATTTGGTTAACACCTTGGTTTTTCCACCCTCTCCTTTGGGTACATTTCAACGTGTTACATTGAGTCATTTAATTCCCTGAACTTGTTTCATTTTTGTTTGGGTTTTTGTTTTTTCCCTTCTTCCTTTGGTTTCGTCAATCACCTTCTTCTCTTCTTTGGTTTTATTCTCGTTTGTTTTTCGTGGTTCCCTTCTTCTTTTGTTTCCTTTTGTTGGGTCAATCACTTGGGTTAGGTCATGTCATCATTTGTCAAGTCATAGTTTTTATATTTTATTTAAATTAATCATTTTATTTAACATGAAGTATTATTTTAGATTCAATATTATCTTGTTCATCCCTGGTATTGGGTTGGCTTATTTGTGTTGTAACAATATTGAATATCGGTATGGAGAACCATACATGACTTCCATATTCTAAGATTTATATTTAAAATCATTTTCAGCCAAACAGCCAAGGAAGGAATTTTAACAAAAAAATACTTCTTTCTTGCCAATAACGTAGTACACATATAAAAAATATTATCCCCTCCCCCTTCAACTATAATTTTGATTTATAGAAAATTACCCCCAGCCCGTTCAACTAGGCTCTTCATTTATAGATATTTCATCTACGTTTCTACAGTGGATTATTAAGATCTTATCAGGATACTTTATCAAAATTAAGTACTTTACTCATGTTACAACAAAAAATGTTTCAGGTAAACTGCCCTTTCCCCGTAACCGATCTTCACCAAAATCAACAGACATTGAGTTCTCTATAGCTCAGGCACATATGTAAAAAATTATTTGATTCTGTTTGAATTTACGGCAGTTATGGTTCGTCATATAAAAAATTACCCATGTTAAAACATAAAACATGAGATTTATAAAACATATCTAAGATTTATATTTAAAATCATTTTTGAAATAAAATATTTTCATAGAACCTACTAACGCTGGGGAAATCTGAGGAGCCAATCAGAGTTGGGCCTACCTGTCACTCTGCTGAATTTGGTGGAAAGCCCTGTCACTGTCGTCAAAGTATCAGCCTTGACAGGGTCCTCTTTTTCTGCAAAATGGGAGAGGAGGCTTGAGATGGAGTGAGTGACATGGTCCCCACCTCAATGAAGAACCCATTGTTTTATAAAAATATATTTAAATTTTGAAAACTGAAAATTCTTTTCTTGTTGTAAATATTTTTATTTTATAATCAAAATGACTTTATCAAAAAACAAACATTATTTTTTTATAATAAGTACTTACATATGTTTCTTAATATGCTTACTTTTTCTTCAATGTTGATGATCATTTCCAAACATTCTGACAAAATTGTATCTACAGAACAGTTAACATTCCCCAGGTTTCCATTTCTGCTAATTTCTCATTACACCTTCCACTGACGTATTATTAACCATTTCATTTTATTAACCATTATTAACCATATTATTTTTATGTTTTAACATGGGTAATTTTTTATATGACGAACCATAACTGCCGTAAATTCAAACAGAATCAAATAATTTTTTACATATGTGCCTGAGCTATAGAGAACTCAATGTCTGTTGATTTTGGTGAAGATCGGTTACGGGGAAAGGGCAGTTTACCTGAAACATTTTTTGTTGTAACATGAGTAAAGTACTTAATTTTGATAAAGTATCCTGATAAGATCTTAATAATCCACTGTAGAAACGTAGATGAAATATCTACAAATGAAGAGGCTAGTTGAACGGGCTGGGGGTAATTTTCTATAAATCAAAATTATAGTTGAAGGGGGAGGGGATAATATTTTTTATATGTGTACTACGTTATTGGCAAGAAAGAAGTATTTTTTTGTTAAAATTCCTTCCCTGGCTGTTTGGCTGAAAATGATTTTAAATATAAATCTTAGAATATGGAAGTCATGCATGGTTCTCCATACCGATATTTGCAACTTCTCATGGAAAAGGCTCTGTTGATGCGATAGGGGGAGCAATAAAGCATCGAGTATGGATCAAAATCAGGTCAAGGAAAAGAATTATATCAAATCCTTTTGAGTTTTATAAATGTGCCAAAGAAGAAATAAAGGGGACGCGTATTTTCTTTCAGTCTCAAGAAGACATAACTTCACGCACAGGAAATGGAGAAAAAATGGGCAGACATAAAATCAATTCCTGAAATTCGGCAATGCCATTACTTTATGCCTTATGACTCCATGAGCATACTTGTAGCACGGACTGCAAAATCATTAATGAACAAATACAATATTTCCACAGCCGAAGAAGACCTCCCAAGGCAAATTGATTCAAGACAGCCCCGCCTACGCCATGAGGATGTCTATTCCGATGAATCTGATCATGAGGAAATTTGTACGGTTACACCTACTACACTACCAAATAATGGCGAAGAGGTGGCAGTAGGATCATGTGTTGGAGTGATATACGACAGCCACTGGTATCCGGGTAATGAAAAAAATTTTAAGTTAATCTAAATTATGTTTAATATTTATTGAATAAATAACTGTACATAGCCTAGGTTACAGATAATTACTAATTTTAAAAAATTCACATGCCAATCTTAAAATTAAAACACATTTAAAAAAATTTTTAACTTACGAGTTAATTTTTTTTTACAGGAATTGTTGAGAAGAAATCGGAACAAGACATAACTGTCTCCTTCATGGCCAGAGTGGGTCAAAGATTCTTTTGGCCATCAAGACCAGATATCCAAACATTGTATCATGGAAATATAATGTGCAGGATCAAGGAGCCACCACACCCAGTGTCAAATCGACATTTTGAGATCAACGGAATATGCCTATACGATGAGATTTTCCAAAAAATGAATGTTTAGCCTAATATTTTCACCCAATCCCTGTTGTGTAGTGTTCTTAAGAAAAGTGTTCTAAGGATTGTTATGTGTATTCACCCTTTAACAGAGTGCTATAAGAACAGGTTTCAGCCACTTAAAATACTGCAAAGGGTTAACGTTATGAAAAACATATCAGGGCATACACTTCATTTTAAATTATATTTATTTTAACAGGGCCTACTTAAGTAATATGTTTTTAATTAAGTTGAGTACCATACATAGTTTTGGGAGTATGTAACATTTTTAGCCTACTTTTTAATTTTGTTTGTGGCATTAAAACTTCAAGTAGGCCGAATTACTTTATTGGTACATTTTCATGAATATTTCAATTAATTTAAGGAAAAACTATTATAATAAGTTAAATAAATGTATTTCACATTCATCAGAGTCCATCTTTTATTTCCAAACAAATTAATACAGGAATTGTTTAGGATATTTCACACATGTCCCGTACGGAACTGTCTATTTTAACTTATATCATTTTATTTGCAAATAAAGTATTGAACAAATTAACATTTCTGGAAAAAGTGCAATTTCATGAATCTAAGTGTATGATTACAGTGGTAAATGTTAAAAAACATCACAGAGTTTTGGAATTGATGCTTATGATGCACAGAGGTGTGCCAAAAGTTGTCCCATACGGAACCTTGAATCAAACAAGTATTAAGCTGTAACTAGTTAAGTTAGGTCTTTGAAATTGATTGAGTAAAGTAATCTGTTTTTCTTTTACCTAAGTCTATTTTATTTATGGCTTTGAATTCCTTAGTTTAGAAGTTTCAGCAGTTTTCTCTTACAAAACACAGTCTAAGTGTCCTGTACGGAACCTGGAATGGCTGCTCATGCATTATGTGAAATTTTTAGAACAAATAATTACAGTAGGCAAATTGTGTATAGTCAATAATTTGTCGGGTAATCAACAAATTTGAAACACTCTGATCAACTTCCAATCAAACTACATTCTTATGTGTATGAAAGAAAAGGTCAATTGAAAATATTACCGCCATTCGTGAAAGTGTATGCAAGAATCCAAGCCAATCAATTCTTTGCTGTACACAAGGACTTGGAGTATCTCACACTTCAACTTGGAAAATTATGCATCAGGACTTAGGACTCCATCCATTTAAAATTCAACTAATACAAGAACTGAAGCCACATGAAAATACACAGCTGAGCAGGTATTATGATAATAATATACTGTATCAGCTGTGCAGGTTCTGGAGCATTGGTACTTGACACTAGTTTTAGCTGAAAAATCGCTAGTTTTTACTGACAAACATGTTTTTGACTGAATGACTTCATTTAAATCCAAAGCAGATTCAAGAGCATCTACTAAATTTGAAAACGTAACTGTTTGGTGTGGATTTTGATCTGACAGAACATCAGTTTTTCAAAAATAAGCAAAGTGCCACACACGTGGCAAGATTTATAAGATGTTGACAACTGACTACTCTTGTGATCATGTCATCTAACACCTTTAGACTCCTTTTTGTTGGGCTACATTAAATTTATAGTATTAGGCAATAAACTGTAAACAAACAACTGACAACTTAAAAGCCAACATGACTCACATACTTGGTGAAACTGAGCCCAATTGAAACTTCCATCCAAACCACCATATACAGTTGTGGTGGCGGCCAAATTGCTGGTATTTTTCATATATAATATCAAATAGAGAGAATACAAAAAGTACTATGAAATTAAAAAATACTTGTTGTACCTAAGTTTAAAGTTCAAGTATCCTTAATAAAAATAAACCTCTGCTCAACAGTCCATTAAGGACCAAGGCATACCGTGTGGCTTTTGTGTTTTGTGTGACGGTTGCATGGCTAGTACAATGCGCCACCAGCCGCTAGTTGTGGTATCCGCAGCCAGGAGGCACCTATGTTCAGCATCCTTAATACAAAATCATTTATTTCACCAAACAACTAGCCAACATTTCATTAAGATAATTAAAATATTTTTATAATTACAAGCCTCTGACGATGCTTATAATAAGCAAAAACTGGTACAGGCTATAAGGTAAAAATTGTTTATTTTTACAAATAAAAAAACGTAGTGTTCCGAGTCAGTAGTATCATTCTTATAATTAGTTAATCAACGGACACGTCATGGACAACAAAACCCAAGAATATTTTTCTCTCTGAGAGAACGTTTTACGTGAACATGGTAAAGTATGCAGAAATGTTTTTACCATTTCACAACAAAAACGACTGCATTCATGATAAGAACACAGTGTTATCACTAATTACAGAGAAAACTAACGAAGGGGCTAGTAGGATGATGTAAGGACATTTCATAATTCTGAATGTTCATAGGTTTTTTTCATCAACAAATTAACTCTAATAAGTGCTGCTTATTTTAGAAGAGCTACCTAAATTTGTTGAGCTGTAATACTTACTGGAATAAATATGGTCCTGTCTCAATGGTACACTGTGGTGGGCTCTGTGCATTTAGTTTCCTAAATAACATTTTTGCCTGATTTTGGTACTCGAGTATACTTCTGCCAGACTAAAACACAAACACTCTTATTTTAATTATGCATAAGTAATTATAACAAATACATAAACACAATGAGGTTCTGGATTGTTTTACATACATCTGCCTCTCCCCCCCTCCAAATCCAAAAGGCTTCTCTTTGAAGGTACGGGACTTGTGATATCATGTAGTATACGTACCAAGTAGTATGTACTACCACTTGTTTGAGTAGCTCAAACACCAACATAACAAACAATACTATGGCGTTCTTCTTAAGGCCCAGAATACATAATGCCACCATTAGACATCATTGCACACACATCACTGTTCCACAAACATTGTAAAATTAAGAAATGACAGGATGAATAAACATGAAGTGAAAGGAGATCTAAACAAAATGCTTAGCCTACACAAGTAGAAGTACGGCTCTGACAAGATGTTGCTGATGATGTTAAAAGTATCTCAGAGACCACACACAAACGGAGTACATGGACAGATTTAAAGGAGGCCTGTACCCAGCAGAGATTATTTCAGGGAAGAAGTTGACAAATGATGTAGCTTAATAATTTAATATTAAGCTAAACTGAGATAAATATATATCAAATATTTCTTTCTATAATTAAAGCATTTGGCCTACAGAATGTAAGGTCTCCTGTTACATAAAATAATTTTCCAAAAAGAAAATTCAAAATAATGAGTGAACGAAACTTCATAATTTAAGTAATGAAAGTAAATGACTAAATGAAAAAAACTATTTTTCTTAAATTTTATAACCTTTTTTCAACACAGCCTCCATTTACTGCTAACCACTTTTCGAAAAATGCAACCCATTTTTTCATGTTATGAAGAAAGTTTAACTTTAGTTTAACAAATTTAACTTCAGCATCCAATGAAAATATTGATCTCTGAACATATTCAAACTGGGAACAACCAGAAATCAGACAGTACCATATCTGAGCTGTAGGGAGTGTATGTAATGAATCAATTTGCTGCTTTCAACATTTCTCACCTTGCTTTGTCATAATTCAAAAAAGTCCTATAGATTCTATACAGCCTGCATGCTCACACGTTTTACAATACTTCTCTTATTGATCACTGCACCTTTAGTGCATATGTCCTATGTAAATCATACCCTGTGTCCCAGAAAATGGTGAGTATGACTTTGTGGCTGAAGGAATTATGAATTTCTATAGGCTATACTTTGAGAACCCGTTTGATGATACCCCATGATTCCCTTTTGTTTCTGGGTCATTGGTCAATCCACGAAGGATAATTCTTCTAGCCAGATGTTTTCTGTATCAGATATTGTTCAGAATTTTAGGTTGCATGAATTTCTACATTATCATGAATTACAATCGATACAGATTATCAAGTACAAAGACGATTTCATGTGTCCTGTCAGTACTCTTGGCTGTGTTCTCGATGCGTTCTCATCATAGTTGAGCAGTCAACCCAGCAGCACTATGACTCTTAAACAGCACATGGCCAACATTTTAGCAACTTAATTAGCCAGAAGAATAATTCCCCCCCCCCCCAACAATCTCTCATAACTGTAGTAGTATGATTTCCTTCAACCCTTTTATTCGGATGGACCTGCCTACCCTTCTAACTTCTCAACTTCTCTTCAATCAGATAGCCGTGTGGAGGCAAGGTGAATTATACTTTTTTGTATAATATTTAAAATAGGCCTATTTCTTCTTCCCCAAGGCTTACAGTCAACGATAATATAAACTACCAAAGTGACATTTTATGGGGTAAGGAATGTATGTAGTTTAGTTCATAACCTCAAACCCAAAAAGACATAACTCATTTCCTTAGTAATATTCGTAGGGTATCATCTCTTTCATGATAATCACTTTCCCTTTGGTGTGGTTGAGGGGTTCTTGTCTTCATATAATTCATTAATTCCTGTAGACTCACCTAGCACAGATTTTCCTGTAATTCAAGGTCTCAATGACAAGGTGCACTCTTTACTGACTAATGCCCATCTTCAGACTAATGGGTCATCCGTATCAAATCAACACACTAAAATTAAAATTTTTCCTGACCATCTCAGAATTTGATGAAATTTGGTATGTAGGTAGTCCTCATGGAAATTAATAAAAATACAAATTTTTTTTCAAATTTCACAAACGGTTTAGAAATAACGGCTATGTAAAGTTTTCAAAAAACGGCCAAAAACGCACGTCCGACATATTTTGAAATCACCACAGCTGCTCTCCTAATTGAGCTAGAGAGATGGGAGTGGTGTTATTTTACTCAGTTTTTCATGCAGTTTGCAGTGATATACAGCACAACATACCTTTTCATAAAAAGTGTTTTTGTAAACACAAAATCAAAATTTTAAATTTAATTTTCTCAAAAAGTGCATTTTTAAAATTTTTTTAAAAATTCCTATAAATAGTTTAAACCTTTGGTAAGTGATTCTCGAAATTTCAAAGTGGGAGGCTAATGGATTCATAGTTAAATAATAATTTAAAAAAAGAGCGTTTTATAAAACTGATGCGTAATTTTAATACTATGTTCCTTTATATAATGTATTACAATGGTGATTATTACCATAATTCTGTGCCAAGGGGGGGCTGTCTTTAAGACAAATTATGTCCACAATTTAGTCATTTTAGTCTTATTATTTACTCAGTACGTTTTTCAAAATTAAATGAGAAATAGTTTTTATAATTTACTTTATGCATTTTGTGTCAGGATGCAAAGGATAAAGTCACTAAAATAACAGTCAGCAGTGGTCTGTTGTAGATTATTCATCATTAGTCTGTGTCTGCAGTTGGTATGAGTAGGATGTCAGTACATTATATCTGTGTTTAAGTGAAAAATCTTTTGTGGTTTCAAACAGTTTTTAAAGTATTTTGTCTAAGTTATATTAGAGTGTTTATCTATAAAGTAATAAATTTGTAGTAAGTTTTTAAAAATATTTATTTGTTGATGTTTCAAAAAAGATTATGTTGTAAGTACTACATGATAAATTAAATATTTATTGAAACTCTTTGAAATACACAATGAAAAATATAATTTAAAAACTATTTTTGTGAGATGATCTTTTTATAAAACTTAAAAAAGTATTTAAAGCAATAAATTAAAGATAATGGAAAGCGAATTAAAATTCATAGATTACAATGTTTTAACCCATTAAACAAAATTAATCACACAATTAGGGATAAAAAGAGACTGAGAAATGTAACATCATGGATGTTTAGTTTATTTCCTGAAATACCTAAAGAAGCTAAAATTTGTGATCTTTGTAGAAAAGATATCGGAAAGTTTAAGGTCGGGACAATACAAATCAACCTGGTCCCTCTGGCCTGCCTTGTTCTTCAATCGACATTAGCGAGGAATGCAGTTCTGAGCCAGAAGACCCAACCTTTTCTTTAGAATCAAAAATTGTAATTGAACAATTGAATACTTCTATTGTGGAACTAGAAGAGTCTCCTATTAACGTTAAAAAATTCAATCTAAGCAGTATGCTACAAAGAAAGTAAAAAAGATTAACTCTGCATTGAAGCGTAAACTCTTTTTAGCAGCTGAAGATTCATCTAGTGATGATGAGAATCTAGATGAGTCAATTTTACAAAACCTTAAAGAAAATTTTTCTAATTCAACAAATAGAGTTAAGAAGTTAATGATACTTACCTGTCTCCCAGAAAAATGGGGTATTAGAAAAATAATGCGGGAATTTAATGCACCAGATTATATGGTGAGACAGGCAAAAAAAGTGTTAAAAGAAAAGGGTATTTTAGAAAGCCCTAACCCAAAGCCTGGAAAGGCCATTTCAAAAGCTATTGTTGATACTGTTAAGTCATTTTATGAAAATGATGAAATCAGCAGAATAATGCCCGGTATTAAGGACTGTATGACTGTAGTTGACTCGAATGGAATTAAAACAAAAATGTCAAAACTACTAATTTTGTGTAATCTTAAGGAGGCTTACTCATTGTTTAAGGAAAAATTCTCAGATATTACAATAGGTTTTTCAAAATTTGCCGAACTTCGACCAAAGCATTGCATATTGGCAGGCCAAAGTGGCACACATGCAGTTTGTGTATGCACAATTCACCAGAACGTAAAGTTAATGATAGAAAATACAAAATTAGGAGCTTTGACAAATAGACAACTAAATACATATAAACACTGTTTGGCAAAAATGCTGTGTAATCCACCAAACATTAATTGCTATATGAGTGAATGTAGAGAATGCCCTGGTGTTGCCCCAATTCGCAAAATCATTGAAGAGGCTTTTGAAGAAAATCTTATAGAAAATGTCACCTATCGTCAGTGGGTGTCTGTTGATCGTTGCAACCTTGAAACTTTACAGAAATCTAATGAAGATTTTATAAATGTTTTTTGTGACAAACTGACTCTCTTAATCAATCATGATTTTATTGCAAAACAGCAGTCTTCATTCATTAATGACAAAAAAGAAAATTTAAAAGAGTAAGAGTTTGTAGTAAACTTAGATTTCTCTGAAAACTATAACACTGTCATTCAGGACGCTCAAAGTTATCACTGGGCAAGCGAACATGTGACAATACACCCTTTTGTGATTTATTACAGAGAAGATGATAAAATTAAACACTCAAGTTTTGTTGTAATTTCACCTTGTTTAGAGCATAACACTGTTTCTGTGTATACATTCCAAAAAAAACTTGTTGAGTTCATGACAACAAAGTTTCAAACAGTGCCAAAAAAGATTTTTTATTACTCAGATGGGTGTGCTGCACAATATAAAAATAAGAAAAATTTTATCAATTTATGTTATCACAAGCAAGCTTTGGTGTAGAGGCTGAATGGCATTTTTTCGCAACTGCACATAGGAAAGGACCATGTGATGGGGTTGGGGGCTCAGTCAAGAGACTTGCTGCAAGAGCAAGCCTGCAACATCCATATGACAACCAAATTTTAACACCTATCCAACTTTATGAATGGGCAGTTGAAAATTTATCTGGAATTAATTTCACCTTCTCCACACAAGATGCGTATGTTGAGTCCGAAACATTTCTGAATGACCATTTCAGCCAAGCAGTAACTATTAAGGGAACTCAACAGTATCATGCTTATATACCTGTTCATTCAAGCGTATCAAAGATTTGTGTAAAAATATTCTCTGAAGATACAACAGAAGGAACAGTGATCATCCAAAAATGCTCAGAAAAACTACAAATGTCAGAAGTAAGCGGTTATATAACGGCCGTATATGACCAAAAGTGGTGGCTGACATATGTGTTGGAGAAGAATGAACTAAAAGTGACATTTCTACATCCTGCTGGCCCTTCATCATCATTTTCATATCCAAGGAAGCCGGACGTATTGTGGATATCACTGACAGACGTGCTTAGCAAAGTTAATCCTACAACTCCTACTGGAAGGATTTATGTAATAACACCTGAAGAAGCCACAACAACTTCACAAGCTCTATCATCAAGTTCTACATAAAATTTTGCTAAAGATGTAAGTGTTAAAGATTTAATGTAAAGTGTATAAATAATTTAATATAGTAATGAAATATGTTTTAATATCTAGGCCTACTATCAGTTTTATAAAACGCTCTTTTTTTAAATTATTATTTAACTATGAACCCATTAGCCTCCCACTTTGAAAATTCGAGAATCACTTACCAAAGGTCTAAACTATTTGTACGAATTTTTAAAAAATTTTCAAAAATGCACTTTTTGAGAAAATTAAATTTAAAATTTTGATTTT
Source organism: Magicicada septendecula (assembly GCA_034769895.1). Classification (NCBI taxonomy): domain Eukaryota; kingdom Metazoa; phylum Arthropoda; class Insecta; order Hemiptera; family Cicadidae; genus Magicicada; species Magicicada septendecula. The sequence goes on from CM068368.1 coordinate 443,765,846, forward strand.
GTGTTTACAAAAAAACTTTATATGAAAAGGTATGTTGTGCTGTATATCATTGAAAACTGCATGAAAAACGGAGTAAAATAACACCACTCCCATCTCTCTAGCTCAATTAGGAGAGCAGCTGTGGTGATTTCAAAATATGTTGGACGTGCGTTTTTGGCCGTTTTTTGAAAACTTCACATAGCCGTAATTTCTAAACCGTTTGAGATATTTGAAAAAAATTTGTATTTTTATTAATCTCCATGAGGACTACCTACATACCAAATTCCATCAAATTCTGAGATGGTCAGGTTTATACCCTGTGTTGATTTGATGTGGAATGGCTCTAATGTCTCTTAGCTTAATTCAGCAATTCCCTTGAATCATGACACCCACTCTATTGTCAGTATTGAATGAGTCACTGAGGTAGTCTGTGCTCATTCAACACATTCATTTCACATTTTCTATGACTTTGGCACATCCAGCCCACTAGCAGACAATTTATATTATACAACCATCACCAAAAATTGCTTTCATATGTCTGTGAATTTAAACTGGTTTTAAATCTTCAAGTGCCAAAAACTTCATTATTTATTATTGCTTTATAAACAGCTCAGAACTGTTTATTGCTTTATAACTGAACTGTCTAATTTCAGAGTTTAACATTATTTTCTTTGCTAACAACACAATCACTTCATAGATACAAAAAACATAACACTACTGCACAACATACAAAAAGGCAAAAAGATGGATTTATTTATTAGAAATTCTAGAAATTAGAAAAGCAATTTTAACAAAAAAAGTAACTAAAATTTAACAAACGAACAAACTGAATTCTGTGTATCCCCTTTATTAAAAGTTGTTATTTAGCTTCTCCCCCTCTATCATCACACTCCACACACGTCCGGATACATGACCTAAACATATGTTCACCACCCTAACATCCTTTGTTTAGTTTAGTAGTTGTTCAATGATCTCTTTGACAATAGCTTAATTTATGCTACACTCATTTGTTGGACACACCACTAGTCACTGTGACACCGATTAGCGCTGATGATGAACGGGTAACGTTCGAAAGCGCTAATCGGTGTCACAGTGACTAGTGGTGTGTGCAAACAAGTGAGTGTAGCATAAATTATTTAACCACTAATAAAATTTGTAGTTTAATAGCTTAATAAGCCGAAACAGCTGCCACAGTTAAATAAAAACTGTGAAACGTACCAAGTGTTTATATATTTTTAAAAACCTTTGTATTAATATGTTTCACCAAATGGCCAATGAGTCATTAATATCACTATTTTCTTTATTCAAAAAATCTTCATCCTCATTGCATCAGTAAATAGTCAACTCCTGTTTTACTAAAAATCAAAATTTATTAATTAACAAGATAATGTTCTTATTAGGCCTATATGTTCATTTTAAAAGACAAATTCCACAATTCATTGACTATCCACTGAATACCAATTTGGTTTGTAGTTCACAAATGCTTGCCAAGTAAACCAACAATAATGTAAATCCTGCTTGCTTCATGCTTAGTCATTGATGTAGGTACACAAATTGTTTAAGTCTTGACCATACAAACCTTATAGTCAAAAAAATAAACATAGACAGGAAAACAACTTAGATAACACCCACCTGTGAACTATCGTATTTCTTATATAATTCATTCCTACAAAACACATAGCATAAGTCCTTTTCTTTCTTATATGTGATTGTAATATTTAACAGTTTTAGGCACAAACAACCTTTCCTCACAATCTAATTTTTCTCTAGTTTGTCACTTTGCAAAAAAAAATAATAAAAAAAATAAAATAAATAAATAGGCTAACTAAATAAAATAACTTTAATAACTATAGTCTATAATTATAAATTGTACAATACACTACTACCAATTAAAAAAATATCCAAAAATTATACTATACTGTGACATGACAATAAAATAATAAATGCGCGTGTCAACTAGGCCTAATAAAGTATCTCCAGGGGAATACGATAATAATTTTACGAACAAATACAGTAGAACTTGGTTATTACGGCCTCGGCTGTTACGTCAACTCGGGTGTAGCGTTATTTTGTCATAAGTCCGGTCAAACTGATATCTTTAACATTATAAAAATTCCCGGTTTTAACGTCACTAAATATTGTACTACTCTGTTATAGCGTCAAAAATTTCTCAGACATTTTACTCTAAATTTCATATAAACGTATATATGTGCGCGCGCTACGCCCATGGCTACAGACATACATTGTATGCAAGCGATAAGCACTGTAACATGAACGCCGGCGCCAGCCGGTGTCTGGCGACTGACATGTCTCCCCACTACTCTCACCGGGTCAGTAGCACTGCGCGTCTCGAGGCTATTGTTCACGCCACGCTGTTACAGTATTTACTGTACAGTATTGTTTACACGTAGTCTCGTCTCTGTTTTTGGTTGTTATTGTTTCTGTATCTGCTCATACTATGACAGTTTCTTTTGTGTGTTTTATAACTTAAGTTTCGGTAGCCACTGTTTATAGAATTTTATACGTAGGTCTACATTTTTATACAGTAATCATGGCAAGTTCTAGTACAAAAAGAAAGGTTCTGTCTATTCAAGAGAAAGTACGTGTAATTAGATCATATGAAAGCGGACGTAAAATAGCTGATGTATGCCGTGAGTTTGGTTTAGTGAATTCTACTGTAGGTTCAATTTTAAAAAACAAGGACAAAATTTTAAAAAAATTTGAGGAAGATGCAGAAAAAATTAAAAAAATTAGGAAATGCGAACATGGTGATGTGGATGCAGCATTATTGAAATGGTTCAAACAGTGTCGATGTTCAGATATTCCTGTGAGTGGACCAATTCTGAAAGAGAAAGCTACAGAATTCAGAAAATTGTTTGTTATTGATTTTACGTGCTCCAACGGATGGCTAGATCGATTTAAGGCCCGGCACTCAATTTCCTTTGCAAAAATTAGTGGTGAGGCAAAATGCGTAGATCTGAATGTTACAGGTGATTGGGTGCGTAACACTTGCCAGAAATTAGACGATCATATAAAGATGAAGACATCTTTAATGGAGATGAAGCCGGAATTTTTTATAAATTAACTCCAGATAAGACTTTCAAATTTAAAAATGAAAAGTGTTTTGATGGGAAGCTCTCTAAACAAAGAGTTACAGTTTTTGTTTGTGCGAACATGACGGGAACCGAAAAAAGGAAACTTTTAGTTATCGGGAAAAGTTTGCATCATAGATGTTTTAAAAACATCAAAAAACTTCCTGAAAGTTACACTGCCAACAAAAAAGCGTGGATGACTTCTAGTATTTTTGAAGATGAACTAAGAAAGTGGGATAAAGAACTGTCATCGAAAAACAGAAAAATTCTACTTCTAGTTGGCAACTGTGCAGCCCATCCAAAGTTAAATTTGACAAACATTAATCTGGTCTTCTTACCGGCCAACTGTACGAGTGTCCTGCAACCTATGGACCAAGGCGTCATTAGAAGCCTAAAGTGTCACTACCGCAAGCAACTTTAAAAAAAAATTATTTTCTGTATGGACACGGCGCAACCTGCCACAATTTCACTCTTAGATGCAATATAATTCCTAGACGACTCTTGGAAGAGTGTAACACACAAGACGATAGCAAAATGCTTTAGTAAAGCACAACTCGTACATGAAAATTTACCCGATGATGACGAAGACGACGACTTGCCGCTCTCGGAGTGGATTAAGAAATTCGACGTAAATGAATTTGGAAATGAACTTGATTCCTATGCATCAGTGGATGACCAAGTAGAAACATTCCAAGTGTTGAGTGACGCAGAAATTATCGCGGAAGTAAAAAACATAGAAGCAGTAGATACTGTTGAAGAAGATGCTGAGCAAGAGGAGGATGCCGACATCATTTGTCCGACAGTACAGGAAGCAATGAGACCTGCCGAAACTCTTTCATGATTTTACTGCTTTAGAGAGACGTCTGACGACACGTTCAATGCAGCGCAGAATCTCCACAGCACAACAGAAACAATTTATTTTTCAGAAAGGAGCGTTCAAAAGAAAATTACGGATTACTTTCGACAGTAAGCCTAAATGTAAGTTACATGTACTTTCTTTTTGATCTTTTAAAATATTCTTCATGCTGTTTGTATAAATGAAATGCATTTTGTAAACTTTAGAATAAGTATCACGAATAATGTTAATAATGCAAAGATCTTTTTTTTATTTCTCCTTCCTTACTAGTGATTAAAAAGGGTCTTTTATAACGACTCTTTTATAACGTCACTCGGACATACCGTCATTATTTTTTTGGTCCCTTCAATGATGTTATAACCAAGTTCCACTGTATAACATTTCTTAGCGACTCATGCACTACTGCAACTGTATAAAACAATCCATCAGCACATTGGACACACTCTATTTTGATGATGAATTCCCTAAACAGAGATAAATATTCTATCTGATCCATGCATTTAAAATGTATGCAGTGTGACTATTGCTTATCACATGGCCCCTGTTCCTTTCCAAGTGCTGGAGAATTCACACTTCAAGTAAGATTCACCTTGCTTACTAGCCACTTTTGCTTCCACAATTATTTGATTAAAATAGAAATACAAACTAAAATGATTAATTTGAATTAATAATTAGTAATTAATATACTAGTAATTAGTATTAATGAATTAGTAATACTGTCCTTATGAAAGATAAAATTTAACATGACTTCCATTATGATTACACACAAAATTTCTGGTCCATCTGAAATTATCTAGATCCACCTTGAATATGTGTCACTGGTTTGTGCCACACATTTATAATCAGATGCACAAAGGAGTAGCTGAATACCTGATTACTCGTTATAACATTAAAGCTTTCACAGCTCGAGTCATCTTCAGTAAAATTATTTTCCGGGCGGTTGGGCTGTGGTCCTCTTCTTGTAGAGCCAAATGTTTTGACTGCAGCTGTGGTAGTCATCTTCAGTGGGTCTTCTGTTCTGCTCATCTGGCGACTAAATGACGTGACCTCAAACCGTCACATATATAGCCTTTCGGGTCTGGGCTGCTTTCTGATAGCTTGTGCATCATTTAGTCTCCAGAGGAGCAGAACAGAAGACCCACTGAAGATGACTGCCACAGCTGCAGTCAAAACGTTTGGCTCTACAAGAAGAGGACCACAGCCCAGATGACAGGATTACCAGTGGCTACTCCCAGCTGTCTTGAGTATACTAGTGAATACTACAACCAGCACACATAAGTAAATGTAACCTCTCTACAAGTTTGATTTCAATAAATGTTCATTAATACTGTAATGTAAGTACAATCTGCAATCTAAATTAACTACACACAATTTTTTACTACCACAACTAATAATGGTAAACAGGAATAAATAAAGAAACAATACTATGTAACAGAAAACGAGATGAGGTACAAGAACTCAAGAATGAAACATGATAGTCTTGAGAGGAGGAAAAATTTTACCCATAATTTATAAATACACGTTTCTTCTATATAAACTTATATGATCACACGTATTATTATACCTGTTCATCTTCTTGCATCGTTGCTGCCAAAGGTAATCCATCATGTATCCTGGCAATCATAGTCATTAGCACCATGTTTGTAAATTTCACACACTTATTTAATTTTACTATACACAATTTAATTTAACACATCAATCAGGCAACAAAAATATGGAACACAGGAACCAAATACCTAACTACATCCTCTAACCTAACATACGTGCGACCACTAACCACTGCAAAACACACATGATTGGCAACACTGGTACACGTCGACCTACTGTTAACTAGATCACATTTTAAAAGTCCTATCAGTTTGGAATCATATAAATCTATTACAAATATTTTGTAATATTTGAAAACAATAACACACAAAGTAAAGTTATGACGTGAATAAAATATTTGTAAAATACAATATAGTTTAAATGACTTTCTGATAAATACAAGCACTGTTACTTAATAATTAGGTATAACCATAAACATCCATTGGTATAACACAGATGACTGCATTAATTTTGGCATTGGCTGTGATAGGTAAAGAAATGTGGAAACTCTTGAGAAAAATTTTAGTGACGTTAATAGTTGAAAGGAATGTAGGTTAAAATGTTACTTGTAGTTTTAAATTGATAAAAGTAAGGTATAAAAATTAAATCAATTTTTGTATGGTAATCTGCTGCAAACACATTCTAGAATAAGCATGTGATTTCTGTACAAATTGTTTTTACTAAAAACTTTACGAAAATATAATCCAGCTGTGAGTATTCAGTAGCCTTCATCTAGACCTAGAAGTGTAATGCAAGTGTCTCGCCAGACCTCAGTAATCCTTTTGTTTCGTGATATACAAGAAATTTAAGGTAAAAATTAATTTATAATTGACAGTTTCAGTAATTAAATAATGTTAATGCAGCGATGTCTTATTAGTACATTTACAACGTTTATATTGCATATAATTGAAGAAAATGGTTAAATCAGTGTTAGCAGTAGATCTATATAGTTAACATGGTATTGAATAAATGCCTTTCGTTATTCTTTATTTCTTGTGGAGTTTATGCTAGGTAATTATTAATTGTATTCACGTTTTTAAATATATGACAAAAGATTATTTGTTCCTAACGTTTTAACATAAGCGATTACGTTTTTTATAAAAATATCACGTTATCAGCACTGCACTGTCATCACTTTTTAGATCTTCAGAATATCGAAGTGTTCAGTAAAAAGGGACACCCAGACAATCATTTATTACAATTTATAGCCTACAGTAAGTACCTGATTGTTGGTACTGTAGGTAAGTTTTTTTTTTTGAAATCTCTCGTAATTCAGAAAATAGGCAGTGTTTAATAATAATTTTTGCTTGAAATTACTTGCTTGAAACACATGCCTTTTTAATTTTATGAAACGGTAAATTTGACTCATCAGCTAATGTTGATACAGCTGTTAACACTTTGATGTTTGGGCCCCTAACATAGTGGTCCTTCGCCCATGCCGGGCTATATTTGCATATATTTAAAATGCTGTAGCTTCTAAACTAGGCCTATATGGTAGAAATATGTGCTACCTATATTTTTATGAAGATCCAAGTGTCTTCTTTAAAATGGTATATACTGTATGCCATTGTGTTAATTATTTTCCCTGAAATTGCTTTTCAAAAAATGTGATGTTTTGGAAGAAAACAATTTGCCAAAACACATTGTTGTTACTAGAAACTTACATATATTATATTATGTTTCTTCCTTGAACGAGGCCTTTCGGTTTCGCAACCATTATCAAGTTCTTCCTACAACAACAATGCTACACTACAGTGTTGTTGTAGGAAGAACTTGATAATGGTTGCAAAACCGAAAGGCCTTGTTCGAGGAAAAAGTGTATATAGCAGGGAAGCAACAAAATTTGACAAAGTTGTGATGAAGACTGCTAACATAGAGAAAATAACGGATTATATTATGTTTGTAATGCATATTGGTTTATGAAGATGTACTTTTGTATTATTATTTTATTTTATTTTTTTTGAATGAAACAATTTAAAACTAGGATCGTAACATAATGGGACTTTACAAAAGCTGCACTGCAATGTTGTATCTTTCCTCACTGGTTTCCCACTTAGTTTCCTGCCACTATTCTGCACACACTACTGTCAGTGTCACTTTCACTCCGTTCTCTGTCTCTCTCAGTTTTCATATATATTTCATTTGTTGCCAAGAAACGCTTGTCTGACATTTTGACATGTAAGTGGTGTCTAGCCAACTAACACAACAGATTGCCGCATGCTGTTTTATGTCAACTGTACCTATAAAAGTGAATGCATATGCAGTCTAGCAGATGATTTGGGTACTACAAGAACTGACATTGTTTCAAAACTGCTCCAAGGATGTCTTTATACAAATGGAATCATGCAAAAATACATTGAAACTTCAGGATGTCACTTGACATGGATCGGTGTCAAAGTGTTAATGATGCTTGTTTACCTACTGTATAGTTTTAGTAGTGTAGGCTGATTTATGTCCATAGTGATCTTTGATGTAAACAGAAAAGAGATTCTTAAGCTGTTTTAATTATTCCAATGATTCCCTTGCCTTTTGGATAGACTAGTACTGCTACTTCATTCTGAAAATAATGTGCTTTTGAACCCACCTATTTTTATAATATAAAGTTAATGACAGATTGTCAATGATAATGTATTTTACATTATACACATGTGATTGGTTTTAACACTCTAATCCTATATTACTGATAAGCAAACAAAATTCAGTCTATGGAGTATGATTTATTTGTGTAATGAAGTAGGTGTTGCTTGTATTCTGAAATTTCTTCACTTTGTCCATTTATCCAGAAAAAATAGAGTACACGTCAACTGTTTGATAGTAACTTCACAGGTACTGAATAAATAGGCGTATCTGCTATCTTGGTAAACAAAAATTTATAACAATTGTTTTGTAACATTCCATAAATTGTATATAAACAATAATATTTGAAGTATGTGTCATATATCTTGTTATACTTTAATGTGGGTACGCGCACACGCGTGTGTGTGTGTGTGTGTGTAAATAATTGCTACACAGTAATTACAAATCATGGTGAAAACATCCGAACAATAGAGTTTTATAGTAGAAGTCAGAAGTTTAAAATTTGTTACCACAGTTCATTAACCCTGGAAGCAGGAAATGTAAATCTTGATATGCTGTTCCTAATTCTAAAGTGCAGCATCACAGAATCAGGTTTTTTCTCCCGAGTTTTTTTTTTTACGTTAGTGGCCACTACTATGACACTAGACGCTTTCATTTGTTTATAGCTTACTCACACCATGTAGGCTATTTTTATATTCATATGTATAACATGCACTTTTTCTCAAATTTCTTTCAAAAAATGTGGGTGCATATTATACACAAGTAAGGTAAATCATCATCATCATCATCGTCAGCAAGGTTTAAACCGAAAATGGTTTGTTTCTGTCCCAAGCAGATAGACTAGAGCTGGTCTTACCCCTCTGTCCTTTTGGCTTATAATTCAGTAGTTGTTTTGGGAATGCGGTAGTCATCCATTCAGTTAAGATGTTCCAACCATTTTAGCCAATATTGGCCCAATCAAGTGTAGGCCTACACACAATATTCAGTTCTTCTGTACATCTACACTTCTGCAATCTTGAAGAGTATAACCTGCCACACGCCTGAGAAATATCATCCAGCTGCTTGAATATGACTTGCCTGGGATTTCATTAAAGTCCAGTTGTCAGACCCATAGAGAACTATGGGGAGGGATGTAAGGTAGTTTACATCCCAAATTGTAAGCATCTATAAAAGTAGCTGTGCGATACTATAATAATAATAGTTGTCATATTATTTAGGCCATATTATTAACATAATTATGTTTAGTTACTGTATCTCACTATTGTTAGTATGTCATTTCTACAGTAGTTTATTACTGACATTTCCTGAATTATGAAGAACACATTGTTACGACAGTCTACTGATTGGTGTATGGTACAGTGGAAAACAAAATACAAGACACCAATTAAGCCGCTAATCACCAGCTTTAATTATCACAATTAAACAGTTTGTAATCAACAGATAGTCTCTTGCAGGAAATCAAATAAAAATTGTTCACATGCAATAATAATGTCAATTAATAGAGTCTCGCACAATTATAAAACACATAACACTTCGCCACAGTACTTCAAACCGCACTGAAATAAATCCGCACTTAAACTGACTGCTAAGCGCAACTTTCCTATTGTTGTTTAAATAGATAGCTGTAAGTGTTCCAGAATAATCCATAATACGTGTCAACACTAAAGGAAAACACTAGAGCGTAATTGATTGCGGCATTGACACAGTGCGCGCGACCTGTGAAGTCAGGAACAGTCTCGCTAATGCATGTTGAGAATCATTTACGGATGCAACATTACAGCCGGATTCCACTGGAATAGCCAAGAAACGCGTAGAATGTTCTGTAATGGCATACACTTTTTTCGCAGTACGTAACAATATTGTACATAAAGAGTGGAGTGGCTTCCTCCTCATACATGCTAAAATTTCATTACATAAAACAAATATGTAGATGAAAAAGGTAATCAGACTGCATCACATAAATTTAGTATACCAGAATGTAATGTTTGGTAATAAAAAAAAATGAAATTTCAGTACTTCTTATTGCCATCTCTCCTCCCCAATAAACAATAGAAAAGTCTGTATGCTACCTATCTTTGTAGATGGAAAACCATTCATTCTAAGTGGTTCAGAAAAAAAAAATTGATTGCCTGACCATTTCAGAAAAAATTCATTTGTGTGTAGGTCTATCCATTCCCTTATGTTTTGGTAGTTCAAATTACATTTTCTTCTATTTTTATTGTTGTGTGGTTTACAGATGTCAGCCATTTTTGTTCTATGGCGCACACTGATTTTTTTTCTGTTTGTGGACATTTACAGTATTCAAAATTTCTCAGGACTGGGCTGTTCTATGCCTTTAAAATAAACTTCACATTGTTTTCAGTACGTTTTAACCCACAATATTGTAATAAAACTTTTCTTTAGGTGTGTAAATTCTTTTAGTTACTGGTTACAAAAATGTTTAATGAAGTCTCTATTTTGTATGCAGTAATTTGCTTTTGGTGTTGCTCTATTTCTTTAACTATTTCTTCTAAGTCTGACCGACTCTTAAGGATGTGATAGACCTTTGCAATTGTTTCCTTCTCTCCTTCATAGGTCTGGTTGGTTATATTTATGCATGACAATACGTCTGTTGCTATATTCTTTTTGCCTGGAATGTACTCCCAACTGATGTTATATTCTTGTAAGACTAGGGTACATCTTGCTAAACGACCGTGGCTTAATTTACAGTTTTTTAGGAAGGATATGGACGTGTGGTCTGTCCGTACTGTTATTGAATATCCTAAAATATAGGTCCGGAATTTTCCGCAGGCAAACGCAACACTTAACAGCTCTTTTTCTGTCACATTGTAATTTCGTTCGCATTTGTTTAGTGTTCTACTGACGAAGCTTATAACCAGATGGTTTCCATCTTCATCCTCTTGGTACAGTGTAGAACCTAAGCTGATGTCACTTGCATCACAGTTGAGGTAAAAAGGTTTATTGAAGTCTGGGTGATGTAGCATCACTGTCTCTAGGAATTTGGTTTTGATTTGTTGGAACACTGTGTCTTGAGTTGGTCCCCATGTCCATTTGTCCTTTGAAGATAATTGTGGAGATAATTTTGTCGTTAATTCCGAAGTTATTTTGGAATTTGCGATAATAATTGCACAGGCCTAAAAAAGACTGTAATTGTTTTTTGTTTCTTGGGGTGGGGAATTGTTGTATGGATTCTATTTTTTCCTTAGATGGTGTTATTCCCAGTTCTGTCAATTGGAAGCCTAGAAATTGTACCTCTTTTGCTATGAGTTGTGATTTTTCAAGTTTCAATGTGATGTTGTTTTCAGACAATTTGTTCAACACATGGTTTATTCTATGACAATGTTCTTCCCAGTTTGTAGATGTTATGAGTAGATCATCTACATAAACGGTAGTGAACTGGAGCGCTTCTTGGCCTAATACTTGGTCCATACACTGAATAAATATTGCTACAGAGTTCACTAATCCAAAGGGCAATCGTTTGAAATGGTAGTTGCGCCCTTCGAAAATAAAGGCTACCATATTTCCGGCTGTGGGGGTGCAGTTCCACCTGCCAGTAGCCGCAGACGGTGTCCCATGAACTAATAAATTGTATGCCATGAAACTTCTTTAAAATTTCCTCTATTTCACCAGGAGATGTTCGGTTATTAATCAGGTTTTTATTAATCTCCCTAGCATCTAGGCAACGTCTCACTTTCCCATTCTTCTTTTTTATAGCTACAATAGGGCTAGTATAAGGTGACTGACTGCACTCAATGATATCGTCTTTTAATAATTGATTAATCTCAGTCCTAACTGCTTCTTTTAAGGAATAAGCAATTGGGTATGACTTCCAATTAAAATTTACGGGTTCTTTAAATCTCAACTCACATTGATAATTTTTTACCTTCCCAGGGATGTCTGAGAATACATGCCGGTATCTGTTGTATATTCTGACCAACATTTCAATTTGGTCTGGGCTTGGTGAATGGTCTCTTGTGGTTGACTTGAATTGTCGGATTTCTTGGATTTTTTCATCCCACAAACGGTCATATTTTGGTTGATACTCAACTTCATTAATAGGTTTTTGATACCTAGGATTTCTTACTTCTCTGATGTGGAAAATGGTGTGGTCTTGAGGAGATTCCTTACTCCCAATAATCTCAGCCGTCCATTCCAAATCTGGCGTACTTAGAGTTATTTTTGCTCTACCCATGTCGATAATTGCTGAATATTTCCGCAGGATGTCGCAGCCAATTAAACTGCGAAATGGTAATCCAGTAGCTACCAAAAATATCATTGGGATCTTGACTCCATGACTGGTCACTTCAAGACTGACCTGTTTCTTGACGGTTTTATTCTGTCGTCCAGTCGCTCCCACTAATATTATATTGTTAATCGGTAGGGTTGGTATTACCTATTTGCCTTCTTCCTGGATGCGGTTGATTTCCATGCTATCCATTAACGAGACATTTGCGCCTGTGTCGATCATCAATGTGGTGGCCACTCCGTTTATTTTGGCAGTCACATATGCTATGTCATTGTTGCACTGATGGTGGTCAATTTCTTCCTCTTCCAGCAGTTGTTGTCTGATATTTTTTAAATAGTGACTTATTATTGTTATCGTTTTATTCGAAGTCGTTTCGTAATTGCACCCAATAGAATGGTTCAGCGAGGGGTCTATGTGGTTTCTCACTGCCGCGATGCGTTTAAAGAGAGTTCACTCTCTTCATCGCGTCTGTCTGGTGTGTTTACCTGACTCCTCTCTTCCATATCGGGCCGTCCTCCATGGTGATTCTGATCGTTGTTTGGCATGAAATGAACTTGTGGCCGATAATCGTTGTTGCGGCTGTCGCCTTCGATACTCCTACTCCTCCATTGTCCGCCTCTTGCATTTCTCCTGTCTTCGCGCTGGTACTCCTCGTCATCGTGTCCGTTGAAGCTACGGTGCCTTGGATAGTACTGCCTCCTTCCCTGCTCATTGTTGGCCTGGACATAGTTGGCCCTTCGGTATTGCTGCGGTTGGTTGTTTCCACCCTGGTTCTGGGGTCGGTTGGGGTTGTTGTTATGATTTTGTGGCCGTCTTGTATTATTATTATTACCAGCGTAATTATTATTATTATTACCCTGATTATTTGGCCGATAATTGTTTTCGTTATTTTGGTTCACATTATTATGATTATAATTGTTAAAATTACTTCGGTAATTCCGGAAGTTAGTGTTGTTATTATTTTGGTTACCACTTCTGTCGTGGAAGTTCTCGTTCCTCTTGCGGCTCCTTCTATAGTAGCCCTCGTGTTCGCTATCCTCAAGCAGAGCTGCCATGGCTTGGACCGTTTCGATTTGCCCCCATTGACGTGATCTGGCTACTCCCTCCTCATAATGATAAGCGAGCTTGGTGACCAGGCACTCCTCTGGTATCCTTGGTTCGAGGTTTCGTGCCAAACATACCTTACCAAGGAAGTAAGAAGTTGGAGTGGTTCCTCGACTGGCGTCATATTTGCCGTGACAGATATCATCTCGCACTATGTTCTGCGTAGACTCCGACCAGTATTTGGCCCTGAACAGTGTCTTGAACTCCTCATAACTCTGGACCTCGTGGCGGGTAGCAGTCCACAAATTATCGTGGATTTCTTTGAAGTATTCATCAATCAAACTGCATATTACCGTCCATCTGCTTTCCCGGATTCTGGTCAGGTTTTCCTCCACTCGTTCCAGAAATTCAATCGGGTTCTTCTTGTAATTTTTAAAGTTGATAACATCACGGTTATCCATGGGTTGCTGGTAGTGACCCTGTGCTGGTCGGTTATGAATGATTTCGATTTCTTCGCGCATCTGTAGGATCTCCCATTGACATAGTTCCTCTATTTTTTCTTTATTGGTAACAGTCAGGGTCCTTATGGTGTTCACTGATGCGTCTATTTCTTCACATCTTTCTCCCACGTCCGTTCTCACTCGTTTGATCTCGTCCTGGCTCATCTTCTTCAAAGACTCGATTCTGGCTTCATTGATTTCTTCTATATTGTTGATTCGTCCATCAACCTCTTCTCTAGTACGTTGTAAATCTTGGCTGTGTTGTCCACACCTCTCGTGTACTTCCGCAATCTCTCTTCTGACTACTGTTATCTCCATGTCTATTTTTGTGTTTATTTTCTCGTTATTCTCCTCCATCTTCTTGCTGATGTCGTCTAATTTTGTATTCAAATCTTCCTTCAATGCCTTGTTGTTGTCGTCCAATTTTTTTTTCAGGTTACGATTATCCTCCTTCAATGACTCTAAATTCTTATTTAATAATTCATTATTTGTCTGGCTGTCGTCCATTTTCTTATGGATCGATTCCATATTTTTATTCAAAGACTCGTTATTTTTATTCAATGTTTCTTCCATTATTGCCCTCATCTCCAACCAGTTCACATTCCCGGTTTGGGTGACTCCCTCAGTTCGTCTGGGTTGCTCGGGTTCTGCAGGAGGCATTCCCTCTTGTCGGGTTTCCAAGGTATTATTGGTTGCAACTTCCATTTCGGTTGTTGGTTGCGTCTCCTGTACCTCCATATTTGCTTCGGTGTTCGCTTGTACACCTTCTCCTTGGCTGGCCTTGTACCTAGTTCGTGTCTGTGAGTGTGAGGCATGATTGTTCTATTGTATTTGCCGGGCTAATTTAATATTAAAATTTATTTATTTAATATTTTTAAAGCCGCACTCTGTTGGTCGCCACTTTGTAATAAATCTTTTTATTCGGTGTTTAAATCCTTTTAGTTACAGGTTACAAAAAATGTTTAATGAAGTCTCTATTTTGTATGCAGTAATTTGCTTTTATGATAATTGGTAAATATTAAATATCACTATAGTATTGACGACTCGGAACACTAAGTTTTTTATAAGTAAAAACGTAAAGTTTTACCTTACAGCCTAAACCGGCTTTCACCTTTAGAAGGCTTCATCAGAGGCTGCCATAGGTAGCGTTGTCCGTCTTGTTGTTGGCGACGGGATAGTTATTCGAAAGATCGAAGCTGTGTGTGTATGGTGAGATGTGTTCGAATAATGCGTGCGATTTGAATTGTGTCTGTTCGTTTAGGATGTTGTTTTTATTTGTTTTTGTGTGTTTGTATATTTCTAATTGTTCTAGAATGTCTAGTTTTTGGCCTTTTGTGTGTACGTGTAGAATGTTCATGTTATTGTCGATGTTTTTATATGTGTGGTTTGCTTCAATGAGGTGGTTTGCAAAGGTAGATTCTGTAGTGGTGTGGAGTGCTTTTGTGTGTTCAATGTATCTCTGTTTGAAGCTACGTCCTGTCTGGCCTATGTAGAATTTATTGCAATTTGAGCAATTTAGCTTGTATACACCAGGTAGATCGAATTTGTTTTGTTCTTTGGGCATGCGTTTTGATAGTGTGTGTTCTGTTTTGTTAGTAGTTTCGTTGTCCATGACGTGTAACGGACACGTCGTGGACAACGAAATCCAAGAATGGTAAATATTATTTATGTAATTATAGTGTGATAATTTTTATGGATAAAATAATAACTGCTGGTCGGTAAATGAATGTAACGGTAGCGTCGATCTTGAAGTGGAACTCCTCTTCTTGGTTAAATGTCGTCAGTGTAAGTACCGTCATGTGTTGTCTGGACAAATAAATTAACATAAAAACACTTTCACGTACCTGGTAGTAGTACTTGAAGTTCTGACGTTCACTTACCCAGAATAAACTGTCAAGATTCTCTTATAACCAGCTTATACTTTAGAAACAAGGTTATACAACTCCTTGTATGTAATGTGGGCGCCACATGGGTTTACTTCATGAAAGATTCCCATGAAAAAACAAGTTGCTAAATTTTAAAATAGTATGTGTTCACTTTATATCTTGTTTAAATGCTTAGGGCGTTTAAAATAATTCAGATATAGTACTGTAAGATTTCTGCTCAAAATTATCTCAATGTACTCTATGCTGAGCATTGCTTATCTAAATGAAATAATTGGAACCAAATTTCATGCTGTATAACATTACGGGTTTATTATACCCTTTAAAATCAACTCAAATAGAAAATACAGTTGTTACAGTAATACAATTTGGATGGTAAGTTACCCATCTACTATCTGGCCTAGCTCAATTTAGAACAATATAAAACTCTTATAATTATTAACAAATTTTAATTTTATTTTATAAGTTACCTCACGGGTAGGTTCTTGAAAATACAAATAGAACGTTATTAATTGCCTTGATAGACATTACTGTTATAATAATTCATATTTGGCCTCTTTTAAAAAAAACTCGCAATTATTTTTGAGGTTAACGATCGTTTCGTATGCTTATATCCTAACAAATAGTATAATACTTAACTCTAACACAAATATTCTTACATTGGATTATTTAATCCTCTAAATAAATTGATACAGTGTTTGCTATTAAAAGTTTGGTTGTCTTTGCGTCAGTACAAGAGTGTTGTTAATTATGATCAGTGAAAACAGATAAACAATAAAATTGGTCACTGTACTACCTTGCTTCTTTTTAATCTTGTAGATTAAAAATTAAACACTTTAGTGATCGGATTATAATGATCACTATCTAACTGCACTTTATTCTCACTTAGAACGAGAAATATACCCTCTTCTTAATGAAACTGGGTTGTTTACCTTACAGGTTAAAATGCTTTCGCTCGTTCCGAACACGCACTAATTAAAAATATTCACTATTACTTGTCGATGCACTTTTCGTGTGATGAATCGCTGTACTGTTAATTATTTTGGTAAATTTTGAAGTATTTACTACTATTATATTGTATTAAGTCATTAAAATTTAAGATACTGTCGAGTGGCAACTGGATGGCTCGAGATGAAGGTAGCGAATCTGCGATTTTTTTTTTTTTTTTTTTTTTTTTTTTTTTTGCTCTGGGCTTTGCGGTTGTGTGTCGCAGAGACGAACCGCACGGTAACTGAGTTCCGAGCTACCTTCTGGAGCTCCTGCCTCGTGGCCCTGCCCAAGTAGGGCGCGTGCTCTATAGCAGGCCGATTCTCGGCTGTTGTGCTAGCCTACGCTAGCGCAGTATACACCGAGGGCGTTTCCACGAATCACCTGGGCGTATACGGTACCTTCCCAGCCCAGTCACTAGAGGATTGCCTGGGAACCTCGCCGCACGTGCATAAAATTTGCGTGCAAGCCGCCTGAAAGTGTCGTCTAAGGAGCGGACGCCAAGTCCTCTCCTTAGAAGGCGAGATGAGAAGCGACGGGGGACTTTGGCCGCTAGCCGAAGCCCCCTGTCGAGGACGCTCTGCAACTTCTTTTTATGCATTGCGGCGAGGTAACCCCAGACCGGGCAGGCGTAGGTAATGACCGGCAGCAGATACGCGCCGACGATCATCCTACCCAATTTCCTGGTCATGGCTGAGCTGATCAGGAGTGGAAACAGTGCGCACAGGCGAGTGGATGCTCGCTTAAGAACTGTCTGTGCGTGGGTACGCCAGGTGAGCCGACGGTCAAGGTGTAAGCCGAGGTACTTGACCTCGTTGGACCAGCGCAAGTACGTTCTGCCGATACGTAGTTGCCTAACGGGGTTCTTCCGTCGCTTAGAGAATTCGACGGCTACACTCTTGGTTGCGTTGAGTTACACTCTCCAATTCTCAGTCCAGTCCACGAGCGTGTCGAGCTGGTGCTGCAGTCGTAGGACGGCCGTGTCGTCAGCGAAGAGGGCCACCTGGACTCCAGGCTGTCTCGGCACATCATTGACGTAGATCGAGAACAGAAGGGGGCCTAGAACACTACCTTGAGGGACGCCGGCTGTGATTCGTCTCTCGGAAGAGACAGAATCGCCAACTCTCACGCAGAAGGTCCTCTCCGTCAGAAAGCTAGCAACCAGATGGAGGTAGCAGTCCGGGAGCTGGACTTCCCTAAGTTTGAATAACAGGCCATCATGCCATACGCTGTCGAAGGCTTTCTCAACATCCAAGAAACAGCCAACGGTCAGTTCTCTCCGACACCCGGCTTCCGTGATGCTTTCCACCAGTCTCATCAGTTGATGAGTGGTCGAATGCCCCACACGAAAGCCGAACTGTTCGGGGACCAGCACGTCAAAGTTGGTTAGATGTTCTCGTACACGACGCTGTACGAGGCGCTCAAAAACCTTGGACGTGGCGGAAAGTAGGCTGATAGGCCGGAGGTTTTCCGAGCGGGTGGTATCCTTTCCCTGCTTCGGGATCACGATAACCGTCGCCTTTCTCCATTTCTTGGGAAAGTAGGCCAGTCTAAGACACGCGTTGAACAAATCAGTCAAGAATTGAACTCCAGGCTCGGGAAGAAGTCGTAGAGCGGTGTTGGTAACACCGTCCGGGCCTGGAGCCTTTCTTGACTGAAGTTCAGCGAGCCGATCTGAGACCTCTTCCAAAGAGATGGGTTCAGGCTCTGCCGTGATCGGAAGAGACAGAAAGTCTTCCACAGCCATCTCGACTTGTTCGTCGAAGTCCCAGTCCATGGGCGGGTTGGGAGCGAACTGACGCTCGAAACACAAGCCCAAGTACTCGGCCTTCTCCTCCGGGCGACCCAGGAGTCGACCGAACGGTCCAACAATGGCGGGAAGTGGAGGTCGGCGCCTCCGTCCCGTCAATGCGGTAGGTATTCTGTACGGGTGAGATTGCGGGTCCGCATCTCCCGTGTTAATAATTGTAAGAGTTTTATATTGTTCTAAATTGAGCTAGGCCAGATAGTAGAGGGGTAACTTACCATCCAAATTGTATTACTGTAACAACTGTATTTTCTATTTGAGTTGATTTTAAAGGGTATAATAAACCCGTAATGTTATACAGCATGAAATTTGGTTCCAATTATTTCATTTAGATAAGCAATGCTCAGCATAGAGTACATTGAGATAATTTTGAGCAGAAATCTTACAGTACTATATCTGAATTATTTTAAACGCCCTAAGCATTTAAACAAGATATAAAGTGAACACATACTATTTTAAAATTTAGCAACTTGTTTTTTCATGGGAATCTTTCATGAAGTAAACCCATGTGGCGCCCACATTACATACAAGGAGTTGTATAACCTTGTTTCTAAAGTATAAGCTGGTTATAAGAGAATCTTGACAGTTTATTCTGGGTAAGTGAACGTCAGAACTTCAAGTACTACTACCAGGTACGTGAAAGTGTTTTTATGTTAATTTATTTGTCCAGACAACACATGACGGTACTTACACTGACGACATTTAACCAAGAAGAGGAGTTCCACTTCAAGATCGACGCTACCGTTACATTCATTTACTGACCAGCAATTATTATTTTATCCATAAAAATTATCACACTATAATTACATAAATAATATTTACCATTCTTGGATTTCGTTGTCCATGACGTGTCCGTTACACGTCATGGACAACGAAACTACTAACAAAACAGAACACACACTATCAAAACGCATGCCCAAAGAACAAAACAAATTCGATCTACCTGGTGTATACAAGCTAAATTGCTCAAATTGCAGTAAATTCTACATAGGCCAGACAGGACGTAGCTTCAAACAGAGATACATTGAACACACAAAAGCACTCCACACCACTACAGAATCTACCTTTTGTAGAGTCATAGGCTTTGTTATTTATTTATCATAGTTCTTCTAATTTCAGCCAAAATGCTGTTATAGTTATTACTTTTATTAAAGTCATTTGTTATTTAGTTTCTATTTACATGACTCTACACATTAATGTCATGAACTGGCTCGCTTGACAGCTTATTGTGAACTTTGCATGTCCATTAGTTAAAGTCAGTCATTGTGTTGGTTGTAGTGTCATGCAGTGTATTCATCACTGCTTCTTGGGATCCTTTCTCTTCTTTCTTCTTTGCTGGTCCTTCTCTTCTTTGCTACATTCATTACAAATGATTCACTTCTATAACTTTAGTGTAATAATTTACCCTTCTGGTGTGTGTCTTGGTTATGTAACATTTTGTGGTGTTACAATATGGAGTCCTGTTTACTGACCTAGTATGTTTCTGCACACATGACCCTCTTGTGTTTTGTATCTGAAGTTATCAAACTTCAATTTTCATAGTGTAATTTCTCAAGGAAGGAAAATAATCTTACCCTTAATTTTTATAGCCTATGCTTTTTTACATATGAGTATAGATCATGTATAGAAAGTATCAATGGTGAGTAATGTATTTTAAAAAAAATTACAGCCACTTAAAAATTGAAATTTTTAATTTTTTCAAATTTTAAGGTTTGATATCTCTGTTAGGGGACCAGAGAAAAATCTGAAAAGTGCAGACATAACTTCATTATAAATTTCAAGTTTGAGAATCAACTTGGAGCAGAGAAAAAATTTTGGTAAATCAGTCACACTGGCATCAGGCCATAGGAGATTCCATGCTTCATCCTTGATCATAAAAGCTCTGCTTTATTTTCAGCCAGATCCATATCTCGAATGAGATCGTTTAGTTCACCTTGAGTGTAAGTGTATGTGGTTTACCTGACTCAAGTTATGGTAATAAATCAGGATCCTGTGACGCTGAAGGTTCAGTTGTATCCTCCTACACATGTTAGGAGTTTATCAAAAAATTCTGCTAATTGGAACACGTTACTGTAATAAAAGCATTTTTTTCTTGATAGTGTGGAGTGTCTCACATCATGTAAACAAAATATTGCTAAAATTTGTGAACCCTGGGATTTATAAAAAATTAATTAATTACCGTCACGTGTTGGACAGAGGTGTCACGTGCAGGACTCGGTACACATCATGTATGTAAATGAATCATTGAACTATTTTCCAAGACTACACACATGTAGCTTATGTGTAATCTAGTTATGAAGGAAGTTCTAGGGTACAGTTTGGAAAACAATGTCATCTATATCTGATATGTTTATTTTACAAAAATGATTATTCGCAAACATAAAGAAAATTCAATGTTTAAAACTTAACAACTTTGATTGTTAGGTTCAGTTCAATAAGCAATGAAATGGTGACCACTTAAATATCTTCTTAAGTTGTTACAATACCGTGGAAGTGTCCACGGTTGTTTACAACTTCTGGCACTGTGATCTTCTTCACAATTTCATTAAAATTGTAGTAAATGCAGTCAGGGGGAACTGGTCACTTGAAGGTACCTGGACCAGCTTTGTGCATGACAGATATCTTGATCCCATCAGATGCAGTTTGACAGATCTCTCCAGGATATTTGTGTCCTTCATACAAGACGACTACCCAATCTCCAATTGACCAACTGTCATGTTGGTTGCTGTGTCTGGATGAGTAAATTATATCAGCATCTACTAAGGCACTCTTTTTGCAGTGTACTCCTTGGTCATTTATTTCATTCACATGACACTGTGATATTCCAGGAATTTCAGGAACATTTTCCCAAGGTTTCTCTTGTTCTGTGTTTTGCTTAATTGTCTCCTGATCCACGTAGATGACAGTAGTATTTTTGCAAACTTCCAATGCCACTTTGTAGAAGTCCTTAGCAGACTGGACAATTTCTGCTCCTTCTCCTTGGGCCATGCTCTTCTGGCATACAAGACGCTTTGCATTTCCACCCACTCCATCCACAACACCTTTTCCATCTGAAGTTGCAAGGTATTTCCAAGTAAATTTCTTGGAATACTTAGCAAACAAAAAATTAAGAAGTGT
This sequence comes from Magicicada septendecula, assembly GCA_034769895.1. NCBI lineage: Eukaryota > Metazoa > Arthropoda > Insecta > Hemiptera > Cicadidae > Magicicada > Magicicada septendecula. The sequence goes on from CM068368.1 coordinate 443,787,521, forward strand.
AACCATGAATCGATTTTTAAATTCTGAGGATGGGCCGTCACTCCAAATCACCTCCTCGTTAGAGCCAGATTCAGGTTCATTTTGGAAAATGGAGTCATACAGTATGTTCATAAATACAAATATTGAGTATTTGTCCTTCTGTGCAGTATCTGAACATATCAAATATGTTTTACATTCTCCCTTGTAGAATGTAGCTGCAGTAAATAAAAGAACACTTCTTCTAGACCACAAGGCACTCTGAATCTCGTTTTGATACTCGCAGGAGTATGACATAGCAAAATCTACCTGAAGGACTCACTTTTCACTGTTTATTCCTTTATCTCTTTCGAAGTCTGCATGCTGTATGCGTTTTATATTCACGTGATGGAGCATTTTAGGGAATTCTTCTAAGATCAATTCAAACAACTCTCCTGAACACCCTTCCTTACAGAAGAGCGTAAACCTACCATTATCATCTTTTTTCCATTCCTTCCAAACGATTGCTTTTTCAGACTCACTTGGAGCCAGAAGTTCACTCCCACCACTACATGTGGAACATTTATTTGTCAACAGTCAGAATTTAAAGTAGAGTCATACAAATGAGATTTCCAAAAGTCATCACTGTAGTGATACTGCAGACTCTTCAATTTCAGAATGAAATTCTCATGAATCTTACACTTGCATTGCTCAGAAGGTGTAGACTTCAAAAGAAGAACATTCTTTGGTCTCAAGGAGCAAAACTTTCAAAATCCTATTTGTAAGTTGGGACATTCTTCTTTAAAGGTGTGGAAGGCCTCTCGTAAAAACATTGTCAGATAATGCTTCTGCAAAATTTGTTTCTTTCCACTCGTCCACACACACATACTGTCTTTCATCCCTGGACATGTATAAACAATATCAGGGCGAAAGAAAAACTCTGTAACTTGTGAGTAATCTTTACCGTGATTAGAAGCCATGTTATTCTCCATTTTATTTGCAAGGGTTATGCCAACCTTCTTTGCCAGCCCCTCAACAACAGCCACTTTTTTCCGAGGAGATGTGGGGAGTGCCCGAATAGATTTTGATAAAGCCTTGCCGAATGTCTGGGGACATCGGTATGGGTATACAATGGGGGTTAGAATGGTTGGAAGAGTGCCCTCTGAAGACGCTTTCGATCACGGTCCTTCTTTCGAAGCTCCCGGAGTTCCAAATCTGTCATACGTTCTTTTTTTTGTTTTTTAATTGCATTTATTCTTTTATTTTCTTCCTTCTGAAACTCTGGATTTTCTTCTTTGCGACGACTCCTCATTTTTCTCATCCTGGCTGCACTTGTAGACTTCTGTTTTGGTTGATCTGCCATTTCTGTCAAAAGATAAACAAGATTAGACTTTAATATTCATTTTTAAAGTATCCAAGTCACTGTATTAAATAAATAATTGCTTATCTAATCCGTCGAGTGACTTACTTGTAATTCCGCTTGACGCGTTTCAGGGCATATGCCCCATCTTCAGAATAATTCCTCTTCACAGAACGTCAGACATTAAGATTAAAATGTAATAAATTAAAATTAAAATCCATGGTTAAAATATTAACTCGTCAAAATATTAAAATATATGAATGCACAGAGAAGCACGCACTATCACAACATGAGTTCACTTCGCGTTATAGCCGGTGTACACCGCCGCGATGTTAATCGTGCACTCAAAACATCAGAGTGCACGATTAACATCGCGGCGGTGTACACCGGCTATAACGCGAAGTGAACTCATGTTGTGATAGTGCGTGCTTCTCTGTGCATTCATATATTTTAATATTTTGACGAGTTAATATTTTAACCATGGATTTTAATTTTAATTTATTACATTTTAATCTTAATGTCTGACGTTCTGTGAAGAGGAATTATTCTGAAGATGGGGCATATGCCCTGAAACGCGTCAAGCGGAATTACAAGTAAGTCACTCGACGGATTAGATAAGCAATTATTTATTTAAGATTAGACTGTTTATTTGTTTATAACAATGGTATAACCTATAAATTTGTTGAAATTAAATTATTTGCCTGTGGCTGGAGGCTAGATATAGATAAAGAGGACTAAATACGTATTATTTAAAGAATATTAAGTGTTCTATTCATTAGGTCCTGCATGTGACGTCACGTGTGGGACAAAAATAAAATTAAGGTATGTATGACTGTAGTGAAAACAATTGAACTATTGTTGTCACATGTCAGTATTTCCACTCCTGTCTTAGGAAAGAGGACAATGCTCCTTTTTAGCTTTTTGCTCTTGAGGCAGTTTGAATTATAACCTTATTTTTGTCACGTGCAGGACAACTGATTTTGGATAATTGAATTGGAAATTATATGCCATATGCTAGTGATATCCTAATTAAATATGCATGCTGAGTATATTAATACTTACTATTTTCAGGAAGTAGAACCACTTTCAGTAAATCACACTCCAGATCTGCACTTGCACCACTTGAAAGTGTACTTATTCAGCATACACAAATCAGCTGATGGGTAGCCATCTTTAACCTAATGGTACCAACCTATAAAATGAAAATTTTGTGAAATACCATGTAGGGTACTGCTGTTGATGTCTATCGTGATCCTGTAATACAGTTTGTAGCACTAGAAAAAAAGTTTTAAAATTCATATTTAGTTACTGCTTTTCATGGAATTACCCCATTGTACTGTCCTCACCTTCATCAACATCCAGTTGATACACTTCTTGTGGCTGAGGTACAGGTAGATCATCTTCATGTAGGACTGGAGGGATAGCAGACAGAATGTTCAGGTATTGCAGCCTCCACTTTTTTTTTCTTAACAAGCCAATCTGAAGAAGAGGAATCATACATAAATAACAATCATAAAAAATAACAATCATTTGTATGATTTGTTGGCTCCTGCCAAATCATTAGGATAGCAAATTGCATTGAACGCCTTTTTTTATTATGAACCATGACATATTTTACATGAAGATTCATTAAACACATGTTGCAGCAAATGTGAGGTGCCCACAGTTTGTCTTGATTGCCTATCTTGACTCCAAAATATTGAAAGTAGGCTGTTCACATTGGTGTAATAGGATGTTTCTGAGCAGACGGTATCATTTCACCACAAAAATAGCAGATGTTGGCAACACTATTTACAATTTGGACACACATTTACACACCGTATATCATTTAGTGGTGCAAATTTCTGCCGTTCAAGCGGCTGCTAGTGCGTTTGTCAGCACATTCAAAAAGCTAGTTAAAGTGAATGACTTGACACCCAGTCAAGTATACAACATTGATGAAAGGGATTTAAATCACAACTTGTAGTAGCACAAATGGAAGTCACAAACTACCACTCTTTGTGATAGGAAAGTCCAAGAAGCCAAGGGCCTTCAAGAATCTTAATTTATCATCATTGCCAGTTTATTACCGTAATCAGAAGTTGGCTTGGATGGACAGCAATCTATTCAAAAATTGGTTTCATGATGAATTTGTGCCAGCAGTCAAAACCACCTTAAAGTAAAAAAAAACCTACCTCTCTGTGGTATTCTGGTGATGGATAACACACCTTCCCACATGGCAGAAAGTGAACTGAAAAAAGGTTAGATAAAAGCGATATTTTTGCCACCTAATGTTACATCCCTTATCCAACCCATGGATCAGGACACAATAGAATGGCTAAAAAAGAGATAGCATCATAAATATACCAGATCTATTTTGTAAACAACTGAAAATAGCTATGATCTGTTTCAGGCAATAAAAGCATTCAACATTAAAGATGCTATTTACACCATTGCGGGTGTATGGGAAAGTGTAAAAGATACGAGATTAATAAAATCTTGGAAAAAATTATGACCAACAATGCATTTAGAAAACACACCCATAAAAAATCATAACAACAATGATACAACCATTGATGACGCATCACAATTATTAAAGACCTTCAAATATTACAGACGGATATTAAGCGTACCGATGTAGAAGAATGGTTGGGTGAAGGTGATATTGTTTGCGGTATAAATGAGGAGTTGAACGATGAGCAAATTATTGCTGCCGTAATGCAACAACCAGATGAAGCCGTGGAAGAGGAAGATGAGGGGGATGAACCAACCACCAAAATTTCTCATGCTGAAGCTAAACAGGCATTTGGTGTGGCCCTTCAGTACTTAGAAGAACATCCCTCATCATTGCCTGTCGATATTCTTTGGATGAAGAAATGGAGAGATTTAGCCGCCAGGGTACGAATCTCCTCTTTGAAGCAGAAGAACATTACTGATTTTTTAACTACAAAAATTGCCATCAGATATATTTTATTTTTTTATTTCTTGAATAAATTAATTCTGTAAGATCATAAACACTTTAATTTATTTTAGTCACGTCTTTTAAAATATTTTTTGGAGGATTTATTGTATTTTTTTTCTTTGCTCCTCGGATTATCCGACCTTTTTTGCGTTCTGACCATGACTGCAGTCCGCTATGTTTCTTGTAATATTATAAGCTATAAATCCTGAAACTTTTAGAGTGGGATCTCAATGGGATCAGGAGTTATGCCAAAAAACGTATGACAATGTTTTAAGGTAAGGGCTAGATTGCAATCAACCTTAAATTTTGTTTAAAGGTAAAAAATATACATAGGCAAACCAATTTACAATAGGGATTATAGTAGAGGTTTACTAAACCTACAAACAAATAATCAAGCCATAACTTATTTAAGATCATTGTGAATAAAATTTCTGGCAATTACAGGTGTTCTGGCACAGCACAGAAAGCCTGTACAGACTTGTCTGATTCATGTTCTTACAGGAGTGTGACTCATACCCACTCTAGCTCAGTTTTTGCTTAGTTTCCTTTAAGATCTCAGTGAGTGAACAGTTAGTTGTTGGCAGTGTCACTTAAAAAGTGTTTTGCATAAAAGCATGATTTTTATACGTTATTACTTTTTTAGTGGATGTGAAAGGGTTAATCCATTTGAAATCACCCAATTTCAGATTAAAAGGTTGCTGACAAAATTTATTATTTTTTAATTTTTTTACACAAAGTTGTACTATATTCAGTGAGTAGAAAACAAGGATTCATTCATTTTTTAGATGTTCAGTTTTTTTTTTTTTTTGAGTGGCCATTTTGTATAGGTGCGTTAGCCTATTTTACACTTTACAAAGGGTTGCGGTAAACTCTGTAGTTCCTTTATTTTTGAAGGTACTGATGTCAAACAAAAACCATTTTAAAGAGAATTAAATGTACAGCATTTTATGTCCAGTGCACATGTGAGCCTACTGCACTACAAATACCTTAAAAAAATTGTTGAAAGTTAAAGTTTTAAAAACGCAAATTGTCATTTTAGAAATTAAAAATTTTAAAGAAAAACTAAGACTCACCTTTAATTTTTTTTTTCTACGTATATGGTTCGTAGTATACTACTTCCTAAAAACGTTTGATAGCTGAGAGTCTCATCCTTTTTTTTTAATGGGCCTTCAAACATTGCGATTTTTCTAAAAATCTTGGTTAGAGCTGTTAAGTGTTCAGAATAACGGGATGAAAAAGATCTTCCCGTCTGGCCTATGTATGTTTTAAGTGTTCAGAATAACGGGATGAAAAAGATCTTCCCGTCTGGCCTATGTATGTTTTCTACATAGGCCAGACGGGAAGATCTTTTTCATCCCGTTATTCTGAACACTTAACAGCTCTAACCAACAACAATATACACTCCGCATTCGCCACACACATACACACAGAAAACCACAGTTACACCAACATAGACACTAATCTTGAAATTTTACATTACTTACCTAAAGGTCAAAAACTCAACACAACTGAACAATACGAAATATATAAACACCACACAACACAACCAAACAACATACTTAACGATCAAGTACAATATAAATCACATACACTTTTTGACACAATTTTACAAAAAACAAACATCAAGTTGAATCCCCGCGCCAATCCCCTTCCTCCACACACCACCCCCACTACACCTTCCACACAACAACCATTACGAAATGATGGCAGTCTGAATCAAAGCTGAAGAAGGCAGATACGTACGCCGAAACGCGTCCAACGAAAAACAGTAAGTTTCACAAGAAAAAGTTCATTTTTAGATAAGTGTTAGTGCTGTGAAAGAAGAGATGAATAATCAAGACAACTAAGATGACTCTAATCGTACGCTATGTAAAAAAAGACGGTGAACCTGTGGAGAGATTTTTAAAATTCCTACCAAATACAGGACATAAATCAGAAGAGTTGACAACGGCTGTCTTGAAAACGCTGGAAACTTTTTGCCTCGACATTAAAGACTGTAGAGGTCAAAGCTATGACAACGCTGCCAACATGTTTGGAATATATTCTGGTCTTCAGGCAAACATCAAGGAACACAATGAACTGGCAGAATATATTCCCTGTTCCGCCCACTCACTAAACCTAGTTGGGGTAACAGCAGCCGAAGCCTGTGACAGTGCTTTAGCATTTTTTGACCTTGTTCAGGCCGTGTACAACTTTTTTTCTGCCTCCACCCATCGTTGGACTGTTTTGAAAGAAATTCTCAAAGATGGTCGTCCTGTGTTAAAATCACTGTCAGTTACAAGATGGTCGGCCCGAGCTGATGCTTTGAAGGCTTTGCTTAAATCTCTGCCCGAAATAACGGAATCATTGAAGAAAATATCTGCGGATGTTGATGAAAAGCCTGCCTGTCGCCAAGAGTCAAAAGGCTTAGGCCTAGCACGAAAACTGCAGAAACCAGAAAATGTGTTTTTGCTGGTATTGTGGGAAGAAGCTATGAATAAATTTCACAAAGTTAGTAAAGCTTTACAAAACGAAAATGTTGACATTGGGAATGTTGTTGCTCTGTTCACATCATTGGAAAATTACATGGTTTTATGTAGAGACAAGTTTTCTCTATACTTACAGAAGACTGATATTATAAAAAAATCCAGTGAATGGAGTTGTGAAGCTCGAAAACGAAAACCCAAACTGTTCTTTGATGAAAAACAAGAATCATCTGATTCTGACTCTAATCTTGATGCTAAAGAGTATTTCAGGACAGGAACTTGTCTTGTAACAATTGACTGGTTAATTGCAGAGCTGCAAAGAAGAGCGGTAGCATATGAAATGATCTTCAAGAGATTTGGTTTTATTTTAAACCTGCTAACTGTAACGCTTAATTGTGGGTCGTACCTGTCAAAATGTATCACACTTGTTCATTTTGTGTATTAGTGTGAATGTAGTGTGTTTGCCTCACACTGGTCGTTACATAAATCGACGTCACTACTGGAGTCCGTAGAGTTGTCAATGTTACCAGTACAACCTACCTGTTAATTCATAGGGATTGCTATTCCCGGGTGGCGCCAAATTGTTTCTGTTAAAACAATTAAAATATTTAATTTCTAAGATAATACGTGATATTAGCATGGACAGCTGTGGCGTTCGAATTGTTCCCGCTGCTAGTCAGGTTGTCAACTCGCCCACTCGTGATGAGCGCTAGTTGGCTGTTGCTTAAAACTTCGCTAACACACATACATTCTACAAAATCCTATGAAATAACAAGATAATAATGTTCTGTACTGTGTTTTTTAATACAAATTTGGTCATCAATAAATATGACAAATGAATTATAAATAATTTTATAACATTCGGCTCCGGCTTAGAGCTTGAAACACAAAATATCTCAGAGTTGGCAAAATTGATTTCAAAACATTATCGTTGCCGAGACGGCATTAAGTTACTTTTAATAAATTACTACTGTATGTTTAAAATCTGGAGTTCTTTTGATCATGAAATAAGACATAAACGTTGGTTACATTAAAAAAGTACACTACCATACCTTATACGTACTTAGAAATTATAATGTGTTTATACAATTTGTTCGGTAGTGTCGTATTTCTGTTACAAAAATTGTGCTCTCAAATAAGGTTATATTTAGTTTAATAACAATGTTTTTTAAGTAAGTAAATTATGCATTTACCTTTGAAAGAAAATATTACTTTTTAAATAGTGAAAAATTTTATCATTTGAAAAATTAATTTAAGTAATTTAGGGTTTTGGGAATAAGGAATTTATTCGGTACTTATCAGTTCATCTCACGTTGAAATGTCGTCATCAGGATAGTCGTATATTCTTCGAATTTGGGCTGGTTTTAAACTTCCAACATCTTCTTCAATCTGGTCTGGGTTTTTTCTTTAATTAATTTAGTTAATCTGGTTCCTGGACATCATGATTTCTTTATAGATCGACGTCTATTCATTTTGGGTCATCTTGGTTCACTGATTCGACTTTTTATAACTGTTTAAATTAAAATTTCAATCGTTCCAATTTTGCGTGCCGCTTACCCACGCTTCGTTTTTCAGAGTCTATATAATTTAACGGAAAATAAGCCCTCAAACGTCTCGTTGTCATAGTAACCATAATTCGATGATTGGTTAATTGCTCCTTTAGGACATTGTTAAAATATTTGAATTTTTATTCAAATTTACTAAGTATTTTCCTAATGGTTTTATTCCTTTATAATTCCTTTGGGATAATAAATGACATCACTATTATTTTTCTTTCCTTTCAAAGTTTACAATGATACCTCATAAGGTCATATTCTGTTATACATTAACTATAGTCTAATTATTTGACATTTAATAAATAACATATCTTTCTTAAATTAAACTATTACAATAATATTTCTGTGTTAAAATAACTGATATATAATTACTGTCCATTCACTGGTCTTAGATGAGTAAGATTTCTTGTGAAATTGATACAATTTACTTTTGAATGTCTTTGGCAGTTAAATGTCTTCATAGTCAAAATCCGCCATGATTGTTTTTTAGTGTATTTACTTTTTAAATTACATTCTGAATTCAGCCTGATGGGCTTCAGTTATTTGTTTGTGTTTTAACTACTATTCAACATATATTTTCATTACTCTTCCTTTAAAATATAATAAATAGGTTTATGGACTGTAGGTTCCTTTCAGCCATATTCCTCCTTTAACATTGAACCAACTATTCTTTACAAGTCATTAGTTATTATTAGTTCTAACATTGATTTCCTTCTTTTGTTACAAACTAAAGTGATAAACATTGTCACTTTTCATAAAGTTATGAAGGTTGATTCCCCTTTCAACATGGGGTGTTGTATTCTTTGCAATCTTAATTTTAATAACAAAACTTTAATTCTATTCTATCCTACCATGTTAACACAAGTTATTTGTCTGGGCTTTCTCCCTGAATAATATCACAAGCTTCCCTTATATTAATTTGGACTACTATTTCTAATTACTTCTAGATATATTACTGTTTATAATATCACTCCAATCATTGGTTGTTTATCAATGTTTCACAGAGTGTCTGCTTACTTATCATTCTATTTTGAATGTTTCACATACACCTTTACTATTTTTTTTAGGGTATTTACACTTCACTAAAGCACTTCACTTTGGTTCACTGTTTTGTATTTAGTGTTATTTAATGGGTAATCCCTATACTTTCCACTACCATTTCTCACTATTTTGTTTGAGTATGATATTTACTATTAACAATATTAGGTTAGTTGTGTTTTGTTAAATCTAACCTTTCTGACTGGGTTAGTGTACTTTTTCTATATTATTATATTTTACAATTGTATTGTCTTTAAAATGGGTACATAGGTTAAGTTAATGATAATAATAACATTGGTTTCATTAATACATAATTATTCAAGGTTTATTGACCGTATTCTATCTTTAATTATACAATCTTTCCCTTATATATGTGTGTTAGTTTCCCCTTGGGTTTAACCTGTCTCCTCTTCATTCTTCCTCTCCTTCATCTTCTTCATCTTCAATAGTCTTCATCTTCAATCGTCTTCATCTTGGTTCGGTTCTCCTCTTCATTTTTCCTGTGATTCTTCTCTCGTTAGTTCATTGTTTTGTCTATCATATTTTTCTTAAGTATGTTACGTGGTTCCCTTCTTTATGTTTAGGTTGTTGGCTCAATCACTTGGGTTGGGTAATATCGTTGTACGTCGTATCAAAGTATTTACATTTTAATCATTTTTTAAACATTTTATTTTATATGAAGTACTTTTATATCAAGACTTATCTTTTTTATCACTGGTACGGGATTTGGCTTAATTGTATCGTTACATAATGCCTCTCCTCTAAAATTGATCATTTTAATAAAACACTAGCATAGTTTTTTATGAAATTATCAGTTATAGATAACTTTTTTCCTCTTCTTCCTTGTTTGTTTCTCCATTCTTCATTTCTCGTCTTACTTAATTCATTCCATTTCATTTGGATCTGTTTTTATTTATTTCCAATGGTGCATTTTCCCTCATACACAAATTTTTCCCTAACTTTTATACAGTAGCTGGTTTCTCCCATTACTACTCATTTTTCTGAGACTAGAGGCACATCTTCTCTACTCAGTTCATTTGGATTGCTGGACTTTTCAACAGTCAATCTTAAATACTTTCTTTGTCAACTTGTGACTTAATAATAAAATAATATAATAATAATATAATATAATATACTTTGGGATTGTCCACCTTGTGGTTTGTTTTTAGATCACTTTGTCATTACTACTCATTCTTCCTTCCGCTATACCTTGACTATACACTATCATCTCCTCATACACTTGGTTGTTTTTATCTTTATTCATATGTTAATTTCATCATATCTCACTTTTCATTATTTTGTTTTCAATGCTCGTTGTGATCATTTTAATTGTCTTAGACATTTTTTTTTCTTTTCTTAGTCATTTAGCAGAATTCTGCTTTAGCCATATATGTATATTGGTTTTATACATAATCTCCCTCTCTCCTTGTACCAGGTATAATTTAAAAAAAAATTGTTTTTCTTATAATACTTTTGATTCAGTATAATTTCAAGTAATTATCTCAGTAATTTGAGCTTGATTTTATTTTTGTTTATTTCATTCTGCATTCAACATCATTTTTGATAATTCTTTGGTAAGTTAATTGTCTTACCTTAAAGGAATGTTTATAGCGTATTCCTTTTTAGCTATTTTTTGTTTTAATTATAATTGTAAGTTTGTGCTTCTTACATTTTTATTATATAGGAATGTGTGTAACTTATTCCTTATTATCTCACTTTTTACTTCATACTTCATATATCAATTTTTTGTTATATTGTAAACTGATTTAAATTGAAAGGAATTTGTATAACTGTTTCCTTTGTTTTTTTTTTCATTATTATATACTTATATTAATTCTTTTTATTGTTCCGCATATATCATCTAAATAAGTTAGTAAGCTGCTCTTACAATCTCTTTTGGAATTTTGAAATATGTTTCATTTTACAATGGTTTTATTCTTCTTCGTAAAACTTTTTTATCGAAGTTTGGTTATAAACTCCTTTGATTTTCCTTGTATTGATATTACTGATCTGGTAAGTATTATTACCATTATCTTTTGTGATGATATACGATCCTGTGTATAGCAATAATAATTTCTTTGCTATACCTTCCATTGTACTTGGCAGTTCACGATTTTTAATTAATATTTTTTCTCCCTCTTTATATTTGATTATTTTGGGTTGGTTTTTTGCATATTTGGCCTTTTGTTTCTCAATTTTTTCCACTATTAGGCTGTACCATTTGTTTTTGTCATACAGGTCTTCTGGGTCTTTTGGGAATTCTATTATCTCTTGTATCTCTCTGTTTGGCTTCCTCTCGAACATCATCAAGTAAGGTGTACTTTCCGTGAATTGGTGATAACTGATATTTAAAAACACTTCGGTTGAAGGTAAATATTTGTACCATTCTCTCTGGTTGTTATGACAATAAGTTCTCAAAATGCGTCCCACCTCTCTCAACATTCTTTCTGCGGGATTGCTGCTAGGGTGGTAGACTGATGTTTTATAAGTTTTAATATTTAGTTTTAATAACTCTTCTCTCCACCTCCTTCCTTTAAATTGCGTTCCATGATCTGTTATTAACATGTACGGTTTTCCAATCTCTACTATGTATTTATTTTTGATAATATCTAATATTTTCTTTGTTGTGGCTCTGTTTATAGCATATAATTTGGTGTACTTGGTGTAATGGTCAAGTATGATAACAATGAATTTGTAGCCATGTCTTCCTCCGCTACGTGGGAATGGTCCACATATGTCGAGGAATGTCTTCTCTAGTTTGGCACTTGATGTGATGGGTATCATCGTTCCATCTTTCCTTTCGTTATTGGTTTTGACCATCTGACACAATGTGCAGGTTTTTATGTTTTTACTTACTTTTCTTGCAATATTTTTTATGAACAAATCTTCCTCTAATGCTTTTACCATTTTAATTGTTCCCATGTGGCCGTATCTCACATGATAATCTTTGATGATTTGATTTTCTAATGATTTAGGAATTACTAGTTTCCACGTGTCTTGGTTCTTTTTTGTTTTTATAAATAAAATATCATTGTATACACAGTAAAATTTGTTAATAATGGCTTCAGACTCCATCAGTCTTTTCCTGACGTTGGATATTTTTGTATCTTGCTCTTGTTGCAACACTATTTGGTTTACAATATTTTCCAGGTCTTTCCTATCTTTCAATATATAATACACTTTTGCTATCTTCCCCTTTTCTCCTTCAAATGTCTGATTTACTACATTTATTCTGGATAATACATCAGCCACTATATTTTTTCGTCCTGGAATATTTTCCCATGTAATGTGGTATTCTTGCAAAGCAAGTATCCATCGAGTAAGTCGGCCATGATTCAACTTACATTGTTTTAGAAACGATATTGATTTATGATCGCTTCGGACCATGATATTATATCCAAGTATGTACGTCCTAAACTTGCCGCACGCGAATACTATGCTGAGCAACTCCTTTTCTGTAACATTGTAGTTACGCTCACAGCTATTGAGTATTCGGCTGGCGAAGCTAATGACTAGGTGATTACCATCTTCGTCTTCCTGGTATAACTCTGCGCCTAGACTTACATCACTAGCGTCGCAGTTTAGGTAGAACTGTTTTTCAAAATTAGGGTGGTGTAAAATAACAGTGTCAACAAATTTTTGTTTGATTAATTTGAGCACTTCTTGTTCCGCTCCCCACGTCCATTTTTCTTTTGAAGAGAGTTGTTTGGAAAATTTTGCTGTTAAGTGGGAGTAGTTGGTCTGAAACTTCCTATAGTAATTGCGTACTCCTAGGAAGGATTGCAACTGCTTTTTGTTTCTTGGTGATGGGAAATTTTGTATGGCGTCAACCTTCTCTTGGGATGGAGAGATTCCCTCTTCGGTTAGGTTGAATCCTAAGAACTTCACTTCTTTAGCAATGAACTTTGATTTGTCTAACTTAAGTGTGATATTGTTGTTAAATAATTTTTCCAATACATGTCTGACTCTTTCACAGTGTTCGTCCCAGTTTGCTGACGTGATAAGTAGGTCGTCAACGTACACTGTAGTAAATTCCAGTGCCTCTTGACCTAACACTTGGTCCATGCACTTCACGAACACTGCTACTGAATTAATGAGTCCAAACGGTAACCTCTTGAACTGGTAGTTTCTACCGTCAAATATGAAAGCCATGTACTGTCTACTGTGTGGGTGCAGCTCTACCTGCCAATACCCACATACGGTATCCCAGGTGCTAATATACCTGATTCTATGGAATCTCTTCAGAATTTCTTCTATTTTTCCTGGTGAGGTTCTGTCATTGATAATCATCTTATTTAATTCTCGAGCGTCCAGGCAAATTCGTACCTTGCCATTTTTCTTGGGTATGGCAACTATGGGGCTGGTATATTGAGAATGACTATACTCAATTATATCTTCAGCAATCATTCTATTTATTTCCATTCTAACTTCGTTTTTTAGAGAATGTGCTATTGGATATGATTTCCTGTGGAAGTCCACTGGTTCTCGGAATTGAATTTCACATTGGTATCCTTTAACCTTTCCTGGGGTGTCCGAAAAGACATGCTGATAATCATTATAAATGGCGATTAATTTTTTGGACTGTTGCTCACTAATCTCCTGCATAGGCCGTTCTCTTTGGAAGGTGATAATCTCTTCCAACTTCTGGTTCCACAAGGTCTTACGCTCCTCCTCCTCTACTATGGTGATAGCTGGCTCATGCCTCTGGCAATAATAACTCTTCAGTTCTGTGTTTTGGCTTAAAGCAGTTGGACTTGGTACACAATTTATAATGTTCGCGGACCAGGTTCCTTGTTCTGAATTTAACAACACTACTCCCTTCTGTAGGTTTATTACTGCTGAATACCTTCTTAGTACATCACATCAGATAAGCATATTGAAAGGTAGCCCACTTGCCACAAGAAATATAATAGGGATGGTTGATTCTAGATTATCTAGCTCCAATGACACTTGTTTTCTCACCGTTTTGTTCTGTTTACCAGTTGCGCCAATGATGATTATATTATTTATTGGCAATGTAGGTATTGGTGTTCGAGAGTGAGCTTGAATTCTTTCTAATTCAGGCTGGTTAATGAGAGAGACATTAGACCCCGTGTCTACCATGATAATGGTTATGGTACCATTTATTGTCGCCTTTATATGAACAATTTCACTATTATTCTGTGGTAATTGAGTGGCCTCTTCCTCGAGAAGTTCTTCTCAAATATCTTTTAAATAATTATTATAGATTATCGTGATTACTTTGGTTTTCTTATCTGACATTGTTTGACGTATCAACCCAAGTGATTGGTCATGTGAAGGGCGTTCATACTTTATCACTGACCTTTTTAGTTTAAAGGTGGTTGCTGGCTGACGGCCAGGTTGCTTGGCTGGTCGTTCGTTTCATCGTTCGGCACATTTTGCTGGTTATTTCCATTTTGTAGTGGTTCATGGTTCCTGTTCACTGATGGTCTATTGTTAGTCTCGTCGGACACGTGGTACCATGGTTCTGGGTGCCAATTTGGGTTGTATCTTCGGTGGTTATTCCGCCTTCTCCCACTAATAAAATTTACATGACGTCGATTGTCACTTCTATTTGGATTACCCCCGGGTCCCTGGTTGTACTGGTAATTGGGATGATACCGGTTGCCGTAGTAATTATGGTCATTGGGGTGACCGTTGGTACGTCGTTCAGGTTCCACTCCTCGGTAATTCTCATTTGGTCGGTTATTATTATTTGGGCTGTTTCTATTATTGTTTTGATTTCCTGAGTGATGGTTCTGTTGCCCTCTGTTACCAGGCTGATTATTCGGAGGGTGATGCTGATTATTTCCATTGAATGTTTGTTCTGCATTATTATCATTGTTATTTCGGCCCCAGTTATTCCGATTATTGCTTTGTGGATAATTGTATGGTCCATGGAAATTAGGTGTATTGTTGTGTTCATTCCACTTATTGTATCTTTGGTTTGTGATCCTGTTTTTTCGATACTGGTTATCGTTCTCCAGGTCCTCCAATAGACTAACATTCCTTGAATTGTCTTAATTTGGCCTTGTCGCCTGGCCTTCTGGATGGCTTCTTCGTAATGATAACCCAGTTGTATTACCAACGACTCCTCGGGTATCTTGGGTTCCAAATTTCTGGCTAAGCATACCTTTCCCAGAAAGTACGATGTTAACGCGTGTCCTCCTTGTGTCTCGTACCTTCCGTTACTGATGTCATTGCGGACCACATTCTGTGTTGATTCGGACCAATACTTCTCCCTGAACTGTTTCTTCAACTCTTGGGTATCATTGATCTCAGGTCGTGTGGCCGTCCACCAATTGTCATGGGTGTCACGGAACATCTCATCGATCATACTTCTTACACTGGACCATCTGGTTTCTCTGTTCTTCTCTATCAGCTCTTCTACCCGTTTGAGGAATTCTATCGGGTTTCTCCGGTAGCTACGAAAATCGATTATTTCTCGATTTTCACTGGTTATGAACTGTGTGTGATTATATGGTTTTTCTCTTAATTCATCTAATTCTTCCTGCATCTGTTTCTCTCGTATATTGATTCCCTGGATTTTTTCTCTGTTTTCTCGGGTCAGTCCGTCTATTTTATCTATGACGGTGTATACTTTCTCCACCCGATTGTTTACATCCAGTTGTATCTCTTGGTGCCTCTCCTCCAGTTCCTTGACCACCTCCTGTTTGTTTTTCTGGCACCCTTCAGTAAGGACTTGGTAGAATTCCGTCGCTCTCAATTTACCTTCCTCCTCAACGTTACTAATTTTATTATTTAATTCTTCTCTGATTTGTATCACTGTCTCGTTGGTCTCCGTTACCGTTTGTCTGATCTCTTCTCGACATTCGACTAGTTGTTGCTTCCATTCCTCCTTGGTTTTCTTACTTTCTTCCTCGATTTTCCGTTGGAGAATATCATGATTATTTTCCATCTTTTTATTTACTATCTCCAGATCCTTCTTGATCTGTTTCTTCAGCTCTTCGCTCATCTTTTCCAACGCCTCCTGACTTCCCTGTATCACTTGCATTTGCTTCTTCAATTCTTCGCTGTTTTGGTCCAGTTTTTGATTCATTCCCATTTGTAATGATTCCAATTTTTTATTTAAGTCTTCCTTGTCTTGTCTTCTATCTTCCTTGTCTGACTCTAATTTTTGATTCATTTGTCCAAATTGTTCCATCATGAAGTTCAGCATGCGATCTAATTTTGTTTCTTCTGTTGGTTTGATTGGTTGGTTATTTACCATGACTTCTGCTTCTATTTCCGGTTCAGGTGGATTGGGATTTTCCATTTGGTCCTCCTGTGGGTTTTCTTCTGACAATTCTCCAGTCGTTTCCTCCACTTCTACTTCCTCAACTTCCTCCATTTCTTCTGGGTTTCCTTCTTGGTTTGGTGCTTCCTTCCCTTTGCGCCTCGTAACCATACCGTGTCTATTCATGACCGCTGCTAGTTAGTCCTTCTAGCCCCACGTTGGGCGCCAGTATGTAACGCTTAATTGTGGGTCGTACCTGTCAAAATGTATCACACTTGTTCATTTTGTGTATTAGTGTGAATGTAGTGTGTTTGCCTCACACTGGTCGTTACATAAATCGACGTCACTACTGGAGTCCGTAGAGTTGTCAATGTTACCAGTACAACCTACCTGTTAATTCATAGGGATTGCTATTCCCGGGTGGCGCCAAATTGTTTCTGTTAAAACAATTAAAATATTTAATTTCTAAGATAATACGTGATATTAGCATGGACAGCTGTGGCGTTCGAATTGTTCCCGCTGCTAGTCAGGTTGTCAACTCGTCCACTCGTGATGAGCGCTAGTTGGCTGTTGCTTAAAACTTCGCTAACACACATACATTCTACAAAATCCTATGAAATAACAAGATAATAATGTTCTGTACTGTGTTTTTTAATACAAATTTGGTTATCAATAAATATGACAAATGAATTATAAATAATTTTATAACATTCGGCTCCGGCTTAGAGCTTGAAACACAAAATATCTCAGAGTTGGCAAAATTGATTTCAAAACATTATCGTTGCCGAGACGGCATTAAGTTACTTTTAATAAATTACTATGTTTAAAATCTGGAGTTCTTTTGATCATGAAATAAGACATAAACGTTGGTTACATTAAAAAAGTACACTACCATACCTTATACGTACTTAGAAATTATAATGTGTTTATACAATTTGTTCGGTAGTGTCGCACTTCTGTTACAAAAATTGTGCTCTCAAATAAGGTTATATTTAGTTTAATAACAATGTTTTTTAAGTAAGTAAATTATGCATTTACCTTTGAAAGAAAATATTACTTTTTAAATAGTGAGAAATTTTATCATTTGAAAAAATAATTTAAGTAATTTAGGGTTTTGGGAATAAGGAATTTATTCGGTACTTATCAGTTCATCTCACGTTGAAATGTCGTCATCAGGATAGTCGTATATTCTTCGAATTTGGGCTGGTTTTAAACTTCCAACATCTTCTTCAATCTGGTCTGGGTTTTTTCTTTAATTAATTTAGTTAATCTGGTTCCTGGACATCATGATTTCTTTATAGATCGACGTCTATTCATTTTGGGTCATCTTGGTTCACTGATTCGACTTTTTATAACTGTTTAAATTAAAATTTCAATCGTTCCAATTTTGCGTGCCGCTTACCCACGCTTTGTTTTTCAGAGTCTATATAATTTAACGGAAAATAAGCCCTCAAACGTCTCATTGTCATAGTAACCATAATTCGATGATTGGTTAATTGCTCCTTTAGGACATTGTTAAAATATTTGAATTTTTATTCAAATTTACTAAGTATTTTCCTAATGGTTTTATTCCTTTATAATTCCTTTGGGATAATAAATGACATCACTATTATTTTTCTTTCCTTTCAAAGTTTACAATGATACCTCATAAGGTCATATTCTGTTATACATTAACTATAGTCTAATTATTTGACATTTAATAAATAACATATCTTTCTTAAATTAAACTATTACAATAATATTTCTGTGTTAAAATAACTGATATATAATTACTGTCCATTCACTGGTCTTAGATGAGTAAGATTTCTTGTGAAATTGATACAATTTACTTTTGAATGTCTTTGGCAGTTAAATGTCTTCATAGTCAAAATCCGCCATGATTGTTTTTTAGTGTATTTACTTTTTAAATTACATTCTGAATTCAGCCTGATGGGCTTCAGTTATTTGTTTGTGTTTTAACTACTATTCAACATATATTTTCATTACTCTTCCTTTAAAATATAATAAATAGGTTTATGGACTGTAGGTTCCTTTCAGCCATATTCCTCCTTTAACATTGAACCAACTATTCTTTACAAGTCATTAGTTATTATTAGTTCTAACATTGATTTCCTTCTTTTGTTACAAACTAAAGTGATAAACATTGTCACTTTTCATAAAGTTATGAAGGTTGATTCCCCTTTCAACATGGGGTGTTGTATTCTTTGCAATCTTAATTTTAATAACAAAACTTTAATTCTGTTCTATCCTACCATGTTAACACAAGTTATTTGTCTGGGTTTTCTCCCTGAATAATATCACAAGCTTCCCTTATATTAATTTGGACTACTATTTCTAATTACTTCTAGATATATTACTGTTTATAATATCACTCCAATCATTGGTTGTTTATCAATGTTTCACAGAGTGTCTGCTTACTTATCATTCTATTTTGAATGTTTCACATACACCTTCACTATTTTTTTTAGGGTATTTACACTTCACTAAAGCACTTCACTTTGGTTCACTGTTTTGTATTTAGTGTTATTTAATGGGTAATCCCTATACTTTCCACTACCATTTCTCACTATTTTGTTTGAGTATGATATTTACTATTAACAATATTAGGTTAGTTGTGTTTTGTTAAATCTAACCTTTCTGACTGGGTTAGTGTACTTTTTCTATATTATTATATTTTACAATTGTATTGTCTTTAAAATGGGTACATAGGTTAAGTTAATGATAATAATAACATTGGTTTCATTAATACATAATTATTCAAGGTTTATTGACCGTATTCTATCTTTAATTATACAATCTTTCCCTTATATATGTGTGTTAGTTTCCCCTTGGGTTTAACCTGTCTCCTCTTCATTCTTCCTCTTCTTCATCTTCTTCACCTTCAATCGTCTTCATCTTGGTTCGGTTCTCCTCTTCATTTTTCCTCTGATTCTTCTCTCGTTAGTTCATTGTTTTGTCTATCATATTTTTCTTAAGTATGTTACGTGGTTCCCTTCTTTATGTTTAGGTTGTTGGCTCAATCACTTGGGTTGGGTAATATCGTTGTACGTCGTATCAAAGTATTTACATTTTAATCATTTTTTAAACATTTTATTTTATATGAAGTACTTTTATATCAAGAATTATCTTTTTTATCACTGGTACGGGATTTGGCTTAATTGTATC
Source organism: Magicicada septendecula (assembly GCA_034769895.1). Classification (NCBI taxonomy): domain Eukaryota; kingdom Metazoa; phylum Arthropoda; class Insecta; order Hemiptera; family Cicadidae; genus Magicicada; species Magicicada septendecula. The sequence goes on from CM068368.1 coordinate 443,807,238, forward strand.
GTTACATAACACTTGACGATAAAAATATCCTTTCATGCTGCAGGTAGCTTGTGAAAATATATAGCAAAGATTTGCAGGATACTTTTCCTGATGAATGTGTACAGTTTAAATACTTCCTGAAGAACACACCTAATGCGACTTTTTTTGAGCCAAGTTCAGGAACTGACGACAAAGAAGAGAAAGAGAAGAAAGAAAAGAAAAAAAGATCATTCTCATATCTTCTGCGTACAGTTAGGGAAGGAAACTTACAAAACTTTTTCCCGAACGTAGAAATTATCCTTAGAATTATTCTAAGAATGGCCATGACAAATTGCGCTGGTGAACGTTCATTTTCTATAATGAAACGTGTTAAGAACTATTTGCAAAACTCAATGGGAGAAATTAAACTGAATGCTCTAGCCGTCATGGCGATCGAAAGTGACATGACTGAAGCGCTGGATTTCCAAGAAGTTATAGAAAAATTTGTTAAAATCAAGCAGCGGAGAAAAGTGATCACAGTATAAAAATTGAAAAAGTAAAGACTTTTTACTGTGCATTAGAAACCACCAATGGACTTGTTGAACGTAAATGTTAAAAAGTAACGTAGATATTCGTGGACTTTCTACTCAATAAGATTGCAATGCTGTGACTAAAAAATTTTGATAATGAATTAATAGACTTAGTAGTTTTTTTGTAGATTTTTAAACAATTAATTACTATGTATTGTAGTTTGTAATAGATCACTGTTCAAAATTTAATTAAAAACGATTATTACTCAAAGACAATTCTATTACTTATTTATAGGCCTAATCCTAATGACAGTCCTCATTTAATAGTCTAAAAAACGCGTGTAATGTGAGAATAGGCAATAAATAACGACGACGACAATTAATTGGGAGTGGGGGGCGCCGGCCCTTGAAGTGCCTAGGGGCGCCTAAATCCTAAATGCGGCCCTGGTTATGTCATCCCCAGACCCAAAGCCTGGAAGAACATTGGACCCTGCAACTGTGGCCTTAGTCAAGGACTTCTATCAAAATGATGAAGTTAGTCGTCAAATGCCAGGTAAAAAAGACTTTGTTTCGGTGAAAAAATATGGCAAACGTGTACATGTGCAAAAATATTTAATTCTAAGTACATTAAGAGAAGCATATTGTAACATGACATAAAGTAGTGAAGATCCAATTGTATTTAATTATAAAATAAAAAGCTGAAGATAAGAATAAGAGGCAAAAACTTATAAACCTAGAGACCAATAACCCAGTAACCCAAAAAATGACAAATGACTATTAAACTGACAATGACCGGACACAGTAGATCGGATAAATACCAAAAGAACCAAGAGACAATGAAGAAGCAGCCGAGACCTAAGTGAAATCAAATAATCCCAAATAATGACCATTATATTGTAATTTAAATAATGAACTGATATTTATAGTATACGAGATTTACGTAGGATAATAAGATTAATGGAAAGTAATAATGTCATGTATATTTTGTTGATAAAAGAATGTACTTATATAATATAAGGTAGGGAGTTAGAAACTAACCATACCCAAATTAATAGTGATGATAATAGTCAAAGCCAATAAACGATGCTTTGAGCCAAACAAAAGCAATAATTAAATAATAACTAAAGGTGATCAGAGTGATTTGAAAGTAAACTAGTTATTCATGACCCATAATCACACAGTGATATCAAAACAATCAGACAAATCGTATGAATAAACAAGTGAGTGAATTAAAAATGTGTATAAAAATAAATAAGTGATGAAATGCTAGGTATAGCATATAATGGGAAAAAGTGATAGTGATAATAACTAAAGAAACCTTCTATGAAAGGAAAAGTGCAGTGGGGGTGTAGAACAAAGTATTTTACAAGCAAACTATAATAAATAGCTAAACAATTTTTGATAAACTTTAGGTTAGCAAGTAAGGTTAAACTGATTGTGCTATTATAAATTTAGGTAATAGGATGTCAGAATTATAAAATAAGGTAAGAATTAAGTTATTAGAATGAATAGTAAATTAAGAAGGACAGACACTGTATTTAAGTGAAGGGATTAGTAGATAAGACATATCGAGTAAGGCACAATTTAACAGTAGTAGTATTATAAGAGTTTTGTTATTGTTCAAAAAACCATAGAATGTAGTAAATTATAGGATAAGCAAGATAATAGTAAAAAACAGAAAAGGTAGTTAAAAGTTATTTCAGGCTAGAACCTGACAAGGAATATTTTTATAATAAGAGGTGGAGTTAGAAATACTGATGTTTATTGCTTGTTTTGTTTATAAAATTGTATTAGAATTACCAGATATGTTATTAAGAAATGTTAGATGGGAGTACAATAAAATCTAGGCTCTAGCCTAACTGTTGAATATAAATTTAGTAGTGTTGAGAACAAATAATAATCCAAAATTGAAGCAGAGTATACCAAATGGTTAAACAAATTAAGTGAGTATTCCTAGTACCAAGATATATGAATAACAACTAATTTTGAGTAAAATATATGTAAACTATAAATATGGAAAATAGTAAAAATGTAATTAGCTATTCAAAAGTGGGCATGAGGGATATCAAAATGATTATCATGAAAAATTAGGAAGAATGGTACTCATGTAATAACTCTAGCTATTAGTATAAGATAGAAATCTTCATTTGAAGATATTTTGGTAAAATGAGACTAAAAAAGACGTTAAAACATAACAATGACTTAAGTTAATGACCAATGAAAATTAACATAATTTATTAGGTAACCATAACAACCAGAAATTTATTGCCAAAAAACCGTTAGATTTTCATTACTGTATTATTGACCGACACCGAGAGTGGATCGAGCAGCTCTCGCACTAAAATTTTATTATTAAAGTAAATTTTAACTTAATTTAAACCAGACGGAGATAACAACAACAGTCCAGGGAATCCTGAACAAAATTTTGTTTAATAAAAAATAATCAACAAACCATAATTATCTGAAGAAGACGGGAAGACGCAGTGAAGAAGAGAGACGACAACGGACACCGAATGAAGATCATCGGGACATCGATCATAGAAGAAGACGGACGATAACCGAAGGAATACGAGGCCTGAGTCAGCGAGGAAACCATCGAGACGAGGGAAATAAACTTCTGGAGAATATAAGAAGACGACATCTTAGGAGTAACCCGGAAGAAGAAGACGACATCAGGATCTTCAGCAGGAAAATCGATGAGTATAAACATAATCCCATTATCGAATTCACAATTTTTTGGTCAAAATTAGTAAATAACTATTTCATTCACTGATCACTATTCCGATTCAGAAATAAATGCTTTATTAAAATCACTATTTAAACTTTAATCAGTTAATAATTATTGAAAGTAAAATATAATAAATAATTGACGAACCTTTTGATAAATAAATTTGACAAACGAAAACTAACCCAAAATTTCTTTACAAGTTTTCATTGGTAATTACTTACTTGAATATAATGAGATATTAATTTGTTTATGTAACTAGTATTAAGAATTGTTATAAATTTGTGTGTGTTAGCCGTAAGTATATATTTCTGTAGCCGAAAGGACTTTTTAACACCCCTGAGAAAAACCATATTTACTGTAAACTAACATTACTGACGAATTGTATACAAACACGAGAGCTGAGCAAGACCAACCGAACAAGTGTAATAGCCGGTGCAGAAAACAAATTTGATGTATCATAAAGTAACTGAAATCTTCTAAAATGTTAATAAATGTTCTCAATCTGCAATTCTGTATGTTTGATTCAATTAATTTACAATAACAACTAAGAATTTATTGAAGTGAAAGCGTCAAAACAAAACGCTAGCCGAGTCAACACTGCAGAAAGCCGTGCGCCAATCAGGTGGCGAGGCGGCAACATTTGAATGCAACAGAGCGAAATACGGTTTATCCGTGAGTGATAAGAGAAGTTACAATTTGACATATTACACACTAATAACACTAATTAACAATTTAAACAAACCCCACAACCAAGTTTTCTTTACAATATGTACTATTCAAGGAGCGTTACCCAGATCAGAAAATTGGATTTACTAAATTTTGTGAGCTTTGTCCCAAGCATTGTGTTCTTCCTGGGTCCAGTGGGACACACACTGTGTGCGTTTGCACAATACATAAGAATGCCAAATTAATGATGGCTCAGTGTAAAATACCTGAATTAACAAATGGTGAGCTCCCTATTAAAACATACAAAGATGTAACAAGCAATATAATTTGCAAAACTCCAACATATAAATGTTATTTTGCAAATTGTGTTAATTGCCCAGGAAGTGACGATTTGAAGGCTAGGTTTGAAGAAGCTTTTGAGCTAAATAGCATTGAAAATGTGAGTTTCAAACAATGGATGCAGATTAATAACAAGTGTGTCCTGGAAACTGTTACAAAACCAACAGAAGAGTTTGTGGATTATTTGTTTCAGAGTTTGCCAAAACTCTTAAGGGGACCTTGTAGTCAAACATTTGAAAAATAAACACATTTTTATTTTTATTTTTAAATGATTCTCCATAATTTTCTGAACATTTTGATATATAATACTTGCATGTTTCTTAGCTTTTTATACATAAAAATGTAAATACAATTAACAGACCCACGAATTTAATTACATTTTCCTTAGTCTTTTTTTATCACAATTGTTCTTGTCACAACTATTTAAGTTAAAAAATGTACCTATTACTTATTAAAACACTTCTTATAGGCCTAACATAATTATAGATTTCAGTATCAGTCATATATTTTTTTTGCAATTGGCAATATATCGATGGACAATATATTGCATTGTAAGTAACCATGGATTTGTTTTTGCTCTCCTGAACAATTTACATTTTTAAACTTTAGGTACATATAGTTATAAGAGTTTTATGCCTAGAAGAATGAATTTTTTTCTGGTTGTAACCTAGTACAATGCCTATAATGTTAAGTACTATTAATGTAAAAAAATGTATTTGCTCATTAATCAAAAAAATATTATTTAATAAAATTGTATATATTTTTTAATAGTTTTTTGATAAAATTATTTAAGATGGACAATGTACATTAAAGGGGATAAAATGTAGTTAACATTAAAGAAAAAGGTCTAAAGTATTTGTGCAAAAAAATTTTATTATTTATCTTACATACTTTTTTACATAATGGTACCTAAAAAAGTCAGTTTTAACATGGGCGGTATAGGGACTACAAGGTCCCCTTAAGACACTCTTTCATTGCTACTTGCGACACTTAAAAAGAAAATTACCTCAAAACCAATGCATTGTGCTTTGTGATTTTGCTGAAAATTATGCATTAGTACTTCAGGATGCTGCACAAGGCTTTCACTGGAATAATGCTCAAGCAACAATACATCCGTTTGTTATATACTACTTGGATGAGGAAAGCAAAAAGCTGGCATACCTTAGCTTAGTTATCATTTCTGATTGTATGACACAATACCGTTGCTGTTCATTTATTTCAACGCCTCATGATTGACTTTATTAAACAGAACCAGCCTCATAAGCCCGAAAAGCTCCATTATTTTTCAGACGGAGCAGCATCACAGTACAAAAAATATCGGTATGGAGAACCATACATGACTTCCATATTCTAAGATTTATATTTAAAATCATTTTCGAAATGAAATAGTACTTAACTAAAAATGAACTTTTTCATGTGAAAACTTACTAATTTTATTAGACGCGTTTCGGCTTAGTATCCGCCTTCTTCAGCTTTGGTAACAGACTGCCAGCATTTTGTAACGGTTGTGTGGAAGGTGAAGTGGGGGTGGTGTGTGGAGGAAGGGGATTGGCGCGGGGATTCAACTTACTGTTTGTTTTCTGTATAATTGTGTCAAAAAGTGTATGTGATTTATATTGTAATTGATCGTTGAGTATGTTGTTTGGTTGTGTTGTGTGGTGTTTATCAATTACAATATAAATCACATACACTTTTTGACACAATTATACAGAAAACAAACACAGTAAGTTGAATCCCCGCGCCAATCCCCTTCCTCCACACACCACCCCCACTTCACCTTCCACACAACCGTTACAAAATGCTGGCAGTCTGTTACCAAAGCTGAAGAAGGCGGATACTAAGCCGAAACGCGTCCAATAAAATTAGTAAGTTTTCACATGAAAAAGTTCATTTTTAGTTAAGTGTTAGTGCTGTGAAAGACGAGATGAATAATCAAGACAACTATGAAATAGTACCATAGAAACTACTTTCTACTTACTGCTTCAACCTTAATCACAGTACTGTGGTCACTAACGTATACCACCTCACGTTATCGCACTCGATTTTCACTGATGATGGAAGTCGATGGCATTGCCGAAACATCTGGTTTTGTAGAAAACATTGGACTACGGCCAAATATCCCGGGAAGGAATTTTAACAAAAACTACTTCTTTGTTGCCGATAACGTTGTACACATATATATAAAAAATATGCATAAAATTAATGGCTTGTATAAGTTAATAAGTTAATGATTGATCTCCATTAAGTAGTGCTCAAGTTTCCAAAGTTTTAATATTATGATGTCCGTAATTAAAACATCAGAGCAGGTTTAGTGTGTATGAGGGTACACCGTGGACAAAAATTTTCAACAATTCCTATTGAGCGTTGCTTAGAGTAAAGCTGCGAATCTACAGTGTACGTTTCACAGTACAAACACGCGGAAAAGAAGGAGCGCTCCGAAGTCACTCATGGACCCTCAGCATCTTGCAGAGGGTTCATTCCCTAAAGACGAAAAGTCTGTCTATGAATCGTTCCTCTGTAAACACGTGCAGTTACACTGCCCAGCGATCCACAGGAAGCAAATCGCTATCCACGCTGGACACTTTTTCGGCTTGCACGCGTTATTTTGGTGTGGGTGTCGGCACTTTCCATTTAAAAAGCGTGCAAATGTAAGAAAATAAACATGAATGAGGCCAGAAATAACGCGGATTGTGTGTGTGTGTCTTCCCTGCCTTTTTATTGCGGTAGTCATAATAATAAAATGGAAACGTAAACATTACATAACTGAGGTATGCTTGCCTGCCACGAACAATATATTTTCTCTCATACATGATTTACATTAAAATGAAAAAAATTATAATATTATTGCCTGGCAACAAAATTATTTTATTTTTAACAATTACCATTGTTTGAAAAAGTTTAAATGAATTTTCAAGTACTTTACTGTTGTTAAAACGTAAAAGGTTGCAGGTAAACTACCCCTTTCCCTTAACCGATCTTCACAAAAATCAAAAGTCCTTGAGATCTCTACAATTCAGGGACGTATGCAAAAAATATTTGATTCTGTGTGAATTTGCGGCTGTTATCGTTTGCCATAGAAAATTACCCTTGATAAAAAAACGTTGCAGGTAAACTACCCCTTCCCCTTAACCGATCTTCACCAAAAACAATAGGTCTTGAGTACTCTACAAATCAGGGCTGTATGCAAAAAATTATTTGATTCTGTTTGAATTTGCGGCTGTTATCGTTTGCCATAGAAAATACCCTTGTTAAAACATAAAACGTTGCTGGTAAACTACCCCTTTCCCTTAACCGATCTTCACCAAAAACAATAGGTCTTGAGAACTCTACTACAATTTAGGGCTGTATGCAAATAATCTTTTGATTCTGTTTGAATTTGCGGCTGTTATCATTTGCCAAAAAAAAAAAATTACCCTTGATAAAAAAAACCGTTGCTGGTAAACTACCCCTTTCCCTTAACCGATCCTCACCAAAAACAATGGGTCTTGAGAACTACAATTTAGGACTGTATACAAATAATCTTTTGATTCTGTTTGAATTTGCCCAAAAAAAAATTACCCTTGATAAAAAAAAAAACTGTTGCAGGTAAATTACCCCTTTCCCTCAACTGATCTTCACCAAAAACAATAGGTCGTGAGTACTCTACAAATCAGGGCTGTACGCAAAAAATTATTTGATTCTGTTTGAATTTGCGGCAGTTATCGTTTGCCATAGAAAAAATCTACAGACAGACACACACATAGACAGACACACAGACACTTTTTGAAAAACGACTTTTTTTCATGTTTTGAGTGTAGTACAATCAGAATCTGCAATAATCTCGAACACGATTTTTTTTGCCATCACCATACTTCCATTTCCTTAAGGAATATGGAAGTAAAAAACCGTTGCAGGTAAACTACCCCTTTCCCTCAACCGATCTTCACCAAAAACAATAGGTCGTGAGTACTCTACAAATCAGGGCTGTATGCAAACAATTATTTGATTCTGTTTGAATTTGCGGCTGTTATCGTTTGCCATAGGAAAAAATCTACACACACACACACACACACACACACACACACACACACACACACACACACACACACACACACACACACACACACACACACACACACACACACACACACACACACACACACACACACACACACACACACACACACACACACTTTTCGGAAAACGACTTTTTTTCATGTTTTGAGTGTAGTACAATCAGAATCTGCAATAATCTCGAACACGATTTTTTTTGCCATCACCATACTTCCATTTCCTTAAGGAATATGGAAGTAACAAATCCAACTTCCTTAATCTCTGCCATCATGAGAACGATTTTGGAATTAAGTCTGAATGGAACTTTTTTGCATCGTCACATGGAAAGAATGCATGTGATGGTGTAGGAGGAACTGTAAAACATTTAGCAGCATTGGCCAGTCTACGTATGGTTTACAATGAACAAATCATGACCCCTCGCCAACTTTATGATTGGGCTAAAGCCAATATTGACATCAGTTTTTTGTATTCCACTAAAGACTAACATGAGGCAGAGGAACAGACCTTGAAGAGACAGTTTGAAGCAGCAACAACAATAAAGGGCACTCAGCAATTTCACAGTTACACTCCTGTGAGTGAGACTAGAGTTTTAGTGAAAAGCCACTCATTCTCAGAGGTATCAAGTGTACAAATAGTTTCAGCTGACGACACTGATGCTGATTTGGACACCAATGACATTGTTGGCTTTGTCATATGCCAATACTCAGACAAGTGGTGGTTAGGTTGTGTGTTAGGAGTGGAAGGAGATGAAGTAAAAATAAGTTTTTTGGAACCACATGGCGCCTCTCCATCTTTCAAATACCCACAATTTACTGACATATTAGTTGTGCATAAAAGTGAGGTTTTAACAAAAGTTCATCCTACAACAGCAACAGGAAGAGTTTATCACCTTACAGACTTAGAAACTAAAAAGGCAAACAAGAAATTATCTGTTAAATTAAAGAAGAACTAAGATCTATTTAGGTATTTTGGTGTGATTACAAAATGACTGAGTGCTAACCAAGAAAAAAACTTATTATTTTTATCATGTAAAACCAGGTATGTAACCTTCCTTGTTATGATGATTGACTATGAAAAATGATGATGTAAGTAACAAAAAAAATGTAGATTTTACAAATTGTCTGTTACCGTGTAAACACAAAACAGAAATTATTAGCCTATAGATGCGTGTACATTACTTTAAAGTTTTTGTCATAACTCCTGATCCCATTGAGATCCCACTCTAAAAGTTTCAGGATTTATAGCTTATAATATTACAAGAAACATATATTTTTTCAATTTTTTTAAAAAACTCAAAAATGTATGTAAAAATGTTTTTTGGATTTAAAAAAAAACACAATTTCACCAAACATAGTGAAGTAGCATATCAAATTAAACCTTGTAAGATTCTCTTTAAAATGAGGGGTCAAGCAAGTCTCTAGGCCTTATAGACCTTGAGTTATTCAAGAATTAAAAAGTTCGTGAAAGCCGAAAAACAGTATTTTTTCTAAATTTTAAAAATTAATTACATCAAAACCCAAACAGATAAAAAAAATCTAAAAATATATTCTCATTTCTATCATAAGGGAGAATGATTCCTTAAAGTTTCATTGAAATCTGAAATGGTCAGGTTGAATCTTAAAATTTTTTGGTTGGTTTGGTATGGAATGACCCATCAGCGTCTGGTTGGACAAGTCATAAAGTGCACGCGCTAAAAGATCGTGACGGCACAGACGATGAGGAAGAAGAACAAGGAACAGAGACTCGACGGTCGGCGCCACAGAATAAAATAAAGGATGGAAGACCGAAGTGTTATAGATGTGGGAAACCTGGACATCTACAATGAGATTGTCGGGTTAGAATTCAGCAGCAGGGAAACGAGCAATAGTCGATATAATGGGGCGTGTGCTGACTAACTGGAGGAACGAAGCCCCTAGACAATACGTAATTTCTACACCTCAGAAAAACAGCAGGAGCTTGGTAGTTACCAGATTTGTTCAAGAAAGGCCAACCTCGATTACAGTTGACACAGGCGCAACAGTTTCTGTTGTGCGCCCCGGCGTGGTGAAGGATCTCAAGCCAATTTGGTGCTCTTGCAGCTTATGAACAGCTACTGGACAGCCTGTAAAAGTGTATGGAAAAGTGGAGATACACCTATGCCTCGGTCGACTTGAGTTTAATCATCAAATACTTGTTGCGGACATTGTGAATGAAGCAATTCTTGGTGTGGACTTTATGAACGCATATGGATTTATAGTCTACTTCAAAAACAATGTCTTCAGAATCGGAGGCGAAGAGGTAATGCTATCAACAATGACTACATCAGAAAAATCGATGGACATCATAAACCAAGTGGCCATAACTGTTCCGCCAAACTCCGAAAAGATCATGATTAGAACCGAGGTAGATACTAGGGGCAACCAGTGCTCTATATTCGAACCCCAGGTAGTCAGCACACCGGGCATACTAATTGCCAGAAGTTTAGTAAAACCTGACGAAACCGTAAATGTACCTATTAGAGTGGCGAATATTTTTAATCAAGCTATCACTTTACAAAACAATACGCTCCTAGGCAAATGACTCCTGTGGCCTGGGTAGCCGGAATGACGCAACAAAGATCCAGTGCTTCGGACAACTCCAAATTACCAGAGGAACTGCAAGAATTATTGAACAGATCTTCTAACGACCTCTCAAGTGATAAGGTAAAAGAACTCAGATGGTTTCTACATGAATTTAAAGATTCTTTTGTAGTTCGGGGCCAGTCACTGGGAAGAACCTCTCTTGTACAACATCACATCAATACCGGGGACACAACACCAACACTCCAACCTCCTCGGTGGCCTCCATTATCTAAGCAAGAGGAAATGTCTCGGTTAGTACAGGACATGTTGATAGAGGGAATAACTGAGCCTTCATCAAATGCTTGGTCTTCTGCGGTAGTTCTGGTAGCGAAGAAGAATAGTTGATTATGCTTGTGCATAGACTACCAGAGGTTGAATGACGTGTTAACGGAATATTCCTATCCATTACCTCGCGTTGACGATACACTTGACACGCTGTCTGAAGCACAGGAGCACAGTGGTTTTCCACACTGGACCTAAAGAGTAGATATTGGCACGTTGGTCTTCATCAAGAAGACAAGGAAAAGACCGCTTTCTCGACCCCCAATTGGCTCATTGAAAGATTGTTGAAAGATTCATACATGAATTGAAAGATTGTTTTGCAGTTCGGGGACAGTCACTGGGAAGAATCTCTCTTGTGCATCATCGCATCAATACCGGGGACACAACACCAATACGCCAACCTCCTCGAAGGCCTCCATTATCTAAACAAGAGGATATGTCTCGGTTAGTACAGGACATGTTGACAGAGGGAGTAATTGAACCTTCGTCAAGTGCTTGGTCTTCTCCTGTAGTGCTGTTAGCGAAGAAGGATGGTGAATTGCATTTCTGCGTAGACTATACCGGAGGTTAAATTATGTTACAAAGAAAGACCGCTATCCATTACCTCGCATTGACGATACACTCGACACGTCCGGAGCACAGTGGTTTTCCACATTGGACCTGAAGAGTGGATATTGGCAAGTGGGTCTTCATCAAGAAGACAAGGAAAAGACCGCTTTCTCGGCCCCAAGTGGCTTATTCCAATTTAACGTAATGCCATTTGGACTCTGTAATGCACTGGCAACATTTGAAAGATTGATGGACCAGATACTCCGAGGCCTGACATGGAAAACTTGCCTTGTTTATTTAGACGATGTCATAGTCATCGGGAAGACTTTCAAAGACCATTTGGGAAACCTTAAGGTGATTCTAACTAGAATTCACGGTGCCAAACTGCAGCTGAGCCCGAAGAAGTGTTCTCTATTCCAGAAGGAAGTACAGTATGTGGGCCACCTGGTTTCAGCAGCGGGTGTTAGCATGGATCCTAATAATGTAGGCACCGTAAAAGACTGGCCAGTTCCGAAGAGTAAACACAAAGGTCTGAGTTTCCTAGGGTTATGCTCATATTACAGATGTTTTGTGAAAGGCTTTGCTACTATTGCTAAACCGCTACATGAGCTAACGGAAAATAAACAAAACTTGCATTGGTCGAGGGAGTGTGATCAAGCATTTAGGACTTTGAAGATTGCATTATGTTCGCAGCCAATTCTCGCTTTCCCAGCTTCCGAAGGGAAGTACATTGTGGACACAGACGCAAGCAATACTGGTCTAGGAGCAGTTTTGTCTCAAGTGCAAAACAGTGAAGAATGAGTAATAGCGTATTACAGCAAGACACTTTCTTAACTGGAGAGAAATTATTGCGTTACAAGGAGACAGTTGCTGGCAATCGTCCGAGCGTTGGAGCACTTCCATAAATACCTCTATGGAAGAGAGTTTTCACTACGTACCGACCATCGCGCTTGCATGGCTCTTGAGATTTAAAAATCCGGAAGGACAGTCGGCAATGTGGCTTGAACGTCTGCAAGAGTACAACTTCAAGGTACAACATCGACGGGGGCGCCTGCATGGTAATGCAGATGGCTTATCACGAAGACCGTCCCCGGAAGACTGCAGACATTGCCCAGAAAGGAAGAACAAAACTCAAATGAACATGTTCAAGCCATCACTGTAGATTTCCTGGCAGACGGCTGGACAACACAAGACTGTCGACAAGAACAGATGACTGATGAAGACATTGGACCAATCTTGACAGCAAAAGAGGAAGTTCGCTGCCCGGATTGGCAAGATATCTGCCATGGTTCCGAAGTGCTGATGGGCTACTGGGCACAATGGGAATCTCTCACCTTAGAAAACGGATTGCTGAAAAGGGCTTGGGAAAGTGCAGATGGACGAGACATGGTCATGCAGTTGATAGTTCCCCGAAGTAAAGTGCAGTCTGTTTTGAAGGAGATGCATAATGGAACATCTGGAGGCCATCTTGATGTTAACAAAACCCTTGACAAAATACGGAAGCGATTCTATTGGCTTCATCTTCGTGACAGCGTAGAGGAATGGGTTCGGACATGTGAAATATGTGGTGCAAGCAAGGGCTCACAAACCAGAAGCAGGGGTAAAATGAGACAGTATAACGTTGGACTGCCTTTCGAGAGAATTGCCATAGACATTGCTGGGCCATTGCCAGTTACTGACGATGGAAACCGGTACATCATGGTTGTAGGTGACTACTTTACTAACTGGGTGGAAGCCTATGCAATTCCAAATCAGGAGGTTACCACTGTGGCAAAGCAGTTAGTTCACAACTTCTGTTGCCATTATGGAGCCCCTATGGAAATCCATACGGATCAAGGGAGAAATTTTGAATCAGGAGTGTTTAAAGAATTATGCCGTCTACTCGGAATTCGAAAGACCAGGACAACGCCTCTGCATCCTCAGTCAGACGGAATGGTTGAGAGATTCAATAGGAAACTTGAGCAGCATCTTTCGAAGATTGTTGACGTGAACCAAACAGACTGGGACCAACGTATACCACTATTCCTCATGCATATAGATCATCAGTACATGACACAACCGGCATGACTCCAGCAAAATTGGTGTTTGGGCAGGAGATTCGTCTTCCTGGGGACTTAATGTACGGATCACCTGAGACTCAGTCCCAAGTGCCGCAGAACTGTTCCTCGCAATTAGAAAACCAACTGCGAGAAATGAAGCGCTTGATAAGAGGACGGCTGAAGATTGCCAGTGATAAAATGAAAACTCAGTATGACATTCGGAGCAATAGTGTGAGTTTCCAAGAAGGAGATCAGGTATGGTTGTTCAATCCAAAGCGCCGTCGTGGTCGCTCACCTAAGCTTCAGTCTAACTGGGAAGGACCCTACACTGTGAAAAAAAGAATCAACGATGTTGTTTATCGGATTCAACGGGAAGGACAGCAAAAGTTCAAGGTCATCCACCTAGATCGCCCGGCTAAGTACTACTTCAGAGACGGTTTGCCCGTTTGGGATGAACAGGCTTAAGGAGGGGGCAGTGTTACGACATCATAGAACAATCTACGTGTTTGTCGAATGTGCCAGAAGAATCTCGCTCTAATGTATGTGGCATACGTGACTCTAGACGCATTCGAGAGAGTTTTCTCGAAGCCACCAGCTGCGCGGACTGTGTCAAGGCCGCAATTAATTACTTAGTTCACACGGGCGCTAAGACACAATTTGTAACGTTCTGGTCTGTGAGTGGAGGTATAAATACATGGTGGCAGCGGCCTTAAGTTTCAGTATTAGTTGTGATCTATTTACATTGCGGTCCGAGCTTATTGTTGGGGCGATTACAAGTGATTATTTGGCGATGTTACTGAGCACGTTCAAGTGGTTATTAGTTAAGTGTTGTGTTTTATAATCGGACGGTATATTGTAATACAATTGTATTTTAATATTAGATGACATTTATTTGCGTGTGAACAATTTTTTTTTAATTTGATTTGTTATAAGAGACTGTGTTGTTAATTACGAACTGTTAACTGTGAAAATTAAAGCTGGTGATTAGTGACTTAATTGGTGTCTTGTACTTATTTTGTTTTCCACTGTACCTACGACGATCAAGTAGACCATCGTAATAATATTTTGTTTTTTATAATCAAAACCATGTTTACTCTTTGAAATTTAAATGTTAAGTATACATTTCCATGTTTAATAATATTTATTCTAATTGTGTTTTATGTCTTACATTTAATATAAATGTATTGTAGGCCTAGTTAATAAAAAATAATAATTTAAAAAATGTGTGTAATCTTTCTGAACTTTCTACACGTCAGGGAAATTTCATGAAACCTTCAGGGAAATTAATTTTGAAAATTTTGTGGGAACCCTGAATAAAAATATCAGCAATCCTGGAATTTTTCATCAGCAAGAATAGTCAGAAAACTTCTCATGGGAACATATGTGAACCTTTTTGTGTCACCAACTTTTGATTTTACACATGTGGAAATCTTGGACCCAAAGCACCTATCCCTCCTTACCTTCCTAATAGCTATTAGACAGTTGGACAGAAATATCAAAAGGTTAGGGAAGAGTTAATAAGTATAGGTACCAGAACAATTAAGAAGAGAGTTCCAGGGAAGAGTTGAAGACAAACGGGTTGCACAGGTTGTTTCGAAGTGTAATCTCAATTTTCTATTGTATTGTATTTATTGTACATAGCCTAAAGGTACCATACATATGATTTGCAATAAAATTTTTATTACTCAAATTCTTAAAAATGATAGATTTGGTCACAGACCATCGTCAGGGCATATACAGCACACTTGCGGTCACAATATCGTATAACAGCCACTATTGTGACCGCAAGTGTGCTGTATATGACCTGACGATGGTCTGTGACCCATCACAATATCGTAAAACAGCCACTATTGTGACCGCAAGTGTGCTGTATATGACCTGACGATGGTCTGTAACCGAAATCGATCGTTTTTAAGAATGTGAGTAATAACAATTTTATTGCAAATCGTATGTATGGTACCTTATTTATTAATATGGTACCTATATTTAGGGTATGAACAATAAATACAATAGGCCCTACAATAGAAAATTGAAATTATAGGTAGGCCTACCATTAGTAAACAATAAGTGTGTGTATATTAAATACATCACATTATCTTTAGAAGTGTAATCAATATGGACAGCAACAACAAACTGTACAAAAAATTAAATATTTAATAATAGGGATTACTCTCTTGTCAAAATTAAATACAAAATTATGTACTAGCATAAAGATGTCAAGCTTATAAAATAAAAATAATTAAGGAATAAACAAAAATTAATGGTAGGAATTATATTTAAAAAACTTATAATATTTTTAAAAGTGTACTTCTTTCATTGTTATCGATAATACTCTATTTATCCTAATAAAAAAATTATTATTTGCTACTTATTTTATACCAAATTTATAATAACAATAATCCTCTTATATGCTACATGATTATTTGTCTAAATTTAAATATGATTTTATAATATGTTCCTGTTGTTATTAATTTGTAACTTTATTATTTTTTTCTTATTTTGAGGTTTTATTGTGCAGTGACTGATTCCATGAAAAAATGTGGTCCAATCCAAGACCATCGTCTCGGCCGTCTTTAGGGGACCATTTCAATAATAACAGTAATCCATACTCACGGAGTGCTGCGGTAAGAAAATTGTTCATATTTTTGTATTAATTTTTTTTTGTAGTCAGTATTGTTTTTGTATTCAGTGGTTGTAACATAATTATTGTTGGAAGATGAAAATTAATCTTTGTTTATATGACTGACACTGTTGGTTGAAATGCAGGATGTGGCATGGTTTGATGAAATGTGTTTATTTACCAGTGAGAAAGCTTTCTCTTCTTCCTACGACATGTGCAACCTCATCAAAATGTTATAGACACGCTAGCTAGTAACTGTCTCTTATCAGACATTGGTGGCTTGGAAGGGCTAAACTACAGGCTGTACCACTTTTTTTCAGTGTTGTGTTTTTAACTGTTCACTGTGAAATACATAGCTTATCATAATTAAGACATTTTCACATCTTGTTAACGCAAGTTATCACATAGAAGACTCTGTTCTCCAATAGTTTATTTTTATACCTATTCCTGTTCTTGAACCAGTGCTTTAATGTCTTCTGCTTCTAAATACCACTATTATATTAACGGCTCGGAACACAATATTGATTTGTTAATATAGTAGTGGTATTTAGTTAAGTAACGGACACGTCATGGACAACGAAATCCAAGAGTCTTCTGCTTCATTGTTTTCTTACTTTGTTTTCATTGTATGTTTTAACTGGTATCCTTTACTTTCGGTATTTACACTCCTTGCTTTTTTCCATGTTTTTAGAACGTCTAGTGTAGTCTTGGTATTAACCCTTTGAGGAGAATGAATGAGGGTAGCCAGCTGTTGTCAGGGAGCATGCACATTTCAGAACAGGCGTGCAGTGTTTTGGTTAGCATGGGCATTTTAAAATGTTCTTTTATTTCCTATGGTGTCCATAGTGTACTGCAATCTGAGCTACTTCATAATACTTCACAGTTGTTTTTGTCATAAATATGCAGTAGACACCACTGACCATATGTTTACAGTTGTAATAGTTATCACCGATTACATGTTTACAGTTGTATTGAGTTCATAATATTTTCTGTGTTTTTGTATTACTGTCATTACAAGTGTTGTTTTAATATAGTAAAGTTGTGTTTAGTGATACATTAAGTGTTACAAATGAGTTCATATTTATCTGAAGAAGAAATATGGGAAATAATTGTTGGGGAAGACTATGGAGACTGTAGACAATTTTAGTAGTGTGACAGTCAGACCGATTATTATTTATTTAAATTAATTATATTAAAATGAATAATATAAGTTAAAATAAATTGTTATATATTTTTTGAAAGAGGTAAAATTGTTCAGTAGTTGCTAGATCAACAGACTTGTAAAAATCCTTGTTCCTGGGCTCAAGCTACTAATCTAAACTGTGCTCATCGAAGGATTAACATCAAATGCAGCAACTCATGAATTATAGCAATTCATAGTATATAAAATCCATTCGTTGGTTTCAACAACAAAGATTCTATATCTAACACATCTTGACTGCTTAGGAATTTTTGGTATGAAAAATGAATTTAAGTCACATATGATAAGGTAGTCACAAATTTTATTTAACACATTTTACCAAAAGCACACAGTATAAGCCTTCTCCACATACTAGTTGATTACATACTCTTCATAATAAATATAAAATTACTAAATTAATTAAACTTAGAGTAAACAGATAAGACAAATTTTTAATTAAAAAAAAAAAAAAAAAAATATACACGTTATACACATAGTATTAATTATAGTAACAGACTTATATTTAGGCACAGTAAGCTGTGTCTGTGTTAAAAAGTGGCCAGTTCAGTCAGCTGTCAAGTTTCAATTTCATCTAGTTTGGTAATTTATTAACAAATGTTGTTTTCTGTACTACTATAAAAAGGATTATACTTTTACACGCCACAAAAATTTTATTTTCTGTACAAGAGGTATTGATTTATTGAATGCAGTGTTGCTGTTTACATTTTTTTTAGAGTTCATTTGTCTGGCCTGCTTTTGTGTTTTGGTAAAGTTGTTTCAGTAATAATTTTTCAAAAAAGAGTGAGGTTTATTTTGAGAAGAAGAAACAGAACAGCTGAATAGCCCAATTGCAAAACTTGTTATGTCCACCCGAGGTTGATTTTAAGTTAAGGCTGTCATTTTGTTCTGAGACCATATATGCCTGTTTTAGTGCAGAGTAACTGTTGCAAAACACATTGATACCCTATTATTTTATGGTGTAAAAACTAGGAAGTGCTGCAAAACTCGTTATGTGCCTTACCTTTACTGCACCAAACTTCGTAATGTCCCCTGTAGGAACACATCAGCAAACCCCATTATGTCCCGTTATTGCGAAATGATAACTAAAGAACACTGCTCCAAAACTTGTTTTGTCTGTTGTGTGCAGCACTGTTTTTATTTTTGTAATATTTTGTTAACTGGCTCAAAATCACCAAGGTGGAGAATTTGCTTCGCCAGCAAATAAATTAATAAAATCTCAATTTTATTGAACAAATGAACACTAGTAACTACTAAAATTTATTCGTTTTAACTGTACATCATGCAATATACTTCAAAAGTAAATTTTTTTTAATATTATTTCAAAATATATGTATGGAAAGTCATTTCGAGAACGCGTCCCAAAGTACTGATCCGTAGAAACCAACACCTAGAATTCCCTAAAAAAAAACATATTTAACAGTTTTCAGTGCTTATTAGCCATCAGTTTTATCTAATACCTTAATTATGTACCGTATTAATCAAAAAATAAAATTATTATATATACAAATATGCTAAAAAGTTTGTCCGACAACGTATGCGTCATTTCAGTGAACGCAGCTGTAACTGACTGAAAATAGTTTATATTGAATGCCGCCTTTAGACGCTGGTGCGCAGTTGTGGTAGGGAAAGGTAGTCAGTGCAGCTGTCGTTAGTGTTTTCCGCCAGATTAATTAAAATTAAGTGGTAAGTACTTTTCAATTCAGTATCTACAGAGCGTACATCAATAGTTCATCATTACGGGAATGCGTTTATTAGTTTGAAATATTGAAAAAATACCTTTTAAAGTACAATGCTTAAAAAATAACTTCAAATATTTTACACTAACCTTGCTAGACTGCATCTAAGATGGCTGCCGTCAATATAAAGTGCGCGTTTATTTGAAAACGTCATTTCGTGAACGGTTGTATCGGGAACGTTCCCGGACATGATGACACGTTCCCGAAATGATTATGGCGTTCCCGAGATGACTGTTTCATTCCCGAAGTGATATCTGCTATTAAATTTCTCAATTAAATTACTATAGAAGCTGTGTTTAATTAATTTTTAATAAGATATACATGGGTTTTTTGTAGCAATATGGAGTCTGACGAAGCGAGTAAAAATAACAAAAGACCGAAAAAGCAGTTGAAAAAAGATAGTTCGGCTTATTTACGCCAAAGAGAAAAAGCTAATGCTAGAAAAAGAAAATTTTTAGATAAGATGACTCCTGAACAGAGAGAGATTAAAAGGGCTAAAGACAGAGCATACTATCAAAAAAAAAAAAGCAGAAAAGAAAGTGAAGAACATTACTGAGATGACAAAGCGGGAGAAGCGAAAGCAGAGGAAAAATTGGAAAAAAGCATAAAAAAAATACAGGGAAAAGAAAAAGGCATTGGCAAATATAGTTAGCAATACGCCTCCAAATTCAGATGATGATTCAGCCGTAACCCCTTCAGTAAGAAGACAAGTAGGAAGAAAAATAGTACGGAAAGATAGAGCAAAAGCATACCGTAAAATAAAAAAACAGGAAAAAACCATAGCTCAAATGAAATGTAAAATTGAGTCTTTAAAGAAAAAACTAAAAAGAAGGGATGAAAAAAGAGAAGCGTTACCTTCCACTCCTAACAGCAAAGTTAATGCTTTAATAAAAGATATTCACATACCTCCTGAAGTGCACAAAAGCCTTTTGTTTAGTGAAGTATCGACAACGCAATTACAAGAAAAGGCTGATACTTTACAAAAAAATTCCAAAGAGAGAGAAGTCTTCCAAAAATGTGTCAGTGGCACTACCTTGAGAAAATACAAATTACTACATATGGCCAAGATGTTTTCACCAAAAGAGGAAAACAATAAATCGATTATGACATCTGATGCCAAAGTTCGCGAGATAGTTTTGAAGCCAGAAGTTCGTCAAAAGGTCATAAATTTCTTCGAAAGAGATGACATCAGTAGGATGTGCCCAGCTAAGAGAGATTTCGTAAAGAAAAATGGTATTAAAAAACAAAAGCGCATCCTTTTATTCACAGTTAAAGCGTTGACATCAAAATTCGTCCAAGAAACTGGTATTAATTTACCTTATGCGACACTACTAAGGGCAAAGCCATTTTGGGTTGTAGCTCCAAAACTAAGAGACCGAGAAACTTGTTTGTGCGTTAAGCGTGCAAATTTTGAATTAAAACTTAATAAACTGAAAAGTTTACAACAGCTTAATCACGGGAGCACAGAAAAGTTGATTGAGGATTACAGTTGCGACGTAACTTCTTATGACTGTATGAATGGTTTGTGTGATAAATGCAAAAATCAAACGTTCGAGCCAGGTGACAACAAAGATTCTTTGATATATTTTCAGTGGAAGTCCATTAATGAGGATAAAATTGTAAAAGGTGAGAAGAAGACGTTTAAAATTACAAAAAAGGTTGCTATCTCGAGTACAGTCAAAGAATTAAAAATGGCTTTAGCTGAAGACATTCCAGTAATGAAAAAACATCTCTATAGCATTTATAGTTACAACAAACTGAAAAAAGAACTCAAAGAAAACTTAACTGAAAAAGAGATTATAATCAGATAGACTTCTCAGAGAACTACACTACTAAGCACGCAAATGAAATTCAGTCCACCCATTTTGCCAAAAATCAGTTATCTATTCATACAGGCGTATATTATTCACGAAACGTTAACAATGCTTTGCAATCAAGATCTTTTGCTACAGTGAGTGAAAATTTGGATCACCAGGCCCATACAGTGTGGGCTCATATGAAACCGATCTTAACAATGATTCTGGAAAACAAAAATGTTGACACTCTCCATATCTACTCTGACGGTCCAACATCCCAATACCGCAACCATACGAATATATATCTTTGGCTTCAAACATTGATTCATGAATTCCAGCAAATAACAAAAGCTACTTGGACATTCAGTGAACCTGGGCATGGAAAAGGGCCCATGGATGGCGTAGGTGGCATTCTTAAAAGAACTGCCGACAGCCATGTGTTAATGGGAAAGGACATTAAAACAGCCTCGGACTTTGCCAATCTGTTCACAGAGTCTGCTATTCAAGTAAAAATAATCCCTAATGATGACATCACTAGCATAAAAAATATGGTCCCGAAAACTTTAGATGTTATACCAGGTATTATGAATATCACGAAAATTACCTGGCAAAGAGGGCCAGAAGTTTCAATACAAGTATATCAACACGAACATTTTCAAAAGGAGTTAAAACTATCCACATTTTCTAGTGATTTAAACGCGAACGTAGTCGAATCCATGGATGTTTATACGCCTTTGATAGAATCTCCTTATCCGGAAGAACCCATGGAAACAAATGATTTTGAAGACCTGCTGAAATTCAAGAAGAGACATAACGTTTATAAAAGCATTTATAACTCATCTTCATCGGATGAGGAAGATTTAATGGCAATCTCTGTTCGTCAGCAGGCTGAACAAAAAACCAATAGTGTTGAAGCTGGTACATCTTACGGCCACGGCAAAGAAAACTTGCATCCAAATTTAATTTCCCCTGGGACATTTTTATTAATTAAAGTACCTACTCAAAAGGAAAATGTCTATTACAGATATGTTGCCACCAGTCAGACTTGTGTTGATAAAGATGATGGGGAAATTTTAGTAACTTTCTTGAGATCTGTGCGTAATAGTGCCAGAAAATTTGAACTAGAATCAAAAGACGTGTCATATATTGCTTTTGAGCAAATAATTAATATTATTCCTACACCTTTACTGAAAAAAGAACAGAACCGAGAGTATTATTACTTTGAGACTGATGTTGATGTTTTCGAACAATTCTAATATTTTTGTAATTTTTGTCTATGCATAAGCAAACTCTTTTGTTTTATAATTTAATTTAGATTTGATATTATTGTTCTTTAGTATGGGTGATTATCACCAACGTACTGAAAATATAGATCTGTGATTGTTAGTTGTACTTGGCTGTGTACTTTAATAAAAAAGACTGCATTATGAGAACTGATTAAAACTAAGTAAAGTTAATTTTATGTTAAGTACAAACCTTGTAGCCAGTTTAATAAATAACTATTAATTTCCGAAACTTTTTACATGTTTATCATTTCAATATCCCAATATTCCCATACTGTACCATATATCGTCATTGAGGGAACACACGTGTCATTCCGTGAACACCTGATCATTTCCGGGAACACTACTTAAATTACGAAAAAAACGTACAACTTTAGATATTTTCATAAAATAAGATTATAATTTTATTGAAAAAGTTTAATTCTTTGTATGTAAAGGTAATTTAATTATGAAAGTTATTTATATTTTTTCATTTGGAAAAGTTTATACTTGAAAATAGTAACTTTACCTCATTTGTGGTGGACTTTTGCTTCAGAGCTTTATTGTAGGTAATATTTTACATGTTTTTTTTTATTTCATAATACTAACTATATACTTACGCTATGTATAAAGTAAAAAAAAGATAATATTATTTTTTTTTATATATACAATTGAATTTTAAAAAACGTTCCCGAAATGACCTTTTTTAACTAAGCATCTCTTTAAAAACACTATTACGAAAAAAAAATTAATTCTATGCTTGCCCCATTTAAATATAGTTTAAACACAAGTTTAGTGATGATTTAAGCTAACTTTCATAATCATAGCTTCTAAGAATTTTCATCATAAAACCAAACTTGAAATTCGTCACCTTGATGATTTTGAACCTACTATTGTTTGTAATAAACATGTTTATTCAATTTTTCAATTGCATCACCATCTCTTAAGATAATAAAAATCATATTTCTAGTTACTGGTCATTCCTTCATCACCCCTGACAGGATGTTTGCTCATATAGAAAAAACAGTATTCTCCTGACAGACCAAGATTACATTATAAAATATTTCAATAACATGCTACAGTCATCAGGCTAGGTGAGGACTGTCCAGTATATGAGTGGAAAAAGACAGTCTTTTAAGTAATAAAAAACCTACTAATTAGCATTTGAAGTATAGCATTGCAAGAGGATAATTATATCAAACAACAAAACAAACTGGAAAGTGTGTGGTAGGGAGGGAAACTGAACTAGAATCAAAATGTGGGGTAAGGGGAAAGTATACTGAAGCATGGAAAGCAACTGAACATAATTAATCCACAAATCATGAACAAAGGAGTTCCTTTGAAGCCAGCCAAGTTGAAGACTTAAACAATTTACTTTCCAAACATTTCATGCCTACCTAGACAGAAAAGGAAAATCTTACTTTCTTTAAAACCCTTTTTGAGGAGCAGGAGACCCTTCTATACCAACAACTTGAGGACGAAGATTCTGACAGTGGGGAATAATGGAGGCAGACCCATTTGTTTGTTTTGTAAATTCTGACACCAAATTGTTTTTATTTGTAATTTTTTTTACCATTTACTAATAATATTGTTACGAGAAGTGTACCGAACAATCCAGAACATTCTCCACTCCCCCCGTCCAGTGTGGCTTGTGTTGCGTTATTCACGTAGGTGGTTCTAGTGAGTTCCAGGAACACTTGGGATAGCATTAAGCCGCCGGCGTAAGGAGGGAAAGCTGTACTGGACCTCAGTGCGGCGTATATAAAGCCATAGCAGCCGGGTTGTCAGTTGAGTTACGTGAGCGATTATCGCTAGTGCGGATTGAATGTTGTCGAAGTGAAGTAGTATTGTGTTAATAATTGTGTGAAACTCTATATTAATAGACATTGTTATTGAGTTGGACAAATCTGACTGGAAATATTGTACGAGTTAATTATAAACTGTTTAATTGTGATAATTAAAGCTGGTGATTAGTGACATAATTGGTGTCTTCTATTTTCTTTTCCACTGTACCTACGATGATCGATCAAGTAGACCGTCATAACAGTGGTGTCAGAACTGGGATAGAATTGTTAACTGTGGGAACAGAGGACACTTCATAGAAGAGTGGTGTTAGTGGTAGTTGCTAAAAATAAAATGGATACCAGTCAGATGATAGAAGCATTCCGAGCAATGCTACAGCAAAGACAGGAACAACAAAAAGAAGAATTTAGTTGTGACGTTAAGGCAAGAGGATAAGAGTACAAGAGGATAGCGCTGCAAAATTCGTCCTGTTACGAGGTGAGCTGAACAAATAAGTTGACAGAATATCTGAAGTAGAAAAATCAGTGTCAACTATGAAAAGTATGTCAAGTTTAGAAGATTCTATTACAAATGCAATAAAACAAATTAAGAAGGAAGTCAATAATGAAAGACCATTAATAAATGCTGAAGAAGATTCAAAATATCAGAGAAACCAAACTGTAGTAGGGCTAGTTTCCGCAAAGGCCCTAACGTTTGATGAAAGCACTCATTGGGCAACTTATATTCACCAATTTGAAGCTGCCGCTCACTTAAAGAAATGGATGGAAGAAGAGAAAGGACTTTCACTAATTCTTGCTTTAAAAGGGCCTGCCTCAGAACTAATACATAAGTGGCATCTGACAGTGAGAACATCTATGCCAAATTAACAAAAGCTCTGGAATTACGGTACGGTGACCAGCATTTGTGCGAAGTGTACCGTGTTCAACTTAAAGCGAGGCGACAGCGTTCAGGGGAGAGCCTTCAAGAGTTTGAAGTGAATATTGACCGGCTGACAAGAGTGGCTTATCCCGAAGAATCGGAGGACTTCCGGAAGTGGATTTCTCTCGTTATGTTTATTGCCGGTATCAGAGATAGTAAATTACAACAAATGTTAAGAATGGCACGGGATGATAATAAATCAGACGCTCTTGTTCATGCTCTCTGTTTTGAAGCTGCCAAGTCGGCGACCTACTTTAATCAAAGTATGCCATCACATTGTAGTCAAACGGATCCAGTGTCACAGTATCGTCATAACGGATGGAATAAAGAGATGATCCAAGAACAACAGTTTAAGAAGTCAAGAGCGCCACAGCGATCTTTCGAACAAAAGGATAAAGACAAAAGACCTAAGTGTTATAACTTAAGTGGGAAAAGTGGCCGTCTACAAGCAGATTGTTGGTAGACAAAAAATCGGAGAGAAGAGTGTGAATGCACGAATTGGAGATGTAAAGCTACGGAACTGCACACAGTCTCCACGCTTTATAAAACCATGGGTAATCTGATTGTCAAAGGATTCATTAAAGACAAACCTGCAGCATTTACAGTTGACACGGGCGCCACAGTATCCATCGTGTGCCCTGACTTAGTCAGCAACCGCCAACCTCAATTTAGCTCTTCTACAATACAGACTGTGACTGAAAGCCTCGTCAAAGTATTAGGTCAAGTAGACGTACGTGTACGCCTGAGTCTCCTCGAGTTTAGCTATCAAATGCTCGTTGCAGACATTGTCGATGAAGTGATTCTTGGCATGGACATTATGAACGCCTACGGATTTGTTGTGGACTTTTGAGAGAATGTCCTGAAGGTTGGCCAAGAGAAGATAAAGCTTTGCATGGCTAAAATATCAAGGTCTGCCAACCATTCAATCAAGCAAGTGGCATTGGCCGAAGAAGAAGTCAAGAGGAACCTTCCCTATTCCAGGCGGAAATGGAAGAACTAGCAGAGGAAGTACAAATACGTGAAACTGCAAAAGAGGTGACTGGAAAGCCAACTATGGGTGTCAAGAAAAACCCCTTCTTTGTTTGTGAGTTAATAGAATCGCCTGGGGGAAAAGTTGCTGATAATGAAGTTACGCAAGAGGTTGTTGACGAGAACCAGAGACTTGGATCAGCCAGTGGTGTTTAGGTCATCAGTACATAATGCAATGGGAGTGATTCAAGCAAAATTGGTGTTTGGGCAGGAGATTCGTCTTCTTGGGGACTTAGTGTTCGGATCACCTGAGACTCAGTCCCAAGAGCCACAGAACTATTCCTCGCAATTAGAAAATCAATTGCGAGAAATGAATCGCTTGGTAAGAGGACAGCTGAAGATTGCCAGTGATAAAATGAAATCTCAGTATGACATTCGCAGCAGTTTCCGAGATGGAGATCAGGTCTGGTTGTTCAACCCAGAGCGCCATCGTGGTCGCTCACCTAAGTTGCAAACTAACTGGGAAGGACAATATACTGTAAAAAAAGTATCAACGATGTTGTTTATCAGATTCAACAGGAAGGACAGCGAAAGTTCAAGGTTGTTCACCTAGATTGCCTGGTCGAGTATTACTTCAGAGACGGTTTGCCAGTTCGGGACGAACAGGTTTAAGGAGGTGTTACGAGTAGCGTACCGAACAATCCAGAACATTCTCCACTCCCCCCGTCCAGTGTGGCTTGTGTTGCGTCATTCATGTAGGTGGTTCTAGTGAGTTCCAGGAACACTTGAGATAGCATTAAGGCGCCGGCGTGCAGTTAAGGAGGGAAAGCTGTACTGGACCTCAGTGTGGCGTATATAAAGCCATAGCAGCCGGGTTGTCAGTTGAGTTACGTGAGCGATTATCACTGATGCGGATTGAGTGTTGTCGAAGTGAAGTAGTATTTTGTTAATAATTGAATGAAACTCTATTAATAGACATTGTTATTGAGTTGGACAAATCTGACTGGAAATATTGTACGAGTTGATTATAAACTGTTTAATTGTGATAATTAAAGCTGGTGATTAGTGACGTACTTGGTGTCTTCTATTTTGTTTTCCATTGTACCTACGACGATCGATCAAGTAGACCGTCGTAACAATATGTTCAATAAATTTGCTCTTATCTTTTTCTATCCCTGCCATCATGTAACAAAATAGTTGGATGGGTACATCTAAATTGCTATAAAAAAACCTAACAGTTCACAGACCTGGTTTTTGCAATATTTTCCAGTGCATCGACTATAAAAGTACTATTTAACACACAATAATAATGAACAGATGAACATACTGCTGCAAAACTCATTATGTCCAAATGCTTTTTTGATTTTCCGTCAGACAATTAACTTGATTTGTCTACATTAAGGGACCATATGCAGAGTAATTTTACCTATTTACAGAAAAAATGTTAAGTCATGTGTTAAACATATTAATAGAACCACAGATTTTTGTTGTTTCTGAAAATTTTGTTTTTATGGACATAACGAGTTTTGCAATTGGACTGCTTAGTTATTAACTGTAGTAATAGTCAAATTAATTACTGAATGATATTAAAGAAATCACCAAACTCCAAACATTAATCACAACATTTATAATCTATAAATAGTTAAATATATCACTACCAACTCGGAACACAAGTTGTGGAGAACACAATTCAAGACTATAAATAGTATTAGCAATCTTTAAAAAAATTAAATGTATGGCTAATATTTAAAAATTATATAAAGTAATAACGTTTACTAAATACAATTATAACACTACCAACTTGGAACACAGAGTTTTTTATTGGTAAAAACGTAAAAGTTTACCTTATAGCCTGAACCAGTTTTAGCATATTGTTATGACGGTCTACTTCAGCGGTTCCCAACTTATTTTTATCGCGGAACCCTTCTTACCTTAATAAAAAGTGTTGGAACCCTGACAATTTTTAATTATTATAAATAAAACAGCAAGTAGAAACACCAAAAACAATTTATTGAAAATGCAAAAAAGGAAAACAGATTTAATATAATCATTAATATAATATCATTAAAATAAATAATAATTAATGTGAAGGGTTAAACTTCTTCTTTTCTTCCAATATTTTTTCAAAATTTGGCTTAATTGTGGACAGTTGAATTCTGATATCAGGTGTGGCATCCAACTTACTTCTGTATTTTGTTTTTGTTGCAGTATAGAGCGAAAATCTGCTTTCACACAGATATGTTGTGAAGTTATTTCTATTACTACAAATACATAAATTTATTTATTTTTCACCTACCTTCTGTTTTCTCCACCAGGGTCTCGTCACACGAACATTAGGATGCAAGCATGGTTTACAGGTTATGTGAATAACTTACACAACTCGCTTTTTTATGAAGAGAAATTAATTAAATTTTATTGTTTATTTAAAATGTTCTATGTCAAATTATTCGTTATTCATTTCTGTATGTTTAAAAACAATTTAGTACTTTTAATTAACTTTTGAATTGAATACAACTTCCTTGAAATAATTGAAACATTATATTGTATCATTAAACTTATTTTACATCTTACCTTATGATATATATCAGACCGCCCAGTCTGCCCATTCTCACATTCACACTATTACATTTTTAAAATACCTTTATTTTTAAAACCCCATTTAGATTAAACTGGATATCTATCGAGACTCCGGCCGGCCACGTGGAGTCATCCCGACTTCGCGTTAACTCGTACACAATTTTCTTGCTGTTATTTACGAAAAACGTTTCATTAGTTCATTTTTTCGTGAACTTTCTCACTATGGGATGTTACCGAACTTCCACTCAGTTATTTGATATTAGAAGATTATTTTTTTAAAACCCGGGTTGCCGGGCAACCTGCGCAGGTTGAAGTCGGTGATGGACTGGGAAGCGTCTGTCAGTCCCTCTCTACTCGATCTATTTGTTGAAGAAGACGGAAAGCAATGCCTTCTATTTGGTAGTCATAGCGGTGACACATTTGACACATGGTTTTTTCGTGTTGTAGTCGTGGATGATATTTGGTGTGCACTGGCCGACGTCACTATTGTGGGCTGGACTTAGTTTTATTTCCGTCAGCTAGGATCATGCGTAAGACGAAATTCATTGCCAAGCCATCTTGAGCGTCTTTTAGTCAGCGTGGGTCTGCGCACATGCTGGTAGTGCGTTTGGGCGTAGATGCCACACAGCCGGAAAGTTCTTAGAATTGTGTCAACCGCACATTCCTTTCCAATTGTTTCACCACAGTTCCTTTGTTAGAAACTACGCTTTAGATTCAACCGGGTACTGGCCACACAGATGGAAATTGAATTTAAAATATTTTATAAAATGAACCCAAATTGTTAAGAAAATAAAATCCCTTTATTTGACCCGTTACAATACCCCCCCAATGAGAGGTCTTCTGTCGAAACAGAAGAAATCTCATTGCTAAAACCCCTAAGAGGACCGGTGAGGATATGGTACCAACAACCCCCATTGGTTCTTATACTTCATCGGTAAACAACCCCTTGGCTCGGCGACCACGGCCGCATCTGAACGAGATCACTGGACTTCTCTGTACGAGATCCCAACACCATAAAATCGAACAGACACGCACCACAGCGCACCTAACCTTCTAACATGCAACCCCAAAATCCAAATCCCTGGTCTTATATCATGCCAGATCCTCAACCGATATGTTCCCCCTTATCATGCACACTGGGCTGCCTTTAGCAGTTACTGGGCTCGTACACACACTTACCACTACATCCTAGCCACAGTTTCATTCTTACCTTCAAAAATTTACTTAAGTTAAAATCAAACAGCTATTTTCTTCAAAATCAAAAATAAAATCTTTTATCTGAATTGATTAATTCTCTTCGTTATTATTGATAATTAGAAAACAAATAAATGGAACATTTGTTAAAACATGAACTTCCTTATCCTAACATTTGATTAGACATATATCCTAAACAATACCATTCAATAAAAACACCATTAATACACCTAAACAATATCATAATCAGAATTCAAAACATCAATTAGATGGCAGGGACAAAATCAAAATTTTTTTTTTCAAAAAAAATTTAAATTTATTAAAATATATTTTTCTTAATAGTCAAACTTATTTAAATTAATTAAGAAACAAAATTGGCATCACTTCATTGCCAAAACGGGTCTAGTATAGAACATCACCCATCAGCTGATCATACTGGGTCAAGTCAACAACCTTGACCTACACAAGTTATACATAAGCTACATCAGAAAATACATTAAACATCTCTAACATTTTTACCTTCAAACATAATAAAATAAGACATTTAAAATTACCATAGTATTAATACAATTAGCAAATAAACTTGACATTTAAATTACTCAAAATTACACATTTTACAATCTTACTTTATTTTCAAATTCTATTGAAATTGTCACTTACTTCAATTAAAACTTTATGATTTCACTATGACTCTCTTTCTTTACCATTCTCATTCTCCATTAGTTTGGGTGATCTAATTATTTATACTAACTTGATATACCACTTGGGCATGTATATATATATTCTTAATCCCTTCTGACTTTAATACCACTAACAGCTTTAACTAACATGACACCCATCTCTAGCAAAAACATCTATCAAATATTTTCTAAACCCAACTTACTACTCAACTCAATTCGCATCATTCTACTCTTATATAAAAAAAAAATACTCTCTAACCCTTTTGTACTCAGGATGTGTGTTCCCCCCCCAAAAAGCTCATTCCCTTATGTCGGTTCCTGGATTCTACCTAAGGCAACCCTTTCCGGCGCTAAACGGTCCCTTCCCATCCCAACCCTTTTGTTGCGGACTCCTACCACACTATCCTCTCTTACAAAATTCCCATCAACTCTAATTACCATTCTCATTACATCACTTCAATTACAACAAAATATCATCATTTACTTATTACATCAATATATCCATCATTACTGTACATATATTCCCCATATCTACTGTGTCACTATCAATACTTCTCAACGTCTACATTACATTATTCAAAACAATATTTATTCATCTCTATTACCACTTTAAACTCAACTTGGACTGATCTACATGTCCCAACAAAATATTAATCACCCAAAATCTACCTTTTACTATCTTTTACAAATCATTTGAAATTCTCAACTATATCAAATTATTTTCATCATTTAAAATAAACTCTTTAACACATTAAAAACATTATATTCAAGCATTGATTACCTTGGAAATTCACAAATAATTCATAAGTGACATTCTACAGCGGATCAGCTGATTTTCTTAGCAAGGTGAATAACCTTACTACAAACACATTCTATCAACACTTACCTCTAACACAATAAAATAATACATTTATAAGACAGAATAAACACAGTATAATAAATATCTAATGCAACTATTTCTCAAATTATGATACAATTATTTAATTAGAGCAAGAGCGAGTTATCGTCTTTAGGTTACAAAAATTTGAATTCGTTGCTCACCTGAGCAACCCCCCAGCCACACACACTATTGTTTTTTCTGTTGGACTGTGGCGCCCATGTGCTTCCACAAGGACGGCATAGTTGGAGGAATTTCCCATCTCCTTGTCCTTGCTTCAGCGTTACATTTGAACTATTTAGACATCAACATATCTTTGTTATATAATTATGCGCCCTTAATGCGGGTCTACCACCTGGCTTTGCTGTTCCTCCTCGAACAGAGTGGCAGCCGCTGTTCCATAGTTTCCGGGATTTCCCCTAGTTTCACCCCCCATTAATTTCTAGTATCAACCAATTTCAAGCCAGCTATGGTCAAGGGACTTAATTTATGGCCATAGCTGACCGCTAGCCAAAACCACGATTAGTGCTGGTAAGGCAGTAATCGCCCGAAAAGTCGGGGAAATCAACTTTACTTTCAGGCATGTTACACTCGTCATTCATCTGCACGGCACGAAAAATCTATCAGTATACAATATAAAGTTGTATAAAAGGGTGTGCCGTGCATTTTACGCCATTTTGGCCTCCGATGGGGGTAACACTCTCTATTACCCCCAACACTTTCCGCTATCTACTGTGGCACATGCCACCACAGCAATAGCACACTAATAACTAAATTAAATCTTCCTTCATTTGCAGTTTCTACACTCCATTATTATATCACTTCTATGAGCACCAATCTACCCCCCAAAATTACCCACATCTCTTGTATGACAACAAGTTTTATTTTATTTAACACACTTCAACACGTTCCAGCTTTCACTGGTACTAAGAACTTTACCATTATTTGGTCACTTATTTATTAAAATTGATATAAAATTTAAAATTATAAACATTCCAAAGTATTTTTGGTATCTATTTACACTGGAGGCTGTCTAATATTACTATAATAAGTGGTAGTAAGACAGTAATCGCCCGAAAAGCCGGGGTTTTGCCGCAAAAAGAATAGGCACTAGGTAGACATACTATGTGAATTCACGTCCCATTACCACTACCTTTTGCACCATATTCATCCCTTTTGTTTTCCCATTTATTCAAACCCGCCTTCTACCTCGCGCCAATCCCCTTTGCAACAAAATTCGTCTTTTCAGACTACACTGAAACTATTGGCAATGGCTAAATTTAGTTTCGCCAGTGACATTAAAATTTTAACATGTATGCACCGCCTTTTTTTTATGTGCAGCCTCCATTGTGTACAAACACTCGAAGGCAGTGCAGGTACGTGACAGGTACACCTGACTGCTGCACCATGAGTGTATGAGAAAAAAATCATGTATGTCACATACCTTTATGGGTCCCCCTCCCCGTTCAAATGTGGTGTAGATTTCTACTTTTGACCAATTTTGGTGGAGCCGGACCATGTTCACCGCCCGAAGGAAGATCCTCCAACCATGGCCCACCTCCAAGTTCCGAAAACCACGGCCAGGACTGGTAAGGTCGTGACCGCCCGAAAATGGGGGAGAGTTCCTTCTGAAAACATAAAACAACATTTTAATACTATCTATAGAATTCAACCATTTAAAGTGACCTATATAACTTTAAGTTCGTCGCATTTTGTGTACCCACTATTTCCTGCGTTGCTGGATCCCGTAACACATACGCATTTTGCATCTTTATTTCCACAATTTCATATGGCCCTTCGTATAACAGGAAAAACTTCTTTATTTCTTTATCTTGGGCACTTGACAACTCGTGCCTCTTTACTAACACTAATTGACCTACCTCATATTTGGTCCATTTACCTTTCGCATCATGTCTCTGCTTCCTCCGTTCTCCTTTTGTAAGTAAATTTTCATTTGCTAATCTGATCTTCATGTTTATGTCCATAATTTGATTTTCTGGTGGGTATTCAAAAAGTTGTTCCAATATCCTGAGTGGTCTTGTTCCTCTGATCAATTCATGCGGCGTAAATCCGGTGGATTCATGGGTGGTACAATTCAGCCACTCCTCTACTTTCTTAACGTAGGATGGCCATTCTGTGTGTTTGGCATGACAATACGCCCGAAATATCCTACCAATCTCTCTCATCACCCGTTCTGCCTGGTTCGACTGTTGATGGTACATTGCCGTATGCTTGGGTATGATGCCTTCCCATCCAAGCGTCTGTCGCCACTTGCCGCTTATAAACTGTGGTCCATGGTCTGATAAAATTACTTTTGGTTTTCCTACATTAATCATGTAATCTCTTACTATTTTTTCGCTGAGCACTTTGCTCGTCGCTCTCTTAATACTATACAATTTAACAAATTTCGAAAAAGTGTCTAAAACTACAAATACATACAACACACCACCCCTACCTCTAGGTAATGGCCCATACAAATCAACTGCAACTAAATCAAATGGTCTTTCAACTTTTATATAATTCATCTCCCCTTCTACTCTATAGTTCACTACTTTCGACTTCTGGCACAAATCACAAACTCTTAACACTCTTCTAACTCTCCTCTCCATATTCTTAAATATACATGATTCCTTTAAAACATTCGCACACTTTCTTGCCCCAAAATGCCCATACCTTATATGGCAATCCCAAATAATTTTATCTATCAACCCCTCTGGTATAACTAACCTCCAATCACGCTCCCCCCTTCTACCTTTTTAAACAGAATCCCTTGATATACTTGAAAACACGTACTATATACAGACCCATTTACCTCTGCTTCTAAACTAACAATTATTTTACCCAATTTACTTTCAGATCTTTGCATATTCTTAATATCTCTTAACTCTTCACCAAAAATTCTATCTTCTCTAGTTAATCTAAAAATTTCTATCTCTTTAAGGTCCCTACCTGTTTTATTTTCTATAAAATCTACCCTGGAAAGTGTGTCTGGTACTTTATTATCTGACCCCTTTATGTACTCCCAGGAAAAGTTGTATTCTTGTAAAGCTAATACCCACCTGGTTAGACGACTGTGCGTTAATTTGCAAGAATTCAGAAATGATAATGCCTTGTGGTCCGTTCGGATTACCGTTTCGTTTCCCAGGATGTATGTCCGGAATTTCCCCATGGCGAACACAATGCTCAAAAGTTCTTTCTCAGTGGTGGTATAGTTTTTCTCTGCAGACAGAAGCGACCTACTGGCGAAGGCGATGGTCAGATGTTCCTTATCGCAGCCCTCCTGGTAGAGCTCCGCCCCTAAAGCGACGTTGCTTGCATCGGTCTGTAAGTAAAAAGTTTTATTAAAATCGGGATGATTCATCATGATCATATGGCTAAATTTTCTCTTAATTTCGTTAAATGCTTCACGTTCCGTTTCTCCCCATTTCCACTGCTTGTTCTTCTGGAGTACTGCACTTAGTTTCGATGTTGTGTGTGCGTAATTTCCTTGGAACTTCCTATAGAAATTGCATAAACCTAAAAAGCTTTGCAATTGTTTAATGTTTTTTGGTTCTGGGAAGCGCATAATCGCTTCTACCTTATCCGGGTTGGCTAATATTCCCTCTTGCGTAATAATAAACCCTAAGAAGTGTATTTCTGTTTGTAAAAACTTAGATTTATCCCAATTAACTGTCAGACCCCCTTTTTGTAACTTATCTAACATATTCTATATGCTCTAAATGTTCAGTAAATGTTCTGGATGCTATCAATATGTCATCTACGTACACTGTTAAAAAATCTAAATCTTTAGGTTGTAATATCTTATCCAAACATTTAATAAAACTAGCAACACTGGTGTTTAATCCAAATGGCAGACGTTTGAACTGATAATTCTTACCATTAAAAAGAAAGGCAGTATATCTCCTACTTTCTGCTGCTAACGGCACCTGCCAATATCCTGCTGTTAAGTCTAATGATGTCATGTACTTAACGCCATTAAATTTCTGTAAAATTTCATTAATTGGTTCCGGTGATTCCCGGTCAGGTATAATAATTTGATTTATCTTTCTAGCAACTAGACATAGTCTTACCTTTCCATCCTTCTTAATCACTACGACTAACGGGTTTGAGTAAGGCGATATTGATCGTTCAATTATGTCTCCCTGTATCATCCGGTCTAATTCCTCCTGCACGGCTCTTCTCTTCGAAAATGATACTGAATAACTCCTCTGCATGTAGGGTGCGTGTTCCCAAACCTTCAGCTCACATATGTAGTCTTTCGCTCTCCCTGGCGATTCATCAAACACATCTCTGAAACGCTCCACGACTGTCCACAACTCCTCTCGCTGAGCTACAACTACACCTTCACTAAAAAATTTGTTGGCTCTATTTATCCACACACTCTCATCACTCACATGCATCTCTCCCTCCTCATTTTCTATATTCTCACTCTCTCGACACACATTTATTTTAGTTTCTATCTCTCCATCGCCTACCTGCTTTTGTATCATTTTTATTCCCGTAACTTTAGCTTCATCTACTACTTTCTTAAACTTTACTCTGACTGGTTTACTCCCATTTTCAAATTTTACTATTTGTTTACTAAAGTCTATTATTGCCCCATTTCTCTCCAAAAAATCATTTCCTAATATTACATCTAAACTCAAACCCTTAACAACTAGGAATGTGTTTTCAAATTCAATTTCATTTATCAAGATATTTAATTGCACTTGTCTAGTTATTCTTTTACTTCTTACCCCAGTTACCCCACTACTGTTACTCCCGCAACTGGCAACGATGGTATATTCTTATTTATTTCTTTTAATTCTCCCATTACATTCTCAGAAATTACAGAGACCTCACTACCGGTATCAATCAATGTTTTGTAACTCTTACCTTCTATGGTGACTATCACCTCCGTCAATCCGGTTTTGCGGTCCACAACTTTGGTGTCCTCTTCTTCCAATAACTCCTTCGCCATGTCCACTTTGATGATATTACTCAGGTATTCGTCTGTTACTTCGACCCGGTTCTCCGTTGACAATGGTTGGGTCCGATTCTCCATTGTCTTCCCTAGTTTACCGTGGAGGGACCTGCTACGGCTTGGTTGTTTCCTCCTCTTCCTCGGTGGTAATTTCCACCTCCTCTCGGCGCTCCTCTCTGCTGCTGATTTGACTGGTACGTCCGCTCACTGCGTTGACATTCTCTCGGTTTGTGACATCTAAAACAAGTTGTTCTATTTACATAGTTATCAACATTACAGTCGACGCATCTCCAACTCTCGCCTCGATTATCATTATTTTCCCCACGTGCCCCTCGGTGAAAGTTTGGTATCCCCCTGTGTTGATTATGATTACCATTCATATGTGTTACTGGTGTGTTTACTCGCCTACTCATATCACGTTCCCATATATTTTGAAAAATATCCAATATTTTTTCTAGTTCTGTGATCTCTAGAATCTCGCGGGTCATCAGCGTAATCTGTATTTCTCTGGGCAAATGCTTACTTATGTGACGGACGAATGATCGAAACGGTAACGGTGGCTCTAAATATTTAGCCTCGTTATATAATCGCATTACATACATGGTTACGTTGCTCCCTTGGGTCCCAAAATTACCTGGTCCCATAATTTTACTCCGCAGTATTTCTTGTTCTTCCTCCGACCAATATTTTTCTCTAAATGCCGCCTCGAAGCTCTGATAATCTACCCACTCTACTTTATGTACCTCCGCCCATACCGCGGAATTCCCTCTAAAACACTTCATTATTTTCAACAATTGTACTTCCCAACTACTTCTACAAAACTGATTAAATTCTTTAACTCTATTTAAAAACTGCATAGGGTGTACCCCCCTGTTTTCACAATTAAACAACTCCAAATCAATATCGCTATTCATATCTTTAGTAATTACTATTTGTTCAGTAACATGGTTGAGTTTTTCATTTATAGCTACATTTAATTTATCTTTAACATTAACTATGCTCTGCTCAATTGATGTAAATTTATTATTATTTAAACACTCAATTTGTACGTTACGTTTATCTATAATATTCACTGTATTTTGTATAGCTTGTATCTCTGTTTTGCAATTGCTTTCAATTTCATTTATTTTAACATTAGTACTAGTTTCATATGTTTCTATCTTATCAACTACACAATTAAACTTGTACTCACTACTAACATTACATTCATCTATTTTACGTTCAAAATTTTCAGTTACTTCCTATATTTGTTTATCGATTTTTTCTACCACACTACTCTCTATTTCGTCAATTCTATTATTCATACTATTTAATGAATGCCTCAACTTCTCGTTGAATTCAAATTTCAATTCGTTAAAATTACTTTCGCATTTCATTTTTACCTCCTCAATGTCAAATTTAAGTACATCAAATTTACAATTAAATTCACTTTTAATTTCGTTCTTAATTTCATTCAATTTTACATTGCTATTGTCAAAACGATTATTTAATTCGTTAAATTTGTTATTCAGTACATCTAATTTGCTGTCGAAACTATTCTTTTGTTCATTGAATTTCTCATTAAAATCACTACTTTGTCTGTCCAATTTGTCATTCATTTTATTATATTTAACATTGGAATCACTTTGTTGTTCATCTAACTTTACATCGAATTTATTTAACATTACCCTCTGTTCATTAAAAAGCAATTGGATCATTTTCATCATATCTTGTTCCTCAGATTTTTTACTCGGGACTGGTGTTGAATGAATTCCTTCATCCATAATTTTTGACTCCGTCCCACTCAATTCAATATTCATGTGGCTTTCGTTTTCAATGTCAGTTAAGCTGACATTCTCGTTATTAACTGCCATTTTTATATTGTAAATTTACTAATTTTCTTAATTTACATATACTGCTCTTGGACTTACATCTACAACATCTTCTATCTGGTCTGACTTTAATTTCTTGTTTTACGTACCTTACATAATTGTTATGTACCGTTATTTAACCCTCCAACCATACTTGCATTTTATTTGTAGGTGTGGTTTTTATATTTAATTTTTTAATTTATAAAAACCGTCCCTTTCTGAAGCGCCAACTGTGAAGTTATTTCTATTACTACAAATACAAATACATAAATTTATTTATTTTTCACCTACCTTCTGTTTTCTCCACCAGGGTCTCGTCACACGAACGTTAGGATGCAAGCATGGTTTACAGGTTATGTGAATAACTTACACAACTCGCTTTTTTATGAAGAGAAATTAATTAAATTTTATTGTTTATTTAAAATGTTCTATGTCAAATTATTCGTTATTCATTTCTGTATGTTTAAAAACAATTTAGTACTTTTAATTAACTTTTGAATTGAATACAACTTCCTTGAAATAATTGAAACATTATATTGTATCATTAAACTTATTTTACGTCTTACCTTATGATATATATCAGACCGCCCAGTCTGCCCATTCTCACATTCACACTATTACATTTTTAAAATACCTTTATTTTTAAAACCCCATTTAGATTAAACTGGATATCTATCGAGACTCCGGCCGGCCACGTGGAGTCATCCCGACTTCGCGTTAACTCGTACACAATTTTCTTGCTGTTATTTACGAAAAACGTTTCATTAGTTCATTTTTTCGTGAACTTTCTCACTATGGGATGTTACCGAACTTCCACTCAGTTATTTGATATTAGAAGATTATTTTTTTAAAACCCGGGTTGCCGGGCAACCTGCGCAGGTTGAAGTCGGTGATGGACTGGGAAGCGTCTATCAGTCCCTCTCTACTCGATCTATTTGTTGAAGAAGACGGAAAGCAATGCCTTCTATTTGGTAGTCATAGCGGTGACACATTCGACACATGGTTTTTTCGTGTTGTAGTCGTGGATGATATTTGGTGTGCACTGGCCGACGTCACTATTGTGGGCTGGACTTAGTTTTATTTCCGTCAGCTAGGATCATGCGTAAGACGAAATTCATTGCCAAGCCATCTTGAGCGTCTTTTAGTCAGCGTGGGTCTGCGCACATGCTGGTAGTGCGTTTGGGCGTAGGTGCCACACAGCCGCAAAGTTCTTAGAATTGTGTCAACCGCACATTCCTTTCCAATTGTTTCACCACAGTTCCTTTGTTAGAA
The DNA here is from genome assembly GCA_034769895.1 of Magicicada septendecula. Lineage (NCBI taxonomy): Eukaryota > Metazoa > Arthropoda > Insecta > Hemiptera > Cicadidae > Magicicada > Magicicada septendecula. Next base: position 443,846,700 of record CM068368.1, read on the forward strand.
ACTACGCTTTAGATTCAACTGGGTACTGGCCACACAGATGGAAATTGAATTTAAAATATTTTATAAAATGAACCCAAATGGTTAAGAAAATAAAATCCCTTTATTTGACCCGTTACAGTGTAGTACTAAACGGCAACAAGCAGCGAATTGCCTTTTTAAATAAATTTGGATATTCTTCTTTTAAATCACACCAAAACTCGTTTAATGAAAGTTGATTAAATCTAATTTTTATTTGGGCATCTGATGTCAGGTCGATAAGATTTTCGTATTCTGAAGTGGGTAGTTCGTCTGGTTTTTCTTTAATATCAAAAGGATTGAAAACCCAATACAGTGAAACCTCCCTTGTCCGGACACTTACCGTGAAATAAATTTTGTACGCATAAGGGGAGTGTCCGGCTATGGGGAGTGACAAAGTTTTCAAAATTGTTTAACATAATTAAGGAAATGTTAAATGAAGTATGAAAATGCACTTTTACTTTTACTGTACTAATAATTAATTTATTTCTCAATTTAACATTTTTATTTAACAGATCCTTAAAGCAAAATATGAAAAAATAACAGTACGTGGTTTATAATGTACTGTGCTACTGTATAATAAAAAAATACTAAAATACAGTATTATTAGTTTATAAAAAAATCATACAACTGCAGTCTTTTACAAAAAATTATTGCCGTTTGAAAAAGTCTGTCAAACTAGTTTGTTTAGAGAATTTTAATTTTACAATTTGTTCTTCAGTGTGCATAATTAAATTGCAGGTCATATTTAAACCGTTAGAATCATTCTTAAATTTGTAAAACATTTTAAGATCGTTTAGTCCTTGTAGCGTGTTTTGGTAGGTGTTAAAAGGATTATGTCTATCTTCGTTAGTTTCAATTTCTTCCTCTTGTTCGCTATCATCATCAACATTTGTTGCAGTATTGATCAGGTTGGAAATCTAAGGGCATATGAAAGAAAAAAGTAAACCTACTGTAAGGATAATCATTACACCATAAACAAGCAAAATTTACAGTACGGTACTGCCTACATTGAACACGAATACAGTAACATGATAACATAACGGCATCTCACCTGAGTGCTTGTGTCCTCGATAGCTAAGCTGGAGTTGATTTCAGGATATTCTTGCAAATTGCATGAATTAAATTGGCTTTCAAATTGTGTGAAGTCTTCGTGAACCTGTACTGCTTCCGTTGGTTCACAGTGGATAGGATCTTTGCAAAAAGACGCTTTTCTGAAGCAGTTAACAACGGTACTTTCTGTGACGGCCTTCCATGCTTTATCAATCCATCCTACGGCCTGAAGAACATCTATTTTTTTCACCAAATCTTGCTGTATTGTTGTTTCACTTATGTTGGATATCAAATGCATTAAAACTAGCTTACGGTATTTGTGCTTAAAATTTTTTATGATCCCTTGATCTAGTGGTTGTGATGTTGCGGTAACATTAGGTGGGAAAAAGACGAGTTCAATGTTTTGCAGCGTTAATCGTTGGTGACAAGCAGCATTATCGATGAAGAGCACTATTTTGTGATTTTTACGTTGCATTAATCTATCAAGTTTTTCTACCCACGCATTTATGATGTCGCGTGTCATCCACGATTTACTATTGCTCGCCCACTCTACAGGAAACTTATCAATATCAAGTCCTTTAAAACACCAAGGTCTAGCTGCCTTACCAATAACTAAAGGCATCAATTTTTCTCCGGTCATACTGGCACACAATAAAATCGTTAAGTGTTCTTTAGCGACTTTTCCCCCACTACACGTTTCATTTTTTAGACATAATGTTTTATCCGGTAAGGCTCGAAAAAGCAGACCTGTTTCATCTGCATTAAAAACATTTTCTGGCAAATAGGCTGACAGTAGATTTGGCAAATGTTGTATCCACTCGTTTACAACATTAACATTGCCTTAAAAGAAATAGAATGCCTGTTTCGAAATTTTTCTAACCAGCCATTAGAAGCTTTGAAATCAATTTCCCCTAATTCCTTAGAGACTTCAAGAGCCTTTTCTTGAAGCATTGGTCCAGAAACGGGGATTTTTTGGGCCCTTACCCGCTGAAACCATTCAAAAACTACTTTATCAATTGTTGTACCCAGACCAGGTCCAACAAATTTTTGCCGAACATTATAATTTCCGTTCTGAAAATTATTTAAAATATTATCTTTGTTTTTAATAATTTCAGCCGCACAAGTTTTACCAATTTTAAAATGTTTCGCAATTTTATGAACACCACAATTTTCTCGCGTCACGTACTCGATAATTTTTATTTTTTCACTCCGGCTTAAAACTTTTCGAGGGGCCATTTATAAAAAAAATTGGTGATAAAAAATTGTGAAAAAGTTACATAATTACGTAATTTCAAATCTTCACTTTAAACTGTAAACACTGAAGTACTGTACTGTACTGACAAATATAAAATCACTAGTTAAAATAACTGCACTGTTATTTAAAAGTAAGCTCGTAATGCGTACTATCGCAATACGCACACAGAAGCACTTGTTCGAGTGAGTGACCAAAGACAACGACCGACCAAAGTCAACTAAACTACGAAAATAGAATACAGTATCTGCTATTTACGGTTATGCACATTCAATCAAAACAGGCCTAGTTCTGGAAATACCCCCCCCCCCCTATGCTGTTTAGCAACTTTCATAACAAAGAATGGTTCATTCCTGGAATTTGCAAAATTAAGCGTACAACAGTTGCTGTGTACAGTATTATTTACAGCCTACTGCAGTCTAAACATAAGTCACGTTCGTTGCAAACAATAAACACAAGTTATTTTCGATCAATACCCATCCATTATTCCAAGAAAATAAATAAAATTATGCTGTATAGGCGTATTTCTTACATTATTGAATTGTAACTTAAAGTATTAAAATAAAATCCAGTCCAACGTGTTAGCATTTTGTCCGCAAAAGGGAGGTTAATGACACATAATACCATAACTCTTAGTGTCCCTGTCCGGCCAAGAGAGTGTCCGTCTATAGGAGGGGGGAAATACATAGTAAAATATAGAAAATTCCTTGGTTCCTTAAAAAGTGTCCGTATAAGAGAGTTGTCCGCTTATCGGAGGTGTCCGGAAGTAGAGGTTTCACTGTAGTTGGTATCATCATTTAGTTGAGGAAAGTATTCATTTAATGCCGCCGTTATTGATTACAGATGAGAAATAATTTCTTTTCGAATTTCTTCATCAATTTTAGAGTTCGATTCTTGTGAAAAGTCATTTAAAGTTGGAAAAGGATCCATATTATTTTCTTCAACAGCCACGGTCCAGTATTGTAACTTTCGTAATAGCGATCGTAATTTATCTCTGGTGTTGAAAATGTTTACATTTTTTCCTTGAAGGGAGAGAGAAACATCATTCAATTTTGTGAATATATCTGCTAAATAAGCAAGTTGAATCAACCACGAAACCTTTCTAAATCGATCTGCTAATGTAAATTTGTCATTTTGTAAGAATATGGCGAGCTCTTCTCGTAATTCAAACAATCTGACAAGAACTTTGCCACCTGAAAGCCATCTAATTTCCGTATGTAGCAGCAAAGATGTATGTTGGCTACCCATATCTTCACATATAATTTTAAATAATCTTGATTTTAACGGCCGTGTTTTCACAAAGTTAATAATTTTTATTGCTTCATCTAAAATACATTTTAAGGATGAAGGGATTTTTTGAGCGACCAGAGCATGTCTGTGAAGAACGCAGTGACTACTCGTACAAGTTTTAGAAACATTTTTAATTCGTGTTACTGCCCCTTTCACAGGTCCAATCATTGACTTCGCACCATCGCTACATACATCGACACATTTCTCCCAACGTATTCCATGACTCTCCATAAAATCGTCGATACATTTAAATATCATTTCTCCTGTTGTATTGGTTTCTAAACTTTTACAGAGTAACATGTCTTCTTCAATAGAACCATTGTAGTAATAACGAACGAAAACTAATAAAACTGAAAGGTTTGCAACGTCCATTGTCTCATCTAATTGTAAAGAATACTCATCACATAACTGAAGTCTTAAAATACGTTCCTGTTCAATATCCTCAGCCATATCATGAATTCTGCGAGAAACTGTATTATTTGAGAAAGAAATTTTATCAATTTGTTGACAGGTCTTCTCATCGAACATACACTGAACAACATCTTTGATGCATGGCTTTATTAAAGTTTCAGAAATTGTATGCGCTTTACCTGCTAGCGCTATGCGGTAACTTACTTTGTAGGAAGCCATTGTTACCCTTTCATTATCTGACAACATTTTCGACATAAAATGTTTAGTTTTCTCAAGAGACTAAAGCTTTCTTTCAAAAAATTTGATATCTTTATTTTTATATTCTGAATGGTTCGTTTCAAAATGTCTGCGCAATTTAGCTGGTGCTAATGAACTGTTTGATAAAATGTTATTGCATAATATGCATAACGCATCGGGGGCCTCAGAATTTCCTGTGGCCGTGAATCTGAGTAATAAATAACTCGAGTCGTATTTACGTTTTTTGTGACTCGGTGATGTGTTAGTATTGACAAACAAACCTTGCCTTTTCCTCGATTCGTCTGCTGTACAAGTAGCGCTAGTGCCTGGATCTGTGCCTTCGTCAGTATCCGCCTTTTCGGTCTCCTTGTCACTAGAAACATTTGAAGTACTTGCTACATTTTTCTTCGAAACTCCTCTCAGCCAAAGCTCCATGATATTTTAATTTGGGTATACACAATACTAAAAGCACTATAAATTTATAAGATTCCCACTATATTTTTATTTGAAAAATACTTAAAATATCACAAAACACTAATAACCTTTGACTGATATGCCCGCTCGTACGCTGTACCGTTGCGCTCCAACACACTACAGATAATGGGACATTAACAAACAACATGCGGTAAAGTGGCTTATGTAGCGATGACTAAGCGTTGTACATTACCATGCCATATAAATATTCGCACATGCCAGGCAAATATTTGCAAGTCATCGCTATATAAGCCACACACGGTTGCTATCTGTGTTGAGTAATTTTCCTAGAAATAAAAGTAACAACAGCAAACAGTTGATAAAGAACCAGCTGTATTATATGTGCTTTTGTGATGCACTTGGAAAATAGAAGAGATTTCTGTTGAATGAAATTTATTGTTCTGCCGAACGATTTTATTGTGGAACCCCAAATTTGATTGGCGGAACCCTAGGGTTCCGCGGAACACAAGTTGGGAACCCCTGCTCTACATCGTGGCGAAGATGAAACCAATAGAATCGCTTCCGTATTTTGTCAAGGGTTTTTTGTTAACGCCAAGATGGCCTCCAGACGTTCCATCATGCATCTCCTTCAAAACAGACTGCACTTTATTTCAGGGAACTATCAACTGCATGACCACATCTCGTCCATCTGCACTTTCCCAAGCCCTTTTCAGCAATCCGTTTTCTAAGGTAAGAGATTCCCATTGTGCCCTTCAGCACTTCGGAACCATGGCAGACATCTTGCCAATCCGGGTGGCAACCTTCCTCTTTTGCTGTCAAGATTGGTCCAATGTCTTCATCAGCCATCTGTTCTTGTTGACAGTCTTGTGTTGTCCACTCGTCTGCCAAGAAATCTACATTGATGGCTTGAACATGTTCGCTGGCGTTTTGTTCTTCCTTTCTGTGGCAATGTCGGCAGTCTTCCAGGCACGGTCTTCGTGATAAGCCATCTACATTACCATCCAGGCGCCCCCGTCGATGTTGTACCTTGAAGTTGTACTCTTGCAGACGTTTGAGCCACCTTGCCAACTGTCCTTCAGGATTTTTAAATCTCAAGAGCCATGCAAGCGCGGCGTGGTCGGTACGTAGTGAAAACTCTCCTATAGAGGTATTTATGAAAGTGCTCCAAAGCTCTGACAATTGCCAACAACTCTTTCCTTGTAACACAATAATTTCTCTCTGGTTTAGAAAGCGTCTTGCTGTAATACACTGTTACTCGTTCTTCACCGTTCTGCACTTGAGACAAAACTGCTCCCTAGACCACCAGTATTGCTTGCGTCTGTGTCTACGATGTACTTCCCTTCAGAAGCTGGGAAAGCGAGAATTGGCTACGAACATAATACAATTTTCAAAGTCGTAAATGCTTGGTCACACTCTCTCGACCACTGGAAGTTTCGTTTATTTTCCGTTAGCTCATGTAGTGATTTAGCAATATTAGCGATGCATTTCACAAAACGTCAGTAATATGAGCATAACCCCAGGAAACTCCAAACTTCGTGTTTACTCTTCGGAACTGGCCCTTTTACGGTGTCTACTTTATTAGGATCCATGCTAACACCCATTGCCGAAACCAGATGGCCCACATACTGTACTTCCTTCTGGAATAGAGAACACTTCTTTGGGCTCAGCTTCAGTTGGTCATCGTGAATTCTAGTTAGAACCTCCTTAAGGTTTTCCAAATGGTCTTTGAAAGTCTTCCCAATAACTATGACATCGTCTAAGTAAACAAGGCACGTTTTCCATGTCAGGCCCCGGAGTACCGGATCCATCAATCTTTCGAATGTTGCTGGTGCATTACAGAGTTCAAATGGCATGACGTTAAATTGGAATAAGCCACTTGGGATCGAGCAAGCGGTCTTTTCCTTGTCTTCTTGATAAAGACCCACTTGGCAATATCCACTCGTCAAGTCCTGTGTGGAAAACCACTGTGCTCTGGACGTGTTGAGTGTATCGTCAACGCGAGGTAACGGATAGCCACGTGTCATTCAACGTTGTCACATCATTCAACCTCCGATAGTCTACGCAGAAACGTAATCCACCATCCTTCTTCACTACCAGCACTACTGGAGAAGACCAAGCACTTGACGAAGGTTCGAATATTCCCTCTGTAAACATGTCCTGTACTAACCGAGACATTTCCTCTTGCTTAGATAATGGAGGCCTTTGAGGAGGTTGGCGTATCTGTGTTGTGTCCCCAGTATTGATGCGATGTTGTACAAGAGAGGTTCTTCCCAGTGACTGTCCCCGAACTGCAAAAGAATCTTTCAATTCATGTAAAAACCGTCTGAGTTCTTTTACTACACCACTTGAGAGGTCGTTAGAATATCTATTCAATAATTCCTGCAGTTCCTCTTGTAATTTGGAATTGTCCGAAGCACTGGATCTTCGTTGCGTCATTCCGGCTACCCAGGCCACAGGAGTCAATTTGCCTAGGAGCGTATTGCTTTGTAAAGTGACAGCTTGTTGATCCAAAATATTCGCCACTCTAATAGGTACATTTCCGATTTAGTCAGGTTTTACTAAACTTCTGGCAATTAGTATGCCCGATGTGCTGACTACCTGGGGTTCAAATATAGAGCACTGGTTGCCCCTAGTATCTACCTCGGTTCTAACCATGATGATCTTTTCGGAGTTTGGTGGAACAGTTATGGCCACTTGGTTTATAACATTGTAAGTTGACGGAATTCGTCCGTTTTGAATCTCGCATTAGATTCGCCGATTTATATTATTATGATTATTAATTATTATTTATTTGTTATTTATTTTATTTATGATTTGTGTTTAAGTTCGTTTTGAGTTGTATGGGTTCGGTTTTACTTATTATGAAGTCGTTGGTTTAAAGTGTTCAAGATTAGTTGTAATTGTTTAACTGTTCGTCGTTCGTCGAATGTTGAGTATTGGACAGAGGTTGGTTCTTCTTCACTAGTATATATAATTCGGTTGCATTGGTTCTCACTGGAATCAAAGATACTGTAGTATAACGGTACTTACTTTGAGTGACGTCCTGGTTATCAGGTAGAGTGTATCGGCTCATCTAAAAACAAAATTAATTCAAATTCATTCGTGGCGCCATCGTGTTGCCAACCATTACATGTCATCTACCGAGCCTGCAAATGCCTATCTACGTGAAATAATTGGGCCAACTCTAATTATTTAGTTTAAACATAATTTATTTCTCGTTAAACTCTGTCTATTAATTTCGTTGAACCATTAACATAAGAAAGTCAGACTTCACAATTACTTTTTCATTTCGTAAAACTCTTCTTAAAATCTCAGGGTGGTTAAGCTGTATACGTGGATACAATATTCCACGATGTTTTTGTTTACAATAAATTTAATCAACATGGGTTCTTTTAGCTTACAAGATACTTAACGTTAACACAACAATTATAATTATTTAATAGGAGAGTGGTCACCTTGGATAACTAAAATCTCAATTCATTAATAGACGTTTAATGAAGAAATTTGTGTTAGTGGTTGAAATCACAATCAGAATGATCACTGTTGCACACCACTATATAAAAATTATTCCGATTAGCGCTTTCAAGCTTCACAGCTCATCGTCAGATCGGGAATAGACAGGAAATATGTGAAACCCAACCCTTCACCCCTCTCCCCCACCCTGCTCACCCACAACAAACTAAAAATTAATGACCCTTCCCCACCCCCTAAACTCTGTCTCACCATCTGTACAGTTACATATTTTTCTAGTAAATTCCTTGTGTTTCAGTGTGTGTGTGTGTGTGTGTGTGTGTGTGTGTGTGTGTGTGTGTGTGTGTGTGTGTGTGTGTGTGTGTGTGTGTGTGTGCGTGCGTGCGTGCATCCTTTTAAACTTACCCTCTTCCTCTCCACACACGTGGGTCAGTCACACACCCGTATTTTAAAACATCCAATTAGTACTAAACAATATAATTCTTAATCTTATCTATCTTATCTATCTATAACACAGTTGAAAGGAAGCTTAGAGAGGAGTTAGAAATATTGAAAGAAAGAGAAAAAGGGTTAGACAATTTAATTAATATTAAAATTAAATTTGATAATGAAGAAATATTTTATAACATGATTAAGAAGTAAATAATAGAGGGCAGATAGATAAGATTAAGAATTATATTGCTTAGTACTAATTGGATGTTTTAAAATAAGGGTGTGTGACTGACCCATGTGTGTGGAGAGGAAGAGGGTAAGTTTAAAAGGACACACACACACACACACACACACACACACACACACACACACACACACACACACACACACACACACACACACACACACACACACACACTGAAACACAAGGAATTTACTAGAAAAATATGTAACTGTACAGATGGTGAGACAGAGTTTAGGGGGTGGGGAAGGGTCATTAATTTTTAGTTTGTTGTGGGTGAGCAGGGTGAGGGAGAGGGGTGAAGGGTTGGGTTTCACATATTTCCTGTCTATTCCCGATCTGACGATGAGCTGTGAAGCTTGAAAGCGCTAATCGAAATAATTTTTATATAGTGGTGTGCAACAGTGATCATTCTGATTGTAATTCATTAATAAACCTTCAACAGACGGCTTGCGTCAACTTCTAGGTTACACCTGGTGTGTCTGGTATAATGCCAGTTAAGTTAACTAAAATTCTAAATGATCAACAACAAATAAAATTCAATTTTTACTAAAGTGATAAACGCCTTCAGCATATTCAACTATTGTTATACGACCAGATGGGATATCCTTACACAGGTATATTTCTTAATTCTAACAACATATTAGTAGGTTATGAAATGGTTGTACACTGACTTAACCTACTAGATTCAGTAAAGCATACTGTCCTTTTATAATTGGTTAACAATCGTTTTATATTTAGTGTGAATAATATTCGTTAACTCTTATCCCTAATCTAACTGTTAATAGACTTTACGAGGTTTGATGCCTCTTCAAAGTTCGTTATATATCCTTAATTCTATACATTGACAGGTTATTGTTCACTTCATAAGTTTATAATAATAATATTGATTCACCATACTCCCTTTTTATTTATATGACCGCGATTGCTGGGATTGTACACTAGCAATCGTCTTCGCACTTTCACTAAACTTGTTTAATTCGTTTATATAACTTTATTAATGCCTTTAGACATTTCGGGTTATATTAACCCAACTACAACGTTCACTACACGCACAGGTTAGGTTAATTTACTGTTCTGGCGTCGAGAACTCTCGTCTTGTTTTCTGAGTCGATCGTACAAGAAGAATGACGCTTAGCTCGGCGTCTCTTTTTTTTTGGCCAAGCCTCGCTATAATTAATTTGATTGGTGGAACGTTCGGAATTTTCGGACTGGCTTTTTCCGGTGGCGTCGGTTTTTGATGTCGAGAGTATGAAAAATATTTTCTTCCAATTTACACAAATATTTTAAATGCGTTAACTTTCTTATGTTACTTGGGAGTTCTAATGTAATCATCTCAGTCGTTTGCAATTGTTCTTTAGATCAATTAGATACCCCTCAAGCCATAATTCTGTTCATGTTTGATAATTTCTTATTTTCACAACTTATGCCTATTACAATATTTTTGTTTCAAACTATCTTACGTTTATATTATTTACAATTTAACTTCACTACTAATTATTTTTACTACTATTCAGTCTCTTTCTGCTCTTTAGTCAGATTATAATCAGTTATGTGTGAAAACAACTCTAAAATTGGGTATAAAGCTTGCTGTAGAGATAGCATTATGTTTTATATTTAGTTGATATAATTCATTGGTGGTACTTTATGAGTTAGTTACATTTCACACTTATTCTTAAGTCTTCCCTTCAACTACTGGTCATCATTGTCTGACTTAATTGATGTCCTTTTTTGTGTATTTTTGTTACTGACATACTTAGTGTTTGGCACCCCTAGGCCTTATTTATTATTCTGCTATTAATCTTAGAATACATTGTTTATATCGATTACATTTTAATCACTACTTGGTGCCTTGTCTATCTTATGATTTTACTACTGTTGGTTTAGTCTGATACTCTGTTCAACATAATATTTAGTATCAGTTTCTAGGCTCCTTTTAGGCCTATTACCCGCCAAGTTAATTTTAACAGTGGTTTGTTCATTGCTATTGGATTACTTCTGAATATTGTTACTTATTTATCTAAATTAACTGTTACAACTTCTGGTTATTACATTTAGTGGTTTTGATACAATTATTCCCTTGAATTATACTCTTTGGATTTACCTATAGTTCAGTCACTATATGGTGTTACATCTTTTCTCTTAACTCTTAATTATTTTTAATTTTAGTGATCATTATCCTTTACAAAATAGTGATAGTAATTATTCTCAGGTGTTACAATCATTTGATTGGTAATAGTATATCACCTTTTTCTGTTAATTCAGTAAAACTTCTTGCATCTGGTCTCAAGATACAAGTATGTCTATTTCACATTATCCTGATATATTTTTAGGCTCATTACAATTGTTTTACATTATATAAGTGACTGTGAACCTTGCTGGTTCTATTGACACCAATGTCTTATCCCTTTTATACCTTATTGTTAAAGTTTTTGAAAGATTTGTTAGGTAACTTCAGAATGTCTAATTTATTGTTTGAATTTACACTAATTACAATACAATTCTAATTCTTCTATACATTATTTTTGTGTTGGTATTACCCGTTTAACATTTAGGTTGATTACCCTCCTACAGGAATTGGATTATTTGTCATTTAGTTACTTAATTCTTTTATTTGAGGTGGATAATTCACATTGAGTGAGGTTATGGGCCCTATCTTGGTTTGACAACAATGTGTTTATTTTATTATGATTTCAATGTCTTTCATTTCACACTATTATAGTACTAATAAGGTTATTTATTACTTTAGGTTTATTATACACTTTTCTGTCTTTATTACCCTTTTTAAAACGGTATTCATTGATATCGTTCTGTAACTTGTATCCCTACATTTGCTCTAGTTACGAGACTTAACTGGTCTACATCATGGTCTACATGATTCATTTTAGTTATTCTTCCAGATACACAGTTAATTTATACTTTGACTAATTTTACTTCACTCTCCTGACTCTTATTCATTATATCATTCATTTACTTTATAAGTTTTCTTTGTCAGCATAGTTATTTAAATTAGTTTATCAGGCTTCCTTATTATTCTGTTCTTTACTCTGGGCTTTCTTGTTATGATCCATTCATCTTGTCTTAATTCTTCTCTAGTTTAGTGTAGGACATATCTTATTTCTTCCTGTTTTTGTATCTATTTGGGTTTTGTAGTATTCTTCTTTACTCCACTTATAGTTTCTTTTCTCTGTCTTTGGTTTTCTCATCCTTACCTAATCTATTGGGTCAGTTGTCAGTTACTTTACGTCTCGTCTATGTCATTGTCATTATTTCTTTGATTATCTTTATCAGTTTGTTAAAGATGTATTCTTTATTCCTTTAAAAATCAATTCCTACTTATCTTTGTTATTAACATTAAAGTTTGGATGTAGCATTTCTTATGATTTGTTATTGTTGGTTATTGTTTGTTTTGGACCCTGGTGGTCATGATATTATGTAACATTACATATTGCCTCCTTCCTAAAAATGATTATTTCTGACAATATCTTCATGGTATGGAGGAAATTATCATTACTTATGGTTCTTATTCCTCATAGTACTTCTTCAAAGATCTATCCCCTTCTATACCTGTTCTTACTTACTGAGCTTCTCTCTGCTATATTCTTCTATTTTATCCTCCATAAGTCTTGAATCTGGTATAATATCTTCTTTCTTGGTGTGTTATCCCTTAAATATTTAATATCCCTATCATGTGCATTGGTTCAGGTCGGGCAGGCACTTTTGGCTCCGTTACTCTGCTGTCCATCCTACACCTTCTGAGCCCAGGGGGACGTACCGTCTGCTCAGGCAAATGATTGCTGGAATACTTCTACAGACAATTCATTATATAAAAACCTTAAAAGTAGTCAATTTACGACTAATAAAACACTCTTGGGATTATCCACGCTGTTGCTGCTTAGATATTTATGTTTTCTTCTTGTCGATTCATTCTTATCTTCTGTAGCTCTTTATTCGATAATGTTGATGACATGTATCCTTTATAAACTCCTTTGATTTTCCTTCTTGTGGCAGATGTTCTTCATGTCATTTTTTCTTTTTCTTCTTGACCAATTTCCTTTCTAATAAACATCGAATGGTAGTTTGTTGGCAATTATTATTATTATGGTTCTTCTTATTATGTTTGTAATTATTAAAGTAGTCATTATTTTCAACGTCTTGTCCTAGTCATTTACCCAATAGTGGTTTGTCTAATTTTTTTTATTTTAGTATATTATTGTTTCCTTTTCTTATCTGGTTTGCGTTGGTCCATTTCCAAAATTTCCGTCCCTTTTTCTCGATGTGTTTGTGTTCAGGTTATCCGTGGTCAATCATCTCATTTGCATTTGTTGTTTGGATTATTATTGTGTCCATAGTGATTTCTGTTCTCGATGTGCAGCTCTCTATGACGCTGTACTGCACGTTTTCTTCTATAACGTTTTCAATAGTATCACAGTTTAGTTCAGTCACTTTATCATTTTTCGATTGAACAGATGTTTCAATGGCCTCTCAATTATCGATGACATCACGGATCTTGTATGATTCATTCCGTATTCTGTTATATTTAATTTAAATATTAATTTGTTTAAGTTTTTTCTGTAATTTTTTAACTCAGTTATTTCTCTGTAATTAGTGGTTGGGAGATTAAGTACATTAACCAGCCCACTCCTAATCATATCTAATTCTTCCTGTGTATTTCTCTGTTTCTTAGGACGTATTATTCCTATTATCTTCATCTTCTTCCTTTCCAGGTGGTTAATATTCTCTTTACTTCTATCTTCCAATTTCTGGGTTACTTGTTCTATCGACTGTTTCCTGTCATTTATTATTTCTTTCCTCTCCTCGAAACCCTTATTTATTGTTTCCTTCATCTCCTCCCTATTTTTTCTGAACAATTCCTTCATTTCTTCTCGATTCCTGTCAAGTTTTTTGTCCATTTGTTTGAGGACTTCCATAATGTCCTTCATGGTCACGTTCTCCTTTTGTTTTGACATTTTCGTTGTGTACTTGCAGCTGCTACTAGAAGTTAGGTTGTTTCAAAAAATTTTTTGTTCGTTTATTTTGAATTCAATTCCACCTAATTCTAGCCTCTAACATTGGTCTCCATTTTGTAAGTTGACGGAATTCGTCCCTTAGATTTGCCGATTTATATTATTACGATTATTAATTATTATTTATTTGTTATTTATTTTATGTATGATTTGTGTTTAAGTTCGTTTTGAGTTGTATGGGTTCAGTTTTACTTATTCTGAAGTCGTTGGTTTAAAGTGTTCAAGATTAGTTGTAATTGTTTAAACCGTTCGTCGTTCGTCGAATGTTGAGTATTGGACAGAGGTTGGTTCTTCTTCACAAGTATATATAATTCGGTTGCATTGGTTCTCACTGGAATCAAAGATACTTTAGTATAACGGTACTTACTTTGATTGACGTCCTGGTTATCAGGTAGAGTGTATCGGCTCATCTAAAAACAAAATTAATTCAAATACATTCGTGGAGCCGTCGTGTTGCCAACCGTTGCATGTCATCTACCGAGCCTGCAAATGCCTATCTACGTGAAGTAATTGGGCCAACTCTAATTATTTAATTTAAACATAATTTATTTCTCGTTAAAGTCTGTGTATTAATTTCCTTGAACCATTAACATAAGAAAGTCAGACTTCACAATTACTTTTTCATTTCGTAAAACTCTTCTTAAAATCTCAGGGTGGTTAAGCTGTATACGTGGATACAACATTCCATGATGTTTTTGTTTACAATAAATTTAATCAACATGGGTTCTTTTAGCTTACAAGATACTAAACGTTAACACAACAATTATAATTATTTAATAGGAGAGTGGTCACCTCGGATAACTAAAATCTCAATTCATTAATAAACCTTCAACAGACGGCTTTCGTCAACTTCTAGGTTAGACCTGGCGTGTCTGGTATAATGCCAGTTAAGTTAACTAAAATTCTAAATGATCAACAACAAAGAAAATTCAATTTTTACTAAAGTGATAAACGCCTTCAGCATATTCAACTATTGTTATACGACCAGATGGGATATCCTTACACAGGTATATTTCTTAATTCTAACAACATATTAGTAGGTTATGAAATGGTTGTACACTGACTTAACCTACTAGATTCAGTAAAGCATACTGTCCTTTTATAATTGGTTAACAATCGTTTTATATTTAGTGTGAATAATATTCGTTAACTCTTATCCCTAATCTAACTGTTAATAGACTTTACGAGGTTTGATGCCTCTTCAAAGTTCGTTATATATCCTTAATTCTATACATTGACAGGTTATTGTTCACTTCATAAGTTTATAATAATAATATTGATTCACCATACTCCCTTTTTATTTATATGACCGCGATTGCTGGGATTGTACGCTAGCAATCGTCTTCGCACTTTCACTAAACTTGTTTAATTCGTTTATATAACTTTATTAATGCCTTTAGACATTTCGGGTTATATTAACCCAACTACAACGTTCACTACACGCACAGGTTAGGTTAATTTACTGTTCTGGTTTACAGTCGTTTGCAATTGTTCTTTAGATCAATTAGATACCCCTCAAGCCATAATTCTGTTCATGTTTGATAATTTCTTATTTTCACAACTTATGCCTATTACAATATTTTTGTTTCAAACTATCTTACGTTTATATTATTTACAATTTAACTTCACTACTAATTATTTTTACTACTATTCAGTCTCTTTCTGCTCTTTAGTCAGATTATAATCAGTTATGTGTGAAAACAACTCTAAAATTGGGTATAAAACTTGCTGTAGAGATAGCATTGTTTTATATTTAGTTGATATAATTCATTGGTGGTATTTTATGAGTCAGTTACATTTCACACTTATTCTTAAGTCTTCCCTTCAACTACTGGTCATCATTGTCTGACTTAATTGATGTCCTTTTTTGTGTATTTTTGTTATTGACATACTTAGTGTTTGGCACACCTAGGCCTTATTTTTTATTCTGCTATTAATCTTAGAATACATTGTTTATATCGATTACATTTTAATCACTACTTTGTGTCTTGTCTATCTTACGATTTTACTACTGTTGGTTTAGTCTGATACTCTGTTCAGGGTCATTCCATGTCAAATCACCCAATAAAAAATTAATTTGACACCCACCTCCTCAGATTTTGATGAAACTTGGCACCATTTATTCTGTTACTATCCTGATAACACCTGCAAAATTGTTTTTGCTCTATCATTTATAGTTTTTTTAAATTAATTTTTTAGTTTTTTAAATTTGGCGCTATCCGAAGCCTCGGAAATCGCGCCATTAACGTGCACTCACAAATTTAAAAATATTTTTCTTGAAAACTATTCAAGATATCATCATGAAATTTTGCAGGAAGTTTGTGTGTTATACCTAAAAGCAGCGAAAAATGCTCTTATTAACCTATTTCAATCCTTCAAAAAACTAAAAATATTTAAATATAATTTTTTAGAAACGGGTGTTTTATTTTACAAAAACCACAATATCTAGAGTCTCAGACATGATAGAATGCTCAAATTTGTTTTAAAATACTCTTAAATATATAGGCTATTAGATAATTAAAAAATAGAGTTGACTTTTTAACATGTTTAATTACAATACAAAATAAACAACTATATAGGCCTATCTAAAAAAAACTATACTACTTTGAAATAGGTAGTCCGTGGGAAAGTTAAAATTCAGTTTGCTTTTTATTTTTTATAACTTTTACAAACTTATAAACATTAGGCCTATACCTACTGCATAAAAACAACTCAAAGATATACTAGTAAGTTTGAAATGTAATAATGAGGGTAACTAAAAGTAATATTTAAAAGCTCAGTACTCAGATTATAATCTCACTACTCTGATTTGGTGAATTATCAGCAGCTCAGCTGTGCTGCTGATAATTTACATTACTCACCAAGCCTGTCTCAACAGGCTCTTTTCCTGTGGTGACGTGCTCCTCTCTACAGTTGAATTAGTGCAGTTGTTCCTATCTTTCATTAAGTGAGGACATACCTACAGTGACTAATTGTTTCCTAGTTAAAGATTGTTTAAATTAATGTTTTTAAGTTAAGTGTTATTGAGGCAGTAATAATATTAACTTTTTAAAATTTACTTTGGGTTTTGAAGATAATTTAAATTCGTGTGAATATAAACTTATTTTGTTTACTTTGTGTTTTGAAGAAAAGGTAAATTTGAGTGTACAAGTAGGGCATGGATGTTTTTTTAACAATAATTCAGTTGAATCTGTAAGTGCTGGCAGTTTGTTTACAGTTTAAAACCCTCTAATAAGTACTCCCTTTTTTTGCTAATTACTAAAAATAATATATCACTATTATTTTTTTATAAATGTTTTGCTTCAATAACTAAAATATTTTGGAAGTATTATATGAAGAATAATACTTAAAAAATTTTTCATAACATGCTGTGAAGTATGCAAAACAGCATGGCAGGTATTCAAGCCTGTAGCATTGGACTATTTAAAAAATCCGACTGTTTCCAAACAATGTACATACCTTCAAAAAAGTTACAATGTGTTTCTGAATTAAGTGACGAAGAAAAAGATTTGATTCGCCTTAGATCTGGAATTAATTTGTGTGAATTTAAAAATATCTGTTCTCATCACAGCTACTACTTTTTAAACATATTTGAAAAGTATTAAACAATCTGTGTAGACCCGTTAAAAAAACACAAGAAGTCTATTAAAAAATCGTTTAGAAGTGTAAGTTTAAGTTTTTAAAAACAATTGATAGCAAAAAATATTTATATAAAACCTGGGCAAAAGCTTTGTTCAACATGCCGTAACTTTTGTGAAGAAAAAATAAAAATAAAAGTCAGTGAGAATGAAACAGATGATGAACTCATGACTGAATTAGATTCATTAAAATCAAGAATTGTATCCCTCTCACAAACAAACACTGCTCTAGATGATTTAGGTTTAACACCAATAAAGCTTCACAGCTTGTCATCACGTAGTAAGGGGTCGTATTATAAAAGAATAGTTGATAATGTAACTAAGGCTGTGAAAAGAAAAATTTCAAAAGCACTAGATTATGATGTTCCAAGTTCTGATGACGAGGAAGAAGATACAAGTATGGTTAAAAAGGCACAGGATTTTGATGTGATGATTTGTCTTTTGAAAGAAAAGATTTTATCTGTTGGGAGGTCACAAAAAATCCAGATTTTGACTTTGGCTCCAGAATCTTGGAGCAAAGAAAAAGTGATGAAGGAATTCAATGTGAGTGAATACATTGTGCGACAAGCAAGAAAGCTGAAACGTGAAAAGGGTAATTTGGCAATTCCTGATCCCAAAAAAAGGTAAAACACTTTCTGAAAATACAATTAAACTTGTAACAGACTTTTATCAAAATGATGAAAGTTCAAGAGTGTTACCTGGGGCTAAAGACAAAGTAAGTGTTAAAAAAAATGTTTACATGCAAAAAAGACTAATCCTTTGTAACTTGAGAGAACTCTATTCTTGTTTTAAATGGTAATATCCAGATGTGAAAGTAGGGTTTTCAAAATTTTGTTGTTTGAGACCTAAATGGTGTATCCTTGCTGGTTCTGCAGGCACACACACTGTATGTGTTTGCTGCATCCACCAAAATGTAAAACTGTTACTGGATGCTGCCAAAATTGAAGAATCATAAAGACCTTATTAAGATGCTTGTGTGCAACATAGAAAATTCCAACTGCATGCTGCGCCATTGTGATAACTGTCCTGCAAACACTGCATTAATCGATTATTTGACTGAAAAATTAAGTGAAGATTATGATTAAGAAGAAGAAATTGTAATAAGTCAATGGGTGAATACCGACAGAGCAGAGATGGTAAAACAATCTATTAGCGTAGAGGACTATATTTCTTTATTGAGCAGATCACTAGAAAAGCTAATACCCCATTCATTTGTCGCTAAATCGCAGTCATCAGCTTTTAAGAGATTGAAAGAAAACCCACCACCCAATACAGCAATTGTAGTAATGGATTTTAGTGAAAATTATTCATATGTCATTCAAAATGAAATCCAAAGTTATCATTGGAATAGAGGGGGTTGTACTCTTCATCCAGTAGGAATTTTTTTAAGAAACAAAGAGAATGTTTTGATTTATAACCATTGTTTTATAAGTGACGATCTTGAGCATGACACAAGTTTTGTTAACTATGTCCAAAGGGAAATTACAAAATGGCTGGCAATAAATCATCCAGAAATAGACACAGTTCATTATTTCACTGATGGTTGTGCTGGTCAATATAAAAATACGAATAGTTTTAAGAACCTGTCTAAGCATTTGAAAGACTTCAATATGAAAGCTGAACACTCGTTTTTTGCTACAAGTCATGGGAAATCAATATGTGATGGTCTAGGAGGAACAGTAAAAAAGAATTTTAAGGAAAGCAAGCCTCCAGCTACCAGATGAAGATCAAATTATGACAGCAAGTGCTGTCTACAACTATTGTGAAAAGAACATCGAAAACATTCACTTTCACTTGATTGACAAAAAAGATGCTGATTCACTATGATTGGAACTAGAAAAACGATTTTCAACAACCCGGACTATTCCTGGTACTAGAAGTTTTCATAATTTCAAACCACTTCAGACAAACAACCTTGAAATTAGAAGGACTACTGATAGTCTTAACCATGCACTAATCTTTTCGTATCAAACTTCTTCTGATTGGGTTTGTGTTCAACCATCTTCAAATAATTATGTGGCTGCAAATTATGATGGTAACTGGTATTTTGGACTAGTAAAAACTATCTTCAGTGAAGAAGAAGATGCGGAAATTCTTTTTCTCCACCCTTCAGGACCAGCTGCATCTTTTTATTGGCCTCAAAGAGAAGATTCGTGCATAGTGCCTTTGAAACACATCATCAGTATAGTAGACGCACCTCAATCAAGTGGCACCGGAAGAATGTATTATTTCAAAAAAGATTGTGTGAAAAAAACTGAAAGCTGTTGGATGAAGTGGAAAAAGTATTTCAATCAGCATTAACATGTATTAAAAAGACAAACAACTCACAATATTGAATGAAAACAAGGATGTTAGAAATAAGGATTGATAATCATATATATTTCACGTAATTTGCACAATTTTGGAATGTGTTTTCACTTTGTTAGGAATGTCAGCTGATCAGTAATAAAAGGTCACTGTTAAATTGTTTATTAATATTCCAGGTAATTAACGTTAAATATAAGGTTGTTATGTGTTAAAAACATTGTTTTAAATCATGAGAAAAGTAAGTTAATAAAGTTGCGATGTTAAAATGAATTGTCAGAAATAATAAAAGATAGATTCTGGGTGATGAATATTTTTGTGGGACAGATAGATCAGTCCAAGTTGAAGTTAAAGTTAAAAGGGTAGTAGAGAGAAAAATAATGTTGTCTTGAATTAATGTAATGTTGTTGTGAGTTAAGGTAATAGATATTGAGACGTATTGATGTTGACACAGTAGTTATGAGGAATATATGTAGAGTTTTGAGTGATATATTGATATTATTAAATGATGATGTTATTTTGTTGTAGTTGAAGTGAGGTAATTAGATTGAGATTTGGGGATGGCAATTTTGTAATAGGGGTAGTGTAATGTGGGAGTCCGCAACAAAAGGGTTGGGACGGGATGGGACCGTTTGGTGCCGGAAAGGGTTACCTTAGGTAGAATCCAGGAACCAACATAATGGGATGAGCTTTTTGGGGGGGGGGGGAACACGTATCCTAAGTACAAAGGGTTAGAGAGTATTTTTTTATATATTAAGAGAATGTGGCGATTGGAGTTTAATGGCAAGTTGGGTTTAGATATTGTTTGATAGATATTTTGATAGAGATGGGTGTCATATGAGTTATAGTTGTTAGTGGTATTAGAGTCAGAGTGAGAAAGATTATATATGTATACATGCCAAGTGGCATAGCAAGCTAAAATAAATAATTTAATCACCCAAAGTAATGTAGAATGAGGATAGTAAAGAAAAGAGAGTTATAACAAGAATAAAATTTTTGATTAAAACCAGTGACAATTTTTTATAGAATTTGGAAATATAAAGTTAGAAAGTGTTTATTTGAATAATTTAAATGTCAATTTGATTATTATTTATAATAATATTTTATTAGTTTTAAATGTTTTGTTTTATTATGTTTTATGTTTCAAGATAGAATTTTACAGGAGTTTAAGATATTTTCAAATAGAACTTGTATATAACGTATGTAGGTCAAGGTTCTCGACTTGACCCAGTTTTGGTCAGCTGATAAGTGAGTTCATGTACTAGGCATGTTTAGTATGGAAGCTAATCCAACTTTTGTTATTAATTAATTTGAACAAATTTTAAATAATTTCAATATGAAAAGAAAATATTTTAATAAATTTAAATTTTTTGAATTTAAAGTTTTTTGTTTGGAAATTTTTTTTGAAAAAAAAAAATTTCTTGATTTTGCGCCTGCCAGATAATGGATATTTTTAAACTTTGATTATTTTATTGTTTGTATTCTAATCATGTTTATTATTATTGACTTATTTTATTGAATTGTATTGTTAGATTCTAGGTGTAATCCATGTTAGTTTAAGGACATTACTTATTTTTAAGAAATGTTCAATTGATTTATTTTAAATAACAGAAAAATTAATGGAGAGAATTATTCAATTTAGGTAACGGATTTGTAGTTTGATTTTAAAGGAGGCAATTGTTGATTTTAACTTAGAGAAAGTTTGTAGAAATGTTTCAATGTTCATAATATGTAGTATAAGTGTGTGTGTGAGCCCAGTATCTGCTAAAGGCAGCCCAGCTTGCATATAAGGGGAAACATATCGGTTGAGGATCTGGCATGATCTAAGCCAGGGATTTGGATTTTTGGGATAGCATGATAGAAGGTGAGGTGCGCTGTGGTGCGTGTCTGTTCGATTTTTCGGTGTTGGCATCTCGCACAGAGAAGTCCAGTGATCTCGTTCAGATGCGTCCATAGTCGCCAAGCCGGGGGGGGTCGTTTACCCATGCAGTGTAAGGACAAAAGGGGGTTGTTGGCACCAGTTCCTCACCGGTCCTCTTAGGGGTTTTATCAATGAGATTTCTTCTGTTTTGACAGAAGACCTCTCATTGAGGGGGTATTGTAACGTGTCAACTTTATGGGTATTTTTATTTATTGCATTTTTGGGTTTTATAAATATATTGTGTAAAATTTTATTTCAACGGTGACCAGAACACGTGTGGAAAAAACATTTTGTAACAAAGGAGCGAAATACGCAACATCACGTTGTGCAATCTGTAAGCAAGAATTCACCAAGCCTTCAGTTCCAAGAATTTTGTAAGAGTGTGACAGCACGCACGTACGCGTCAAGCGAGCATACGCGCGGACCCACGCTACTGCAGAAACTCAAAATGGCCTAGAGGGGAATTGTTGCCTTGCACATGTCCCCATGAAGACGGATATGAAACTTAAGGTCCGCCTCTTTTGTGACATCAAGCCAGAAGCGCCTAAATATCGTCAGCGTAAAACACAGAAAAAACTACTATGTATCAGGCACATAGTCGCTCAACTGCAAAACTTCAGGCTGTGAGCGGCAAAGAAATTCGTTGGCGGCAGGCATGAATATCCGTCCGCATGCAATAAGCTAGTCGACTTATAGCCGCTGCGTCGGCCAGACACGCGCCAAGACTCGTGGGCCCCAAGAATCTTGTAAAGTTTATTTGAAAGTAATAATTTTGCATCTCTGAGTGAACCAGTAGCTAAGAAGGGAGTAAGTGGAGGGACGGAAAAAGGTAAAAGCGCAGTGAACTATCAAACGTTTGGGGCCGAGTGCGGGAATATTACGGGGACGCGCCACGTGGTTGGCAGTGACGCTATGGAAACAAGTAACTGTATTCTAATCAATCAATTTTCTTACCAAGGCCTAATTCAAGTAAATGTAGGGGTTTTATAAATTTGAATGAATGAGAGAGTGAGCACGCTGGGCTGTATAGGTTAAGATAAAGGTTATATTTAGAAATAAGACCTACGTATATGTATACATTTCAAAATTTGCTTTTGTTGTGTTTTGTTAACAATAGGTGAATTAGCGTGAGTAAAACTATTTATGTCACGGCACAAAAATGTGTTAGTCTAGTTATTACGCCATAACCATTTCCTAGTTTTCTGTGCCGACAACTCGTCTAACGTAAATCGGGGGTTTTCTGAAATTTTATTACAGTCAGATAGCGGGATTTTTATAAGGGCAAGAGTGTAAAGTTTACATGTATATCTAATAAAAACATGTTGAAGACCTGTGCAGTTTCAAAAGGTAAGTTTTACGGGGACCATGACGGTAAGTGAAATTCTGGCAGCGGTAAGTATTATTTTATGATGAGTGTAATTTATATATATAAAGGATAAAAGGCGAGTACCTTTACAAATTCTTTTATTTGAGGTGGATAATTCACATTGAGTGAGGTTATGGGTCCTATCTTGGTTTGACAACAATGTGTTTATTTTATTATGATTTCAATGTCTTTCATTTCACACTATTATAGTACTAATAAGGTTATTTATTTCTGTAGGTTTATTATACACTTTTCTGTCTTTATTACCCTTTTTAAAACAGTATTCATTGATATCGTTCTGTAACTTGTATCCCTACATTTGCTCTAGTTACGAGACTGGTCTAACATGATTCATATTAGTTATTCTTCCAGATACACAGTTAATTTATACTTTGACTAATTTTACTTCACTCTCCTAACTCTTATTCATTATATCATTTATTTACTTTATAAGTTTTCTTTGTCAGCATAGGTATTTAAATTAGTTTATCAGGCTTCCTTAGTATTCTGTTCTTTACTCTGGGCTTTCTTGTTATGATCCATTCATTTTGTCTTAATTCTTCTCTAGTTTAGTGTAGGACATATCTTATTTCTTCCTGCTTTGTATCTATTTAGGTTTTGTAGTATTCTTCTTTACTCCACTTATAGTTTCTTCTCTCTGTCTTTGGTTTTCTCATCCTTACCTAATCTATTGGGTCAGTTGTCAGTTACTTTACGTCTCGTCTATGTCATTGTCATTATTTCTTTGATCATCTTCATCAGTTTGTTAAAGATGTATTCTTTATTCCTTTAAAAATCAATTCCTACTTATCTTTGTTATTAACATTAAAGTGTGGATGTAGCATTTCTTATGATTTGTTATTGTTGGTTATTGTTTGTTTTGGACCCTGGTGGTCGTGATATTATGTAACATTACAACGTCCATCGATTTTTCTGATGTAGTCATTTGGAGAGTATTACCTCGTCTTCTCTGATTCTCAAAACATTGTTTTTGAAGTCGACTATAAGTCTGCATGCGTTCATAACGTCCACACCAAGAATTGCTTCATCCACAATGTCTGCAACAAGTACTTCATGATTAAACTCAAATCGACTGAGGCGTAGGTGTATCCCTACTTTTCCAAATAGTTTTACAGGCCGTCCAGTAGCTGTTCGCAAGCTGCAAGAGCACCAGATTGGCTTGAGATCTTTCACCACGTGATATCTTTATTTCACCAATGGAAACTGTTGCGCCTGTGTCAACTGTAATCGAGGTTGGCCTTTCTTGAACGAATCCGGTAACCACCAAGCTCCCGCTGTTTTTCTGAAGTGTAGAAATTGCATTTTGTCTAGGGGCTTCGTTCCTCCAGTTAGTCAGTACACTGACGTACCGACTACTGCTCATTTCCCTGCAATTCTAACCTGACAATCTCGTAGATGTCCAGGTTTCACACATCTATAACACTTCAGTCTTCCATCCTTTCTTATCTTATTCTGTGGCGCCGACCGTTGAGTTTCTGTTGCTTGTTCTTCTTCCTCATCGTCTGTGCCATCATGATCTTTTAGCGTGCACTTTATGACTTGTCCAACCAGACTCTGATTTGGCGCCCTCAAATTACAAAGCATGAACCAGGGCGTCCGCACTGTTCTGGTGTCTTGCCATTCGTAACACTTGCTTTAGTACATTATCTCGGACACCGGCAGTAAATGTCTGCATTGCAAAACTCGTTCGAAAATCTTCTGGCGCTTCAGGATAGGCCAGTCTAATTAGTCTGTCGATACTTGCTTCAAACTCTTGAATCCTCTCCCCAGAATGCTGTTGCCTTGCTCTCAACTGGGTGCAGTACACATCTCGCAAATGTTTATCACCATACTGTAATTCCAGAGCTTTTATCAATTTGGCATAGGTGTTTTGGCTGTCAGGTGGCACTTTCTGTAGTCGTTCTGCCGTGGGTCCTTTTAATGCGAGAACGAGTGAGACTCCCTTGTCTTTCTCTGTCCAGTTATTTGCGCATGCAACAGCTTCAAATTGGTGGAGGTACATTGCCCAGTGACTGCTTCTGTCCTAAGGTTGGAGCTTTCACATGAACTGTCCCTACTGCAGACAAAGTTAGTTTCTCTATTGACTTATTTTCTGTGTCCTTTTCTGTCTTTATCATTCGTACAGTCTGTTCAGAAATTTGTTTTTGTTATATCTTTATGAAGTGCTCAACTTCACTTTTAATTTGTTCCCTTATGTTTGCCATTGAGTTTTCTACTGCAGATATTTCATTTGACACGGATTCTTCTATGACAGATATTTTTGTAGACATTGATTCTTCTACAATCGAGACAGATTTTTCTACTTCAGCTATTTTTAATGCCATTGATTCTTGTACGTTCGATATTTTAGTACCTTGCTTATTGAGCTCACCTCGTAGGAGATCCAATTCTGCAGCGGTTTGTTCTTGTGTCTGCTTTTGCTCCTGTATTAACTCCTCTTGATGTCTTCTGTTTCATGCTTCCGTTCTTCTTTTTGTCTTTCTTCTGTTTCTAGCATTAGTGCTTTCTGACAGTCCTCAGCCTCTTCTCTTTCCTGCCTGCATTTTTTTATCCTGTCGTTTTTCTGCTTCTTTCACCTCCTGTCTGCGTTTCTCATCCTGTCGTTTTTCTGCTTCTTCTCTTTCTTGTCTTCGTTCTTCTTTTTGTCGTCTTTCTGCTTCTTCCTGTGTCTGCCGCAGCAGCGTTTGGAAAGCTTCCATCATCTGACTGGCATCCATGTTTACATATTAATTACAAATTAAACTCGTCTTATACAAAGTGTTCATTGTTTCCACTGTTAACGGTTCTGTCGCACTTCTGACCTACTGTTATGACGGTCTACTTGATCGTCGTAGGTACAGTGGAAAACAAAATACAAGACACCAATTAAGTCACTAATCACCAGCTTTAATTTTCACTGTTAAACAGTTCATAATTAACAACACAGTCTCTTACAACAGATCAAATAAAAATTGTTCACATGCAATAAAATGTCAACTAATATAAAATACAATTGTATTACAATTATATTGCCCGATTATAAAACACAACACTTCACTAATAACCACTTGAACGCACAGAGTAATATCGCCCGATAATAACTGAACTAAGGCCGCTCCTGCCTTAAATTTATACCCCCGCTCACAGACCAGAACATTCCACACTACGCGCGTTATCTCTACCTATGACGTAATTAATTGCGGCCTTGACACACTCCGTGCGGCTGGCGGCTTCCAGAAAAGTCTCGCGAGCGCATGTTGAAATCATGTACGCTACAACATTTAGCCGTATTGCACTGGATTGTTCGAGAAATACGTAGATTGTTCTGTAATGTCGTAACAATATTATAAGCTTTGTCAGAGGCTGCCACTGGGAGCACTGTCCGTCTTGTTCTTGGCGACGGCATAGACTTTTAAAGGATCGATGTCGTGTGTGTGGGGTGTGATATGTTCAAATAATACGTGTGATTTGAATTGTGTCTGTTCATTTAGGATATTGTGTCTGTTCATTTAGGATGTTGTTTTTAAGTGTTTTTGTGTGTTTGTATATTTCCAATTGTTCAAGAGTGTTTAGTTTTCGGCCTTTTGTGTGTACATGTAGAATATCCATGTTGTTTTCGATGTTTGTGTATGTGTGGTTTGCTTCAATGAGTTAGTTGCATAGGTGGATTCGGTAGTGGATTGTATATGGATATTCTACACATACACACAAAAGGCCGAAAACTAGATACTCTTGAACAATTGGAAATATCACACAAAAACACATAAAAACGACATCCTAAACAAATAGACACAATTCAAATCACACATATTATTCGAACATATCATACCCCCCCCCCCACACACACACACACAACATTGGTCCTTCGAAAGTCAATGCCGTTGCCAAGAACAAGATGGACAGCGCACCCAGTGGCAGCCTCTGACGAAGCTTATAATAAGCGAAAACTGATTCAGGCTATAAGGGAAAACTTTTACATTTTTACCAAGTCATTTTTACAAAGTTTACAACTTTGTTTTCCGAGTCGGTAATGCTATAATTATATTTAGTTAATAAACGGACACGACTTGGACAACAAAATCCAAGAATAATAAAGATTTGTTGAGAAAATAATAAGACTTTAACAATTTAGTGTTTACCAGAGCTATAATTATCAGTTTTGTACAGATTATCCAAGTAAAGGACAGGAATTTTGATTTTGTGTGTTGCAAAATGTATATTTAAACAATATTTTTGTACATTTACAAAATGTAAATAAGGAAATAACTTTGGCATATGTATTTTACATTTGTGTTTTAGGGAAGAAAATGTCATGAGTTTGTTTTGAGTGTTAAATTTTCACTGAATTTTGTGTAAATACATGTTGTTTTAAGTAAGAAACCACTTGACATATTACAACTACCCCATACAGAATCAGTCGGCACTGTCAGGGTTAAGTGATAGGGCTACTCTCGTTTTTCTTAATTTTTATTTACATATTTATTTTTTCACTACCACTTACTAGAAAAATTAAGAAGCTTGTTCTTATTACTTGTCTAATTTATAAATATCCTAGCCATCACTAAATGTAACTATCATAGTGTTCCTAACCTATCTCACTCAACCTGCAGTGAACAGTGAGCATGTAGTTTTGGTAAATAATGTTGAAATAAGAGAAAGGCTCAGAAAAATTAATGAAAAGTAAGAGAATTAATGAAAATTGGCTAGTTTTGCTTCAGATGCCAATCAATCATGTCCAGGGTCTGACAGTGCCTCATTATTGTTGAGTGTTTATTACAATAGTGATTGTGTTCAAAGTGCATTATGGATTGTTATATAAGTCAAATTATAATTATACAATAGAGATGAATTTAAATATTTTTGTTGTAACTTCAAAATGTGTGTTGCATTAATTGTTACAATCTTTACTTTACTCAGTTTTGTTTGTGTTCAACTTTTCTCTGAAACTGAAACACATAATTAATTTACTGAAATAAAGGTACTATATATGTGCATGAGTATTTAAGTATTAATGATAATCTGAAATATAAAATGTATGCTTTATAATGTGAGCCACATGGTATTACTGTTATGCAGAAATTAAGTCAAGTAATACTTCACATAGTACAATATGGCTCATAAAACTGTAAAGTATAATATTGTAGGCTACGAGGTAAGTCAGTTATAGTAGTGGATAGTTGTAATTTGTATAAGCTTGTAAAATTGTGTGTATAAATGTATAAGCTGGGAAATTGTGTGTGTGTGTGTGTGTGTGTGTGTGTGTCATTTACCATTTTGTATTTCTAGCCATGAAACTGTTTGAAATGAAACAAGTCATTCGCGGTATCACATCTGTTTTATTATTATACAATGTATAATACTCTAATGCCATTAGAGTCTGAATATCAGCCAGTCAAAATAATATCAGTCATTTTTGTACTGGTCTGAATTGGCCATCGTGCTGAGATGATCACAAGATGTCAGTGGCTTATGACGTCACAGATAAGGAGTAGGAAGCAGCTGGTTTCTGCTGTCTCGTGTATGTTGAAGTATTGTAAAATAAAGGAACGTGTAGGGTGTAGCAGTATGACTTCACCGTACGTTCTGGTTGCTCACATGACGTCACCGTGATGTACTGCATATGACATGGATGATCATCTCAGCATGGCTGGTAGCATTCTGAGCTTATCAGCATGCCCAGTTGATCATTAACATGCGTAACTTATTGTTTATGTTATAAACTTCAGACTGTTTCTCTATAAGTTGACCTACGTATAATATGCTCAGCGAAAACGATCCAATCACATTTTATCACAAATGCCATTCCTAGCAGTCTTTTGTTCCCGTTTATTTGAAATATGATGGAAATTATAGTCCACATATTCAATTAACAATAGTCTACATATTCTGTTAACAATAATCTACATATTCAATTAACAACCAGTCACTCTGAGCTGTTTTTAAAGTGCGGTTCATTACATTCGGCTAAATTGTGTCTTTAAACATCTTTGATTTGTATGAATTGATGATATTAGTATTTTGTAATTTGTGTTTTAAATATCTCATTTAACATTCAATAGTTGTTCATGTTTTGTGTGCGTATTCAGATTTAAGTTGGGATAATTAAAATGAAAATTTTCAAAGGAGGAATAATACCGCTGGATATACAAAGGTCTTTAAATACAGGAAAAATACCTGAAAAGTGTGTAAAATCATACCAAAGTAGAAACTTTAAGGGATAGTGCAAAGTGTATATTATTCGTGACAATAAAGTGTTTTATCATAAATGTGACAGATTAAGTGGTATAGAAAAATTAATAGAAATTGTTCACGATGATAAGAAAATACGAGAATTGTTAGAAGTAGCCCACAAAGGTACCGATACTAGCAGACAAGCGATTGGTATGTCTGCACGTCGAGGAATAAATAGCATTGGGGACATATTTTCACAGCGGTACTACTTTTGAAAATATAAAATTAAAGGTGGTAGATTTTGTAAAAAATTATAAATTTTTTGAGAAAATTACACTTCCATGGGTATCTTGTGTACCCGAAATGAAGCCAATTTCTGTTCTGAAGAAAGTCATGGAACAAATTGGAATAGGCGTTATGCAGTTACCAGAAGTGCAGGGCAAAAAATACATAGTGGTGGCAGTAGATTACTTTTCAAAGTGGGCTGAGTCTAAAGCCCTTAAAAATAAGACTGGCATTGATGTGGCTAAATTTATTTATGAAATTATATGTAGACATGGTTGCCCTAAAATACAACTTAACGATAACCTAACGATACTTGATCCCCTCTATCTTACCAGCTCCTTCACACAAGGCACGACCAGGCGTTGCTACCAAGTCAACAGTCAATTGCTGTTCACAAACCCTTGAGGAGTGTTTTGTCACTCTCGTTTGTTGTTTGTCTCAACCAGTCTCAAATATTTTACAATGGAAGGCGAGGACGTTGTTCCAATTGTGAGATCTCATGAGACGTTTGATACTGAAAAAATTATATGTGAAATACAGTTGAGACCAGTGCTGTGCGATTTGACGTCAAACGAATATGCCAATAGAGATTTAAAAAAGAAGAATTGGGAGGAGTTGGTGATAATCTTCACGGACAAAAAAGATGCTTCCGGCCGTGAAAAAAATGAATATGGTAAAGGTAAAATGAATACGGCACTGTTTTCCAAAAATGCTCGTACTATTAGGCTAAAATAATCGTGTTTTTAGTAAATTTCTATGTAGTTGGTAATTCTACATTGACTGAGACAGTAACCAGGTTTGTCAGGACGAGTCATTTAAAAGAAAGCCTATGTCAAATTTTTTTTGCTAGGTAAAGTAATTGGGATACAAAATGATACAATAAGAGCATCACAACACTTTATTATTAATGACACACACATTATTTTTTATTAACTATTCAGCTTGAACTACAGTCAGCAGTACAATATATTATGATGATGACATAATTACTGTAATATAAGAAAGTGTGATGGTTTTAAATATCATATAAAGCGATGTTGCCATGGTAGTTCACCTTCCTTACTCACAAAGTAGTCAGCAGATTTGTGACTTATCGAGTAAGCAGCACTTAAGCCTCTGCTTGCCTTAATTAATTCTTCCGCTAAGGCAATGTCATCGTTCAGAGGCCAGTGAAATATTCGCCACTTGTTACTTAGTATGCCAAAAGCACATTCTGTGAACTGATGAGAGCATGAGAATGGCGATAAAAGACCTCTTGCCAAAGGGCCGCATAACATGGTCTGACAATGCGAACGCCTCATCAGCCACAATGACACATGGCAAAGCTTCAGGGACAGATTCACTGACAGGTGTTGTAGCTGGCAAGTTTAACTTCTTATTTTTTATAGCCTGAAATAAGGCACTGTTCTTGAAAATTGCTGAATCGCTGTCTTTACCATACACGCTGATATCAACAAAAGAAAATAAATAATTTGAATCACACATGGCCAACAGTACAATTGAAAAAAGTGTTTGTAATTATAGGACATATAACCACTATGCTGTAGTTTAATTACTCGAATGTGTTTCCCATCCAGTGAGCCTATGCAGTTTCGAAAGTTAGCATGAACTTTGAAACCATCAGCAATGGATTTCCACTTTTCTACATCTGGTATAGGCATACATAACGTTTTTAAATTTTTTCCACATTTCTCTACAAACTAGTCTTATGATGTCATTCACAGTTGATAGTCCGAGGCAGATGTGAGTGTACTGCGTGATGGCATTCGTTTTAGAGAAGAAAGAGAAGTAGCACTGGAAAAGGATGATGATCGACTGTTTTGACTTTTCTTGCTGTAATTGGTCAATGGAATGAAAAAATCCACGAACACTTGCGTTATTCAGTTCACATGCAAATAATGCCAGTTATTGATAATAGAACAAAAAACCAACATCTTCCTTTCTTCCAACACCAAACTCAGCAGTCGAGCTGGCCAGAACTTTCCCATCAATATCCCCTCCACCTCTACAGTCAGCATGACAATGATAACACTCACTTGATGGAACTACAACTTCCACTGTTTCCATGACTGACTACAACTAATTCACAAATAACTGTCACATCGCCTTCACAAAGTTCTACTGCTAGCAGCTATTCTGAGCCTGAAATTGATGATATTGTTTCGTAATCACCTTTTTCTTTACATCGTAATATTCTTTCACGGCAAAAATGTAAACAAAGTGTTTTCACATAAAAAAAAGAAGAGAGTGTATTTTGATTTAGAATGTATGTAGCCTATTATTTTTTGAAAGATGTGTGTGTACTTTTGTTTTTGTAATATTTTTTGTAATCTTTGTGTTTGTGTTATTTTTTTGTAATAGTCTTTTGTACAAAAAGAACATACTGTACTGTTCATAAGTATTTAGTAAAACTCGTTTCCACTGTTCTTAACACTATTTCTTACTTTAACGTAACCAAAAGCTTTTCCTCTGGTAAAACGCTGTCTCTCATGTTGGTGTCCATACCAGTCAGACCATCCTTTAAATGGAGAACCAGTTTGTCAAAAGATGCTATAGTGAAGTTAAACAATATTTCCTTGTGTTTTCGAAGATCATTGAACAAAAGGCAAAATTTCTGTTTGGAAGATCAGTCTTGTAAAAGTGGGTGAACCCAAAAACGTTGTTTTTTCTTGGACTTTTTTCATGACTTTATGTAAGTGTACTAAAAAACTGAGACTGCTATTCCATCCAACTCCATGGAAGCTCTGAAGCTCTCTTGATCGCTTTCTTGGTGGCAGGAAAAAACATTACGCCACCATTGGTCTCGCTGATATATAAATTATGCAATCATTTATAGTTACTGAAATATTACTGTGTTACAAGAGACATTTCATGTTATACATGTATTGGAATTAATATTTTTAAGTCCGCTACACGTTTCGTTGTTTTACAACACTTAAACACACATGGCGACATCGGAAACCAGCTGCCACCACCTCTTTATCATCTTTAATCTCTTACGTCATAAGCCAGTGATGTTTGTGATCATCTCAGTACGATGATCAATTCAGACCACTACAATTGTTATCAACTATTTAATAGCATTAGTTGTCATTCGGATTACAGATATCAAAAAATCGACAAGTTCAGCGTAGTAACACATCAGATCCTTGGGACTGGGGTTGGGAAGACAACTCTAGTCAGCAAGATGACTGGGGAACAGGTTGGAGTCAAACAGCACAAACTAATATTATTAAGACACCAGTGTCTCACCCACTTCCTCCCCCAAAATCAGAAAAAAAGACACATGGTACACCAGACCTCATTCCTGAAAAGTCAACCCCAAGTATGTACTCTGGCAACCAGCAAAGATTCAGTAATGTGATGTCTAATTCAACAGATTATTTTGAAAATGTTGATCTCGTTTCAAACAACCATCAGCAGAGCCCAGCGCCACTGCAAATGTATAATCCTGCTGAAGTGAATCGGTCTCACCAGCAACAACATCAGAATCCTGATCCTGTGTTTTCTTACTATCAGCCAGTAAATACTCAACAGAATACACTACACAGTAACCAAACAGGTCCATATTATCGACAGTCGAATTCTCCACATGTGAATAATTCAGAACAGACTCAGTATTACCAGCAACAACAGTTTGGTTCTAACATGTATCAAAATTACCAGCCAGAATCACCACAACAAATGTATCAGCAGCAGACGTATTTTGATCAAAATGTATTATATAATAGTAACAGTATTCCTACAAACACTCCTAATGTCATTAATAGTACAACAGAAGTAGAGAACATTGAGGTAGCACCTCCTGAAAAAGTACAGTCTCCTCCACAGCCTATAGCTTCTTCAACACCCAGTGCACTGCAGGAAGTTTCACCATCTAAGGAAAGGGTGCCATCTGATGAACCAACTGTCCCCGATAATCAGGAAACTGTTTCAGACAATGAAGAACGCCCAAGTACACTAGAATCACAGATGAACCAATTACGACTTAATTCTGAGCCTGCAGATGTAAGTATTAATTCCACTCTTTTTAAGTAATAACGTCGAATATATTTTTATTTTTTCATTTTTTCTTTCAATATTTTTCATTAGTTTCTTTTAAACATAAATTGTTTAGTTTGCTATATTTGTTTTTAAAATATAATATAAAAATCCATTATAAAGTGACACATGTTATCATTGTGAATGATATAAATGGATAATGTTTGCAAGAATAAATAATTGAAGCGTACAGGAAAAAAATTACCAGTCACAAAAATTCAGAAATTGAGATATTTGTGTTCCTGAATAGCTTTTGTAATGCTGTACAACACAGGACAATGAAATCAGTAAAAAAATGATCATAGTCAAACAAAAATGCAGTTGAAATATATATGTACAGGGGAAGAATGATCAAGGTCACACTGCTTAGCTAGTTTTCTGTATCATCTAATTGCTGTACTAGTTTTTGTCAGTTTGAGATAAAAAATATTTTTAGTTTGATTATTGTGGTGGTGAGTTTTAGTTACCCACTGATTGATACTTGTAGTAAGTGTGATGAATTTAAAGCGAACATTAAACAAATCAAAACTGACATAAATCACCAGGAGAAAATTAAGAAAAATTGAACACATAGAAAAGTGCATTAAGTCCCCAGAAAGCAGCTGTATAGTCTTGGACTTAAAAAATATTTTCCATTACGTAATATAAAAGCATGTTTGCTATAAGCGTCAGTTGTCAATTTTTTTCATTTAATGTTCATGAACTAAGTACTGACAGATCTGCATTTGTGATGGTACAATCATGGTACATTTTGTGATTACTTTAAATATGGTAAATAGAACATAACTATTGTATTTTTCTATGTTGGTCATACTAAACCCAACCTTAAACACCCGATACGAATATACAGTGAGTGGAGTGTATAATAATATTTGTCAGGATTTGAACCAATTCATAGCAAAACTGTGAAACATCACAAAAAACAGTATGCAGTTTGTGGCGATAAGAGAGCCGAACCTTAATTACGTCAGAGGCTGAGAATGTGTTTACGTCAACAACGATGCTGTCAACAGTTGTAACAAAGGAAATGTGACGTAGGTTCACCCCACCTCCGCAAAATCTAACAAAGACTCTTGGTCATTTCACCTGCAGCAGTGATCAACGCCGGCCGGCAACCCATTCACTCACTAGTGAATTTTAATTTTTAGACCACCGTAGGTGGTTAATAAACAGTATAAATATAGTAAATACAGTGCGTCAACAAAATGTGACCGTAACGTGTACACGTAAAACTCGCGGTACCGTACGCGAAGTTTTACCGCACCGAAACTCTAACAACCAGGAACATCTACGAAATGGGTGAGAACGTTCCTTCTGTACCTTAAAATCCTTATTTTGTATCCAAGTATAAAATTTTATTTTAGAAATCATATAAATTCAAATATTTAAAACTTAAATGACATAAAAGGAGCTCCAAATTTAATAAAATTTGTACCATGAGAGTGAAAGAGAGAGAGATTGCGAGTGTGTTGTAGAATTTCTAAGTGTTGGGTTGTGCAAAACTATAGTTAAAGATGTATATCTATATTTATCATATATCTATTATAATTATCTAATACAACACATTTTTTAGTATATGTAAGGATTTTGGAGGGTAATTAGATTTTTGAAACGCCTCTGGCGCAATATGTGGATCTTATATATTTCACTATGTAGTAACTACCAGTTTCAATATTAATAAAGTATTTTATATATGTTATTTGGTGTATGTTTTTATTTCAGGTAATTTGTTTCACAAGACTGGTTCGTGTTACACGAATTCTGGCCCGAAAAGTAAATTTAGATCATGTTACCTTGTACAAACATGGCACCCGAGATTATTTACTAGTACATACGAAAATACATTTTTTACGAAAAATAATTAAACGATAAAATGTAATAGATTACACATTCTCTTCATATGACAAAACATTTGCAAAAAACAGTTCAGAGAATGTAGCTTTAATGTTGTATCATTACGTAACAGGCATAATGAACAGCGAAGTCCGTAACGTGCAAATATATAGTGACTGATGTTTTAGGAAAAAATAAGAATGATTGTGTATTTAAATTTTTGTTCATTGTTGTACTTCAACGTCTAAATACTGTTTGGTGTTTCCAATCAGATGCCACAGCTACCTTGAATGTGTCAAAAACATGGCTTTGATTAATCAAAAAGTACAATGTGAATTACCTGATGATTGGAGAAAAGAACTTAAAAGGGCTCGATCAAACCAGAACCATTTATCACTGTGGACTGTTTACAGGATATGATTCATTCCTGTAATAAAATTATGGACATGTATTTTTATAAATATCGGTATGGAGAACCATACATGACTCCTATGTTCTAAGATTTATATTTAAAATAATTTTTGAAATGAAATATTTCTATAGAAACTACTGCTTTCTTCAGCCTTTACCACAGTACTGTGGTCACTAACATATACCACCTCACGTTAGTGTACTCGATTTTCACTGATGATGGCAGTCGATGGCACTGCCAAAATGTCTGGTTTTGCAGAAAACATTGTACTGCGGCCAAACAGCCCAGGAAGGAATTTTAACAACAAACTACTTCTTTGTTGCCGATAACATAGTACACATATCAAAATTGTCCCCTCCTCCTTGAACTATAATTTTCATTTATAGAAAATTACCCCTCCCCCTTCAACTACCCTTTTTATTTATTGATATTTCATTACTTTTCTATAGTGGATTAATGTGGCCTTCTTTTCGGGATACTTTATATATCAAATTTAAGTACTTTTCTCTTGTTAAAACATAAAACGTTGCAGGTAAACTACCCCTTCCCGTTAACCGATCTTCACCAAAATCAATAGGTCCTCTACAGTAGTCCTCTACAACTCGGGCACATTTGCAAAAAATTATTTGATTCTGTTTGAATTTGCGGCAGTTATCGTTCGCCATAGAAAAAATTACTCTTGTTAAAACATAAAATGGTGCAGGTAAACTACCCCTTCCCCTTAACCAATCTTCACCAAAATCAATAGGCCTTGAGTCCTCTACAACTTGGGCACACATGCAAAAAATTATTTGATTCTGTTTTAATTTGCAGCAGTTATCGTTCACCATAGAAAAAATTCTACAGACAGACAGACACACACACAGACACTTTTCAGAAAATGACTCTTCATGTTTTGAGGGTAGTACAGTCAGAATCAGCCCTTATCTCAAACACGATTTTTTTCACCATCACCATACTTCCATTTCCTTATGGAACTGGAAGTAAAAAGTGCCCACTTCCTGATCAGTCAATAAAAGAAATACAAATCACCAAAAATGATAAAGCTCTAATTCTCACAGACAATTTTACACATCCTTATTTAAAAAATCGGTATGGAGTACCATACATGACTTCCATGTCCTAAAATTTATATTCAAAATCATTTAAATATTAATTGAATAAGTGGATGCTTGAGTTCTGAAGAAATTACGTATCAGCTAAAATGGTACCACCATGTCAGGATTAAGACTATCCTCAACCTTCGCGAGGAAGGACTGTACTTTTGGATAAAATGTCTGTAGGTCAAACGAAGAGCTAGCTAAACATAGCTGCGATCTGATTCCTGTAATGGAATTGGACTCTCGCTGAGAGGGGCCGAGGGATGTCTATAGTGTTATCAAAGTCTTTACTGTCAATACTATACTAGTCATTTTTCTTTTTTAAAATCGAGTCTTGATTTCTTTCTTTCCATTTGTCTTCTGATTTCCTGAACGACTATTCTGTTCACCTGTATAATTATAAATTTCTCAGCAAAATATTTCTTCCTTAATATGTTTGTGTCTCCTGTTTAACACCCACCATTCTGATCCATGTCATAACGCTATATTCCACATAATCTAGTAAATAACTAGCCATCAGGGAGGTCAAAATATTTTCAAGGAGGGGCAAACAGTTTTCCAAATACATATATTTTTCATACATACACACATGCACATATTAGTTTATAATTCTCATATCATAATAGAAATAAGTACACAGATTGTATTCATTGCATTAATACAACAACACTACCCAACGATCCACAGGAAGCAAGTAGATGTCCATCTTTTTGACTTGCACGCGTTGTGTTGGTGTGAGTTTCGGCACTTTCCATTTAAAAAGCGTGCAAACATAAGAAAATAAACATGAGTGAGGCCAGAAATAATGCAAATTGTGTGTGTGTGTGTGTGTGTTCTGCCAGCCCTTTTATTGCGGTAATCACAATAATAAAACTTTGGAAAAGTAAACGTTACATAATTGAGATATGCTTGCCTGCCAGGAATGATATATTTTCACTCATACGTGATTTAAATTAAAATGAAAAATATAGAATTTTATTAAAGTGAAATGAAATGTTTCCATAGTATCTACTTCTTTGTTGTCAATAACATAGTACACATATAAAATTTACCTCCTCCATCATCAACTACGATTTTTATTTATAAAAAAAATTACCCCCTCCCCCTTCAACTACCCTTTTCATTTATAGATATTTCATCTACCTTTCAACAGTGGATTATTATGACCTTCTTTTCAGGATACTTTATTTATCAAAATTAAGCACTTTACTCTTGTTAAAATGTAAAATGTTGCAGGTAAACTACCCCTTTCCCTTAACCGATCTTCACCAAAAACAATAGGCCTTGAGTCCTCTACAATTCAGGGCTGTATGCAAAAAATTATTTGATTTTGTTTGAATTTGCGGCTGTTATCGTTTGCTATAGAAAAAATTCCACACACACACACACACATTTTGAAAAATTACTTTTTCATGTTTTGATGGTAGTACAATCAGAATCTGCCGTTATCTCGAACACAATTTTTTTCGCTATGACCGTACTTCCATTTCCTTATGGAACATGGAAGTAAAAGAGACCTGTTTAAAAAAAAACTTGCTTTCAATTTTATGAAATTTTCAAGTGATGACACTGCAGAATCATGCCCTTTACCAGTTAGCAATGTAAAGTACAGTGACCTTTTCTAAAATGCATTTGTGGACCTTGTGCACAAGCATTTTATGAAAATTTGAAAGCTGCTGCTACTATTGTTGAATCAGGAAGTGATATTGACCAGACAAATGAGTAAAGTAGCCTAAGTAACTTAGTAAATATAAGTAAGTTATGATTTCATTGTTTCTTTTTTGTTATACATTATTGCATTATTCATAATCCTTCAAATCACACAATAAAAGTTTTGTCAGCCTGTAATAGTAATGTTGTTTTGTTATACAGTATTTTGTTAGGTTAGTATTAAGTCAGTATTTTTGTTTATAGCCCTTTACTTTTTGATGATACTAATTATTGGGCATTGATCATTTTTCAACTTATGAGTCGGACTTATTGTAATTTTTCATGTTTTGGAAAAAATGTACTACAAGACTTGAACTTTTTTATTAGTGTATGTATTATTTTATGTATGGATCAAAACAAAAAAATAAATTTAAATCTTGTTCACAATCATAATTAAGTTGTTTCTTCAGTTTCCTGTAAATAAATTTTTTGTGACTTTGTTCTTTCCCTGCACCCTTCAATTTTAAGTTATATACTAGTAATTTCCTCATAAAAGTAACACATTTTTTAGCACACTGCTAAATCTGACCCATGTTTTTGCTTTGCTTATTAGGTGTGAATGTATAGAATTAATATAAAATAAGGAACTGGATGATTAGATATACATTTTATACAATGAATAACTTGTTTAGACTTCATCTTAATATTGTGGACATAACCCATCATTTCAGAAACAGTTCTAAACACAATATTTTGACCTCAGATTTTTAGGTCTGATATAGAACATATCTATCCATACTAAATAGGTACAGTATCACAGTTTACACAGTATTTATTTACTGTTGATAGTTATGATGTAAAATTTATTTATACGTGAAGGCAACCTCAGATTTTTAGAAATCGAAATGTGATTAAAATTGTTTCTTAAACGATGGCTAATGTCAGAAATATTATAGTATGTAGGAATATTAATAACAGCCTGCCATCTAGTTCTAGTTTTAAAATGCATATGTTTAGACTGCTGTAAATGCTGGTTAGATTGTCAGATCTAGCGCATGTCACAAAGATGGTCATACACAAAATATTTATAACAAAAACCACACTTATATGCTAACAGGTCTGTTTACATTTGTTTGATAATATTTTTTCTTTACATGATTAATGATTTATGGAATTATAAAATGATATATTGATGCTGATTAAAAAACAAACAAACAATTAGTTTTCTAAAAAACAAATGATTGCCAAGCACATAAAGTGCATTATAGCCATATAGAAATGTAAGTGCGAACAAGAGAAGCATAAAGACAGTGCATACATAAGTCAATTGCTTATTTATGAAAGGCCTCATGTCCATTTTTTTTAAGAATTTGACTTTTCTTTGGAAATCAACTCTCCATGCATCCGAACTTTGTTTGATTTAGAAAGGCCTCTGTCTTGTTGCTAGTTACAGAGATATAGTCCACTGAAATGTGTGTTTATTTATGAATGGCCTCATGTTATGGAAAAGAGGCCTGTCATAAGTAAACGTGTGTTGGCAAAACTGTCCAGTCAGCTGTTAGTTGTTGAATAATTTGGTTTAAGTTTGAGGTTATTTTGTCTGAGGTTCATGAGAGTTTATTTATTACAACTAAATGTGTTTTGAAAAGTTAATTTAAATATTGTTTGTCATTCAGTATTGAGTTTGAAGTGCTCCAGTTTATAATAATAATGTCAACACAGAAAGTGTTAATGAAGTTGAAACTGAACCTTGTTTAAAGCAAAAGAAGGGTGTTCAGAACTCACAAACATACAAAGTAAACAGAATTAAAAAGGCAAGAATACAAGGTGGTGAATATGTCAGTTATAAAGGGGAACCCAGATCGACATTCTCAAAAGTAGTGGGAATTTCACTACCAAAGATGAACAAGATATATTTTTTCAGTCATTAATTGAAGCTCATTCAGTAAAAATGAGAAAATCAAGAAACAGAACTTTAAGAAGGCCATCCTAGACCCAGTCATTCTGTTGATCATAAAGTGCATTTACATTTTATCATTTTATGTTGTAATTGGGGAGAAACGAATCCAAGTGTGTAAGAATGCATTTCCAAGTTTACATAGTAATGGGGATAAAAGGCGAGTCACCTAGTGGGTTAAGGAATCAGCAACAAAACCACAAGGCTTTTCCAAAAGATTGTACAGATCAAGTTAAAGAACATCTTAAATTGTTCCTCTTGAAAGAAAGCCATTATGCATCCAAAGCAATAAATTACTTAATATCAGACTAGATATTAAAAAAAAAATATTCCTTGTGTTTTGAAAATACAATGATACATGTGGAAGGCCACAAATCAATACCTGCTGTGAATGTGAACAACTTAAAATAAGGATTAAAAAATCGACAGTTAAGTGGTACTGCAAAGAGTTGCAGTTGGCCACATACTTGTGCACAAAAGAAGAAACAATAAATTTTACTCGTAATGAAACCAATGAATATTGTGAGTCCCATAAAAATGCACTTATTTTGTGTATTGATTACACACAAAACATTTCATTTCAAACGTTCCTGTACAAGGTGTCTACTACCTGAGGAATGTCTACTACCTGAGGAAGCTATCTGTGTATCCCTTTGCTGTTCACAACAAAAATGAAACAGCAACATTTATTTGTATGATGAAGGAATCACTCAGAAGGGAAGTAACGAAGTTTGCACATTCTTGATGAGATACATTAATGATTATATTCCCTCCACCATTGATGAACTGTACCTTTACAGTGATAACTAACTGTACAGGACAAAACAAAAATAATGCAATGATAAGATTTATAATGGCACTAACATATTCTGGTATGTTTATAAAAATGGTGTATAGACTTCCAATCAGAGGCCACTGATACTTAGGCTACCCTGTGATAGAGATTTCGGCCTGATAAATAAAA
The DNA here is from genome assembly GCA_034769895.1 of Magicicada septendecula. NCBI lineage: Eukaryota > Metazoa > Arthropoda > Insecta > Hemiptera > Cicadidae > Magicicada > Magicicada septendecula. The sequence continues at coordinate 443,888,206 of CM068368.1, forward strand.
AACTCAGGAAAATGACAGGTATATTGTGAAGGATGTAATGGAAGCAAAATTTAATGTTGATTTAAAACAAATGTTGAGAAACAAACTTAATCGAAATAAATAAATAGAAATACTGCCATAAACTTACCTGCGATCTGTTTTCGCTTACTTACCTTTTTATAAAACACCAATCAGAAGTCCAGAGTCGCCACAATATTTTTTTTAAATGTTATATATTGAAACCTTAACACTCTACCTTAATAAAATTGGGACAATTTTGCACCCCATAATAATTCAGAAGAACCCAGAACGTTAGACGAATCTTTTAGCACAGAACATTAGGAAGTGGTAATGACGAACTAACTAAACTAACACATGGTTATATTACGTAAAACAAGCCTTATTTATTAAATCTTTTCTATTTATGAATCATTACCTACGTCTTTCTCTACATTCTTTTTCATGAACAAATTAATGTTTAAAATTTAATAGAAACCCCTACACTTCTACCTACATGTTAATTAACTTAATTACATATTTATTAACTACAACCCAGTATTTGCACATTCATACTCTCTTGCATACAATTGACAACCCCATTTTAAAGAGATCTCTTTAGCATCAATTCAAGTTTATTTGAAACGTTTGGCCCACGACTAAATTTGTCACTGTACTTAACTGCACGTGCTAATCCCCGGGTTCCGCCATTACTCGTAGTTCACTTTCACTTTTCCGTCTCCCCACGAACTGTCCTTCTTGGAATCGATTAACTCATCTATCTCTTCCTTCGTATTAATCTTCTTTAGTACACATCACTAAGTTTTGGTAGGCTTCAGCTACTTTACTCGCTTCGGCCTACCAAAATTCCGAGGCTACGATTATCACGTCTGACTAGGTTGAACGTATGCTGCCGACCGACTGACGCTACTTGCGGGCGGACATCACTGCCATGCCTGCGAACAAATTTCGTCGCTGCACCCAGCCTTCATTGTCAAAGTCTCATTCGTTGCACACACGACACACGGGATTTTCGTGTGCTGGACGTTCATGATATTTGTTGTCCAGTGGTTTACGTCACTGTAGTAGGCGTGACTTAATTTCGTTTCGTCACCTCTGATGCATGTGGCGAAAAATATTGTCTTTGGGCCATGTTGTTTTAAACAACTCGGCGTCGGTTGCGCATCTGCTGGTGATTGCGCGCTTGTGGGTGTGTGTCACACAGTCTCAAAATTCTAAGAACGGTATTGCGTGATTGCACGTTGTCGCATTCCATTGTATTAACTTCGCCTTATGAGTTCTTGGTTCGCTACGATTTAGATTCACCATGTAACTGGCCACGCATGTGAAATAAATTGTTGCAAATATTTAATAAAATAAAACTCCTCCCTTTTGCCCCGTTACAATACCCCCCCAATGAGAGATCTTCTGCCGAAACAGAAGAAATGTCATTGTTAAACCCCTAAGAGGATCGGTGAGGATATGGTGCCAACAACCCCCATTTGTCCTTATACCTCATGGGTAAACTACCCCCCTGGCTCGGCGACTATGCCCGCATCTGAACGAGATTACTGGACTTCTCTGTCCGAGATCCCTACACCATAACATCGAACAGACATGCACCACAGCGCACCTAACCGTCTAACATACCGCCCCAAAATCCAAACCCCTGGTCTTATACCATGCCAGATCCTCAACCGATATGTTCCCTCTTACCATGCACACTGGGCTGCCTTTAGCAGTTACTGGGCTTGTACACACACTCATAACTACTCATTAAACAAAATGCTCCTTTAAAATTTCAAAACAAAATCACAATAAAAAAATCTTTTACCTTAATCCCTAATTGTCTTCACTACTACTAACAATTCCAAAGAAAACAAATTGAATACCTTATTAAACATGAATTCCCTTACTCTAACATTTGTTTACACACATATTCTAAACAATATAATTCAATAAAACCCTCGCAATACACATAAACAACAATACACTTAAAACTCAAAACATCAATTAGATGGCAGGCACAAAAATAAAAATTTTTTTTTTTGTCAAAAGAATTTAAATTTATTAAAATATACCTTTCTCAATATTCAGAAAATTTAAAATTATTTAAATCAATTAAACAACAAAATTTGCATCACTTCATTGCCAAAACTGGTCTAGTTTATAACATCAACCATCAGCTGATCAAACTGGGTCAAGTCAACAACCTTGACCTACATAGGTTATACATAGGCTACATCATAAAATACATTAAACATCTTTAAAATTTTTATCTTCAAACATAATATAATAAGACATTCAAAATTAACATGGTTGTTATTACAATTAACAATGAAATTGACATTTAAATTAATTAAAAATTACACATTTATTGCTCTAATTAGTTTTAACTTCTATTAAAATCTGTCACTTGTTTCCATTAATTTTATATTTTTACTATGACTCTCTTTCTTTAACATTCTCAATCTCCATTAGTTTGGGTGACTTAATTATTCATAATAACTCGATTCACAACTTGGCATGTATACATTTATAATCTTTACCCCTCTGACTCTTAACACTCATTAACAGCTTTAACTAATATGACACCCATCTCTATCAAAAACATCCATCAAACATTCTCTAAACCCAATTTACTACTCAACTAAATTCGCATCATTCTACCCTTATAAAAAAAAAAAATACTCTACCCCTTTGTACTCAGGATGTGTGTCCCCCCCCCCAAAGTTCATTCCCTTATCTGGTCCCTGGACTTTCTATAGGCAACCCTTTCCGGCACTAAACGGTCCCTTCCCGTCCCAACCCTTTTGTTGCGGACTCCTCATCACACCACCCCCCTTACAAAATTCCCATCAACTCTAATTACTCTCCCAATACATCACTTCAACTACAACAAAATATCTCCATTTACTTATTACATCAATATATCAATCAATACTCTACATATTTTCCCCATAGCTACTGCGTCACTATTACATCTCAAATTCTACATTACTTATTCATAACAATATTATTCTCTCTGGTACCCCTTTATATTCAACATGGACTGATCTACATGTCCCAACAAAATATTAATCACCCAATTCCCAATATTTACCATCTTTTACAAACCATTTAGAAATCTTAACTATATCAAATTACTTCCATCATTTAAATCAAAATTTTTTAACACATTAAAATCATTATATTCAAACATTAGTTACCTTGGAAATTTGCAAACAATTTAGAAGTGACATTTCACACATCTAACTCCAGCTATCAGCTGATGCTCTAAGTCGGGCGAATGACCTTTGTTCAAAAATGCTACACAAAATTATATAACAAAAAATACATAACACATATTTATAATTCTTACATTCTAACATAACAAGATTAATGACCCACTAAAACATGATAACCAAAACATAATAAACATCTGCAGCATCCATTTTCTCAAATCAAACAATTATTTAATTACTTCAAGAGCGAGTTGTCATCCTTAGGTTACAAAATTTTAATTCGTTGCTCCCCTGAGCAACCACCTCAACCACACACACTATTATTTTTTTCTGGTGGACTGTTGCGCCCATTTGCTTCCACAAGGATGGCATTGGTGGAGGAATTTATCATCTCCCTGTCCTTGCTTCAGCGTTACATTTTAAAATTGGTAGATATCATCATATCTATGTTATAAATTAATATGCCCTTAAAACGGGTCTACCACCTGGCTTGCTGTTCCTACTCGAACAGAGTGGCAGCCGCTGTTCCATAGTTCCGGGGATTTCCCCTAAATTCACCCCCCAACAATTTCTAATATACACCAATTTCAAGCCAGCTATGGTCAAGGTTCTTAATTTATGGCCATAGCTGACCACTGTCCAAAACCACGATTAGTGCTGGTAAGGCAGTAATCGTCCAAAAAGTCGGGGAAATCAACTCTAAATTCAGGCATGTTCTCTACATCATTAATATACACGGCATGGCAATCTATCAGGATATAATATAAAATTATATAAAAGGTGTGCCGAGTATTTTACGCCATTTTGGCCTCCGATGGAGGTAACACCCTCTGTCACCCCCAACACTTACCGCTACCTACCGTGGCACATGCCACCACGGTACTAGCCACTTAATAACTAAACTAGACCTTCTACACTTGCAGTTTCTACACTCCCTAAGTATAGCACTTCTATTAACACCACTCAAAACCCCCCCAAATTACCCATATATCTTGTATAAAAACATTACATAACATAATAAACAAATAGGCATTACCCTCGATTTTAGCATTATTACATTCACATTAAACAACAATTCTCTTTCAAATAATTTATACAGAAAATTATAAACATTATAACTTGACATTTTTTTATTAACTCTTTTAGATATCATCATTTAATTATTTATCACTTACTACAATTGGATTTCTCAAAAATTTCAAATTTATTATTAACATTTATTTAATCTCATATTTCAGTTATTACTACCTTCTTGACTGTGGTTTCTAGTTAGTACAATTACCTCAAATTAGTTTCATCATTAAGTTTAAAATCTTTTCAACACCTGTAAACATTTTACTCTGTATAACTTGTATTATAAAATTTATACTCACAGTACCTCGCTCATACCCTGTCATAAGCACACAAATATACATATCAATAACTCCCTGTACCTTCTGAAACATTTTAACAACAATGTTATTCCATACTAAACAATTTAACATTTATTTCTTTATTAATTATTGTCAAATTCACATCTCATAAAATAATTTACAATCATTAGAAAATTCAATTATATAACATTTTAAATCAATCAAATTATTTAAACATCTCAAATTATTTTAATTAAATTAATTATTGAAAACACAACATTTTTTAATTATTATCAAAACAATTACAATTCATTAATTACTGTCTTCAAATTTTATTTGTTATTTATTTAAACTGCTCAAAATATTATTACTATCAAAATCAATTTCTATTACGTACACATTGTTTACATAAAACATTTTACAATACACACAATCAATTTCACTAAACATTTATTTACAAATTATTCGTCATTATTATTCAATTTTACCACACTTCATTTCCAAAATCAGCCAGGTCATAACTACAACTTAAACTATTTAGAATGTCCATTTATTACGTGTATGTTCAACCTCCATCGTCGTGTATATACCTAACATATTTATAGCATAAACCATTTTTATTTACATCCAATTTATTATTATTATTCTTATTATAAACCATTACCTCTATGTCATTCATCTTCCCTTTTATTATTTCATAAAACTTGTCACTATTATTTATTTTTATCCAGTCTCCGTAAGTATTTGTTGTTACACCCAGGTAAGTTATTTTCTCTTCATATTCCTCCACTACCAGTACACTAATTCTTCCTACAGGTACATATTTGTCCTCAATATAATCATTGTCCACTACTGCACAAGGTATGTCTACATTATTTATCATAATTCTCTTAATATTCATCTTCTCTATCAACTCTCCATAACCTCTATTTATCTTGAACCACTCTGACTCTTTCTCTCTCTCTCTTAATCACTTTCATCACCACACCCTTTCACATTCTCTCTCTCGCTCCATGCAGAGGGCAATACCACAAAATTCTTTAAATACCATCTGGCCCTACCAGATAAACACAAACAACTTATATGACATTCTGAAGACCTTTTGTCTTCTACAAAAACTATTGAGGAACTCTTGTCCTCCATCAACACTTGTGAAGTCTCTGCTTCACATTTAACCCCATAAAAGTTTGCCCCCTGTTCACCTTCTACATTTAAACTATCACTGTACTCCCTTTCTAAATCATAAGCACTAACTAGCAATCCCTGATCAACCTCAACTCTCATTCTACTCTCATTTTCACTATTGTCTACTGTATCACTTTTTGATACCCCATTTTCAGCTATATACTCATTTTTCTTATTTAACGTTATTTCACCATTATAATTACTTATTTTACCACCGCCACTTACCTTGTCTACTATTCCTCCATTATTTTTCGTTATATTACTACCACCACACACACTTACCTCTTTTGATTCACCTCTATCTGTTCGCCACTCTCCCATAAGTTTATCCATCTCGTCAAAATGTTTGTTCATCATATCAAAACCCTTATCTATTACTTCCTTGGTTTCATCTAATTTTGTGCGTAACTCGTCAAAACGTTTGTCCATCATTTTGTACGTCTCGTCAAAACGTTTATTAATAACACCACTTATTTCATCATACATTGTTTTCAAAAGATTCATCACATCATTCAATGAATACTCTTTTTCTTCCACCCCTACACTATCGTCATCATTAGGCCTATTCACGGTCTTATTTTCTACCACTATCGCTTCAGCTACCTTACCTTTATTATTTGTCATCTCACTATGTTTCTTGATTTCTGTGAATATCCCCTCTTCTTGTTCTTCCATTCGTGTTAAACTATCATCTAACTTACCCCACTCCTCGTCTGTCATTTCACCTACCAACCCTCTAAATTCGCTTTCCCACTCATCCCACGTAAAACCAATATCATTATCTCGTACTTCGCCCATGTTCAAAATTTATTTATATAACACCCTTTATATATAAAAACCACTATTATTATAAAACCAAAACACCTAACACAATTGTAAACCATAACAACCCAAACATAACCTATTCACACATACGTAATTATATACGATAAATTTTACATACATACGCCGTTACCAATTCCTATTTTCTGTGCTTTAAAATAGGTCTACCTCGTATAAAATTATATCAGGATCCTGGCAGCTTGGTCGCTAATTGTTGAGAAACAAACTTAATCGAAATAAATAAATAGAAATACTGCCAGAAACTTACCTGCGATCTGTTTTCGCTTACTTACCTTTTTATAAAACACCAATCAGAAGTCCAGAGTCGCCACGATATTTTTTTTAAAGGTTATATATCGAAACCTTAACACTCTACCTTAATAAAATTGGGACAATTTTGCAATCTGACTACCTCCCCATAATAATTCATAAGAACCCGGAACGTTAGACGAATCTTTTAGCACAGAACATTAGGAAGTGGTAATGACGAAATAACTAAACTAACACATGGTTATATTACGTAAAACAAGCCTTATTTATTAAATCTTTTCCATTTATGAATCATTACCTACGTCTTTCTCTACATTCTTTTTCATGAACAAATTAATGTTTAAAATTTAATAGAAACCCCTACACTTCTACCTACGTGTTAATTAACTTAATTACATATTTATTAACTACAACCCAGTATTTGCGCATTCATACTCTCTTGCATACAATTGACAACCCCATTTTAAAGAGATCTCTTTAGCATCAATTCAAGTTTATTTGAAACGTTTGGCCCACGACTAAATTTGTCACTGTACTTAACTGCACGTGCTAATCCCCGGGTTCCGCCATTACTCGTAGTTCACTTTCACTTTTCCGTCTCCCCACGAACTGTCTTTCTTGGAATCGATTAACTCATGCGCCCACCGTATCTATCTCTTCCTTCGTATTAATCTTCTTTAGTACACATCACTAAGTTTTGGTAGGCTTCAGCTACTTTACTCGCTTCGGCCTACCAAAATTCCGAGGCTACGATTATCACGTCTGACTAGGTTGAACGTATGCTGCCGACCGACTGACACTACTTGCGGGAGGACATCACTGCCATGCCTGCGAACAAATTTCGTCGCTGCACCCAGCCTTCATTGTCAAAGTCTCATTCGTTGCACACACGACACACGGGATTTTCGTGTGCTGGACGTTGATGATATTTGTTGTCCAGTGGTTTACGTCACTGTAGTAGGCGTGACTTAATTTCGTTTCCGTCACCTCTGATGCACGTGGCGAAAAATATTGTCTTTGGGCCATGTTGTTTTAAACAACTCGGCATCGGTTGCGCATCTGCTGGTGATTGCGCGCTTGTGGGTGTGTGTCACACAGTCTCAAAATTCTAAGAACGGTATTGCGTGATTGCACGTTGTCGCATTCCATTGTATTAACTTCGCCTTATGAGTTCTTGGTTCGCTACGATTTAGATTCACCATGTAACTGGCCACGCATATAAAATAAATTGTTACAAATATTTAATAAAATAAAACCCCTCCCTTTTGCCCCGTTACACAAAGTTATGATATCCTAGATTTTCAAAATTGGTGGCCCAACTTTTATAAAAAGACAACAGCCTCAGAAGAAACTAAGAGACTAAATAAGGAAAAAGGGAGTACTTCAGTGAGTCTGTGTATTATGAGTTTATTTGCAAACAGTTCAAGAGAGGTCAGTCGTTGTGTCAAATTTATCAATGAGTACGTAGATCAAAAACCATTCAAACTACTTACTTTTCCATCTGAAGTTACACTACCGACTCAGCAAGCTTATGACCAGAAAAGACCAATCCATAAAAAAATAATAAGTGATTTGAAAAAGGTTGTACAATATATTCCCCTTGAATATCATGATTTTTTTTTACAATGGAGTGCTGCAGTGGCCAATAAAAAAAAAAACGCCTCAGGATTAGGCTATTCTAAATATTTCCTATATATTCTTTAAAATTATCTTGTTGTTGCATTCTCTTCGTTCACTTTATTAATTTAATAATATATATATACTTTCACTTATGAACTTACTTTTGTCACTTCCCAAACGTTTCGAGATGTTGTTTCTCTTCTTCAGTGGGTTTAATACTAACTGTCGATTACAGAATAACCGTTACGGAATGGAGTGTGTGGTGGGGGTTGATGGTGGGAAGGGATTGGCGCTGAGGTTCGAATTATGTGTGTGGATCACTGTGTCAAATAGTGTATGTGATTTGTAATGTATCTGTTCATTTAATATGTTGTTTGGTTGTAGTGTGTGATATCTGTATATTTCAGCTGAACAGTTTGAAATATACAGATATCACACACTACAACCAAACAACATATTAAATGAACAGATACATTACAAATCACATACACTATTTGACACAGTGATCCACACACATAATTCGAACCTCAGAGCCAATCCCTTCCCACCATCAACCCCCACCACACACTCCATTCCGTAACGGTTATTCTGTAATCGACAGTTAGTATTAAACCCACTGAAGAAGAGAAACAACATCTCGAAACGTTTGGGAAGTGACAAAAGTAAGTTCATAAGTGAAAGTATATATATATTATTAAATATTCTTTAAATGTTTATATTGAAAATTTTATTATAATTGCTTTTTTTGTATTATGATTATCATACACTGTACTAAAGCCATCCGTAATTCGTTACTTTTCAAGGTAATAATGGCTATAAAACCACAGTATAATTTGCTTTTTGTGGATAAGTTTGTGAGTAATGGTGTAACTAGTTTTATTAAAACATTTTGTGACATTCACTTATAACAGATCTAACAAATTCAGTGAAAAACAGGATATTATTTATGCATTATTTAAATATCCCTTTAGTTTTGAAAGGACTCTTGTCGGCCATTTAAAATTACACATGATACATTTTTTTTTAAATACAGTAGAGTCTCGTTTATCCGACATAAATGGGCTGGCAGAACGTCGGATAAGCGAAAATGTAGGATAATAGGGAGGTGTTAAGAAAAAGCCTATTAAACGTCAAACTATGTTATAATTTTATACATTACGAACCTAATAATCATGTTTTACAACAAAACAACGTAAAAAATTAACTGAAAAAATGAACTTACAGTTACAGAATTGTCTGAAGTTAAATACACTTAAAAAGTTCAGTCCTGTGATGATTTTAAGAAATTTTTTATCGTAGTCTGCTTTCCTGACGAGTGCCATTTCTTCGCTGCCAAGTCTCGCCATCTTTGCAGCATCATTATGTCGATTCCTGTAGCTTCTTGTTGCTCAATGTATTTAATTGCAGTTTCTAGAGCCTTAACTCCATCGTTATATGAAATTGTGAGAGGCTCAACAGTTGGTGCTTGATCTTGATCTTCAATTTCATTGTCATCGCAATTGACAAGAGCGACAATTTCTCTATCAGTGATCATCATCCTTCATCCAACTTTCGATTTCTTGCAAAGATGCATCCTTACATCCAGGGATACGTTGCACTAAAGATAGAATGGTTTCTTCGGTTTCATCTGTGCTTTCCGTTTCCATACTTTCATCATCGCCTAGCAGCTTCTTCCATGATTTGGCAATTGTTGGAGCCCTTACGTCAGCCGAGGCCCTTGCAATCCAATAAGCAACATCCTTTACATTGATGCGTTTCAATTTTTCAATCATGTCTTGTCCTTCTTCAATTTCTTCTATCGCTGTGGACAGTAGCTTCCTGCGATAGTTCCTTTTATCGTTTCCAAAACGCCCTGATCCATAGGTTGGCATATGGCGGTTACATTGGGGGGCAGAAACATTGCCTTAATGTCACCATCTTGAAGCTCCTCTGCATCACGGTGCATTGGAGCATTATCTACCAACAAAACTGCTTTTCTGGGTAAATTATTTTCTTTCAAAAACTTCTCTGTTGAAGGAATGAATTCCTTAAAAAACCAGTCTTTGAAAATTTCACTGCTCATCCATGCGCTTTTCTGACTGTAGTATTTTACAGGAAGAGCATTTTTTGAAACTGTTTTAAAGGCTCTAGGATTTTTGGACTTTCCAATCATTGCAAGGTCCATTTTGAGGTTTGCTGTAGCATTGCTGCATGCTAAAGTTGTCAGCTTTTCCTTACTATGCTTGTAGCCAGGGGCTGCCGCTTCAGTTCTGGCTGCAAGACTCTTACTAGGTAACATTTTGTAATTAAGGCCTGACTCATCACAGTTAAATATCTGATCACCCGTTAGGCTTTCTCTCTCTCCCTCTCTCTCTCTCCTATGGCGCTACAGCCCAAATCGGGCCCTGGCCTCCACCAATCTCCGCCTCCACTCCACTCTATCCACTGCAACCCTCCTCCAGTTTCTTATCGCCAGTTTCAATAAATTGCTGAAATATTTTCTTGAATGCTTCCATTTCTTCAAAATTCGATGATAGTTTTTCACCACAAACACTTAACTGACGGATACCGTAGCATTTCTTCCATCGGTCGAGCCAACCGACACTTGCTATGAAATGTGGGTCCCCTTCATTGAATTCATTACGAAAATGCAACGCCTTTTGCTGTAAAATAGGCCCTGAAATAGGCACACCTTTGTCCCTGAACTGTGTAAACCAAACATACAAAGCTTCACTAACTTTTTCATAGTCACATTTTTTCATAGTTTTTCTTTCTTTTAATGCACCCTCTGTAACTCTTGATGCACACCATTTTTCTGTTTCTATTCATTTTTTTCCAGTCTCCTACTGTTACCCGTCCAACGCCAAAGTCGGCAGCTACCTTCTGCATTGTCTCTCCCTTGTCCAGTGTCTTGATTGCCTCAAGTTTTTGTTCCATCGATACAACAACTTTCTTTCTTTTCGTCGCCATACTTGCGTAAATTTCAACTTTTAAACAACACAACAACGTTTGTCAAATTAACACACACAGACACATACGCATGTAACAGACGATAAACCGATCTGCATACAATGATAAACTGCACTGCACTGAGTAGTGAGTTGTGACATTGAGTGAGTGAGGGTGGGGCGAATGACAGACACATGAGTCATAGTGTAGACTGTACAGGCAGAGTAACTAATTAGCTGCGGTAGAGTCGGGAGCAACAAAAAATAGACTTCGCTCATGCTCGCAACTTGCAGTTCTTGTTGCCGATTAATGCGTTTGTTGTTGTTTTTTTTGCGGTGGGACATCGGATAAGCGAAGGTCGGATAAACGAGACTCTACTGTATTTACAAATCGTGTGAGGCATAACAAATTAGAATTATACCAATAAGATATATAAAATTCTCTGTATTTTCAAAACAAACTTTTTTTTCAGTTTCCACAAACTTAATTTTTGTGACATGAAACCTTTCATAAATAAGTGATTCAAGTATAAAATAAATTATTTAGTCATGTAACATTCAGATAGTATATACCATTTATTTCATAATTAAATTATAGTTTTAATGGGATAAACAGAGTTACTTTTATTAAATAAATGTTGGAACATGACAATATTAATCTTCCTTACAATAAGAAAAAAATGAATAGGTATTTACTGTGTAGCAGTAACAGTTCATTCTAAAAATGAGAAACATTATGAAAACATTAAATAAAAACCAAATATAACGAAACATCATAGAGTAGCAATAAGTTTTAGGTTGCTGTTTACAAACACACACCTTACCTATTCAGCTTGTATTTACATTTTCTGCCAAAACAATGAGCAGATGTTTAGATTTAAGGATAATGTAATGTATTCTCAGTTAATCATTATTCTTTCTGATTTTCGTTTAACAAGATTATCACTTAACAGGTAAAATGTGTTCCTCAATAAATAATTTTTTAATCCAATATCCTGGTTTAATTGAAATTGTTAATATACTGAAGATGTCTTAACAAACTGCTAGTAAATTCCCAAAACAGGACCAAGGAACTAATTATGTTAATGTGAGGGTTTTTTTTAAATGAATTTCAGTGGAATAATATTCCTAGTTGGGAGAACCAAGAAGTAGCGCCACGATGTGAACTGGATAGAAATCAGTACCTGGAAACTGGTCAGCTTCATGAATTATCAGACGTGCAAGAGGCTAATTCAAGGATAGATGTAGATAATAATGATGAAGGTATGTTAATTCAATGTAATATTAAAAATAACGAGCTGACCACCCCTTGCAAGTAGAGTAGGATACATACTTTGTGTAAAATTTAAGCAGCTGAAATGCTTCCATTTCAAATGAATACTTTTAAATGATGGTTTGACTGTACACTTGGCATAATCAAGTGTGGACCAATTTCAAAAACTCATAAAACTGATCACAGGAAACCATACCTTTCCAGCACTGATGTTCTGCTTCAAGTGCTCAGTGATAATTTATTTTTAAAAATATAATTCGTAAATAACATAAGGTATAAAATATTTTAAACCTTAAATTTCATATTTTTGTATGGTGTAACTTTCTAAAACGGGAGGGAGTTTTGGACTTTGAACTCTAGTCATCACACAACTAGATGTGTAGAATAGTTTGTTTTTGATTACTGTTACTTAAATCGTTACTCTTGTGTCTGTTAACAGGAGAAGCTTTTCCTCCACCAGGTCTGCATCGCATGGTAACAGGACAAGTCACAGAATCTTTGTCACAGCGTTCTGTGTTAGGGCAACCCCCAGGTGATTCAGGTAGTGATATGGGACTTCAGAGACTCATTCCTGGAGAACAGACACACACAAGCTCAGCCGTTCCCTCCGATACACCAAATATACACAGGTTAATCCCAGGTCAAACAAACCATGATACAGTGACTTCTTCACAAGTTGAGTCATCATCTTTCCAGCGAATGGTGCCAGGTCATTTCACACAGCCAGAAACACAGTCAATGCAAAGATTAATACCTGGCCAAATAGAGCAAAACATTCCAAATGAACATCCAGGGTTTCAGCGATTGGTTCCCGGTCACACTGAAACTGGACTGCCAATAGAAACACGAATGATACCAGGTCAACTTAGTGATGACGAGGCAGTCAATTCAGACAGTAGAAGTTTAGAAAGAATGGTTCCTGGAGGAACTTCAGAACAAGAAGTCAACATTCCTGGTGAAGATCCTGAAGATGAAAGAATGGTTCCTGGAGGAGTGTCGGATGTAGATTCCAGAAGTCAGAATGTATCTAATGATGGAGAATCTAGACATAGCTCTGAACGTATGATTCCTGGCAGAACAGTGCAAAATGAAACAGATAGCAGACAAATAGTAAAAGACCATAGTATGTTGCCACAGAATCTAGACAGACGAGTTCCTCCTGAACCTGAAAGAGTGGGTCCATCAGGTTTATCAAAATTACCAGAAATACAAGGATTGTAAGTCCATATATATGTTTTATAATTAATTTTGAATTATTATGTGTTATAAAACTGATGTACAGTATAAGGTATTATTTTTATTTGTCTGTTACAGAAATATATTTCTATTTTCATGTTTTCTCTGTTAATTCTTATTTTGTAAATCATAGATCCTCCATTCAGTTTTCAGTTATACATTTTCCTTTGTAACTGTCAGTGATTTGTCTGAAAATTGTAGACATTGTCAGCTGTCTGTAGGATTTTGTGTTATTTTGAAGTTTCATATAAAAATTTCCGTTATTTTCTTCTTATCTTTCAGTGATGTTAAATCTGTGTAGGAGACGGTATTTTCCATGATGTGTTGCTACTGACCACATGCCTTAGTTATTATCCAGTTTCTACTGCATAGCTTCCTTGGGTCTTCCTAGTCCAAGTCTGTCTCTTCGTAGTAATTTTTTTCCTCCTTGTGTTTTGTGGCTGAAGTCTGTTCAAGTCTCATAGGTTTTTGTTATTAAATTATTTATTGTTGACTTTTCAGTCACTAAACATAGCAATTCATATTTCGGTTCTCCTTATTTTCTTTATTGGCACAATACGCAGAAGTTTCTGCCCTTTGGCTCCCCATTAATGCTACACATGCATTGGTCCAGGCCAGTGGCGGCTGGTAATGTTTTTGACTTGGGGGGGGGGCAACATTTTTTTGGACCCATGTGTAACAAAAGTCACCAGTAGAAGCTAAATTATTGCTATTATCATGAAATAATTGTAAAATTGAACCTTTTGCTTTACTACTAAAAGTATTGTTAATATCAAAAACCTACCTTGCAAACTACCAATATTTAAACAGTGTTTGAAACTGAAATTATTTATAACCCTAAGCAGTTCAGGTTCCTAAACTTAAATACTGAATAAATTATATTATTAAATGCATGCATTACTAAATAAAATATATTTGTTCCCTACCTTGGATTAGTTTATTTGCTTCAACATGAAATCCATTCTCCTTTCCTTTTGCTTGGCAAAATGGTCAATAACTAATTCATTTAAGTTAGGAGCTGTTTTTAGCATTTTTTTTCTATTGAATTCCCAGAGCACTTAATCTGTTCTCTTTCATTGTATTACGTGTAAATGTTTTAATGTGTTTGAGAGTTGAGAAACATCGTTCACTTTCTGCTGTAGTCATAGGGATTGTACAAATAATTTTTAATAATTAAATATTAGAATTACCTTGGTTTCCTTCTTTGCAACTTCTTTGTGTTCTCAATATACACTACGCGTTTCGGGACTTAAAGTCCCATCATCAGGTGGATAAACTTTTCACTCATGTAGAGCACGTCACTAGATAAAAAATATATATAAAGGTCACGCACATCTTGCTACTCAGTCGATTTCCCCACTCGCGTTATCTCACGATGCACATCGCTACCGACCCCACGAGCGACTGACAAATCTATTCAGCCTGTACCTATTTGTCGTGTTGTTTCAGGATGCGTATAGCAGTATCATACAGTTCGTTTGATTTGAACGACAGATTCTCGTTCAGAAGCTGATCATTGTGTTTTATAGAGCCTCTGTAAATTTCAAACTCCTCCAGTGCGTCCATGAGTTTACCCTTTTTGCAGAAATGTAATGGTTTGAAATTATTTCTAAAACTGGAATAGGTATGGTTGTGATCGATGAAATACATGGAAAAGTTTGATTTGACGTTCCTGATGTTGCCCCTAGGCAGGTACTCTTTATATCTATCTAAACATTTTCTGCCTGTTTGTCCAATGTAAAAACTATTACATACTTCACATCACATTCTATTTTATACACCCCTGAACAGCTTTCTACTGGTTTATTGGATTTTGGACTTAAAGTTTTTAAAATGCTGTTATTCGTCTTGAAAGATACTGTATAGTCATACTTTCTAAAAACATAAATAGTATTGGGTAAAAGATTCGTATATTCAGTTGCTATGTATTTCTGAACCCTATTGTGTGTTTCATTGTTATTTCTATGCAGGTTCTTTTTTTGCTTTTTTTACTAACCTATCCACAATCACGCTGTTATATCCGTTGGCCATCACTATGTACTTTATAGTTGTAAATTCTTCATGGTAATCCTCCGGCTCCAATGGAATTTTCAATAGCCTGTTGACGAAGGAGTTAAAAGACCCCATTTTCTGAGCGAATGGATGAAATGAGAACGCATGGATAGTAATGTCCGTAGTGGTCGGCTTTCTGTAGATTTTAAATTTAAGGTGGTTATTTATGTTTTGTATCATCAGGTCAAAAAAATTTAAGCTATGTTCGTTCTCCAACTCAAGTGTAAACTTTATGTTTGGATGTATACTATTTATATATTTATTCAAAATTTCTGCCTGTCTACATGTGCCATCAAATACAAGAAATGTATCATCTATATACCGCGTGTATGAAATGATCTTTTTATAAAACCTATTCTTATGAGACAATACATATTCATTTTCAAAGTGGTTAAAATAGAGGTCAGCCAAAAAACCACTAAGTGGCGAACCCATTGCAAGTCCATCGTCCTGGGCGAAAAACCTATTATCAAACGTAAAATAGTTCTGGCTTAGTATTACTCTTAATAGCATGATAAGTTCCTGTACTTCTTGTTGATTCAAGCTGCCTGAACTCTCCAGACTTTCCTGTACAATATTGATGGTTTGGGTAACTGGAACATTGGTGTAATGGTTCACAATATCAAGGGACATCAGTTTATACTGTGGCAACATTCTTAATGATTTTACCCGATTCACAAATTCAATCTTATTCCTGATACTGTGGTTATTCTTTATTTTTAAATTATTTTTTAAAACCTGTAGAAGTTTTTTAGCTGCTTTATATCCGGGTGCTGTGGTAAAATTAACTATGGGTCGTATGGGCATATTCCCCTTATGCATTTTTGGCAGACCATTAAGCGCAGGGCCGCGAGTATGTATTTGTTTGAGTTGACGCATGGTACGTATATCAAACAGATTCGTACATTTATTTATACTGTGGTTTATATCTTTAATATAGTCTGCGGTGGGGTCCTTCGTTAATGTGCATATATTATTATCCTTGATAAATTCGTAAACTTTCGCATTGTATTCATGTTGATCTAGAATTCAACTGTACTGCCTTTATCGGCTTTTGTTATTATGCCATTGTTATCTACAAGTTTACGTTTAATGTTGTGTATAGTTTTCATATCATTACGATATTTATCAACCGATGGATGCCTGCACTCATTCTTTAATACACGGTTTAATTTATTATTAATGAGGACATGAGCCTCGTTCTGTTTAACCTGTTCACTTAATGTCTTTATAGCCACTTCAGCGTTAGTTATCTCGCGAATTATATTGTGTTTAGAAAATCTAGGCAGGTTATGATGTAGGCCTTTACTCAGTAATTCTTCTTCCGTTTTTGTAAAACTTATGTTGCTATAGTTGGCTACACGTGCATAAAATTTGTGTTTACTGTAAATATGGGTAGTTTGGAGTTGTTTTCTTTCCAGGTTTACAAGCTTCATTTTATGTGTGTTCACTATTTTTCTTATGATGTTACGTATTTTTGTCTCGACGCATGTCAAAATATCTTTAATTACAACTGGGTGAAAACCGTTAAGAACCTCCAAGTGTGTGTGATATAGATCGGGGGTTGTTTAATTTGTTCTTTTTGGAATAAAGCCGTTTAATTTCTTCCTTTACCCACACTCTCTGGTCTACTTTTTGGGCAGTAGCCGCTGACGAAGACGTGTTCTTAATGTTAAATTTAACATAGTTGGGAGTTATGTTCTTGAATAAACATTTCTTATTAAACTTAATGTCGAGATTAGCTTTTATCAATTTGACCTTTATACTTTTGTACTTATAGACCAGTTTTGCTTGATCAGCTTCAATATACATAATTGTTGTGGTCTCCAAGTTGCCTGTATAATTAAATATTAGAATTACCTTGGTTTCCTTCTTTGCAACTTCTTTGTGTTGTCAATATACACTACGCGTTTCGGGACTTAAAGTCCCATCATCAGGTGGATAAACTTTTCACTCATGTAGAGCATGTCACTAGATAAAAAATATATGTAAAGGTCACGCACATCTCGCTACTCAGTCGATTTCCCCACTCGCGTTATCTCACGATGCGCATCGCTACCGACCCCGCGAGCGACTGACAAATCTATTCGTTGACAAATCTTGAGTCGTTCAAATCAAACGAACTGTATGATACTACTATACGCATCCTGAAACAACACGACAAATAGGTACAGGCCTATATATATATATATATATATATATATATATATAGTTATATATATGATTATATATATATATAATCGGTTTCATTATTCCACTAATGTAAACATTAAATATTACATGAAACGAAATAATTGAATGAAGATACCGCAGGACACGGTAAAAACGAAATAACAAAATAAGGCTAAAGAGAAAATACGAGTTACACAATTAAATTAAGTATTGTTTATCTACGACGTATATTGATTTCATATATATATATTGTAGCATGACAGATAATCCACTAAAAATTAATTCCATTAAGATCATAAACACAATTAAATTACAATATAACTCAAAGAATTTCAAATGAAAATAAATGAAACTTCAAAGAAAAACACCACAATAAAAGGAAAAAAGTAATTACATAATAAAAATGCAACATTAAAAACTCAAGAAAATAAATTAAAAGAAACTCATATAAAAAAATCAGGAGATTACCCAGGAGATTAGGATCATGTAGTAAAGGAGATACCCCGAACCCAATAAGGAAGAGGGAGATTAGGAGCATGTAATAAAGGAGATACCCCGAACCAAGAAGGAAGAGGAAATTTAGGAGCAGGTGATAAAGAAGATACCCCGAACCCAAAAAGAAGAGGAAATTTGGGAGCAGGTGATAAAGAAGATACCCCGCATCCAAGAAAGAAGAGGAAATTTAGGAGCAGATAATAAAGAAGATACCCCGAACCAACCAACGGACAAAATAAAACTAAGTACCTTGGTAAACACAAGAAGAGAAGAAAAGAAGATATAGGATGAAAGAACCACAATAAATACCTATTAATAAACCTATTATTAAGGATAATGAACCCCAAACCAAATATTAATACCACCAAAGAAAGTATAACACCCCAGAACCTCATAAAATTGTAACTTAATTATAGACAAAAGTATTTAGTAGTGTGATAAGAAGTGCACCAACTAAAGTTATTATATAGTAAAATAAACAAATCTTCACAGTCCATTATGACTAAAGGTCTGGCCTGAGAATATAATAAAACTCAAATATAAGTCAGAACCAACAGTGAATGTGTACCAGTGGAAGTGGTTTTAAAAATAATAAACTTCAAGTTAATGTGTAACTATTACTTAAACAAGGTGCTATTAAATAACTTTTATATTTTATAATTAACAAGTGATGAAATATTGAAATCAAAAATATTTCTAAGGTTTCATAAAAGAGGTCACTTTTTTATCTCAAAACATTCACAGTAATGCCAATAATAAAGAAAGTATGTGGGGGAATAAATACAGTAACTGTGGATTAATTTGGGGATACAGTATAAACAGAAAAGACTGTGATTTACTTAAGTTTAGATAAAAACTAATAAATGTGAAATGGCTGATTATGTTTAGAGCCTAGGAACTCCACTTTTTAAAGAGTTCTAATAGAATAAGATTAATATTTAGAGTAAGATGTTTTAGTTACATAACAGTATGCATACAGATTAAAATTTTATGTATGGATGCTGCATCAGTTTATAAAATGTTTAAAGTGTATGTTAAAAATAGTTCCAACAAACATGTCTAACTTTGAAGACTGCTAGTTAATATTAAATATTATTTTTTGTATTAGTAGCATGAATTATATGCTACAGGTATCAATAGTTATGTAAGCAATTTTATTTAATGTGATGTTAACTTTAAAAAGTCAGAAAATAACTTTATTTGAAAAAACCATATATGTAAAATACTAACTTCTAGGCCAAATAATGAATTCCCAAAAAATTAATATAAACTAGTTAATTAACCAATGAACCATGTAAACTAATAAGATTTATGTAAGGTGGATCTATAACCAACTACTATAAATGATCCTATACTTTAAAAGAGTAATATAGAAGGATGTCTTAAATTATTAAAAATTTTCGAAATGTAATAACTAAATATTTCAGAGGAGAAATAGTAAATTAATGAATTATCACTAAAAAACAGTTCAAATGTTAAATTTATAAGAAATTAAGGAAAGAGAAAGATTTGTGACCATCTGAAATTATTATAATTATATTAATAACACCTAAAATGGCAGTAATTGTGTACAAGAACAGGAAACCGGATTTTGGGCCTAGATTGTGAAGGTCCTCGCCTTCTACCTTTTATAATTACATATAATACACTCATCATAAAATAATACTCACCGCTGCCAGAATTTTACTTACCGTCATAGTCCCCGTAGAACTTACCTTATTTCCAAAAAGACAGAAATATGGGAATTTTAACAGAAATCTATACAAATATGGACTATGACATATCAAATTAAACAGAATGAGGTAAATAAATAAACCAATTATGTGGTTAATAGTTCATGAAAGCAATCAACAAACAAAAAATATTCCATATATAATGTATTTAAAATTTACCTAAATAGGAAGTGAAAATTATTTAAACAATACTTTTCCAATATTAACTTGGCAAGATATTTCCTAAGACGAAGGAAGTAAAACAGTTCTTAATTAACATTCAACGAGAACAGTTGATATTAGATCGCGTTAAAAAACGGTATAACGAATTGTAATGGCGTACAAAGTTGAAAATCAGTGAAAACGAGAGTTACCTAAATTGACAATTTTTAACTTAAAATCAGTGAAATACACTACCACAACAGTGAAAACAAACGATACGCAACACAATACCAGTGAATTAAACCAGTCAAACAACCTAACATTAATAATTCACATCGTAACAACTTCTCGATTCTTGGCCATAACCAGAAAACATTGAACACATCTAACATAAGACAATTAACACCAGTGAACACTGAACACTTATCCAGGATACCTCAAACAACACAATAGACAATATACACTATTACGGAGACCAATAAAACAGTTGTGAAGGTAATTTTATTATCAGAATTTCCAACCATCAGTTCACAGTAATATGCTACAACGAGACGTGCCGCCATTTTGAACTTCCCATGATGCAAAGTATCCACCAGCAACGAATTCGTCCAGTCACCATTGGGTATAAATTGTATATTACAAACATTATATATTATTAACAAATTGTCATTGATTACTTTAAGAATTATTTTTGTACATGTTATACTTTCTGTGCTTGCCCCCTTCTCTGACTATATAATTATAATCGTTATAAGAACCTTTCTGATATTTATATAAAAATAACCTGTAATTGAAATATCGACCAAGCCCTGTGAAAGAGTCGAACATTTGCTCAATAAAAATTTTTTTTTTTTAATAAAATTTTTTTTCTTTTTACAATACGAAGAAATATTTATTTGTAACAGCGTGGAAAAGCGTCTTGTTACAATATATATATATATATATATATATTACATTTAATATTTATACATAAATTTACCTCAAGATGTTATTTTTCTATTTGGAACATGTTTCGGGTACTGTCTTGTACCCATCCTCAGCCTTCCGGTTTTTTTGTCTGGTGAAGTACATATGTGTTGTTGGTTGACTATTGTGGCTTCCTGTTGGCTTCTGGTATTTCAAGTTGGTTTTATTGTGTGTGATTGTGGTGTATGTGTTAGTTTTTTGTGTATTTTCAATGTTGAGTGCTTTGAATATTGTGTCATGTTTTGTATTGATTTGTATTTGTTCTGGTATTAGTTTGTTTTATGTTTGTATATTTGTAAATTTTCCCATATGTTCATTATGGTGCCTTTGTGTGGTATATGTTTTATTAGTGTTACATTGGTTATGTCTGGGAATTCATGTCCTGTGTTTATTGCATGTGTGGCTAAATTGGATTTATATATTTCTGGTTTTTTGTATGCATTTCGGTGTTCAAAATAACGTTTTTTCAGCTGTTTTTTTTGTTTGTCCTATATAACATTTATTGCAATCTTGGCATTCAATTTTGTATATACCGTTAGTGGTTGTATTATCTTTGTTGTGTGAGCTATTTAGATTTTGTAATTTATTTTTATTAGTTTTGTATGCTATTTTTATATCTGTGTTTTTAAATAGTTTTGTTAGTTTTGTCATTTTATTATTTATATATGTGAATGTGGCCCATTTTTTGTTGTTGTTATTATTTATGTGTTGTTCAGTTTGATTAATTCTTAATTGTTCAGTTTTTATTTTGTATTTGATTTTATTTTCTATTTTGATCATAGTATTGCCATAGTATATTGATATAGTATAGTATCACCAGACAAAAAAAACGGAAGGCTGAGGATGGGTACAAGACAGTACCCGAAACATGTTCCAAATAGAAAAATAACATCTTGAGGTAAATTTATGTATAAATATTAAATGTATTATATACATCAAGAAACGAACTGTAGCAGAAAGTGATTGAAATATATATATATTATTACTATGTTCATTTCCATAGAGAGGTCATCGAGATCCATCACAGTGGAGATCGAAGCATGAATACAAGGAAAGAAGCCGTGATCATTAATAAATATTGGTGTTTGTGTTGAAAGCAAGCTAATCAGAGATGAGATGGATTTTGAGTCAGGGTGCAATGCGATCCAATCAGAATGCATTATTTAGTACGATGTTTCTGTTTCTAAAAATATATTAATTTTAATGTGTTTCAGGGGAGGCTTAATCTCAGTCTCTCGCAGGACTTGCCACCTCTTTCCCGCCACATTGATGAAAGCATCGTGGCTGGTGCGGCCAAAATGTCTGTTTTTTTGGGGGGGGGGGAATTTGTTGAGTTTTTTATGTAGTCTATGTTGGGTTACAGGCACCGACCAGCTTTTCGATAGCAGCTATAATTATAATAATGTTGGACCCTGGCCTAAAACAGTACGGCAGTTGTTTTAGTTTGTCAGTTTCACTTGCTGCTTCTTTTGGAATTACTGGTTTCAAGTTCATGTCATCTCTATTATTGGTTTGAGGTAAGTATTCATCTGTTGTTTGTCTGGGGTGTGGCTGAAAAGTGTTAGCCAAATATTCTGCAAACAGTTCAGCTTCAACTCTTGCCATTGTTGCGACTTGGTGGAATGTGATTTTCTGGGCTTTTAAAATATTCACTTGCTTTCCAGAGAGTCATCAGTGAGTTAGTTGCTTTCTTTGTCATCAGTCAGATTGCTCAGGAAGCTAGTAAGACTTTCATTTTTTGTTTCACGAATTATTTGTTTAAGCTATTCACAGAGCTTATTCAGCAGCCTTGTTTGCTACCATCGTTTTCATGCGTTTCTTTTTTCTGTTACTATTTCTCTAATTTCTCTGAAGTAATTAAGCCCCGGTGTTGATGGTTTAAGCATGGGTGCGTCGTAATTCAGTAATTGTTGAATGAATTATCAGGCTGTTCTGTTTTAATGATATATGAAGCTTGATATTTTCTTCAAGATCGATCTTTCCATCCTAATCAGTTAACCTATTAGTTAATGTAGAAGGTTGCTATTTCATCATTGCGTCCACTTATTGTTAAAATGATGTACGTTTGGTCTGAACCCAGTTTATGACTTTCCACTATGCAAGTATAGTTGGAAGATACCCCCTTCATTATAAGGAAGTCAATCAGGTCTGAAAGCTTTTTTACATCAGTAGCCCAGTATGTAGGTTTGCCAGTTAATTGTACCTTCCAATTTAGTTCTTCTTACAATTTCCGTTGCTTGATACAGCTCTTTGTCCTTGGGACCCAAGTAGATATTTGTTGCATTATAATAATCTCCAATTATGATGCAGTTTCCTAGTTTTGAGACCCAGATATATTCTTTTTCCAATTTAAACCATAGCAGATAGTATACTGCAGCTACTATTATATTCTCAGATTTAGTTTGAATACATACATTAGTTACTTGCATCTGTTTGGTTTCTAGATTGTTTTCTCCATAGCATTTTATATTTTTTTTTATTAACACAGCTGATCCCCATTTCAAAATTTTGTCTGGTATGACAAAAATCTGCCTATAATATGCTAAATTTGATATCCTTGTAATTTTGGGATATGATTCTCTCATTAGATAGGCATATACCTATCTTGTGATCCCAAAGAAACACATCTATTTCATGGATCCTCTTCAACAATCCATCAACATTCAGTACTACTATTCTTTTGAGGATATTATTTCTTTTTCAGAATGATCACAGTTGCACACCACTATATAAAAAAATTATCCCGATTAGCGCTTTCAAGCCTCACAGCCCATCGTCAGATCGGAATAGGCAGAAATTATTTTAAAACAAACCCTTCACCCCTCTCCCCCACCCTGCTCACACACAACAAGCTATAATATAAATGACCCTTCCCCACCCCCTAAACCCTGTCCCACCATCTGTCAGTTACATATTTTTCTAGCAAATTCCTTGTGTTTCAGTGTTGTGTGTGTGTTGTGTGTGTGTGTGTGTGTGTGTGTGTGTGTGTGTGTGTGTGTGTGTGTGTGTGTGTGTGTGCATCCTTTTAAACTTACCCTCTTCCTCTCCACACACATGGGTCGTCACACACCCTTATTTTCAAACATCCAATTAGTACTATGCAATATAATTCTTAATCTTATCTATCTGTCCTCTATCATTTACTTCTTAATCATGTTATAAAATATTTCTTCATTATCAAATTTAATTTTAATATTAATTAAATTGTCTAAACCTTTTTCTCTTTCTTTCAATATTTATAACTCCTCTCTAAGCTTCCTTTCAACTGTGTTATTTATTACTTTTACAATTTCGTATTCTTCCAAAGGATTAACAAACTTATGGGTGTCTTCTATGAAATGTCTTGCATATGACGAATTGGTTGTTCTATTACTTTCTCCACGTTTGTGGTCAGACAACCTGCATATGAATTTTCGTCCTGTCTCACCTAGGTACACTTTGTTGCAGTCTTTACATTTTAATTTATAAATTCCGCTTTTCTGTAATACTGGAATTTTTTCTATATTCTTATTCCTTATCTTATCAAATACCGTTTCACATTTTTTAATAGCTATATCTACTCCATATTTATTAAAACATTTTATAATTTTTCTAGTATGTGAACCTATGTATGTCAATGACCCTGCATAATTCTTTTGTTCTGGTTCTATTTTAGCTTTTTGTATGTTAACCCTTTTCATAACTTTATCCACTATGTTGGTGTTATAATTATTATTCCTTACAATTCCCTTTATCGTTTTTAACTCCCTATCTTTTGATTCGGTCTCTTTTAAACACTTCTGAGCTCTGTAACAAAATGAATTGATTGCCGCCATTTTATATCTATATGGGTGGTAGGACTCTCTTGGTATAATTATATCAGAATACGACTCTTTCCTAAATATCCCAAACTGTAGTTTCTCATTATCCTTAATTTCTATGTTCAAATCTAAGTAATTTATTTTCTTACCTCCTATCTCTTCTTTAAATTGTAAGTTTTTATCCTTATTATTTACCTCATTTATAAACTCATGCACTTCTTCTATGCTTCCTTCCCAAATTACTAATACATCATCAACGTATCTAGACCATAATTTTATATTGTCTTTATACTTAGTGGAAGTTATTAATTGCTTTTCAAAATCATTCATGTATATTTCAGCAAGAATAGGGGATAATGAAGACCCCATAGGTAAACCTTTTTTCTGTATATAAAACTTATTATTAAATCTAAAATAGTTCTGATTTACACATTCTTTAATTACTTTCATCAACTGCTTTTTATACCTGTATTCTCCCATATTATTATCGTTTATTAACTTAATAACTTTATTTACTGTGATATTGGTAAACATGTCCTTAACATCCAGTGATATCAATTTTGTATTTACATTAATCCTAATATTTTAAAATAATTTCTGCCTATTCCGATCTGACGATGGGCTGTGAGGCTTGAAAGCGCTAATCGGGATAATTTTTTTTTTTTTATATAGTGGTGTACAACTGTGATCATTCTGATTGTGATTTCAACAACTAACACAAATTTCTTCATTATTTCTTTTTGTTGTCAGCTTTCATGTTACTGCATTCTAGTTTACAGATTCTTTTGAGAATCATGTTATTGGTTTCTTTTTGTTCTTCAAGTTCAGCTAACATTTTTTGTAAAATTTCATTTGTTGTGGTTGCTTTTTTTGTTTTTCTTCTCTCTGCTCTAATTTTTTATTCTTAAGAACTATTGCATATAATGTATACAGTATATGCAATTTGTTCACATTCCTCCACTCGTGTATCTGCTTTGGGAACAGTGGGCTTCTGATGTTCATTTTTGTTTACCTAATTAAACTATAAAGTTTTACCTTAATCCGTCAATGTGAACGCTTAACTTTTCTTCTTTTCTTCTAACGCGTTTCGGATTGTTAATCCATCATCAGAGGTTAAAATAATTCGTCGGTTAAGACTTCGTTAAACATTAAAAGTTGCGTAAAAGACATTTAAAAATTACACTAAAAGAACATTTAAAAATATAGTCCACAATCACAGCGACGTAGCGGATGCGAGTGCGCACTCAATACCGGTCAGCGACGTACTGCACAGTTTATTGGAGTTTTCATGTTATCTATTGATGTGTTGGGGTATGTATTCTATGGCTATGTTATCTATAATCTTATCGTATAGTGTATGCGATTTAAATGCCAATTGTTCGTTTAATATATTATTGGGATTATTTCTGAAGGCTCGGTAAATTTCGAACTCTTCTACCGCATCCATATATCGTCCTTTTCTGCAAATGTGTAAGGGTTTGCAATTTGTCTCAAAATTTGTATAATTATGATTTAATGTGACGAGATGTTT
The DNA here is from genome assembly GCA_034769895.1 of Magicicada septendecula. Taxonomy (NCBI): domain Eukaryota; kingdom Metazoa; phylum Arthropoda; class Insecta; order Hemiptera; family Cicadidae; genus Magicicada; species Magicicada septendecula. The sequence goes on from CM068368.1 coordinate 443,914,981, forward strand.
AGCGTAGTTTGATTTATTTATATTTGAAATGCTCGTGGGTAAGTGTTCTTTATATCTTTCGAAAAAGGTCCTGCCAGTCTGACCAATGTAATGCATGTTGCAGTCATCACATTGGTCAGACTGGCAGGACCTTTTTCGAAAGATATAAAGAACACTTACCCACGAGCATTTCAAATATAAATAAATCAAACTACGCTAAACATCTCGTCACATTAAATCATAATTATACAAATTTTGAGACAAATTGCAAACCCTTACACATTTGCAGAAAAGGACGATATATGGATGCGGTAGAAGAGTTCGAAATTTACCGAGCCTTCAGAAATAATCCCAATAATATATTAAACGAACAATTGGCATTTAAATCGCATACACTATACGATAAGATTATAGATAACATAGCCATAGAATACATACCCCAACACATCAATAGATAACATGAAAACTCCAATAAACTGTGCAGTACGTCGCTGACCGGTATTGAGTGCGCACTCGCATCCGCTACGTCGCTGTGATTGTGGACTATATTTTTAAATGTTCTTTTAGTGTAATTTTTAAATGTCTTTTACGCAACTTTTAATGTTTAACGAAGTCTTAACCGACGAATTATTTTAACCTCTGATGATGGATTAACAATCCGAAACGCGTTAGAAGAAAAGAAGAAAAGTTAAGCGTTCACATTGACGGATTAAGGTAAAACTTTATAGTTTAATTATAATAATTGTGACGCGGATACCAATACAATGACTTTAAAATTTGTTTACCTAGCATATCATCTCCGATCTTTTGTAGTTTCTTACCTACAAGCATCCTCAGTAGCTATCTCAGTGGGCTTCTCCACAATTGGCACATTTTTCTGTTTCATTTATCTTTTTGTTGCAAATCCTTGTTAAGTGCTTTCCAGCATATTTGACGACACATCTTTCCTGTCTATTAGTTTTTTGTGTGTGGCCACCATGTGTTTGACACCTTTTACATTTTGTTATTAGGGTAGATCTTTTCTACAGTGGTTCAGTAGAAACTCACCCTAAGATATTTTCAATTTTATAAATCTCTTCTATGTTAGGTATTATATCAGAAGTCAGCATGAATAATTCTCTCGCCATCTCTTTTTTTTTAATCTGGAATTTCAGATTTTCTTGCTCACAGAAATTTAATAATTTCTTCAGGTTGGCATTCTGGATAGATTCCTCTTGCCAACACTTTAATAGGTCTTATATTTTTGTCTTGATAGGTGACGTGTCCCCATCCATCTTCTATTATTCAACACATCTGCTTCAGGCATCTATATACTTCACCATTTTCTACATTGATTTTATAGATTACTCCTCCTAAAACATAACTTTAGATTGAATGTTCACTTTATTTAATGTCTTTGCATTGTCATTATATGTCTGTTCAGTTTTCTCTATGAAAATATTTATTAGTGGTGGAGGAAGAATTTTCTTTCCTTCTGCTTTTTTTTGTCTGTTCTTTCTGATCTTTGTTTTTGTTAATTTGGTGACAACTGAGGAGATAGGCCTACTACAGGGGACATAGCAGCTTTTCATTTTTTTCCTTTTCTTTCTTCTTGTGAAATTCATTTTATGTGGTCTCCATTGCTAATTCTACTTTGTCTGTGAAATATTCTTGCATTTTCCCAGATGCAGTTACATTTTCAGGTAGTTCTTGTTTTTGGCTACACATCAATAGGCCAGCTTTGTCCTGTGTTCGTAAACCAAGATTTTAAGATTGTTGCATTGAGCAACAGTCTTTTTCCATTCATTGTAGACGTATGACTATCTACAGTTTGTGGTTAATATTGGGGTAATGGTACTATGATTCTCTTACAGCCATGTCCAACAGAACCAGCCCTTGTTCTTATCTTCATTTTCATTGTATCAGTAACACCAGCCAATATGGTCTTTCTGTTGCTTGGTGGAGTTCTGGTTAGTGCCAATCTTCTAGCAGCTGGATTGTCATCTTCATTCCATACATATTTGATTCCAGTTTCATTCCTTATGTCAAGCAATAGATGGCCCTCCCAAGAATCCATAGGGCACTCTTCTGAAGAGGGTGTGCCTGGCCTGTCACCTGTGGTAATATTTCTGTGTGTTTTTCCTTCCATTGCTTAACAGTGGCAGTTTATGCCTACTGGCAGGCAAAAAAATATATAGGCAGTAAAAATAGAGGACACCTAGCCCTCGAATACTGTAGTAGCTTTGGGAGCTGGAAGACAAGAGTTGGTCATGAGAGACCAGATAGAAAATATAAAAGAGAAGGGATCATATCAAGGACTAGTTAAAGAAGAGTGTAAATCTAGCTAGGATACCTGGGATCATTAGTTCCCATATTCTCCAGATGCTGGAGTAATATATAAGAGTAATTAACACTTTATACGTACACAAATTCGTACTGCCCCAAGTCCACGGGTGCGTAACATTCTACACAACCCAATGATATATCCCATTTTCCCATGTAGTAAATTGGTTTCACACAATTCTGTGTGCATTTAGTTTTCACGTTTATACTGCCATCACACACTAAGGACATACAGAGTTTAACAACACACATCAAGCCCCTCTTTACTTCACATCAGGTAATATGCTTGTCTAAGATTGTTAGTTTTTAAACCGTGTAGAGTGTTCAATAATTTTTACATATTTTTAGTTTGTTATAATTTACATGTGTGTGTGTGTGTGTGTGGGGGGGGGTTACATTTTCTTAGGTCTCATTCTTTTTTCTTTGCCCTGTGTGTCCTGTCATACCTTCATTTTACTATTTCATTTCTTACACTAGTTAATGTTTACAAGCAAAGCCATGCACATTCCATATTTTAATGATTTTAGTCAATTTTCATACCGCTGTCTACTGCATAGTTACAAAAATTATTCCATAGTTATGAATTCTGAGATTGTTGATTTTTTTTTACATTTTTTTACAACTATTAAGGTTTAGTAGCTTTATGTCTCACTCTTTGTCTGGGAACACCAGGGTTTGATTTCAGCATATCCTGTTAGGTAAATTGCTTTCTCTGTGAGTACGGATCTCTACTTGTCTTATCTGTGGGCCTGTGGAAGCTGTTCTATTTATTTGCTGCCTGCCAGTCTATCTGAAAACAGATCAGATCAGTGTTACCCTATTCACCGCTGAGGCTGCAATCTCGTAGAGTCACAAAACTACTCAAGCAAGAACTTTTTTGTATCCTTTGGTCAAATACACACTTGTGTAATTTGTTAATAACTGAATAGTTTGAAGTATTTTACTTCATATATTGACCGTGTTACTCATTTCTGAAGTCCAGTAGTAAATCAGCTTCTGACTAAGGGATTTTTAGACTTCATAAAACAAGGGCTGCAGGACAGGTCACGTTTTATATTCTGCAATATATTACAGAAGATTTCCAATATCTTTTGCTGAAGATAAGTTAAGTATGTAATTTATTTATTCAGGTAATTTAAATATAAAATTCTTAGTAAATATTTTTATTTATTGATTTTCAAAGGTCTGCAGAAGCTGTTCGACATGTAGTTGGCCAGCAGACTAGTGGGTTGGATACAAATACCCAGCCACCACCTGGTCTACATCGGATGGTTTTAGGTCAGATTAATTCTCAAGATAGTGCAGATCAAGATTTAAGTAGAGGTAAATGTGTGACAAATATGAAAAACAGTGTCTTTCCCCATAAAATTGTTATAAAAAAAGTAGTTTTAAGTTTATTGAGCTTAAACATTTATGATTGTATACGAAATTTTCCAGGCCAGACACCCGATAGACTGGATGATTCAGCTTTACTTAACGGGTCTGTTCCACCTCCAGGATTACATCGTATGGTCCTTGGAGAGTTCCGTGAAAAACAGGGAAATGCTGATAGAGAAAAAGATGAGGATATTGGTCCTAGCAGTGAAAAAGATAAGGACAGAGATAGAAATGAAGACTCTGATTCAGACTATCGATCGGAACGAAGAAAACACAGGCACAGAAAAGAGTTAGTATAAATACACATTTTAACCTTGGCACTGATTTAATTGTATAAATTAAGTAAAAAATAGGTTACATGTAATTTTATATTTTAAGTTTTTATTTTAAAATATAGTCCAAAAGGAACTTACAGAGTACTATAATTTTATGTTAGCTTGCAAACTCTCAGCTACAAAAGCCCAGATTTTTTTCTGTTTTAAAGTACAGCAGTAATTGGCATCATTGGTTACCTGAAGAATTATTACATGCTATAATCACTATACTCTATTCACTTTTGTTGTGTCAGGCAGGTTGGTCTTTGTAATGCTAGAGATGTTTTTTTGTCAACACTGAAAGTTAAACAAACACAGTTTAAACTGTCATAAATAAACAGGGGCAATAATGTCACCTTGTGTGAAATCAAAAAATTACGTGATTACAATATCTAGATCAGTTAATAACTTCTTGCGACCCATATTAGCAAATTTTGTAGCTTATTTGCCATTTCTCAACCTAGAACTTCGTGTCTTGATGTTTTATCTTCTATTTTTATCTTTCAGTTTAAACAAATCCATAATTGCAGTAATCATTACATTAAAATTTGACATCGCATTCAGTAAAATTTTCCAATTTCTCACTCTCCAGGGCTGTCTCATGCTTTTGAGTAGTTATTATTACTGTTTATTGTAACAGCAAGACAAATATTCAAAAGAGTTATACGAAGTTTGATAAAAAAATTCACGCGGTTTTTGTTTTTTGGAAAATTAAGCATTGGTTCGTTGCATTTATAATGCTCCCTTCAACATAGCATCAATCGGCTATAATATGACTATGCCAATGTTTTTTTCAGTCTTAAAAACAGTTCTCAAACCCACTTTTTTGTGAAGCCTTCAGCTCACTCAGAGATTTTCTTTTTATGCACTCACCAGTTGCGAAATATTGTGCTTTTGTGGTGCTTTTCTTTATTTGGAAGAAGAAAGATCATGTTGGGGCAAGTGTGGTGAATATGGCGGTTATGGCATCAGTACATTGTTTAAAATTCGTGAAGCAATGACTGATGCATTATCAGCATGCAATTTCCATAAATTGCTGTTCCATTTCGCCATTTCCTACGAATAGCTTCACACGTGTGACATAAAATGCTAGAATAATGTTTTTTTTTTTATTTATCGTTGCACCAAATGATAAAAATCGGTATGGAGAACCATACGTGACTTCCATGTCCTAAAATTTATATTTAAAATCATTTAAATATTAATTAAATAAGTGAATGCTTGAGTTCTGAAAAAATTACGTATCAGCTAAAATGGTACCACCATGTCAGGTGGATTAAGACTATCCTCGACCTTCATGAGGAAGGACTGTACTTTCGGATAAAATGTCTGTAGGTCAAACGAAGAGCTAGCTAAAGGTAGCTGCGATCTAATCGCTGTAATGAAATTGGACTCTTGCTGCAGGGGCCGAGGGATGTCTATAGTGTTATCAAAGTCTTTCCTGTCAATACTATACTAGTCATTTTTCTTTTTTAAAATCGAGTCTTGATTTCTTTCTTTCATTTGTCTTCTGATTTCCTATAATTATAAATTTCTCAGCAAAACATTTCTTCCTTAATACGTTTGTGTTTCCTGTTTAACACCCACCGTTCTGATCCATGTCATAACGCTATATTCCACACAGGCTAGTAAATAACTAGCCATCAGGGAGGTCAAAATATTTTCAAGGAGGGGCAAACAATTTTCCAAATGAGAAAAATATTTATATATTTTTCATACATACACACATGCACATATTAGTTTATAATTCTCATATCATAATAGAAATAAGTACACAGATTGTATTAATTGCTTTAAAACAACAACACTCCCCAGCGATCCACAGGAAGCAAATCGATGTCCACCTTTTCGGCTTGCACATGTTGTGTTGGTGTGGGTTTCGGCACTTTCCATTTAAAAAGCGTGCAGACATATTAAAATAAACATGAGTGAGGCCAGAAATAATGTGAATTTTGTTTGTGTGTGTGTGTGTGTGTGTGCGCGCGTGTGTGCGTGTGTCCTGGCACCTTTTTATTGCGGTAATCACAATAATAAAACTTTGGAAAAGTAAACGTTACATAATTGAGATAGGCTTGCCTGCCAGGAACGATATATTTTCACTCATACGTGATTTAAATTAAAATGAAAAATATAGAATTTTATTAAAGTGAAATGAAATGTTTCCATAGAAACTACTTCTTTGTTGTCAATAACGTAGTACACATTAAAACTTCTAAAAATTTACCTCCTCCATCATGAGCTACCATTTTTATTTATTAAAAAAATTACCCCCTCCCCCCTTCAACTACCCTTTTCATTTATAGATATTTCATCTACCTTTCTACAGTGGATTATTATGACCTCCTTTTCAGGATACTTTATTTATCAAAATTAAGCACTTTACTCTTGTTAAAACGTAAAACATTGCAGGTAAACTAACCCTTTCCCTTAACCGATCTTCACCAAAAACGATAGGCCATGAGTACTCTACAATTCAGGGCTGTATGCAAAAAATTATTTGATTCTGTTTGAATTTGCAGCTGTTATCGTTTGCCATAGAAAAAATTCTACACACAGACACTTTTTGAAAATATCGGTATGGAGAACCATAAATGACTTCCATGTTCTAAGATTTATATTTAAAATCATTTTTGAAATGAAATATTTCCATAGAAACTACTTCTTTCTACTTACTGCTTCAGCCTTAACCACAGTACTGTGGTCACTAACATATACCACCTCACGTTATCGCACTCGATTTTCACTGATGATGGAAGTCGATGGCACTGCCGAAACGTCTCGTTTTGCAGAAAACATTGGTCTACGGCCAAACAGGCCGGGAAGGAATTTTAACAACAAACTACTTCTTTGTTGCCGATAACGTAGTACATATATAAAAAATTATCCCCTCCCCCTTCAACTATAATTTTCATTTATAGAAAATTACCCCTACCCCATTCAACTAGCCTCTTCATTTATAGATATTTCATCTACGTTTTGTAATGGGTCTAAATTTACCTAAATATTATTGTGTAATTTCATAAATTCTATAACATGTAAAGATGAGGCCCCTTTGAGGTGACGCGATAGCCAGTAAATATTTTCATGACCATGTATGGTTATGCAGCAAATACGAAAATCTATTTATAGCCAGTGATTAATTCCGCCAGTATGTTGTTGACGAGAAACAGTTAATTACGAGTTAAAAAGGTGATACTAAACTCAGCGGAACGTTACAGTACTGAGGGAAAGACGAATAGCGGTGAGTGGAGAGAACCAGCTTAGACACGAACCAAACGGAAATTTGTAACACTGAACGCCAGTCGATCATGTAGCAGCGAAAAAGGTACGTAGCGTAATCGCGGGCGCCCGCATACAACAAAAATGTGAATCTTTCTATATATTTCAAAGTGAAAACAGTATTTGGCTAAATATTCATCAATAACAGTAATTAATTAAAATAAATTGACAGTTCGGCAGTAACACGTAAAAATGTAACAGTGAAAACAGCAAAACAATGCATGCCACGAGGAGACGTCCCATGTGGTAAAATTCTACGCAGCATAATCAAGGGAAGTAGACATTTCAACAATACGTATACCATTTCAACATTTTAAAATACTGGCTTTTTCCTAAATTATAAAGTTGAGCTCAACAAAATCAAAAAATAAGTAAATGTGTATGTTTGTGTGAATGAAAAATTATGAAAATAGGCTTAACAAGAAGTGTTGAGTTTGCACAATCTTTGATATACGTAGTAGTATTTTGATGGCGTAGTTTATTGATAATCAGTTTTACGCCTTAAGGCGGAATAAGTGTGTTCATGATTTTTGTCATGTTTTCGAGGGAAAATAAATAACGTTATATTTTACTTGATATACGCATTTTGTTTGTAACGGGTCTAAAAAAGAGGGGTTTTTATTTTATTAAAAATTTTGTAACAATTCATGTTCATCTGTTGGTCCGTCCCATGGCAATGCAGATCATGGCGAACAAAGAACAGTCATGTGAAGTCAGTACAATGGAATGTGCATGTCGCACACAACTTCGTAATTCTCAGAACGGTAAAACAGTGTAATGCGCCCAAACGCACTAACATCGGCGGAGCGCAGAACCCACGCTAAACAAAAGGCGCACAAGATGGCTTGAAGATGAATTTTTCCAACATATGCTCAGAGACACGACGGAAACGTAACTAGACCACGCCTACTACAGTGACGTAAACCACTGGACCACAAATTTCGTCAACGTCCAACACATGGGAATTGCACATAGTACCATGAACAGTAACAATGACTTTAACGTACAAGGCATTGCTTTCCGCCTTGTCGAAAAAAATGTAAGTGGAGGGGACTTGGTGAACGCTCTCCCCAGTTACCTCACTGACGCTCGCCTGCGCAGGCAGCCCGCCAAACAGGGCTCATTAATAAATTTTTCAATATCAGTAAGAGTGAGTTCAGTTATTCAGAATGAAGAAGTGCGTACGGTTTTCGGCAGAAGAAAAGTAAATTATAAACTGTTTCGGACCTAGAACTAAATTTATAAGTGAGAAGCCACGAGGTCGGAGAAACCCCACGTTGCCGGCAAGAGTGTTACGTAATGTAGTCAACAATGTTTTAAATAAATAAAAAGGGGGTTTGTTCTATGTTTGTAATGGAATGAATGTGTGTGCGAGCAGGCTGGGCTGCTTTCGTTAAGGTAAGATTTTAGTTGTATCAGATAATGTCGTAAATATTTCAAGAAAGTTGTATTTATTTTAAATTTTGCTAGAGGTAATAAACTGATTTAAGAGATACAAAATGAACAAAAAATAATTTGAAGTTTTGAAAATTTAAAGAATAAAAATAAAATTTAATTTGTTTCTCTTTACAAATGCCAGTTGCGTCTGTTATTAACACAACCTTAAAATCATATTTGCATTTCTACGTTCGTGTGACGAACTCTGGGCCGTAGAAGATTTTAGAGGTAAGTGGAATATGAATAATTTTGTGATTTTAATTTATTAATAAAGGTAAAAAATAGCACAAATGGCACTTCCGAAGCAGGGACAGTTTTTATAAATTAAAATAAAAATTATAAAGACCACACCTACAAAGAAAATGCAAGTATGGTTGAAAGGTTAAGCAATGGTATGCAAAAAATACGTAGAAGTACGTAATTTACGCATTATTGACATAAGATTGAAATTGTGATTATAAATTAAATTAATTAAAGTAAATTAACAAATATAAATTATAAAGAATAACAGATGGCTACTAACGAAAATGAAGTTGATGTAATTGTAGGCGATAAAGCCGAATGTAAAGTAATGATCGAAAGTAATGAAAATATGCCAACTGAATCGGCTGATAAAAGCGATTCAGGTATCCAAACAGAGTCACTGTTAACGAGTGAAAGTAATGATGAAGTCAGCTTCACTGACAATAATGTAGAAAGCCAATTAACTGAATCAAAAATAATGAAAGATGTCGAACATCAATCGACACCTATTTCAGTCAACCAAAGTAAGAAGTCCGATGAGGACAATATGTTAAAACGATTGTATAATATGATGAATAATAATTTCAGTGAACTAAGAGGGGATATTAATATTAAATTCAATGTACAGAATAACAAATTTGATGTCATAAATAATCGCTTTGACGTGCAAAATAATAATTTCAATGATAAATTTGACGAGTTGAAAACCAAAATACATGAACAGAGAGTAAAATGCGAAAACAATTTCAGTGAGTTAAAAAACCATATAAACGAAATCAATAAAAATGTCGAGAAAACCAAGGAGATATTTACCAGTAACGTTAGTAAATTAGAACAGAATATTGAGAGAATGGGAGTGTGGGTGATAAATACAGGTAAGAGCAAAATAAGTGAAAATAACGGAGAGACACGTATTAACAGTGGTAGTAATTTAGATGCAATACAGGTGGCGGGAGACCAGGTGATTGGTAGCGATAATTATAACAATGAGTTAATGAGTAATAACAGTGGTGAAATTGAAAAGTGGTGTTAGAGAGTAAGGTTGTGAGCAGAGAAAGTGTTGATGAGGGTATGAGTGTGTGTGTAGAGAGTTTAGAGGGGCAGAGGGCAGATTTTCCCCAAGTTTATTGTGACATGGAAGGGTCTCAGGTATTTTATGAGGACAGAGTTTCCTCTGGTGGTGGTGGTGTGGAAGACGAGGTGTCTTCGGATGGTCCCTTAATTTTTTGTGGTTTACCTGGTAGAGGTAATAGGTATTTAATGGTGCCCTTTGCATGGAATGGGAGAGTTCAGTGTGGTTATGAGAGGTGTTGTAATGAGAGAGAGAGAGAGAGAGAAATAGAGATTTTTGAGATTAACAGAGATTATGAAATGTTGGTGCAGGTGTTAGATATTGAGAAAGATGGAAAAAGTGAATTACATTGTGAAAGAGAGATAAATAAATATTTTGATAATACTGTTGCAAAAGATAATAACTTACCTGATGTGATAGTAGAAGAATATAATGATGATAAAATAACTTACTTGATATTGAATAAAACTACTGATGGAGACCAGACTAAAATCAATGATGTAGACAGGTTTTATGATTTGATAATAATGTGGAATAATCCGGTAAATTATTATGTGGGTATTACGGAACAATTTGAAGTATTAGAGAATTATTATATTAAAATTAATAAATTGAGTGTGGACGAGAACGATTTATATTATAAATATATTAGATTAATATTCGATGATGGAGGGTAAATTAAAAAAGCAGTGTATGGACATTTTTAAATATTTTAATTTATGGTTCTGACCTTGCGGATTTTGGAAATGAAGTGTGGTAAAATTGAACAATTAATGACGAAGAATTTGTAAATAATTTAGTGAAATTGATTGTGTGTATTGTAAAATATTTTATGTAAACAATGTGTATGTAATAGAAATTGATTTTAATAGTAATAATATTTTGAGCAGTTTAAATAAATAACAAAAATAATTTTGAAGACGGTAATTAATGAATTGTAATTGTTTTGATAATAATTAAAGTATGTTGTGTTTTTAATAATTGATTTAATTAAAATAATTTGAGATGCTTAAATATTTTGAGTGATTTACAATGTTATATAATTGAATTTTCTAATGAACTTAAATTATTTTATGAGATGTGAATTTGACAATAATTAATAAAGAAATAAATGTTAAATTGTTTCGTATGGAATAACATTGTTGTTAAAATGTTGCAGAAGGTACAGGGAGTTAGTGATGTTTATATTTGTGTGCTTATGACAGGGTATGAGCGAGGTACTGTGAGTATAAATTTTATAATACAAGTTATATAGAGTAAAATGTCTACAGTGTTGAAAAGATTTTAACTCAAAGATGAGATAAATTTGAGATAGTTGTACTAAATAGAAACCATAATCAAAGGGTAGTAATAACTGAAATATGAGATAAAATAAATGTTAATTATAATTTTGAAATTTTTGAGGAATCTAATTGTAGTAGGTGATAAATAATGAAATGATGATATATTAAAGAGTTAATACAAATTTCAAGTTATAATGTTTATGATTTTCTGTATAAAGTATTTAAAAGAGAATTGTTTGTTTAATGTGAATGTAACAATGCTAATGATCAAGGTTAATGTGTATTTGTTTATTATGTTATGTTAGGTTTTCATACAAGATATGTGGGTAATTTTGGGGGGTTGAGTGGTGTTAATAGAAGTGCTATACTTAGGGAGTGTAGAAACTATAAAGGGAGAAGGGTTAGTTTAGTTATTGTGTTGGCTATTGCCGTGGTGGCATGTGCCACGGTAGATAGCGGTAAGTGTTGGGGGTAACAGAGAGTGTTACCTCCATCGGAGGCCAAAATGGCGTAAAATACACGGCACACCTTTTATATAATTTTGTATTATATGCTGATAGATTGCCGTACCGTGTATAATAATGACTTAGAGAACATGCCTGAAATTAGAGATGATTTCCCCGACTTTTCGGGTGATTACTGCCTTACCAGCACTAATTGTGGTTTTGGCTAGCGGTCAGTTATGGCCATAAAATAAGAACCTTGACCATAGCTGGCTTGAAATTGGTGTATATTTGAAATTGATGGGGGGTGAATTTAGGGGAAATCCCCGGAACTATGGAACAGCGGCTGCCACTCTGTTCGAGTAGGAACAGTAAACCAGGTGGTAGACCCGTTTTAAGGGCTTATTAATATATAACATAGATATGATGATATCTCAATAATTTTAAATGTAACGCTGAAGCAAGGGCACGGAGATGATAAATTCCTCCACCAATGCCGTCCTTGTGGATGCAAATGGGCGCAACAGTCCACCAGAAAAAAATAATAGTGTGTGTGGTTCAGGGTGGTTGCTCAGGGGAGCAACGAATTAAAATTTTGTAACTTAAGGATGATGACTCGCTCTTGCACTAATTAAATAATTGTATCATGATTTGAGAAATAGATGCATTAGATGTGTATTATACTGTGTTTATTCGGTCTTATAAATGTATTAGTTTATTGTGTTAGAGATAAGGATTGATAACATGTGTAATTTATATAATTTTGAAATGTGTATAGTAAGGTCATTCACCTTGCTAAGAAAATCAGCTGATCAGCTGTAGAATGTCACTTATAAATGATTTGCAATTTTCCAATGTAGTTAAAATATTTGAATATGAGGAAAATGGAACCTAACTAATGTTTGAATATAATGATTTTAATGTGTTAAAAGATTTTAATTTAAATGATGGAAGTACTTTGAGATAGTTGAGAATTTTGTAAAAGATGTGTAAAAGGGAGTGGATGTGTAAAAGATAGTAGATGGGAGATTTTGGGTGATTAATATTTTGTTAGGACATGTAGATCAGTCCATGTTGAGTTTAAAGGGGTACTAGCGAGAATAATATTGTTATGAATAAATAATGTAGAATTTGAGAAGTATTGATAGTGACACAGTAGCTATGGGGAAAATATGTAGAGTATTGATTGATATATTGATGTAATAAGTAAATGGAGATATTTTGTAGTAGTGAAAATGATGTATTGGGAGAGTAATTAGTTGATGGGAATTTTGTAAGGGGGGTGGTGTGATAAGGAGTCCGCAACGAAAGGTGTTGAGACGGGAAGGGACCGTTTAGCGGCGGAAAGGGTTGCCTAGGGAAAGTCCAGGAACCAACATAAGGGAATGAGCTTTGGGAGGGGAACACACATCCTGAGTACAAAGGGGTAGAGAGTATTTTTTTTATATAAGGGTAGAATGTTGCGATATGAGTTGAGTAGTAAGTTGGGTTTAGAGAATGTTTGATAGATGTTTTTGATAGAGATGGGTGTGATATTAGTTAAAGCTGTTAGTGATATTAGAGTCAGAGGGGGAAGATTATAAATGTATACATGCCAAGTTGTAAATCAAGTTATTGTGAATAATTAAATCACCCAAACTAATGGAGATTGAGAATGTTAAAGAAAGAGAGTCATAGTAAAAATATAAAATTAATGGAAACAAGGGACCGATTTTAATAGAAGTTGAAACTAATTAGAGCAATAAATGTGTAATTTTTAATTAATTTAAATGTCAGTTTTATTGTTAATTGGAATAATACTATGTCAGTTTTAAATGTCATATTTTATTATGTTTGAAGATAAAATTTTTAAAGATGTTTAATGTATTTTATGATGTAGCCTAGGTATAACCTATGTAGGTCAAGGTTGTTGACTTGACCCAGTTTGATCAGCTGATGGTTGATGTTATAAACTAGACCAGTTTTGGCAATGAAGTGATGCAAATTTTGTTGTTTAATTGATTTAAATAATTTTAAATTTTCTGAATATTGAGAAAAGTATAAAAAAAAAAAAATTATTTTTTTGTGCCTGCCATCTAATTGATGTTTCGAGTTTTAATTATATTATTGTTTATGTGTATCAATAGTGTTTTATTGAATTATATTGTTTAGAATATATGTGTAAACAAATGTTAGGATAAGTGAGTTCATGTTGTAATTAGATGTTCAATTTATTTGTTTTTCTGCTTATTAATAGTAATGAAGAAAATTGATAGATTCAGATAAAAGATTTTTAGTTTTTGTTTTGAAGAAGGAAATGGTAATAGAACAGATTGATTTGGAGTTTATATGAATTTTTAACCAACGGTAATGGTTAGAATTTAATTTGTTTACTGTATCGTAAATTGAAAAATAATTTTAAAAAGTTAAGGAGTTTGTTTATAAAATTTTAAGTCTATGTACGAGCCCAGTAACTGCTAAAGGCAGCCCAGTGTGCATGGTAAGGGGAAGCATATCGGTTGAGGATCTGGCATGGTATAAGACCAGGGGTTTGGATTTTGGGGTGGTATGTTAGAAGGTTAGGTGCGCTGTGGTGCGTGTCTGTTCGATTTTATGGTGTTGGGATCTCGGATAGAGAAGTCCAGTAATCTCGTTCAGATGCGGCCATAGTCGCCGAGCCAGGGGGGTAGTTTACCCATGATGTATAAGGACAAATGGGGGGTTGTTGGCACCATATCCTCACCGGTCCTCTTAGGGGTTTAGCAATGAGATTTCTTCTGTTTCGACAGAAGATATCTCATTGGGGGTATTGTAACGGGTCTAAAAGGGAGGGGTTTTTATTTTATTAAAAATTTTGTAACAATTCATGTTCATCTGTGTGGTCCGTCCCATGGCAATTCAAATCGTGGCGAACAAAGAACAGTCAGGTGAAGTCAGTACAATGGAATGTGCGTGTCGCACACAACTTCGTAATTCTCAGAACGGTAAAACAGTGTAATGTGCCCAAACACACTAACATCGGCGGAACGCAGAACCCACGCTAAACAAAAGGCGCACAAGATGGCTTGAAGATGAATTTTTCCAACATATGCTCAGAGACACGACGGAAACGTAACTAGACCACGCCTACTACAGTGACGTAAACCACTGGACCACAAATTTCGTCAACGTCCAACACATGGGAATTGCACGTAATACCATGAACAGTAACAATGACTTTAATGTACAAGGCATTGCTTTCCGCCTTGTCGAAAAAAATGTAAGTGTAGGGGCTTGGTGAACGCTCTCCCCAGTTACCTCACTGACGCTCGCCTCGCAGGCAGCCCGCCAAACAGGGCTCATTAATAAATTTTTCAATATCAGTAAGAGTGAGTTCAGTTATTCAGAATGAAGAAGTGCGTACGGTTTTCGGCAGAAGAAAAGTAAATTATAAACTGTTTCAGACCTAGAACTAAATTTATAAGTGAGAAGCCACGAGGTCGGAGAAACCCCACATTGCCGGCAAGAGTGTTACGTAATGTAGTCAACAATGTTTTAAATAAATAAAAAGGGGGTTTGTTCTATGTTTGTAATGGAATGAATGTGTGTGCGAGCAGTCTGGGCTGCTTTCGTTAAGGTAAGATTTTAGTTGTATCAGATAATGACTTAATATTTCAAGAAAGTTGTATTTATTTTAAATTTTGCTAGAGGTAATAAACTGATTTAAGAGATACAAAATGAACAAAAAATAATTTGAAGTTTTGAAAATTTAAAGAATAAAAATAATATTTTATTTGTTTCTCTTTATAAATGCGAGTTGCGTCTGTTATTAACACAACCTTAAAATCATATTTGCATTTCTACGTTCGTGTGACGAACTCTGGGCCGTAGAAGATTTTAGAGGTAAGTGGAATATGAATAATTTTGTGATTTTAAATGTATTAATAAATAAATAATATCACATGTTATTTGTATTTGCCCACTGTTCTCTGCCTAAGTACACTAAACGAATCCCTGGACCAAACATTACATATAATCGTATTCATTTAATTATTAATAACCGATAAGACTTCAGTTGACGTCTGAAAAGATACAAATTTTAATAGTCAGTTACTGAGTAAGACTGTTATATTTTATTTCAATACAAATAAATAAAATTATCTATCTTCCACCTACCTTATATTTTGCCCTCTCATCCCAGAATCCGTCACACGAACGTCGAGATGCAAGAGTGTTTTAAAGGTTATATGAATAACTGACGCAACTCGCCTTTTGTGAAGAGAAACATTAAATTGTATTTTTATTCTTTAAATTTTTTCAACATCAAATTATTCTTTATTAATTTCTGTATCTTTAAAAAACAGTCTATTACTTATAGCCAAACTTTAAATTAAATACAACTTTCTTGAAATAATTGAAACATTATCTGGTACCACTAAACTTACTTAAAACATCTTACCTTATTATAAACAGCCCAACCTGCCCACTCTCACATTCACACCATAACAAAACAAAAACCCCCTTTTATTTATTTAGAAACATTGGTTGGATACATTGTGTAATACCCTTGCCGGCAACGAGGGGTATCTCCGAAGTCGTGGCTATTCACTTACGAATTTAGTTGTGGGTCCGAAATAGTTTAGGACTTCATCTTCTCTGCCGAAAACTACAATCACCTTCACATTTTTTAATAACTGAAACTCACTTTTACTTGATATTCACAATTTTTTAATGAGCCCTATTTGGGCTGGCTGCCTGCGCAGGCGAGCTTCAGTAAGAGACTGCCAAGTGTGTTCTCTAAGTCCCCTCCACTAGATTTCGGTTGTACAAGACGGAAACCAATGAATACCAAAGTCATTGTTACTGTTCAGCCAACACAGGTGATTTTTGTGTGTTGGACGTCGACGATATTAGGTATTCAGTGGTTTACGTCACTGTAGTGGGCGTGACTTAAACTTATATCCTACAGCTCGGACCACGTGCGAACAAAACCTTCGTCTCCAAGCCATTTTTCGTGGCGTCCCTTTGGAGTCTGATCTGCGTTGTCCACGCGCGCATGGTCATGTTGCGCGTCTTTGTACGTGCCTGAATGCCTAATTTCCGCCGTGTGTTTAGACTAGGCATCGCATTCCATTGACACCTCGTCGTTCACAATCTCACTTCATTGTTCCTTTGATGACAATTTTACCTCCCATAGGGACTGACCGTGCTGAGGGAAAATATAATATTATAATTTTTTAATAAAATGAAAACCCTTCCCTTTTGCCCTGTTACAATACCCCCCCCCCCAATCACAGATCTTCTGTCGAAATGGAATAAATCTCATTGCTAAACCCCTAAGAGGATCGGTGAGGATATGGTGCCAACAAACCCCCATTAGTTCTTATACATCATGGGTAAACTACCCCCCTGGCTCGGCGACCATGGCCGCACCTGAACGAGATTACTGGACTTCTCTCTTCGAGATCCCAACACCATAAAATCGAACAGACATGCACCACAGCGCACCTATCCGTTTAACATGCCACCCCAAAATCCAAACCCCTGGTCTTATACCACGCCAGATCCTCAACCGATATGTTCCCCCTTACCATGCACACTGGGCTGCCTTTAGCAGTCACTGGGCTTGTACATACTCTTATAATACATTTTTCAAACTCAAAATATTTATCATTAAAACAAACTCATTTAAGTGACCTTCTAAAATCAAAAATCTGTTACATAATTCATCACTCTATTAATTCTCTTCACTATTATTCATAATCAGAAAAACAAATAAATTGAACATTTAACTACACATGAACTCATTTATCCTAACCTTGGATTAGACATACATACTAAACAATACAATTTAATAAAAAACACTAGTAATACCTAAACAATAATACACTCAAAACTCAAAAAACATCAATTAGCTGGCAGGCACAAAAAATCAAAAATTAAGATTTTTTCTTTTTCAAAAAAATTTAAATTTATTAAAATATACTCTTCTCAATATTCAGAAAATTTAAAATTATTTAAATCAATTAAACAACAAAATTTGCATCACTTCCTTGCCAAAACTGGTCTAGTTTATAACATCAACCATCAGCTGATCAAACTGGGTCAAGTCAACAACCTTGACCTACACAGATTATACATAGGCTACATCATAAAATACATTAAACATCTTTAAAATTTTTTATCTTCAAACATAGTAACATAATAAAATATGATATTTAAAATTGACATAGTATTATTACAATTAACAATAGAACTGACATTTAAATTAACCAAAATTACACATTTATTGCTCTAATTAGTTTCAACTTTTATTAAACTCTGTCACTTGTTTCAATTAAAATTTCTTCATTTTAACTATGACTCTCTTTCTTTAACATTCTCAATAAATTTTGGTGACTTAATTATTCGTAATAACTTGATTGTATCAACTTGTCATTTATACATTAATACTCGTACCCCCTCTGACTCTAACATCACTAACAACTTTAACTAATACGACACCCATCTCTATCAAAACATCTATCAAACAATCTCTAAACCCAACTTACTACTCAACTCATATCGCATCATTCTACCCTTATAAAAAAAAATATACACTCTACCCCTTTGTACTCAGGATGTGTGCCCCCCCCAAAAGCTCATTCCCTTATGTTGGTCCCTGGATTCTACCTAGGCAACCCTTTCCGGCGCTAAACGGTCCCTTCCCGTCTCAACACCTTTCGTTGCGGACTCCTACCACCCCATCCCCCTTACAAAATTCCCATCAACTCTAATTACTCTCCCAATACAATACTCTCATTTACAAAATATCTCCACTTATTTATTACATCAATATATATCAATCAATACTCTACATATTATCCACATAGCTACTGTGTCACTATTACATCTCAAATTCTACATTACATTATTCATAACAATACTTATTCATCTCTATTACCACTTTAAACTCAACTTGGACTGATCTACTTGTCCTAACAAAATATTAATCACCCAAAATCTACCTTTTACAAATCATTTAAAATTCTTAACTATATCAAATTACTTCCAACATTTAAATCAAAATCTTTTAACACATTAAAATCATTATATTCAAACATTAGTTACCTTGGAAATTTACAAACAATTTATACGTGACATTCTACAGCGGATCAGCTGATTTTCTTAGCAAGGTGAATGACCTTTGTTCAAAATGCTACACAAAATTATATAAAAAAAAATACATAACACATATTTATAATTCTTACACTCTAACCTAACAAGATTAATGACCTACTAAAACATGGTAACCAAAATATAATAAACATGTGTTGTATACATTTTCTCAAATCACACAATTATTTAATTGCTTCCAAAGCGAGTTGTCATTGTTAAGTTACAATATTTTAATTCGTTGCTCCCCTGAGCAACCACCTTGCCACACACACTATTGCTTTTTTATGGTGGACTGTTGCGCCCATGTGCTTCCACAAGGACGGCATAGGTGGAGGAATTTAACATCTCCGTGTCCTTGCTTCAGCGTTACATTGGAAATTATTTGGATATCATCATATCCATGTTACAAATTTATACGCCCTTAAAACGTGTCTACCACCTGGCCTTGCTGTTCCTACTCGAACAGAGCGGTAGCCGCTGTTCCATAGTTTCCAGGGATTTCCCCTAATGTCACCCCTCATCAATTTCAAATATAAACCAATTTCAAGCCAGCTATGGTCAAGGTTCTTAATTTATGGCCATAGCTGACCGCTAGCCAAAACCACAATTAGTGCTGGTAAGGCAGTAATCGCCCGAAAAGTCGGGGAAATCAACTCTAATTTCAGGCATGTTCGCTACGTCATTATTATACACGGCACGGCAATCTATCAGGATACAATATAAAATTGTATAAAAGGTGTGCCATGTATTTTACGCCATTTTGGCCTCCGATGGAGGTAACACTCTCTGTTACCCCCAACACTTATCGCTACCTACGGTGGCATATGCCACCACCGTACTAGCCACTTAATAACTAAATTAAATCTTCCACATAACCTCATTTCATTATTTCTCACTCACTACAATTATATTCCTCAAAAATTCCAAATTTATTATTACATTTATTTTACATCACCTTTCAGTTATTACAACCTTTTGAATATGGTTTCTATTTAGTACAATTATCTCAAATTAATCTCATCATTGAGTTAAAATCTTTTCAACACCTGTAAACATTTTATTCTATTTAACTTGTATTATAAAATTTATACTTACAGTACATTGGTCATACCCTGTCATAACACACAAATATAAATATCAGTAACTCCCTGTACCTTCTGAAACATTTTGACAACAATGTTATTCCATACTAAACAATTTAACATTCATTTACTTATTAATTATTGTCACATTCACATCTCATAAAATAATTTATATCCATCATTATATAACATCTTGAATCAATCAAAAATATGTAATCATCTTCAAATTATTTTAATTAAATTAATTATGGAAATACATTTTTTCAATTATTATCAAAACAATTACAATTCGTTAATTACTGTCTTCAAAAAAATTATTTTTGTAAAATATTATTATTATTATCACAACAATTACCTACACACATTGTTTACATTATCTACTTGTTACAATACACACAATCAATTTCACTATCAATTATTTACAATTCTTCACCATTAATTGTTCAATTTTATCACACTTCATTTCCACAATCAGCCAGGTCAGAACCATAAATCAAAATATTTAACATGTCCATTTATTAAGTTTATGTTCAGCCTCCATCATCAAAAATTAGTCTGGGTTTCACATAACATTTTTCAATTTTATTTACGTACATCATATGGCTATCCTGTGTGTAATAACCATAAAATTTTAGTTTATTCATTTTACCACAATAATCATCCATAGGGTTACTTCCCATTATAATTATTTTATCATAAACCAAGTCAACGCTATTTATTTCTGTCCAGTCTCCATCAGTAGTTACATTCAATATAAGGTCAGTTATTTTCTCATCATAAGGTAAATTATTATTATTTAAACAGGTATCATCAAAATAATTCTCACTCTCTATTTTAACAGGTAAGTATTTCATATCATTTATCTTTACCACTCCTAACATCTCTTTCAACTCATTACAATTTCTCTTCAACTTATATAATTCTATTTCTCTATCTGCACACAACTCTCCATCTAACTCTCTCTCACCATAACACCATATCACACTTTCGACACCATTCCACACAGAGGGTACTAACTAATACAAAAAGGGGGAACAACTCAACTCTTCCACTAACAAGGGACTCTTGCCCTTCAACAATAACCTTTGTGAACACCTTGTTTCACCACAAATATGGGGAAAATTTACCCTCTGCCCTACATACTCATCTAATCTCTCTTGCCACTCTTTCTCTAATTCATCAACACTAATTACTACTCCATTACAACCTATTACTCTCTCTCTCTCACTCACTATCTCACTATCTATTTTCAACGTATCACTCTCTGATACCACCCTTTCAATTACATTACCATTTTCAATATCATTGGTATCATTTGTTACCTTATTCTCTAATACCACATTTTTATACATATCATTATAATTTTCACTTGTTTTACTCTTACCTGTATTTATCACATCCACTCCCATTCTCTCAATATTCTGGTCTAATTTATTTTTAAATATTTCATGAGTACTTTCTACATGCTTTTTGGTCTCATTGATAAGGTTTTTTAACTCACTGAAATTGCTTTCGCACTTTATTTTTTGTTCATGTATTTCGCTTTTCAACTCTTCAAATTTATCATTGAAATTATTATTTTGCACGTCAAAACGACTATTTATAGCGTCAAATTTGCTATTCTGTACATCAAAACTACTCTTGACTTCGCTAACGTCACTGCTCAATTTATCAAATTTATTATTCAAACTGCACAGCGTGCTACATAGATATTTCATCATATTATTTTCAGGTTGATTACTTTCCTTAATTAATTTTGGGGTCATCTGAATTCCCGAATCATCTATACTATCTGTTTCATTCGTCCTATTTTTACTCGTATTTTTGTCGTCTTGACCTACATTCGGAGTTGAATGTACTTCAAGGCTACTCATAACAGCTGATTCATTAAATTCAGCCATTTCACTTACCGTACTTTCATTATTCTCTGACATTTTTGAATTGTAAATTTATCACATTTATTTTATTATACTGTATTTTAACACTTCTTATTTTACATACCTTAGGTATTCATTAGGTCTTAGTTACATATAACCTAATTTTTCGTATTTTTTACGTATTCTTAACTCAACCCCAAATCACGCTTGCATCTGTTGTAGGTGTGGAATTTTAATACAATTCAATCAATAAAATTCGTCCCTTTCGTGGCGTCATTGTTATATTTTATTTCAATACAAATAAATAAAATTATCTATCTTCCACCTACCTTATATTTTGCCCTCTCATCCCAGAATCCGTCACACGAACGTCGAGATGCAAGAGTGATTTAAAGGTTATATGAATAACTGACGCAACTCGCCTTTTGTGAAGAGAAACAAATTAAATTTTATTTTTATTCTTTACATTTTTTCAATATCAAATTATTCTTTATTCATTTCTGTATCTTTAAAAAACAGTCTATTACTTCTAGCCAAACTTTAAATTAAATACAACTTTCTTGAAATAATTGAAACATTATCTGGTACCACTAAACTTACTTAAAACATCTTACCTTATTATAAACAGCCCAGCCTGCCCACTCTCACATTCACACCATAACAAAACAAAAACCCCCTTTTATTTATTTAGAAACATTGGTTGGATACATTGTGCAATACCCTTGCCGGCAACGAGGGGTATCTCCGAAGTCGTGGCTATTCACTTACGAATTTAGTTGTGGGTCCGAAATAGTTTAGGACTTCATCTTCTCTGCCGAAAACTACAATCACCTTTACATTTTTTAATAACTGAAACTCACTTTTACTTGATATTCACAATTTTTTAATGAGCCCTGTTTGGGCCGGCTGCCTGCGCAGGCGAGCTTCAGTAAGAGACTGCCAAGTGCGTTCTCTAAGTCCCCTCCACTAGATTTCGGTTGTACAAGACGGAAACCAATGAATACCAAAGTCATTGTTACTGTTCAGCCAACACAGGTGATTTTTGTGTGTTGGACGTCGACGATATTAGGTATTCAGTGGTTTACGTCACTGTAGTGGGCGTGACTTAAACTTATATCCTCCAGCTCGGACCACGTGCGAACAAAACCTTCGTCTCCAAGCCATTTTTTGTGGCGTCCCTTTGGAGTCTGATCTGCGTTGTCCACGCGCGGATGGTCATGTTTGCGCGTCTTTGTACGTGCCTCAATGCCTAATTACCGCCGTGTGTTTAGACTAGGCATCGCATTCCATTGACACCTCGTCGTTCACAATCTCACTTCATTGTTCCTTTGACGACAATTTTACCTCCCATAGGGACTGACCATGCAGAGGGAAAATATAATATTATAATTTTTTAATAAAATGAAAACCCTTCCCTTTTGCCCCGTTACAAGACTACAGTTTCTACAGTGGTTTATTAAGATCTTCTTATCAGGATACTTTATGTATCAAAATTAAGTACTTTACTCTTGTTACAACAAAAAATGTTTCAGGTAAACTACCCTTTCCCGTATCCGATCTTCACCAAAATCAATAGGCCTTGAGTCCTCTACAACTCAGGCACATAACTAAAAAATTATTTGATTATGTTTGAATTTACGGCAGTTATCGTTCATCATAGAAAAAATTAACGTTGTTATCACATAAAACGTTGCAGGTAAACTACCCCTTTCTTTTAACTGATCTTTACCAAAATCAATAGATATTGAGTCCTCTAGAATTCAGGGATGCACGCAAAACATTGTTTGATTCTGTTTCAATGTGCGACAGTTATCGTTCGTCATAGAAACAATTGCTCTTGTTAAAACATTAAAGGTGGCAGGTAAACTACCCCTTTCCCTTAACCGATCATCACCAAAATCAATAGACCTTCAGTTCTTTACAATTCTGGAATGAATGCAAAAAATTATTTGATTCTCTTTGAATTTACGACAGTTATCGTTCGTCATAAAAAAATTACCCTTGTTAAAACAAAATGTTGCAGGTAAACTACCCCTTTCCCTTAACCGATCTTCACCAAAATCAACAGACTATGAGTACTTAAAACTTCAGGAATGTATGCAAATAATTGTTTGATTCTCTTTGAATATGCGGCAGTTATCATTCGTCATAAAAATAAAATTACCCTTTTAAAACATAAAATGTTGCAGGTAAACTACCCCTTTACCTTAACCAATCTTCACCAGAATCAATAGGCATTCAGTTCTTTACAATTCAGGGATGCATGCAAAACATTATTTGATTCTGTTAGAAGGTGCGGCAGTTATCGTTCATCATAGTAAAAATTACCCTTGTTAAAACATAAAATGTGGCAGGTAAACTACCCCTTTCCCGTAACTGATCTTCACCAAAAACAATAGGTCTTGAGAACTCTACAATTCAGGGATGTATGCGAAATATTATTTGATTCTGTTTGAATTTGCGGCTGTTATCGTTTGCCACAGAAAAAATTACCCTTGTTAAAACATAAAATGTTGCAGGTAAACTACCCCTTTCCCTTAACCGATCTTCACCAAAAACTATAGGTCTTGAGAACTCTACAATTCAGGGCTGTATGCGAAACATTATTTGATTCTGTTTGAATTTGCGGCTGTTATCGTTTGCCATAGAAAAAAATCGGTATGGAGAACCATACATGACTTCAATGTTCTAAGATTTATATTTAAAATACTTTTCGAAATGAACTATTTCTATAGAAACTACTTCTTTCTTCAGCCTTAACCACAGTACTGTGATCACTACCATATACCACCTCACGATAGTACACTCAATTTTCACTGACCATGGCAGTCGATAGCACTGCTGAAACGTCTGCTTTTGTAGAAAACATTGCATCAAGCCCAAACAGCTCAGGAAGGAACTTTAACAACAAACTACTTCTTTCTTGCCGATAACGTAGTACACATGACATAATTAAAAATTATCCCCTCGCTCTTCAACTATAATTTTCATTTATAGAAAATTACCCCCACCACGTTCAACTAGCCTCTTCATTTATAGATATTTCATCTACGTTTCTACAGTGGATTAGTAAGATCTTCTTATCAGGATACTTTATATATCAAAATTAAGTACTGTATTCTGTTACAACAAAAAATGTTTCAGGTAAACTACCTTTTCCCCATAACCGATCTTCACCAAAATTAATAGGCATTGAGTCCTGTACAACTCATGCACGTATGTAAAAAATTATTTGATTCTGTTTGAATTTATGGCAGTTATCGTTCATCATAGAAAAAAAATTACCCTTGATAAAAGAAAACGTTGCAGGTAAACTACCCCTTTCCCTTAACCGATCTTCACCAAACACAATAGGTCTTGAGAACTCCACAATTCAGTGCTGTATGCGAAACATTGTTTGATTCTGTTTGAATGTGCGGCAGTTATCGTTTGCCATAGAAACAATTACTCTTGTTAAAAGATTAAAAGTGGCAGGTAAACTACCCCTTTCCCTTAACCAATCATCACCAAAATCAATTGGCCATGAGTCCTCTACAACTCAGGCAAATATGTAAAAAATTATTTGATTCTGTTACCTGTTGTTTGGTTCTTCATGAAAAACGTTCTCTTTTTACAACAAAAATGTTGCAGGTAAACTACCCCTTTCCCTTAACCGATATTCAACAAAATCAACAGACCTTGAGTTATCTACAATTGAAGAAGGTAAATTATTGAGGAAATCAAAATTATTTGATTCTGCTTGAATTTGCGGCTGTTATATTTTGCCATAGAAAATACCCTTGTTAAAACATAAAACATTGCAGGTAAACTACCCCTTTCCCTTAACCGATCTTCACAAAAAAAATAGGTCTTCAAACTCTACAATTCAGGGCTGTATGCAAAAAATTTTGATTCTTTTTGAATTTGCGGCTGTTATCGTTTGCCATAGAAAATACCCTTGTTAAATCATAAAATGTTGCAGGTAAACTACCCCTTTCCCTTAACCGATCTTCAACAAAATCAACAGACCTTGAGTTATCTACAATTGAGGAAGGTATGCACAAAATTATTTGATTCTGTTTGAATTTGCGGCTGTTATTGTTTGCCATAGAAAATACCCTAGTTAAAACATAAAACGTTGCAGGTAAACTACCCCTTTCTCTTACCCGATCTTCACCAAAATCAATAGGCCTTCAGTCTTTTACAATTGATGAATGTATGGAAACAAATGTTTGATTTTGTTTGAATGTGCGGCTGTTATCTTTTGTCATAGAAAAAAATTACCCTTGATTAAAAAAAAAACGTTGCATGTAAACTACCCCTTTCCCTTAACTGATCTTCACCAAAAACAATAGGTCTTGAGTACTCTACAAATCAGGGATGTATGCAAAAAATTATTTGATTCTGTTTGAATTTGCGGCTGTTATCGTTTACCATAGAAAAAAATCGACAGATAGACAGACAGACACACACAGACACTTTTCAAAAAATTACTATTTTTCATGTTTTGAGGGTAGTACAATCAGAATCTGCAATAATTGCGTCCACGATTTTTTTACCATTACCATACTTCCATTTCCTTATGGAACATGGAAGTAAAAATTACCTTTGATAAAAAAAAAGTTGCATGTAAACTACCTCTTTCCCTTAACTGATCTTCACCAAAAACAAAAGGTCTTGAGTACTCTACAAATCGGGGATGTATGCAAACAATTATTTGATTCTGTTTGAATTTGCGGCTGTTATCGTTTACCATAGAAAAAAAATCTACAGATAGACAGACAGACACACACAGACACTTTTCAAAAAATTACTATTGTTCATGTTTTGAAGGTAGTAGAATCAGAATCTGCAGTTATCTCGAGCACGATTTTTTTTGTCATCACCATACTTCCATTTCCTTATGAAATATGGAAGTAAAATGACTTCTTTTACTTCCATGTTCCATAAGGAAATGGAAGTATGGTGATGTCAAACAAAATTGTGTTTGAGATAATTGCAGATTCTGATTGTACTACCCACAAAACATGAAAAAAGTCATTTTTTGAAAAGTGTCTGTGTGTCTGTCTGTGTATCTGTAGATTTTTTTCTATGGCAAACGAGAACAGCCGCAGAATTGAATAATGTTTTGCATACAGGCCTGAATTGTAGGGTTCTCAAGACCTGTTGGTTTTGGTGAAGATCGGTTAAGGGAATAGGATAGTTTACCTGCAACATTTTATGTTTTAACAAGGGTAATTTTTACTTCCATGTTCCTTAAGGAAATGTAAGTATGGTGATGGCAAAAAAAATCGTGTTCGAGATTGTTGCAGATTCTGATTGTACTACACTCAAAACATGAAAAAAAGTCATTTTTTTGAAAAGTGTGTGTGTGTGTGTCTGTCTGTCTGTGTGTAGATTTTTTTCTATGGCAAACGATAACAGCCGCAAATTCAAACAGAATCAAATAATTTTTAGGGAATGGGGTAGTTTACCTGCAACGTTTTTTGTTTTAACAAGGGTATTTACTATGGCAAACGATAACAGCCGTAAATTCAAACAGAATCAAATGATTATATGCATACTGGCCTGAATTGTAGAGTTCTCAAGACCTGTTGTTTTTGGTGAATATCGGTTAAGGTAAAGGGGTAGTTTACCTGCAACATTTTATGTTTTAAAAGGGTATTTTCTATGGCAAACGATAAGAGCCGCAAATTCAAACAGAATCAAATACGTTTTTGCATATAGCCCTGATTTGTAGAGTACTCAAGACCTATTGTTTTTGGTGAAGATCGGTTATGGGAAAGGGGTAGTTTACCTGCTACGTTTTTTGTTTTAACAAGGGTATTTTCTATGGCAAACGATAACAGCTGCAAATTGAAACAAAATCAAATGATTATTTGCACACAGCCCTAAATTTTAGAGATCTCAAGACCTATTGTTTTTGGTGAAGATCGGTTAAGGGAAAGGGGTAGTTTACCTGCAACAGTTTTTTATCAAGGGTAATGTTACTTTTACTTCCATGTTCCGGAAATGGAAGTATGGTGATGGCAAAAAAAATCGTGTTGGAGATTATTGCAGATTCTGATTTTACTACACTCAAAACATGAAAAAAAGTTGTTTTTCGAAAAGTGTCTGTGTGTGTGTTTGTTTGTCTGTCTGTCTGTCTGTGTGTCTGTAGATTTTTACTTCCATATTCCTTAAGGAAATGGAAGTATGGTGATGGCAAAGAAAATCGTGTTCGAGATTATTGCAGATTCTGATTGTACTACACTCAAAACATGAAAAAAAGTCGAAAAGTGTGTGTGTGTGTGTGTGTGTGTGTGTGTGTGTCTGTCTGTCTGTGTGTAGATTTTTTTTCTATGGCAAACGATAACTGCTGCAAATTCAAACAGAATCAAATAATTTTTTGCGTACAGTCCTGATTTGTAGAGTACTCACGACCTATTGTTTTTGGTGAAGATCGGTTGAGGGAAAGGGGTAGTTTACCTGCAACGGTTTTTTTTATCAAGGGTAATTTTTTTTTTTTTTTTTTGCAAATGATAACAGCCGCAATTTCAAACAGAATCAAATAATGTTTTGCATACAGCCCTGAATTGTATAGAGTTCTCAAGACCTATTATTTTTGGTGAAGATCGGTTAAGGGAAAGGGGTAGTTTACCTGCAACGTTTTATGTTTTAACAAGGGTTTTTTCTATGGCAAACGATAACAGCCGCAAATTCAAACAGAATCAAAAGATTATTGCATACAGCCCTAAATTGTAGAGTTGTCAAGACCTATTGTTTTTGGTGAAGATCGGTTAAGGGAAAGGGGTAGTTTACCTGCAACGTTTTTTTAACAAGGGTAATTTTCTATGGCAAACAATAACAGCCGCAAATTCAAACAGAATCAAATTTTTTTGCATACGTCCCTGAATTGTAGAGATCTCAAGGACTTTCGATTTTGGTGAAGATTGGTTAAGGGGAAGGGGTAGTTTACCTGCAACCTTTTACGTTTTAACAACAGTAAAGTACTTGAAAATTTCTTTTAAACTTTTTGAAACAATGGTAATCGTTAAAAATAAAATAATTTTGTTGCCAGGCAATAAAATTATAATTTTTTCATTTTAATGTAAATCATGTATGAGTTAATAGTATAATGGATTAATTTACACTCAAAATGTACAAACAGAAAATTTTGTTACAAACATCAATATCGTTCGTGGCAGGCAAGCATATCTCAGTTATGTAATGTTTACGTTTCCATACGTTTCCATTTTATTATTATGACTACCACAATAAAAAGGCAGGGAAGACACACACACACACACACACACACACACACACACACACACACACACACACACACACACGCACGCACACACACACACACACACACACACACACACACACACACACACACACACACACACACACACACACACACACACACACACAATTCGCGTTATTTCTGGCCTCACTCATGTTTATTTTCTTACATTTGCACGCTTTTTAAATGGTAAGTGCCGAAACCCATACCAACATAACGCGTGCAAGCTGAAAAAGTGTCCAGCGTGGATAGCGATTTGCTTCCTGTGGATCGCTGGGCAGTGTAACTGCACGTGTTTACAGAGGAACGATTCATAGACAGACTTTTGGTCTTTAGGGAATGAACCCTCTGCAAGATGCTGAGGGTCCAGGAGTGACTTCGGAGCGCTCCTTCTTTTTCGCGTGTTTGTTCTGTGAAACATACACTGTAGATTCACAGCTTTACTCTAAGCAACGCTCAATAGGAAATGTTGAAAATTTTTGTCCACGGTGTACCCTCATACACACTAAACCAGCTCTGATGTTTTAATTACGGACATCATAATATTTAAACTTTGGAAACTTGAGCACTACTTAATGGAGATCAATCATTAACTTATACAAGCCATTAATTTTATGCATATTTTTTATATATATATGTACAACGTTATCGGCAACAAAGAAATAGTTTTTGTTAAAATTCCTTCCCGGGATATTTCGCCATAGTCCAATGTTTTCTACAAAACCAGACGTTTCGGCAATGCCATCGACTTCCATCATTAGTGAAAATCGAGTGCGATAACGTGAGGTGGTAACAGAATCATATAATATTTTGCATACAGTCCTGAATTGTAGAGTTCTCAAGACATGTTGGTTTTGGTGAAGATCGGTTAAGGGAATAGGGTAGTTTACCTGCAACATTTTATGTTTTAACAAGGGTAATTTTTCTATGACGAACGATAACTGCCGTAAATTCAAAGAGAATCAAATAATGTTTTGCATACAGCCCTGAATTGTAGAGTTCTCAAGACCTATTGTTTTTGGTGAAGATCGGTTAAGGGAAAGGGGTAGTTTACTGGCAACGGTTTTTTATCAAGGGTAATTTATTTCTATGGTAAACGATAACAGCCGCAAATTCAAACAGAATCAAATGATGTTTTGCATACAGCCCTGTATTGTAGAGTTCTCAAGACCTATTGGTGTCGGTGAAGATCGGTTAAGGGAAAGGAGTAGTTTACCTGCAACATTTTATGTTTTAACAAGGGTAATTTTTAATATGACGAACGATAACTGCTGTAAATTCAAACAGAATCAACTACGTTTTTGCATACTTTTTTGAACTAAAGAGAACTCAAGGTCTGTTGATTTTGTTGAAGATCGGTTAAGGGAAAGGGGTAGTTTATCAGCAACGTTTTATGTTTTAAAAAGGGTAATTTTTTATGAGGAAAGATAACTGCCGCATATTCAAACAGAATCAAATATTTTTTTGCATGCATCCCTGGATTGTAGAGGACTGAAGGTCTGTTGATTTTGGAGAAGATCGGTTAAGAGAAAGGGGTAGTTTACCTGAAACATTTTATGATTTAACAAGAGTAAAGTACTTAATTTTTATAAATAAAGTATCCTGATAAGAAGCTCATAATAATCCAAAGTAGAAATGTAGATGAAATATCTATAAATGAAGAGGTTAAGTGAACGGGGTGGGGGTAATTTTCTATTATTAAAATTTATAGTTGAAGGTGGAGGGGAGAATTTTTTATATGTGTACTACATTATCGGCAACAAAGAAGTAGTTTTTTGTTAAAATTGCTTCCCGGGCTGTTTAGCCGTAGTCCAATGTTTTCTGCAAAACCAGACTTTTCGGCAGTGGCATCGACTGCCATCATCAGTGAAAATCGAGTGCGAAAACGTGAGGTGGTATACGTTAGTGACCACAGTATTGTGGTTAATGCTGAAGCAATAAGTAAAAAGACGTAGTTTCTATGGAAATATTTCATTTCGAATATGATTTTATATATATATCTTAGAACATGGAAGTCATGTATGGTTCTCCATACCGATATTTTCTATGACGAACGATAACTGCCGTAAATTCAAACAGAACCAACTACTCTTTTGCATACCTTTTTGAATTATACAGAACTCAAGGTCTGTTGATTTTGTTGAAGACCAGTTAAGGGAAAGGGGTAGTTTACCTGCAACGTTTTATATTTTAACAAGGGTATTTTCTATGGCAAACGACAAGAGCCGCAAATTCAAACAGAATCAAATAATGTTTTGCATACGCCCTGAATTGTAGAGTTCTCAAGACCTGTTGGTTTTGGTGAAGATCGGTTAAGGGAAAGGGGTAGTTTACCTGCAACGTTTCTTTTTATCAAGGGTAATTTTTTTCTATGGCAAACGATAACAGCCGCAAATTCAAACAGAATCAAATATTGTTTTGCATACAGGCCTGAATTGTATAGTTCTCAAGACCTTTTGTTTTTGGTGAAGATCGGTTATGGGAACGGGGTAGTTTACCTGCAACGTTTTATGTTTTAACAAGGGTATTTTCTATGGCAAATGATAACTGCCGTAAATTCAATCAAAATCAAATAATGTTTTGCACACCTTCCTGAGCTATAGAGAACTCAATGTCTGTTGATTTTTGTGAAGATCGGTTAAGGGGAAGGGGTAGTTTACGTGCAACTTTTTATGTGATAACAAGGTTAATTTTTTCTATGACGAATGATAATTGCCATAAATTCAAACATAATCAAATAAGTTTTTGCATACATCCCTAAATTATAGAGAACTCAAGGCCTGTTGATTTTGGTGAAGATCGGTTAAGGGAATGGGGTAGTTAACCTGCAACATTTTATGTTGTAACAAGAGAAATTTTTTCTTGACGAACGATAACTGCCGTAAATTCAAACAGAATCAAATCATTTTTTACATTTGTGTCTGAGTTATAGAAGACTCAAGGCCTATTGATTTTGGTGAAGATCGGTTACAGTGAAAGGGCAGTTTACCTGAAACATTTTTTGTTGTAACAAGAGTAAAGTACTTAATTTTGATAAATAAAGTATCTGATAAGAAGATCTTAATAATCCACTGAAGAAACGTAGTTGAAATATCTATCAATGAAGAGTAGTTGAACGGGGTGGGGGTAATTTTCTATAAATGAAAATTATAGTTGAAGGGGGAGGGGATAATTTTTATATGTGTACTAAGTTATCGGCAACAAAGTAGTAGTTTGTTGTTAAAATTCCTTCCTGGGCTGTTTGGCCGTAGTCCAATGTTTTCTGCAAAACAGACATTTCTGCAGTGCTGTCGACTGCCATCATCAGTGAAAATCGAGTGCGATAACGTGTGGTGGTATACGTTAGTGACCACAGTACTGTGGTTAAAGCTGAAGCAATAAGTGGAAAGAAGTAGTTTCTATGGAAACATTTCATTTCGTAAATGATTTTAAATATAAATCTTAGAACATGGAAGTCATGTATGGTTCTCCATACCGATATTCATGTCATGTTTTGATGGTAGTACAATCAGAATCTGCCGTTATCTTGAACACGATTTATTTCGCCATGACCATACTTCCATTTCCTTATGGAACATGTAAGTAGTAAAAATTAATGGAAAACGAAACTACACTCTTCATGTGATTATCATGAGCTTCAATTTGGTCATGACAATCTTTAAAGATTTGAACTGCTTGTTCATGCATAGCAGGCTTGCCAGAAGCTTTCTGCAACGCTTTCTCCACTACAGAACAGTGTATCTAATTCTCTACACAAAATTAAATTCATATTTTTCAATCTTGCATTGCAGAATGTCAACAAAATATTGCCAAATACTCCAAAACATAACTTACTCAATTAATTCTCAAAACTAAACTATTCGTCCAGTAGCGTAAAATTTTAGGCAATTGTGACTAAGATGGGTATATCACATAAAAACAATTTTTTAATTATACATTTATAGCCCACGAAATCCAAAAATTGCACGAACTTTTTGATCAAACTTGTGTGCCTTCAGTCAGTCTCCAATGGACCATGTAACTATATTATGCAATTTTATTATATTAATTTAAGTTTGAAACTTCCACCTACCTTTTAATTCTTGTGATCTGGCCGGATCTCTAGTGTGGGACTTAACCCATTTCGTATGACGAACTTATCAGTGCAGCAAATGAAATAACGTATTTGAAATGATTATTTGCTCTTTTAGTAAATAAAACAAAGTAATGAATTTATTATTATACTTCCAATCATAACTCAACAATTAAATTAAACGGTATTTGATATTGAGGTGAAGCCCCTTTTTACCAGCAATAATTTTAACATTTTTCAAAATATTACTTATCTCTAGACTACATTATTAATTAATTTATTCAAGGCGACCCAACTTGCTATTCTCTCACATTCATTCTGTTTTAACACCCCATTTTAATTATTTAGTACCCAAAAAAATGAAATTATTTATTTAGTGTAATTGTCAGTCGAGTACTTCACCCTTGACGACTCTGATGATCACGCGTTGCACCGATTACATGTCCAAAAGCTTAACACATTTTCACTTCTTTTCTTTCACTCCACTTCGAGCTGATAGGTTGCTCTAACTTACGTTTTTATACACTTTGTGGACATTTTGTCAAATTTTGTAGTTCGCGAACTTTTTTATGAAACCCCGGCCGGGGAGGAATCCTTTCGTCGACTGAGTTTATGGTTTTCACATTTTTATAAAGTTTTGCCCGACCGGGAACATGCGCCCATACTCTTGTCCGTTACACTTAGTTCTTTTTCGCCGACTGTTTTAACTATTTTTCCATTTGTAATAATAAATAAAACTTGCCCGGCCGGCGACGCACACCACTACTGGCATCCGCTGTTTTCAGATGTTAGTCGTCGACTGTTAAAACAACGACTAACTAAATCCCCACCTTGTCTGACTGTTTCCGGTAACATACACGGCCCCTTAGATTACAATGTTTTTCGTTACCGTTTAGGTAGCATGGTTTGGCATTGTGCACTGGTGTTGACGATGCTGACTGGCGAAAATATTGAGGCTGTGGAAGGCGTGGCCTCTAAGAGTATCCAGCAGCAACGAACCACATGGAACAAAAGTCTTCGTCTCTCGCCATTTTTCGTGGCGTCCTTTTGGAGTCTGATGTGCGTCGTCTATGCGCGCATGTTCCTGTTGCGCGTCTTTGTATGTGCCTCAATGCTTAATTACCGTGTGTTTAGACTCGGCATCGCATTCCATTGCCACCTCGCCGTTCACAATTTCACTTCACTGTTCCTTTGACGACAATTTTATTTCACATTGGGACTGACCGTGGAGATAGAAAATGATTTTATAACTTTAATAAAATGAAAACCCTTCCCTTTAGCCCCGTTACAACCAGTAACGTATTGCTGAAATGAGTGTTATTGGTGTTAGTGTTATAGTGTTATTGGTTCCCTGTTATATTCCTTTACCATATCAGTAGGATACAAATTCTGTTTGTATGTGGCAGATAAATTTACTATACTTAAAATTCTTTAAATATGTTTTTGCATCATAGTTTTGTTAATTAAACATTTTACATAAACAGCAGACAGCTTTGCACTTCACATTGTTGCATCTTGAACTAACTCCCTGTGGCAGTTATATGGTGTTAGTTATGTTATTATAGTATGCCATCATGCATTGGGCAACAGGCCTTATGCTTGATGTGTTTAAGGTTAATGAGGGTGGTCTTTACTTATACTGAGCAGAGACTTGCAGTCTGAGCAGTGACTAGAACATCATTTTTTGAGATGCACCTAGTCTACTGAGAAGAATACTGATCTGAGTGATATGTGAGTGATACTAATTTTAATATCTGCCTTTGTGATAGTAGACAATATGATCAGCAAGATTGTATCTTCATTGTTAGTATTGACAAGTGTATGTTTGAGCACTGTCCTGGGTTCACTTTTTGATGTCTCCATCATATCTCCATGAACACCTATGCCAAGATGCTCCTTGCTTCTGTTTAAAAATTTCCTTGGAGTTCTTCTATCTAGGAAGTTGTTAATAGTTTGCATAATACATGTGTGTTATGCGTGTGCGCGGGCACACACACACATGCATATGCATATGTAAACCCTGCTAATCTAAACTAATTCAGAGAAGGCCTGTAGATTGCCAAATTTTTGGATTATCCGCAATTACTCTGAAAACATAGCACTACACCCAAAATACGAAGATTGCTGTGTAAAACATTTATTTTAAATGTGTGAAATACACAGCAATGACAAAAATGATTAATTACAAGTTCCATCATTAATAGGGCCCTAGTCAGTGAGTGGAGTTTGAAATTTCATGCTGTCCTTCCCTCAGTCCCAGTGAACTGCTGTCATTGTCTCAGTCTAGTCAATGCTGTCAAAGTTTAAACAAAGTTTTTCCATTGTTTAAATGTCTTAAGTGGTTTTAAAAATAGCAAATGCCTATTGTACACTGAAAAAAAACTTGAAGTCCTAAACATTTAGGTAAGGGGGAAAGTGCAACAAAAGTGTCAGTTGATTTAGGCCTTGAAAAGCTACTGATTGGAAGAAACACATGCTAAAATTTAAAATGAAATCCTTCCAATCATTGATAGAATCCTTGAAATAGTAACACATCAAAATTATATGATAAAGTGGGTGAAGCACTCTGTACATGGTTTTTACATGATAGGAAATGGTATTTCTTTAAGTGGTCCTCTTATTCTCCCACCCAGGAAAAAGCACATCACCTAAATAAATTAATGAATGGAGTTAGTTTGTTCACTCCCAGTACTAAATGGTTTGATTGATTGTAGGAAAGACATAGAATATATCACTTGATAATAATGAAAATTTATCAGCTAATCATACTATTATGGAAGAATTAGCTAACAGTATTTGCTGCCTTCACAGGAGTATGAAATTATTCTCTACAAGAAATGTATAGTGCTGATGAAACCAGTTTAAGCTTCACAGTGCTATGAAGCACTGTTTAGTGCTTCTAAAAAGAATCGCACACACATATATTTAAGATAAATTAGGAACATGCTATTGTTGTAGCATCTAATAATACTACAGGAATCAATAAGTTCCCTCTGATGTAAATCTGCAAACCTAAAGCACTGTCACTCTTGTCCAGCATGTTATAGGAATCAAGAAAGACATGGATGAATAAAGAATTACAGCTTTTCGAAGAATAGTTGGAAAAACAAAGTTCTCATGCAGTAGGCCTAAAAGTTTTCATTAAAAAAGTGGCTTGACATTTTGGGCATTACTCTGATCACTAACCTCTATTGCACCCAGCAGTGAGTTAATTAACATATATGGTAAAAGTGATTTTCTTGCCATTTAATGAGAAACCTGTATTGCAGCAATTGGACATTAGTGTGTTGTAAAACATAAACACATTTTTTAGGTCTTTACTTCTCCATAAAGGTCTCTTAGCTCCTGATTCTTTCTTATCCTCCATGTCTCTCCGTCCCACATTGGTCGATGAATTATTCTCAGAATTTTCCTGTCTAAAACACCAAGGTTTTCATATCTTCCAACTCAGCGCCCATGTCTCGCTTGCATATGTTACTACAGGTCTGATTACTTTGGTATATATTTTCTTTTTGAGATTATTTTATACATTCCTGGATTAGAATATATTTTTTAATCCTTTGTAGCTTCTGTTTCCTGCTGCTATTCTTGCTGTGATTTCTTCACTTGTTTCATTATTCTGTGTAATTGTGCTTCCGAGATATTTAAATTCTTGAACCTCCTCAAATCTGTGGTTGCCTATTCTTATTCTTCCTTTCTCTCTTGTATCATTCCTTGTTATCAAAATTTACTCCGTTTTCTCTTCATTTATTTTTAATCTGGCCTTTTGCCCCTCTCTTTCCAATTCTTGATATCAGTTGATATCACATATTACCACATATCATGATATGCTGCCACTAGCGCTTGTCTTGTTCTTGCCATAATTACCACATCGTCTGCGTATGCTAGGATCTGTTATATATATTTCCTCCAGGGTTTATTTCTACCTTATACATCTCTCCAGTACTAGATTGAATAGCACTGAGGAAAGCGGATCACCCTGTCTTAGCTCCCTTTCCATTTTAACTATTTTGATAGAACTCCATGTTTCCTCACCCTGTTTATTGTTTGTGATATTGTCCTTGTGTGAGGTTAATCAACTTCTTGGGTATTCCAAAGTCCTCCATTGTCTGTAGTAAATACTTCCTTTCCTTCCTTTTAAACTGCCATACACCTGTTTATAATCTACTTACAGTTGGTGCACATCAATATTGGATTCGTAGCATTTTTCCAAGCTCATTCGTATAGTGAATATATGGTCTGTAGTGGATCTTCCGCTTCTAAAGCTAGATTGGTACTCTCCCAAAACCTCCCTTGCATATGGCTTAATTGTCACTACTATAATCGCAACCAAAATTTTATAAACTACGCCTAGCAATGATATACCTCTATAATTGTTATATTTTAGCTTACCTCCCTTTTTCTTGTCTATGGGGCATATTACCACATGTGTGCATTCAGTTAGTATTTTTCTTGCATTCATATATCTTTAAATAGCTCATGTATCTTGTTTATCAATCCTTCTCCTCCGCTTTTGATTAGTTCTGCTGTTCATCTTCTCCGGGTGATTTTTTGTTCTTCAATTTCTTCACTTGTTCGACTTCTTCTCTCGAAGGTGGTAGTGTGTCCAAATGTGACCATAATACTGCATTTCTTCTTCAACAACCCCCTTTAGTAAATCTTCAAAATATCTCCCCATCTATCTACTATTTCTTTCTCATCCACTACTAATTCACCTTTCCTATTCTTACACATATTTGTTCTGGCTTTAAATCCTTCTGTCTTATCCCTTAATTTCCTAAAGAAGGTGCTTACGTGATGTTTACTACATCTCTGCTTTATTTCCCTTATCTTCTCATTTCCATATAATCTTTTCTTTCTTCTGCATATGTTTTGCATGCATCTTCTCTTATTTTGGTATTATTCTATTGTTGCCTTCATTCTTCTCTGCAGCATTTTCTTTCTTGCGTCATTTCTTTCATCATGTGTTTTTCTTCATTCTTCAGCTTAACAATTATTACGCTTTGCTAGTACTCCCTTCTCACCTATGGCTTCTTTTGCCACCACATGTATACATGGGATATATTTCCCATTTATCTTGTGTATCCATTATACTGGGTTTCTCCTGTAGAAGCGTTGTTAGTCTCTGTTTATAATTGTTTTCGATCGCTTCCCTGTACAACTTTTCATTATCATATACCCTTCGTTTTTCCTTACCTTTTTTCTTCCTGTTCTCTCTAGCTTTGGCTTAATTTTTCTTTGACCATGAAATGACCAGAGTCACAATTTGCTCCACGATAACTCCTCACATCAGTAATCCTTGATGCGTGTCTCGTATCAATAAGAATATGATCAATCGGGTTAAAAGTATTCCCATACAGGATTATCCAGGTCACCTTGTGTATATATATATATATATATATATTTTTTGTAACGAATTGTTCTGGTCGTCTCTGTAAAATGTGAACCAGTTTTGTATGTGTATAATGTGTTAGTGCGTTCGTCTCGCACTGGGGTCGTTACATTAATTTGATAAAATTGCTTTGCTTTGATAGATATTACTTTGGTAGTAATTCATTTTTGGCCTCTTTAAAAACTTGCAATTATATTTTAGGTTAACGATAATTTCGTCTACTTGGATCCTAATTAATATTATAATAACTAATTCTAACACATAAATTCTTACGTCGGATTATGAAAATCCTCTAAATAAATGAATACAGTGTTTGTTATTAATTGTTTGATTGTTTTGCGTCAGTACAAATGTGTGAAAGTAACGATCTGTGAAAGACAGATAAAAAATAAACTTGGTCACTGTACTACCTTGCTTTTTAATCTTATAGATTAAAAATTAAACACTTTAGCGATCGGATTATATTGATCGCTATATAACTTCACTTTAGTCGCACTTGGAATGAGAAATGACCCTCTTCTTAATGAAACTGGGTTGTTTACAGGTTAAGTTCAATTTGCTCGTTCCTTTTACACGCACTGTCTAAAAAGATTCACTATTACTTGTCGATGCACTCTTGTATGATGAATCGCTGTTCTAATAATTATTTTAATGAAATTTAGAGTATTTACTACTATTTTGTTGTAGTAGATTAATAAAATATAAAACGACGTCGAGCCGCAACTGCTTAGCTCGAGATGATGGAAGCGAATCTGAATTTTTCAGCGTTTCTCTGATTATATACCCCCGTCTTAGATCGCATTTAGGGACAAATCTCGCTGAGTAAACTCTTTTGTGATTGGTACAGAATACCGTTACAGTGACGTATTGTTTTTGTTAGTCGCCACCGGCGCGCACTCTGTACCCAATTGTCGTTGTTGTTTGTTTTCACCGGTAATTTCTTAAATCTGGTTAAGAAATGATGCTAACACTCACTATTAACTTATTACACTTTCGATCTCTAAATTATCATCATCAAATTAAAGCTTATTGTCTGCTCTTTAATTTGATGTGGCATAATGCTGGTTTGCACCTAGCTTTCACTGACAATACATAAAAATAGTGTTTTGAAACATGGTTTCTTATTGTCGTCTGCTAATAACGCACAATGCGACTATTTCCCTATCTTTTACATTTGTTTAATTATATCTGTGTTCTCTTTTGAACGATATTACATGAATAAAAATACAGATATTATTACAATTAAAAGCTGTTTATAGGTGAACAATATTAAATCTGGGTATACTTATGATAATACATTACTCTGACAATTCCTTACTCTCTAAATACATTTTTACTTGGCCTACTCATTTTAAAGGCATACAATATTAATTGATTGGTGGTATTTCACACCTCATTCATTATCTTTACTATTCAGTAAATTTAATGTTCATTAGGGGTCCTGTTTCCCTATTAATTTACTGACATAGATTCGTTTATGCAGGGTCTAGATATAGTCATTATACCAGGTTTATTCCCTGTTAATTATTATTTCTAGTCACATCTCATTTAATTAGGAAGTTGCTTATACACATAAGGCTTCCGTTTACAATTATCTTTATTCTATAATGCTACATCTGGGTTGGTAAAGCTAACTTTTTATAGCTTTGTGGCTACAGCTAGTATAGTAATAGGATTTGTTATTTATTTATCATAGTTCTTCTAATTTCAGCCAGAATGCTGTTATAGTTTTTACTTTATTAAAGTCATTTGTTATTTAGTTTCTATTTACATGACTCTACACATTAATGTCATGAACTGGTTCGCTTGACAGCTTATTGTGAACTTTGCATGTCCATTAGACATAGTCAGTCATTGTTTTTAAGTTGTAGTGTCATGCAGTGTATTCATCACTGCTTCTTGGGATCCTTCCTCTTCTTTCTTCTATGCTGGTCCCTTCTCTTCTTTGTTACATTCATTACAATGATTCACTTCATAACTTTAGTGTCATAATTTACCCTTCTGGTGTGTGTTTTGGTTATGTAACATTTTGTGGTGTTACATATACTCCCCTCTCAAAATTGATAATTTGAGAAAAGTTTTATAGTTTGAAGAAATTATCACTTTATTTTGTTTAATCATAATATTACTGCTTCTATCTGCATTAAGTTCAATAGTCTGTTGGTGTGTTGATCTAGACTGAGTTCTCTGCTAGTATTATTTTCAGCTTACTAGTATTGTTCAAGTTTTTTATACTCTTAGTCATTTAGTTATATCATATCATAGTTCTTAAATTAACGATTTCCCTGTTTTTCAATAATACCTTTTTCTTTACCTTATACACATTTTGATTCTGGTGATAAACTCTTTTGTTCTTTCATTTACCTCACAGTGGCTTATTTAATCCTTGACATATTACAATTCCCTAACATTTATAGTGGGTTCGGAATCAGAGGGGCTCTATTTGGCATCCATTCTCCGCCGTTCCTCAACTATACACCCACAGAATCAGAGGAATCTTCATCTCTGTCTGGGACAATAAAAAGTTGCACATAACAACAGTTGCACTATCACAACACATAAAATATAATATATCATTTATTTTTCAATATAAGACATCATATTCAATATAATACTGAAAGGATTGGAGGTTTCATTATTATCACTGTTCATGCTTTATCATTTTATCTAACATACTTCTCTTCACAGGTCATTATTATTTATAACTTGACATATTTGTTATATTATTATCAGCCTTGCTGCTATTCATCAATACTAGGTTGTACGTTGTTTTGGCTGTTTCAATGTTTTTAATTTACACACTTAAATTTTTCACTATATAATTATGCAGTTGGTTTTTAAATTCTTCTTTAGTTTCACCATAGTTCACTTTTAACACTGTTTATACACTGGGTTTTTAACACTTTGTTCGTTATCTTCTTGGGTTATCAGGGGTTTACAATATTCATTTGATAAACATTCTGTTGTATACAATATTTGATAAACATTCTTTGTTATATACTATACTCATTTGATAAACATTTTCCTTTTCCTTTTCTTTCCTTTATAATAATAGCCTTCTCTTATATTACTCGCTTTGGTGGTTTGCTCCTCTTCTCCTTCAAGTGATAGTTATTTTAAATCACTTATTCTGGATGATTATAAATTTTTCTTGTTTTTGGGGTACTCAATATTCATTTGATAAACATTTTGTTATATACAATATTCATTTGATAAACATTTTGTTGTATTCAATCTTTGATAAACATTCTTTGTTATATACTATACTCATTTGATAAACATTTTCCTTTTCTTTTCTTTCCTTTATAATAATAGCCTTCTCTTATATTACTCGCTTTGGTGGTTTGCTACTCTTCTCCTTCAAGTGATAGATATTTTAAATCACTTATTCTGGATGATTTAATTCCATTTGTTGAAATTAATGTTGGAGTATTAGAGCATTACCGTATATTAGGTTTATTCAATATAGTATATCATATTCATTCAATAGGTATAAATTTTTCTTCCTTTCACCATTCTATTGGGCTCATTATGGGTCAATTACATTTTCTTGGAGTCACTTCGTTTATTTATGCTTATAGTATTATATATCTTGGTACTGTAAACATTATGACATTCTACCTTTCATGATAGTTTTCATTATACATAACTGATTCAATATCCTTTAATTAGGTTCACATAATTCTGGATGTTTTCTATTTTCTTTTGGTTGCTCCTCTCGGTTATCTTTGATATCTGTCCTTTTTCTTCAGTGGTTAATGGTTCCTAGGTTTAGCCATGGTCACTCATATTAGGTGTGTTTGTTGTTTGGATCATCTTTATGTTCAGATGGTTCTCAGTACTTGTAATGTACCTTACTATCATCTCGTCTTTCCACTTCGTAGTTATCAAAATTTCCTTTAACTTGAGGTCTGTAGTTATGGTTGGATCCAACCCATTCTCTGTTAATTCTTTGTCGGTTAGTTGGCGTTGCAATTCTTCCTTTGTATCCTTTCGAATGGTATAACATGTTGAGTCAACTGTTTCATCATTTGTTTTGCTTCCCACATGTGTTCCTGTCATCTCAATTAACGACGACATCCTTGATCTGTTGATGAGTAA
This sequence comes from Magicicada septendecula, assembly GCA_034769895.1. Classification (NCBI taxonomy): domain Eukaryota; kingdom Metazoa; phylum Arthropoda; class Insecta; order Hemiptera; family Cicadidae; genus Magicicada; species Magicicada septendecula. The sequence continues at coordinate 443,957,637 of CM068368.1, forward strand.
CTTTTTCCTGGTTGTATTTATCTTGACTACCCTCTTGGTAAAATTTCTCTTTCCTATCGCCTGGTGACTTACTCCGAATACCTTCATGAAGTTCTTTTCATACTTCTTACCATTGATTCTTGCTCTATGATTAATAATTGGGTTGTCCATGAAGTTAATTAAACCAATCCTAGTCATCTCTAATATTTCCCGTGTAATTCTCACTTTCTTGGGACGTATCATTCTTCTTTCTTCCTTTCTCTTACTCATGTGGTTCTCTATTTCCTTTTCCTCGGTTTTCTGAATTACGTGGTTCTTTACACTTTTAATGATGGATTCTTTGTGCTGAATATTCTCTTCATTTCTGTGGTGTTTATTCTCAGATAACTATGCTTTTGAGTCTTCCTTTTTCTCTGTTTGTTTACCATTATCTTCAGATTGTAGACTTAATTCTTCCATGGTTTCATCATTTGGTACTTCTTCTATCGCCGGTTTGCTGTCGTTCCTTATTTCTTCTCTGGTCTTTTCAAAACCTTCCTTTAATAACTCGATATTTTTATTATCATCATCCAATTTTTTGTTTAAATCATCTAATTTTTTATGTAAATCTTCCATCATCTTCCTCATCCATTCCTGGAAGTCTGTATCCCCTGTTTGTGTGGGCTTCTCAGGTTGTCTGGGTTGCTCGGGTTCTGCAGGAGGCGTTCCTTCTTGTTGATTTTCTAAGTTATTGTTGGTTGCAGCTTCCATTTCGGTTGTTGGCTGTGTCTCCAGTACCTCTATATTTGCTTCGGTGTTCGCTTGTGCACCTTCTCCTTGGCTGGCCTTATACCTTGTATCGTGTCTGTGTGTGTGAGGCATGATCGTTCTATTGTATTTGCTGGACTAATTTAATATTAAAAATTTATTAATTTAATATTTTTAAAGCCGCACTCTGTTGGTCGCCACTTTGTAATAAAACGAATATTGCGGTGTGTATTTAATGCCACACGTTGGATGCGTCACTTTGTAATAAAACGAAATCCCCTCTATTAATAATTTGATATAATTTATAGATTTAATTATCGATTGTTGTTTAATGGATTCTCGTGTATTACATGCAGTAATTATCTTTTATGATAATCGATAAATATGATTTATTTAATTATAGTGTGATAATCTATTATGGATAAATTATTAATTTGCTGTTTTGTTAATGAATGTAACGGTAGCGTCGAACTTGAAGTCGAACTCCTCTTCTGGAAAACGTCGTCTGTGTAAGTAAAGTCAAGTGTTGTCTGGACAAATAAATTAATATAAAGAACACTTTTCACGTACCTGGTTGTCGTACTAGATGTTCAGACGTTCACCGCCACCGAATAAACTGTCAAGGTTATTTTGACCAGTTTAAATTTTATAATCAAGGTTATGTAGCACCTTGAAGGTTATGTGGGCGCCATATGGGTTTTCTTCGAGAAAAGTTTCCATAAAAAACAAATTTCTAAATTTAAAATTGTATGTATTCACTTTTTCTGTTGTTTAAATGCTTATGGCATTTAAAATAATTTAAATAGTGTATTGAAAAATGACTGTTTCAAATGTACCTCAGTGTATGCTATACTGAGGTTTACTTATCTAAATTGGAATAATTGAACACAAAGGTTATGCTGTATAACATTATGGGTTTATTATACCCTCAAAAATCAAATGGAATAAAAATACATTTACAATAATACAGTTCGGATTTCAAAGTATCCGTCTGCTATATGGTCTAGCTCAGTTATTAAGAACAATATAAAAACTCTTATGGTTATTAACAAAATTTTAATAATATTTAATTAGGTACCTCATGGGTAAGTCCTTGTAAATACAAAATAGAAAGTTATTAATTGCTTTGATAGATATTACTTTGGTAGTAATTTATTTTTGGCCTCTTTAAAAACTTGCAATTATATTTTAGGTTAACGATAATTTCGTCTACTTGGATCCTAATTAATATTATAATAACTAATTCTAACACATAAATTCTTACGTCGGATTATGAAAATCCTCTAAATAAATGAATACAGTGTTTGTTATTAATTGTTTGATTGTTTTGCGTCAGTACAAATGTGTGATAGTAACGATCAGTGAAAGACAGATAAAAAATAAACTTGGTCACTGTACTACCTTGCTTTTTAATCTTATAGATTAAAAATTAAACACTTTAGCGATCGGATTATATTGATCGCTATATAACTGCACTTTAATCGCACTTGGAACGAGAAATGACCCTCTTCTTAATGAAACTGGGTTGTTTACTTTACAGGTTAAGTTCAATTTGCTCGTTCCTTTTACACGCACTGTCTAAAAAGATTCACTATTACTTGTCGATGCACTCTTGTATGATGAATCGCTGTTATAATAATTATTTTAATAGAGTAATAATAGCAAATTTAGAGTATTTACTACTATTTTGTTGTAGTAGATTAATAAAATATAAAACGACGTCGAGCCGCAACTGCTTAGCTCGAGATGATGGAAGCGAATCTGAATTTTTCAGCGTTTCTCTGATTATATACCCCCGTCTTAGATCGCATTTAGGGACAAATCTCGCTGAGTAAACTCTTTTGTGATTGGTACAGAATACCGTTACAGTGACGTATTGTTTTTGTTAGTCTGTACTCGATTGTCGTTGTTGTTTGTTTTCACCGGTAATTTCTTAAATCTGGTTAAGAAATGATGCTAACACTCACTATTAACTTATTACACTTTCGATCTCTAAATTATCATCATCAAATTAAAGCTTATTGTCTGCTCTTTAATTTGATGTGGCATAATGCTGGTTTGCACCTAGCTTTCACTGACAATACATAAAAATAGTGTTTTGAAACATGGTTTCTTATTGTCGTCTGCTAATAACGCACAATGCGACTATTTCCCTATCTTTTACATTTGTTTAATTATATCTGTGTTCTCTTTTGAACAATATTACATGAATAAAAATACAGATATTATTACAATTAAAAGCTGTTTATAGGTGAACAATATTAAATCTGGGTATACTTATGATAATACATTACTCTGACAATTCCTTACTCTCTAAATACATTTTTACTTGGCCTACTCATTTTAAAGGCATACAATATTAATTGATTGGTGGTATTTCACACCTCATTCGTTATCTTTACTATTCAGTAAATTTAATGTTCATTAGGGGTCCTGTTTCCCTATTAATTTACTGACATAGATTCGTTTATGCAGGGTCTAGATACAGTCATTATACCAGGTTTATTCCCTGTTAATTATTATTTCTAGTCACATCTCATTTAATTAGGAAGTTGCTTATACACATAAGGCTTCCGTTTACAATTATCTTTATTCTATAATGCTACATCTGGGTTGGTAAAGCTAACTTTTTATAGCTTTGTGGCTACAGCTAGTATAGTAATAGGCTTTGTTATTTATTTATCATAGTTCTTCTAATTTCAGCCAGAATGCTGTTATAGTTATTACTTTATTAAAGTCATTTGTTATTTAATTTCTATTTACATGACTCTACACATTAATGTCATGAACTGGTTCGCTTGACAGCTTATTGTGAACTTTGCATGTCCATTAGACATAGTCAGTCATTGTTTTTAAGTTGTAGTGTCATGCAGTGTATTCATCACTGCTTCTTGGGATCCTTCCTCTTCTTTCTTCTATGCTGGTCCCTTCTCTTCTTTGTTACATTCATTACAATGATTCACTTCATAACTTTAGTGTCATAATTTACCCTTCTGGTGTGTGTTTTGGTTATGTAACATTTTGTGGTGTTACAATATTCTTTCCAAGTTTCTATAAAAATCATCTTTTAACTATTGCCGCCTTCACTTGCATTGGTGCTTGACAGTTTATGAATGTTATGTTAAATAACTTGCCCCTTAGTCTTAATGAGCATATTCTCTAGTTCACTGCTCTGAAATCCATTACCACGTGTTTCACTCTTTTACTGACCAAGAAATCCGCGTCGAATGTATTATTTCTGTTACCACTATTAAATAGAGAAAACTCCTTCAGATCCATCACCTCTTTCCCCTTCCATATAATCTCCTACAGACCTGCTATGTGGATTTTACTAGTTCCACCATTAACGATATTGATTGATGACTCATTGGGCACTTGGTAAACAAAACAAATGTTTTAAAAAACATACGAACACTTGGTAAGTTTCACAGTTTATTATTTACCTCTGACAGCTGTTTCAGCTTATTAACCTATTCTCAAAGAGATCATAGAAACAACTAAACAAAGAAGTGAGGGTGGTGAATATGTGTTTAGGATGTGCATTCGGACATGTGTGTATGCTGGAGGGGGTAGAGAGGCTAGTAAGGGAAGGTCAAGTGTCTGTAAAAACTAAGCATAATCGGAAGGCAAAATATAAATATCGGTATGGAGAACCATACATGACTTCCATATTCTAAGATTTATATTTTAAATCATTTTCAGCCAAACAGCCAGGCTGTGTCTTACCTGCCTTTTTATTGCTGTATTAAATGAAAAATATTATATTACATTAAAATGAAAAAATTATAATTTTATTGCCTGGCAACAAAATTATTTTATTTTTAACAATTACCATTGTTTCAAAAAGTTTAAATAAATTTTCAAGTACTTTACTCTTGTTAAAACGTAAAAGGTTGCAGGTAAACTACCCCTTCCCCTTAACCGATCTTCACCAAAATCGAAAGTCATTGAGACCTCTACAATTCAGGGACGTATGCAAAACATTATTTGATTCTGTTTGAATTTGCGGCTGTTATCGTTTGCCATAGAAAATACGCTTGATAAAAAAACGTTGCTGGTAAACTACCCCTTCCCCTTAACCGATCTTCACCAAAAACAATAGGTCTTGAGTACTCTACAAATCAGGGCTGTATGTAAAACATTATTTGATTCTGTTTGAATTTGCGGCTGTTATCGTTTGCCATAGAAAATACCCTTGTTAAAAAAACGTTGCAGGTAAACTACCCCTTTCCCTCAACCGATTTTCACCAAAAACAATAGGTCTTGAGAACTCTACAATTTAGGGCTGTATGCAAATAATCTTTTGATTCTGTTTGAATTTGCGGCTGTTATCGTTTGCCATAGGAAATACCCTTGTTAAAACATAAAACGTTACAGGTAAACTACCCCTTTCCCTTAACCGATCTTCACCAAAAACAATAGGTCTTGAGTACTCTACAAATCAGGGCTGTATGCAAAACATTATTTGATTCTGTTTGAATTTGCGGCTGTTATCGTTTGCCATAGAAAATACCCTTGTTAAAAAACTGTTGCAGGTAAACTACCCCTTTCCCTCAACCGAACTTCACCAAAAACAATAGGTCTTGAGAACTCTACAATTTAGGGCTGTATGCAAATAATCTTTTGATTCTGTTTGAATTTGCGGCTGTTATCGTTTGCCATAGGAAATACCCTTGTTACAACATAAAACGTTACAGGTAAACTACCCCTTTCCCTTAACCGATCTTCACCAAAATCAACAGATATTGAGAACTCTACAATTCAGGGCTGTATGCGAAACATTATTTGATTCTGTTTGAATTTGCGGCTGTTATCGTTTGCCAAACAAACAAAATTACCCTTGCTAAAAAAAAACCGTTGCAGGTAAACTACCCCTTTCCCTCAACCGATCTTCACCAAAAACAATAGGTCGCGAGTACTCTGCAAATCAGGGCTGCATGCAAAAAATTATTTGATTCTGTTTGAATTTGCGGCAGTTATCGTTTGCCATAGAAAAAAAATCTACAGACAGACACAAGACAGACAGACAGACAGACAGACACACAGACACTTTTCGGAAAACGACTTTTTTTCATGTTTTGAGTGTAGTAGAATCAGAATCTGCAATAATCTCGAACACGATTTTTTTTGCCATCACCATACTTCCATTCCTTAAGGAATATGGAAGTAAAAATTTACTAAACTAAATAAGAACTTTTAATAAAGGGGCTACACAGCTTGTTTTTTTGTTAAATTTTTGTTACTTTTGGTTGCTTTTATAATTTCTAGAATTTCTAATAAATCCATTTTTTACATTTTTGTATGTCGTGCAGTAGTGTTATGTTTTTTGTACCTATGAAGTGATTGTGTTGTGAGCAATGATCTGTAAAATCTTTATTGGTAATAAAGAGCCCGATCTGCCCTTGGTTTTATATCAGAGTATCCGTCTCCTAGCCTTTGGGAATCAATCCGTCCCCTGACCACGCCACCGGTCACTCAACGACATCCTGCTAATTGTGTCACCTCAGGTTCGGGACTGCTTATTTGGCGTAGTCTTATTCACAGCTGTCCATCATATCTGATGGAACTTCCGTTAGCCACCAACTGCGACCTGCCCAGTGGCTGAGGATAGCCCTGGGAAATTATTAATAATGACAATAATAAATGTAACAGATTTTGTAAAAGAGAACGACTTATAACAACTTAATATTTGTAATACATTGTAATGATAACCAGGCATTATTAAACTTTCGTGCTTTGGATACCATTATATATATTGTAACGTCCTGCTTTTTTGTTAATATATGAGAGTTAATAGCGAAAACTTTGTATGTGGCTTATTGGGTGTTCGTCTTATTTAATTAAGCTCCCAATGTTGTTATGCGCCAATTCTGTAATGTAGCGGTTTGAGATATTAAAGTTTCCGCCTCTCCGCAGTCGCCACTTATGAATTATAATAACTGAAGTTTAAAAAATAAATAAATAAAGTATTTTATTTAATGTTACTCAATCTAAACAGAAATCGAGAATGTGTGATATGGGGTCAAGGAGGGAAGTTGTTCAGCCTTATGAGGAAGAGAGAGTAAGTACCAATGATTTACACTCGGTTTAGATGATTTCTGATTTTTTCAAATTGTTCGCTGTGATTTAAATCAGCTGATTGTAAGACAAGTTTCCACGCCTAGTTTAACCAGCCGACACTATAGCAAAATCTGATCCAATGTGTTGATCTCTTCTGTTTTTGTGCTGAAATCTATTACAACTACCCACTACAAAAATTATAACACACTTTATTATTCCATATCATTTTTCAATAATATTATTTATTTATATTATTGGTTTTTTGTTTCCTGCCACCAAAATACAAGTATTACATTGATCTTTCCTTAAATAAAACATAATCTCGACTTCATAGAGTAAACATGGAATTGTCTAAAGAAAAAAACATATATGGTTTTGTTTACCAAATTTTACACTATTTTCAAAAACATCAATTAATATATAATTCTTAATAATTCCCCAGGGTTCAGGGTAAGTTCTTTTTGTTATGGGATGGTCAGAAATGGATAATTACTAAGCTTTACAAATACCGAAAAAATATTAAATAAATTTGTTTATTTTTCGTTCAGTATGTAGTGTCAGGAATGGCCGTAAGAGAGCAGTGTGCTTTTGTTTACTTTAAAAAAACATGTGATTAAATGACTAGTTTCGTGTTCTATATCAACGTTCGGAATGCGTTTTCTTCTTGAACTATTAAACGAAATGTTTATATTACCTCTCTTCGTATGGTTCTTACTGGAATGAAGCTTTTTCTCTGGTGAGGTCCGTCTTGAGTTATAATTTCTTTACCGTCTGGCTCATATTCTATCGTCAACTTGAACTATGTCGAAACCAGGTTGAATCATCAGAAGGTTTTCTTTCACTGTTTATTAAGGAGTATAACCATTTAATTTTGATAAATCATGTATGATTATATAGTGGTCATGTTGCTTTTTAATTTTGTATTAATTTTCACTCCTCCAAAAGTTCCAGAAAGGTTATTTTATTAGAATTGTAGTAGCATCATTTTGTCAACTCTATGGTTTTATTCCCAATTTTTATTATTAACAATACTTGTTATTCTCGTCACTCTTAGTAACCCATAGTATTTTTATTATACAGGCAGTTTGTAATTATTATAAATTTATATTTTATTTACCGAAAAATAATTCTTTTCCATTCCGGTTTCTTTACCAATTTGGTTTACATAATAAGTTTTTGTTCATTTTCTTATGACCTTGTATATAATCAACTAAACGCTATAACTCACCGTCGGCTTGGATACGTCCGCTATAATATATACGTGGCTTGGACTATAAGCGGATTTATTCCATTAACAACACCTTGTATATAAGTATTTGATAATTTTATTATCTTTAAATAAATTTATATATATTATTTATTAGTCTCTCATAGTATTCCTACACTGCACTACTTCCTGCTGCCATTTCCCTCATAGTATTATTTTAATTTTTTATTATCCTTTGATAATTTAAAAATTTTTTTTTGTTTTTTTTCTTTTTTAGAACTAACCCTGGGTTATCTTATATTATAACACAAATATTTGAAAAAATATAACATTAACTTAGGTATAACAATTGGTTGTTCATACAATATAAATATTACAATAAATAAATAAAATACAAAATCAGTTAGTAGTATTATAGTCTACTCTCATAGTTTTATAATTCCCCAACCTACAGCACAATTCTGTAATAAGTTACCTCCACTTTCACTTTTTTTTACCTCAATGGGTATACTATAACTCACTTTGCACCGTATATCACTCGAATTGTTTATCATGTTTAGTGATATACTTTAATTTAGAGCTAGTTATAGGTTACCCATTTCTGACCTTTATGTTATCATGATTTAATTTATTGGGACCGGGTTATGTAACGTTACTTAAAGCCCCCCCACTAGAACAATTTATTTTAGTTTAACTCGTTTATAGAAATAAATTGTTGATTGGTTCAATTCTCCTAATAGTCTTGGTTTTATCTTCATAATAGTGTTTCATTTTCAAACTGGTTGTAAACTCTGGTAATTCAGACTGGTGGTAATTGCTGTTTTCTTACCATACTCTCTCTCTCTTGGAGGCAAATTCATCAATTATTTATTTCTGGGTAGTGGTACTTCCACATTTTATTTGATAAGGACTGGTCACACTAATCATATTAAACTTGTTTTAACACTCATTTCTATTTACTTCTATAAATTATCTTCATCAATTAAGCTTCGGTCTGCTATCTTCCTTCTATTTTCTTCATCTATACTTCTGGAATCTAATATCACTCTTTTCAGCTATTTTATAATTATTATCCCTTAAATATTCAATTTCCCTAACATTTTTCCCTATCTTGTGCGGTGGTACCAGTCGGGTGGCCACTTTGGGTCCATAACTCCGCTGTCCATCCTTACACCTTCTGAGATCAGGGGAACATCATCCCTGCTCATAAAAATTATTGCCGGAACATTTCTACGGTCAATACATAAAAATAAAAAACTTATAAGTAGTAGTCAATTAGCGACTAGTACTAAACACTTTTGGGATTCTTCATACTGTAGCTGTTTGCATTTATTTATATATTTCTTCTTCTCCTTGATTCCTTCTTCTTTTCCATTAACTAATAGCATATAACATTATTGATAGGCCTTATGTTAAAATTCTTTTGACTTTACTTTTTGTGACATATTTCTCCGTATCATTTCTTCTTATATAATCTTCAATTCCGAGAAATTCTAATTATTGTATTAATTATCATCCTCCTTCAGTTTCATTGGAGTCATTAAATTATTCTTTATTCTTCTTACCTGAGCACATTACCATCAATTGTTTTTGTTCATTTAATTTTTCTTCTGTTTGTTACCATTAAAAATATTACCTTTTCCTATTATTTCATTTTAAATCAGTTATTTATAATTAAATTATATAATCTGTTCTTACATTTTCTTGGTGTTTTGTCTTTTTATTTTAAATTATATTGTTTCAAAATAACTTGAGTAAGATGTCCTTACATGCTTTTAGAATTTTGGGGTCTTTAGTTTCTTCATTTTAAATTATATGGTTTCAAAACAACTTGAGTAAGATGTCCTTACATGCTTTTAGAATTTTGGGGTTTTCTTCCGCTATTCAATGGGTTGCTGGGTCGGTTTTCAGAATTTCAGTCCCCTTTTCTGGTTTGTGATCATTTAGGTTTAACCATGGTCCATTAATTCAGGTACTACATGTTCTCGGATTACTGGAGTATTCAGAATTAATTCTCTCCTTGATAATCTTCTTACCATCCGGCTCTCCCACTTTGCTGCTATGAAACTTTCACTTAAGTACCGGTCTTCCGTCATTGTTCGTTCTTTTTTAACTAACATGTATTGTACCTCCTCTAACATAACATAGTTGCTCATATTTAATCTCATTTCATTCCCTTTTACCTCTGGATTATTTACCAAATATTTGAATGTTATATTCCGTCTTGAAGACATTACTGATATTGTCTGATACACTTCAATCGTTGACATATTTAATTGAGATCTAAACTTAATTAATTCCCTCTGTTCATTAATTGGAAGGTTGAATACATTAATTAATCCACCTGTAATCATCTCCCATTCTTCCTTGGTATTTATTATTCTCTTTCTACATGTTTTTATTATTTTCTTGGTCTTCTTTTCCACGGTTTGAACATCCTTTTTGTTGTGGCTATTTTTATTTTCAGATGGCATTACACCTTGGTATTCTGTAATTTCTATTTCCTTCCTACTCTCTTCTGTATTTGGACTTACTTTAATACCTTCTGAAGTGCTGTCTGATGTTTCATCCAAATTCTTGACACTATGGTCCATTTGTTTATTTGTCTCCTCCTTGTATGTATCTGCTTTCTGGATATGCGTATTAACATTTTCAAACTTCTCTCCGAAAGTTTCCCATATCTCCTTATTGAACTTCTCCATCTTACCCTCAATCCGCTTTAAACTTTCTTTATTCTCTTCAAATTTTGCATTCATCTCTTCTCTTTGTCCTTCAACAGTTTCTTTCAGTTTATGGTATTGTTCATTCATGGTTTGTTTGATATTTCCATGAGTGGTTTCTATTTTTTCATTTAGTTGTTTGACTAAACTTTCCTGAATGCTATCTGTTTTCTCATTGGTCTGTCTATTTTGTTCCTCCTGCTTCTTAAAATTCTCCTTATTTTCCTCATTGGTTTGTTTCAAGGCTTCCTCCTGTTTTCTAAAATTTTCATCTATTTTGTTATTGGGTTGCTTTGAAGTTTCCTCCTGTTTTCTAAATTGTTCAGCCATAAATTTCATCATGTCTTGCCAGTTAGGTTCTTCTCTGTCTACCGCTTTGTCTGGTTGGTCCCCTTGGGCATCATCTTCAATTATTTCCGTTTCCGGTTCCCTAACTACTTCGGTTTCTTCGTTATCACCTGTCTGTTGGTCCATTTCACTGTCCGTGACTAATTCTATTTCTTGTTCCTGTCCACCTTCTTCAATCTCCTTTTCTTCTGCCCTCTTCTTCGATTTGCCTCGGGTATTATGCATTTCTTGTTTTCTCATAACTGCCAACGATAATTAGATTTTTTGGTATATATTTTTATTAAATTTCAAAATTCTTTTCTAATTACCGCCCTTTTACGTTGAGCGCCAATCTGTAACGTCCTGCTTTTTTGTTAATATATGAGAGTTAATAGCGAAAACTTTGTATGTGGCTTATTGGGTGTTCGTCTTATTTAATTAAGCTCCCAATGTTGTTATGCGCCAATTCTGTAATGTAGCGGTTTGAGATATTAAAGTTTCCGCCTCTCCGCAGTCGCCACTTATGAATTATAATAACTGAAGTTTAAAAAAAAAAAAATAAATAAAGTATTTTATTTAATGTTACTCAATCTAAACAGAAATCGAGAGTGTGTGATTTGGGGTCAAGGAGGGAAGTTGTTCAGCCTTATGAGGAAGAGAGAGTAAGTACCAATGATTTACACTCGGTTTAGATGATTTCTGATTTTTTCAAATTGTTCGCTGTGAACAATCAAAAATCAGCTTTTTCAAAAATCAGCTGATTGTAAGACAAGTTTCCACGCCTAGTTTAACCAGCCGACACTATAGCAAAATCTGATCCAATGTGTTGATCTCTTCTGTTTTTGTGCTGAAATCTATTACAACTACCCACTACAAAAATTATAACACACTTTATTATTCAATATCATTTTTCAATAATATTATTTATTTATATTATTGGTTTTTTGTTTCCTGCCACCAAAATACAAGTATTACAATTGATCTTTCCTTAAATAAAACATAATCTCGACTTCATAGAGTAAACATGGAATTGTCTAAAGAAAAAAACATATATGGTTTTGTTTACCAAATTTTACACTATTTTCAAAAACATCAATTAATATATAATTCTTAATAATTCCCCAGGGTTCAGGGTAAGTTCTTTTTGTTATGGGATGGTCAGAAATGGATAATTACTAAGCTTTACAAATACCGAAAAAATATTAAATAAATTTGTTTATTTTCCGTTCAGTATGTAGTGTCAGGAATGGCCGTAAGAGAGCAGTGTGCTTTTGTTTACTTTAAAAAAAAACATGTGATTAAATGACTAGTTTCGTGTTCTATATCAACGTTCGGAATGCGTTTTCTTCTTGAACTATTAAACGAAATGTTTATTATTACCTCTCTTCGTATGGTTCTTACTGGAATGAAGCTTTTTCTCTGGTGAGGTCCGTCTTGAGTTATAATTTCTTTACCGTCTGGCTCATATTCTATCGTCAACTTGAACTATGTCGAAACCAGGTTGAATCATCAGAAGGTTTTCTTTCACTGTTTATTAAGGAGTATAACCATTTAATTTTGATAAATCATGTATGATTATATAGTGGTCATGTTGCTTTTTAATTTTGTATTAATTTTCACTCCTCCAAAAGTTCCAGAAAGGTTATTTTATTAGAATTGTAGTAGCATCATTTTGTCAACTCTATGGTTTTATTCCCAATTTTTATTATTAACAATACTTGTTATTCTCGTCACTCTTAGTAACCCATAGTATTTTTATTATACAGGCAGTTTGTAATTATTATAAATTTATATTTTATTTACCGAAAAATAATTCTTTTCCATTCCGGTTTCTTTACCAATTTGGTTTACATAATAAGCTTTTGTTCATTTTCTTATGACTTTGTATATAAGTATTTGATAATTTTATTATCTTTAAATAAATTTATATATATTATTTATTAGTCTCTCATAGTATTGCTACACTGCACTACTTCCTGCTGCCATTTCCCTCATAGTATTATTTTAATTTTTTATTATCCTTTGATAATTTAAAAATTTTTTTTTGTTTTTTTTCTTTTTCAGAACTAACCCTGGGTTATCTTATATTATAACACAAATATTTGAAAAAATATAACATTAACTTAGGTATAACAATTGGTTGTTCATACAATATAAATATTACAATAAATAAATAAAATACAAAATCAGTTAGTAGTATTATAGTCTACTCTCATAGTTTTATAATTCCCCAACCTACAGCACAATTCTGTAATAAGTTACCTCCACTTTCACTTTTTTTTACCTCAATGGGTATACTATAACTCACTTTGCACCGTATATCACTCGAATTGTTTATCATGTTTAGTGATATACTTTAATTTAGAGCTAGTTATAGGTTACCCATTTCTGACCTTTATGTTATCATGATTTAATTTATTGGGACCGGGTTATGTAACGTTACTTAAAGCCCCCCCACTAGAACAAATTTATTTTAGTTTAACTCGTTTATAGAAATAAATTGTTGATTGGTTCAATTCTCCTAATAGTCTTGGTTTTATCTTCATAATAGTGTTTCATTTTCAAACTGGTTGTAAACTCTGGTAATTCAGACTGGTGGTAATTGCTGTTTTCTTACCATACTCTCTCTCTCTTGGAGGCAAATTCATCAATTATTTATTTCTGGGTAGTGGTACTTCCAAATTTTATTTGATAAGGACTGGTCACACTAATCATATTAAACTTGTTTTAACACTCATTTCTATTTACTTCTATAAATTATCTTCATCAATTAAGCTTCGGTCTGCTATCTTCCTTCTATTTTCTTCATCTATACTTCTGGAATCTAATATCACTCTTTTCAGCTATTTTATAATTATTATCCCTTAAATATTCAATTTCCCTAACATTTTTCCCTATCTTGTGCGGTGGTACCAGTCGGGTGGCCACTTTGGGTCCATAACTCCGCTGTCCATCCTTACACCTTCTGAGATCAGGGGAACATCATCCCTGCTCATAAAAATTATTGCCGGAACATTTCTACGGTCAATACATAAAAATAAAAAACTTATAAGTAGTAGTCAATTAGCGACTAGTACTAAACACTTTTGGGATTCTTCATACTGTAGCTGTTTGCATTTATTTATTTATTTCTTCTTCTCCTTGATTCCTTCTTCTTTTCCATTAACTAATAGCATATAACATTATTGATAGGCCTTATGTTAAAATTCTTTTGACTTTACTTTTTGTGACATATTTCTCCGTATCATTTCTTCTTATATAATCTTCAATTCCGAGAAATTCTAATTATTGTATTAATTATCATCCTCCTTCAGTTTCATTGGAGTCATTAAATTATTCTTTATTCTTCTTACCTGAGCACATTACCATCAATTGTTTTTGTTCATTTAATTTTTCTTCTGTTTGTTACCATTAAAAATATTACCTTTCCCTATTATTTCATTTTAAATCAGTTATTTATAATTAAATTATATAATCTGTTCTTACATTTTCTTGGTGTTTTGTCTTTTTATTTTAAATTATATTGTTTCAAAATAACTTGAGTAAGATGTCCTTACATGCTTTTAGAATTTTGGGGTCTTTAGTTTCTTCATTTTAAATTATATGGTTTCAAAATAACTTGAGTAAGATCTCCTTACATGCTTTTAGAATTTTGGGGTTTTCTTCCGCTATTCAATGGGTTGCTGGGTCGGTTTTCAGAATTTCAGTCCCCTTTTCTGGTTTGTGATCATTTAGGTTTAACCATGGTCCATTAATTCAGGTACTACATGTTCTCGGATTACTGGAGTATTCAGAATTAATTCTCTCCTTGATAATCTTCTTACCATCCGGCTCTCCCACTTTGCTGCTATGAAACTTTCACTTATGTACCGGTCTTCCGTCATTGTTCGTTCTTTTTTAACTAACATGTATTGTACCTCCTCTAACATAACATAGTTGCTCATATTTAATCTCATTTCATTCCCTTTTACCTCTGGATTATTTACCAAATATTTGAATGTTATATTCCGTCTTGAAGACATTACTGATATTGTCTGATACACTTCAATCGTTGACATATTTAATTGAGATCTAAACTTAATTAATTCCCTCTGTTCATTAATTGGAAGGTTGAATACATTAATTAATCCACCTGTAATCATCTCCCATTCTTCCTTGGTATTTATTATTCTCTTTCTACATGTTTTTATTATTTTCTTGGTCTTCTTTTCCACGGTTTGAACATCCTTTTTGTTGTGGCTATTTTTATTTTCAGATGGCATTACACCTTGGTATTCTGTAATTTCTATTTCCTTCCTACTCTCTTCTGTATTTGGACTTACTTTAATACCTTCTGAAGTGCTGTCTGATGTTTCATCCAAATTCTTGACACTATGGTCCATTTGTTTATTTGTCTCCTCCTTGTATGTATCTGCTTTCTGGATATGCGTATTAACATTTTCAAACTTCTCTCCGAAAGTTTCCCATATCTCCTTATTGAACTTCTCCATCTTACCCTCAATCCGCTTTAAACTTTCTTTATTCTCTTCAAATTTTGCATTCATCTCTTCTCTTTGTCCTTCAACAGTTTCTTTCAGTTTATGGTATTGTTCATTCATGGTTTGTTTGATATTTCCATGAGTGGTTTCTATTTTTTCATTTAGTTGTTTGACTAAACTTTCCTGAATGCTATCTGTTTTCTCATTGGTCTGTCTATTTTGTTCCTCCTGCTTCTTAAAATTCTCCTTATTTTCCTCATTGGTTTGTTTCAAGGCTTCCTCCTGTTTTCTAAAATTTTCATCTATTTTGTTATTGGTTTGCTTTGAAGTTTCCTCCTGTTTTCTAAATTGTTCAGCCATAAATTTCATCATGTCTTGCCAATTAGGTTCTTCTCTGTCTACCGCTTTGTCTGGTTGGTCCCCTTGGGCATCATCTTCAATTATTTCCGTTTCCGGTTCCCTAACTACTTCGGTTTCTTCGTTATCACCTGTCTGTTGGTCCATTTCACTGTCCGTGACTAATTCTATTTCTTGTTCCTGTCCACCTTCTTCAATCTCCTTTTCTTCTGCCCTCTTCTTCGATTTGCCTCGGGTATTATGCATTTCTTGTTTTCTCATAACTGCCAACGATAATTAGATTTTTTGGTATATATTTTTATTAAATTTCAAAATTCTTTTCTAATTACCGCCCTTTTACGTTGAGCGCCAATCTGTAACGTCCTGCTTTTTTGTTAATATATGAGAGTTAATAGCGAAAACTTTGTATGTGGCTTATTGGGTGTTCGTCTTATTTAATTAAGCTCCCAATGTTGTTATGCGCCAATTCTGTAATGTAGCGGTTTGAGATATTAAAGTTTCCGCCTCTCCGCAGTCGCCACTTATGAATTATAATAACTGAAGTTTAAAAAAAAAAAAATAAATAAAGTATTTTATTTAATGTTACTCAATCTAAACAGAAATCGAGAGTGTGTGATTTGGGGTCAAGGAGGGAAGTTGTTCAGCCTTATGAGGAAGAGAGAGTAAGTACCAATGATTTACACTCGGTTTAGATGATTTCTGATTTTTTCAA
The DNA here is from genome assembly GCA_034769895.1 of Magicicada septendecula. Classification (NCBI taxonomy): domain Eukaryota; kingdom Metazoa; phylum Arthropoda; class Insecta; order Hemiptera; family Cicadidae; genus Magicicada; species Magicicada septendecula. Next base: position 443,974,224 of record CM068368.1, read on the forward strand.
ATTGTTCGCTGTGATTTAAATCAGCTGATTGTAAGACAAGTTTCCACGCCTAGTTTAACCAGCCGACACTATAGCAAAATCTGATCCAATGTGTTGATCTCTTCTGTTTTTGTGCTGAAATCTATTACAACTACCCACTACAAAAATTATAACACACTTTATTATTCAATATCATTTTTCAATAATATTATTTATTTATATTATTGGTTTTTTGTTTCCTGCCACCAAAATACAAGTATTACAATTGATCTTTCCTTAAATAAAACATAATCTCGACTTCATAGAGTAAACATGGAATTGTCTAAAGAAAAAAACATATATGGTTTTGTTTACCAAATTTTACACTATTTTCAAAAACATCAATTAATATATAATTCTTAATAATTCCCCAGGGTTCAGGGTAAGTTCTTTTTGTTATGGGATGGTCAGAAATGGATAATTACTAAGCTTTACAAATACCGAAAAAATATTAAATAAATTTGTTTATTTTCCGTTCAGTATGTAGTGTCAGGAATGGCCGTAAGAGAGCAGTGTGCTTTTGTTTACTTTAAAAAAAACATGTGATTAAATGACTAGTTTCGTGTTCTATATCAACGTTCGGAATGCGTTTTCTTCTTGAACTATTAAACGAAATGTTTATTATTACCTCTCTTCGTATGGTTCTTACTGGAATGAAGCTTTTTCTCTGGTGAGGTCCGTCTTGAGTTATAATTTCTTTACCGTCTGGCTCATATTCTATCGTCAACTTGAACTATGTCGAAACCAGGTTGAATCATCAGAAGGTTTTCTTTCACTGTTTATTAAGGAGTATAACCATTTAATTTTGATAAATCATGTATGATTATATAGTGGTCATGTTGCTTTTTAATTTTGTATTAATTTTCACTCCTCCAAAAGTTCCAGAAAGGTTATTTTATTAGAATTGTAGTAGCATCATTTTGTCAACTCTATGGTTTTATTCCCAATTTTTATTATTAACAATACTTGTTATTCTCGTCACTCTTAGTAACCCATAGTATTTTTATTATACAGGCAGTTTGTAATTATTATAAATTTATATTTTATTTACCGAAAAATAATTCTTTTCCATTCCGGTTTCTTTACCAATTTGGTTTACATAATAAGTTTTTGTTCATTTTCTTATGACTTTGTATATAAGTATTTGATAATTTTATTATCTTTAAATAAATTTATATATATTATTTATTAGTCTCTCATAGTATTCCTACACTGCACTACTTCCTGCTGCCATTTCCCTCATAGTATTATTTTAATTTTTTATTATCCTTTGATAATTTAAAAATTTTTTTTTGTTTTTTTTCTTTTTCAGAACTAACCCTGGGTTATCTTATATTATAACACAAATATTTGAAAAAATATAACATTAACTTAGGTATAACAATTGGTTGTTCATACAATATAAATATTACAATAAATAAATAAAATACAAAATCAGTTAGTAGTATTATAGTCTACTCTCATAGTTTTATAATTCCCCAACCTACAGCACAATTCTGTAATAAGTTACCTCCACTTTCACTTTTTTTTACCTCAATGGGTATACTATAACTCACTTTGCACCGTATATCACTCGAATTGTTTATCATGTTTAGTGATATACTTTAATTTAGAGCTAGTTATAGGTTACCCATTTCTGACCTTTATGTTATCATGATTTAATTTATTGGGACCGGGTTATGTAACGTTACTTAAAGCCCCCCCACTAGAACAAATTTATTTTAGTTTAACTCGTTTATAGAAATAAATTGTTGATTGGTTCAATTCTCCTAATAGTCTTGGTTTTATCTTCATAATAGTGTTTCATTTTCAAACTGGTTGTAAACTCTGGTAATTCAGACTGGTGGTAATTGCTGTTTTCTTACCATACTCTCTCTCTCTTGGAGGCAAATTCATCAATTATTTATTTCTGGGTAGTGGTACTTCCACATTTTATTTGATAAGGACTGGTCACACTAATCATATTAAACTTGTTTTAACACTCATTTCTATTTACTTCTATAAATTATCTTCATCAATTAAGCTTCGGTCTGCTATCTTCCTTCTATTTTCTTCATCTATACTTCTGGAATCTAATATCACTCTTTTCAGCTATTTTATAATTATTATCCCTTAAATATTCAATTTCCCTAACATTTTTCCCTATCTTGTGCAGTGGTACCAGTCGGGTGGCCACTTTGGGTCCATAACTCCGCTGTCCATCCTTACACCTTCTGAGATCAGGGGAACATCATCCCTGCTCATAAAAATTATTGCCGGAACATTTCTACGGTCAATACATAAAAATAAAAAACTTATAAGTAGTAGTCAATTAGCGACTAGTACTAAACACTTTTGGGATTCTTCATACTGTAGCTGTTTGCATTTATTTATATATTTCTTCTTCTCCTTGATTCCTTCTTCTTTTCCATTAACTAATAGCATATAACATTATTGATAGGCCTTATGTTAAAATTCTTTTGACTTTACTTCTTGTGACATATTTCTCCGTATCATTTCTTCTTATATAATCTTCAATTCCGAGAAATTCTAATTATTGTATTAATTATCATCCTCCTTCAGTTTCATTGGAGTCATTAAATTATTCTTTATTCTTCTTACCTGAGCACATTACCATCAATTGTTTTTGTTCATTTAATTTTTCTTCTGTTTGTTACCATTAAAAATATTACCTTTTCCTATTATTTCATTTTAAATCAGTTATTTATAATTAAATTATATAATCTGTTCTTACATTTTCTTGGTGTTTTGTCTTTTTATTTTAAATTATATTGTTTCAAAATAACTTGAGTAAGATGTCCTTACATGCTTTTAGAATTTTGGGGTCTTTAGTTTCTTCATTTTAAATTATATGGTTTCAAAATAACTTGAGTAAGATGTCCTTACATGCTTTTAGAATTTTGGGGTTTTCTTCCGCTATTCAATGGGTTGCTGGGTCGGTTTTCAGAATTTCAGTCCCCTTTTCTGGTTTGTGATCATTTAGGTTTAACCATGGTCCATTAATTCAGGTACTACATGTTCTCGGATTACTGGAGTATTCAGAATTAATTCTCTCCTTGATAATCTTCTTACCATCCGGCTCTCCCACTTTGCTGCTATGAAACTTTCACTTAAGTACCGGTCTTCCGTCATTGTTCGTTCTTTTTTAACTAACATGTATTGTACCTCCTCTAACATAACATAGTTGCTCATATTTAATCTCATTTCATTCCCTTTTACCTCTGGATTATTTACCAAATATTTGAATGTTATATTCCGTCTTGAAGACATTACTGATATTGTCTGATACACTTCAATCGTTGACATATTTAATTGAGATCTAAACTTAATTAATTCCCTCTGTTCATTAATTGGAAGGTTGAATACATTAATTAATCCACCTGTAATCATCTCCCATTCTTCCTTGGTATTTATTATTCTCTTTCTACATGTTTTTATTATTTTCTTGGTCTTCTTTTCCACGGTTTGAACATCCTTTTTGTTGTGGCTATTTTTATTTTCAGATGGCATTACACCTTGGTATTCTGTAATTTCTATTTCCTTCCTACTCTCTTCTGTATTTGGACTTACTTTAATACCTTCTGAAGTGCTGTCTGATGTTTCATCCAAATTCTTGACACTATGGTCCATTTGTTTGTCTCCTCCTTGTATGTATCTGCTTTCTGGATATGCGTATTAACATTTTCGAACTTCTCTCCGAAAGTTTCCCATATCTCCTTATTGAACTTCTCCATCTTACCCTCAATCCGCTTTAAACTTTCTTTATTCTCTTCAAATTTTGCATTCATCTCTTCTCTTTGTCCTTCAACAGTTTCTTTCAGTTTATGGTATTGTTCATTCATGGTTTGTTTGATATTTCCATGAGTGGTTTCTATTTTTTCATTTAGTTGTTTGACTAAACTTTCCTGAATGCTATCTGTTTTCTCATTGGTCTGTCTATTTTGTTCCTCCTGCTTCTTAAAATTCTCCTTATTTTCCTCATTGGTTTGTTTCAAGGCTTCCTCCTGTTTTCTAAAATTTTCATCTATTTTGTTATTGGTTTGCTTTGAAGTTTCCTCCTGTTTTCTAAATTGTTCAGCCATAAATTTCATCATGTCTTGCCAATTAGGTTCTTCTCTGTCTACCGCTTTGTCTGGTTGGTCCCCTTGGGCATCATCTTCAATTATTTCCGTTTCCGGTTCCCTAACTACTTCGGTTTCTTCGTTATCACCTGTCTGTTGGTCCATTTCACTGTCCGTGACTAATTCTATTTCTTGTTCCTGTCCACCTTCTTCAATCTCCTTTTCTTCTGCCCTCTTCTTCGATTTGCCTCGGGTATTATGCATTTCTTGTTTTCTCATAACTGCCAACGATAATTAGATTTTTTGGTATATATTTTTATTAAATTTCAAAATTCTTTTCTAATTACCGCCCTTTTACGTTGAGCGCCAATCTGTAACGTCCTGCTTTTTTGTTAATATATGAGAGTTAATAGCGAAAACTTTGTATGTGGCTTATTGGGTGTTCGTCTTATTTAATTAAGCTCCCAATGTTGTTCTGCGCCAATTCTGTAATGTAGCGGTTTGAGATATTAAAGTTTCCGCCTCTCCGCAGTCGCCACTTATGAATTATAATAACTGAAGTTTAAAAAAAAAAAAAATAAATAAAGTATTTTATTTAATGTTACTCAATCTAAACAGAAATCGAGAGTGTGTGATTTGGGGTCAAGGAGGGAAGTTGTTCAGCCTTATGAGGAAGAGAGAGTAAGTACCAATGATTTACACTCGGTTTAGATGATTTCTGATTTTTTCAAATTGTTCGCTGTGATTTAAATCAGCTGATTGTAAGACAAGTTTCCACGCCTAGTTTAACCAGCCGACACTATAGCAAAATCTGATCCAATGTGTTGATCTCTTCTGTTTTTGTGCTGAAATCTATTACAACTACCCACTACAAAAATTATAACACACTTTATTATTCAATATCATTTTTCAATAATATTATTTATTTATATTATTGGTTTTTTGTTTCCTGCCACCAAAATACAAGTATTACAATTGATCTTTCCTTAAATAAAACATAATCTCGACTTCATAGAGTAAACATGGAATTGTCTAAAGAAAAAAACATATATGGTTTTGTTTACCAAATTTTACACTATTTTCAAAAACATCAATTAATATATAATTCTTAATAATTCCCCAGGGTTCAGGGTAAGTTCTTTTTGTTATGGGATGGTCAGAAATGGATAATTACTAAGCTTTACAAATACCGAAAAAATATTAAATAAATTTGTTTATTTTCCGTTCAGTATGTAGTGTCAGGAATGGCCGTAAGAGAGCAGTGTGCTTTTGTTTACTTTAAAAAAACATGTGATTAAATGACTAGTTTCGTGTTCTATATCAACGTTCGGAATGCGTTTTCTTCTTGAACTATTAAACGAAATGTTTATTATTACCTCTCTTCGTATGGTTCTTACTGGAATGAAGCTTTTTCTCTGGTGAGGTCCGTCTTGAGTTATAATTTCTTTACCGTCTGGCTCATATTCTATCGTCAACTTGAACTATGTCGAAACCAGGTTGAATCATCAGAAGGTTTTCTTTCACTGTTTATTAAGGAGTATAACCATTTAATTTTGATAAATCATGTATGATTATATAGTGGTCATGTTGCTTTTTAATTTTGTATTAATTTTCACTCCTCCAAAAGTTCCAGAAAGGTTATTTTATTAGAATTGTAGTAGCATCATTTTGTCAACTCTATGGTTTTATTCCCAATTTTTATTATTAACAATACTTGTTATTCTCGTCACTCTTAGTAACCCATAGTATTTTTATTATACAGGCAGTTTGTAATTATTATAAATTTATATTTTATTTACCGAAAAATAATTCTTTTCCATTCCGGTTTCTTTACCAATTTGGTTTACATAATAAGTTTTTGTTCATTTTCTTATGACTTTGTATATAAGTATTTGATAATTTTATTATCTTTAAATAAATTTATATATATTATTTATTAGTCTCTCATAGTATTCCTACACTGCACTACTTCCTGCTGCCATTTCCCTCATAGTATTATTTTAATTTTTTATTATCCTTTGATAATTTAAAAATTTTTTTTGTTTTTATTCTTTTTCAGAACTAACCCTGGGTTATCTTATATTATAACACAAATATTTGAAAAAATATAACATTAACTTAGGTATAACAATTGGTTGTTCATACAATATAAATATTACAATAAATAAATAAAATACAAAATCAGTTAGTAGTATTATAGTCTACTCTCATAGTTTTATAATTCCCCAACCTACAGCACAATTCTGTAATAAGTTACCTCCACTTTCACTTTTTTTTACCTCAATGGGTATACTATAACTCACTTTGCACCGTATATCACTCGAATTGTTTATCATGTTTAGTGATATACTTTAATTTAGAGCTAGTTATAGGTTACCCATTTCTGACCTTTATGTTATCATGATTTAATTTATTGGGACCGGGTTATGTAACGTTACTTAAAGCCCCCCCACTAGAACAAATTTATTTTAGTTTAACTCGTTTATAGAAATAAATTGTTGATTGGTTCAATTCTCCTAATAGTCTTGGTTTTATCTTCATAATAGTGTTTCATTTTCAAACTGGTTGTAAACTCTGGTAATTCAGACTGGTGGTAATTGCTGTTTTCTTACCATACTCTCTCTCTCTTGGAGGCAAATTCATCAATTATTTATTTCTGGGTAGTGGTACTTCCACATTTTATTTGATAAGGACTGGTCACACTAATCATATTAAACTTGTTTTAACACTCATTTCTATTTACTTCTATAAATTATCTTCATCAATTAAGCTTCGGTCTGTTATCTTCCTTCTATTTTCTTCATCTATACTTCTGGAATCTAATATCACTCTTTTCAGCTATTTTATAATTATTATCCCTTAAATATTCAATTTCCCTAACATTTTTCCCTATCTTGTGCGGTGGTACCAGTCGGGTGGCCACTTTGGGTCCATAACTCCGCTGTCCATCCTTACACCTTCTGAGATCAGGGGAACATCATCCCTGCTCATAAAAATTATTGCCGGAACATTTCTACGGTCAATACATAAAAATAAAAAACTTATAAGTAGTAGTCAATTAGCGACTAGTACTAAACACTTTTGGGATTCTTCATACTGTAGCTGTTTGCATTTATTTATATATTTCTTCTTCTCCTTGATTCCTTCTTCTTTTCCATTAACTAATAGCATATAACATTATTGATAGGCCTTATGTTAAAATTCTTTTGACTTTACTTCTTGTGACATATTTCTCCGTATCATTTCTTCTTATATAATCTTCAATTCCGAGAAATTCTAATTATTGTATTAATTATCATCCTCCTTCAGTTTCATTGGAGTCATTAAATTATTCTTTAGTCTTCTTACCTGAGCACATTACCATCAATTGTTTTTGTTCATTTAATTTTTCTTCTGTTTGTTACCATTAAAAATATTACCTTTCCCTATTATTTCATTTTAAATCAGTTATTTATAATTAAATTATATAATCTGTTCTTACATTTTCTTGGTGTTTTGTCTTTTTATTTTAAATTATATTGTTTCAAAATAACTTGAGTAAGATGTCCTTACATGCTTTTAGAATTTTGGGGTCTTTAGTTTCTTCATTTTAAATTATATGGTTTCAAAATAACTTGAGTAAGATCTCCTTACATGCTTTTAGAATTTTGGGGTTTTCTTCCGCTATTCAATGGGTTGCTGGGTCGGTTTTCAGAATTTCAGTCCCCTTTTCTGGTTTGTGATCATTTAGGTTTAACCATGGTCCATTAATTCAGGTACTACATGTTCTCGGATTACTGGAGTATTCAGAATTAATTCTCTCCTTGATAATCTTCGTACCATCCGGCTCTCCCACTTTGCTGCTATGAAACTTTCACTTAAGTACCGGTCTTCCGTCATTGTTCGTTCTTTTTTAACTAACATGTATTGTACCTCCTCTAACATAACATAGTTGCTCATATTTAATCTCATTTCATTCCCTTTTACCTCTGGATTATTTACCAAATATTTGAATGTTATATTCCGTCTTGAAGACATTACTGATATTGTCTGATACACTTCAATCGTTGACATATTTAATTGAGATCTAAACTTAATTAATTCCCTCTGTTCATTAATTGGAAGGTTGAATACATTAATTAATCCACCTGTAATCATCTCCCATTCTTCCTTGGTATTTATTATTCTCTTTCTACATGTTTTTATTATTTTCTTGGTCTTCTTTTCCACGGTTTGAACATCCTTTTTGTTGTGGCTATTTTTATTTTCAGATGGCATTACACCTTGGTATTCTGTAATTTCTATTTCCTTCCTACTCTCTTCTGTATTTGGACTTAATTTAATACCTTCTGAAGTGCTGTCTGATGTTTCATCCAAATTCTTGACACTATGGTCCATTTGTTTATTTGTCTCCTCCTTGTATGTATCTGCTTTCTGGATATGCGTATTAACATTTTCAAACTTCTCTCCGAAAGTTTCCCATATCTCCTTATTGAACTTCTCCATCTTACCCTCAATCCGCTTTAAACTTTCTTTATTCTCTTCAAATTTTGCATTCATCTCTTCTCTTTGTCCTTCAACAGTTTCTTTCAGTTTATGGTATTGTTCATTCATGGTTTGTTTGATATTTCCATGAGTGGTTTCTATTTTTTCATTTAGTTGTTTGACTAAACTTTCCTGAATGCTATCTGTTTTCTCATTGGTCTGTCTATTTTGTTCCTCCTGCTTCTTAAAATTCTCCTTATTTTCCTCATTGGTTTGTTTCAAGGCTTCCTCCTGTTTTCTAAAATTTTCATCTATTTTGTTATTGGTTTGCTTTGAAGTTTCCTCCTGTTTTCTAAATTGTTCAGCCATAAATTTCATCATGTCTTGCCAATTAGGTTCTTCTCTGTCTACCGCTTTGTCTGGTTGGTCCCCTTGGGCATCATCTTCAATTATTTCCGTTTCCGGTTCCCTAACTACTTCGGTTTCTTCGTTATCACCTGTCTGTTGGTCCATTTCACTGTCCGTGACTAATTCTATTTCTTGTTCCTGTCCACCTTCTTCAATCTCCTTTTCTTCTGCCCTCTTCTTCGATTTGCCTCGGGTATTATGCATTTCTTGTTTTCTCATAACTGCCAACGATAATTAGATTTTTTGGTATATATTTTTATTAAATTTCAAAATTCTTTTCTAATTACCGCCCTTTTACGTTGAGCGCCAATCTGTAACGTCCTGCTTTTTTGTTAATATATGAGAGTTAATAGCGAAAACTTTGTATGTGGCTTATTGGGTGTTCGTCTTATTTAATTAAGCTCCCAATGTTGTTATGCGCCAATTCTGTAATGTAGCGGTTTGAGATATTAAAGTTTCCGCCTCTCCGCAGTCGCCACTTATGAATTATAATAACTGAAGTTTAAAAAAAAAAAAATAAATAAAGTATTTTATTTAATGTTACTCAATCTAAACAGAAATCGAGAGTGTGTGATTTGGGGTCAAGGAGGGAAGTTGTTCAGCCTTATGAGGAAGAGAGAGTAAGTACCAATGATTTACACTCGGTTTAGATGATTTCTGATTTTTTCAAATTGTTCGCTGTGATTTAAATCAGCTGATTGTAAGACAAGTTTCCACGCCTAGTTTAACCAGCCGACACTATAGCAAAATCTGATCCAATGTGTTGATCTCTTCTGTTTTTGTGCTGAAATCTATTACAACTACCCACTACAAAAATTATAACACACTTTATTATTCAATATCATTTTTCAATAATATTATTTATTTATATTATTGGTTTTTTGTTTCCTGCCACCAAAATACAAGTATTACAATTGATCTTTCCTTAAATAAAACATAATCTCGACTTCATAGAGTAAACATGGAATTGTCTAAAGAAAAAAACATATATGGTTTTGTTTACCAAATTTTACACTATTTTCAAAAACATCAATTAATATATAATTCTTAATAATTCCCCAGGGTTCAGGGTAAGTTCTTTTTGTTATGGGATGGTCAGAAATGGATAATTACTAAGCTTTACAAATACCGAAAAAATATTAAATAAATTTGTTTATTTTCCGTTCAGTATGTAGTGTCAGGAATGGCCGTAAGAGAGCAGTGTGCTTTTGTTTACTTTAAAAAAAACATGTGATTAAATGACTAGTTTCGTGTTCTATATCAACGTTCGGAATGCGTTTTCTTCTTGAACTATTAAACGAAATGTTTATTATTACCTCTCTTCGTATGGTTCTTACTGGAATGAAGCTTTTTCTCTGGTGAGGTCCGTCTTGAGTTATAATTTCTTTACCGTCTGGCTCATATTCTATCGTCAACTTGAACTATGTCGAAACCAGGTTGAATCATCAGAAGGTTTTCTTTCACTGTTTATTAAGGAGTATAACCATTTAATTTTGATAAATCATGTATGATTATATAGTGGTCATGTTGCTTTTTAATTTTGTATTAATTTTCACTCCTCCAAAAGTTCCAGAAAGGTTATTTTATTAGAATTGTAGTAGCATCATTTTGTCAACTCTATGGTTTTATTCCCAATTTTTATTATTAACAATACTTGTTATTCTCGTCACTCTTAGTAACCCATAGTATTTTTATTATACAGGCAGTTTGTAATTATTATAAATTTATATTTTATTTACCGAAAAATAATTCTTTTCCATTCCGGTTTCTTTACCAATTTGGTTTACATAATAAGTTTTTGTTCATTTTCTTATGACCTTGTATATAATCAACTAAACGCTATAACTCACCGTCGGCTTGGATACGTCCGCTATAATATATACGTGGCTTGGACTATAAGCGGATTTATTCCATTAACAACACCTTGTATATAAGTATTTGATAATTTTATTATCTTTAAATAAATTTATATATATTATTTATTAGTCTCTCATAGTATTCCTACACTGCACTACTTCCTGCTGCCATTTCCCTCATAGTATTATTTTAATTTTTTATTATCCTTTGATAATTTAAAAATTTTTTTTTGTTTTTTTTCTTTTTTAGAACTAACCCTGGGTTATCTTATATTATAACACAAATATTTGAAAAAATATAACATTAACTTAGGTATAACAATTGGTTGTTCATACAATATAAATATTACAATAAATAAATAAAATACAAAATCAGTTAGTAGTATTATAGTCTACTCTCATAGTTTTATAATTCCCCAACCTACAGCACAATTCTGTAATAAGTTACCTCCACTTTCACTTTTTTTTACCTCAATGGGTATACTATAACTCACTTTGCACCGTATATCACTCGAATTGTTTATCATGTTTAGTGATATACTTTAATTTAGAGCTAGTTATAGGTTACCCATTTCTGACCTTTATGTTATCATGATTTAATTTATTGGGACCGGGTTATGTAACGTTACTTAAAGCCCCCCCACTAGAACAATTTATTTTAGTTTAACTCGTTTATAGAAATAAATTGTTGATTGGTTCAATTCTCCTAATAGTCTTGGTTTTATCTTCATAATAGTGTTTCATTTTCAAACTGGTTGTAAACTCTGGTAATTCAGACTGGTGGTAATTGCTGTTTTCTTACCATACTCTCTCTCTCTTGGAGGCAAATTCATCAATTATTTATTTCTGGGTAGTGGTACTTCCACATTTTATTTGATAAGGACTGGTCACACTAATCATATTAAACTTGTTTTAACACTCATTTCTATTTACTTCTATAAATTATCTTCATCAATTAAGCTTCGGTCTGCTATCTTCCTTCTATTTTCTTCATCTATACTTCTGGAATCTAATATCACTCTTTTCAGCTATTTTATAATTATTATCCCTTAAATATTCAATTTCCCTAACATTTTTCCCTATCTTGTGCGGTGGTACCAGTCGGGTGGCCACTTTGGGTCCATAACTCCGCTGTCCATCCTTACACCTTCTGAGATCAGGGGAACATCATCCCTGCTCATAAAAATTATTGCCGGAACATTTCTACGGTCAATACATAAAAATAAAAAACTTATAAGTAGTAGTCAATTAGCGACTAGTACTAAACACTTTTGGGATTCTTCATACTGTAGCTGTTTGCATTTATTTATATATTTCTTCTTCTCCTTGATTCCTTCTTCTTTTCCATTAACTAATAGCATATAACATTATTGATAGGCCTTATGTTAAAATTCTTTTGACTTTACTTTTTGTGACATATTTCTCCGTATCATTTCTTCTTATATAATCTTCAATTCCGAGAAATTCTAATTATTGTATTAATTATCATCCTCCTTCAGTTTCATTGGAGTCATTAAATTATTCTTTATTCTTCTTACCTGAGCACATTACCATCAATTGTTTTTGTTCATTTAATTTTTCTTCTGTTTGTTACCATTAAAAATATTACCTTTTCCTATTATTTCATTTTAAATCAGTTATTTATAATTAAATTATATAATCTGTTCTTACATTTTCTTGGTGTTTTGTCTTTTTATTTTAAATTATATTGTTTCAAAATAACTTGAGTAAGATGTCCTTACATGCTTTTAGAATTTTGGGGTCTTTAGTTTCTTCATTTTAAATTATATGGTTTCAAAACAACTTGAGTAAGATGTCCTTACATGCTTTTAGAATTTTGGGGTTTTCTTCCGCTATTCAATGGGTTGCTGGGTCGGTTTTCAGAATTTCAGTCCCCTTTTCTGGTTTGTGATCATTTAGGTTTAACCATGGTCCATTAATTCAGGTACTACATGTTCTCGGATTACTGGAGTATTCAGAATTAATTCTCTCCTTGATAATCTTCTTACCATCCGGCTCTCCCACTTTGCTGCTATGAAACTTTCACTTAAGTACCGGTCTTCCGTCATTGTTCGTTCTTTTTTAACTAACATGTATTGTACCTCCTCTAACATAACATAGTTGCTCATATTTAATCTCATTTCATTCCCTTTTACCTCTGGATTATTTACCAAATATTTGAATGTTATATTCCGTCTTGAAGACATTACTGATATTGTCTGATACACTTCAATCGTTGACATATTTAATTGAGATCTAAACTTAATTAATTCCCTCTGTTCATTAATTGGAAGGTTGAATACATTAATTAATCCACCTGTAATCATCTCCCATTCTTCCTTGGTATTTATTATTCTCTTTCTACATGTTTTTATTATTTTCTTGGTCTTCTTTTCCACGGTTTGAACATCCTTTTTGTTGTGGCTATTTTTATTTTCAGATGGCATTACACCTTGGTATTCTGTAATTTCTATTTCCTTCCTACTCTCTTCTGTATTTGGACTTACTTTAATACCTTCTGAAGTGCTGTCTGATGTTTCATCCAAATTCTTGACACTATGGTCCATTTGTTTATTTGTCTCCTCCTTGTATGTATCTGCTTTCTGGATATGCGTATTAACATTTTCAAACTTCTCTCCGAAAGTTTCCCATATCTCCTTATTGAACTTCTCCATCTTACCCTCAATCCGCTTTAAACTTTCTTTATTCTCTTCAAATTTTGCATTCATCTCTTCTCTTTGTCCTTCAACAGTTTCTTTCAGTTTATGGTATTGTTCATTCATGGTTTGTTTGATATTTCCATGAGTGGTTTCTATTTTTTCATTTAGTTGTTTGACTAAACTTTCCTGAATGCTATCTGTTTTCTCATTGGTCTGTCTATTTTGTTCCTCCTGCTTCTTAAAATTCTCCTTATTTTCCTCATTGGTTTGTTTCAAGGCTTCCTCCTGTTTTCTAAAATTTTCATCTATTTTGTTATTGGGTTGCTTTGAAGTTTCCTCCTGTTTTCTAAATTGTTCAGCCATAAATTTCATCATGTCTTGCCAGTTAGGTTCTTCTCTGTCTACCGCTTTGTCTGGTTGGTCCCCTTGGGCATCATCTTCAATTATTTCCGTTTCCGGTTCCCTAACTACTTCGGTTTCTTCGTTATCACCTGTCTGTTGGTCCATTTCACTGTCCGTGACTAATTCTATTTCTTGTTCCTGTCCACCTTCTTCAATCTCCTTTTCTTCTGCCCTCTTCTTCGATTTGCCTCGGGTATTATGCATTTCTTGTTTTCTCATAACTGCCAACGATAATTAGATTTTTTGGTATATATTTTTATTAAATTTCAAAATTCTTTTCTAATTACCGCCCTTTTACGTTGAGCGCCAATCTGTAACGTCCTGCTTTTTTGTTAATATATGAGAGTTAATAGCGAAAACTTTGTATGTGGCTTATTGGGTGTTCGTCTTATTTAATTAAGCTCCCAATGTTGTTATGCGCCAATTCTGTAATGTAGCGGTTTGAGATATTAAAGTTTCCGCCTCTCCGCAGTCGCCACTTATGAATTATAATAACTGAAGTTTAAAAAAAAAAAAATAAATAAAGTATTTTATTTAATGTTACTCAATCTAAACAGAAATCGAGAGTGTGTGATTTGGGGTCAAGGAGGGAAGTTGTTCAGCCTTATGAGGAAGAGAGAGTAAGTACCAATGATTTACACTCGGTTTAGATGATTTCTGATTTTTTCAAATTGTTCGCTGTGAACAATCAAAAATCAGCTTTTTCAAAAATCAGCTGATTGTAAGACAAGTTTCCACGCCTAGTTTAACCAGCCGACACTATAGCAAAATCTGATCCAATGTGTTGATCTCTTCTGTTTTTGTGCTGAAATCTATTACAACTACCCACTACAAAAATTATAACACACTTTATTATTCAATATCATTTTTCAATAATATTATTTATTTATATTATTGGTTTTTTGTTTCCTGCCACCAAAATACAAGTATTACAATTGATCTTTCCTTAAATAAAACATAATCTCGACTTCATAGAGTAAACATGGAATTGTCTAAAGAAAAAAACATATATGGTTTTGTTTACCAAATTTTACACTATTTTCAAAAACATCAATTAATATATAATTCTTAATAATTCCCCAGGGTTCAGGGTAAGTTCTTTTTGTTATGGGATGGTCAGAAATGGATAATTACTAAGCTTTACAAATACCGAAAAAATATTAAATAAATTTGTTTATTTTCCGTTCAGTATGTAGTGTCAGGAATGGCCGTAAGAGAGCAGTGTGCTTTTGTTTACTTTAAAAAAAAACATGTGATTAAATGACTAGTTTCGTGTTCTATATCAACGTTCGGAATGCGTTTTCTTCTTGAACTATTAAACGAAATGTTTATTATTACCTCTCTTCGTATGGTTCTTACTGGAATGAAGCTTTTTCTCTGGTGAGGTCCGTCTTGAGTTATAATTTCTTTACCGTCTGGCTCATATTCTATCGTCAACTTGAACTATGTCGAAACCAGGTTGAATCATCAGAAGGTTTTCTTTCACTGTTTATTAAGGAGTATAACCATTTAATTTTGATAAATCATGTATGATTATATAGTGGTCATGTTGCTTTTTAATTTTGTATTAATTTTCACTCCTCCAAAAGTTCCAGAAAGGTTATTTTATTAGAATTGTAGTAGCATCATTTTGTCAACTCTATGGTTTTATTCCCAATTTTTATTATTAACAATACTTGTTATTCTCGTCACTCTTAGTAACCCATAGTATTTTTATTATACAGGCAGTTTGTAATTATTATAAATTTATATTTTATTTACCGAAAAATAATTCTTTTCCATTCCGGTTTCTTTACCAATTTGGTTTACATAATAAGTTTTTGTTCATTTTCTTATGACCTTGTATATAATCAACTAAACGCTATAACTCACCGTCGGCTTGGATACGTCCGCTATAATATATACGTGGCTTGGACTATAAGCGGATTTATTCCATTAACAACACCTTGTATATAAGTATTTGATAATTTTATTATCTTTAAATAAATTTATATATATTATTTATTAGTCTCTCATAGTATTCCTACACTGCACTACTTCCTGCTGCCATTTCCCTCATAGTATTATTTTAATTTTTTATTATCCTTTGATAATTTAAAAATTTTTTTTTGTTTTTTTTCTTTTTTAGAACTAACCCTGGGTTATCTTATATTATAACACAAATATTTGAAAAAATATAACATTAACTTAGGTATAACAATTGGTTGTTCATACAATATAAATATTACAATAAATAAATAAAATACAAAATCAGTTAGTAGTATTATAGTCTACTCTCATAGTTTTATAATTCCCCAACCTACAGCACAATTCTGTAATAAGTTACCTCCACTTTCACTTTTTTTTACCTCAATGGGTATACTATAACTCACTTTGCACCGTATATCACTCGAATTGTTTATCATGTTTAGTGATATACTTTAATTTAGAGCTAGTTATAGGTTACCCATTTCTGACCTTTATGTTATCATGATTTAATTTATTGGGACCGGGTTATGTAACGTTACTTAAAGCCCCCCCACTAGAACAATTTATTTTAGTTTAACTCGTTTATAGAAATAAATTGTTGATTGGTTCAATTCTCCTAATAGTCTTGGTTTTATCTTCATAATAGTGTTTCATTTTCAAACTGGTTGTAAACTCTGGTAATTCAGACTGGTGGTAATTGCTGTTTTCTTACCATACTCTCTCTCTCTTGGAGGCAAATTCATCAATTATTTATTTCTGGGTAGTGGTACTTCCACATTTTATTTGATAAGGACTGGTCACACTAATCATATTAAACTTGTTTTAACACTCATTTCTATTTACTTCTATAAATTATCTTCATCAATTAAGCTTCGGTCTGCTATCTTCCTTCTATTTTCTTCATCTATACTTCTGGAATCTAATATCACTCTTTTCAGCTATTTTATAATTATTATCCCTTAAATATTCAATTTCCCTAACATTTTTCCCTATCTTGTGCGGTGGTACCAGTCGGGTGGCCACTTTGGGTCCATAACTCCGCTGTCCATCCTTACACCTTCTGAGATCAGGGGAACATCATCCCTGCTCATAAAAATTATTGCCGGAACATTTCTACGGTCAATACATAAAAATAAAAAACTTATAAGTAGTAGTCAATTAGCGACTAGTACTAAACACTTTTGGGATTCTTCATACTGTAGCTGTTTGCATTTATTTATATATTTCTTCTTCTCCTTGATTCCTTCTTCTTTTCCATTAACTAATAGCATATAACATTATTGATAGGCCTTATGTTAAAATTCTTTTGACTTTACTTTTTGTGACATATTTCTCCGTATCATTTCTTCTTATATAATCTTCAATTCCGAGAAATTCTAATTATTGTATTAATTATCATCCTCCTTCAGTTTCATTGGAGTCATTAAATTATTCTTTATTCTTCTTACCTGAGCACATTACCATCAATTGTTTTTGTTCATTTAATTTTTCTTCTGTTTGTTACCATTAAAAATATTACCTTTTCCTATTATTTCATTTTAAATCAGTTATTTATAATTAAATTATATAATCTGTTCTTACATTTTCTTGGTGTTTTGTCTTTTTATTTTAAATTATATTGTTTCAAAATAACTTGAGTAAGATGTCCTTACATGCTTTTAGAATTTTGGGGTCTTTAGTTTCTTCATTTTAAATTATATGGTTTCAAAACAACTTGAGTAAGATGTCCTTACATGCTTTTAGAATTTTGGGGTTTTCTTCCGCTATTCAATGGGTTGCTGGGTCGGTTTTCAGAATTTCAGTCCCCTTTTCTGGTTTGTGATCATTTAGGTTTAACCATGGTCCATTAATTCAGGTACTACATGTTCTCGGATTACTGGAGTATTCAGAATTAATTCTCTCCTTGATAATCTTCTTACCATCCGGCTCTCCCACTTTGCTGCTATGAAACTTTCACTTAAGTACCGGTCTTCCGTCATTGTTCGTTCTTTTTTAACTAACATGTATTGTACCTCCTCTAACATAACATAGTTGCTCATATTTAATCTCATTTCATTCCCTTTTACCTCTGGATTATTTACCAAATATTTGAATGTTATATTCCGTCTTGAAGACATTACTGATATTGTCTGATACACTTCAATCGTTGACATATTTAATTGAGATCTAAACTTAATTAATTCCCTCTGTTCATTAATTGGAAGGTTGAATACATTAATTAATCCACCTGTAATCATCTCCCATTCTTCCTTGGTATTTATTATTCTCTTTCTACATGTTTTTATTATTTTCTTGGTCTTCTTTTCCACGGTTTGAACATCCTTTTTGTTGTGGCTATTTTTATTTTCAGATGGCATTACACCTTGGTATTCTGTAATTTCTATTTCCTTCCTACTCTCTTCTGTATTTGGACTTACTTTAATACCTTCTGAAGTGCTGTCTGATGTTTCATCCAAATTCTTGACACTATGGTCCATTTGTTTATTTGTCTCCTCCTTGTATGTATCTGCTTTCTGGATATGCGTATTAACATTTTCAAACTTCTCTCCGAAAGTTTCCCATATCTCCTTATTGAACTTCTCCATCTTACCCTCAATCCGCTTTAAACTTTCTTTATTCTCTTCAAATTTTGCATTCATCTCTTCTCTTTGTCCTTCAACAGTTTCTTTCAGTTTATGGTATTGTTCATTCATGGTTTGTTTGATATTTCCATGAGTGGTTTCTATTTTTTCATTTAGTTGTTTGACTAAACTTTCCTGAATGCTATCTGTTTTCTCATTGGTCTGTCTATTTTGTTCCTCCTGCTTCTTAAAATTCTCCTTATTTTCCTCATTGGTTTGTTTCAAGGCTTCCTCCTGTTTTCTAAAATTTTCATCTATTTTGTTATTGGGTTGCTTTGAAGTTTCCTCCTGTTTTCTAAATTGTTCAGCCATAAATTTCATCATGTCTTGCCAGTTAGGTTCTTCTCTGTCTACCGCTTTGTCTGGTTGGTCCCCTTGGGCATCATCTTCAATTATTTCCGTTTCCGGTTCCCTAACTACTTCGGTTTCTTCGTTATCACCTGTCTGTTGGTCCATTTCACTGTCCGTGACTAATTCTATTTCTTGTTCCTGTCCACCTTCTTCAATCTCCTTTTCTTCTGCCCTCTTCTTCGATTTGCCTCGGGTATTATGCATTTCTTGTTTTCTCATAACTGCCAACGATAATTAGATTTTTTGGTATATATTTTTATTAAATTTCAAAATTCTTTTCTAATTACCGCCCTTTTACGTTGAGCGCCAATCTGTAACGTCCTGCTTTTTTGTTAATATATGAGAGTTAATAGCGAAAACTTTGTATGTGGCTTATTGGGTGTTCGTCTTATTTAATTAAGCTCCCAATGTTGTTATGCGCCAATTCTGTAATGTAGCGGTTTGAGATATTAAAGTTTCCGCCTCTCCGCAGTCGCCACTTATGAATTATAATAACTGAAGTTTAAAAAAAAAAAAATAAATAAAGTATTTTATTTAATGTTACTCAATCTAAACAGAAATCGAGAGTGTGTGATTTGGGGTCAAGGAGGGAAGTTGTTCAGCCTTATGAGGAAGAGAGAGTAAGTACCAATGATTTACACTCGGTTTAGATGATTTCTGATTTTTTCAAATTGTTCGCTGTGAACAATCAAAAATCAGCTTTTTCAAAAATCAGCTGATTGTAAGACAAGTTTCCACGCCTAGTTTAACCAGCCGACACTATAGCAAAATCTGATCCAATGTGTTGATCTCTTCTGTTTTTGTGCTGAAATCTATTACAACTACCCACTACAAAAATTATAACACACTTTATTATTCAATATCATTTTTCAATAATATTATTTATTTATATTATTGGTTTTTTGTTTCCTGCCACCAAAATACAAGTATTACAATTGATCTTTCCTTAAATAAAACATAATCTCGACTTCATAGAGTAAACATGGAATTGTCTAAAGAAAAAAACATATATGGTTTTGTTTACCAAATTTTACACTATTTTCAAAAACATCAATTAATATATAATTCTTAATAATTCCCCAGGGTTCAGGGTAAGTTCTTTTTGTTATGGGATGGTCAGAAATGGATAATTACTAAGCTTTACAAATACCGAAAAAATATTAAATAAATTTGTTTATTTTCCGTTCAGTATGTAGTGTCAGGAATGGCCGTAAGAGAGCAGTGTGCTTTTGTTTACTTTAAAAAAAAACATGTGATTAAATGACTAGTTTCGTGTTCTATATCAACGTTCGGAATGCGTTTTCTTCTTGAACTATTAAACGAAATGTTTATTATTACCTCTCTTCGTATGGTTCTTACTGGAATGAAGCTTTTTCTCTGGTGAGGTCCGTCTTGAGTTATAATTTCTTTACCGTCTGGCTCATATTCTATCGTCAACTTGAACTATGTCGAAACCAGGTTGAATCATCAGAAGGTTTTCTTTCACTGTTTATTAAGGAGTATAACCATTTAATTTTGATAAATCATGTATGATTATATAGTGGTCATGTTGCTTTTTAATTTTGTATTAATTTTCACTCCTCCAAAAGTTCCAGAAAGGTTATTTTATTAGAATTGTAGTAGCATCATTTTGTCAACTCTATGGTTTTATTCCCAATTTTTATTATTAACAATACTTGTTATTCTCGTCACTCTTAGTAACCCATAGTATTTTTATTATACAGGCAGTTTGTAATTATTATAAATTTATATTTTATTTACCGAAAAATAATTCTTTTCCATTCCGGTTTCTTTACCAATTTGGTTTACATAATAAGTTTTTGTTCATTTTCTTATGACTTTGTATATAAGTATTTGATAATTTTATTATCTTTAAATAAATTTATATATATTATTTATTAGTCTCTCATAGTATTGCTACACTGCACTACTTCCTGCTGCCATTTCCCTCATAGTATTATTTTAATTTTTTATTATCCTTTGATAATTTAAAAATTTTTTTTTGTTTTTTTTCTTTTTCAGAACTAACCCTGGGTTATCTTATATTATAACACAAATATTTGAAAAAATATAACATTAACTTAGGTATAACAATTGGTTGTTCATACAATATAAATATTACAATAAATAAATAAAATACAAAATCAGTTAGTAGTATTATAGTCTACTCTCATAGTTTTATAATTCCCCAACCTACAGCACAATTCTGTAATAAGTTACCTCCACTTTCACTTTTTTTTACCTCAATGGGTATACTATAACTCACTTTGCACCGTATATCACTCGAATTGTTTATCATGTTTAGTGATATACTTTAATTTAGAGCTAGTTATAGGTTACCCATTTCTGACCTTTATGTTATCATGATTTAATTTATTGGGACCGGGTTATGTAACGTTACTTAAAGCCCCCCCACTAGAACAAATTTATTTTAGTTTAACTCGTTTATAGAAATAAATTGTTGATTGGTTCAATTCTCCTAATAGTCTTGGTTTTATCTTCATAATAGTGTTTCATTTTCAAACTGGTTGTAAACTCTGGTAATTCAGACTGGTGGTAATTGCTGTTTTCTTACCATACTCTCTCTCTCTTGGAGGCAAATTCATCAATTATTTATTTCTGGGTAGTGGTACTTCCAAATTTTATTTGATAAGGACTGGTCACACTAATCATATTAAACTTGTTTTAACACTCATTTCTATTTACTTCTATAAATTATCTTCATCAATTAAGCTTCGGTCTGCTATCTTCCTTCTATTTTCTTCATCTATACTTCTGGAATCTAATATCACTCTTTTCAGCTATTTTATAATTATTATCCCTTAAATATTCAATTTCCCTAACATTTTTCCCTATCTTGTGCGGTGGTACCAGTCGGGTGGCCACTTTGGGTCCATAACTCCGCTGTCCATCCTTACACCTTCTGAGATCAGGGGAACATCATCCCTGCTCATAAAAATTATTGCCGGAACATTTCTACGGTCAATACATAAAAATAAAAAACTTATAAGTAGTAGTCAATTAGCGACTAGTACTAAACACTTTTGGGATTCTTCATACTGTAGCTGTTTGCATTTATTTATTTATTTCTTCTTCTCCTTGATTCCTTCTTCTTTTCCATTAACTAATAGCATATAACATTATTGATAGGCCTTATGTTAAAATTCTTTTGACTTTACTTTTTGTGACATATTTCTCCGTATCATTTCTTCTTATATAATCTTCAATTCCGAGAAATTCTAATTATTGTATTAATTATCATCCTCCTTCAGTTTCATTGGAGTCATTAAATTATTCTTTATTCTTCTTACCTGAGCACATTACCATCAATTGTTTTTGTTCATTTAATTTTTCTTCTGTTTGTTACCATTAAAAATATTACCTTTCCCTATTATTTCATTTTAAATCAGTTATTTATAATTAAATTATATAATCTGTTCTTACATTTTCTTGGTGTTTTGTCTTTTTATTTTAAATTATATTGTTTCAAAATAACTTGAGTAAGATGTCCTTACATGCTTTTAGAATTTTGGGGTCTTTAGTTTCTTCATTTTAAATTATATGGTTTCAAAATAACTTGAGTAAGATCTCCTTACATGCTTTTAGAATTTTGGGGTTTTCTTCCGCTATTCAATGGGTTGCTGGGTCGGTTTTCAGAATTTCAGTCCCCTTTTCTGGTTTGTGATCATTTAGGTTTAACCATGGTCCATTAATTCAGGTACTACATGTTCTCGGATTACTGGAGTATTCAGAATTAATTCTCTCCTTGATAATCTTCTTACCATCCGGCTCTCCCACTTTGCTGCTATGAAACTTTCACTTATGTACCGGTCTTCCGTCATTGTTCGTTCTTTTTTAACTAACATGTATTGTACCTCCTCTAACATAACATAGTTGCTCATATTTAATCTCATTTCATTCCCTTTTACCTCTGGATTATTTACCAAATATTTGAATGTTATATTCCGTCTTGAAGACATTACTGATATTGTCTGATACACTTCAATCGTTGACATATTTAATTGAGATCTAAACTTAATTAATTCCCTCTGTTCATTAATTGGAAGGTTGAATACATTAATTAATCCACCTGTAATCATCTCCCATTCTTCCTTGGTATTTATTATTCTCTTTCTACATGTTTTTATTATTTTCTTGGTCTTCTTTTCCACGGTTTGAACATCCTTTTTGTTGTGGCTATTTTTATTTTCAGATGGCATTACACCTTGGTATTCTGTAATTTCTATTTCCTTCCTACTCTCTTCTGTATTTGGACTTACTTTAATACCTTCTGAAGTGCTGTCTGATGTTTCATCCAAATTCTTGACACTATGGTCCATTTGTTTATTTGTCTCCTCCTTGTATGTATCTGCTTTCTGGATATGCGTATTAACATTTTCAAACTTCTCTCCGAAAGTTTCCCATATCTCCTTATTGAACTTCTCCATCTTACCCTCAATCCGCTTTAAACTTTCTTTATTCTCTTCAAATTTTGCATTCATCTCTTCTCTTTGTCCTTCAACAGTTTCTTTCAGTTTATGGTATTGTTCATTCATGGTTTGTTTGATATTTCCATGAGTGGTTTCTATTTTTTCATTTAGTTGTTTGACTAAACTTTCCTGAATGCTATCTGTTTTCTCATTGGTCTGTCTATTTTGTTCCTCCTGCTTCTTAAAATTCTCCTTATTTTCCTCATTGGTTTGTTTCAAGGCTTCCTCCTGTTTTCTAAAATTTTCATCTATTTTGTTATTGGTTTGCTTTGAAGTTTCCTCCTGTTTTCTAAATTGTTCAGCCATAAATTTCATCATGTCTTGCCAATTAGGTTCTTCTCTGTCTACCGCTTTGTCTGGTTGGTCCCCTTGGGCATCATCTTCAATTATTTCCGTTTCCGGTTCCCTAACTACTTCGGTTTCTTCGTTATCACCTGTCTGTTGGTCCATTTCACTGTCCGTGACTAATTCTATTTCTTGTTCCTGTCCACCTTCTTCAATCTCCTTTTCTTCTGCCCTCTTCTTCGATTTGCCTCGGGTATTATGCATTTCTTGTTTTCTCATAACTGCCAACGATAATTAGATTTTTTGGTATATATTTTTATTAAATTTCAAAATTCTTTTCTAATTACCGCCCTTTTACGTTGAGCGCCAATCTGTAACGTCCTGCTTTTTTGTTAATATATGAGAGTTAATAGCGAAAACTTTGTATGTGGCTTATTGGGTGTTCGTCTTATTTAATTAAGCTCCCAATGTTGTTATGCGCCAATTCTGTAATGTAGCGGTTTGAGATATTAAAGTTTCCGCCTCTCCGCAGTCGCCACTTATGAATTATAATAACTGAAGTTTAAAAAAAAAAAAATAAATAAAGTATTTTATTTAATGTTACTCAATCTAAACAGAAATCGAGAGTGTGTGATTTGGGGTCAAGGAGGGAAGTTGTTCAGCCTTATGAGGAAGAGAGAGTAAGTACCAATGATTTACACTCGGTTTAGATGATTTCTGATTTTTTCAAATTGTTCGCTGTGATTTAAATCAGCTGATTGTAAGACAAGTTTCCACGCCTAGTTTAACCAGCCGACACTATAGCAAAATCTGATCCAATGTGTTGATCTCTTCTGTTTTTGTGCTGAAATCTATTACAACTACCCACTACAAAAATTATAACACACTTTATTATTCAATATCATTTTTCAATAATATTATTTATTTATATTATTGGTTTTTTGTTTCCTGCCACCAAAATACAAGTATTACAATTGATCTTTCCTTAAATAAAACATAATCTCGACTTCATAGAGTAAACATGGAATTGTCTAAAGAAAAAAACATATATGGTTTTGTTTACCAAATTTTACACTATTTTCAAAAACATCAATTAATATATAATTCTTAATAATTCCCCAGGGTTCAGGGTAAGTTCTTTTTGTTATGGGATGGTCAGAAATGGATAATTACTAAGCTTTACAAATACCGAAAAAATATTAAATAAATTTGTTTATTTTCCGTTCAGTATGTAGTGTCAGGAATGGCCGTAAGAGAGCAGTGTGCTTTTGTTTACTTTAAAAAAAACATGTGATTAAATGACTAGTTTCGTGTTCTATATCAACGTTCGGAATGCGTTTTCTTCTTGAACTATTAAACGAAATGTTTATTATTACCTCTCTTCGTATGGTTCTTACTGGAATGAAGCTTTTTCTCTGGTGAGGTCCGTCTTGAGTTATAATTTCTTTACCGTCTGGCTCATATTCTATCGTCAACTTGAACTATGTCGAAACCAGGTTGAATCATCAGAAGGTTTTCTTTCACTGTTTATTAAGGAGTATAACCATTTAATTTTGATAAATCATGTATGATTATATAGTGGTCATGTTGCTTTTTAATTTTGTATTAATTTTCACTCCTCCAAAAGTTCCAGAAAGGTTATTTTATTAGAATTGTAGTAGCATCATTTTGTCAACTCTATGGTTTTATTCCCAATTTTTATTATTAACAATACTTGTTATTCTCGTCACTCTTAGTAACCCATAGTATTTTTATTATACAGGCAGTTTGTAATTATTATAAATTTATATTTTATTTACCGAAAAATAATTCTTTTCCATTCCGGTTTCTTTACCAATTTGGTTTACATAATAAGTTTTTGTTCATTTTCTTATGACTTTGTATATAAGTATTTGATAATTTTATTATCTTTAAATAAATTTATATATATTATTTATTAGTCTCTCATAGTATTCCTACACTGCACTACTTCCTGCTGCCATTTCCCTCATAGTATTATTTTAATTTTTTATTATCCTTTGATAATTTAAAAATTTTTTTTTGTTTTTTTTCTTTTTCAGAACTAACCCTGGGTTATCTTATATTATAACACAAATATTTGAAAAAATATAACATTAACTTAGGTATAACAATTGGTTGTTCATACAATATAAATATTACAATAAATAAATAAAATACAAAATCAGTTAGTAGTATTATAGTCTACTCTCATAGTTTTATAATTCCCCAACCTACAGCACAATTCTGTAATAAGTTACCTCCACTTTCACTTTTTTTTACCTCAATGGGTATACTATAACTCACTTTGCACCGTATATCACTCGAATTGTTTATCATGTTTAGTGATATACTTTAATTTAGAGCTAGTTATAGGTTACCCATTTCTGACCTTTATGTTATCATGATTTAATTTATTGGGACCGGGTTATGTAACGTTACTTAAAGCCCCCCCACTAGAACAAATTTATTTTAGTTTAACTCGTTTATAGAAATAAATTGTTGATTGGTTCAATTCTCCTAATAGTCTTGGTTTTATCTTCATAATAGTGTTTCATTTTCAAACTGGTTGTAAACTCTGGTAATTCAGACTGGTGGTAATTGCTGTTTTCTTACCATACTCTCTCTCTCTTGGAGGCAAATTCATCAATTATTTATTTCTGGGTAGTGGTACTTCCACATTTTATTTGATAAGGACTGGTCACACTAATCATATTAAACTTGTTTTAACACTCATTTCTATTTACTTCTATAAATTATCTTCATCAATTAAGCTTCGGTCTGCTATCTTCCTTCTATTTTCTTCATCTATACTTCTGGAATCTAATATCACTCTTTTCAGCTATTTTATAATTATTATCCCTTAAATATTCAATTTCCCTAACATTTTTCCCTATCTTGTGCAGTGGTACCAGTCGGGTGGCCACTTTGGGTCCATAACTCCGCTGTCCATCCTTACACCTTCTGAGATCAGGGGAACATCATCCCTGCTCATAAAAATTATTGCCGGAACATTTCTACGGTCAATACATAAAAATAAAAAACTTATAAGTAGTAGTCAATTAGCGACTAGTACTAAACACTTTTGGGATTCTTCATACTGTAGCTGTTTGCATTTATTTATATATTTCTTCTTCTCCTTGATTCCTTCTTCTTTTCCATTAACTAATAGCATATAACATTATTGATAGGCCTTATGTTAAAATTCTTTTGACTTTACTTCTTGTGACATATTTCTCCGTATCATTTCTTCTTATATAATCTTCAATTCCGAGAAATTCTAATTATTGTATTAATTATCATCCTCCTTCAGTTTCATTGGAGTCATTAAATTATTCTTTATTCTTCTTACCTGAGCACATTACCATCAATTGTTTTTGTTCATTTAATTTTTCTTCTGTTTGTTACCATTAAAAATATTACCTTTTCCTATTATTTCATTTTAAATCAGTTATTTATAATTAAATTATATAATCTGTTCTTACATTTTCTTGGTGTTTTGTCTTTTTATTTTAAATTATATTGTTTCAAAATAACTTGAGTAAGATGTCCTTACATGCTTTTAGAATTTTGGGGTCTTTAGTTTCTTCATTTTAAATTATATGGTTTCAAAATAACTTGAGTAAGATGTCCTTACATGCTTTTAGAATTTTGGGGTTTTCTTCCGCTATTCAATGGGTTGCTGGGTCGGTTTTCAGAATTTCAGTCCCCTTTTCTGGTTTGTGATCATTTAGGTTTAACCATGGTCCATTAATTCAGGTACTACATGTTCTCGGATTACTGGAGTATTCAGAATTAATTCTCTCCTTGATAATCTTCTTACCATCCGGCTCTCCCACTTTGCTGCTATGAAACTTTCACTTAAGTACCGGTCTTCCGTCATTGTTCGTTCTTTTTTAACTAACATGTATTGTACCTCCTCTAACATAACATAGTTGCTCATATTTAATCTCATTTCATTCCCTTTTACCTCTGGATTATTTACCAAATATTTGAATGTTATATTCCGTCTTGAAGACATTACTGATATTGTCTGATACACTTCAATCGTTGACATATTTAATTGAGATCTAAACTTAATTAATTCCCTCTGTTCATTAATTGGAAGGTTGAATACATTAATTAATCCACCTGTAATCATCTCCCATTCTTCCTTGGTATTTATTATTCTCTTTCTACATGTTTTTATTATTTTCTTGGTCTTCTTTTCCACGGTTTGAACATCCTTTTTGTTGTGGCTATTTTTATTTTCAGATGGCATTACACCTTGGTATTCTGTAATTTCTATTTCCTTCCTACTCTCTTCTGTATTTGGACTTACTTTAATACCTTCTGAAGTGCTGTCTGATGTTTCATCCAAATTCTTGACACTATGGTCCATTTGTTTGTCTCCTCCTTGTATGTATCTGCTTTCTGGATATGCGTATTAACATTTTCGAACTTCTCTCCGAAAGTTTCCCATATCTCCTTATTGAACTTCTCCATCTTACCCTCAATCCGCTTTAAACTTTCTTTATTCTCTTCAAATTTTGCATTCATCTCTTCTCTTTGTCCTTCAACAGTTTCTTTCAGTTTATGGTATTGTTCATTCATGGTTTGTTTGATATTTCCATGAGTGGTTTCTATTTTTTCATTTAGTTGTTTGACTAAACTTTCCTGAATGCTATCTGTTTTCTCATTGGTCTGTCTATTTTGTTCCTCCTGCTTCTTAAAATTCTCCTTATTTTCCTCATTGGTTTGTTTCAAGGCTTCCTCCTGTTTTCTAAAATTTTCATCTATTTTGTTATTGGTTTGCTTTGAAGTTTCCTCCTGTTTTCTAAATTGTTCAGCCATAAATTTCATCATGTCTTGCCAATTAGGTTCTTCTCTGTCTACCGCTTTGTCTGGTTGGTCCCCTTGGGCATCATCTTCAATTATTTCCGTTTCCGGTTCCCTAACTACTTCGGTTTCTTCGTTATCACCTGTCTGTTGGTCCATTTCACTGTCCGTGACTAATTCTATTTCTTGTTCCTGTCCACCTTCTTCAATCTCCTTTTCTTCTGCCCTCTTCTTCGATTTGCCTCGGGTATTATGCATTTCTTGTTTTCTCATAACTGCCAACGATAATTAGATTTTTTGGTATATATTTTTATTAAATTTCAAAATTCTTTTCTAATTACCGCCCTTTTACGTTGAGCGCCAATCTGTAACGTCCTGCTTTTTTGTTAATATATGAGAGTTAATAGCGAAAACTTTGTATGTGGCTTATTGGGTGTTCGTCTTATTTAATTAAGCTCCCAATGTTGTTCTGCGCCAATTCTGTAATGTAGCGGTTTGAGATATTAAAGTTTCCGCCTCTCCGCAGTCGCCACTTATGAATTATAATAACTGAAGTTTAAAAAAAAAAAAAATAAATAAAGTATTTTATTTAATGTTACTCAATCTAAACAGAAATCGAGAGTGTGTGATTTGGGGTCAAGGAGGGAAGTTGTTCAGCCTTATGAGGAAGAGAGAGTAAGTACCAATGATTTACACTCGGTTTAGATGATTTCTGATTTTTTCAAATTGTTCGCTGTGATTTAAATCAGCTGATTGTAAGACAAGTTTCCACGCCTAGTTTAACCAGCCGACACTATAGCAAAATCTGATCCAATGTGTTGATCTCTTCTGTTTTTGTGCTGAAATCTATTACAACTACCCACTACAAAAATTATAACACACTTTATTATTCAATATCATTTTTCAATAATATTATTTATTTATATTATTGGTTTTTTGTTTCCTGCCACCAAAATACAAGTATTACAATTGATCTTTCCTTAAATAAAACATAATCTCGACTTCATAGAGTAAACATGGAATTGTCTAAAGAAAAAAACATATATGGTTTTGTTTACCAAATTTTACACTATTTTCAAAAACATCAATTAATATATAATTCTTAATAATTCCCCAGGGTTCAGGGTAAGTTCTTTTTGTTATGGGATGGTCAGAAATGGATAATTACTAAGCTTTACAAATACCGAAAAAATATTAAATAAATTTGTTTATTTTCCGTTCAGTATGTAGTGTCAGGAATGGCCGTAAGAGAGCAGTGTGCTTTTGTTTACTTTAAAAAAACATGTGATTAAATGACTAGTTTCGTGTTCTATATCAACGTTCGGAATGCGTTTTCTTCTTGAACTATTAAACGAAATGTTTATTATTACCTCTCTTCGTATGGTTCTTACTGGAATGAAGCTTTTTCTCTGGTGAGGTCCGTCTTGAGTTATAATTTCTTTACCGTCTGGCTCATATTCTATCGTCAACTTGAACTATGTCGAAACCAGGTTGAATCATCAGAAGGTTTTCTTTCACTGTTTATTAAGGAGTATAACCATTTAATTTTGATAAATCATGTATGATTATATAGTGGTCATGTTGCTTTTTAATTTTGTATTAATTTTCACTCCTCCAAAAGTTCCAGAAAGGTTATTTTATTAGAATTGTAGTAGCATCATTTTGTCAACTCTATGGTTTTATTCCCAATTTTTATTATTAACAATACTTGTTATTCTCGTCACTCTTAGTAACCCATAGTATTTTTATTATACAGGCAGTTTGTAATTATTATAAATTTATATTTTATTTACCGAAAAATAATTCTTTTCCATTCCGGTTTCTTTACCAATTTGGTTTACATAATAAGTTTTTGTTCATTTTCTTATGACTTTGTATATAAGTATTTGATAATTTTATTATCTTTAAATAAATTTATATATATTATTTATTAGTCTCTCATAGTATTCCTACACTGCACTACTTCCTGCTGCCATTTCCCTCATAGTATTATTTTAATTTTTTATTATCCTTTGATAATTTAAAAATTTTTTTTGTTTTTATTCTTTTTCAGAACTAACCCTGGGTTATCTTATATTATAACACAAATATTTGAAAAAATATAACATTAACTTAGGTATAACAATTGGTTGTTCATACAATATAAATATTACAATAAATAAATAAAATACAAAATCAGTTAGTAGTATTATAGTCTACTCTCATAGTTTTATAATTCCCCAACCTACAGCACAATTCTGTAATAAGTTACCTCCACTTTCACTTTTTTTTACCTCAATGGGTATACTATAACTCACTTTGCACCGTATATCACTCGAATTGTTTATCATGTTTAGTGATATACTTTAATTTAGAGCTAGTTATAGGTTACCCATTTCTGACCTTTATGTTATCATGATTTAATTTATTGGGACCGGGTTATGTAACGTTACTTAAAGCCCCCCCACTAGAACAAATTTATTTTAGTTTAACTCGTTTATAGAAATAAATTGTTGATTGGTTCAATTCTCCTAATAGTCTTGGTTTTATCTTCATAATAGTGTTTCATTTTCAAACTGGTTGTAAACTCTGGTAATTCAGACTGGTGGTAATTGCTGTTTTCTTACCATACTCTCTCTCTCTTGGAGGCAAATTCATCAATTATTTATTTCTGGGTAGTGGTACTTCCACATTTTATTTGATAAGGACTGGTCACACTAATCATATTAAACTTGTTTTAACACTCATTTCTATTTACTTCTATAAATTATCTTCATCAATTAAGCTTCGGTCTGTTATCTTCCTTCTATTTTCTTCATCTATACTTCTGGAATCTAATATCACTCTTTTCAGCTATTTTATAATTATTATCCCTTAAATATTCAATTTCCCTAACATTTTTCCCTATCTTGTGCGGTGGTACCAGTCGGGTGGCCACTTTGGGTCCATAACTCCGCTGTCCATCCTTACACCTTCTGAGATCAGGGGAACATCATCCCTGCTCATAAAAATTATTGCCGGAACATTTCTACGGTCAATACATAAAAATAAAAAACTTATAAGTAGTAGTCAATTAGCGACTAGTACTAAACACTTTTGGGATTCTTCATACTGTAGCTGTTTGCATTTATTTATATATTTCTTCTTCTCCTTGATTCCTTCTTCTTTTCCATTAACTAATAGCATATAACATTATTGATAGGCCTTATGTTAAAATTCTTTTGACTTTACTTCTTGTGACATATTTCTCCGTATCATTTCTTCTTATATAATCTTCAATTCCGAGAAATTCTAATTATTGTATTAATTATCATCCTCCTTCAGTTTCATTGGAGTCATTAAATTATTCTTTAGTCTTCTTACCTGAGCACATTACCATCAATTGTTTTTGTTCATTTAATTTTTCTTCTGTTTGTTACCATTAAAAATATTACCTTTCCCTATTATTTCATTTTAAATCAGTTATTTATAATTAAATTATATAATCTGTTCTTACATTTTCTTGGTGTTTTGTCTTTTTATTTTAAATTATATTGTTTCAAAATAACTTGAGTAAGATGTCCTTACATGCTTTTAGAATTTTGGGGTCTTTAGTTTCTTCATTTTAAATTATATGGTTTCAAAATAACTTGAGTAAGATCTCCTTACATGCTTTTAGAATTTTGGGGTTTTCTTCCGCTATTCAATGGGTTGCTGGGTCGGTTTTCAGAATTTCAGTCCCCTTTTCTGGTTTGTGATCATTTAGGTTTAACCATGGTCCATTAATTCAGGTACTACATGTTCTCGGATTACTGGAGTATTCAGAATTAATTCTCTCCTTGATAATCTTCGTACCATCCGGCTCTCCCACTTTGCTGCTATGAAACTTTCACTTAAGTACCGGTCTTCCGTCATTGTTCGTTCTTTTTTAACTAACATGTATTGTACCTCCTCTAACATAACATAGTTGCTCATATTTAATCTCATTTCATTCCCTTTTACCTCTGGATTATTTACCAAATATTTGAATGTTATATTCCGTCTTGAAGACATTACTGATATTGTCTGATACACTTCAATCGTTGACATATTTAATTGAGATCTAAACTTAATTAATTCCCTCTGTTCATTAATTGGAAGGTTGAATACATTAATTAATCCACCTGTAATCATCTCCCATTCTTCCTTGGTATTTATTATTCTCTTTCTACATGTTTTTATTATTTTCTTGGTCTTCTTTTCCACGGTTTGAACATCCTTTTTGTTGTGGCTATTTTTATTTTCAGATGGCATTACACCTTGGTATTCTGTAATTTCTATTTCCTTCCTACTCTCTTCTGTATTTGGACTTAATTTAATACCTTCTGAAGTGCTGTCTGATGTTTCATCCAAATTCTTGACACTATGGTCCATTTGTTTATTTGTCTCCTCCTTGTATGTATCTGCTTTCTGGATATGCGTATTAACATTTTCAAACTTCTCTCCGAAAGTTTCCCATATCTCCTTATTGAACTTCTCCATCTTACCCTCAATCCGCTTTAAACTTTCTTTATTCTCTTCAAATTTTGCATTCATCTCTTCTCTTTGTCCTTCAACAGTTTCTTTCAGTTTATGGTATTGTTCATTCATGGTTTGTTTGATATTTCCATGAGTGGTTTCTATTTTTTCATTTAGTTGTTTGACTAAACTTTCCTGAATGCTATCTGTTTTCTCATTGGTCTGTCTATTTTGTTCCTCCTGCTTCTTAAAATTCTCCTTATTTTCCTCATTGGTTTGTTTCAAGGCTTCCTCCTGTTTTCTAAAATTTTCATCTATTTTGTTATTGGTTTGCTTTGAAGTTTCCTCCTGTTTTCTAAATTGTTCAGCCATAAATTTCATCATGTCTTGCCAATTAGGTTCTTCTCTGTCTACCGCTTTGTCTGGTTGGTCCCCTTGGGCATCATCTTCAATTATTTCCGTTTCCGGTTCCCTAACTACTTCGGTTTCTTCGTTATCACCTGTCTGTTGGTCCATTTCACTGTCCGTGACTAATTCTATTTCTTGTTCCTGTCCACCTTCTTCAATCTCCTTTTCTTCTGCCCTCTTCTTCGATTTGCCTCGGGTATTATGCATTTCTTGTTTTCTCATAACTGCCAACGATAATTAGATTTTTTGGTATATATTTTTATTAAATTTCAAAATTCTTTTCTAATTACCGCCCTTTTACGTTGAGCGCCAATCTGTAACGTCCTGCTTTTTTGTTAATATATGAGAGTTAATAGCGAAAACTTTGTATGTGGCTTATTGGGTGTTCGTCTTATTTAATTAAGCTCCCAATGTTGTTATGCGCCAATTCTGTAATGTAGCGGTTTGAGATATTAAAGTTTCCGCCTCTCCGCAGTCGCCACTTATGAATTATAATAACTGAAGTTTAAAAAAAAAAAAATAAATAAAGTATTTTATTTAATGTTACTCAATCTAAACAGAAATCGAGAGTGTGTGATTTGGGGTCAAGGAGGGAAGTTGTTCAGCCTTATGAGGAAGAGAGAGTAAGTACCAATGATTTACACTCGGTTTAGATGATTTCTGATTTTTTCAAATTGTTCGCTGTGATTTAAATCAGCTGATTGTAAGACAAGTTTCCACGCCTAGTTTAACCAGCCGACACTATAGCAAAATCTGATCCAATGTGTTGATCTCTTCTGTTTTTGTGCTGAAATCTATTACAACTACCCACTACAAAAATTATAACACACTTTATTATTCAATATCATTTTTCAATAATATTATTTATTTATATTATTGGTTTTTTGTTTCCTGCCACCAAAATACAAGTATTACAATTGATCTTTCCTTAAATAAAACATAATCTCGACTTCATAGAGTAAACATGGAATTGTCTAAAGAAAAAAACATATATGGTTTTGTTTACCAAATTTTACACTATTTTCAAAAACATCAATTAATATATAATTCTTAATAATTCCCCAGGGTTCAGGGTAAGTTCTTTTTGTTATGGGATGGTCAGAAATGGATAATTACTAAGCTTTACAAATACCGAAAAAATATTAAATAAATTTGTTTATTTTCCGTTCAGTATGTAGTGTCAGGAATGGCCGTAAGAGAGCAGTGTGCTTTTGTTTACTTTAAAAAAACATGTGATTAAATGACTAGTTTCGTGTTCTATATCAACGTTCGGAATGCGTTTTCTTCTTGAACTATTAAACGAAATGTTTATTATTACCTCTCTTCGTATGGTTCTTACTGGAATGAAGCTTTTTCTCTGGTGAGGTCCGTCTTGAGTTATAATTTCTTTACCGTCTGGCTCATATTCTATCGTCAACTTGAACTATGTCGAAACCAGGTTGAATCATCAGAAGGTTTTCTTTCACTGTTTATTAAGGAGTATAACCATTTAATTTTGATAAATCATGTATGATTATATAGTGGTCATGTTGCTTTTTAATTTTGTATTAATTTTCACTCCTCCAAAAGTTCCAGAAAGGTTATTTTATTAGAATTGTAGTAGCATCATTTTGTCAACTCTATGGTTTTATTCCCAATTTTTATTATTAACAATACTTGTTATTCTCGTCACTCTTAGTAACCCATAGTATTTTTATTATACAGGCAGTTTGTAATTATTATAAATTTATATTTTATTTACCGAAAAATAATTCTTTTCCATTCCGGTTTCTTTACCAATTTGGTTTACATAATAAGTTTTTGTTCATTTTCTTATGACTTTGTATATAAGTATTTGATAATTTTATTATCTTTAAATAAATTTATATATATTATTTATTAGTCTCTCATAGTATTCCTACACTGCACTACTTCCTGCTGCCATTTCCCTCATAGTATTATTTTAATTTTTTATTATCCTTTGATAATTTAAAAATTTTTTTTGTTTTTATTCTTTTTCAGAACTAACCCTGGGTTATCTTATATTATAACACAAATATTTGAAAAAATATAACATTAACTTAGGTATAACAATTGGTTGTTCATACAATATAAATATTACAATAAATAAATAAAATACAAAATCAGTTAGTAGTATTATAGTCTACTCTCATAGTTTTATAATTCCCCAACCTACAGCACAATTCTGTAATAAGTTACCTCCACTTTCACTTTTTTTTACCTCAATGGGTATACTATAACTCACTTTGCACCGTATATCACTCGAATTGTTTATCATGTTTAGTGATATACTTTAATTTAGAGCTAGTTATAGGTTACCCATTTCTGACCTTTATGTTATCATGATTTAATTTATTGGGACCGGGTTATGTAACGTTACTTAAAGCCCCCCCACTAGAACAAATTTATTTTAGTTTAACTCGTTTATAGAAATAAATTGTTGATTGG
Source organism: Magicicada septendecula (assembly GCA_034769895.1). Classification (NCBI taxonomy): domain Eukaryota; kingdom Metazoa; phylum Arthropoda; class Insecta; order Hemiptera; family Cicadidae; genus Magicicada; species Magicicada septendecula. The sequence goes on from CM068368.1 coordinate 444,009,934, forward strand.
TTCAATTCTCCTAATAGTCTTGGTTTTATCTTCATAATAGTGTTTCATTTTCAAACTGGTTGTAAACTCTGGTAATTCAGACTGGTGGTAATTGCTGTTTTCTTACCATACTCTCTCTCTCTTGGAGGCAAATTCATCAATTATTTATTTCTGGGTAGTGGTACTTCCACATTTTATTTGATAAGGACTGGTCACACTAATCATATTAAACTTGTTTTAACACTCATTTCTATTTACTTCTATAAATTATCTTCATCAATTAAGCTTCGGTCTGTTATCTTCCTTCTATTTTCTTCATCTATACTTCTGGAATCTAATATCACTCTTTTCAGCTATTTTATAATTATTATCCCTTAAATATTCAATTTCCCTAACATTTTTCCCTATCTTGTGCGGTGGTACCAGTCGGGTGGCCACTTTGGGTCCATAACTCCGCTGTCCATCCTTACACCTTCTGAGATCAGGGGAACATCATCCCTGCTCATAAAAATTATTGCCGGAACATTTCTACGGTCAATACATAAAAATAAAAAACTTATAAGTAGTAGTCAATTAGCGACTAGTACTAAACACTTTTGGGATTCTTCATACTGTAGCTGTTTGCATTTATTTATATATTTCTTCTTCTCCTTGATTCCTTCTTCTTTTCCATTAACTAATAGCATATAACATTATTGATAGGCCTTATGTTAAAATTCTTTTGACTTTACTTCTTGTGACATATTTCTCCGTATCATTTCTTCTTATATAATCTTCAATTCCGAGAAATTCTAATTATTGTATTAATTATCATCCTCCTTCAGTTTCATTGGAGTCATTAAATTATTCTTTAGTCTTCTTACCTGAGCACATTACCATCAATTGTTTTTGTTCATTTAATTTTTCTTCTGTTTGTTACCATTAAAAATATTACCTTTCCCTATTATTTCATTTTAAATCAGTTATTTATAATTAAATTATATAATCTGTTCTTACATTTTCTTGGTGTTTTGTCTTTTTATTTTAAATTATATTGTTTCAAAATAACTTGAGTAAGATGTCCTTACATGCTTTTAGAATTTTGGGGTCTTTAGTTTCTTCATTTTAAATTATATGGTTTCAAAATAACTTGAGTAAGATCTCCTTACATGCTTTTAGAATTTTGGGGTTTTCTTCCGCTATTCAATGGGTTGCTGGGTCGGTTTTCAGAATTTCAGTCCCCTTTTCTGGTTTGTGATCATTTAGGTTTAACCATGGTCCATTAATTCAGGTACTACATGTTCTCGGATTACTGGAGTATTCAGAATTAATTCTCTCCTTGATAATCTTCGTACCATCCGGCTCTCCCACTTTGCTGCTATGAAACTTTCACTTAAGTACCGGTCTTCCGTCATTGTTCGTTCTTTTTTAACTAACATGTATTGTACCTCCTCTAACATAACATAGTTGCTCATATTTAATCTCATTTCATTCCCTTTTACCTCTGGATTATTTACCAAATATTTGAATGTTATATTCCGTCTTGAAGACATTACTGATATTGTCTGATACACTTCAATCGTTGACATATTTAATTGAGATCTAAACTTAATTAATTCCCTCTGTTCATTAATTGGAAGGTTGAATACATTAATTAATCCACCTGTAATCATCTCCCATTCTTCCTTGGTATTTATTATTCTCTTTCTACATGTTTTTATTATTTTCTTGGTCTTCTTTTCCACGGTTTGAACATCCTTTTTGTTGTGGCTATTTTTATTTTCAGATGGCATTACACCTTGGTATTCTGTAATTTCTATTTCCTTCCTACTCTCTTCTGTATTTGGACTTAATTTAATACCTTCTGAAGTGCTGTCTGATGTTTCATCCAAATTCTTGACACTATGGTCCATTTGTTTATTTGTCTCCTCCTTGTATGTATCTGCTTTCTGGATATGCGTATTAACATTTTCAAACTTCTCTCCGAAAGTTTCCCATATCTCCTTATTGAACTTCTCCATCTTACCCTCAATCCGCTTTAAACTTTCTTTATTCTCTTCAAATTTTGCATTCATCTCTTCTCTTTGTCCTTCAACAGTTTCTTTCAGTTTATGGTATTGTTCATTCATGGTTTGTTTGATATTTCCATGAGTGGTTTCTATTTTTTCATTTAGTTGTTTGACTAAACTTTCCTGAATGCTATCTGTTTTCTCATTGGTCTGTCTATTTTGTTCCTCCTGCTTCTTAAAATTCTCCTTATTTTCCTCATTGGTTTGTTTCAAGGCTTCCTCCTGTTTTCTAAAATTTTCATCTATTTTGTTATTGGTTTGCTTTGAAGTTTCCTCCTGTTTTCTAAATTGTTCAGCCATAAATTTCATCATGTCTTGCCAATTAGGTTCTTCTCTGTCTACCGCTTTGTCTGGTTGGTCCCCTTGGGCATCATCTTCAATTATTTCCGTTTCCGGTTCCCTAACTACTTCGGTTTCTTCGTTATCACCTGTCTGTTGGTCCATTTCACTGTCCGTGACTAATTCTATTTCTTGTTCCTGTCCACCTTCTTCAATCTCCTTTTCTTCTGCCCTCTTCTTCGATTTGCCTCGGGTATTATGCATTTCTTGTTTTCTCATAACTGCCAACGATAATTAGATTTTTTGGTATATATTTTTATTAAATTTCAAAATTCTTTTCTAATTACCGCCCTTTTACGTTGAGCGCCAATCTGTAACGTCCTGCTTTTTTGTTAATATATGAGAGTTAATAGCGAAAACTTTGTATGTGGCTTATTGGGTGTTCGTCTTATTTAATTAAGCTCCCAATGTTGTTATGCGCCAATTCTGTAATGTAGCGGTTTGAGATATTAAAGTTTCCGCCTCTCCGCAGTCGCCACTTATGAATTATAATAACTGAAGTTTAAAAAAAAAAAAATAAATAAAGTATTTTATTTAATGTTACTCAATCTAAACAGAAATCGAGAGTGTGTGATTTGGGGTCAAGGAGGGAAGTTGTTCAGCCTTATGAGGAAGAGAGAGTAAGTACCAATGATTTACACTCGGTTTAGATGATTTCTGATTTTTTCAAATTGTTCGCTGTGATTTAAATCAGCTGATTGTAAGACAAGTTTCCACGCCTAGTTTAACCAGCCGACACTATAGCAAAATCTGATCCAATGTGTTGATCTCTTCTGTTTTTGTGCTGAAATCTATTACAACTACCCACTACAAAAATTATAACACACTTTATTATTCAATATCATTTTTCAATAATATTATTTATTTATATTATTGGTTTTTTGTTTCCTGCCACCAAAATACAAGTATTACAATTGATCTTTCCTTAAATAAAACATAATCTCGACTTCATAGAGTAAACATGGAATTGTCTAAAGAAAAAAACATATATGGTTTTGTTTACCAAATTTTACACTATTTTCAAAAACATCAATTAATATATAATTCTTAATAATTCCCCAGGGTTCAGGGTAAGTTCTTTTTGTTATGGGATGGTCAGAAATGGATAATTACTAAGCTTTACAAATACCGAAAAAATATTAAATAAATTTGTTTATTTTCCGTTCAGTATGTAGTGTCAGGAATGGCCGTAAGAGAGCAGTGTGCTTTTGTTTACTTTAAAAAAAACATGTGATTAAATGACTAGTTTCGTGTTCTATATCAACGTTCGGAATGCGTTTTCTTCTTGAACTATTAAACGAAATGTTTATTATTACCTCTCTTCGTATGGTTCTTACTGGAATGAAGCTTTTTCTCTGGTGAGGTCCGTCTTGAGTTATAATTTCTTTACCGTCTGGCTCATATTCTATCGTCAACTTGAACTATGTCGAAACCAGGTTGAATCATCAGAAGGTTTTCTTTCACTGTTTATTAAGGAGTATAACCATTTAATTTTGATAAATCATGTATGATTATATAGTGGTCATGTTGCTTTTTAATTTTGTATTAATTTTCACTCCTCCAAAAGTTCCAGAAAGGTTATTTTATTAGAATTGTAGTAGCATCATTTTGTCAACTCTATGGTTTTATTCCCAATTTTTATTATTAACAATACTTGTTATTCTCGTCACTCTTAGTAACCCATAGTATTTTTATTATACAGGCAGTTTGTAATTATTATAAATTTATATTTTATTTACCGAAAAATAATTCTTTTCCATTCCGGTTTCTTTACCAATTTGGTTTACATAATAAGTTTTTGTTCATTTTCTTATGACTTTGTATATAAGTATTTGATAATTTTATTATCTTTAAATAAATTTATATATATTATTTATTAGTCTCTCATAGTATTCCTACACTGCACTACTTCCTGCTGCCATTTCCCTCATAGTATTATTTTAATTTTTTATTATCCTTTGATAATTTAAAAATTTTTTTTTGTTTTTTTTCTTTTTCAGAACTAACCCTGGGTTATCTTATATTATAACACAAATATTTGAAAAAATATAACATTAACTTAGGTATAACAATTGGTTGTTCATACAATATAAATATTACAATAAATAAATAAAATACAAAATCAGTTAGTAGTATTATAGTCTACTCTCATAGTTTTATAATTCCCCAACCTACAGCACAATTCTGTAATAAGTTACCTCCACTTTCACTTTTTTTTACCTCAATGGGTATACTATAACTCACTTTGCACCGTATATCACTCGAATTGTTTATCATGTTTAGTGATATACTTTAATTTAGAGCTAGTTATAGGTTACCCATTTCTGACCTTTATGTTATCATGATTTAATTTATTGGGACCGGGTTATGTAACGTTACTTAAAGCCCCCCCACTAGAACAAATTTATTTTAGTTTAACTCGTTTATAGAAATAAATTGTTGATTGGTTCAATTCTCCTAATAGTCTTGGTTTTATCTTCATAATAGTGTTTCATTTTCAAACTGGTTGTAAACTCTGGTAATTCAGACTGGTGGTAATTGCTGTTTTCTTACCATACTCTCTCTCTCTTGGAGGCAAATTCATCAATTATTTATTTCTGGGTAGTGGTACTTCCACATTTTATTTGATAAGGACTGGTCACACTAATCATATTAAACTTGTTTTAACACTCATTTCTATTTACTTCTATAAATTATCTTCATCAATTAAGCTTCGGTCTGCTATCTTCCTTCTATTTTCTTCATCTATACTTCTGGAATCTAATATCACTCTTTTCAGCTATTTTATAATTATTATCCCTTAAATATTCAATTTCCCTAACATTTTTCCCTATCTTGTGCAGTGGTACCAGTCGGGTGGCCACTTTGGGTCCATAACTCCGCTGTCCATCCTTACACCTTCTGAGATCAGGGGAACATCATCCCTGCTCATAAAAATTATTGCCGGAACATTTCTACGGTCAATACATAAAAATAAAAAACTTATAAGTAGTAGTCAATTAGCGACTAGTACTAAACACTTTTGGGATTCTTCATACTGTAGCTGTTTGCATTTATTTATATATTTCTTCTTCTCCTTGATTCCTTCTTCTTTTCCATTAACTAATAGCATATAACATTATTGATAGGCCTTATGTTAAAATTCTTTTGACTTTACTTCTTGTGACATATTTCTCCGTATCATTTCTTCTTATATAATCTTCAATTCCGAGAAATTCTAATTATTGTATTAATTATCATCCTCCTTCAGTTTCATTGGAGTCATTAAATTATTCTTTATTCTTCTTACCTGAGCACATTACCATCAATTGTTTTTGTTCATTTAATTTTTCTTCTGTTTGTTACCATTAAAAATATTACCTTTTCCTATTATTTCATTTTAAATCAGTTATTTATAATTAAATTATATAATCTGTTCTTACATTTTCTTGGTGTTTTGTCTTTTTATTTTAAATTATATTGTTTCAAAATAACTTGAGTAAGATGTCCTTACATGCTTTTAGAATTTTGGGGTCTTTAGTTTCTTCATTTTAAATTATATGGTTTCAAAATAACTTGAGTAAGATGTCCTTACATGCTTTTAGAATTTTGGGGTTTTCTTCCGCTATTCAATGGGTTGCTGGGTCGGTTTTCAGAATTTCAGTCCCCTTTTCTGGTTTGTGATCATTTAGGTTTAACCATGGTCCATTAATTCAGGTACTACATGTTCTCGGATTACTGGAGTATTCAGAATTAATTCTCTCCTTGATAATCTTCTTACCATCCGGCTCTCCCACTTTGCTGCTATGAAACTTTCACTTAAGTACCGGTCTTCCGTCATTGTTCGTTCTTTTTTAACTAACATGTATTGTACCTCCTCTAACATAACATAGTTGCTCATATTTAATCTCATTTCATTCCCTTTTACCTCTGGATTATTTACCAAATATTTGAATGTTATATTCCGTCTTGAAGACATTACTGATATTGTCTGATACACTTCAATCGTTGACATATTTAATTGAGATCTAAACTTAATTAATTCCCTCTGTTCATTAATTGGAAGGTTGAATACATTAATTAATCCACCTGTAATCATCTCCCATTCTTCCTTGGTATTTATTATTCTCTTTCTACATGTTTTTATTATTTTCTTGGTCTTCTTTTCCACGGTTTGAACATCCTTTTTGTTGTGGCTATTTTTATTTTCAGATGGCATTACACCTTGGTATTCTGTAATTTCTATTTCCTTCCTACTCTCTTCTGTATTTGGACTTACTTTAATACCTTCTGAAGTGCTGTCTGATGTTTCATCCAAATTCTTGACACTATGGTCCATTTGTTTGTCTCCTCCTTGTATGTATCTGCTTTCTGGATATGCGTATTAACATTTTCGAACTTCTCTCCGAAAGTTTCCCATATCTCCTTATTGAACTTCTCCATCTTACCCTCAATCCGCTTTAAACTTTCTTTATTCTCTTCAAATTTTGCATTCATCTCTTCTCTTTGTCCTTCAACAGTTTCTTTCAGTTTATGGTATTGTTCATTCATGGTTTGTTTGATATTTCCATGAGTGGTTTCTATTTTTTCATTTAGTTGTTTGACTAAACTTTCCTGAATGCTATCTGTTTTCTCATTGGTCTGTCTATTTTGTTCCTCCTGCTTCTTAAAATTCTCCTTATTTTCCTCATTGGTTTGTTTCAAGGCTTCCTCCTGTTTTCTAAAATTTTCATCTATTTTGTTATTGGTTTGCTTTGAAGTTTCCTCCTGTTTTCTAAATTGTTCAGCCATAAATTTCATCATGTCTTGCCAATTAGGTTCTTCTCTGTCTACCGCTTTGTCTGGTTGGTCCCCTTGGGCATCATCTTCAATTATTTCCGTTTCCGGTTCCCTAACTACTTCGGTTTCTTCGTTATCACCTGTCTGTTGGTCCATTTCACTGTCCGTGACTAATTCTATTTCTTGTTCCTGTCCACCTTCTTCAATCTCCTTTTCTTCTGCCCTCTTCTTCGATTTGCCTCGGGTATTATGCATTTCTTGTTTTCTCATAACTGCCAACGATAATTAGATTTTTTGGTATATATTTTTATTAAATTTCAAAATTCTTTTCTAATTACCGCCCTTTTACGTTGAGCGCCAATCTGTAACGTCCTGCTTTTTTGTTAATATATGAGAGTTAATAGCGAAAACTTTGTATGTGGCTTATTGGGTGTTCGTCTTATTTAATTAAGCTCCCAATGTTGTTCTGCGCCAATTCTGTAATGTAGCGGTTTGAGATATTAAAGTTTCCGCCTCTCCGCAGTCGCCACTTATGAATTATAATAACTGAAGTTAAAAAAAAAAAAAAATAAATAAAGTATTTTATTTAATGTTACTCAATCTAAACAGAAATCGAGAGTGTGTGATTTGTGGTCAAGGAGGGAAGTTGTTCAGCCTTATGAGGAAGAGAGAGTAAGTACCAATGATTTACACTCGGTTTAGATAATTTCTGATTTTTTCAAATTGTTCGCTGTGATTTAAATCAGCTGATTGTAAGACAAGTTTCCACGCCTAGTTTAACCAGCCGACACTATAGCAAAATCTGATCCAATGTGTTGATCTCTTCTGTTTTTGTGCTGAAATCTATTACAACTACCCACTACAAAAATTATAACACACTTTATTATTCAATATCATTTTTCAATAATATTATTTATTTATATTATTGGTTTTTTGTTTCCTGCCACCAAAATACAAGTATTACAATTGATCTTTCCTTAAATAAAACATAATCTCGACTTCATAGAGTAAACATGGAATTGTCTAAAGAAAAAAACATATATGGTTTTGTTTACCAAATTTTACACTATTTTCAAAAACATCAATTAATATATAATTCTTAATAATTCCCCAGGGTTCAGGGTAAGTTCTTTTTGTTATGGGATGGTCAGAAATGGATAATTACTAAGCTTTACAAATACCGAAAAAATATTAAATAAATTTGTTTATTTTCCGTTCAGTATGTAGTGTCAGGAATGGCCGTAAGAGAGCAGTGTGCTTTTGTTTACTTTAAAAAAACATGTGATTAAATGACTAGTTTCGTGTTCTATATCAACGTTCGGAATGCGTTTTCTTCTTGAACTATTAAACGAAATGTTTATTATTACCTCTCTTCGTATGGTTCTTACTGGAATGAAGCTTTTTCTCTGGTGAGGTCCGTCTTGAGTTATAATTTCTTTACCGTCTGGCTCATATTCTATCGTCAACTTGAACTATGTCGAAACCAGGTTGAATCATCAGAAGGTTTTCTTTCACTGTTTATTAAGGAGTATAACCATTTAATTTTGATAAATCATGTATGATTATATAGTGGTCATGTTGCTTTTTAATTTTGTATTAATTTTCACTCCTCCAAAAGTTCCAGAAAGGTTATTTTATTAGAATTGTAGTAGCATCATTTTGTCAACTCTATGGTTTTATTCCCAATTTTTATTATTAACAATACTTGTTATTCTCGTCACTCTTAGTAACCCATAGTATTTTTATTATACAGGCAGTTTGTAATTATTATAAATTTATATTTTATTTACCGAAAAATAATTCTTTTCCATTCCGGTTTCTTTACCAATTTGGTTTACATAATAAGTTTTTGTTCATTTTCTTATGACTTTGTATATAAGTATTTGATAATTTTATTATCTTTAAATAAATTTATATATATTATTTATTAGTCTCTCATAGTATTCCTACACTGCACTACTTCCTGCTGCCATTTCCCTCATAGTATTATTTTAATTTTTTATTATCCTTTGATAATTTAAAAATTTTTTTTGTTTTTTTTCTTTTTCAGAACTAACCCTGGGTTATCTTATATTATAACACAAATATTTGAAAAAATATAACATTAACTTAGGTATAACAATTGGTTGTTCATACAATATAAATATTACAATAAATAAATAAAATACAAAATCAGTTAGTAGTATTATAGTCTACTCTCATAGTTTTATAATTCCCCAACCTACAGCACAATTCTGTAATAAGTTACCTCCACTTTCACTTTTTTTTACCTCAATGGGTATACTATAACTCACTTTGCACCGTATATCACTCGAATTGTTTATCATGTTTAGTGATATACTTTAATTTAGAGCTAGTTATAGGTTACCCATTTCTGACCTTTATGTTATCATGATTTAATTTATTGGGACCGGGTTATGTAACGTTACTTAAAGCCCCCCCACTAGAACAAATTTATTTTAGTTTAACTCGTTTATAGAAATAAATTGTTGATTGGTTCAATTCTCCTAATAGTCTTGGTTTTATCTTCATAATAGTGTTTCATTTTCAAACTGGTTGTAAACTCTGGTAATTCAGACTGGTGGTAATTGCTGTTTTCTTACCATACTCTCTCTCTCTTGGAGGCAAATTCATCAATTATTTATTTCTGGGTAGTGGTACTTCCACATTTTATTTGATAAGGACTGGTCACACTAATCATATTAAACTTGTTTTAACACTCATTTCTATTTACTTCTATAAATTATCTTCATCAATTAAGCTTCGGTCTGTTATCTTCCTTCTATTTTCTTCATCTATACTTCTGGAATCTAATATCACTCTTTTCAGCTATTTTATAATTATTATCCCTTAAATATTCAATTTCCCTAACATTTTTCCCTATCTTGTGCGGTGGTACCAGTCGGGTGGCCACTTTGGGTCCATAACTCCGCTGTCCATCCTTACACCTTCTGAGATCAGGGGAACATCATCCCTGCTCATAAAAATTATTGCCGGAACATTTCTACGGTCAATACATAAAAATAAAAAACTTATAAGTAGTAGTCAATTAGCGACTAGTACTAAACACTTTTGGGATTCTTCATACTGTAGCTGTTTGCATTTATTTATATATTTCTTCTTCTCCTTGATTCCTTCTTCTTTTCCATTAACTAATAGCATATAACATTATTGATAGGCCTTATGTTAAAATTCTTTTGACTTTACTTCTTGTGACATATTTCTCCGTATCATTTCTTCTTATATAATCTTCAATTCCGAGAAATTCTAATTATTGTATTAATTATCATCCTCCTTCAGTTTCATTGGAGTCATTAAATTATTCTTTATTCTTCTTACCTGAGCACATTACCATCAATTGTTTTTGTTCATTTAATTTTTCTTCTGTTTGTTACCATTAAAAATATTACCTTTCCCTATTATTTCATTTTAAATCAGTTATTTATAATTAAATTATATAATCTGTTCTTACATTTTCTTGGTGTTTTGTCTTTTTATTTTAAATTATATTGTTTCAAAATAACTTGAGTAAGATGTCCTTACATGCTTTTAGAATTTTGGGGTCTTTAGTTTCTTCATTTTAAATTATATGGTTTCAAAATAACTTGAGTAAGATCTCCTTACATGCTTTTAGAATTTTGGGGTTTTCTTCCGCTATTCAATGGGTTGCTGGGTCGGTTTTCAGAATTTCAGTCCCCTTTTCTGGTTTGTGATCATTTAGGTTTAACCATGGTCCATTAATTCAGGTACTACATGTTCTCGGATTACTGGAGTATTCAGAATTAATTCTCTCCTTGATAATCTTCTTACCATCCGGCTCTCCCACTTTGCTGCTATGAAACTTTCACTTATGTACCGGTCTTCCGTCATTGTTCGTTCTTTTTTAACTAACATGTATTGTACCTCCTCTAACATAACATAGTTGCTCATATTTAATCTCATTTCATTCCCTTTTACCTCTGGATTATTTACCAAATATTTGAATGTTATATTCCGTCTTGAAGACATTACTGATATTGTCTGATACACTTCAATCGTTGACATATTTAATTGAGATCTAAACTTAATTAATTCCCTCTGTTCATTAATTGGAAGGTTGAATACATTAATTAATCCACCTGTAATCATCTCCCATTCTTCCTTGGTATTTATTATTCTCTTTCTACATGTTTTTATTATTTTCTTGGTCTTCTTTTCCACGGTTTGAACATCCTTTTTGTTGTGGCTATTTTTATTTTCAGATGGCATTACACCTTGGTATTCTGTAATTTCTATTTCCTTCCTACTCTCTTCTGTATTTGGACTTACTTTAATACCTTCTGAAGTGCTGTCTGATGTTTCATCCAAATTCTTGACACTATGGTCCATTTGTTTATTTGTCTCCTCCTTGTATGTATCTGCTTTCTGGATATGCGTATTAACATTTTCAAACTTCTCTCCGAAAGTTTCCCATATCTCCTTATTGAACTTCTCCATCTTACCCTCAATCCGCTTTAAACTTTCTTTATTCTCTTCAAATTTTGCATTCATCTCTTCTCTTTGTCCTTCAACAGTTTCTTTCAGTTTATGGTATTGTTCATTCATGGTTTGTTTGATATTTCCATGAGTGGTTTCTATTTTTTCATTTAGTTGTTTGACTAAACTTTCCTGAATGCTATCTGTTTTCTCATTGGTCTGTCTATTTTGTTCCTCCTGCTTCTTAAAATTCTCCTTATTTTCCTCATTGGTTTGTTTCAAGGCTTCCTCCTGTTTTCTAAAATTTTCATCTATTTTGTTATTGGTTTGCTTTGAAGTTTCCTCCTGTTTTCTAAATTGTTCAGCCATAAATTTCATCATGTCTTGCCAATTAGGTTCTTCTCTGTCTACCGCTTTGTCTGGTTGGTCCCCTTGGGCATCATCTTCAATTATTTCCGTTTCCGGTTCCCTAACTACTTCGGTTTCTTCGTTATCACCTGTCTGTTGGTCCATTTCACTGTCCGTGACTAATTCTATTTCTTGTTCCTGTCCACCTTCTTCAATCTCCTTTTCTTCTGCCCTCTTCTTCAATTTGCCTCGGGTATTATGCATTTCTTGTTTTCTCATAACTGCCAACGATAATTAGATTTTTTGGTATATATTTTTATTAAATTTCAAAATTCTTTTCTAATTACCGCCCTTTTACGTTGAGCGCCAATCTGTAACGTCCTGCTTTTTTGTTAATATATGAGAGTTAATAGCGAAAACTTTGTATGTGGCTTATTGGGTGTTCGTCTTATTTAATTAAGCTCCCAATGTTGTTATGCGCCAATTCTGTAATGTAGCGGTTTGAGATATTAAAGTTTCCGCCTCTCCGCAGTCGCCACTTATGAATTATAATAACTGAAGTTTAAAAAAAAAAAAAATAAATAAAGTATTTTATTTAATGTTACTCAATCTAAACAGAAATCGAGAGTGTGTGATTTGGGGTCAAGGAGGGAAGTTGTTCAGCCTTATGAGGAAGAGAGAGTAAGTACCAATGATTTACACTCGGTTTAGATGATTTCTGATTTTTTCAAATTGTTCGCTGTGATTTAAATCAGCTGATTGTAAGACAAGTTTCCACGCCTAGTTTAACCAGCCGACACTATAGCAAAATCTGATCCAATGTGTTGATCTCTTCTGTTTTTGTGCTGAAATCTATTACAACTACCCACTACAAAAATTATAACACACTTTATTATTCAATATCATTTTTCAATAATATTATTTATTTATATTATTGGTTTTTTGTTTCCTGCCACCAAAATACAAGTATTACAATTGATCTTTCCTTAAATAAAACATAATCTCGACTTCATAGAGTAAACATGGAATTGTCTAAAGAAAAAAACATATATGGTTTTGTTTACCAAATTTTACACTATTTTCAAAAACATCAATTAATATATAATTCTTAATAATTCCCCAGGGTTCAGGGTAAGTTCTTTTTGTTATGGGATGGTCAGAAATGGATAATTACTAAGCTTTACAAATACCGAAAAAATATTAAATAAATTTGTTTATTTTTCGTTCAGTATGTAGTGTCAGGAATGGCCGTAAGAGAGCAGTGTGCTTTTGTTTACTTTAAAAAAACATGTGATTAAATGACTAGTTTCGTGTTCTATATCAACGTTCGGAATGCGTTTTCTTCTTGAACTATTAAACGAAATGTTTATTATTACCTCTCTTCGTATGGTTCTTACTGGAATGAAGCTTTTTCTCTGGTGAGGTCCGTCTTGAGTTATAATTTCTTTACCGTCTGGCTCATATTCTATCGTCAACTTGAACTATGTCGAAACCAGGTTGAATCATCAGAAGGTTTTCTTTCACTGTTTATTAAGGAGTATAACCATTTAATTTTGATAAATCATGTATGATTATATAGTGGTCATGTTGCTTTTTAATTTTGTATTAATTTTCACTCCTCCAAAAGTTCCAGAAAGGTTATTTTATTAGAATTGTAGTAGCATCATTTTGTCAACTCTATGGTTTTATTCCCAATTTTTATTATTAACAATACTTGTTATTCTCGTCACTCTTAGTAACCCATAGTATTTTTATTATACAGGCAGTTTGTAATTATTATAAATTTATATTTTATTTACCGAAAAATAATTCTTTTCCATTCCGGTTTCTTTACCAATTTGGTTTACATAATAAGTTTTTGTTCATTTTCTTATGACTTTGTATATAAGTATTTGATAATTTTATTATCTTTAAATAAATTTATATATATTATTTATTAGTCTCTCATAGTATTCCTACACTGCACTACTTCCTGCTGCCATTTCCCTCATAGTATTATTTTAATTTTTTATTATCCTTTGATAATTTAAAATTTTTTTTTGTTTTTTTTCTTTTTCAGAACTAACCCTGGGTTATCTTATATTATAACACAAATATTTGAAAAAATATAACATTAACTTAGGTATAACAATTGGTTGTTCATACAATATAAATATTACAATAAATAAATAAAATACAAAATCAGTTAGTAGTATTATAGTCTACTCTCATAGTTTTATAATTCCCCAACCTACAGCACAATTCTGTAATAAGTTACCTCCACTTTCACTTTTTTTTACCTCAATGGGTATACTATAACTCACTTTGCACCGTATATCACTCGAATTGTTTATCATGTTTAGTGATATACTTTAATTTAGAGCTAGTTATAGGTTACCCATTTCTGACCTTTATGTTATCATGATTTAATTTATTGGGACCGGGTTATGTAACGTTACTTAAAGCCCCCCCACTAGAACAAATTTATTTTAGTTTAACTCGTTTATAGAAATAAATTGTTGATTGGTTCAATTCTCCTAATAGTCTTGGTTTTATCTTCATAATAGTGTTTCATTTTCAAACTGGTTGTAAACTCTGGTAATTCAGACTGGTGGTAATTGCTGTTTTCTTACCATACTCTCTCTCTCTTGGAGGCAAATTCATCAATTATTTATTTCTGGGTAGTGGTACTTCCACATTTTATTTGATAAGGACTGGTCACACTAATCATATTAAACTTGTTTTAACACTCATTTCTATTTACTTCTATAAATTATCTTCATCAATTAAGCTTCGGTCTGCTATCTTCCTTCTATTTTCTTCATCTATACTTCTGGAATCTAATATCACTCTTTTCAGCTATTTTATAATTATTATCCCTTAAATATTCAATTTCCCTAACATTTTTCCCTATCTTGTGCGGTGGTACCAGTCGGGTGGCCACTTTGGGTCCATAACTCCGCTGTCCATCCTTACACCTTCTGAGATCAGGGGAACATCATCCCTGCTCATAAAAATTATTGCCGGAACATTTCTACGGTCAATACATAAAAATAAAAAACTTATAAGTAGTAGTCAATTAGCGACTAGTACTAAACACTTTTGGGATTCTTCATACTGTAGCTGTTTGCATTTATTTATATATTTCTTCTTCTCCTTGATTCCTTCTTCTTTTCCATTAACTAATAGCATATAACATTATTGATAGGCCTTATGTTAAAATTCTTTTGACTTTACTTCTTGTGACATATTTCTCCGTATCATTTCTTCTTATATAATCTTCAATTCCGAGAAATTCTAATTATTGTATTAATTATCATCCTCCTTCAGTTTCATTGGAGTCATTAAATTCTTCTTTATTCTTCTTACCTGAGCACATTACCATCAATTGTTTTTGTTCATTTAATTTTTCTTCTGTTTGTTACCATTAAAAATATTACCTTTTCCTATTATTTCATTTTAAATCAGTTATTTATAATTAAATTATATAATCTGTTCTTACATTTTCTTGGTGTTTTGTCTTTTTATTTTAAATTATATTGTTTCAAAATAACTTGAGTAAGATGTCCTTACATGCTTTTAGAATTTTGGGGTCTTTAGTTTCTTCATTTTAAATTATATGGTTTCAAAATAACTTGAGTAAGATGTCCTTACATGCTTTTAGAATTTTGGGGTTTTCTTCCGCTATTCAATGGGTTGCTGGGTCGGTTTTCAGAATTTCAGTCCCCTTTTCTGGTTTGTGATCATTTAGGTTTAACCATGGTCCATTAATTCAGGTACTACATGTTCTCGGATTACTGGAGTATTCAGAATTAATTCTCTCCTTGATAATCTTCTTACCATCCGGCTCTCCCACTTTGCTGCTATGAAACTTTCACTTAAGTACCGGTCTTCCGTCATTGTTCGTTCTTTTTTAACTAACATGTATTGTACCTCCTCTAACATAACATAGTTGCTCATATTTAATCTCATTTCATTCCCTTTTACCTCTGGATTATTTACCAAATATTTGAATGTTATATTCCGTCTTGAAGACATTACTGATATTGTCTGATACACTTCAATCGTTGACATATTTAATTGAGATCTAAACTTAATTAATTCCCTCTGTTCATTAATTGGAAGGTTGAATACATTAATTAATCCACCTGTAATCATCTCCCATTCTTCCTTGGTATTTATTATTCTCTTTCTACATGTTTTTATTATTTTCTTGGTCTTCTTTTCCACGGTTTGAACATCCTTTTTGTTGTGGCTATTTTTATTTTCAGATGGCATTACACCTTGGTATTCTGTAATTTCTATTTCCTTCCTACTCTCTTCTGTATTTGGACTTACTTTAATACCTTCTGAAGTGCTGTCTGATGTTTCATCCAAATTCTTGACACTATGGTCCATTTGTTTATTTGTCTCCTCCTTGTATGTATCTGCTTTCTGGATATGCGTATTAACATTTTCAAACTTCTCTCCGAAAGTTTCCCATATCTCCTTATTGAACTTCTCCATCTTACCCTCAATCCGCTTTAAACTTTCTTTATTCTCTTCAAATTTTGCATTCATCTCTTCTCTTTGTCCTTCAACAGTTTCTTTCAGTTTATGGTATTGTTCATTCATGGTTTGTTTGATATTTCCATGAGTGGTTTCTATTTTTTCATTTAGTTGTTTGACTAAACTTTCCTGAATGCTATCTGTTTTCTCATTGGTCTGTCTATTTTGTTCCTCCTGCTTCTTAAAATTCTCCTTATTTTCCTCATTGGTTTGTTTCAAGGCTTCCTCCTGTTTTCTAAAATTTTCATCTATTTTGTTATTGGTTTGCTTTGAAGTTTCCTCCTGTTTTCTAAATTGTTCAGCCATAAATTTCATCATGTCTTGCCAATTAGGTTCTTCTCTGTCTACCACTTTGTCTGGTTGGCCCCCTTGGGCATCATCTTCAATTATTTCCGTTTCCGGTTCCCTAACTACTTCGGTTTCTTCGTTATCACCTGTCTGTTGGTCCATTTCACTGTCCGTGACTAATTCTATTTCTTGTTCCTGTCCACCTTCTTCAATCTCCTTTTCTTCTGCCCTCTTCTTCAATTTGCCTCGGGTATTATGCATTTCTTGTTTTCTCATAACTGCCAACGATAATTAGATTTTTTGGTATATATTTTTATTAAATTTCAAAATTCTTTTCTAATTACCGCCCTTTTACGTTGAGCGCCAATCTGTAACGTCCTGCTTTTTTGTTAATATATGAGAGTTAATAGCGAAAACTTTGTATGTGGCTTATTGGGTGTTCGTCTTATTTAATTAAGCTCCCAATGTTGTTATGCGCCAATTCTGTAATGTAGCGGTTTGAGATATTAAAGTTTCCGCCTCTCCGCAGTCGCCACTTATGAATTATAATAACTGAAGTTTAAAAAAAAAAAAAAATAAATAAAGTATTTTATTTAATGTTACTCAATCTAAACAGAAATCGAGAGTGTGTGATTTGGGGTCAAGGAGGGAAGTTGTTCAGCCTTATGAGGAAGAGAGAGTAAGTACCAATGATTTACACTCGGTTTAGATGATTTCTGATTTTTTCAAATTGTTCGCTGTGATTTAAATCAGCTGATTGTAAGACAAGTTTCCACGCCTAGTTTAACCAGCCGACACTATAGCAAAATCTGATCCAATGTGTTGATCTCTTCTGTTTTTGTGCTGAAATCTATTACAACTACCCACTACAAAAATTATAACACACTTTATTATTCAATATCATTTTTCAATAATATTATTTATTTATATTATTGGTTTTTTGTTTCCTGCCACCAAAATACAAGTATTACAATTGATCTTTCCTTAAATAAAACATAATCTCGACTTCATAGAGTAAACATGGAATTGTCTAAAGAAAAAAACATATATGGTTTTGTTTACCAAATTTTACACTATTTTCAAAAACATCAATTAATATATAATTCTTAATAATTCCCCAGGGTTCAGGGTAAGTTCTTTTTGTTATGGGATGGTCAGAAATGGATAATTACTAAGCTTTACAAATACCGAAAAAATATTAAATAAATTTGTTTATTTTTCGTTCAGTATGTAGTGTCAGGAATGGCCGTAAGAGAGCAGTGTGCTTTTGTTTACTTTAAAAAAACATGTGATTAAATGACTAGTTTCGTGTTCTATATCAACGTTCGGAATGCGTTTTCTTCTTGAACTATTAAACGAAATGTTTATTATTACCTCTCTTCGTATGGTTCTTACTGGAATGAAGCTTTTTCTCTGGTGAGGTCCGTCTTGAGTTATAATTTCTTTACCGTCTGGCTCATATTCTATCGTCAACTTGAACTATGTCGAAACCAGGTTGAATCATCAGAAGGTTTTCTTTCACTGTTTATTAAGGAGTATAACCATTTAATTTTGATAAATCATGTATGATTATATAGTGGTCATGTTGCTTTTTAATTTTGTATTAATTTTCACTCCTCCAAAAGTTCCAGAAAGGTTATTTTATTAGAATTGTAGTAGCATCATTTTGTCGTCAACTCTATGGTTTTATTCCCAATTTTTATTATTAACAATACTTGTTATTCTCGTCACTCTTAGTAACCCATAGTATTTTTATTATACAGGCAGTTTGTAATTATTATAAATTTATATTTTATTTACCGAAAAATAATTCTTTTCCATTCCGGTTTCTTTACCAATTTGGTTTACATAATAAGTTTTTGTTCATTTTCTTATGACTTTGTATATAAGTATTTGATAATTTTATTATCTTTAAATAAATTTATATATATTATTTATTAGTCTCTCATAGTATTCCTACACTGCACTACTTCCTGCTACCATTTCCCTCATAGTATTATTTTAATTTTTTATTATCCTTTGATAATTTAAAAATTTTTTTCTTTTTTAGAACTAACCCTGGGTTATCTTATATTATAACACAAATATTTGAAAAAAATATATCATTAACTTAGGTATAACAATTGGTTGTTCATACAATATAAATATTACACTAAATAAATAAAATACAAAATCAGTTAGTAGTATTATAGTCTACTCTCATAGTTTTATAATTCCCCAACCTACAGCACAATTCTGTAATAAGTTACCTCCACTTTCACTTTTTTTTACCTCAATGGGTATACTATAACTCACTTTGCACCGTATATCACTCGAATTGTTTATCATGTTTAGTGATATACTTTAATTTAGAGCTAGTTATAGGTTACCCATTTCTGACCTTTATGTTATCATGATTTAATTTATTGGGACCGGGTTATGTAACGTTACTTAAAGCCCCCCCACTAGAACAAATTTATTTTAGTTTAACTCGTTTATAGAAATAAATTGTTGATTGGTTCAATTCTCCTAATAGTCTTGGTTTTATCTTCATAATAGTGTTTCATTTTCAAACTGGTTGTAAACTCTGGTAATTCAGACTGGTGGTAATTGCTGTTCTCTTACCATACTCTCTCTCTCTTGGAGGCAAATTCATCAATTATTTATTTCTGGGTAGTGGTACTTCCACATTTTATTTGATAAGGACTGGTCACACTAATCATATTAAACTTGTTTTAACACTCATTTCTATTTACTTCTATAAATTATCTTCATCAATTAAGCTTCGGTCTGCTATCTTCCTTCTATTTTCTTCATCTATACTTCTGGAATCTAATATCACTCTTTTCAGCTATTTTATAATTATTATCCCTTAAATATTCAATTTCCCTAACATTTTTCCCTATCTTGTGCGGTGGTACCAGTCGGGTGGCCACTTTGGGTCCATAACTCCGCTGTCCATCCTTACACCTTCTGAGATCAGGGGAACATCATCCCTGCTCATAAAAATTATTGCCGGAACATTTCTACGGTCAATACATAAAAATAAAACACTTATAAGTAGTAGTCAATTAGCGATTAGTACTAAACACTTTTGGGATTCTTCATACTGTAGCTGTTTGCATTTATTTATATATTTCTTCTTCTCCTTGATTCCTTCTTCTTTTCCATTAACTAATAGCATATAACATTATTGATAGGCCTTATGTTAAAATTCTTTTGACTTTACTTCTTGTGACATATTTCTCCGTATCATTTCTTCTTATATAATCTTCAATTCCGAGAAATTCTAATTATTGTATTAATTATCATCCTCCTTCAGTTTCATTGGAGTCATTAAATTATTCTTTATTCTTCTTACCTGAGCACATTACCATCAATTGTTTTTGTTCATTTAATTTTTCTTCTGTTTGTTACCATTAAAAATATTACCTTTTCCTATTATTTCATTTTAAATCAGTTATTTATAATTAAATTATATAATCTGTTCTTACATTTTCTTGGTGTTTTGTCTTTTTATTTTAAATTATATTGTTTCAAAATAACTTGAGTAAGATGTCCTTACATGCTTTTAGAATTTTGGGGTCTTTAGTTTCTTCATTTTAAATTATATGGTTTCAAAATAACTTGAGTAAGATGTCCTTACATGCTTTTAGAATTTTGGGGTTTTCTTCCGCTATTCAATGGGTTGCTGGGTCGGTTTTCAGAATTTCAGTCCCCTTTTCTGGTTTGTGATCATTTAGGTTTAACCATGGTCCATTAATTCAGGTACTACATGTTCTCGGATTACTGGAGTATTCAGAATTAATTCTCTCCTTGATAATCTTCTTACCATCCGGCTCTCCCACTTTGCTGCTATGAAACTTTCACTTAAGTACCGGTCTTCCGTCATTGTTCGTTCTTTTTTAACTAACATGTATTGTACCTCCTCTAACATAACATAGTTGCTCATATTTAATCTCATTTCATTCCCTTTTACCTCTGGATTATTTACCAAATATTTGAATGTTATATTCCGTCTTGAAGACATTACTGATATTGTCTGATACACTTCAATCGTTGACATATTTAATTGAGATCTAAACTTAATTAATTCCCTCTGTTCATTAATTGGAAGGTTGAATACATTAATTAATCCACCTGTAATCATCTCCCATTCTTCCTTGGTATTTATTATTCTCTTTCTACATGTTTTTATTATTTTCTTGGTCTTCTTTTCCACGGTTTGAACATCCTTTTTGTTGTGGCTATTTTTATTTTCAGATGGCATTACACCTTGGTATTCTGTAATTTCTATTTCCTTCCTACTCTCTTCTGTATTTGGACTTACTTTAATACCTTCTGAAGTGCTGTCTGATGTTTCATCCAAATTCTTGACACTATGGTCCATTTGTTTATTTGTCTCCTCCTTGTATGTATCTGCTTTCTGGATATGCGTATTAACATTTTCAAACTTCTCTCCGAAAGTTTCCCATATCTCCTTATTGAACTTCTCCATCTTACCCTCAATCCGCTTTAAACTTTCTTTATTCTCTTCAAATTTTGCATTCATCTCTTCTCTTTGTCCTTCAACAGTTTCTTTCAGTTTATGGTATTGTTCATTCATGGTTTGTTTGATATTTCCATGAGTGGTTTCTATTTTTTCATTTAGTTGTTTGACTAAACTTTCCTGAATGCTATCTGTTTTCTCATTGGTCTGTCTAGTTTGTTCCTCCTGCTTCTTAAAATTCTCCTTATTTTCCTCATTGGTTTGTTTCAAGGCTTCCTCCTGTTTTCTAAAATTTTCATCTATTTTGTTATTGGTTTGCTTTGAAGTTTCCTCCTGTTTTCTAAATTGTTCAGCCATAAATTTCATCATGTCTTGCCAATTAGGTTCTTCTCTGTCTACCGCTTTGTCTGGTTGGTCCCCTTGGGCATCATCTTCAATTATTTCCGTTTCCGGTTCCCTAACTACTTCGGTTTCTTCGTTATCACCTGTCTGTTGGTCCATTTCACTGTCCGTGACTAATTCTATTTCTTGTTCCTGTCCACCTTCTTCAATCTCCTTTTCTTCTGCCCTCTTCTTCAGTTTGCCTCGGGTATTATGCATTTCTTGTTTTCTCATAACTGCCAATGATAATTAGATTTTTTGGTATATATTTTTATTAAATTTCAAAATTCTTTTCTAATTACCGCCCTTTTACGTTGAGCGCCAATCTGTAACGTCCTGCTTTTTTGTTAATATATGAGAGTTAATAGCGAAAACTTTGTATGTGGCTTATTGGGTGTTCGTCTTATTTAATTAAGCTCCCAATGTTGTTATGCGCCAATTCTGTAATGTAGCGGTTTGAGATATTAAAGTTTCCGCCTCTCCGCAGTCGCCACTTATGAATTATAATAACTGAAGTTTAAAAAAAAAAAAAATAAATAAAGTATTTTATTTAATGTTACTCAATCTAAACAGAAATCGAGAGTGTGTGATTTGGGGTCAAGGAGGGAAGTTGTTCAGCCTTATGAGGAAGAGAGAGTAAGTACCAATGATTTACACTCGGTTTAGATGATTTCTGATTTTTTCAAATTGTTCGCTGTGATTTAAATCAGCTGATTGTAAGACAAGTTTCCACGCCTAGTTTAACCAGCCGACACTATAGCAAAATCTGATCCAATGTGTTGATCTCTTCTGTTTTTGTGCTGAAATCTATTACAACTACCCACTACAAAAATTATAACACACTTTATTATTCAATATCATTTTTCAATAATATTATTTATTTATATTATTGGTTTTTTGTTTCCTGCCACCAAAATACAAGTATTACAATTGATCTTTCCTTAAATAAAACATAATCTCGACTTCGTAGAGTAAACATGGAATTGTCTAAAGAAAAAAACATATATGGTTTTGTTTACCAAATTTTACACTATTTTCAAAAACATCAATTAATATATAATTCTTAATAATTCCCCAGGGTTCAGGGTAAGTTCTTTTTGTTATGGGATGGTCAGAAATGGATAATTACTAAGCTTTACAAATACCGAAAAAATATTAAATAAATTTGTTTATTTTTCGTTCAGTATGTAGTGTCAGGAATGGCCGTAAGAGAGCAGTGTGCTTTTGTTTACTTTAAAAAAACATGTGATTAAATGACTAGTTTCGTGTTCTATATCAACGTTCGGAATGCGTTTTCTTCTTGAACTATTAAACGAAATGTTTATTATTACCTCTCTTCGTATGGTTCTTACTGGAATGAAGCTTTTTCTCTGGTGAGGTCCGTCTTGAGTTATAATTTCTTTACCGTCTGGCTCATATTCTATCGTCAACTTGAACTATGTCGAAACCAGGTTGAATCATCAGAAGGTTTTCTTTCACTGTTTATTAAGGAGTATAACCATTTAATTTTGATAAATCATGTATGATTATATAGTGGTCATGTTGCTTTTTAATTTTGTATTAATTTTCACTCCTCCAAAAGTTCCAGAAAGGTTATTTTATTAGAATTGTAGTAGCATCATTTTGTCGTCAACTCTATGGTTTTATTCCCAATTTTTATTATTAACAATACTTGTTATTCTCGTCACTCTTAGTAACCCATAGTATTTTTATTATACAGGCAGTTTGTAATTATTATAAATTTATATTTTATTTACCGAAAAATAATTCTTTTCCATTCCGGTTTCTTTACCAATTTGGTTTACATAATAAGTTTTTGTTCATTTTCTTATGACTTTGTATATAAGTATTTGATAATTTTATTATCTTTAAATAAATTTATATATATTATTTATTAGTCTCTCATAGTATTCCTACACTGCACTACTTCCTGCTACCATTTCCCTCATAGTATTATTTTAATTTTTTATTATCCTTTGATAATTTAAAAATTTTTTTCTTTTTTAGAACTAACCCTGGGTTATCTTATATTATAACACAAATATTTGAAAAAAATATATCATTAACTTAGGTATAACAATTGGTTGTTCATACAATATAAATATTACACTAAATAAATAAAATACAAAATCAGTTAGTAGTATTATAGTCTACTCTCATAGTTTTATAATTCCCCAACCTACAGCACAATTCTGTAATAAGTTACCTCCACTTTCACTTTTTTTTACCTCAATGGGTATACTATAACTCACTTTGCACCGTATATCACTCGAATTGTTTATCATGTTTAGTGATATACTTTAATTTAGAGCTAGTTATAGGTTACCCATTTCTGACCTTTATGTTATCATGATTTAATTTATTGGGACCGGGTTATGTAACGTTACTTAAAGCCCCCCCACTAGAACAAATTTATTTTAGTTTAACTCGTTTATAGAAATAAATTGTTGATTGGTTCAATTCTCCTAATAGTCTTGGTTTTATCTTCATAATAGTGTTTCATTTTCAAACTGGTTGTAAACTCTGGTAATTCAGACTGGTGGTAATTGCTGTTCTCTTACCATACTCTCTCTCTCTTGGAGGCAAATTCATCAATTATTTATTTCTGGGTAGTGGTACTTCCACATTTTATTTGATAAGGACTGGTCACACTAATCATATTAAACTTGTTTTAACACTCATTTCTATTTACTTCTATAAATTATCTTCATCAATTAAGCTTCGGTCTGCTATCTTCCTTCTATTTTCTTCATCTATACTTCTGGAATCTAATATCACTCTTTTCAGCTATTTTATAATTATTATCCCTTAAATATTCAATTTCCCTAACATTTTTCCCTATCTTGTGCGGTGGTACCAGTCGGGTGGCCACTTTGGGTCCATAACTCCGCTGTCCATCCTTACACCTTCTGAGATCAGGGGAACATCATCCCTGCTCATAAAAATTATTGCCGGAACATTTCTACGGTCAATACATAAAAATAAAACACTTATAAGTAGTAGTCAATTAGCGATTAGTACTAAACACTTTTGGGATTCTTCATACTGTAGCTGTTTGCATTTATTTATATATTTCTTCTTCTCCTTGATTCCTTCTTCTTTTCCATTAACTAATAGCATATAACATTATTGATAGGCCTTATGTTAAAATTCTTTTGACTTTACTTCTTGTGACATATTTCTCCGTATCATTTCTTCTTATATAATCTTCAATTCCGAGAAATTCTAATTATTGTATTAATTATCATCCTCCTTCAGTTTCATTGGAGTCATTAAATTATTCTTTATTCTTCTTACCTGAGCACATTACCATCAATTGTTTTTGTTCATTTAATTTTTCTTCTGTTTGTTACCATTAAAAATATTACCTTTTCCTATTATTTCATTTTAAATCAGTTATTTATAATTAAATTATATAATCTGTTCTTACATTTTCTTGGTGTTTTGTCTTTTTATTTTAAATTATATTGTTTCAAAATAACTTGAGTAAGATGTCCTTACATGCTTTTAGAATTTTGGGGTCTTTAGTTTCTTCATTTTAAATTATATGGTTTCAAAATAACTTGAGTAAGATGTCCTTACATGCTTTTAGAATTTTGGGGTTTTCTTCCGCTATTCAATGGGTTGCTGGGTCGGTTTTCAGAATTTCAGTCCCCTTTTCTGGTTTGTGATCATTTAGGTTTAACCATGGTCCATTAATTCAGGTACTACATGTTCTCGGATTACTGGAGTATTCAGAATTAATTCTCTCCTTGATAATCTTCTTACCATCCGGCTCTCCCACTTTGCTGCTATGAAACTTTCACTTAAGTACCGGTCTTCCGTCATTGTTCGTTCTTTTTTAACTAACATGTATTGTACCTCCTCTAACATAACATAGTTGCTCATATTTAATCTCATTTCATTCCCTTTTACCTCTGGATTATTTACCAAATATTTGAATGTTATATTCCGTCTTGAAGACATTACTGATATTGTCTGATACACTTCAATCGTTGACATATTTAATTGAGATCTAAACTTAATTAATTCCCTCTGTTCATTAATTGGAAGGTTGAATACATTAATTAATCCACCTGTAATCATCTCCCATTCTTCCTTGGTATTTATTATTCTCTTTCTACATGTTTTTATTATTTTCTTGGTCTTCTTTTCCACGGTTTGAACATCCTTTTTGTTGTGGCTATTTTTATTTTCAGATGGCATTACACCTTGGTATTCTGTAATTTCTATTTCCTTCCTACTCTCTTCTGTATTTGGACTTACTTTAATACCTTCTGAAGTGCTGTCTGATGTTTCATCCAAATTCTTGACACTATGGTCCATTTGTTTATTTGTCTCCTCCTTGTATGTATCTGCTTTCTGGATATGCGTATTAACATTTTCAAACTTCTCTCCGAAAGTTTCCCATATCTCCTTATTGAACTTCTCCATCTTACCCTCAATCCGCTTTAAACTTTCTTTATTCTCTTCAAATTTTGCATTCATCTCTTCTCTTTGTCCTTCAACAGTTTCTTTCAGTTTATGGTATTGTTCATTCATGGTTTGTTTGATATTTCCATGAGTGGTTTCTATTTTTTCATTTAGTTGTTTGACTAAACTTTCCTGAATGCTATCTGTTTTCTCATTGGTCTGTCTCGTTTGTTCCTCCTGCTTCTTAAAATTCTCCTTATTTTCCTCATTGGTTTGTTTCAAGGCTTCCTCCTGTTTTCTAAAATTTTCATCTATTTTGTTATTGGTTTGCTTTGAAGTTTCCTCCTGTTTTCTAAATTGTTCAGCCATAAATTTCATCATGTCTTGCCAATTAGGTTCTTCTCTGTCTACCGCTTTGTCTGGTTGGTCCCCTTGGGCATCATCTTCAATTATTTCCGTTTCCGGTTCCCTAACTACTTCGGTTTCTTCGTTATCACCTGTCTGTTGGTCCATTTCACTGTCCGTGACTAATTCTATTTCTTGTTCCTGTCCACCTTCTTCAATCTCCTTTTCTTCTGCCCTCTTCTTCGATTTGCCTCGGGTATTATGCATTTCTTGTTTTCTCATAACTGCCAACGATAATTAGATTTTTTGGTATATATTTTTATTAAATTTCAAAATTCTTTTCTAATTACCGCCCTTTTACGTTGAGCGCCAATCTGTAACGTCCTGCTTTTTTGTTAATATATGAGAGTTAATAGCGAAAACTTTGTATGTGGCTTATTGGGTGTTCGTCTTATTTAATTAAGCTCCCAATGTTGTTATGCGCCAATTCTGTAATGTAGCGGTTTGAGATATTAAAGTTTCCGCCTCTCCGCAGTCGCCACTTATGAATTATAATAACTGAAGTTTAAAAAAAAAAAAAATAAATAAAGTATTTTATTTAATGTTACTCAATCTAAACAGAAATCGAGAGTGTGTGATTTGGGGTCAAGGAGGGAAGTTGTTCAGCCTTATGAGGAAGAGAGAGTAAGTACCAATGATTTACACTCGGTTTAGATGATTTCTGATTTTTTCAAATTGTTCGCTGTGATTTAAATCAGCTGATTGTAAGACAAGTTTCCACGCCTAGTTTAACCAGCCGACACTATAGCAAAATCTGATCCAATGTGTTGATCTCTTCTGTTTTTGTGCTGAAATCTATTACAACTACCCACTACAAAAATTATAACACACTTTATTATTCAATATCATTTTTCAATAATATTATTTATTTATATTATTGGTTTTTTGTTTCCTGCCACCAAAATACAAGTATTACAATTGATCTTTCCTTAAATAAAACATAATCTCGACTTCATAGAGTAAACATGGAATTGTCTAAAGAAAAAAACATATATGGTTTTGTTTACCAAATTTTACACTATTTTCAAAAACATCAATTAATATATAATTCTTAATAATTCCCCAGGGTTCAGGGTAAGTTCTTTTTGTTATGGGATGGTCAGAAATGGATAATTACTAAGCTTTACAAATACCGAAAAAATATTAAATAAATTTGTTTATTTTTCGTTCAGTATGTAGTGTCAGGAATGGCCGTAAGAGAGCAGTGTGCTTTTGTTTACTTTAAAAAAACATGTGATTAAATGACTAGTTTCGTGTTCTATATCAACGTTCGGAATGCGTTTTCTTCTTGAACTATTAAACGAAATGTTTATTATTACCTCTCTTCGTATGGTTCTTACTGGAATGAAGCTTTTTCTCTGGTGAGGTCCGTCTTGAGTTATAATTTCTTTACCGTCTGGCTCATATTCTATCGTCAACTTGAACTATGTCGAAACCAGGTTGAATCATCAGAAGGTTTTCTTTCACTGTTTATTAAGGAGTATAACCATTTAATTTTGATAAATCATGTATGATTATATAGTGGTCATGTTGCTTTTTAATTTTGTATTAATTTTCACTCCTCCAAAAGTTCCAGAAAGGTTATTTTATTAGAATTGTAGTAGCATCATTTTGTCGTCAACTCTATGGTTTTATTCCCAATTTTTATTATTAACAATACTTGTTATTCTCGTCACTCTTAGTAACCCATAGTATTTTTATTATACAGGCAGTTTGTAATTATTATAAATTTATATTTTATTTACCGAAAAATAATTCTTTTCCATTCCGGTTTCTTTACCAATTTGGTTTACATAATAAGTTTTTGTTCATTTTCTTATGACTTTGTATATAAGTATTTGATAATTTTATTATCTTTAAATAAATTTATATATATTATTTATTAGTCTCTCATAGTATTCCTACACTGCACTACTTCCTGCTACCATTTCCCTCATAGTATTATTTTAATTTTTTATTATCCTTTGATAATTTAAAAATTTTTTTCTTTTTTAGAACTAACCCTGGGTTATCTTATATTATAACACAAATATTTGAAAAAAATATATCATTAACTTAGGTATAACAATGGTTGTTCATACAATATAAATATTACACTAAATAAATAAAATACAAAATCAGTTAGTAGTATTATAGTCTACTCTCATAGTTTTATAATTCCCCAACCTACAGCACAATTCTGTAATAAGTTACCTCCACTTTCACTTTTTTTTACCTCAATGGGTATACTATAACTCACTTTGCACCGTATATCACTCGAATTGTTTATCATGTTTAGTGATATACT
This sequence comes from Magicicada septendecula, assembly GCA_034769895.1. Lineage (NCBI taxonomy): Eukaryota > Metazoa > Arthropoda > Insecta > Hemiptera > Cicadidae > Magicicada > Magicicada septendecula. The sequence continues at coordinate 444,038,630 of CM068368.1, forward strand.
TTAATTTAGAGCTAGTTATAGGTTACCCATTTCTGACCTTTATGTTATCATGATTTAATTTATTGGGACCGGGTTATGTAACGTTACTTAAAGCCCCCCCACTAGAACAAATTTATTTTAGTTTAACTCGTTTATAGAAATAAATTGTTGATTGGTTCAATTCTCCTAATAGTCTTGGTTTTATCTTCATAATAGTGTTTCATTTTCAAACTGGTTGTAAACTCTGGTAAATTCAGACTGGTGGTAATTGCTGTTCTCTTACCATACTCTCTCTCTCTTGGAGGCAAATTCATCAATTATTTATTTCTGGGTAGTGGTACTTCCACATTTTATTTGATAAGGACTGGTCACACTAATCATATTAAACTTGTTTTAACACTCATTTCTATTTACTTCTATAAATTATCTTCATCAATTAAGCTTCGGTCTGCTATCTTCCTTCTATTTTCTTCATCTATACTTCTGGAATCTAATATCACTCTTTTCAGCTATTTTATAATTATTATCCCTTAAATATTCAATTTCCCTAACATTTTTCCCTATCTTGTGCGGTGGTACCAGTCGGGTGGCCACTTTGGGTCCATAACTCCGCTGTCCATCCTTACACCTTCTGAGATCAGGGGAACATCATCCCTGCTCATAAAAATTATTGCCGGAACATTTCTACGGTCAATACATAAAAATAAAACACTTATAAGTAGTAGTCAATTAGCGATTAGTACTAAACACTTTTGGGATTCTTCATACTGTAGCTGTTTGCATTTATTTATATATTTCTTCTTCTCCTTGATTCCTTCTTCTTTTCCATTAACTAATAGCATATAACATTATTGATAGGCCTTATGTTAAAATTCTTTTGACTTTACTTCTTGTGACATATTTCTCCGTATCATTTCTTCTTATATAATCTTCAATTCCGAGAAATTCTAATTATTGTATTAATTATCATCCTCCTTCAGTTTCATTGGAGTCATTAAATTATTCTTTATTCTTCTTACCTGAGCACATTACCATCAATTGTTTTTGTTCATTTAATTTTTCTTCTGTTTGTTACCATTAAAAATATTACCTTTTCCTATTATTTCATTTTAAATCAGTTATTTATAATTAAATTATATAATCTGTTCTTACATTTTCTTGGTGTTTTGTCTTTTTATTTTAAATTATATTGTTTCAAAATAACTTGAGTAAGATGTCCTTACATGCTTTTAGAATTTTGGGGTCTTTAGTTTCTTCATTTTAAATTATATGGTTTCAAAATAACTTGAGTAAGATGTCCTTACATGCTTTTAGAATTTTGGGGTTTTCTTCCGCTATTCAATGGGTTGCTGGGTCGGTTTTCAGAATTTCAGTCCCCTTTTCTGGTTTGTGATCATTTAGGTTTAACCATGGTCCATTAATTCAGGTACTACATGTTCTCGGATTACTGGAGTATTCAGAATTAATTCTCTCCTTGATAATCTTCTTACCATCCGGCTCTCCCACTTTGCTGCTATGAAACTTTCACTTAAGTACCGGTCTTCCGTCATTGTTCGTTCTTTTTTAACTAACATGTATTGTACCTCCTCTAACATAACATAGTTGCTCATATTTAATCTCATTTCATTCCCTTTTACCTCTGGATTATTTACCAAATATTTGAATGTTATATTCCGTCTTGAAGACATTACTGATATTGTCTGATACACTTCAATCGTTGACATATTTAATTGAGATCTAAACTTAATTAATTCCCTCTGTTCATTAATTGGAAGGTTGAATACATTAATTAATCCACCTGTAATCATCTCCCATTCTTCCTTGGTATTTATTATTCTCTTTCTACATGTTTTTATTATTTTCTTGGTCTTCTTTTCCACGGTTTGAACATCCTTTTTGTTGTGGCTATTTTTATTTTCAGATGGCATTACACCTTGGTATTCTGTAATTTCTATTTCCTTCCTACTCTCTTCTGTATTTGGACTTACTTTAATACCTTCTGAAGTGCTGTCTGATGTTTCATCCAAATTCTTGACACTATGGTCCATTTGTTTATTTGTCTCCTCCTTGTATGTATCTGCTTTCTGGATATGCGTATTAACATTTTCAAACTTCTCTCCGAAAGTTTCCCATATCTCCTTATTGAACTTCTCCATCTTACCCTCAATCCGCTTTAAACTTTCTTTATTCTCTTCAATTTTGCATTCATCTCTTCTCTTTGTCCTTCAACAGTTTCTTTCAGTTTATGGTATTGTTCATTCATGGTTTGTTTGATATTTCCATGAGTGGTTTCTATTTTTTCATTTAGTTGTTTGACTAAACTTTCCTGAATGCTATCTGTTTTCTCATTGGTCTGTCTAGTTTGTTCCTCCTGCTTCTTAAAATTCTCCTTATTTTCCTCATTGGTTTGTTTCAAGGCTTCCTCCTGTTTTCTAAAATTTTCATCTATTTTGTTATTGGTTTGCTTTGAAGTTTCCTCCTGTTTTCTAAATTGTTCAGCCATAAATTTCATCATGTCTTGCCAATTAGGTTCTTCTCTGTCTACCGCTTTGTCTGGTTGGTCCCCTTGGGCATCATCTTCAATTATTTCCGTTTCCGGTTCCCTAACTACTTCGGTTTCTTCGTTATCACCTGTCTGTTGTCCATTTCACTGTCCGTGACTAATTCTATTTCTTGTTCCTGTCCACCTCTTCAATCTCCTTTTCTTCTGCCCTCTTCTTCGATTTGCCTCGGGTATTATGCATTTCTTGTTTTCTCATAACTGCCAACGATAATTAGATTTTTTGGTATATATTTTTATTAAATTTCAAATTCTTTTCTAATTACCGCCCTTTTACGTTGAGCGCCAATCTGTAACGTCCTGCTTTTTTGTTAATATATGAGAGTTAATAGCGAAAACTTTGTATGTGGCTTATTGGGTGTTCGTCTTATTTAATTAAGCTCCCAATGTTGTTATGCGCCAATTCTGTAATGTAGCGGTTTGAGATATTAAAGTTTCCGCCTCTCCGCAGTCGCCACTTATGAATTATAATAACTGAAGTTTAAAAAAAAAAAAAATAAATAAAGTATTTTATTTAATGTTACTCAATCTAAACAGAAATCGAGAGTGTGTGATTTGGGTCAAGGAGGGAAGTTGTTCAGCCTTTATGAGGAAGAGAGAGTAAGTACCAATGATTTACACTCGGTTTAGATGATTTCTGATTTTTTCAAATTGTTCGCTGTGATTTAAATCAGCTGATTGTAAGACAAGTTTCCACGCCTAGTTTAACCAGCCGACACTATAGCAAAATCTGATCCAATGTGTTGATCTCTTCTGTTTTTGTGCTGAAATCTATTACAACTACCCACTACAAAAATTATAACACACTTTATTATTCAATATCATTTTTCAATAATATTATTTATTTATATTATTGGTTTTTTGTTTCCTGCCACCAAAATACAAGTATTACAATTGATCTTTCCTTAAATAAAACATAATCTCGACTTCGTAGAGTAAACATGGAATTGTCTAAAGAAAAAAACATATATGGTTTTGTTTACCAAATTTTACACTATTTTCAAAACATCAATTAATATATAATTCTTAATAATTCCCCAGGGTTCAGGGTAAGTTCTTTTTGTTATGGGATGGTCAGAAATGGATAATTACTAAGCTTTACAAATACCGAAAAAATATTAAATAAATTTGTTTATTTTTCGTTCAGTATGTAGTGTCAGGAATGGCCGTAAGAGAGCAGTGTGCTTTTGTTTACTTTAAAAAAACATGTGATTAAATGACTAGTTTCGTGTTCTATATCAACGTTCGGGAATGCGTTTTCTTCTTGAACTATTAAACGAAATGTTTATTATTACCTCTCTTCGTATGGTTCTTACTGGAATGAAGCTTTTTCTTTCTCTGGTGAGGTCCGTCTTGAGTTATAATTTCTTTACCGTCTGGCTCATATTCTATCGTCAACTTGAACTATGTCGAAACCAGGTTGAATCATCAGAAGGTTTTCTTTCACTGTTTATTAAGGAGTATAACCATTTAATTTTGATAAATCATGTATGATTATATAGTGGTCATGTTGCTTTTTAATTTTGTATTAATTTTCACTCCTCCAAAAGTTCCAGAAAGGTTATTTTATTAGAATTGTAGTAGCATCATTTTGTCAACTCTATGGTTTTATTCCCAATTTTTATTATTAACAATACTTGTTATTCTCGTCACTCTTAGTAACCCATAGTATTTTTATTATACAGGCAGTTTGTAATTATTATAAATTTATATTTTATTTACCGAAAAATAATTCTTTTCCATTCCGGTTTCTTTACCAATTTGGTTTACATAATAAGTTTTTGTTCATTTTCTTATGACTTTGTATATAAGTATTTGATAATTTTATTATCTTTAAATAAATTTATATATATTATTTATTAGTCTCTCATAGTATTCCTACACTGCACTACTTCCTGCTACCATTTCCCTCATAGTATTATTTTAATTTTTTATTATCCTTTGATAATTTAAAAATTTTTTTCTTTTTTAGAACTAACCCTGGGTTATCTTATATTATAACACAAATATTTGAAAAAAATATATCATTAACTTAGGTATAACAATTGGTTGTTCATACAATATAAATATTACACTAAATAAATAAAATACAAAATCAGTTAGTAGTATTATAGTCTACTCTCATAGTTTTATAATTCCCCAACCTACAGCACAATTCTGTAATAAGTTACCTCCACTTTCACTTTTTTTTACCTCAATGGGTATACTATAACTCACTTTGCACCGTATATCACTCGAATTGTTTATCATGTTTAGTGATATACTTTAATTTAGAGCTAGTTATAGGTTACCCATTTCTGACCTTTATGTTATCATGATTTAATTTATTGGGACCGGGTTATGTAACGTTACTTAAAGCCCCCCCACTAGAACAAATTTATTTTAGTTTAACTCGTTTATAGAAATAAATTGTTGATTGGTTCAATTCTCCTAATAGTCTTGGTTTTATCTTCATAATAGTGTTTCATTTTCAAACTGGTTGTAAACTCTGGTAATTCAGACTGGTGGTAATTGCTGTTCTCTTACCATACTCTCTCTCTCTTGGAGGCAAATTCATCAATTATTTATTTCTGGGTAGTGGTACTTCCACATTTTATTTGATAAGGACTGGTCACACTAATCATATTAAACTTGTTTTAACACTCATTTCTATTTACTTCTATAAATTATCTTCATCAATTAAGCTTCGGTCTGCTATCTTCCTTCTATTTTCTTCATCTATACTTCTGGAATCTAATATCACTCTTTTCAGCTATTTTATAATTATTATCCCTTAAATATTCAATTTCCCTAACATTTTTCCCTATCTTGTGCGGTGGTACCAGTCGGGTGGCCACTTTGGGTCCATAACTCCGCTGTCCATCCTTACACCTTCTGAGATCAGGGGAACATCATCCCTGCTCATAAAAATTATTGCCGGAACATTTCTACGGTCAATACATAAAAATAAAACACTTATAAGTAGTAGTCAATTAGCGATTAGTACTAAACACTTTTGGGATTCTTCATACTGTAGCTGTTTGCATTTATTTATATATTTCTTCTTCTCCTTGATTCCTTCTTCTTTTCCATTAACTAATAGCATATAACATTATTGATAGGCCTTATGTTAAAATTCTTTTGACTTTACTTCTTGTGACATATTTCTCCGTATCATTTCTTCTTATATAATCTTCAATTCCGAGAAATTCTAATTATTGTATTAATTATCATCCTCCTTCAGTTTCATTGGAGTCATTAAATTATTCTTTATTCTTCTTACCTGAGCACATTACCATCAATTGTTTTTGTTCATTTAATTTTTCGTCTGTTTGTTACCATTAAAAATATTACCTTTTCCTATTATTTCATTTTAAATCAGTTATTTATAATTAAATTATATAATCTGTTCTTACATTTTCTTGGTGTTTTGTCTTTTTATTTTAAATTATATTGTTTCAAAATAACTTGAGTAAGATGTCCTTACATGCTTTTAGAATTTTGGGGTCTTTAGTTTCTTCATTTTAAATTATATGGTTTCAAAATAACTTGAGTAAGATGTCCTTACATGCTTTTAGAATTTTGGGGTTTTCTTCCGCTATTCAATGGGTTGCTGGGTCGGTTTTCAGAATTTCAGTCCCCTTTTCTGGTTTGTGATCATTTAGGTTTAACCATGGTCCATTAATTCAGGTACTACATGTTCTCGGATTACTGGAGTATTCAGAATTAATTCTCTCCTTGATAATCTTCTTACCATCCGGCTCTCCCACTTTGCTGCTATGAAACTTTCACTTAAGTACCGGTCTTCCGTCATTGTTCGTTCTTTTTTAACTAACATGTATTGTACCTCCTCTAACATAACATAGTTGCTCATATTTAATCTCATTTCATTCCCTTTTACCTCTGGATTATTTACCAAATATTTGAATGTTATATTCCGTCTTGAAGACATTACTGATATTGTCTGATACACTTCAATCGTTGACATATTTAATTGAGATCTAAACTTAATTAATTCCCTCTGTTCATTAATTGGAAGGTTGAATACATTAATTAATCCACCTGTAATCATCTCCCATTCTTCCTTGGTATTTATTATTCTCTTTCTACATGTTTTTATTATTTTCTTGGTCTTCTTTTCCACGGTTTGAACATCCTTTTTGTTGTGGCTATTTTTATTTTCAGATGGCATTACACCTTGGTATTCTGTAATTTCTATTTCCTTCCTACTCTCTTCTGTATTTGGACTTACTTTAATACCTTCTGAAGTGCTGTCTGATGTTTCATCCAAATTCTTGACACTATGGTCCATTTGTTTATTTGTCTCCTCCTTGTATGTATCTGCTTTCTGGATATGCGTATTAACATTTTCAAACTTCTCTCCGAAAGTTTCCCATATCTCCTTATTGAACTTCTCCATCTTACCCTCAATCCGCTTTAAACTTTCTTTATTCTCTTCAAATTTTGCATTCATCTCTTCTCTTTGTCCTTCAACAGTTTCTTTCAGTTTATGGTATTGTTCATTCATGGTTTGTTTGATATTTCCATGAGTGGTTTCTATTTTTTCATTTAGTTGTTTGACTAAACTTTCCTGAATGCTATCTGTTTTCTCATTGGTCTGTCTAGTTTGTTCCTCCTGCTTCTTAAAATTCTCCTTATTTTCCTCATTGGTTTGTTTCAAGGCTTCCTCCTGTTTTCTAAAATTTTCATCTATTTTGTTATTGGTTTGCTTTGAAGTTTCCTCCTGTTTTCTAAATTGTTCAGCCATAAATTTCATCATGTCTTGCCAATTAGGTTCTTCTCTGTCTACCGCTTTGTCTGGTTGGTCCCCTTGGGCATCATCTTCAATTATTTCCGTTTCCGGTTCCCTAACTACTTCGGTTTCTTCGTTATCACCTGTCTGTTGGTCCATTTCACTGTCCGTGACTAATTCTATTTCTTGTTCCTGTCCACCTTCTTCAATCTCCTTTTCTTCTGCCCTCTTCTTCAGTTTGCCTCGGGTATTATGCATTTCTTGTTTTCTCATAACTGCCAACGATAATTAGATTTTTTGGTATATATTTTTATTAAATTTCAAAATTCTTTTCTAATTACCGCCCTTTTACGTTGAGCGCCAATCTGTAACGTCCTGCTTTTTTGTTAATATATGAGAGTTAATAGCGAAAACTTTGTATGTGGCTTATTGGGTGTTCGTCTTATTTAATTAAGCTCCCAATGTTGTTATGCGCCAATTCTGTAATGTAGCGGTTTGAGATATTAAAGTTTCCGCCTCTCCGCAGTCGCCACTTATGAATTATAATAACTGAAGTTTAAAAAAAAAAAATAAATAAAGTATTTTATTTAATGTTACTCAATCTAAACAGAAATCGAGAGTGTGTGATTTGGGGTCAAGGAGGGAAGTTGTTCAGCCTTATGAGGAAGAGAGAGTAAGTACCAATGATTTACACTCGGTTTAGATGATTTCTGATTTTTTCAAATTGTTCGCTGTGATTTAAATCAGCTGATTGTAAGACAAGTTTCCACGCCTAGTTTAACCAGCCGACACTATAGCAAAATCTGATCCAATGTGTTGATCTCTTCTGTTTTTGTGCTGAAATCTATTACAACTACCCACTACAAAAATTATAACACACTTTATTATTCAATATCATTTTTCAATAATATTATTTATTTATATTATTGGTTTTTTGTTTCCTGCCACCAAAATACAAGTATTACAATTGATCTTTCCTTAAATAAAACATAATCTCGACTTCGTAGAGTAAACATGGAATTGTCTAAAGAAAAAAACATATATGGTTTTGTTTACCAAATTTTACACTATTTTCAAAAACATCAATTAATATATAATTCTTAATAATTCCCCAGGGTTCAGGGTAAGTTCTTTTTGTTATGGGATGGTCAGAAATGGATAATTACTAAGCTTTACAAATACCGAAAAAATATTAAATAAATTTGTTTATTTTTCGTTCAGTATGTAGTGTCAGGAATGGCCGTAAGAGAGCAGTGTGCTTTTGTTTACTTTAAAAAAACATGTGATTAAATGACTAGTTTCGTGTTCTATATCAACGTTCGGAATGCGTTTTCTTCTTGAACTATTAAACGAAATGTTTATTATTACCTCTCTTCGTATGGTTCTTACTGGAATGAAGCTTTTTCTCTGGTGAGGTCCGTCTTGAGTTATAATTTCTTTACCGTCTGGCTCATATTCTATCGTCAACTTGAACTATGTCGAAACCAGGTTGAATCATCAGAAGGTTTTCTTTCACTGTTTATTAAGGAGTATAACCATTTAATTTTGATAAATCATGTATGATTATATAGTGGTCATGTTGCTTTTTAATTTTGTATTAATTTTCACTCCTCCAAAAGTTCCAGAAAGGTTATTTTATTAGAATTGTAGTAGCATCATTTTGTCGTCAACTCTATGGTTTTATTCCCAATTTTTATTATTAACAATACTTGTTATTCTCGTCACTCTTAGTAACCCATAGTATTTTTATTATACAGGCAGTTTGTAATTATTATAAATTTATATTTTATTTACCGAAAAATAATTCTTTTCCATTCCGGTTTCTTTACCAATTTGGTTTACATAATAAGTTTTTGTTCATTTTCTTATGACTTTGTATATAAGTATTTGATAATTTTATTATCTTTAAATAAATTTATATATATTATTTATTAGTCTCTCATAGTATTCCTACACTGCACTACTTCCTGCTACCATTTCCCTCATAGTATTATTTTAATTTTTTATTATCCTTTGATAATTTAAAAATTTTTTTCTTTTTTAGAACTAACCCTGGGTTATCTTATATTATAACACAAATATTTGAAAAAAATATATCATTAACTTAGGTATAACAATTGGTTGTTCATACAATATAAATATTACACTAAATAAATAAAATACAAAATCAGTTAGTAGTATTATAGTCTACTCTCATAGTTTTATAATTCCCCAACCTACAGCACAATTCTGTAATAAGTTACCTCCACTTTCACTTTTTTTTACCTCAATGGGTATACTATAACTCACTTTGCACCGTATATCACTCGAATTGTTTATCATGTTTAGTGATATACTTTAATTTAGAGCTAGTTATAGGTTACCCATTTCTGACCTTTATGTTATCATGATTTAATTTATTGGGACCGGGTTATGTAACGTTACTTAAAGCCCCCCCACTAGAACAAATTTATTTTAGTTTAACTCGTTTATAGAAATAAATTGTTGATTGGTTCAATTCTCCTAATAGTCTTGGTTTTATCTTCATAATAGTGTTTCATTTTCAAACTGGTTGTAAACTCTGGTAATTCAGACTGGTGGTAATTGCTGTTTTCTTACCATACTCTCTCTCTCTTGGAGGCAAATTCATCAATTATTTATTTCTGGGTAGTGGTACTTCCACATTTTATTTGATAAGGACTGGTCACACTAATCATATTAAACTTGTTTTAACACTCATTTCTATTTACTTCTATAAATTATCTTCATCAATTAAGCTTCGGTCTGCTATCTTCCTTCTATTTTCTTCATCTATACTTCTGGAATCTAATATCACTCTTTTCAGCTATTTTATAATTATTATCCCTTAAATATTCAATTTCCCTAACATTTTTCCCTATCTTGTGCGGTGGTACCAGTCGGGTGGCCACTTTGGGTCCATAACTCCGCTGTCCATCCTTACACCTTCTGAGATCAGGGGAACATCATCCCTGCTCATAAAAATTATTGCCGGAACATTTCTACGGTCAATACATAAAAATAAAAAACTTATAAGTAGTAGTCAATTAGCGACTAGTACTAAACACTTTTGGGATTCTTCATACTGTAGCTGTTTGCATTTATTTATATATTTCTTCTTCTCCTTGATTCCTTCTTCTTTTCCATTAACTAATAGCATATAACATTATTGATAGGCCTTATGTTAAAATTCTTTTGACTTTACTTCTTGTGACATATTTCTCCGTATCATTTCTTCTTATATAATCTTCAATTCCGAGAAATTCTAATTATTGTATTAATTATCATCCTCCTTCAGTTTCATTGGAGTCATTAAATTATTCTTTATTCTTCTTACCTGAGCACATTACCATCAATTGTTTTTGTTCATTTAATTTTTCTTCTGTTTGTTACCATTAAAAATATTACCTTTTCCTATTATTTCATTTTAAATCAGTTATTTATAATTAAATTATATAATCTGTTCTTACATTTTCTTGGTGTTTTGTCTTTTTATTTTAAATTATATTGTTTCAAAATAACTTGAGTAAGATGTCCTTACATGCTTTTAGAATTTTGGGGTCTTTAGTTTCTTCATTTTAAATTATATGGTTTCAAAATAACTTGAGTAAGATGTCCTTACATGCTTTTAGAATTTTCTGGTTTTCTTCCGCTATTCAATGGGTTGCTGGGTCGGTTTTCAGAATTTCAGTCCCCTTTTCTGGTTTGTGATCATTTAGGTTTAACCATGGTCCATTAATTCAGGTACTACATGTTCTCGGATTACTGGAGTATTCAGAATTAATTCTCTCCTTGATAATCTTCTTACCATCCGGCTCTCCCACTTTGCTGCTATGAAACTTTCACTTAAGTACCGGTCTTCCGTCATTGTTCGTTCTTTTTTAACTAACATGTATTGTACCTCCTCTAACATAACATAGTTGCTCATATTTAATCTCATTTCATTCCCTTTTACCTCTGGATTATTTACCAAATATTTGAATGTTATATTCCGTCTTGAAGACATTACTGATATTGTCTGATACACTTCAATCGTTGACATATTTAATTGAGATCTAAACTTAATTAATTCCCTCTGTTCATTAATTGGAAGGTTGAATACATTAATTAATCCACCTGTAATCATCTCCCATTCTTCCTTGGTATTTATTATTCTCTTTCTACATGTTTTTATTATTTTCTTGGTCTTCTTTTCCACGGTTTGAACATCCTTTTTGTTGTGGCTATTTTATTTTCAGATGGCATTACACCTTGGTATTCTGTAATTTCTATTTCCTTCCTACTCTCTTCTGTATTTGGACTTACTTTAATACCTTCTGAAGTGCTGTCTGATGTTTCATCCAAATTCTTGACACTATGGTCCATTTGTTTATTTGTCTCCTCCTTGTATGTATCTGCTTTCTGGATATGCGTATTAACACTTTCAAACTTCTCTCCGAAAGTTTCCCATATCTCCTTATTGAACTTCTCCATCTTACCCTCAATCCGCTTTAAACTTTCTTTATTCTCTTCAAATTTTGCATTCATCTCTTCTCTTTGTCCTTCAACAGTTTCTTTCAGTTTATGGTATTGTTCATTCATGGTTTGTTTGATATTTCCATGAGTGGTTTCTATTTTTTCATTTAGTTGTTTGACTAAACTTTCCTGAATGCTATCTGTTTTTCTCATTGGTCTGTCTAGTTTGTTCCTCCTGCTTCTTAAAATTCTCCTTATTTTCCTCATTGTTTGTTTCAAGGCTTCCTCCTGTTTTCTAAAATTTTCATCTATTTTGTTATTGGTTTGCTTTGAAGTTTCCTCCTGTTTTCTAAATTGTTCAGCCATAAATTTCATCATGTCTTGCCAATTAGGTTCTTCTCTGTCTACCGCTTTGTCTGGTTGGTCCCCTTGGGCATCATCTTCAATTATTTCCGTTTCCGGTTCCCTAACTACTTCGGTTTCTTCGTTATCACCTGTCTGTTGGTCCATTTCACTGTCCGTGACTAATTCTATTTCTTGTTCCTGTCCACCTTCTTCAATCTCCTTTTCTTCTGCCCTCTTCTTCGATTTGCCTCGGGTATTATGCATTTCTTTTTTTCTCATAACTGCCAACGATAATTAGATTTTTTGGTATATATTTTTATTAAATTTCAAAATTCTTTTCTAATTACCGCCCTTTTACGTTGAGCGCCAATCTGTAACGTCCTGCTTTTTTGTTAATATATGAGAGTTAATAGCGAAAACTTTGTATGTGGCTTATTGGGTGTTCGTCTTATTTAATTAAGCTCCCAATGTTGTTATGCGCCAATTCTGTAATGTAGCGGTTTGAGATATTAAAGTTTCCGCCTCTCCGCAGTCGCCACTTATGAATTATAATAACTGAAGTTTAAAAAAAAAAAAAATAAATAAAGTATTTTATTTAATGTTACTCAATCTAAACAGAAATCGAGAGTGTGTGATTTGGGGTCAAGGAGGGAAGTTGTTCAGCCTTATGAGGAAGAGAGAGTAAGTACCAATGATTTACACTCGGTTTAGATGATTTCTGATTTTTTCAAATTGTTCGCTGTGATTTAAATCAGCTGATTGTAAGACAAGTTTCCACGCCTAGTTTAACCAGCCGACACTATAGCAAAATCTGATCCAATGTGTTGATCTCTTCTGTTTTTGTGCTGAAATCTATTACAACTACCCACTACAAAAATTATAACACACTTTATTATTCAATATCATTTTTCAATAATATTATTTATTTATATTATTGGTTTTTTGTTTCCTGCCACCAAAATACAAGTATTACAATTGATCTTTCCTTAAATAAAACATAATCTCGACTTCGTAGAGTAAACATGGAATTGTCTAAAGAAAAAAACATATATGGTTTTGTTTACCAAATTTTACACTATTTTCAAAAACATCAATTAATATATAATTCTTAATAATTCCCCAGGGTTCAGGGTAAGTTCTTTTTGTTATGGGATGGTCAGAAATGGATAATTACTAAGCTTTACAAATACCGAAAAAATATTAAATAAATTTGTTTATTTTTCGTTCAGTATGTAGTGTCAGGAATGGCCGTAAGAGAGCAGTGTGCTTTTGTTTACTTTAAAAAAACATGTGATTAAATGACTAGTTTCGTGTTCTATATCAACGTTCGGAATGCGTTTTCTTCTTGAACTATTAAACGAAATGTTTATTATTACCTCTCTTCGTATGGTTCTTACTGGAATGAAGCTTTTTCTCTGGTGAGGTCCGTCTTGAGTTATAATTTCTTTACCGTCTGGCTCATATTCTATCGTCAACTTGAACTATGTCGAAACCAGGTTGAATCATCAGAAGGTTTTCTTTCACTGTTTATTAAGGAGTATAACCATTTAATTTTGATAAATCATGTATGATTATATAGTGGTCATGTTGCTTTTTAATTTTGTATTAATTTTCACTCCTCCAAAAGTTCCAGAAAGGTTATTTTATTAGAATTGTAGTAGCATCATTTTGTCAACTCTATGGTTTTATTCCCAATTTTTATTATTAACAATACTTGTTATTCTCGTCACTCTTAGTAACCCATAGTATTTTTATTATACAGGCAGTTTGTAATTATTATAAATTTATATTTTATTTACCGAAAAATAATTCTTTTCCATTCCGGTTTCTTTACCAATTTGGTTTACATAATAAGTTTTTGTTCATTTTCTTATGACTTTGTATATAAGTATTTGATAATTTTATTATCTTTAAATAAATTTATATATATTATTTATTAGTCTCTCATAGTATTCCTACACTGCACTACTTCCTGCTACCATTTCCCTCATAGTATTATTTTAATTTTTTATTATCCTTTGATAATTTAAAAATTTTTTTTTTTTTTTTCTTTTTTAGAACTAACCCTGGGTTATCTTATATTATAACACAAATATTTGAAAAAAATATAACATTAACTTAGGTATAACAATTGGTTGTTCATACAATATAAATATTACACTAAATAAATAAAATACAAAATCAGTTAGTAGTATTATAGTCTACTCTCATAGTTTTATAATTCCCCAACCTACAGCACAATTCTGTAATAAGTTACCTCCACTTTCACTTTTTTTTACCTCAATGGGTATACTATAACTCACTTTGCACCGTATATCACTCGAATTGTTTATCATGTTTAGTGATATACTTTAATTTAGAGCTAGTTATAGGTTACCCATTTCTGACCTTTATGTTATCATGATTTAATTTATTGGGACCGGGTTATGTAACGTTACTTAAAGCCCCCCCACTAGAACAAATTTATTTTAGTTTAACTCGTTTATAGAAATAAATTGTTGATTGGTTCAATTCTCCTAATAGTCTTGGTTTTATCTTCATAATAGTGTTTCATTTTCAAACTGGTTGTAAACTCTGGTAATTCAGACTGGTGGTAATTGCTGTTTTCTTACCATACTCTCTCTCTCTTGGAGGCAAATTCATCAATTATTTATTTCTGGGTAGTGGTACTTCCAAATTTTATTTGATAAGGACTGGTCACACTAATCATATTAAACTTGTTTTAACACTCATTTCTATTTACTTCTATAAATTATCTTCATCAATTAAGCTTCGGTCTGCTATCTTCCTTCTATTTTCTTCATCTATACTTCTGGAATCTAATATCACTCTTTTCAGCTATTTTATAATTATTATCCCTTAAATATTCAATTTCCCTAACATTTTTCCCTATCTTGTGCGGTGGTACCAGTCGGGTGGCCACTTTGGGTCCATAACTCCGCTGTCCATCCTTACACCTTCTGAGATCAGGGGAACATCATCCCTGCTCATAAAAATTATTGCCGGAACATTTCTACGGTCAATACATAAAAATAAAAAACTTATAAGTAGTAGTCAATTAGCGACTAGTACTAAACACTTTTGGGATTCTTCATACTGTAGCTGTTTGCATTTATTTATATATTTCTTCTTCTCCTTGATTCCTTCTTCTTTTCCATTAACTAATAGCATATAACATTATTGATAGGCCTTATGTTAAAATTCTTTTGACTTTACTTCTTGTGACATATTTCTCCGTATCATTTCTTCTTATATAATCTTCAATTCCGAGAAATTCTAATTATTGTATTAATTATCATCCTCCTTCAGTTTCATTGGAGTCATTAAATTATTCTTTATTCTTCTTACCTGAGCACATTACCATCAATTGTTTTTGTTCATTTAATTTTTCTTCTGTTTGTTACCATTAAAAATATTACCTTTTCCTATTATTTCATTTTAAATCAGTTATTTATAATTAAATTATATAATCTGTTCTTACATTTTCTTGGTGTTTTGTCTTTTTATTTTAAATTATATTGTTTCAAAATAACTTGAGTAAGATGTCCTTACATGCTTTTAGAATTTTGGGGTCTTTAGTTTCTTCATTTTAAATTATATGGTTTCAAAATAACTTGAGTAAGATGTCCTTACATGCTTTTAGAATTTTGGGGTTTTCTTCCGCTATTCAATGGGTTGCTGGGTCGGTTTTCAGAATTTCAGTCCCCTTTTCTGGTTTGTGATCATTTAGGTTTAACCATGGTCCATTAATTCAGGTACTACATGTTCTCGGATTACTGGAGTATTCAGAATTAATTCTCTCCTTGATAATCTTCTTACCATCCGGCTCTCCCACTTTGCTGCTATGAAACTTTCACTTAAGTACCGGTCTTCCGTCATTGTTCGTTCTTTTTTAACTAACATGTATTGTACCTCCTCTAACATAACATAGTTGCTCATATTTAATCTCATTTCATTCCCTTTTACCTCTGGATTATTTACCAAATATTTGAATGTTATATTCCGTCTTGAAGACATTACTGATATTGTCTGATACACTTCAATCGTTGACATATTTAATTGAGATCTAAACTTAATTAATTCCCTCTGTTCATTAATTGGAAGGTTGAATACATTAATTAATCCACCTGTAATCATCTCCCATTCTTCCTTGGTATTTATTATTCTCTTTCTACATGTTTTTATTATTTTCTTGGTCTTCTTTTCCACGGTTTGAACATCCTTTTTGTTGTGGCTATTTTTATTTTCAGATGGCATTACACCTTGGTATTCTGTAATTTCTATTTCCTTCCTACTCTCTTCTGTATTTGGACTTACTTTAATACCTTCTGAAGTGCTGTCTGATGTTTCATCCAAATTCTTGACACTATGGTCCATTTGTTTATTTGTCTCCTCCTTGTATGTATCTGCTTTCTGGATATGCGTATTAACACTTTCAAACTTCTCTCCGAAAGTTTCCCATATCTCCTTATTGAACTTCTCCATCTTACCCTCAATCCGCTTTAAACTTTCTTTATTCTCTTCAAATTTTGCATTCATCTCTTCTCTTTGTCCTTCAACAGTTTCTTTCAGTTTATGGTATTGTTCATTCATGGTTTGTTTGATATTTCCATGAGTGGTTTCTATTTTTTCATTTAGTTGTTTGACTAAACTTTCCTGAATGCTATCTGTTTTCTCATTGGTCTGTCTAGTTTGTTCCTCCTGCTTCTTAAAATTCTCCTTATTTTCCTCATTGGTTTGTTTCAAGGCTTCCTCCTGTTTTCTAAAATTTTCATCTATTTTGTTATTGGTTTGCTTTGAAGTTTCCTCCTGTTTTCTAAATTGTTCAGCCATAAATTTCATCATGTCTTGCCAATTAGGTTCTTCTCTGTCTACCGCTTTGTCTGGTTGGTCCCCTTGGGCATCATCTTCAATTATTTCCGTTTCCGGTTCCCTAACTACTTCGGTTTCTTCGTTATCACCTGTCTGTTGGTCCATTTCACTGTCCGTGACTAATTCTATTTCTTGTTCCTGTCCACCTTCTTCAATCTCCTTTTCTTCTGCCCTCTTCTTCGATTTGCCTCGGGTATTATGCATTTCTTTGTTTCTCATAACTGCCAACGATAATTAGATTTTTTGGTATATATTTTTATTAAATTTCAAAATTCTTTTCTAATTACCGCCCTTGTACGTTGAGCGCCAATCTGTAACGTCCTGCTTTTTTGTTAATATATGAGAGTTAATAGCGAAAACTTTGTATGTGGCTTATTGGGTGTTCGTCTTATTTAATTAAGCTCCCAATGTTGTTATGCGCCAATTCTGTAATGTAGCGGTTTGAGATATTAAAGTTTCCGCCTCTCCGCAGTCGCCACTTATGAATTATAATAACTGAAGTTTAAAAAAAAAAAAAAAAAATAAAGTATTTTATTTAATGTTACTCAATCTAAACAGAAATCGAGAGTGTGTGATTTGGGGTCAAGGAGGGAAGTTGTTCAGCCTTATGAGGAAGAGAGAGTAAGTACCAATGATTTACACTCGGTTTAGATGATTTCTGATTTTTTCAAATTGTTCGCTGTGATTTAAATCAGCTGATTGTAAGACAAGTTTCCACGCCTAGTTTAACCAGCCGACACTATAGCAAAATCTGATCCAATGTGTTGATCTCTTCTGTTTTTGTGCTGAAATCTATTACAACTACCCACTACAAAAATTATAACACACTTTATTATTCAATATCATTTTTCAATAATATTATTTATTTATATTATTGGTTTTTTTGTTTCCTGCCACCAAAATACAAGTATTACAATTGATCTTTCCTTAAATAAAACATAATCTCGACTTCATAGAGTAAACATGGAATTGTCTAAAGAAAAAAACATATATGGTTTTGTTTACCAAATTTTACACTATTTTCAAAAACATCAATTAATATATAATTCTTAATAATTCCCCAGGGTTCAGGGTAAGTTCTTTTTGTTATGGGATGGTCAGAAATGGATAATTACTAAGCTTTACAAATACCGAAAAAATATTAAATAAATTTGTTTATTTTTCGTTCAGTATGTAGTGTCAGGAATGGCCGTAAGAGAGCAGTGTGCTTTTGTTTACTTTAAAAAAACATGTGATTAAATGACTAGTTTCGTGTTCTATATCAACGTTCGGAATGCGTTTTCTTCTTGAACTATTAAACGAAATGTTTATTATTACCTCTCTTCGTATGGTTCTTACTGGAATGAAGCTTTTTCTCTGGTGAGGTCCGTCTTGAGTTATAATTTCTTTACCGTCTGGCTCATATTCTATCGTCAACTTGAACTATGTCGAAACCAGGTTGAATCATCAGAAGGTTTTCTTTCACTGTTTATTAAGGAGTATAACCATTTAATTTTGATAAATCATGTATGATTATATAGTGGTCATGTTGCTTTTTAATTTTGTATTAATTTTCACTCCTCCAAAAGTTCCAGAAAGGTTATTTTATTAGAATTGTAGTAGCATCATTTTGTCAACTCTATGGTTTTATTCCCAATTTTTATTATTAACAATACTTGTTATTCTCGTCACTCTTAGTAACCCATAGTATTTTTATTATACAGGCAGTTTGTAATTATTATAAATTTATATTTTATTTACCGAAAAATAATTCTTTTCCATTCCGGTTTCTTTACCAATTTGGTTTACATAATAAGTTTTTGTTCATTTTCTTATGACTTTGTATATAAGTATTTGATAATTTTATTATCTTTAAATAAATTTATATATATTATTTATTAGTCTCTCATAGTATTCCTACACTGCACTACTTCCTGCTACCATTTCCCTCATAGTATTATTTTAATTTTTTATTATCCTTTGATAATTTAAAAATTTTTTTTTGTGTTTTTTTCTTTTTTAGAACTAACCCTGGGTTATCTTATATTATAACACAAATATTTGAAAAAAATATAACATTAACTTAGGTATAACAATTGGTTGTTCATACAATATAAATATTACACTAAATAAATAAAATACAAAATCAGTTAGTAGTATTATAGTCTACTCTCATAGTTTTATAATTCCCCAACCTACAGCACAATTCTGTAATAAGTTACCTCCACTTTCACTTTTTTTTACCTCAATGGGTATACTATAACTCACTTTGCACCGTATATCACTCGAATTGTTTATCATGTTTAGTGATATACTTTAATTTAGAGCTAGTTATAGGTTACCCATTTCTGACCTTTATGTTATCATGATTTAATTTATTGGGACCGGGTTATGTAACGTTACTTAAAGCCCCCCCACTAGAACAAATTTATTTTAGTTTAACTCGTTTATAGAAATAAATTGTTGATTGGTTCAATTCTCCTAATAGTCTTGGTTTTATCTTCATAA
This sequence comes from Magicicada septendecula, assembly GCA_034769895.1. Lineage (NCBI taxonomy): Eukaryota > Metazoa > Arthropoda > Insecta > Hemiptera > Cicadidae > Magicicada > Magicicada septendecula. The sequence goes on from CM068368.1 coordinate 444,058,057, forward strand.
TAGTGTTTCATTTTCAAACTGGTTGTAAACTCTGGTAATTCAGACTGGTGGTAATTGCTGTTTTCTTACCATACTCTCTCTCTCTTGGAGGCAAATTCATCAATTATTTATTTCTGGGTAGTGGTACTTCCACATTTTATTTGATAAGGACTGGTCACACTAATCATATTAAACTTGTTTTAACACTCATTTCTATTTACTTCTATAAATTATCTTCATCAATTAAGCTTCGGTCTGTTATCTTCCTTCTATTTTCTTCATCTATACTTCTGGAATCTAATATCACTCTTTTCAGCTATTTTATAATTATTATCCCTTAAATATTCAATTTCCCTAACATTTTTCCCTATCTTGTGCGGTGGTACCAGTCGGGTGGCCACTTTGGGTCCATAACTCCGCTGTCCATCCTTACACCTTCTGAGATCAGGGGAACATCATCCCTGCTCATAAAAATTATTGCCGGAACATTTCTACGGTCAATACATAAAAATAAAAAACTTATAAGTAGTAGTCAATTAGCGACTAGTACTAAACACTTTTGGGATTCTTCATACTGTAGCTGTTTGCATTTATTTATATATTTCTTCTTCTCCTTGATTCCTTCTTCTTTTCCATTAACTAATAGCATATAACATTATTGATAGGCCTTATGTTAAAATTCTTTTGACTTTACTTCTTGTGACATATTTCTCCGTATCATTTCTTCTTATATAATCTTCAATTCCGAGAAATTCTAATTATTGTATTAATTATCATCCTCCTTCAGTTTCATTGGAGTCATTAAATTATTCTTTATTCTTCTTACCTGAGCACATTACCATCAATTGTTTTTGTTCATTTAATTTTTCTTCTGTTTGTTACCATTAAAAATATTACCTTTTCCTATTATTTCATTTTAAATCAGTTATTTATAATTAAATTATATAATCTGTTCTTACATTTTCTTGGTGTTTTGTCTTTTTATTTTAAATTATATTGTTTCAAAATAACTTGAGTAAGATGTCCTTACATGCTTTTAGAATTTTGGGGTCTTTAGTTTCTTCATTTTAAATTATATGGTTTCAAAATAACTTGAGTAAGATGTCCTTACATGCTTTTAGAATTTTCTGGTTTTCTTCCGCTATTCAATGGGTTGCTGGGTCGGTTTTCAGAATTTCAGTCCCCTTTTCTGGTTTGTGATCATTTAGGTTTAACCATGGTCCATTAATTCAGGTACTACATGTTCTCGGATTACTGGAGTATTCAGAATTAATTCTCTCCTTGATAATCTTCTTACCATCCGGCTCTCCCACTTTGCTGCTATGAAACTTTCACTTAAGTACCGGTCTTCCGTCATTGTTCGTTCTTTTTTAACTAACATGTATTGTACCTCCTCTAACATAACATAGTTGCTCATATTTAATCTCATTTCATTCCCTTTTACCTCTGGATTATTTACCAAATATTTGAATGTTATATTCCGTCTTGAAGACATTACTGATATTGTCTGATACACTTCAATCGTTGACATATTTAATTGAGATCTAAACTTAATTAATTCCCTCTGTTCATTAATTGGAAGGTTGAATACATTAATTAATCCACCTGTAATCATCTCCCATTCTTCCTTGGTATTTATTATTCTCTTTCTACATGTTTTTATTATTTTCTTGGTCTTCTTTTCCACGGTTTGAACATCCTTTTTGTTGTGGCTATTTTTATTTTCAGATGGCATTACACCTTGGTATTCTGTAATTTCTATTTCCTTCCTACTCTCTTCTGTATTTGGACTTACTTTAATACCTTCTGAAGTGCTGTCTGATGTTTCATCCAAATTCTTGACACTATGGTCCATTTGTTTATTTGTCTCCTCCTTGTATGTATCTGCTTTCTGGATATGCGTATTAACATTTTCAAACTTCTCTCCGAAAGTTTCCCATATCTCCTTATTGAACTTCTCCATCTTACCCTCAATCCGCTTTAAACTTTCTTTATTCTCTTCAAATTTTGCATTCATCTCTTCTCTTTGTCCTTCAACAGTTTCTTTCAGTTTATGGTATTGTTCATTCATGGTTTGTTTGATATTTCCATGAGTGGTTTCTATTTTTTCATTTAGTTGTTTGACTAAACTTTCCTGAATGCTATCTGTTTTCTCATTGGTCTGTCTATTTTGTTCCTCCTGCTTCTTAAAATTCTCCTTATTTTCCTCATTGGTTTGTTTCAAGGCTTCCTCCTGTTTTCTAAAATTTTCATCTATTTTGTTATTGGTTTGCTTTGAAGTTTCCTCCTGTTTTCTAAATTGTTCAGCCATAAATTTCATCATGTCTTGCCAATTAGGTTCTTCTCTGTCTACCGCTTTGTCTGGTTGGTCCCCTTGGGCATCATCTTCAATTATTTCCGTTTCCGGTTCCCTAACTACTTCGGTTTCTTCGTTATCACCTGTCTGTTGGTCCATTTCACTGTCCGTGACTAATTCTATTTCTTGTTCCTGTCCACCTTCTTCAATCTCCTTTTCTTCTGCCCTCTTCTTCGATTTGCCTCGGGTATTATGCATTTCTTGTTTTCTCATAACTGCCAACGATAATTAGATTTTTTGGTATATATTTTTATTAAATTTCAAAATTCTTTTCTAATTACCGCCCTTTTACGTTGAGCGCCAATCTGTAACGTCCTGCTTTTTTGTTAATATATGAGAGTTAATAGCGAAAACTTTGTATGTGGCTTATTGGGTGTTCGTCTTATTTAATTAAGCTCCCAATGTTGTTATGCGCCAATTCTGTAATGTAGCGGTTTGAGATATTAAAGTTTCCGCCTCTCCGCAGTCGCCACTTATGAATTATAATAACTGAAGTTTAAAAAAAAAAAAATAAATAAAGTATTTTATTTAATGTTACTCAATCTAAACAGAAATCGAGAGTGTGTGATTTGGGGTCAAGGAGGGAAGTTGTTCAGCCTTATGAGGAAGAGAGAGTAAGTACCAATGATTTACACTCGGTTTAGATGATTTCTGATTTTTTCAAATTGTTCGCTGTGATTTAAATCAGCTGATTGTAAGACAAGTTTCCACGCCTAGTTTAACCAGCCGACACTATAGCAAAATCTGATCCAATGTGTTGATCTCTTCTGTTTTTGTGCTGAAATCTATTACAACTACCCACTACAAAAATTATAACACACTTTATTATTCAATATCATTTTTCAATAATATTATTTATTTATATTATTGGTTTTTTGTTTCCTGCCACCAAAATACAAGTATTACAATTGATCTTTCCTTAAATAAAACATAATCTCGACTTCATAAAGTAAACATGGAATTGTCTAAAGAAAAAAACATATATGGTTTTGTTTAAAAATTTTACACTATTTTCAAAAACATCAATTAATATATAATTCTTAATAATTCCCCAGGGTTCAGGGTAAGTTCTTTTTGTTATGGGATGGTCAGAAATGGATAATTACTAAGCTTTACAAATACCGAAAAAATATTAAATAAATTTGTTTATTTTTTGTTCAGTATGTAGTGTCAGGAATGGCCGTAAGAGAGCAGTGTGCTTTTGTTTACTTTAAAAAAACATGTGATTAAATGACTAGTTTCGTGTTCTATATCAACGTTCGGAATGCGTTTTCTTCTTGAACTATTAAACGAAATGTTTATTATTACCTCTCTTCGTATGGTTCTTACTGGAATGAAGCTTTTTCTCTGGTGAGGTCCGTCTTGAGTTATAATTTCTTTACCGTCTGGCTCATATTCTATCGTCAACTTGAACTATGTCGAAACCAGGTTGAATCATCAGAAGGTTTTCTTTCACTGTTTATTAAGGAGTATAACCATTTAATTTTGATAAATCATGTATGATTATATAGTGGTCATGTTGCTTTTTAATTTTGTATTAATTTTCACTCCTCCAAAAGTTCCAGAAAGGTTATTTTATTAGAATTGTAGTAGCATCATTTTGTCAACTCTATGGTTTTATTCCCAATTTTTATTATTAACAATACTTGTTATTCTCGTCACTCTTAGTAACCCATAGTATTTTTATTATACAGGCAGTTTGTAATTATTATAAATTTATATTTTATTTACCGAAAAATAATTCTTTTCCATTCCGGTTTCTTTACCAATTTGGTTTACATAATAAGTTTTTGTTCATTTTCTTATGACTTTGTATATAAGTATTTGATAATTTTATTATCTTTAAATAAATTTATATATATTATTTATTAGTCTCTCATAGTATTGCTACACTGCACTACTTCCTGCTGCCATTTCCCTCATAGTATTATTTTAATTTTTTATTATCCTTTGATAATTTAAAAATTTTTTTTTTTTTTTTCTTTTTTAGAACTAACCCTGGGTTATCTTATATTATAACACAAATATTTGAAAAAATATAACATTAACTTAGGTATAACAATTGGTTGTTCATACAATATAAATATTACAATAAATAAATAAAATACAAAATCAGTTAGTAGTATTATAGTCTACTCTCATAGTTTTATAATTCACCAACCTACAGCACAATTCTGTAATAAGTTACCTCCACTTTCACTTTTTTTTACCTCAATGGGTATACTATAACTCACTTTGCACCGTATATCACTCGAATTGTTTATCATGTTTAGTGATATACTTTAATTTAGAGCTAGTTATAGGTTACCCATTTCTGACCTTTATGTTATCATGATTTAATTTATTGGGACCGGGTTATGTAACGTTACTTAAAGCCCTCCCACTAGAACAAATTTATTTTAGTTTAACTCGTTTATAGAAATAAATTGTTGATTGGTTCAATTCTCCTAATAGTCTTGGTTTTATCTTCATAATAGTGTTTCATTTTCAAACTGGTTGTAAACTCTGGTAATTCAGACTGGTGGTAATTGCTGTTTTCTTACCATACTCTCTCTCTCTTGGAGGCAAATTCATCAATTATTTATTTCTGGGTAGTGGTACTTCCACATTTTATTTGATAAGGACTGGTCACACTAATCATATTAAACTAGTTTTAACACTCATTTCTATTTACTTCTATAAATTATCTTCATCAATTAAGCTTCGGTCTGCTATCTTCCTTCTATTTTCTTCATCTATACTTCTGGAATCTAATATCACTCTTTTCAGCTATTTTATAATTATTATCCCTTAAATATTCAATTTCCCTAACATTTTTCCCTATCTTGTGCGGTGGTACCAGTCGGGTGGCCACTTTGGGTCCATAACTCCGCTGTCCATCCTTACACCTTCTGAGATCAGGGGAACATCATCCCTGCTCATAAAAATTATTGCCGGAACATTTCTACGGTCAATACATCAAAATAAAAAACTTATAAGTAGTAGTCAATTAGCGACTAGTACTAAACACTTTTGGGATTCTTCATACTGTAGCTGTTTGCATTTATTTATATATTTCTTCTTCTCCTTGATTCCTTCTTCTTTTCCATTAACTAATAGCATATAACATTATTGATAGGCCTTATGTTAAAATTCTTTTGACTTTACTTCTTGTGACATATTTCTCCGTATCATTTCTTCTTATATAATCTTCAATTCCGAGAAATTCTAATTATTGTATTAATTATCATCCTCCTTCAGTTTCATTGGAGTCATTAAATTATTCTTTATTCTTCTTACCTGAGCACATTACCATCAATTGTTTTTGTTCATTTAATTTTTCTTCTGTTTGTTACCATTAAAAATATTACCTTTTCCTATTATTTCATTTTAAATCAGTTATTTATAATTAAATTATATAATCTGTTCTTACATTTTCTTGGTGTTTTGTCTTTTTATTTTAAATTATATTGTTTCAAAATAACTTGAGTAAGATGTCCTTACATGCTTTTAGAATTTTGGGGTCTTTAGTTTCTTCATTTTAAATTATATGGTTTCAAAATAACTTGAGTAAGATGTCCTTACATGCTTTTAGAATTTTGGGGTTTTCTTCCGCTATTCAATGGGTTGCTGGGTCGGTTTTCAGAATTTCAGTCCCCTTTTCTGGTTTGTGATCATTTAGGTTTAACCATGGTCCATTAATTCAGGTACTACATGTTCTCGGATTACTGGAGTATTCAGAATTAATTCTCTCCTTGATAATCTTCTTACCATCCGGCTCTCCCACTTTGCTGCTATGAAACTTTCACTTAAGTACCGGTCTTCCGTCATTGTTCGTTCTTTTTTAACTAACATGTATTGTACCTCCTCTAACATAACATAGTTGCTCATATTTAATCTCATTTCATTCCCTTTTACCTCTGGATTATTTACCAAATATTTGAATGTTATATTCCGTCTTGAAGACATTACTGATATTGTCTGATACACTTCAATCGTTGACATATTTAATTGAGATCTAAACTTAATTAATTCCCCTCTGTTCATTAATTGGAAGGTTGAATACATTAATTAATCCACCTGTAATCATCTCCCATTCTTCCTTGGTATTTATTATTCTCTTTCTACATGTTTTTATTATTTTCTTGGTCTTCTTTTCCACGGTTTGAACATCCTTTTTGTTGTGGCTATTTTATTTTCAGATGGCATTACACCTTGGTATTCTGTAATTTCTATTTCCTTCCTACTCTCTTCTGTATTTGGACTTACTTTAATACCTTCTGAAGTGCTGTCTGATGTTTCATCCAAATTCTTGACACTATGGTCCATTTGTTTATTTGTCTCCTCCTTGTATGTATCTGCTTTCTGGATATGCGTATTAACATTTTCAAACTTCTCTCCGAAAGTTTCCCATATCTCCTTATTGAACTTCTCCATCTTACCCTCAATCCGCTTTAAACTTTCTTTATTCTCTTCAAATTTTGCATTCATCTCTTCTCTTTGTCCTTCAACAGTTTCTTTCAGTTTATGGTATTGTTCATTCATGGTTTGTTTGATATTTCCATGAGTGGTTTCTATTTTTTCATTTAGTTGTTTGACTAAACTTTCCTGAATGCTATCTGTTTTCTCATTGGTCTGTCTAGTTTGTTCCTCCTGCTTCTTAAAATTCTCCTTATTTTCCTCATTGGTTTGTTTCAAGGCTTCCTCCTGTTTTCTAAAATTTTCATCTATTTTGTTATTGGTTTGCTTTGAAGTTTCCTCCTGTTTTCTAAATTGTTCAGCCATAAATTTCATCATGTCTTGCCAATTAGGTTCTTCTCTGTCTACCGCTTTGTCTGGTTGGTCCCCTTGGGCATCATCTTCAATTATTTCCGTTTCCGGTTCCCTAACTACTTCGGTTTCTTCGTTATCACCTGTCTGTTGGTCCATTTCACTGTCCGTGACTAATTCTATTTCTTGTTCCTGTCCACCTTCTTCAATCTCCTTTTCTTCTGCCCTCTTCTTCGATTTGCCTCGGGTATTATGCATTTCTTGTTTTCTCATAACTGCCAACGATAATTAGATTTTTTGGTATATATTTTTATTAAATTTCAAAATTCTTTTCTAATTACCGCCCTTTTACGTTGAGCGCCAATCTGTAACGTCCTGCTTTTTTGTTAATATATGAGAGTTAATAGCGAAAACTTTGCTATGTGGCTTATTGGGTGTTCGTCTTATTTAATTAAGCTCCCAATGTTGTTATGCGCCAATTCTGTAATGTAGCGGTTTGAGATATTAAAGTTTCCGCCTCTCCGCAGTCGCCACTTATGAATTATAATAACTGAAGTTTAAAAAAAAAAAAAAAAAATAAAGTATTTTATTTAATGTTACTCAATCTAAACAGAAATCGAGAGTGTGTGATTTGGGGTCAAGGAGGGAAGTTGTTCAGCCTTATGAGGAAGAGAGAGTAAGTACCAATGATTTACACTCGGTTTAGATGATTTCTGATTTTTTCAAATTGTTCGCTGTGATTTAAATCAGCTGATTGTAAGACAAGTTTCCACGCCTAGTTTAACCAGCCGACACTATAGCAAAATCTGATCCAATGTGTTGATCTCTTCTGTTTTTGTGCTGAAATCTATTACAACTACCCACTACAAAAATTATAACACACTTTATTATTCAATATCATTTTTCAATAATATTATTTATTTATATTATTGGTTTTTTGTTTCCTGCCACCAAAATACAAGTATTACAATTGATCTTTCCTTAAATAAAACATAATCTCGACTTCATAGAGTAAACATGGAATTGTCTAAAGAAAAAAACATATATGGTTTTGTTTACCAAATTTACACTATTTTCAAAAACATCAATTAATATATAATTCTTAATAATTCCCCAGGTTTCAGGGTAAGTTCTTTTTGTTATGGGATGGTCAGAAATGGATAATTACTAAGCTTTACAAATACCGAAAAAATATTAAATAAATTTGTTTATTTTTCGTTCAGTATGTAGTGTCAGGAATGGCCGTAAGAGAGCAGTGTGCTTTTGTTTACTTTAAAAAAAACATGTGATTAAATGACTAGTTTCGTGTTCTATATCAACGTTCGGAATGCGTTTTCTTCTTGAACTATTAAACGAAATGTTTATTATTACCTCTCTTCGTATGGTTCTTACTGGAATGAAGCTTTTCTCTGGTGAGGTCCGTCTTGAGTTATAATTTCTTTACCGTCTGGCTCATATTCTATCGTCAACTTGAACTATGTCGAAACCAGGTTGAATCATCAGAAGGTTTTCTTTCACTGTTTATTAAGGAGTATAACCATTTAATTTTGATAAATCATGTATGATTATATAGTGGTCATGTTGCTTTTTAATTTTGTATTAATTTTCACTCCTCCAAAAGTTCCAGAAAGGTTATTTTATTAGAATTGTAGTAGCATCATTTTGTCAACTCTATGGTTTTATTCCCAATTTTTATTATTAACAATACTTGTTATTCTCGTCACTCTTAGTAACCCATAGTATTTTTATTATACAGGCAGTTTGTAATTATTATAAATTTATATTTTATTTACCGAAAAATAATTCTTTTCCATTCCGGTTTCTTTACCAATTTGGTTTACATAATAAGTTTTTGTTCATTTTCTTATGACTTTGTATATAAGTATTTGATAATTTTATTATCTTTAAATAAATTTATATATATTATTTATTAGTCTCTCATAGTATTCCTACACTGCACTACTTCCTGCTCCATTTCCCTCATAGTATTATTTTAATTTTTTATTATCCTTTGATAATTTAAAAATTTTTTTTGTTTTTTTTCTTTTTCAGAACTAACCCTGGGTTATCTTATATTATAACACAAATATTTGAAAAAATATAACATTAACTTAGGTATAACAATTGGTTGTTCATACAATATAAATATTACAATAAATAAATAAAATACAAAATCAGTTAGTAGTATTATAGTCTACTCTCATAGTTTTATAATTCCCCAACCTACAGCACAATTCTGTAATAAGTTACCTCCACTTTCACTTTTTTTTACCTCAATGGGTATACTATAACTCACTTTGCACCGTATATCACTCGAATTGTTTATCATGTTTAGTGATATACTTTAATTTAGAGCTAGTTATAGGTTACCCATTTCTGACCTTTATGTTATCATGATTTAATTTATTGGACCGGGTTATGTAACGTTACTTAAAGCCCCCCCACTAGAACAAATTTATTTTAGTTTAACTCGTTTATAGAAATAAATTGTTGATTGGTTCAATTCTCCTAATAGTCTTGGTTTTATCTTCATAATAGTGTTTCATTTTCAAACTGGTTGTAAACTCTGGTAATTCAGACTGGTGGTAATTGCTGTTTTCTTACCATACTCTCTCTCTCTTGGAGGCAAATTCATCAATTATTTATTTCTGGGTAGTGGTACTTCCACATTTTATTTGATAAGGACTGGTCACACTAATCATATTAAACTAGTTTTAACACTCATTTCTATTTACTTCTATAAATTATCTTCATCAATTAAGCTTCGGTCTGCTATCTTCCTTCTATTTTCTTCATCTATACTTCTGGAATCTAATATCACTCTTTTCAGCTATTTTATAATTATTATCCCTTAAATATTCAATTTCCCTAACATTTTTCCCTATCTTGTGCGGTGGTACCAGTCGGGTGGCCACTTTGGGTCCATAACTCCGCTGTCCATCCTTACACCTTCTGAGATCAGGGGAACATCATTCCTGCTCATAAAAATTATTGCCGGAACATTTCTACGGTCAATACATAAAAATAAAAAACTTATAAGTAGTAGTCAATTAGCGACTAGTACTAAACACTTTTGGGATTCTTCATACTGTAGCTGTTTGCATTTATTTATATATTTCTTCTTCTCCTTGATTCCTTCTTCTTTTCCATTAACTAATAGCATATAACATTATTGATAGGCCTTATGTTAAAATTCTTTTGACTTTACTTCTTGTGACATATTTCTCCGTATCATTTCTTCTTATATAATCTTCAATTCCGAGAAATTCTAATTATTGTATTAATTATCATCCTCCTTCAGTTTCATTGGAGTCATTAAATTATTCTTTATTCTTCTTACCTGAGCACATTGTTTTTGTTCATTTAATTTTTCTTCTGTTTGTTACCATTAAAAATATTACCTTTTCCTATTATTTCATTTTAAATCAGTTATTTATAATTAAATTATATAATCTGTTCTTACATTTTCTTGGTGTTTTGTCTTTTTATTTTAAATTATATTGTTTCAAAATAACTTGAGTAAGATGTCCTTACATGCTTTTAGAATTTTGGGGTCTTTAGTTTCTTCATTTTAAATTATATGGTTTCAAAATAACTTGAGTAAGATGTCCTTACATGCTTTTAGAATTTTCTGGTTTTCTTCCGCTATTCAATGGGTTGCTGGGTCGGTTTTCAGAATTTCAGTCCCCTTTTCTGGTTTGTGATCATTTAGGTTTAACCATGGTCCATTAATTCAGGTACTACATGTTCTCGGATTACTGGAGTATTCAGAATTAATTCTCTCCTTGATAATCTTCTTACCATCCGGCTCTCCCACTTTGCTGCTATGAAACTTTCACTTAAGTACCGGTCTTCCGTCATTGTTCGTTCTTTTTTAACTAACATGTATTGTACCTCCTCTAACATAACATAGTTGCTCATATTTAATCTCATTTCATTCCCTTTTACCTCTGGATTATTTACCAAATATTTGAATGTTATATTCCGTCTTGAAGACATTACTGATATTGTCTGATACACTTCAATCGTTGACATATTTAATTGAGATCTAAACTTAATTAATTCCCTCTGTTCATTAATTGGAAGGTTGAATACATTAATTAATCCACCTGTAATCATCTCCCATTCTTCCTTGGTATTTATTATTCTCTTTCTACATGTTTTTATTATTTTCTTGGTCTTCTTTTCCACGGTTTGAACATCCTTTTTGTTGTGGCTATTTTTATTTTCAGATGGCATTACACCTTGGTATTCTGTAATTTCTATTTCCTTCCTACTCTCTTCTGTATTTGGACTTACTTTAATACCTTCTGAAGTGCTGTCTGATGTTTCATCCAAATTCTTGACACTATGGTCCATTTGTTTATTTGTCTCCTCCTTGTATGTATCTGCTTTCTGGATATGCGTATTAACACTTTCAAACTTCTTTCCGAAAGTTTCCCATATCTCCTTATTGAACTTCTCCATCTTACCCTCAATCCGCTTTAAACTTTCTTTATTCTCTTCAAATTTTGCATTCATCTCTTCTCTTTGTCCTTCAACAGTTTCTTTCAGTTTATGGTATTGTTCATTCATGGTTTGTTTGATATTTCCATGAGTGGTTTCTATTTTTTCATTTAGTTGTTTGACTAAACTTTCCTGAATGCTATCTGTTTTCTCATTGGTCTGTCTATTTTGTTCCTCCTGCTTCTTAAAATTCTCCTTATTTTCCTCATTGGTTTGTTTCAAGGCTTCCTCCTGTTTTCTAAAATTTTCATCTATTTTGTTATTGGTTTGCTTTGAAGTTTCCTCCTGTTTTCTAAATTGTTCAGCCATAAATTTCATCATGTCTTGCCAATTAGGTTCTTCTCTGTCTACCGCTTTGTCTGGTTGGTCCCCTTGGGCATCATCTTCAATTATTTCCGTTTCCGGTTCCCTAACTACTTCGGTTTCTTCGTTATCACCTGTCTGTTGGTCCATTTCACTGTCCGTGACTAATTCTATTTCTTGTTCCTGTCCACCTTCTTCAATCTCCTTTTCTTCTGCCCTCTTCTTCGATTTGCCTCGGGTATTATGCATTTCTTGTTTTCTCATAACTGCCAACGATAATTAGATTTTTTGGTATATATTTTTATTAAATTTCAAAATTCTTTTCTAATTACCGCCCTTTTACGTTGAGCGCCAATCTGCAACGTCCTGCTTTTTTGTTAATATATGAGAGTTAATAGCGAAAACTTTGTATGTGGCTTATTGGGTGTTCGTCTTATTTAATTAAGCTCCCAATGTTGTTATGCGCCAATTCTGTAATGTAGCGGTTTGAGATATTAAAGTTTCCGCCTCTCCGCAGTCGCCACTTATGAATTATAATAACTGAAGTTTAAAAAAAAAAAAATAAATAAAGTATTTTATTTAATGTTACTCAATCTAAACAGAAATCGAGAGTGTGTGATTTGGGGTCAAGGAGGGAAGTTGTTCAGCCTTATGAGGAAGAGAGAGTAAGTACCAATGATTTACACTCGGTTTAGATGATTTCTGATTTTTTCAAATTGTTCGCTGTGATTTAAATCAGCTGATTGTAAGACAAGTTTCCACGCCTAGTTTAACCAGCCGACACTATAGCAAAATCTGATCCAATGTGTTGATCTCTTCTGTTTTTGTGCTGAAATCTATTACAACTACCCACTACAAAAATTATAACACACTTTATTATTCAATATCATTTTTCAATAATATTATTTATTTATATTATTGGTTTTTTGTTTCCTGCCACCAAAATACAAGTATTACAATTGATCTTTCCTTAAATAAAACATAATCTCGACTTCATAGAGTAAACATGGAATTGTCTAAAGAAAAAAACATATATGGTTTTGTTTACCAAATTTTACACTATTTTCAAAAACATCAATTAATATATAATTCTTAATAATTCCCCAGGGTTCAGGGTAAGTTCTTTTTGTTATGGGATGGTCAGAAATGGATAATTACTAAGCTTTACAAATACCGAAAAAATATTAAATAAATTTGTTTATTTTTCGTTCAGTATGTAGTGTCAGGAATGGCCGTAAGAGAGCAGTGTGCTTTTGTTTACTTTAAAAAAACATGTGATTAAATGACTAGTTTCGTGTTCTATATCAACGTTCGGAATGCGTTTTCTTCTTGAACTATTAAACGAAATGTTTATTATTACCTCTCTTCGTATGGTTCTTACTGGAATGAAGCTTTTTCTCTGGTGAGGTCCGTCTTGAGTTATAATTTCTTTACCGTCTGGCTCATATTCTATCGTCAACTTGAACTATGTCGAAACCAGGTTGAATCATCAGAAGGTTTTCTTTCACTGTTTATTAAGGAGTATAACCATTTAATTTTGATAAATCATGTATGATTATATAGTGGTCATGTTGCTTTTTAATTTTGTATTAATTTTCACTCCTCCAAAAGTTCCAGAAAGGTTATTTTATTAGAATTGTAGTAGCATCATTTTGTCAACTCTATGGTTTTATTCCCAATTTTTATTATTAACAATACTTGTTATTCTCGTCACTCTTAGTAACCCATAGTATTTTTATTATACAGGCAGTTTGTAATTATTTTAAATTTATATTTTATTTACCGAAAAATAATTCTTTTCCATTCCGGTTTCTTTACCAATTTGGTTTACATAATAAGTTTTTGTTCATTTTCTTATGACTTTGTATATAAGTATTTGATAATTTTATTATCTTTAAATAAATTTATATATATTATTTATTAGTCTCTCATAGTATTGCTACACTGCACTACTTCCTGCTGCCATTTCCCTCATAGTATTATTTTAATTTTTTATTATCCTTTGATAATTTAAAAAATTTTTTTTGTTTTTTTTTCTTTTTTAGAACTAACCCTGGGTTATCTTATATTATAACACAAATATTTGAAAAAATATAACATTAACTTAGGTATAACAATTGGTTGTTCATACAATATAAATATTACAATAAATAAATAAAATACAAAATCAGTTAGTAGTATTATAGTCTACTCTCATAGTTTTATAATTCCCCAACCTACAGCACAATTCTGTAATAAGTTACCTCCACTTTCACTTTTTTTTACCTCAATGGGTATACTATAACTCACTTTGCACCGTATATCACTCGAATTGTTTATCATGTTTAGTGATATACTTTAATTTAGAGCTAGTTATAGGTTACCCATTTCTGACCTTTATGTTATCATGATTTAATTTATTGGGACCGGGTTATGTAACGTTACTTAAAGCCCCCCCACTAGAACAAATTTATTTTAGTTTAACTCGTTTATAGAAATAAATTGTTGATTGGTTCAATTCTCCTAATAGTCTTGGTTTTATCTTCATAATAGTGTTTCATTTTCAAACTGGTTGTAAACTCTGGTAATTCAGACTGGTGGTAATTGCTGTTTTCTTACCATACTCTCTCTCTCTTGGAGGCAAATTCATCAATTATTTATTTCTGGGTAGTGGTACTTCCACATTTTATTTGATAAGGACTGGTCACACTAATCATATTAAACTTGTTTTAACACTCATTTCTATTTACTTCTATAAATTATCTTCATCAATTAAGCTTCGGTCTGCTATCTTCCTTCTATTTTCTTCATCTATACTTCTGGAATCTAATATCACTCTTTTCAGCTATTTTATAATTATTATCCCTTAAATATTCAATTTCCCTAACATTTTTCCCTATCTTGTGCGGTGGTACCAGTCGGGTGGCCACTTTGGGTCCATAACTCCGCTGTCCATCCTTACACCTTCTGAGATCAGGGGAACATCATCCCTGCTCATAAAAATTATTGCCGGAACATTTCTACGGTCAATACATAAAAATAAAAAACTTATAAGTAGTAGTCAATTAACGACTAGTACTAAACACTTTTGGGATTCTTCATACTGTAGCTGTTTGCATTTATTTATATATTTCTTCTTCTCCTTGATTCCTTCTTCTTTTCCATTAACTAATAGCATATAACATTATTGATAGGCCTTATGTTAAAATTCTTTTGACTTTACTTCTTGTGACATATTTCTCCGTATCATTTCTTCTTATATAATCTTCAATTCCGAGAAATTCTAATTATTGTATTAATTATCATCCTCCTTCAGTTTCATTGGAGTCATTAAATTATTCTTTATTCTTCTTACCTGAGCACATTACCATCAATTGTTTTTGTTCATTTAATTTTTCTTCTGTTTGTTACCATTAAAAATATTACCTTTTCCTATTATTTCATTTTAAATCAGTTATTTATAATTAAATTATATAATCTGTTCTTACATTTTCTTGGTGTTTTGTCTTTTTATTTTAAATTATATTGTTTCAAAATAACTTGAGTAAGATGTCCTTACATGCTTTTAGAATTTTGGGGTCTTTAGTTTCTTCATTTTAAATTATATGGTTTCAAAATAACTTGAGTAAGATGTCCTTACATGCTTTTAGAATTTTCTGGTTTTCTTCCGCTATTCAATGGGTTGCTGGGTCGGTTTTCAGAATTTCAGTCCCCTTTTCTGGTTTGTGATCATTTAGGTTTAACCATGGTCCATTAATTCAGGTACTACATGTTCTCGGATTACTGGAGTATTCAGAATTAATTCTCTCCTTGATAATCTTCTTACCATCCGGCTCTCCCACTTTGCTGCTATGAAACTTTCACTTAAGTACCGGTCTTCCGTCATTGTTCGTTCTTTTTTAACTAACATGTATTGTACCTCCTCTAACATAACATAGTTGCTCATATTTAATCTCATTTCATTCCCTTTTACCTCTGGATTATTTACCAAATATTTGAATGTTATATTCCGTCTTGAAGACATTACTGATATTGTCTGATACACTTCAATCGTTGACATATTTAATTGAGATCTAAACTTAATTAATTCCCTCTGTTCATTAATTGGAAGGTTGAATACATTAATTAATCCACCTGTAATCATCTCCCATTCTTCCTTGGTATTTATTATTCTCTTTCTACATGTTTTTATTATTTTCTTGGTCTTCTTTTCCACGGTTTGAACATCCTTTTTGTTGTGGCTATTTTTATTTTCAGATGGCATTACACCTTGGTATTCTGTAATTTCTATTTCCTTCCTACTCTCTTCTGTATTTGGACTTACTTTAATACCTTCTGAAGTGCTGTCTGATGTTTCATCCAAATTCTTGACACTATGGTCCATTTGTTTATTTGTCTCCTCCTTGTATGTATCTGCTTTCTGGATATGCGTATTAACACTTTCAAACTTCTCTCCGAAAGTTTCCCATATCTCCTTATTGAACTTCTCCATCTTACCCTCAATCCGCTTTAAACTTTCTTTATTCTCTTCAAATTTTGCATTCATCTCTTCTCTTTGTCCTTCAACAGTTTCTTTCAGTTTATGGTATTGTTCATTCATAGTTTGTTTGATATTTCCATGAGTGGTTTCTATTTTTTCATTTAGTTGTTTGACTAAACTTTCCTGAATGCTATCTGTTTTCTCATTGGTCTGTCTATTTTGTTCCTCCTGCTTCTTAAAATTCTCCTTATTTTCCTCATTGGTTTGTTTCAAGGCTTCCTCCTGTTTTCTAAAATTTTCATCTATTTTGTTATTGGTTTGCTTTGAAGTTTCCTCCTGTTTTCTAAATTGTTCAGCCATAAATTTCATCATGTCTTGCCAATTAGGTTCTTCTCTGTCTACCGCTTTGTCTGGTTGGTCCCCTTGGGCATCATCTTCAATTATTTCCGTTTCCGGTTCCCTAACTACTTCGGTTTCTTCGTTATCACCTGTCTGTTGGTCCATTTCACTGTCCGTGACTAATTCTATTTCTTGTTCCTGTCCACCTTCTTCAATCTCCTTTTCTTCTGCCCTCTTCTTCGATTTGCCTCGGGTATTATGCATTTCTTGTTTTCTCATAACTGCCAACGATAATTAGATTTTTTGGTATATATTTTTATTAAATTTCAAAATTCTTTTCTAATTACCGCCCTTTTACGTTGAGCGCCAATCTGTAACGTCCTGCTTTTTTGTTAATATATGAGAGTTAATAGCGAAAACTTTGTATGTGGCTTATTGGGTGTTCGTCTTATTTAATTAAGCTCCCAATGTTGTTATGCGCCAATTCTGTAATGTAGCGGTTTGAGATATTAAAGTTTCCGCCTCTCCGCAGTCGCCACTTATGAATTATAATAACTGAAGTTTAAAAAAAAAAAAAAAATAAAGTATTTTATTTAATGTTACTCAATCTAAACAGAAATCGAGAGTGTGTGATTTGGGGTCAAGGAGGGAAGTTGTTCAGCCTTATGAGGAAGAGAGAGTAAGTACCAATGATTTACACTCGGTTTAGATGATTTCTGATTTTTTCAAATTGTTCGCTGTGATTTAAATCAGCTGATTGTAAGACAAGTTTCCACACCTAGTTTAACCAGCCGACACTATAGCAAAATCTGATCCAATGTGTTGATCTCTTCTGTTTTTGTGCTGAAATCTATTACAACTACCCACTACAAAAATTATAACACACTTTATTATTCAATATCATTTTTCAATAATATTATTTATTTATATTATTGGTTTTTTGTTTCCTGCCACCAAAATACAAGTATTACAATTGATCTTTCCTTAAATAAAACATAATCTCGACTTCATAGAGTAAACATGGAATTGTCTAAAGAAAAAAACATATATGGTTTTGTTTACCAAATTTTACACTATTTTCAAAAACATCAATTAATATATAATTCTTAATAATTCCCCAGGGTTCAGGGTAAGTTCTTTTTGTTATGGGATGGTCAGAAATGGATAATTACTAAGCTTTACAAATACCGAAAAAATATTAAATAAATTTGTTTATTTTTCGTTCAGTATGTAGTGTCAGGAATGGCCGTAAGAGAGCAGTGTGCTTTTGTTTACTTTAAAAAAACATGTGATTAAATGACTAGTTTCGTGTTCTATATCAACGTTCGGAATGCGTTTTCTTCTTGAACTATTAAACGAAATGTTTATTATTACCTCTCTTCGTATGGTTCTTACTGGAATGAAGCTTTTTCTCTGGTGAGGTCCGTCTTGAGTTATAATTTCTTTACCGTCTGGCTCATATTCTATCGTCAACTTGAACTATGTCGAAACCAGGTTGAATCATCATCAGGTTTTCTTTCACTGTTTATTAAGGAGTATAACCATTTAATTTTGATAAATCATGTATGATTATATAGTGGTCATGTTGCTTTTTAATTTTGTATTAATTTTCACTCCTCCAAAAGTTCCAGAAAGGTTATTTTATTAGAATTGTAGTAGCATCATTTTGTCAACTCTATGGTTTTATTCCCAATTTTTATTATTAACAATACTTGTTATTCTCGTCACTCTTAGTAACCCATAGTATTTTTATTATACAGGCAGTTTGTAATTATTATAAATTTATATTTTATTTACCGAAAAATAATTCTTTTCCATTCCGGTTTCTTTACCAATTTGGTTTACATAATAAGTTTTTGTTCATTTTCTTATGACTTTGTATATAAGTATTTGATAATTTTATTATCTTTAAATAAATTTATATATATTATTTATTAGTCTCTCATAGTATTGCTACACTGCACTACTTCCTGCTGCCATTTCCCTCATAGTATTATTTTAATTTTTTATTATCCTTTGATAATTTAAAAAATTTTTTTTGTTTTTTTTTCTTTTTTAGAACTAACCCTGGGTTATCTTATATTATAACACAAATATTTGAAAAAATATAACATTAACTTAGGTATAACAATTGGTTGTTCATACAATATAAATATTACAATAAATAAATAAAATACAAAATCAGTTAGTAGTATTATAGTCTACTCTCATAGTTTTATAATTCCCCAACCTACAGCACAATTCTGTAATAAGTTACCTCCACTTTCACTTTTTTTTACCTCAATGGGTATACTATAACTCACTTTGCACCGTATATCACTCGAATTGTTTATCATGTTTAGTGATATACTTTAATTTAGAGCTAGTTATAGGTTACCCATTTCTGACCTTTATGTTATCATGATTTAATTTATTGGGACCGGGTTATGTAACGTTACTTAAAGCCCCCCCCACTAGAACAAATTTATTTTAGTTTAACTCGTTTATAGAAATAAATTGTTGATTGGTTCAATTCTCCTAATAGTCTTGGTTTTATCTTCATAATAGTGTTTCATTTTCAAACTGGTTGTAAACTCTGGTAATTCAGACTGGTGGTAATTGCTGTTTTCTTACCATACTCTCTCTCTCTTGGAGGCAAATTCATCAATTATTTATTTCTGGGTAGTGGTACTTCCACATTTTATTTGATAAGGACTGGTCACACTAATCATATTAAACTTGTTTTAACACTCATTTCTATTTACTTCTATAAATTATCTTCATCAATTAAGCTTCGGTCTGCTATCTTCCTTCTATTTTCTTCATCTATACTTCTGGAATCTAATATCACTCTTTTCAGCTATTTTATAATTATTATCCCTTAAATATTCAATTTCCCTAACATTTTTCCCTATCTTGTGCGGTGGTACCAGTCGGGTGGCCACTTTGGGTCCATAACTCCGCTGTCCATCCTTACACCTTCTGAGATCAGGGGAACATCATCCCTGCTCATAAAAATTATTGCCGGAACATTTCTACGGTCAATACATAAAAATAAAAAACTTATAAGTAGTAGTCAATTAGCGACTAGTACTAAACACTTTTGGGATTCTTCATACTGTAGCTGTTTGCATTTATTTATATATTTCTTCTTCTCCTTGATTCCTTCTTCTTTTCCATTAACTAATAGCATATAACATTATTGATAGGCCTTATGTTAAAATTCTTTTGACTTTACTTCTTGTGACATATTTCTCCGTATCATTTCTTCTTATATAATCTTCAATTCCGAGAAATTCTAATTATTGTATTAATTATCATCCTCCTTCAGTTTCATTGGAGTCATTAAATTATTCTTTATTCTTCTTACCTGAGCACATTACCATCAATTGTTTTTGTTCATTTAATTTTTCTTCTGTTTGTTACCATTAAAAATATTACCTTTTCCTATTATTTCATTTTAAATCAGTTATTTATAATTAAATTATATAATCTGTTCTTACATTTTCTTGGTGTTTTGTCTTTTTATTTTAAATTATATTGTTTCAAAATAACTTGAGTAAGATGTCCTTACATGCTTTTAGAA
Source organism: Magicicada septendecula (assembly GCA_034769895.1). Lineage (NCBI taxonomy): Eukaryota > Metazoa > Arthropoda > Insecta > Hemiptera > Cicadidae > Magicicada > Magicicada septendecula. Next base: position 444,078,313 of record CM068368.1, read on the forward strand.
TTTTGGGGTCTTTAGTTTCTTCATTTTAAATTATATGGTTTCAAAATAACTTGAGTAAGATGTCCTTACATGCTTTTAGAATTTTCTGGTTTTCTTCCGCTATTCAATGGGTTGCTGGGTCGGTTTTCAGAATTTCAGTCCCCTTTTCTGGTTTGTGATCATTTAGGTTTAACCATGGTCCATTAATTCAGGTACTACATGTTCTCGGATTACTGGAGTATTCAGAATTAATTCTCTCCTTGATAATCTTCTTACCATCCGGCTCTCCCACTTTGCTGCTATGAAACTTTCACTTAAGTACCGGTCTTCCGTCATTGTTCGTTCTTTTTTAACTAACATGTATTGTACCTCCTCTAACATAACATAGTTGCTCATATTTAATCTCATTTCATTCCCTTTTACCTCTGGATTATTTACCAAATATTTGAATGTTATATTCCGTCTTGAAGACATTACTGATATTGTCTGATACACTTCAATCGTTGACATATTTAATTGAGATCTAAACTTAATTAATTCCCTCTGTTCATTAATTGGAAGGTTGAATACATTAATTAATCCACCTGTAATCATCTCCCATTCTTCCTTGGTATTTATTATTCTCTTTCTACATGTTTTTATTATTTTCTTGGTCTTCTTTTCCACGGTTTGAACATCCTTTTTGTTGTGGCTATTTTTATTTTCAGATGGCATTACACCTTGGTATTCTGTAATTTCTATTTCCTTCCTACTCTCTTCTGTATTTGGACTTACTTTAATACCTTCTGAAGTGCTGTCTGATGTTTCATCCAAATTCTTGACACTATGGTCCATTTGTTTATTTGTCTCCTCCTTGTATGTATCTGCTTTCTGGATATGCGTATTAACACTTTCAAACTTCTCTCCGAAAGTTTCCCATATCTCCTTATTGAACTTCTCCATCTTACCCTCAATCCGCTTTAAACTTTCTTTATTCTCTTCAAATTTTGCATTCATCTCTTCTCTTTGTCCTTCAACAGTTTCTTTCAGTTTATGGTATTGTTCATTCATGGTTTGTTTGATATTTCCATGAGTGGTTTCTATTTTTTCATTTAGTTGTTTGACTAAACTTTCCTGAATGCTATCTGTTTTCTCATTGATCTGTCTATTTTGTTCCTCCTGCTTCTTAAAATTCTCCTTATTTTCCTCATTGGTTTGTTTCAAGGCTTCCTCCTGTTTTCTAAAATTTTCATCTATTTTGTTATTGGTTTGCTTTGAAGTTTCCTCCTGTTTTCTAAATTGTTCAGCCATAAATTTCATCATGTCTTGCCAATTAGGTTCTTCTCTGTCTACCGCTTTGTCTGGTTGGTCCCCTTGGGCATCATCTTCAATTATTTCCGTTTCCGGTTCCCTAACTACTTCGGTTTCTTCGTTATCACCTGTCTGTTGGTCCATTTCACTGTCCGTGACTAATTCTATTTCTTGTTCCTGTCCACCTTCTTCAATCTCCTTTTCTTCTGCCCTCTTCTTCGATTTGCCTCGGGTATTATGCATTTCTTGTTTTCTCATAACTGCCAACGATAATTAGATTTTTTGGTATATATTTTTATTAAATTTCAAAATTCTTTTCTAATTACCGCCCTTTTACGTTGAGCGCCAATCTGCAACGTCCTGCTTTTTTGTTAATATATGAGAGTTAATAGCGAAAACTTTGTATGTGGCTTATTGGGTGTTCGTCTTATTTAATTAAGCTCCCAATGTTGTTATGCGCCAATTCTGTAATGTAGCGGTTTGAGATATTAAAGTTTCCGCCTCTCCGCAGTCGCCACTTATGAATTATAATAACTGAAGTTTAAAAAAAAAAAAAAAAAAATAAAGTATTTTATTTAATGTTACTCAATCTAAACAGAAATCGAGAGTGTGTGATTTGGGGTCAAGGAGGGAAGTTGTTCAGCCTTATGAGGAAGAGAGAGTAAGTACCAATGATTTACACTCGGTTTAGATGATTTCTGATTTTTTCAAATTGTTCGCTGTGATTTAAATCAGCTGATTGTAAGACAAGTTTCCACGCCTAGTTTAACCAGCCGACACTATAGCAAAATCTGATCCAATGTGTTGATCTCTTCTGTTTTTGTGCTGAAATCTATTACAACTACCCACTACAAAAATTATAACACACTTTATTATTCAATATCATTTTTCAATAATATTATTTATTTATATTATTGGTTTTTTGTTTCCTGCCACCAAAATACAAGTATTACAATTGATCTTTCCTTAAATAAAACATAATCTCGACTTCATAGAGTAAACATGGAATTGTCTAAAGAAAAAAACATATATGGTTTTGTTTACCAAATTTTACACTATTTTCAAAAACATCAATTAATATATAATTCTTAATAATTCCCCAGGGTTCAGGGTAAGTTCTTTTTGTTATGGGATGGTCAGTAATGGATAATTACTAAGCTTTACAAATACCGAAAAAATATTAAATAAATTTGTTTATTTTTCGTTCAGTATGTAGTGTCAGGAATGGCCGTAAGAGAGCAGTGTGCTTTTGTTTACTTTAAAAAAACATGTGATTAAATGACTAGTTTCGTGTTCTATATCAACGTTCGGAATGCGTTTTCTTCTTGAACTATTAAACGAAATGTTTATTATTACCTCTCTTCGTATGGTTCTTACTGGAATGAAGCTTTTTCTCTGGTGAGGTCCGTCTTGAGTTATAATTTCTTTACCGTCTGGCTCATATTCTATCGTCAACTTGAACTATGTCGAAACCAGGTTGAATCATCAGAAGGTTTTCTTTCACTGTTTATTAAGGAGTATAACCATTTAATTTTGATAAATCATGTATGATTATATAGTGGTCATGTTGCTTTTTAATTTTGTATTAATTTTCACTCCTCCAAAAGTTCCAGAAAGGTTATTTTATTAGAATTGTAGTAGCATCATTTTGTCAACTCTATGGTTTTATTCCCAATTTTTATTATTAACAATACTTGTTATTCTCGTCACTCTTAGTAACCCATAGTATTTTTATTATACAGGCAGTTTGTAATTATTATAAATTTATATTTTATTTACCGAAAAATAATTCTTTTCCATTCCGGTTTCTTTACCAATTTGGTTTACATAATAAGTTTTTGTTCATTTTCTTATGACTTTGTATATAAGTATTTGATAATTTTATTATCTTTAAATAAATTTATATATATTATTTATTAGTCTCTCATAGTATTGCTACACTGCACTACTTCCTGCTGCCATTTCCCTCATAGTATTATTTTAATTTTTTATTATCCTTTGATAATTTAAAAATTTTTTTTTGTTTTTTTTCTTTTTTAGAACTAACCCTGGGTTATCTTATATTATAACACAAATATTTGAAAAAATATAACATTAACTTAGGTATAACAATTGGTTGTTCATACAATATAAATATTACAATAAATAAATAAAATACAAAATCAGTTAGTAGTATTATAGTCTACTCTCATAGTTTTATAATTCCCCAACCTACAGCACAATTCTGTAATAAGTTACCTCCACTTTCACTTTTTTTTACCTCAATGGGTATACTATAACTCACTTTGCACCGTATATCACTCGAATTGTTTATCATGTTTAGTGATATACTTTAATTTAGAGCTAGTTATAGGTTACCCATTTCTGACCTTTATGTTATCATGATTTAATTTATTGGGACCGGGTTATGTAACGTTACTTAAAGCCCCCCCACTAGAACAAATTTATTTTAGTTTAACTCGTTTATAGAAATAAATTGTTGATTGGTTCAATTCTCCTAATAGTCTTGGTTTTATCTTCATAATAGTGTTTCATTTTCAAACTGGTTGTAAACTCTGGTAATTCAGACTGGTGGTAATTGCTGTTTTCTTACCATACTCTCTCTCTCTTGGAGGCAAATTCATCAATTATTTATTTCTGGGTAGTGGTACTTCCACATTTTATTTGATAAGGACTGGTCACACTAATCATATTAAACTTGTTTTAACACTCATTTCTATTTACTTCTATAAATTATCTTCATCAATTAAGCTTCGGTCTGCTATCTTCCTTCTATTTTCTTCATCTATACTTCTGGAATCTAATATCACTCTTTTCAGCTATTTTATAATTATTATCCCTTAAATATTCAATTTCCCTAACATTTTTCCCTATCTTGTGCGGTGGTACCAGTCGGGTGGCCACTTTGGGTCCATAACTCCGCTGTCCATCCTTACACCTTCTGAGATCAGGGGAACATCATCCCTGCTCATAAAAATTATTGCCGGAACATTTCTACGGTCAATACATAAAAATAAAAAACTTATAAGTAGTAGTCAATTAGCGACTAGTACTAAACACTTTTGGGATTCTTCATACTGTAGCTGTTTGCATTTATTTATATATTTCTTCTTCTCCTTGATTCCTTCTTCTTTTCCATTAACTAATAGCATATAACATTATTGATAGGCCTTATGTTAAAATTCTTTTGACTTTACTTCTTGTGACATATTTCTCCGTATCATTTCTTCTTATATAATCTTCAATTCCGAGAAATTCTAATTATTGTATTAATTATCATCCTCCTTCAGTTTCATTGGAGTCATTAAATTATTCTTTATTCTTCTTACCTGAGCACATTACCATCAATTGTTTTTGTTCATTTAATTTTTCTTCTGTTTGTTACCATTAAAAATATTACCTTTTCCTATTATTTCATTTTAAATCAGTTATTTATAATTAAATTATATAATCTGTTCTTACATTTTCTTGGTGTTTTGTCTTTTTATTTTAAATTATATTGTTTCAAAATAACTTGAGTAAGATGTCCTTACATGCTTTTAGAATTTTGGGGTCTTTAGTTTCTTCATTTTAAATTATATGGTTTCAAAATAACTTGAGTAAGATGTCCTTACATGCTTTTAGAATTTTCTGGTTTTCTTCCGCTATTCAATGGGTTGCTGGGTCGGTTTTCAGAATTTCAGTCCCCTTTTCTGGTTTGTGATCATTTAGGTTTAACCATGGTCCATTAATTCAGGTACTACATGTTCTCGGATTACTGGAGTATTCAGAATTAATTCTCTCCTTGATAATCTTCTTACCATCCGGCTCTCCCACTTTGCTGCTATGAAACTTTCACTTAAGTACCGGTCTTCCGTCATTGTTCGTTCTTTTTTAACTAACATGTATTGTACCTCCTCTAACATAACATAGTTGCTCATATTTAATCTCATTTCATTCCCTTTTACCTCTGGATTATTTACCAAATATTTGAATGTTATATTCCGTCTTGAAGACATTACTGATATTGTCTGATACACTTCAATCGTTGACATATTTAATTGAGATCTAAACTTAATTAATTCCCTCTGTTCATTAATTGGAAGGTTGAATACATTAATTAATCCACCTGTAATCATCTCCCATTCTTCCTTGGTATTTATTATTCTCTTTCTACATGTTTTTATTATTTTCTTGGTCTTCTTTTCCACGGTTTGAACATCCTTTTTGTTGTGGCTATTTTTATTTTCAGATGGCATTACACCTTGGTATTCTGTAATTTCTATTTCCTTCCTACTCTCTTCTGTATTTGGACTTACTTTAATACCTTCTGAAGTGCTGTCTGATGTTTCATCCAAATTCTTGACACTATGGTCCATTTGTTTATTTGTCTCCTCCTTGTATGTATCTGCTTTCTGGATATGCGTATTAACATTTTCAAACTTCTCTCCGAAAGTTTCCCATATCTCCTTATTGAACTTCTCCATCTTACCCTCAATCCGCTTTAAACTTTCTTTATTCTCTTCAAATTTTGCATTCATCTCTTCTCTTTGTCCTTCAACAGTTTCTTTCAGTTTATGGTATTGTTCATTCATGGTTTGTTTGATATTTCCATGAGTGGTTTCTATTTTTTCATTTAGTTGTTTGACTAAACTTTCCTGAATGCTATCTGTTTTCTCATTGGTCTGTCTATTTTGTTCCTCCTGCTTCTTAAAATTCTCCTTATTTTCCTCATTGGTTTGTTTCAAGGCTTCCTCCTGTTTTCTAAAATTTTCATCTATTTTGTTATTGGTTTGCTTTGAAGTTTCCTCCTGTTTTCTAAATTGTTCAGCCATAAATTTCATCATGTCTTGCCAATTAGGTTCTTCTCTGTCTACCGCTTTGTCTGGTTGGTCCCCTTGGGCATCATCTTCAATTATTTCCGTTTCCGGTTCCCTAACTACTTCGGTTTCTTCGTTATCACCTGTCTGTTGGTCCATTTCACTGTCCGTGACTAATTCTATTTCTTGTTCCTGTCCACCTTCTTCAATCTCCTTTTCTTCTGCCCTCTTCTTCGATTTGCCTCGGGTATTATGCATTTCTTGTTTTCTCATAACTGCCAACGATAATTAGATTTTTTGGTATATATTTTTATTAAATTTCAAAATTCTTTTCTAATTACCGCCCTTTTACGTTGAGCGCCAATCTGTAACGTCCTGCTTTTTTGTTAATATATGAGAGTTAATAGCGAAAACTTTGTATGTGGCTTATTGGGTGTTCGTCTTATTTAATTAAGCTCCCAATGTTGTTATGCGCCAATTCTGTAATGTAGCGGTTTGAGATATTAAAGTTTCCGCCTCTCCGCAGTCGCCACTTATGAATTATAATAACTGAAGTTAAAAAAAAAAAAAAATAAATAAAGTATTTTATTTAATGTTACTCAATCTAAACAGAAATCGAGAGTGTGTGATTTGGGGTCAAGGAGGGAAGTTGTTCAGCCTTATGAGGAAGAGAGAGTAAGTACCAATGATTTACACTCGGTTTAGATGATTTCTGATTTTTTCAAATTGTTCGCTGTGATTTAAATCAGCTGATTGTAAGACAAGTTTCCACGCCTAGTTTAACCAGCCGACACTATAGCAAAATCTGATCCAATGTGTTGATCTCTTCTGTTTTTGTGCTGAAATCTATTACAACTACCCACTACAAAAATTATAACACACTTTATTATTCAATATCATTTTTCAATAATATTATTTATTTATATTATTGGTTTTTTGTTTCCTGCCACCAAAATACAAGTATTACAATTGATCTTTCCTTAAATAAAACATAATCTCGACTTCATAGAGTAAACATGGAATTGTCTAAAGAAAAAAACATATATGGTTTTGTTTACCAAATTTTACACTATTTTCAAAAACATCAATTAATATATAATTCTTAATAATTCCCCAGGGTTCAGGGTAAGTTCTTTTTGTTATGGGATGGTCAGAAATGGATAATTACTAAGCTTTACAAATACCGAAAAAATATTAAATAAATTTGTTTATTTTTCGTTCAGTATGTAGTGTCAGTAATGGCCGTAAGAGAGCAGTGTGCTTTTGTTTACTTTAAAAAAACATGTGATTAAATGACTAGTTTCGTGTTCTATATCAACGTTCGGAATGCGTTTTCTTCTTGAACTATTAAACGAAATGTTTATTATTACCTCTCTTCGTATGGTTCTTACTGGAATGAAGCTTTTTCTCTGGTGAGGTCCGTCTTGAGTTATAATTTCTTTACCGTCTGGCTCATATTCTATCGTCAACTTGAACTATGTCGAAACCAGGTTGAATCATCAGAAGGTTTTCTTTCACTGTTTATTAAGGAGTATAACCATTTAATTTTGATAAATCATGTATGATTATATAGTGGTCATGTTGCTTTTTAATTTTGTATTAATTTTCACTCCTCCAAAAGTTCCAGAAAGGTTATTTTATTAGAATTGTAGTAGCATCATTTTGTCAACTCTATGGTTTTATTCCCAATTTTTATTATTAACAATACTTGTTATTCTCGTCACTCTTAGTAACCCATAGTATTTTTATTATACAGGCAGTTTGTAATTATTATAAATTTATATTTTATTTACCGAAAAATAATTCTTTTCCATTCCGGTTTCTTTACCAATTTGGTTTACATAATAAGTTTTTGTTCATTTTCTTATGACTTTGTATATAAGTATTTGATAATTTTATTATCTTTAAATAAATTTATATATATTATTTATTAGTCTCTCATAGTATTGCTACACTGCACTACTTCCTGCTGCCATTTCCCTCATAGTATTATTTTAATTTTTTATTATCCTTTGATAATTTAAAAATTTTTTTTTGTTTTTTTTTCTTTTTTAGAACTAACCCTGGGTTATCTTATATTATAACACAAATATTTGAAAAAAATATATCATTAACTTAGGTATAACAATTGGTTGTTCATACAATATAAATATTACACTAAATAAATAAAATACAAAATCAGTTAGTAGTATTATAGTCTACTCTCATAGTTTTATAATTCCCCAACCTACAGCACAATTCTGTAATAAGTTACCTCCACTTTCACTTTTTTTTACCTCAATGGGTATACTATAACTCACTTTGCACCGTATATCACTCGAATTGTTTATCATGTTTAGTGATATACTTTAATTTAGAGCTAGTTATAGGTTACCCATTTCTGACCTTTATGTTATCATGATTTAATTTATTGGGACCGGGTTATGTAACGTTACTTAAAGCCCCCCCACTAGAACAAATTTATTTTAGTTTAACTCGTTTATAGAAATAAATTGTTGATTGGTTCAATTCTCCTAATAGTCTTGGTTTTATCTTCATAATAGTGTTTCATTTTCAAACTGGTTGTAAACTCTGGTAATTCAGACTGGTGGTAATTGCTGTTTTCTTACCATACTCTCTCTCTCTTGGAGGCAAATTCATCAATTATTTATTTCTGGGTAGTGGTACTTCCACATTTTATTTGATAAGGACTGGTCACACTAATCATATTAAACTAGTTTTAACACTCATTTCTATTTACTTCTATAAATTATCTTCATCAATTAAGCTTCGGTCTGCTATCTTCCTTCTATTTTCTTCATCTATACTTCTGGAATCTAATATCACTCTTTTCAGCTATTTTATAATTATTATCCCTTAAATATTCAATTTCCCTAACATTTTTCCCTATCTTGTGCGGTGGTACCAGTCGGGTGGCCACTTTGGGTCCATAACTCCGCTGTCCATCCTTACACCTTCTGAGATCAGGGGAACATCATCCCTGCTCATAAAAATTATTGCCGGAACATTTCTACGGTCAATACATAAAAATAAAAAACTTATAAGTAGTAGTCAATTAGCGACTAGTACTAAACACTTTTGGGATTCTTCATACTGTAGCTGTTTGCATTTATTTATATATTTCTTCTTCTCCTTGATTCCTTCTTCTTTTCCATTAACTAATAGCATATAACATTATTGATAGGCCTTATGTTAAAATTCTTTTGACTTTACTTCTTGTGACATATTTCTCCGTATCATTTCTTCTTATATAATCTTCAATTCCGAGAAATTCTAATTATTGTATTAATTATCATCCTCCTTCAGTTTCATTGGAGTCATTAAATTATTCTTTATTCTTCTTACCTGAGCACATTACCATCAATTGTTTTTGTTCATTTAATTTTTCTTCTGTTTGTTACCATTAAAAATATTACCTTTTCCTATTATTTCATTTTAAATCAGTTATTTATAATTAAATTATATAATCTGTTCTTACATTTTCTTGGTGTTTTGTCTTTTTATTTTAAATTATATTGTTTCAAAATAACTTGAGTAAGATGTCCTTACATGCTTTTAGAATTTTGGGGTCTTTAGTTTCTTCATTTTAAATTATATGGTTTCAAAATAACTTGAGTAAGATGTCCTTACATGCTTTTAGAATTTTCTGGTTTTCTTCTGCTATTCAATGGGTTGCTGGGTCGGTTTTCAGAATTTCAGTCCCCTTTTCTGGTTTGTGATCATTTAGGTTTAACCATGGTCCATTAATTCAGGTACTACATGTTCTCGGATTACTGGAGTATTCAGAATTAATTCTCTCCTTGATAATCTTCTTACCATCCGGCTCTCCCACTTTGCTGCTATGAAACTTTCACTTAAGTACCGGTCTTCCGTCATTGTTCGTTCTTTTTTAACTAACATGTATTGTACCTCCTCTAACATAACATAGTTGCTCATATTTAATCTCATTTCATTCCCTTTTACCTCTGGATTATTTACCAAATATTTGAATGTTATATTCCGTCTTGAAGACATTACTGATATTGTCTGATACACTTCAATCGTTGACATATTTAATTGAGATCTAAACTTAATTAATTCCCTCTGTTCATTAATTGGAAGGTTGAATACATTAATTAATCCACCTGTAATCATCTCCCATTCTTCCTTGGTATTTATTATTCTCTTTCTACATGTTTTTATTATTTTCTTGGTCTTCTTTTCCACGGTTTGAACATCCTTTTTGTTGTGGCTATTTTTATTTTCAGATGGCATTACACCTTGGTATTCTGTAATTTCTATTTCCTTCCTACTCTCTTCTGTATTTGGACTTACTTTAATACCTTCTGAAGTGCTGTCTGATGTTTCATCCAAATTCTTGACACTATGGTCCATTTGTTTATTTGTCTCCTCCTTGTATGTATCTGCTTTCTGGATATGCATATTAACACTTTCAAACTTCTCTCCGAAAGTTTCCCATATCTCCTTATTGAACTTCTCCATCTTACCCTCAATCCGCTTTAAACTTTCTTTATTCTCTTCAAATTTTGCATTCATCTCTTCTCTTTGTCCTTCAACAGTTTCTTTCAGTTTATGGTATTGTTCATTCATGGTTTGTTTGATATTTCCATGAGTGGTTTCTATTTTTTCATTTAGTTGTTTGACTAAACTTTCCTGAATGCTATCTGTTTTCTCATTGGTCTGTCTATTTTGTTCCTCCTGCTTCTTAAAATTCTCCTTATTTTCCTCATTGGTTTGTTTCAAGGCTTCCTCCTGTTTTCTAAAATTTTCATCTATTTTGTTATTGGTTTGCTTTGAAGTTTCCTCCTGTTTTCTAAATTGTTCAGCCATAAATTTCATCATGTCTTGCCAATTAGGTTCTTCTCTGTCTACCGCTTTGTCTGGTTGGTCCCCTTGGGCATCATCTTCAATTATTTCCGTTTCCGGTTCCCTAACTACTTCGGTTTCTTCGTTATCACCTGTCTGTTGGTCCATTTCACTGTCCGTGACTAATTCTATTTCTTGTTCCTGTCCACCTTCTTCAATCTCCTTTTCTTCTGCCCTCTTCTTCGATTTGCCTCGGGTATTATGCATTTCTTGTTTTCTCATAACTGCCAACGATAATTAGATTTTTTGGTATATATTTTTATTAAATTTCAAAATTCTTTTCTAATTACCGCCCTTTTACGTTGAGCGCCAATCTGCAACGTCCTGCTTTTTTGTTAATATATGAGAGTTAATAGCGAAAACTTTGTATGTGGCTTATTGGGTGTTCGTCTTATTTAATTAAGCTCCCAATGTTGTTATGCGCCAATTCTGTAATGTAGCGGTTTGAGATATTAAAGTTTCCGCCTCTCCGCAGTCGCCACTTATGAATTATAATAACTGAAGTTAAAAAAAAAAAAAAATAAATAAAGTATTTTATTTAATGTTACTCAATCTAAACAGAAATCGAGAGTGTGTGATTTGGGGTCAAGGAGGGAAGTTGTTCAGCCTTATGAGGAAGAGAGAGTAAGTACCAATGATTTACACTCGGTTTAGATGATTTCTGATTTTTTCAAATTGTTCGCTGTGATTTAAATCAGCTGATTGTAAGACAAGTTTCCACGCCTAGTTTAACCAGCCGACACTATAGCAAAATCTGATCCAATGTGTTGATCTCTTCTGTTTTTGTGCTGAAATCTATTACAACTACCCACTACAAAAATTATAACACACTTTATTATTCAATATCATTTTTCAATAATATTATTTATTTATATTATTGGTTTTTTGTTTCCTGCCACCAAAATACAAGTATTACAATTGATCTTTCCTTAAATAAAACATAATCTCGACTTCATAGAGTAAACATGGAATTGTCTAAAGAAAAAAACATATATGGTTTTGTTGACCAAATTTTACACTATTTTCAAAAACATCAATTAATATATAATTCTTAATAATTCCCCAGGGTTCAGGGTAAGTTCTTTTTGTTATGGGATGGTCAGTAATGGATAATTACTAAGCTTTACAAATACCGAAAAAATATTAAATAAATTTGTTTATTTTTCGTTCAGTATGTAGTGTCAGGAATGGCCGTAAGAGAGCAGTGTGCTTTTGTTTACTTTAAAAAAACATGTGATTAAATGACTAGTTTCGTGTTCTATATCAACGTTCGGAATGCGTTTTCTTCTTGAACTATTAAACGAAATGTTTATTATTACCTCTCTTCGTATGGTTCTTACTGGAATGAAGCTTTTTCTCTGGTGAGGTCCGTCTTGAGTTATAATTTCTTTACCGTCTGGCTCATATTCTATCGTCAACTTGAACTATGTCGAAACCAGGTTGAATCATCAGAAGGTTTTCTTTCACTGTTTATTAAGGAGTATAACCATTTAATTTTGATAAATCATGTATGATTATATAGTGGTCATGTTGCTTTTTAATTTTGTATTAATTTTCACTCCTCCAAAAGTTCCAGAAAGGTTATTTTATTAGAATTGTAGTAGCATCATTTTGTCAACTCTATGGTTTTATTCCCAATTTTTATTATTAACAATACTTGTTATTCTCGTCACTCTTAGTAACCCATAGTATTTTTATTATACAGGCAGTTTGTAATTATTATAAATTTATATTTTATTTACCGAAAAATAATTCTTTTCCATTCCGGTTTCTTTACCAATTTGGTTTACATAATAAGTTTTTGTTCATTTTCTTATGACTTTGTATATAAGTATTTGATAATTTTATTATCTTTAAATAAATTTATATATATTATTTATTAGTCTCTCATAGTATTGCTACACTGCACTACTTCCTGCTGCCATTTCCCTCATAGTATTATTTTAATTTTTTATTATCCTTTGATAATTTAAAAATTTTTTTTTGTTTTTTTTCTTTTTTAGAACTAACCCTGGGTTATCTTATATTATAACACAAATATTTGAAAAAATATAACATTAACTTAGGTATAACAATTGGTTGTTCATACAATATAAATATTACAATAAATAAATAAAATACAAAATCAGTTAGTAGTATTATAGTCTACTCTCATAGTTTTATAATTCCCCAACCTACAGCACAATTCTGTAATAAGTTACCTCCACTTTCACTTTTTTTTACCTCAATGGGTATACTATAACTCACTTTGCACCGTATATCACTCGAATTGTTTATCATGTTTAGTGATATACTTTAATTTAGAGCTAGTTATAGGTTACCCATTTCTGACCTTTATGTTATCATGATTTAATTTATTGGGACCGGGTTATGTAACGTTACTTAAAGCCCCCCCACTAGAACAAATTTATTTTAGTTTAACTCGTTTATAGAAATAAATTGTTGATTGGTTCAATTCTCCTAATAGTCTTGGTTTTATCTTCATAATAGTGTTTCATTTTCAAACTGGTTGTAAACTCTGGTAATTCAGACTGGTGGTAATTGCTGTTTTCTTACCATACTCTCTCTCTCTTGGAGGCAAATTCATCAATTATTTATTTCTGGGTAGTGGTACTTCCACATTTTATTTGATAAGGACTGGTCACACTAATCATATTAAACTTGTTTTAACACTCATTTCTATTTACTTCTATAAATTATCTTCATCAATTAAGCTTCGGTCTGCTATCTTCCTTCTATTTTCTTCATCTATACTTCTGGAATCTAATATCACTCTTTTCAGCTATTTTATAATTATTATCCCTTAAATATTCAATTTCCCTAACATTTTTCCCTATCTTGTGCGGTGGTACCAGTCGGGTGGCCACTTTGGGTCCATAACTCCGCTGTCCATCCTTACACCTTCTGAGATCAGGGGAACATCATCCCTGCTCATAAAAATTATTGCCGGAACATTTCTACGGTCAATACATAAAAATAAAAAACTTATAAGTAGTAGTCAATTAGCGACTAGTACTAAACACTTTTGGGATTCTTCATACTGTAGCTGTTTGCATTTATTTATATATTTCTTCTTCTCCTTGATTCCTTCTTCTTTTCCATTAACTAATAGCATATAACATTATTGATAGGCCTTATGTTAAAATTCTTTTGACTTTACTTCTTGTGACATATTTCTCCGTATCATTTCTTCTTATATAATCTTCAATTCCGAGAAATTCTAATTATTGTATTAATTATCATCCTCCTTCAGTTTCATTGGAGTCATTAAATTATTCTTTATTCTTCTTACCTGAGCACATTACCATCAATTGTTTTTGTTCATTTAATTTTTCTTCTGTTTGTTACCATTAAAAATATTACCTTTTCCTATTATTTCATTTTAAATCAGTTATTTATAATTAAATTATATAATCTGTTCTTACATTTTCTTGGTGTTTTGTCTTTTTATTTTAAATTATATTGTTTCAAAATAACTTGAGTAAGATGTCCTTACATGCTTTTAGAATTTTGGGGTCTTTAGTTTCTTCATTTTAAATTATATGGTTTCAAAATAACTTGAGTAAGATGTCCTTACATGCTTTTAGAATTTTCTGGTTTTCTTCCGCTATTCAATGGGTTGCTGGGTCGGTTTTCAGAATTTCAGTCCCCTTTTCTGGTTTGTGATCATTTAGGTTTAACCATGGTCCATTAATTCAGGTACTACATGTTCTCGGATTACTGGAGTATTCAGAATTAATTCTCTCCTTGATAATCTTCTTACCATCCGGCTCTCCCACTTTGCTGCTATGAAACTTTCACTTAAGTACCGGTCTTCCGTCATTGTTCGTTCTTTTTTAACTAACATGTATTGTACCTCCTCTAACATAACATAGTTGCTCATATTTAATCTCATTTCATTCCCTTTTACCTCTGGATTATTTACCAAATATTTGAATGTTATATTCCGTCTTGAAGACATTACTGATATTGTCTGATACACTTCAATCGTTGACATATTTAATTGAGATCTAAACTTAATTAATTCCCTCTGTTCATTAATTGGAAGGTTGAATACATTAATTAATCCACCTGTAATCATCTCCCATTCTTCCTTGGTATTTATTATTCTCTTTCTACATGTTTTTATTATTTTCTTGGTCTTCTTTTCCACGGTTTGAACATCCTTTTTGTTGTGGCTATTTTTATTTTCAGATGGCATTACACCTTGGTATTCTGTAATTTCTATTTCCTTCCTACTCTCTTCTGTATTTGGACTTACTTTAATACCTTCTGAAGTGCTGTCTGATGTTTCATCCAAATTCTTGACACTATGGTCCATTTGTTTATTTGTCTCCTCCTTGTATGTATCTGCTTTCTGGATATGCGTATTAACATTTTCAAACTTCTCTCCGAAAGTTTCCCATATCTCCTTATTGAACTTCTCCATCTTACCCTCAATCCGCTTTAAACTTTCTTTATTCTCTTCAAATTTTGCATTCATCTCTTCTCTTTGTCCTTCAACAGTTTCTTTCAGTTTATGGTATTGTTCATTCATGGTTTGTTTGATATTTCCATGAGTGGTTTCTATTTTTTCATTTAGTTGTTTGACTAAACTTTCCTGAATGCTATCTGTTTTCTCATTGGTCTGTCTATTTTGTTCCTCCTGCTTCTTAAAATTCTCCTTATTTTCCTCATTGGTTTGTTTCAAGGCTTCCTCCTGTTTTCTAAAATTTTCATCTATTTTGTTATTGGTTTGCTTTGAAGTTTCCTCCTGTTTTCTAAATTGTTCAGCCATAAATTTCATCATGTCTTGCCAATTAGGTTCTTCTCTGTCTACCGCTTTGTCTGGTTGGTCCCCTTGGGCATCATCTTCAATTATTTCCGTTTCCGGTTCCCTAACTACTTCGGTTTCTTCGTTATCACCTGTCTGTTGGTCCATTTCACTGTCCGTGACTAATTCTATTTCTTGTTCCTGTCCACCTTCTTCAATCTCCTTTTCTTCTGCCCTCTTCTTCGATTTGCCTCGGGTATTATGCATTTCTTGTTTTCTCATAACTGCCAACGATAATTAGATTTTTTGGTATATATTTTTATTAAATTTCAAAATTCTTTTCTAATTACCGCCCTTTTACGTTGAGCGCCAATCTGTAACGTCCTGCTTTTTTGTTAATATATGAGAGTTAATAGCGAAAACTTTGTATGTGGCTTATTGGGTGTTCGTCTTATTTAATTAAGCTCCCAATGTTGTTATGCGCCAATTCTGTAATGTAGCGGTTTGAGATATTAAAGTTTCCGCCTCTCCGCAGTCGCCACTTATGAATTATAATAACTGAAGTTAAAAAAAAAAAAAAATAAATAAAGTATTTTATTTAATGTTACTCAATCTAAACAGAAATCGAGAGTGTGTGATTTGGGGTCAAGGAGGGAAGTTGTTCAGCCTTATGAGGAAGAGAGAGTAAGTACCAATGATTTACACTCGGTTTAGATGATTTCTGATTTTTTCAAATTGTTCGCTGTGATTTAAATCAGCTGATTGTAAGACAAGTTTCCACGCCTAGTTTAACCAGCCGACACTATAGCAAAATCTGATCCAATGTGTTGATCTCTTCTGTTTTTGTGCTGAAATCTATTACAACTACCCACTACAAAAATTATAACACACTTTATTATTCAATATCATTTTTCAATAATATTATTTATTTATATTATTGGTTTTTTGTTTCCTGCCACCAAAATACAAGTATTACAATTGATCTTTCCTTAAATAAAACATAATCTCGACTTCATAGAGTAAACATGGAATTGTCTAAAGAAAAAAACATATATGGTTTTGTTTACCAAATTTTACACTATTTTCAAAAACATCAATTAATATATAATTCTTAATAATTCCCCAGGGTTCAGGGTAAGTTCTTTTTGTTATGGGATGGTCAGAAATGGATAATTACTAAGCTTTACAAATACCGAAAAAATATTAAATAAATTTGTTTATTTTTCGTTCAGTATGTAGTGTCAGTAATGGCCGTAAGAGAGCAGTGTGCTTTTGTTTACTTTAAAAAAACATGTGATTAAATGACTAGTTTCGTGTTCTATATCAACGTTCGGAATGCGTTTTCTTCTTGAACTATTAAACGAAATGTTTATTATTACCTCTCTTCGTATGGTTCTTACTGGAATGAAGCTTTTTCTCTGGTGAGGTCCGTCTTGAGTTATAATTTCTTTACCGTCTGGCTCATATTCTATCGTCAACTTGAACTATGTCGAAACCAGGTTGAATCATCAGAAGGTTTTCTTTCACTGTTTATTAAGGAGTATAACCATTTAATTTTGATAAATCATGTATGATTATATAGTGGTCATGTTGCTTTTTAATTTTGTATTAATTTTCACTCCTCCAAAAGTTCCAGAAAGGTTATTTTATTAGAATTGTAGTAGCATCATTTTGTCAACTCTATGGTTTTATTCCCAATTTTTATTATTAACAATACTTGTTATTCTCGTCACTCTTAGTAACCCATAGTATTTTTATTATACAGGCAGTTTGTAATTATTATAAATTTATATTTTATTTACCGAAAAATAATTCTTTTCCATTCCGGTTTCTTTACCAATTTGGTTTACATAATAAGTTTTTGTTCATTTTCTTATGACTTTGTATATAAGTATTTGATAATTTTATTATCTTTAAATAAATTTATATATATTATTTATTAGTCTCTCATAGTATTGCTACACTGCACTACTTCCTGCTGCCATTTCCCTCATAGTATTATTTTAATTTTTTATTATCCTTTGATAATTTAAAAATTTTTTTTTGTTTTTTTTTCTTTTTTAGAACTAACCCTGGGTTATCTTATATTATAACACAAATATTTGAAAAAATATAACATTAACTTAGGTATAACAATTGGTTGTTCATACAATATAAATATTACAATAAATAAATAAAATACAAAATCAGTTAGTAGTATTATAGTCTACTCTCATAGTTTTATAATTCCCCAACCTACAGCACAATTCTGTAATAAGTTACCTCCACTTTCACTTTTTTTTACCTCAATGGGTATACTATAACTCACTTTGCACCGTATATCACTCGAATTGTTTATCATGTTTAGTGATATACTTTAATTTAGAGCTAGTTATAGGTTACCCATTTCTGACCTTTATGTTATCATGATTTAATTTATTGGGACCGGGTTATGTAACGTTACTTAAAGCCCCCCCACTAGAACAAATTTATTTTAGTTTAACTCGTTTATAGAAATAAATTGTTGATTGGTTCAATTCTCCTAATAGTCTTGGTTTTATCTTCATAATAGTGTTTCATTTTCAAACTGGTTGTAAACTCTGGTAATTCAGACTGGTGGTAATTGCTGTTTTCTTACCATACTCTCTCTCTCTTGGAGGCAAATTCATCAATTATTTATTTCTGGGTAGTGGTACTTCCACATTTTATTTGATAAGGACTGGTCACACTAATCATATTAAACTAGTTTTAACACTCATTTCTATTTACTTCTATAAATTATCTTCATCAATTAAGCTTCGGTCTGCTATCTTCCTTCTATTTTCTTCATCTATACTTCTGGAATCTAATATCACTCTTTTCAGCTATTTTATAATTATTATCCCTTAAATATTCAATTTCCCTAACATTTTTCCCTATCTTGTGCGGTGGTACCAGTCGGGTGGCCACTTTGGGTCCATAACTCCGCTGTCCATCCTTACACCTTCTGAGATCAGGGGAACATCATCCCTGCTCATAAAAATTATTGCCGGAACATTTCTACGGTCAATACATAAAAATAAAAAACTTATAAGTAGTAGTCAATTAGCGACTAGTACTAAACACTTTTGGGATTCTTCATACTGTAGCTGTTTGCATTTATTTATATATTTCTTCTTCTCCTTGATTCCTTCTTCTTTTCCATTAACTAATAGCATATAACATTATTGATAGGCCTTATGTTAAAATTCTTTTGACTTTACTTCTTGTGACATATTTCTCCGTATCATTTCTTCTTATATAATCTTCAATTCCGAGAAATTCTAATTATTGTATTAATTATCATCCTCCTTCAGTTTCATTGGAGTCATTAAATTATTCTTTATTCTTCTTACCTGAGCACATTACCATCAATTGTTTTTGTTCATTTAATTTTTCTTCTGTTTGTTACCATTAAAAATATTACCTTTTCCTATTATTTCATTTTAAATCAGTTATTTATAATTAAATTATATAATCTGTTCTTACATTTTCTTGGTGTTTTGTCTTTTTATTTTAAATTATATTGTTTCAAAATAACTTGAGTAAGATGTCCTTACATGCTTTTAGAATTTTGGGGTCTTTAGTTTCTTCATTTTAAATTATATGGTTTCAAAATAACTTGAGTAAGATGTCCTTACATGCTTTTAGAATTTTCTGGTTTTCTTCCGCTATTCAATGGGTTGCTGGGTCGGTTTTCAGAATTTCAGTCCCCTTTTCTGGTTTGTGATCATTTAGGTTTAACCATGGTCCATTAATTCAGGTACTACATGTTCTCGGATTACTGGAGTATTCAGAATTAATTCTCTCCTTGATAATCTTCTTACCATCCGGCTCTCCCACTTTGCTGCTATGAAACTTTCACTTAAGTACCGGTCTTCCGTCATTGTTCGTTCTTTTTTAACTAACATGTATTGTACCTCCTCTAACATAACATAGTTGCTCATATTTAATCTCATTTCATTCCCTTTTACCTCTGGATTATTTACCAAATATTTGAATGTTATATTCCGTCTTGAAGACATTACTGATATTGTCTGATACACTTCAATCGTTGACATATTTAATTGAGATCTAAACTTAATTAATTCCCTCTGTTCATTAATTGGAAGGTTGAATACATTAATTAATCCACCTGTAATCATCTCCCATTCTTCCTTGGTATTTATTATTCTCTTTCTACATGTTTTTATTATTTTCTTGGTCTTCTTTTCCACGGTTTGAACATCCTTTTTGTTGTGGCTATTTTTATTTTCAGATGGCATTACACCTTGGTATTCTGTAATTTCTATTTCCTTCCTACTCTCTTCTGTATTTGGACTTACTTTAATACCTTCTGAAGTGCTGTCTGATGTTTCATCCAAATTCTTGACACTATGGTCCATTTGTTTATTTGTCTCCTCCTTGTATGTATCTGCTTTCTGGATATGCGTATTAACATTTTCAAACTTCTCTCCGAAAGTTTCCCATATCTCCTTATTGAACTTCTCCATCTTACCCTCAATCCGCTTTAAACTTTCTTTATTCTCTTCAAATTTTGCATTCATCTCTTCTCTTTGTCCTTCAACAGTTTCTTTCAGTTTATGGTATTGTTCATTCATGGTTTGTTTGATATTTCCATGAGTGGTTTCTATTTTTTCATTTAGTTGTTTGACTAAACTTTCCTGAATGCTATCTGTTTTCTCATTGGTCTGTCTATTTTGTTCCTCCTGCTTCTTAAAATTCTCCTTATTTTCCTCATTGGTTTGTTTCAAGGCTTCCTCCTGTTTTCTAAAATTTTCATCTATTTTGTTATTGGTTTGCTTTGAAGTTTCCTCCTGTTTTCTAAATTGTTCAGCCATAAATTTCATCATG
This sequence comes from Magicicada septendecula, assembly GCA_034769895.1. Taxonomy (NCBI): domain Eukaryota; kingdom Metazoa; phylum Arthropoda; class Insecta; order Hemiptera; family Cicadidae; genus Magicicada; species Magicicada septendecula. The sequence continues at coordinate 444,098,851 of CM068368.1, forward strand.
TCTTGCCAATTAGGTTCTTCTCTGTCTACCGCTTTGTCTGGTTGGTCCCCTTGGGCATCATCTTCAATTATTTCCGTTTCCGGTTCCCTAACTACTTCGGTTTCTTCGTTATCACCTGTCTGTTGGTCCATTTCACTGTCCGTGACTAATTCTATTTCTTGTTCCTGTCCACCTTCTTCAATCTCCTTTTCTTCTGCCCTCTTCTTCGATTTGCCTCGGGTATTATGCATTTCTTGTTTTCTCATAACTGCCAACGATAATTAGATTTTTTGGTATATATTTTTATTAAATTTCAAAATTCTTTTCTAATTACCGCCCTTTTACGTTGAGCGCCAATCTGTAACGTCCTGCTTTTTTGTTAATATATGAGAGTTAATAGCGAAAACTTTGTATGTGGCTTATTGGGTGTTCGTCTTATTTAATTAAGCTCCCAATGTTGTTATGCGCCAATTCTGTAATGTAGCGGTTTGAGATATTAAAGTTTCCGCCTCTCCGCAGTCGCCACTTATGAATTATAATAACTGAAGTTAAAAAAAAAAAAAAATAAATAAAGTATTTTATTTAATGTTACTCAATCTAAACAGAAATCGAGAGTGTGTGATTTGGGGTCAAGGAGGGAAGTTGTTCAGCCTTATGAGGAAGAGAGAGTAAGTACCAATGATTTACACTCGGTTTAGATGATTTCTGATTTTTTCAAATTGTTCGCTGTGATTTAAATCAGCTGATTGTAAGACAAGTTTCCACGCCTAGTTTAACCAGCCGACACTATAGCAAAATCTGATCCAATGTGTTGATCTCTTCTGTTTTTGTGCTGAAATCTATTACAACTACCCACTACAAAAATTATAACACACTTTATTATTCAATATCATTTTTCAATAATATTATTTATTTATATTATTGGTTTTTTGTTTCCTGCCACCAAAATACAAGTATTACAATTGATCTTTCCTTAAATAAAACATAATCTCGACTTCATAGAGTAAACATGGAATTGTCTAAAGAAAAAAACATATATGGTTTTGTTTACCAAATTTTACACTATTTTCAAAAACATCAATTAATATATAATTCTTAATAATTCCCCAGGGTTCAGGGTAAGTTCTTTTTGTTATGGGATGGTCAGAAATGGATAATTACTAAGCTTTACAAATACCGAAAAAATATTAAATAAATTTGTTTATTTTTCGTTCAGTATGTAGTGTCAGTAATGGCCGTAAGAGAGCAGTGTGCTTTTGTTTACTTTAAAAAAACATGTGATTAAATGACTAGTTTCGTGTTCTATATCAACGTTCGGAATGCGTTTTCTTCTTGAACTATTAAACGAAATGTTTATTATTACCTCTCTTCGTATGGTTCTTACTGGAATGAAGCTTTTTCTCTGGTGAGGTCCGTCTTGAGTTATAATTTCTTTACCGTCTGGCTCATATTCTATCGTCAACTTGAACTATGTCGAAACCAGGTTGAATCATCAGAAGGTTTTCTTTCACTGTTTATTAAGGAGTATAACCATTTAATTTTGATAAATCATGTATGATTATATAGTGGTCATGTTGCTTTTTAATTTTGTATTAATTTTCACTCCTCCAAAAGTTCCAGAAAGGTTATTTTATTAGAATTGTAGTAGCATCATTTTGTCAACTCTATGGTTTTATTCCCAATTTTTATTATTAACAATACTTGTTATTCTCGTCACTCTTAGTAACCCATAGTATTTTTATTATACAGGCAGTTTGTAATTATTATAAATTTATATTTTATTTACCGAAAAATAATTCTTTTCCATTCCGGTTTCTTTACCAATTTGGTTTACATAATAAGTTTTTGTTCATTTTCTTATGACTTTGTATATAAGTATTTGATAATTTTATTATCTTTAAATAAATTTATATATATTATTTATTAGTCTCTCATAGTATTGCTACACTGCACTACTTCCTGCTGCCATTTCCCTCATAGTATTATTTTAATTTTTTATTATCCTTTGATAATTTAAAAATTTTTTTTTGTTTTTTTTTCTTTTTTAGAACTAACCCTGGGTTATCTTATATTATAACACAAATATTTGAAAAAATATAACATTAACTTAGGTATAACAATTGGTTGTTCATACAATATAAATATTACAATAAATAAATAAAATACAAAATCAGTTAGTAGTATTATAGTCTACTCTCATAGTTTTATAATTCCCCAACCTACAGCACAATTCTGTAATAAGTTACCTCCACTTTCACTTTTTTTTACCTCAATGGGTATACTATAACTCACTTTGCACCGTATATCACTCGAATTGTTTATCATGTTTAGTGATATACTTTAATTTAGAGCTAGTTATAGGTTACCCATTTCTGACCTTTATGTTATCATGATTTAATTTATTGGGACCGGGTTATGTAACGTTACTTAAAGCCCCCCCACTAGAACAAATTTATTTTAGTTTAACTCGTTTATAGAAATAAATTGTTGATTGGTTCAATTCTCCTAATAGTCTTGGTTTTATCTTCATAATAGTGTTTCATTTTCAAACTGGTTGTAAACTCTGGTAATTCAGACTGGTGGTAATTGCTGTTTTCTTACCATACTCTCTCTCTCTTGGAGGCAAATTCATCAATTATTTATTTCTGGGTAGTGGTACTTCCACATTTTATTTGATAAGGACTGGTCACACTAATCATATTAAACTAGTTTTAACACTCATTTCTATTTACTTCTATAAATTATCTTCATCAATTAAGCTTCGGTCTGCTATCTTCCTTCTATTTTCTTCATCTATACTTCTGGAATCTAATATCACTCTTTTCAGCTATTTTATAATTATTATCCCTTAAATATTCAATTTCCCTAACATTTTTCCCTATCTTGTGCGGTGGTACCAGTCGGGTGGCCACTTTGGGTCCATAACTCCGCTGTCCATCCTTACACCTTCTGAGATCAGGGGAACATCATCCCTGCTCATAAAAATTATTGCCGGAACATTTCTACGGTCAATACATAAAAATAAAAAACTTATAAGTAGTAGTCAATTAGCGACTAGTACTAAACACTTTTGGGATTCTTCATACTGTAGCTGTTTGCATTTATTTATATATTTCTTCTTCTCCTTGATTCCTTCTTCTTTTCCATTAACTAATAGCATATAACATTATTGATAGGCCTTATGTTAAAATTCTTTTGACTTTACTTCTTGTGACATATTTCTCCGTATCATTTCTTCTTATATAATCTTCAATTCCGAGAAATTCTAATTATTGTATTAATTATCATCCTCCTTCAGTTTCATTGGAGTCATTAAATTATTCTTTATTCTTCTTACCTGAGCACATTACCATCAATTGTTTTTGTTCATTTAATTTTTCTTCTGTTTGTTACCATTAAAAATATTACCTTTTCCTATTATTTCATTTTAAATCAGTTATTTATAATTAAATTATATAATCTGTTCTTACATTTTCTTGGTGTTTTGTCTTTTTATTTTAAATTATATTGTTTCAAAATAACTTGAGTAAGATGTCCTTACATGCTTTTAGAATTTTCTGGTTTTCTTCCGCTATTCAATGGGTTGCTGGGTCGGTTTTCAGAATTTCAGTCCCCTTTTCTGGTTTGTGATCATTTAGGTTTAACCATGGTCCATTAATTCAGGTACTACATGTTCTCGGATTACTGGAGTATTCAGAATTAATTCTCTCCTTGATAATCTTCTTACCATCCGGCTCTCCCACTTTGCTGCTATGAAACTTTCACTTAAGTACCGGTCTTCCGTCATTGTTCGTTCTTTTTTAACTAACATGTATTGTACCTCCTCTAACATAACATAGTTGCTCATATTTAATCTCATTTCATTCCCTTTTACCTCTGGATTATTTACCAAATATTTGAATGTTATATTCCGTCTTGAAGACATTACTGATATTGTCTGATACACTTCAATCGTTGACATATTTAATTGAGATCTAAACTTAATTAATTCCCTCTGTTCATTAATTGGAAGGTTGAATACATTAATTAATCCACCTGTAATCATCTCCCATTCTTCCTTGGTATTTATTATTCTCTTTCTACATGTTTTTATTATTTTCTTGGTCTTCTTTTCCACGGTTTGAACATCCTTTTTGTTGTGGCTATTTTTATTTTCAGATGGCATTACACCTTGGTATTCTGTAATTTCTATTTCCTTCCTACTCTCTTCTGTATTTGGACTTACTTTAATACCTTCTGAAGTGCTGTCTGATGTTTCATCCAAATTCTTGACACTATGGTCCATTTGTTTATTTGTCTCCTCCTTGTATGTATCTGCTTTCTGGATATGCGTATTAACATTTTCAAACTTCTCTCCGAAAGTTTCCCATATCTCCTTATTGAACTTCTCCATCTTACCCTCAATCCGCTTTAAACTTTCTTTATTCTCTTCAAATTTTGCATTCATCTCTTCTCTTTGTCCTTCAACAGTTTCTTTCAGTTTATGGTATTGTTCATTCATGGTTTGTTTGATATTTCCATGAGTGGTTTCTATTTTTTCATTTAGTTGTTTGACTAAACTTTCCTGAATGCTATCTGTTTTCTCATTGGTCTGTCTATTTTGTTCCTCCTGCTTCTTAAAATTCTCCTTATTTTCCTCATTGGTTTGTTTCAAGGCTTCCTCCTGTTTTCTAAAATTTTCATCTATTTTGTTATTGGTTTGCTTTGAAGTTTCCTCCTGTTTTCTAAATTGTTCAGCCATAAATTTCATCATGTCTTGCCAATTAGGTTCTTCTCTGTCTACCGCTTTGTCTGGTTGGTCCCCTTGGGCATCATCTTCAATTATTTCCGTTTCCGGTTCCCTAACTACTTCGGTTTCTTCGTTATCACCTGTCTGTTGGTCCATTTCACTGTCCGTGACTAATTCTATTTCTTGTTCCTGTCCACCTTCTTCAATCTCCTTTTCTTCTGCCCTCTTCTTCGATTTGCCTCGGGTATTATGCATTTCTTGTTTTCTCATAACTGCCAACGATAATTAGATTTTTTGGTATATATTTTTATTAAATTTCAAAATTCTTTTCTAATTACCGCCCTTTTACGTTGAGCGCCAATCTGTAACGTCCTGCTTTTTTGTTAATATATGAGAGTTAATAGCGAAAACTTTGTATGTGGCTTATTGGGTGTTCGTCTTATTTAATTAAGCTCCCAATGTTGTTATGCGCCAATTCTGTAATGTAGCGGTTTGAGATATTAAAGTTTCCGCCTCTCCGCAGTCGCCACTTATGAATTATAATAACTGAAGTTAAAAAAAAAAAAAATAAATAAAGTATTTTATTTAATGTTACTCAATCTAAACAGAAATCGAGAGTGTGTGATTTGGGGTCAAGGAGGGAAGTTGTTCAGCCTTATGAGGAAGAGAGAGTAAGTACCAATGATTTACACTCGGTTTAGATGATTTCTGATTTTTTCAAATTGTTCGCTGTGATTTAAATCAGCTGATTGTAAGACAAGTTTCCACGCCTAGTTTAACCAGCCGACACTATAGCAAAATCTGATCCAATGTGTTGATCTCTTCTGTTTTTGTGCTGAAATCTATTACAACTACCCACTACAAAAATTATAACACACTTTATTATTCAATATCATTTTTCAATAATATTATTTATTTATATTATTGGTTTTTTGTTTCCTGCCACCAAAATACAAGTATTACAATTGATCTTTCCTTAAATAAAACATAATCTCGACTTCATAGAGTAAACATGGAATTGTCTAAAGAAAAAAACATATATGGTTTTGTTTACCAAATTTTACACTATTTTCAAAAACATCAATTAATATATAATTCTTAATAATTCCCCAGGGTTCAGGGTAAGTTCTTTTTGTTATGGGATGGTCAGAAATGGATAATTACTAAGCTTTACAAATACCGAAAAAATATTAAATAAATTTGTTTATTTTTCGTTCAGTATGTAGTGTCAGTAATGGCCGTAAGAGAGCAGTGTGCTTTTGTTTACTTTAAAAAAACATGTGATTAAATGACTAGTTTCGTGTTCTATATCAACGTTCGGAATGCGTTTTCTTCTTGAACTATTAAACGAAATGTTTATTATTACCTCTCTTCGTATGGTTCTTACTGGAATGAAGCTTTTTCTCTGGTGAGGTCCGTCTTGAGTTATAATTTCTTTACCGTCTGGCTCATATTCTATCGTCAACTTGAACTATGTCGAAACCAGGTTGAATCATCAGAAGGTTTTCTTTCACTGTTTATTAAGGAGTATAACCATTTAATTTTGATAAATCATGTATGATTATATAGTGGTCATGTTGCTTTTTAATTTTGTATTAATTTTCACTCCTCCAAAAGTTCCAGAAAGGTTATTTTATTAGAATTGTAGTAGCATCATTTTGTCAACTCTATGGTTTTATTCCCAATTTTTATTATTAACAATACTTGTTATTCTCGTCACTCTTAGTAACCCATAGTATTTTTATTATACAGGCAGTTTGTAATTATTATAAATTTATATTTTATTTACCGAAAAATAATTCTTTTCCATTCCGGTTTCTTTACCAATTTGGTTTACATAATAAGTTTTTGTTCATTTTCTTATGACTTTGTATATAAGTATTTGATAATTTTATTATCTTTAAATAAATTTATATATATTATTTATTAGTCTCTCATAGTATTGCTACACTGCACTACTTCCTGCTGCCATTTCCCTCATAGTATTATTTTAATTTTTTATTATCCTTTGATAATTTAAAAATTTTTTTTTGTTTTTTTTTCTTTTTTAGAACTAACCCTGGGTTATCTTATATTATAACACAAATATTTGAAAAAATATAACATTAACTTAGGTATAACAATTGGTTGTTCATACAATATAAATATTACAATAAATAAATAAAATACAAAATCAGTTAGTAGTATTATAGTCTACTCTCATAGTTTTATAATTCCCCAACCTACAGCACAATTCTGTAATAAGTTACCTCCACTTTCACTTTTTTTTACCTCAATGGGTATACTATAACTCACTTTGCACCGTATATCACTCGAATTGTTTATCATGTTTAGTGATATACTTTAATTTAGAGCTAGTTATAGGTTACCCATTTCTGACCTTTATGTTATCATGATTTAATTTATTGGGACCGGGTTATGTAACGTTACTTAAAGCCCCCCCACTAGAACAAATTTATTTTAGTTTAACTCGTTTATAGAAATAAATTGTTGATTGGTTCAATTCTCCTAATAGTCTTGGTTTTATCTTCATAATAGTGTTTCATTTTCAAACTGGTTGTAAACTCTGGTAATTCAGACTGGTGGTAATTGCTGTTTTCTTACCATACTCTCTCTCTCTTGGAGGCAAATTCATCAATTATTTATTTCTGGGTAGTGGTACTTCCACATTTTATTTGATAAGGACTGGTCACACTAATCATATTAAACTAGTTTTAACACTCATTTCTATTTACTTCTATAAATTATCTTCATCAATTAAGCTTCGGTCTGCTATCTTCCTTCTATTTTCTTCATCTATACTTCTGGAATCTAATATCACTCTTTTCAGCTATTTTATAATTATTATCCCTTAAATATTCAATTTCCCTAACATTTTTCCCTATCTTGTGCGGTGGTACCAGTCGGGTGGCCACTTTGGGTCCATAACTCCGCTGTCCATCCTTACACCTTCTGAGATCAGGGGAACATCATCCCTGCTCATAAAAATTATTGCCGGAACATTTCTACGGTCAATACATAAAAATAAAAAACTTATAAGTAGTAGTCAATTAGCGACTAGTACTAAACACTTTTGGGATTCTTCATACTGTAGCTGTTTGCATTTATTTATATATTTCTTCTTCTCCTTGATTCCTTCTTCTTTTCCATTAACTAATAGCATATAACATTATTGATAGGCCTTATGTTAAAATTCTTTTGACTTTACTTCTTGTGACATATTTCTCCGTATCATTTCTTCTTATATAATCTTCAATTCCGAGAAATTCTAATTATTGTATTAATTATCATCCTCCTTCAGTTTCATTGGAGTCATTAAATTATTCTTTATTCTTCTTACCTGAGCACATTACCATCAATTGTTTTTGTTCATTTAATTTTTCTTCTGTTTGTTACCATTAAAAATATTACCTTTTCCTATTATTTCATTTTAAATCAGTTATTTATAATTAAATTATATAATCTGTTCTTACATTTTCTTGGTGTTTTGTCTTTTTATTTTAAATTATATTGTTTCAAAATAACTTGAGTAAGATGTCCTTACATGCTTTTAGAATTTTGGGGTCTTTAGTTTCTTCATTTTAAATTATATGGTTTCAAAATAACTTGAGTAAGATGTCCTTACATGCTTTTAGAATTTTCTGGTTTTCTTCTGCTATTCAATGGGTTGCTGGGTCGGTTTTCAGAATTTCAGTCCCCTTTTCTGGTTTGTGATCATTTAGGTTTAACCATGGTCCATTAATTCAGGTACTACATGTTCTCGGATTACTGGAGTATTCAGAATTAATTCTCTCCTTGATAATCTTCTTACCATCCGGCTCTCCCACTTTGCTGCTATGAAACTTTCACTTAAGTACCGGTCTTCCGTCATTGTTCGTTCTTTTTTAACTAACATGTATTGTACCTCCTCTAACATAACATAGTTGCTCATATTTAATCTCATTTCATTCCCTTTTACCTCTGGATTATTTACCAAATATTTGAATGTTATATTCCGTCTTGAAGACATTACTGATATTGTCTGATACACTTCAATCGTTGACATATTTAATTGAGATCTAAACTTAATTAATTCCCTCTGTTCATTAATTGGAAGGTTGAATACATTAATTAATCCACCTGTAATCATCTCCCATTCTTCCTTGGTATTTATTATTCTCTTTCTACATGTTTTTATTATTTTCTTGGTCTTCTTTTCCACGGTTTGAACATCCTTTTTGTTGTGGCTATTTTTATTTTCAGATGGCATTACACCTTGGTATTCTGTAATTTCTATTTCCTTCCTACTCTCTTCTGTATTTGGACTTACTTTAATACCTTCTGAAGTGCTGTCTGATGTTTCATCCAAATTCTTGACACTATGGTCCATTTGTTTATTTGTCTCCTCCTTGTATGTATCTGCTTTCTGGATATGCATATTAACACTTTCAAACTTCTCTCCGAAAGTTTCCCATATCTCCTTATTGAACTTCTCCATCTTACCCTCAATCCGCTTTAAACTTTCTTTATTCTCTTCAAATTTTGCATTCATCTCTTCTCTTTGTCCTTCAACAGTTTCTTTCAGTTTATGGTATTGTTCATTCATGGTTTGTTTGATATTTCCATGAGTGGTTTCTATTTTTTCATTTAGTTGTTTGACTAAACTTTCCTGAATGCTATCTGTTTTCTCATTGGTCTGTCTATTTTGTTCCTCCTGCTTCTTAAAATTCTCCTTATTTTCCTCATTGGTTTGTTTCAAGGCTTCCTCCTGTTTTCTAAAATTTTCATCTATTTTGTTATTGGTTTGCTTTGAAGTTTCCTCCTGTTTTCTAAATTGTTCAGCCATAAATTTCATCATGTCTTGCCAATTAGGTTCTTCTCTGTCTACCGCTTTGTCTGGTTGGTCCCCTTGGGCATCATCTTCAATTATTTCCGTTTCCGGTTCCCTAACTACTTCGGTTTCTTCGTTATCACCTGTCTGTTGGTCCATTTCACTGTCCGTGACTAATTCTATTTCTTGTTCCTGTCCACCTTCTTCAATCTCCTTTTCTTCTGCCCTCTTCTTCGATTTGCCTCGGGTATTATGCATTTCTTGTTTTCTCATAACTGCCAACGATAATTAGATTTTTTGGTATATATTTTTATTAAATTTCAAAATTCTTTTCTAATTACCGCCCTTTTACGTTGAGCGCCAATCTGCAACGTCCTGCTTTTTTGTTAATATATGAGAGTTAATAGCGAAAACTTTGTATGTGGCTTATTGGGTGTTCGTCTTATTTAATTAAGCTCCCAATGTTGTTATGCGCCAATTCTGTAATGTAGCGGTTTGAGATATTAAAGTTTCCGCCTCTCCGCAGTCGCCACTTATGAATTATAATAACTGAAGTTAAAAAAAAAAAAAAATAAATAAAGTATTTTATTTAATGTTACTCAATCTAAACAGAAATCGAGAGTGTGTGATTTGGGGTCAAGGAGGGAAGTTGTTCAGCCTTATGAGGAAGAGAGAGTAAGTACCAATGATTTACACTCGGTTTAGATGATTTCTGATTTTTTCAAATTGTTCGCTGTGATTTAAATCAGCTGATTGTAAGACAAGTTTCCACGCCTAGTTTAACCAGCCGACACTATAGCAAAATCTGATCCAATGTGTTGATCTCTTCTGTTTTTGTGCTGAAATCTATTACAACTACCCACTACAAAAATTATAACACACTTTATTATTCAATATCATTTTTCAATAATATTATTTATTTATATTATTGGTTTTTTGTTTCCTGCCACCAAAATACAAGTATTACAATTGATCTTTCCTTAAATAAAACATAATCTCGACTTCATAGAGTAAACATGGAATTGTCTAAAGAAAAAAACATATATGGTTTTGTTTACCAAATTTTACACTATTTTCAAAAACATCAATTAATATATAATTCTTAATAATTCCCCAGGGTTCAGGGTAAGTTCTTTTTGTTATGGGATGGTCAGAAATGGATAATTACTAAGCTTTACAAATACCGAAAAAATATTAAATAAATTTGTTTATTTTTCGTTCAGTATGTAGTGTCAGGAATGGCCGTAAGAGAGCAGTGTGCTTTTGTTTACTTTAAAAAAACATGTGATTAAATGACTAGTTTCGTGTTCTATATCAACGTTCGGAATGCGTTTTCTTCTTGAACTATTAAACGAAATGTTTATTATTACCTCTCTTCATATGGTTCTTACTGGAATGAAGCTTTTTCTCTGGTGAGGTCCGTCTTGAGTTATAATTTCTTTACCGTCTGGCTCATATTCTATCGTCAACTTGAACTATGTCGAAACCAGGTTGAATCATCAGAAGGTTTTCTTTCACTGTTTATTAAGGAGTATAACCATTTAATTTTGATAAATCATGTATGATTATATAGTGGTCATGTTGCTTTTTAATTTTGTATTAATTTTCACTCCTCCAAAAGTTCCAGAAAGGTTATTTTATTAGAATTGTAGTAGCATCATTTTGTCAACTCTATGGTTTTATTCCCAATTTTTATTATTAACAATACTTGTTATTCTCGTCACTCTTAGTAACCCATAGTATTTTTATTATACAGGCAGTTTGTAATTATTATAAATTTATATTTTATTTACCGAAAAATAATTCTTTTCCATTCCGGTTTCTTTACCAATTTGGTTTACATAATAAGTTTTTGTTCATTTTCTTATGACTTTGTATATAAGTATTTGATAATTTTATTATCTTTAAATAAATTTATATATATTATTTATTAGTCTCTCATAGTATTCCTACACTGCACTACTTCCTGCTGCCATTTCCCTCATAGTATTATTTTAATTTTTTATTATCCTTTGATAATTTAAAAATTTTTTTTTGTTTTTTTTCTTTTTTAGAACTAACCCTGGGTTATCTTATATTATAACACAAATATTTGAAAAAATATAACATTAACTTAGGTATAACAATTGGTTGTTCATACAATATAAATATTACAATAAATAAATAAAATACAAAATCAGTTAGTAGTATTATAGTCTACTCTCATAGTTTTATAATTCCCCAACCTACAGCACAATTCTGTAATAAGTTACCTCCACTTTCACTTTTTTTTACCTCAATGGGTATACTATAACTCACTTTGCACCGTATATCACTCGAATTGTTTATCATGTTTAGTGATATACTTTAATTTAGAGCTAGTTATAGGTTACCCATTTCTGACCTTTATGTTATCATGATTTAATTTATTGGGACCGGGTTATGTAACGTTACTTAAAGCCCCCCCACTAGAACAAATTTATTTTAGTTTAACTCGTTTATAGAAATAAATTGTTGATTGGTTCAATTCTCCTAATAGTCTTGGTTTTATCTTCATAATAGTGTTTCATTTTCAAACTGGTTGTAAACTCTGGTAATTCAGACTGGTGGTAATTGCTGTTTTCTTACCATACTCTCTCTCTCTTGGAGGCAAATTCATCAATTATTTATTTCTGGGTAGTGGTACTTCCACATTTTATTTGATAAGGACTGGTCACACTAATCATATTAAACTTGTTTTAACACTCATTTCTATTTACTTCTATAAATTATCTTCATCAATTAAGCTTCGGTCTGCTATCTTCCTTCTATTTTCTTCATCTATACTTCTGGAATCTAATATCACTCTTTTCAGCTATTTTATAATTATTATCCCTTAAATATTCAATTTCCCTAACATTTTTCCCTATCTTGTGCGGTGGTACCAGTCGGGTGGCCACTTTGGGTCCATAACTCCGCTGTCCATCCTTACACCTTCTGAGATCAGGGGAACATCATCCCTGCTCATAAAAATTATTGCCGGAACATTTCTACGGTCAATACATAAAAATAAAAAACTTATAAGTAGTAGTCAATTAGCGACTAGTACTAAACACTTTTGGGATTCTTCATACTGTAGCTGTTTGCATTTATTTATATATTTCTTCTTCTCCTTGATTCCTTCTTCTTTTCCATTAACTAATAGCATATAACATTATTGATAGGCCTTATGTTAAAATTCTTTTGACTTTACTTCTTGTGACATATTTCTCCGTATCATTTCTTCTTATATAATCTTCAATTCCGAGAAATTCTAATTATTGTATTAATTATCATCCTCCTTCAGTTTCATTGGAGTCATTAAATTATTCTTTATTCTTCTTACCTGAGCACATTACCATCAATTGTTTTTGTTCATTTAATTTTTCTTCTGTTTGTTACCATTAAAAATATTACCTTTTCCTATTATTTCATTTTAAATCAGTTATTTATAATTAAATTATATAATCTGTTCTTACATTTTCTTGGTGTTTTGTCTTTTTATTTTAAATTATATTGTTTCAAAATAACTTGAGTAAGATGTCCTTACATGCTTTTAGAATTTTGGGGTCTTTAGTTTCTTCATTTTAAATTATATGGTTTCAAAATAACTTGAGTAAGATGTCCTTACATGCTTTTAGAATTTTCTGGTTTTCTTCCGCTATTCAATGGGTTGCTGGGTCGGTTTTCAGAATTTCAGTCCCCTTTTCTGGTTTGTGATCATTTAGGTTTAACCATGGTCCATTAATTCAGGTACTACATGTTCTCGGATTACTGGAGTATTCAGAATTAATTCTCTCCTTGATAATCTTCTTACCATCCAGCTCTCCCACTTTGCTGCTATGAAACTTTCACTTAAGTACCGGTCTTCCGTCATTGTTCGTTCTTTTTTAACTAACATGTATTGTACCTCCTCTAACATAACATAGTTGCTCATATTTAATCTCATTTCATTCCCTTTTACCTCTGGATTATTTACCAAATATTTGAATGTTATATTCCGTCTTGAAGACATTACTGATATTGTCTGATACACTTCAATCGTTGACATATTTAATTGAGATCTAAACTTAATTAATTCCCTCTGTTCATTAATTGGAAGGTTGAATACATTAATTAATCCACCTGTAATCATCTCCCATTCTTCCTTGGTATTTATTATTCTCTTTCTACATGTTTTTATTATTTTCTTGGTCTTCTTTTCCACGGTTTGAACATCCTTTTTGTTGTGGCTATTTTTATTTTCAGATGGCATTACACCTTGGTATTCTGTAATTTCTATTTCCTTCCTACTCTCTTCTGTATTTGGACTTACTTTAATACCTTCTGAAGTGCTGTCTGATGTTTCATCCAAATTCTTGACACTATGGTCCATTTGTTTATTTGTCTCCTCCTTGTATGTATCTGCTTTCTGGATATGCATATTAACATTTTCAAACTTCTCTCCGAAAGTTTCCCATATCTCCTTATTGAACTTCTCCATCTTACCCTCAATCCGCTTTAAACTTTCTTTATTCTCTTCAAATTTTGCATTCATCTCTTCTCTTTGTCCTTCAACAGTTTCTTTCAGTTTATGGTATTGTTCATTCATGGTTTGTTTGATATTTCCATGAGTGGTTTCTATTTTTTCATTTAGTTGTTTGACTAAACTTTCCTGAATGCTATCTGTTTTCTCATTGGTCTGTCTATTTTGTTCCTCCTGCTTCTTAAAATTCTCCTTATTTTCCTCATTGGTTTGTTTCAAGGCTTCCTCCTGTTTTCTAAAATTTTCATCTATTTTGTTATTGGTTTGCTTTGAAGTTTCCTCCTGTTTTCTAAATTGTTCAGCCATAAATTTCATCATGTCTTGCCAATTAGGTTCTTCTCTGTCTACCGCTTTGTCTGGTTGGTCCCCTTGGGCATCATCTTCAATTATTTCCGTTTCCGGTTCCCTAACTACTTCGGTTTCTTCGTTATCACCTGTCTGTTGGTCCATTTCACTGTCCGTGACTAATTCTATTTCTTGTTCCTGTCCACCTTCTTCAATCTCCTTTTCTTCTGCCCTCTTCTTCGATTTGCCTCGGGTATTATGCATTTCTTGTTTTCTCATAACTGCCAACGATAATTAGATTTTTTGGTATATATTTTTATTAAATTTCAAAATTCTTTTCTAATTACCGCCCTTTTACGTTGAGCGCCAATCTGTAACGTCCTGCTTTTTTGTTAATATATGAGAGTTAATAGCGAAAACTTTGTATGTGGCTTATTGGGTGTTCGTCTTATTTAATTAAGCTCCCAATGTTGTTATGCGCCAATTCTGTAATGTAGCGGTTTGAGATATTAAAGTTTCCGCCTCTCCGCAGTCGCCACTTATGAATTATAATAACTGAAGTTTAAAAAAAAAAAAAATAAATAAAGTATTTTATTTAATGTTACTCAATCTAAACAGAAATCGAGAGTGTGTGATTTGGGGTCAAGGAGGGAAGTTGTTCAGCCTTATGAGGAAGAGAGAGTAAGTACCAATGATTTACACTCGGTTTAGATGATTTCTGATTTTTTCAAATTGTTCGCTGTGATTTAAATCAGCTGATTGTAAGACAAGTTTCCACGCCTAGTTTAACCAGCCGACACTATAGCAAAATCTGATCCAATGTGTTGATCTCTTCTGTTTTTGTGCTGAAATCTATTACAACTACCCACTACAAAAATTATAACACACTTTATTATTCAATATCATTTTTCAATAATATTATTTATTTATATTATTGGTTTTTTGTTTCCTGCCACCAAAATACAAGTATTACAATGGATCTTTCCTTAAATAAAACATAATCTCGACTTCATAGAGTAAACATGGAATTGTCTAAAGAAAAAAACATATATGGTTTTGTTTACCAAATTTTACACTATTTTCAAAAACATCAATTAATATATAATTCTTAATAATTCCCCAGGGTTCAGGGTAAGTTCTTTTTGTTATGGGATGGTCAGAAATGGATAATTACTAAGCTTTACAAATACCGAAAAAATATTAAATAAATTTGTTTATTTTTCGTTCAGTATGTAGTGTCAGGAATGGCCGTAAGAGAGCAGTGTGCTTTTGTTTACTTTAAAAAAACATGTGATTAAATGACTAGTTTCGTGTTCTATATCAACGTTCGGAATGCGTTTTCTTCTTGAACTATTAAACGAAATGTTTATTATTACCTCTCTTCGTATGGTTCTTACTGGAATGAAGCTTTTTCTCTGGTGAGGTCCGTCTTGAGTTATAATTTCTTTACCGTCTGGCTCATATTCTATCGTCAACTTGAACTATGTCGAAACCAGGTTGAATCATCAGAAGGTTTTCTTTCACTGTTTATTAAGGAGTATAACCATTTAATTTTGATAAATCATGTATGATTATATAGTGGTCATGTTGCTTTTTAATTTTGTATTAATTTTCACTCCTCCAAAAGTTCCAGAAAGGTTATTTTATTAGAATTGTAGTAGCATCATTTTGTCAACTCTATGGTTTTATTCCCAATTTTTATTATTAACAATACTTGTTATTCTCATCACTCTTAGTAACCCATAGTATTTTTATTATACAGGCAGTTTGTAATTATTATAAATTTATATTTTATTTACCGAAAAATAATTCTTTTCCATTCCGGTTTCTTTACCAATTTGGTTTACATAATAAGTTTTTGTTCATTTTCTTATGACTTTGTATATAAGTATTTGATAATTTTATTATCTTTAAATAAATTTATATATATTATCTATTAGTCTCTCATAGTATTGCTACACTGCACTACTTCCTGCTGCCATTTCCCTCATAGTATTATTTTAATTTTTTATTATCCTTTGATAATTTAAAAATTTTTTTTTGTTTTTTTTCTTTTTTAGAACTAACCCTGGGTTATCTTATATTATAACACAAATATTTGAAAAAATATAACATTAACTTAGGTATAACAATTGGTTGTTCATACAATATAAATATTACAATAAATAAATAAAATACAAAATCAGTTAGTAGTATTATAGTCTACTCTCATAGTTTTATAATTCCCCAACCTACAGCACAATTCTGTAATAAGTTACCTCCACTTTCACTTTTTTTTACCTCAATGGGTATACTATAACTCACTTTGCACCGTATATCACTCGAATTGTTTATCATGTTTAGTGATATACTTTAATTTAGAGCTAGTTATAGGTTACCCATTTCTGACCTTTATGTTATCATGATTTAATTTATTGGGACCGGGTTATGTAACGTTACTTAAAGCCCCCCCACTAGAACAAATTTATTTTAGTTTAACTCGTTTATAGAAATAAATTGTTGATTGGTTCAATTCTCCTAATAGTCTTGGTTTTATCTTCATAATAGTGTTTCATTTTCAAACTGGTTGTAAACTCTGGTAATTCAGACTGGTGGTAATTGCTGTTTTCTTACCATACTCTCTCTCTCTTGGAGGCAAATTCATCAATTATTTATTTCTGGGTAGTGGTACTTCCACATTTTATTTGATAAGGACTGGTCACACTAATCATATTAAACTAGTTTTAACACTCATTTCTATTTACTTCTATAAATTATCTTCATCAATTAAGCTTCGGTCTGCTATCTTCCTTCTATTTTCTTCATCTATACTTCTGGAATCTAATATCACTCTTTTCAGCTATTTTATAATTATTATCCCTTAAATATTCAATTTCCCTAACATTTTTCCCTATCTTGTGCGGTGGTACCAGTCGGGTGGCCACTTTGGGTCCATAACTCCGCTGTCCATCCTTACACCTTCTGAGATCAGGGGAACATCATCCCTGCTCATAAAAATTATTGCCGGAACATTTCTACGGTCAATACATAAAAATAAAAAACTTATAAGTAGTAGTCAATTAGCGACTAGTACTAAACACTTTTGGGATTCTTCATACTGTAGCTGTTTGCATTTATTTATATATTTCTTCTTCTCCTTGATTCCTTCTTCTTTTCCATTAACTAATAGCATATAACATTATTGATAGGCCTTATGTTAAAATTCTTTTGACTTTACTTCTTGTGACATATTTCTCCGTATCATTTCTTCTTATATAATCTTCAATTCCGAGAAATTCTAATTATTGTATTAATTATCATCCTCCTTCAGTTTCATTGGAGTCATTAAATTATTCTTTATTCTTCTTACCTGAGCACATTACCATCAATTGTTTTTGTTCATTTAATTTTTCTTCTGTTTGTTACCATTAAAAATATTACCTTTTCCTATTATTTCATTTTAAATCAGTTATTTATAATTAAATTATATAATCTGTTCTTACATTTTCTTGGTGTTTTGTCTTTTTATTTTAAATTATATTGTTTCAAAATAACTTGAGTAAGATGTCCTTACATGCTTTTAGAATTTTGGGGTCTTTAGTTTCTTCATTTTAAATTATATGGTTTCAAAATAACTTGAGTAAGATGTCCTTACATGCTTTTAGAATTTTGGGGTTTTCTTCCGCTATTCAATGGGTTGCTGGGTCGGTTTTCAGAATTTCAGTCCCCTTTTCTGGTTTGTGATCATTTAGGTTTAACCATGGTCCATTAATTCAGGTACTACATGTTCTCGGATTACTGGAGTATTCAGAATTAATTCTCTCCTTGATAATCTTCTTACCATCCGGCTCTCCCACTTTGCTGCTATGAAACTTTCACTTAAGTACCGGTCTTCCGTCATTGTTCGTTCTTTTTTAACTAACATGTATTGTACCTCCTCTAACATAACATAGTTGCTCATATTTAATCTCATTTCATTCCCTTTTACCTCTGGATTATTTACCAAATATTTGAATGTTATATTCCGTCTTGAAGACATTACTGATATTGTCTGATACACTTCAATCGTTGACATATTTAATTGAGATCTAAACTTAATTAATTCCCTCTGTTCATTAATTGGAAGGTTGAATACATTAATTAATCCACCTGTAATCATCTCCCATTCTTCCTTGGTATTTATTATTCTCTTTCTACATGTTTTTATTATTTTCTTGGTCTTCTTTTCCACGGTTTGAACATCCTTTTTGTTGTGGCTATTTTTATTTTCAGATGGCATTACACCTTGGTATTCTGTAATTTCTATTTCCTTCCTACTCTCTTCTGTATTTGGACTTACTTTAATACCTTCTGAAGTGCTGTCTGATGTTTCATCCAAATTCTTGACACTATGGTCCATTTGTTTATTTGTCTCCTCCTTGTATGTATCTGCTTTCTGGATATGCGTATTAACATTTTCAAACTTCTCTCCGAAAGTTTCCCATATCTCCTTATTGAACTTCTCCATCTTACCCTCAATCCGCTTTAAACTTTCTTTATTCTCTTCAAATTTTGCATTCATCTCTTCTCTTTGTCCTTCAACAGTTTCTTTCAGTTTATGGTATTGTTCATTCATGGTTTGTTTGATATTTCCATGAGTGGTTTCTATTTTTTCATTTAGTTGTTTGACTAAACTTTCCTGAATGCTATCTGTTTTCTCATTGGTCTGTCTATTTTGTTCCTCCTGCTTCTTAAAATTCTCCTTATTTTCCTCATTGGTTTGTTTCAAGGCTTCCTCCTGTTTTCTAAAATTTTCATCTATTTTGTTATTGGTTTGCTTTGAAGTTTCCTCCTGTTTTCTAAATTGTTCAGCCATAAATTTCATCATGTCTTGCCAATTAGGTTCTTCTCTGTCTACCGCTTTGTCTGGTTGGCCCCCTTGGGCATCATCTTCAATTATTTCCGTTTCCGGTTCCCTAACTACTTCGGTTTCTTCGTTATCACCTGTCTGTTGGTCCATTTCACTGTCCGTGACTAATTCTATTTCTTGTTCCTGTCCACCTTCTTCAATCTCCTTTTCTTCTGCCCTCTTCTTCGATTTGCCTCGGGTATTATGCATTTCTTGTTTTCTCATAACTGCCAACGATAATTAGATTTTTTGGTATATATTTTTATTAAATTTCAAAATTCTTTTCTAATTACCGCCCTTTTACGTTGAGCGCCAATCTGTAACGTCCTGCTTTTTTGTTAATATATGAGAGTTAATAGCGAAAACTTTGTATGTGGCTTATTGGGTGTTCGTCTTATTTAATTAAGCTCCCAATGTTGTTATGCGCCAATTCTGTAATGTAGCGGTTTGAGATATTAAAGTTTCCGCCTCTCCGCAGTCGCCACTTATGAATTATAATAACTGAAGTTTAAAAAAAAAAAATAAAAAAAAATAAAGTATTTTATTTAATGTTACTCAATCTAAACAGAAATCGAGAGTGTGTGATTTGGGGTCAAGGAGGGAAGTTGTTCAGCCTTATGAGGAAGAGAGAGTAAGTACCAATGATTTACACTCGGTTTAGATGATTTCTGATTTTTTCAAATTGTTCGCTGTGATTTAAATCAGCTGATTGTAAGACAAGTTTCCACGCCTAGTTTAACCAGCCGACACTATAGCAAAATCTGATCCAATGTGTTGATCTCTTCTGTTTTTGTGCTGAAATCTATTACAACTACCCACTACAAAAATTATAACACACTTTATTATTCAATATCATTTTTCAATAATATTATTTATTTATATTATTGGTTTTTTGTTTCCTGCCACCAAAATACAAGTATTACAATTGATCTTTCCTTAAATAAAACATAATCTCGACTTCATAGAGTAAACATGGAATTGTCTAAAGAAAAAAACATATATGGTTTTGTTTACCAAATTTTACACTATTTTCAAAAACATCAATTAATATATAATTCTTAATAATTCCCCAGGGTTCAGGGTAAGTTCTTTTTGTTATGGGATGGTCAGAAATGGATAATTACTAAGCTTTACAAATACCGAAAAAATATTAAATAAATTTGTTTATTTTTCGTTCAGTATGTAGTGTCAGGAATGGCCGTAAGAGAGCAGTGTGCTTTTGTTTACTTTAAAAAAACATGTGATTAAATGACTAGTTTCGTGTTCTATATCAACGTTCGGAATGCGTTTTCTTCTTGAACTATTAAACGAAATGTTTATTATTACCTCTCTTCGTATGGTTCTTACTGGAATGAAGCTTTTTCTCTGGTGAGGTCCGTCTTGAGTTATAATTTCTTTACCGTCTGGCTCATATTCTATCGTCAACTTGAACTATGTCGAAACCAGGTTGAATCATCAGAAGGTTTTCTTTCACTGTTTATTAAGGAGTATAACCATTTAATTTTGATAAATCATGTATGATTATATAGTGGTCATGTTGCTTTTTAATTTTGTATTAATTTTCACTCCTCCAAAAGTTCCAGAAAGGTTATTTTATTAGAATTGTAGTAGCATCATTTTGTCAACTCTATGGTTTTATTCCCAATTTTTATTATTAACAATACTTGTTATTCTCGTCACTCTTAGTAACCCATAGTATTTTTATTATACAGGCAGTTTGTAATTATTATAAATTTATATTTTATTTACCGAAAAATAATTCTTTTCCATTCCGGTTTCTTTACCAATTTGGTTTACATAATAAGTTTTTGTTCATTTTCTTATGACTTTGTATATAAGTATTTGATAATTTTATTATCTTTAAATAAATTTATATATATTATTTATTAGTCTCTCATAGTATTCCTACACTGCACTACTTCCTGCTGCCATTTCCCTCATAGTATTATTTTAATTTTTTATTATCCTTTGATAATTTAAAAATTTTTTTTGTTTTTTTTCTTTTTTAGAACTAACCCTGGGTTATCTTATATTATAACACAAATATTTGAAAAAATATAACATTAACTTAGGTATAACAATTGGTTGTTCATACAATATAAATATTACAATAAATAAATAAAATACAAAATCAGTTAGTAGTATTATAGTCTACTCTCATAGTTTTATAATTCCCCAACCTACAGCACAATTCTGTAATAAGTTACCTCCACTTTCACTTTTTTTTACCTCAATGGGTATACTATAACTCACTTTGCACCGTATATCACTCGAATTGTTTATCATGTTTAGTGATATACTTTAATTAGAGCTAGTTATAGGTTACCCATTTCTGACCTTTATGTTATCATGATTTAATTTATTGGGACCGGGTTATGTAACGTTACATAAAGCCCCCCCACTAGAACAAATTTATTTTAGTTTAACTCGTTTATAGAAATAAATTGTTGATTGGTTTAATTCTCCTAATAGTCTTGGTTTTATCTTCATAATAGTGTTTCATTTTCAAACTGGTTGTAAACTCTGTTTTCTTACTATACTCTCTCTCTCTTGGAGGCAAATTCATCAATTATTTATTTCTGGGTAGTGGTACTTCCACATTTTATTTGATAAGGACTGGTCACACTAATCATATTAAACTTGTTTTAACACTCATTTCTATTTACTTCTATAAATTATCTTCATCAATTAAGCTTCGGTCTGCTATCTTCCTTCTATTTTCTTCATCTATACTTCTGGAATCTAATATCACTCTTTTCAGCTATTTTATAATTATTATCCCTTAAATATTCAATTTCCCTAACATTTTTCCCTATCTTGTGCGGTGGTACCAGTCGGGTGGCCACTTTGGGTCCATAACTCCGCTGTCCATCCTTACACCTTCTGAGATCAGGGGAACATCATCCCTGCTCATAAAAATTATTGCCGGAACATTTCTACGGTCAATACATAAAAATAAAAAACTTATAAGTAGTAGTCAATTAGCGACTAGTACTAAACACTTTTGGGATTCTTCATACTGTAGCTGTTTGCATTTATTTATATATTTCTTCTTCTCCTTGATTCCTTCTTCTTTTCCATTAACTAATAGCATATAACATTATTGATAGGCCTTATGTTAAAATTCTTTTGACTTTACTTCTTGTGACATATTTCTCCGTATCATTTCTTCTTATATAATCTTCAATTCCGAGAAATTCTAATTATTGTATTAATTATCATCCTCCTTCAGTTTCATTGGAGTCATTAAATTATTCTTTATTCTTCTTACCTGAGCACATTACCATCAATTGTTTTTGTTCATTTAATTTTTCTTCTGTTTGTTACCATTAAAAATATTACCTTTTCCTATTATTTCATTTTAAATCAGTTATTTATAATTAAATTATATAATCTGTTCTTACATTTTCTTGGTGTTTTGTCTTTTTATTTTAAATTATATTGTTTCAAAATAACTTGAGTAAGATGTCCTTACATGCTTTTAGAATTTTGGGGTCTTTAGTTTCTTCATTTTAAATTATATGGTTTCAAAATAACTTGAGTAAGATGTCCTTACATGCTTTTAGAATTTTCTGGTTTTCTTCCGCTATTCAATGGGTTGCTGGGTCGGTTTTCAGAATTTCAGTCCCCTTTTCTGGTTTGTGATCATTTAGGTTTAACCATGGTCCATTAATTCAGGTACTACATGTTCTCGGATTACTGGAGTATTCAGAATTAATTCTCTCCTTGATAATCTTCTTACCATCCGGCTCTCCCACTTTGCTGCTATGAAACTTTCACTTAAGTACCGGTCTTCCGTCATTGTTCGTTCTTTTTTAACTAACATGTATTGTACCTCCTCTAACATAACATAGTTGCTCATATTTAATCTCATTTCATTCCCTTTTACCTCTGGATTATTTACCAAATATTTGAATGTTATATTCCGTCTTGAAGACATTACTGATATTGTCTGATACACTTCAATCGTTGACATATTTAATTGAGATCTAAACTTAATTAATTCCCTCTGTTCATTAATTGGAAGGTTGAATACATTAATTAATCCACCTGTAATCATCTCCCATTCTTCCTTGGTATTTATTATTCTCTTTCTACATGTTTTTATTATTTTCTTGGTCTTCTTTTCCACGGTTTGAACATCCTTTTTGTTGTGGCTATTTTTATTTTCAGATGGCATTACACCTTGGTATTCTGTAATTTCTATTTCCTTCCTACTCTCTTCTGTATTTGGACTTACTTTAATACCTTCTGAAGTGCTGTCTGATGTTTCATCCAAATTCTTGACACTATGGTCCATTTGTTTATTTGTCTCCTCCTTGTATGTATCTGCTTTCTGGATATGCGTATTAACATTTTCAAACTTCTCTCCGAAAGTTTCCCATATCTCCTTATTGAACTTCTCCATCTTACCCTCAATCCGCTTTAAACTTTCTTTATTCTCTTCAAATTTTGCATTCATCTCTTCTCTTTGTCCTTCAACAGTTTCTTTCAGTTTATGGTATTGTTCATTCATGGTTTGTTTGATATTTCCATGAGTGGTTTCTATTTTTTCATTTAGTTGTTTGACTAAACTTTCCTGAATGCTATCTGTTTTCTCATTGGTCTGTCTATTTTGTTCCTCCTGCTTCTTAAAATTCTCCTTATTTTCCTCATTGGTTTGTTTCAAGGCTTCCTCCTGTTTTCTAAAATTTTCATCTATTTTGTTATTGGTTTGCTTTGAAGTTTCCTCCTGTTTTCTAAATTGTTCAGCCATAAATTTCATCATGTCTTGCCAATTAGGTTCTTCTCTGTCTACCGCTTTGTCTGGTTGGTCCCCTTGGGCATCATCTTCAATTATTTCCGTTTCCGGTTCCCTAACTACTTCGGTTTCTTCGTTATCACCTGTCTGTTGGTCCATTTCACTGTCCGTGACTAATTCTATTTCTTGTTCCTGTCCACCTTCTTCAATCTCCTTTTCTTCTGCCCTCTTCTTCGATTTGCCTCGGGTATTATGCATTTCTTGTTTTCTCATAACTGCCAACGATAATTAGATTTTTTGGTATATATTTTTATTAAATTTCAAAATTCTTTTCTAATTACCGCCCTTTTACGTTGAGCGCCAATCTGTAACGTCCTGCTTTTTTGTTAATATATGAGAGTTAATAGCGAAAACTTTGTATGTGGCTTATTGGGTGTTCGTCTTATTTAATTAAGCTCCCAATGTTGTTATGCGCCAATTCTGTAATGTAGTGGTTTGAGATATTAAAGTTTCCGCCTCTCCGCAGTCGCCACTTATGAAGTATAATAACTGAAGTTTAAAAAAAAAAATAAATAAATAAAGTATTTTATTTAATGTTACTCAATCTAAACAGAAATCGAGAGTGTGTGATTTGGGGTCAAGGAGGGAAGTTGTTCAGCCTTATGAGGAAGAGAGAGTAAGTACCAATGATTTACACTCGGTTTAGATGATTTCTGATTTTTTTAAATTGTTCGCTGTGATTTAAATCAGCTGATTGTAAGACAAGTTTCCACGCCTAGTTTAACCAGCCGACACTATAGCAAAATCTGATCCAATGTGTTGATCTCTTCTGTTTTTGTGCTGAAATCTATTACAACTACCCACTACAAAAATTATAACACACTTTATTATTCAATATCATTTTTCAATAATATTATTTATTTATATTATTGGTTTTTTGTTTCCTGCCACCAAAATACAAGTATTACAATTGATCTTTCCTTAAATAAAACATAATCTCGACTTCATAGAGTAAACATGGAATTGTCTAAAGAAAAAAACATATATGGTTTTGTTTACCAAATTTTACACTATTTTCAAAAACATCAATTAATATATAATTCTTAATAATTCCCCAGGGTTCAGGGTAAGTTCTTTTTGTTATGGGATGGTCAGAAATGGATAATTACTAAGCTTTACAAATACCGAAAAAATATTAAATAAATTTGTTTATTTTTCGTTCAGTATGTAGTGTCAGGAATGGCCGTAAGAGAGCAGTGTGCTTTTGTTTACTTTAAAAAAACATGTGATTAAATGACTAGTTTCGTGTTCTATATCAACGTTCGGAATGCGTTTTCTTCTTGAACTATTAAACGAAATGTTTATTATTACCTCTCTTCGTATGGTTCTTACTGGAATGAAGCTTTTTCTCTGGTGAGGTCCGTCTTGAGTTATAATTTCTTTACCGTCTGGCTCATATTCTATCGTCAACTTGAACTATGTCGAAACCAGGTTGAATCATCAGAAGGTTTTCTTTCACTGTTTATTAAGGAGTATAACCATTTAATTTTGATAAATCATGTATGATTATATAGTGGTCATGTTGCTTTTTAATTTTGTATTAATTTTCACTCCTCCAAAAGTTCCAGAAAGGTTATTTTATTAGAATTGTAGTAGCATCATTTTGTCAACTCTATGGTTTTATTCCCAATTTTTATTATTAACAATACTTGTTATTCTCGTCACTCTTAGTAACCCATAGTATTTTTATTATACAGGCAGTTTGTAATTATTATAAATTTATATTTTATTTACCGAAAAATAATTCTTTTCCATTCCGGTTTCTTTACCAATTTGGTTTACATAATAAGTTTTTGTTCATTTTCTTATGACTTTGTATATAAGTATTTGATAATTTTATTATCTTTAAATAAATTTATATATATTATTTATTAGTCTCTCATAGTATTCCTACACTGCACTACTTCCTGCTGCCATTTCCCTCATAGTATTATTTTAATTTTTTATTATCCTTTGATAATTTAAAATTTTTTTTTTGTTTTTTTTCTTTTTTAGAACTAACCCTGGGTTATCTTATATTATAACACAAATATTTGAAAAAATATAACATTAACTTAGGTATAACAATTGGTTGTTCATACAATATAAATATTACAATAAATAAATAAAATACAAAATCAGTTAGTAGTATTATAGTCTACTCTCATAGTTTTATAATTCCCCAACCTACAGCACAATTCTGTAATAAGTTACCTCCACTTTCACTTTTTTTTACCTCAATGGGTATACTATAACTCACTTTGCACCGTATATCACTCGAATTGTTTATCATGTTTAGTGATATACTTTAATTAGAGCTAGTTATAGGTTACCCATTTCTGACCTTTATGTTATCATGATTTAATTTATTGGGACCGGGTTATGTAACGTTACATAAAGCCCCCCCACTAGAACAAATTTATTTTAGTTTAACTCGTTTATAGAAATAAATTGTTGATTGGTTTAATTCTCCTAATAGTCTTGGTTTTATCTTCATAATAGTGTTTCATTTTCAAACTGGTTGTAAACTCTGTTTTCTTACTATACTCTCTCTCTCTTGGAGGCAAATTCATCAATTATTTATTTCTGGGTAGTGGTACTTCCACATTTTATTTGATAAGGACTGGTCACACTAATCATATTAAACTTGTTTTAACACTCATTTCTATTTACTTCTATAAATTATCTTCATCAATTAAGCTTCGGTCTGCTATCTTCCTTCTATTTTCTTCATCTATACTTCTGGAATCTAATATCACTCTTTTCAGCTATTTTATAATTATTATCCCTTAAATATTCAATTTCCCTAACATTTTTCCCTATCTTGTGCGGTGGTACCAGTCGGGTGGCCACTTTGGGTCCATAACTCCGCTGTCCATCCTTACACCTTCTGAGATCAGGGGAACATCATCCCTGCTCATAAAAATTATTGCCGGAACATTTCTACGGTCAATACATAAAAATAAAAAACTTATAAGTAGTAGTCAATTAGCGACTAGTACTAAACACTTTTGGGATTCTTCATACTGTAGCTGTTTGCATTTATTTATATATTTCTTCTTCTCCTTGATTCCTTCTTCTTTTCCATTAACTAATAGCATATAACATTATTGATAGGCCTTATGTTAAAATTCTTTTGACTTTACTTCTTGTGACATATTTCTCCGTATCATTTCTTCTTATATAATCTTCAATTCCGAGAAATTCTAATTATTGTATTAATTATCATCCTCCTTCAGTTTCATTGGAGTCATTAAATTATTCTTTATTCTTCTTACCTGAGCACATTACCATCAATTGTTTTTGTTCATTTAATTTTTCTTCTGTTTGTTACCATTAAAAATATTACCTTTTCCTATTATTTCATTTTAAATCAGTTATTTATAATTAAATTATATAATCTGTTCTTACATTTTCTTGGTGTTTTGTCTTTTTATTTTAAATTATATTGTTTCAAAATAACTTGAGTAAGATGTCCTTACATGCTTTTAGAATTTTGGGGTCTTTAGTTTCTTCATTTTAAATTATATGGTTTCAAAATAACTTGAGTAAGATGTCCTTACATGCTTTTAGAATTTTCTGGTTTTCTTCCGCTATTCAATGGGTTGCTGGGTCGGTTTTCAGAATTTCAGTCCCCTTTTCTGGTTTGTGATCATTTAGGTTTAACCATGGTCCATTAATTCAGGTACTACATGTTCTCGGATTACTGGAGTATTCAGAATTAATTCTCTCCTTGATAATCTTCTTACCATCCGGCTCTCCCACTTTGCTGCTATGAAACTTTCACTTAAGTACCGGTCTTCCGTCATTGTTCGTTCTTTTTTAACTAACATGTATTGTACCTCCTCTAACATAACATAGTTGCTCATATTTAATCTCATTTCATTCCCTTTTACCTCTGGATTATTTACCAAATATTTGAATGTTATATTCCGTCTTGAAGACATTACTGATATTGTCTGATACACTTCAATCGTTGACATATTTAATTGAGATCTAAACTTAATTAATTCCCTCTGTTCATTAATTGGAAGGTTGAATACATTAATTAATCCACCTGTAATCATCTCCCATTCTTCCTTGGTATTTATTATTCTCTTTCTACATGTTTTTATTATTTTCTTGGTCTTCTTTTCCACGGTTTGAACATCCTTTTTGTTGTGGCTATTTTTATTTTCAGATGGCATTACACCTTGGTATTCTGTAATTTCTATTTCCTTCCTACTCTCTTCTGTATTTGGACTTACTTTAATACCTTCTGAAGTGCTGTCTGATGTTTCATCCAAATTCTTGACACTATGGTCCATTTGTTTATTTGTCTCCTCCTTGTATGTATCTGCTTTCTGGATATGCGTATTAACATTTTCAAACTTCTCTCCGAAAGTTTCCCATATCTCCTTATTGAACTTCTCCATCTTACCCTCAATCCGCTTTAAACTTTCTTTATTCTCTTCAAATTTTGCATTCATCTCTTCTCTTTGTCCTTCAACAGTTTCTTTCAGTTTATGGTATTGTTCATTCATGGTTTGTTTGATATTTCCATGAGTGGTTTCTATTTTTTCATTTAGTTGTTTGACTAAACTTTCCTGAATGCTATCTGTTTTCTCATTGGTCTGTCTATTTTGTTCCTCCTGCTTCTTAAAATTCTCCTTATTTTCCTCATTGGTTTGTTTCAAGGCTTCCTCCTGTTTTCTAAAATTTTCATCTATTTTGTTATTGGTTTGCTTTGAAGTTTCCTCCTGTTTTCTAAATTGTTCAGCCATAAATTTCATCATGTCTTGCCAATTAGGTTCTTCTCTGTCTACCGCTTTGTCTGGTTGGTCCCCTTGGGCATCATCTTCAATTATTTCCGTTTCCGGTTCCCTAACTACTTCGGTTTCTTCGTTATCACCTGTCTGTTGGTCCATTTCACTGTCCGTGACTAATTCTATTTCTTGTTCCTGTCCACCTTCTTCAATCTCCTTTTCTTCTGCCCTCTTCTTCGATTTGCCTCGGGTATTATGCATTTCTTGTTTTCTCATAACTGCCAACGATAATTAGATTTTTTGGTATATATTTTTATTAAATTTCAAAATTCTTTTCTAATTACCGCCCTTTTACGTTGAGCGCCAATCTGTAACGTCCTGCTTTTTTGTTAATATATGAGAGTTAATAGCGAAAACTTTGTATGTGGCTTATTGGGTGTTCGTCTTATTTAATTAAGCTCCCAATGTTGTTATGCGCCAATTCTGTAATGTAGTGGTTTGAGATATTAAAGTTTCCGCCTCTCCGCAGTCGCCACTTATGAAGTATAATAACTGAAGTTTAAAAAAAAAAATAAATAAATAAAGTATTTTATTTAATGTTACTCAATCTAAACAGAAATCGAGAGTGTGTGATTTGGGGTCAAGGAGGGAAGTTGTTCAGCCTTATGAGGAAGAGAGAGTAAGTACCAATGATTTACACTCGGTTTAGATGATTTCTGATTTTTTTAAATTGTTCGCTGTGATTTAAATCAGCTGATTGTAAGACAAGTTTCCACGCCTAGTTTAACCAGCCGACACTATAGCAAAATCTGATCCAATGTGTTGATCTCTTCTGTTTTTGTGCTGAAATCTATTACAACTACCCACTACAAAAATTATAACACACTTTATTATTCAATATCATTTTTCAATAATATTATTTATTTATATTATTGGTTTTTTGTTTCCTGCCACCAAAATACAAGTATTACAATTGATCTTTCCTTAAATAAAACATAATCTCGACTTCATAGAGTAAACATGGAATTGTCTAAAGAAAAAAACATATATGGTTTTGTTTACCAAATTTTACACTATTTTCAAAAACATCAATTAATATATAATTCTTAATAATTCCCCAGGGTTCAGGGTAAGTTCTTTTTGTTATGGGATGGTCAGAAATGGATAATTACTAAGCTTTACAAATACCGAAAAAATATTAAATAAATTTGTTTATTTTTCGTTCAGTATGTAGTGTCAGGAATGGCCGTAAGAGAGCAGTGTGCTTTTGTTTACTTTAAAAAAACATGTGATTAAATGACTAGTTTCGTGTTCTATATCAACGTTCGGAATGCGTTTTCTTCTTGAACTATTAAACGAAATGTTTATTATTACCTCTCTTCGTATGGTTCTTACTGGAATGAAGCTTTTTCTGTGGTGAGGTCCGTCTTGAGTTATAATTTCCTTACCGTCTGGCTCATATTCTATCATCAACTTGAACTATGTCGAAACCAGGTTGAATCATCAGAAGGTTTTCTTTCACTGTTTATTAAGGAGTATAACCATTTAATTTTGATAAATCATGTATGATTATATAGTGGTCATGTTGCTTTTTAATTTTGTATTAATTTTCACTCCTCCAAAAGTTCCAGAAAGGTTATTTTATTAGAATTGTAGTAGCATCATTTTGTCAACTCTATGGTTTTATTCCCAATTTTTATTATTAACAATACTTGTTTTTCTCGTCACTCTTAGTAACCCATAGTATTTTTATTATACAGGCAGTTTGTAATTATTATAAATTTATATTTTATTTACCGAAAAATAATTCTTTTCCATTCCGGTTTCTTTACCAATTTGGTTTACATAATAAGTTTTTGTTCATTTTCTTATGACTTTGTATATAAGTATTTGATAATTTTATTATCTTTAAATAAATTTATATATATTATTTATTAGTCTCTCATAGTATTCCTACACTGCACTACTTCCTGCTGCCATTTCCCTCATAGTATTATTTTAATTTTTTATTATCCTTTGATAATTTAAAAATTTTTTTTGTTTTTTTCCTTTTTTAGAACTAACCCTGGGTTATCTTATATTATAACACAAATATTTGAAAAAAATATAACATTAACTTAGGTATAACAATTGGTTGTTCATACAATATAAATATTACAATAAATAAATAAAATACAAAATCAGTTAGTAGTATTATAGTCTACTCTCATAGTTTTATAATTCCCCAACCTACAGCACAATTCTGTAATAAGTTACCTCCACTTTCACTTTTTTTTACCTCAATGGGTACACTATAACTCACTTTGCACCATATATCACTCGAATTGTTTATCATGTTTAGTGATATACTTTAATTTAGAGCTAGTTATAGGTTACCCATTTCTGACCTTTATGTTATCATGATTTAATTTATTGGGACCGGGTTATGTAACGTTACAATATTTGTTATATATAATGCTATATATATTGCAACGATACGTTTAGCATAAGTTTGCGTATCAACCCCTGACTGCAGTATGAGAACATACGAACGCACGTATGAGTCGTGTGAAAGATGTAAATAATGAAAATAATGTAATAATTAAGCATTAGGTATAAGACAAATAAAAGAAACAAATGTATTAATTAATTTTAAATAAGGAAATAATTGTAAGTGAACATGCATATGGAATTGCCAAGCCTTGTTGGTTTTAAACACAGCAAAGGAAGACGAAACACGCCTCGACCGGCAGCTGTGACGTCATTGCTGCAGGCAACCGTTTGGTATCAGTTTGTGTGTGTGTGTTAGTGTTACTGTGTAAATGAAGAACAAGTTGAATTATGTATATGATTATAGAAAATTTTACATAGTTTTGTAAGTGCTGAACGACAACCAGAAGTCACACAAATCAGAGACATGTAGAAACACAGCTGGCACCTGGCGCTACAATTTGATACTAAGAGGTCTATGATCGTGGAAACCGTTCAGCTACCGTGTGAAATTTTGCCATAACTTCCATAGTTTACACACCTTAATGTTCATAATTTGCATAGGTTAAGTTTATTAATGTACCTAACAATTTGTCAAATAATATTTATAAAAAAGTGTGTGTGCGCTTCATAGAAAGAAGCATAGGTTGTAATTAGTTAATAAACCGATGCGCTGACTTGTTCAACTCTGTCCGAACAGTTTTCAACAGGAGTTGAACGCCGGCAGGAGTATAAAGCGAGCGACACACTCTTGCTCAGATCATCAACAGACACCACGTGAATTCCACGCATCTCACCATCGCAAATTTTACAAAGTTTAAGTAATGTTTTAAATCGTATTACGTAAACTAAAGTGCAATGGAACCGGCAGTACATCGGTGAAAGTAATTAGTGATATACACGAGTGATGTAAAAGACAATAATACCATAAACTACGAGGAGTCGAAACATCGTCGATGAACTTCAAGAAGTCCACGTAGAACTTCGAGACATCCATGAGGGAAAAGACGAGGAGAGGAGAGGAAACAGAGCAATATATTAGAGGACACAGGGACAGCCACACGCAGCTACAGCCAGCCGTACATCATCACGACCAGAGGTCCATGTCAGAACTCAGCATCCATTAGACGGAGAGAGTAATTCCAAACGACGCAGAGACAGAGAAGGTGATACCGGAAGGGCATCCCAAAACTCAAGAGTCCAGGTGACGGTAACAACACAGTTAAATGGTTGCAGAAATATGCAGGAGAAGCCAGACATTTATTCAATCTTATAAATAACCCCGAGGTCTATCAAAAGAAGGCTCTAGATTCCATATCCAAGTTTACATAAATTTTATTATTTTTATTTGCATAATGAATAATTAATAAAAGTTCAGAGAATAATAATTTATAACAAAGAACATAAAACTTTTTAATCTCATAAATAAATGGTAATTAGAGAAACCATATTTGATTATATTTTTATATTATAATTAAAATCAAGTAACTGTAACGTAAAATCAAGTACGAAAGTTTACTTCAATTGTAGATTTTAATTAATTGAGACATTAGGAGTATAGTTAAATAAAGTAATAGAATGGTCTCTATTAGAATTTTTATAAATGTTTAATTATTTATTTTTTTTAATTAAGTGGTACATAAGAAAAAAAACCACACTTGCTAAGTCAATATTAATATTCAATTTTGTACGTGTTCATCACGCATTGTAATAATATATGTGTTATGTATTATATATCTGTGTAAATATTCCAGGTCATATATGTCTTATGTTTGTGTATAATGTGTCTTAGACTATAAGAGCTAAGAGTTTGCCACGTTATAATTATACGATATTCGTATAAGTGAATATAAGGGTTTCAATATTAGTTAACCCACACACTAATTAATAACATAACAATGTGCAGTTTTTAATTAATAAACAAAATGAATATAATTTTATTAGCATAGTCGTCCTAATTTCACAACCATTACTAAATCCACTGTACTCTTTACTTGTAACGATATTCACGTGCTTATTCACCCTCAGTTAACTACCAAAGCCTGCGACCTAGCTGGGAAACATCAAGGTAAATACTGTAGAAGAAGAGTATACCTTCGAGACGTGGGTAAGTGCGCACAAATGAGTAATAGCATATGTGCAAAAGTGAGTTGTTAAGAGTATCGTTGCAATATATATATTGTAACGAAGAGTTCTGGTCATCTGTAAAATGTGAACCAGTTTTGTATGTGTATAATGTGTTAGTGCGTTCGTCTCGCACTGGGGTCGTTACATTAATTTTTCGCTAACGATGTCCGTAGCGTTGCGGTAATCACCAGTATAACACGGCAGTAACCTTACCTGTTTATAATTATAGGGGTGTGTTAATCCCGGGTGGCGCCAAATTGTTTATTAAGACAATTAAAATTACTGAATAAAGTGTTTTCAGCGGTGACGGTCGGGGCGTTCAAATAATTCCCACTCGCGCCGCCTTCTGGATCGTATAGACAGCTGTGCAAATGACGGCTTGAGTGCTGCTCGTCAAACCTAGTCTTCGTAAATAAACACAAGTAATATAATGCACTCCCTATGAAATAATAACAACGGTTACTCCCTGTAATAGTTATTTTTAATGGGTGATTATTAAAATATTCACTTTGACAATTAGATTATAATAAATTCGCACCGACTTTTTACATGAAACACTTCCTCTCAAGGCTGACGAAAATCGATTAAGGAACGATGTGCTCGCATCAGCATGGCAGCGAAACATTTTGTTATTACAATTAATTTCGTTCCAAAATCGTGGATTCTTTTGATTATGAGATAAAGAAATCCTATGATTACAATAAACGTATTTTACCTTATTCTAAGTGTACATAAATAATATGGTGTGATGTTACAATCTGTGCTGTAGTGTGGTTAAATGTGTTTTGAAAGTTTGTGTTTAAACAATAGGTTAGATTTTATGTTAACAAATTTTCAATGTATTTATTTTACTTAAATAATCTTTGAAAGAGAAATATTCGGTTTATAGTGAGATCAATTTACCTTTAGTAAAATTTAGAGTGATTAGGTTTTTGGAAATAGGTAATTCAATTGTACTTAACACATCAGCATGACTTGGTGTTTTCGTTCATTGGGTTGGCCTGCAATAAGTTCTTTTTTCATTAATTTTTGGACTTCAATAGGTCTGGCGTCCTTTTCTTATAATGTCTGGTCATAATTTTCCGTTAATTCTCAGTTGTATGGTCCTGGATCTTGTGTGGACTGTGCTAATGGTTCGTCAACTTCTTATACAGTCATGGTTATGAACTTCGATTACTGTTTTACGTTATTTTTTTAGAAAATTGGTCTTCCAAACTTTGGCTTCTGTACTGCTTGACTGGCGCTTCATGAGTAACGGTATTCAACGGTAATTTCGTCTTCAACCGTCGTTTCTATGGCAACGAAAAAATTCTGATTGGCTGAGATTGATATGATACATTGTTATCAAAATTTGAATTCCTTTCAAAATCCTCGTGTATCTTCTGACTGCTGTTATTCCTCTATCTTCCTTCCTGGTTATTAAATATTGTCACTATAGTATGTATTTCCTTTCATAGATTATTTTGATACCCCACAAGTTTGGGTTATTTTAGATTTTATGTTTTTACAATTATGTTAATACTTGTTAATTACATTTCTTTTTGTATTCAAATGCTTATTATAATATTTTGTTTCACAAATGATTTACAATTTATTCTTGGTGATTCCTTCACCTCGGATTTGCTAATTTCTTTGTTAATTTGTTATAATTTGTAGTTGTTTGTTTCTGACAGTTAGGCATTTTCATAGGCCTAAGTAGCCATTATGGTATTTGACTTATTTCATTTAAATTACATTTCATTTCAACCTAATGGGCTTTATTTTGTTATTATAATGGGTTGTGTTGTGTTTTGGGTCTGTTTATGTGTTATTATCTTGTCACTATTATTTTATACATAATTGTTTACTATTTGTTTTCCACGTATTCTATTCATACATTTCTTAACTTTTATACTTATTTCCTTTGCCAATAATAACAATGTGGCTATTATTTACTACTTTTTGATCTTATTACATATAATAATTAGGCCTATGTATGTAAGTAGGTCTGTATAATTTTTACAGCCATATCCAATTCATAAACTTGCTTGAATAATTATTTAACTATTATTTGCTAATCTTTGTTTACAATTTATTTTATTTTATATTATTTTTTAGTGTGATAAACAACATCACTTTTATGAACTTATAACGATCCCTTATAACATGGGTGTTTTTTGATTTGTTGTAATTACTTAATTTTTAAACAATCTTTACTCTACCTCCATGTTAACACTATCTGGTCTTCTTCCCTTCAATTATACTTGCATTTACTTAAATTTCATAATAATAATATTTTCCTTAACTAAATACTGTCGTATCAGTTTATACTGCCATTGTTAACTACTAATATTCTTCACTTTTTTATCTAGTGTTTCTTTTGGGCTTTATTAATTGTTAATGATTTTATCATTCACTATTTTTCACTACGTTAACATTCTTTATCTTACACTGTTTTCATTCAATCATCACCTTCACTTTTAAATTATTTATAGTTGACTATAATTTAATTAGTGTACTTTCTTTATCACTACACTCTGGGGTTTTTACACTTTCATTTTGCACTTCACAAATGTTTTTGTTTTTTAAGTGTTTCTGAATGGGTAATCCCTCTAATTACTATCTCACTACCGTACTATCTTTTTCATTACAATATTTTCTTAATAATATTAACAATTTTATGTCCTTATATTTCTATTATTACATCTAACTCTAAATTGTGGGTTAGTTTGCTTTTTATATTTATCTTTAACTGGGTTTCTTCTATAGATTATTATTGTCCATTAATGGATAATAATATTTACTTTTGTAATTATTTTCTTTTCATAGGTTAATTATTGGTCTTGTTTCCAATATTACATTTGAGTGCATTATTTCTCCTGCTCATATTCTTTATTACTTGTTTGTGTATCATCATTGGTTTTCATTTTTTTATATTTCCCTTCATTTTTATTTTCATTATATTTGTTTAATACTTTAGTTTTCCACCTCCTCCTTTGGGTTCATTTTAACATGTTACATTGATTCATTCAATCCCATGAACTTGTTTCATTTTTGTTTAGTTTCGGTTTTTTCCCTTCTTCTTCTCTTCTTTGGTTTTATTCTCGTTTGTTTTTCGTGGTTCCCTTCTTCTTTTGTTTCCTTTTGTTGGATCAATCACTTGGGTTGGGTCATGTCGTCGTTTGTTGAGTCATTGTCTTTATATTTTATTTAAATTAAGCATTTTATTTAGTATGAAGTATTATTTTATATTCAAAATTATCTTTTTCATCCCTGGTACTGGGGTGGCTTATTTGTGTTGTAACAATATATATATATATATATATATATGTATTACAAAGATACATAACATAAATTATATATATATTATATATATTTATATAAATATTATAATGTATCGCGTATAGCGTCTTTTCTCCCTTATCACTATCTTCTAAAGCCCCACTGTTGTGAGTGCCAATTTATAATATATCGCGTATGTCTCTCCCGTGTTGATTTGCCACCGTTGGATGCATCAATTTATAGTATCCCGGTTTTACCCCACTGTTGGGTTCGTCAATTTATAATATACTTCTTCCCTCTCTATTTAATATATTTGTGTTGTTATGATTAAATTTATGTATTGAGTGTGTATTTCTAATTTTTCGTTCAAGCCTATCCCACGTTGAAGAGAAGAGAAGGAATTTTTATTGGTTTCTCATTCTCTTTAATACCAAAGCAGTCCGCGAATAGCACTGTGGTTCCCAGACAGCTGAAAATTGTACGTTAGTCCACCGCGTACAATAATTCTCAGTTACACTCTCTACTTATATTATATCTTGTTCACACTACACTAAATATTATATAAATGAGAAGATATCGTTAAATTCTGAAAGGATTCTTTATTAATATTTTAGTATTTCTTGCCAACGAAGTTATTTCTTTATGGAGATGCAAAAGTCTATATGTTAGAAGTACAGTAGAAGCCCGATATAGCGTGGTCCGATATACCGCGGATTCGGATATAACGCGGTGAAGAGTATGTCGCCCGTTATTAGCGAAAATTCTTACTTGTAGAGAGTGAGTAAATTATGAATTGTTTATCGTGACTTCCGTAGCCACAACATTGGAATGCGTTGCGTTTATTGTAAACAAAGTCTTGTTGTTGGAAACGGCGTTGTAAACAACAGCCAGAATTGCCAGTTCAAGTGTACCTGTAGACATAAACAATTGCCCGAGCTATTTACAGTCTCTACGTTTCTAAGAATTCATGCCAAGGCAAGCAGCCAACAAAATCCCTTCTCTCCCTCATATTATAGTACAGTATAAGATCATACTCTGATATTATCTTATCAAAGTGTAAAGTCTTTGTCATAAATTCGCTTAGTGTAGAGTTTTGTGATGTCGCAGAAAAGAAAAGCATATTCTGTGAGTGATAAACTCAAAATAATTGATCGTGTGAAGAACGGAGAGTCAAAGGCAAGTTTATCACGTGAGTGTGGCATCCCAGAAGGAACAATTAGAGGGTGGATGAAGGAAGAAGATAAACTTAAAAGTTTTGTGAACACAGTTGACAGTGAAGTGGGGTTGCAAAGAAAAAAGACTAAAGTAGGTAAGGATAGTGAACTAGATGAGTGTCTGTACAGGTGGTTTTTAATAAAACGAAGTGAAGGTGTGCCACTGTCAGGACCAGTTATTAGAGCTCAAGCTGTGAAATTCCATAGTGATTTACATGGCAACAGTGACTTTAATGCATCTGATGGGTGGTTTTCGCGATGGAAATCTCGTCATGGTATAAGTCAGATAAGCATTGAAGGGGAAGCACGATCATGTGACAGTGAAGCTGCAGCACTTTTTCCTCAGGCATTAAAGAAAGTAATGATCGATAACGATTTAAATGACCATCAAGTGTATAACTGTGATGAAACTGCTCTGTATTTTTGAATGCTTCCTACCAGAACTCTGGATGTGAATAATTCAATAAATAAATCTGGATTAAAAATAAATAAGGATAGAGTTACCCTCCTGTTTGCCACAAATAAATCAGGCAGCCACAAAGTTAAACCTCTCTGTATAGGGAAAAGCCGAAATCCTAGATGCTTTCAACATGTTAACATGACGTCATTACCCATCACATATCGTAATACAAAAAATGCTTGGATGACAAGTGATATTTTCGGTAAATGGTTCCATGAAGAATTTGTTGCATCTGTGAGAAGCCACCTGTGGTCACTCAACCTCGAAGAAAAAGCTGTACTGACCCTTGACCACTGTCCAGCACATCCACCTGCTGATATGCTACAGTCAAGAGATGGGAAAATCGGAGTCATGTTCTTGCCGAAAAACACTACAGCACTGATCCAGCCATTAGATCAAAGCATCATAAAAGCATTTAAAGCGCATTACCGCTGTGAACTTCTGAGTGCTATAGTGAATTCTGTTGAGGAAATGGAAATTTACCTTAAGTCAATAAACCTGAAAACAGTTGCGTATTCAATAGGTCTTGCATGGGAAAGTATTAGTACGGCTATGATTCAGAATTGCTGGAAGAAATGTTCCTTTGAACAAAACATCGCCGATGGAAATTGCTCTGTTGCCGGATTCACTAATAGTGATGTACAGTCTGCGAGTAGTGCTCTGCATTGCAACTTCACTCTAGATGACTTGAATGACTGGGCAGAAGTTGACAACGGTGAGCCTGTTACAGAATGTATAGGAGATAAAGATATCATCGATGCAGTCCGAAATGCAAATTGCGAAGAAAAAGAAGACGATGACGTTGATGGAAATGAAAATGGGGTAGAAGTGAAAGAAGTTATTCCAAATGTTAGTGAAGTGATAATACACATAAACAAAGTAATTTCGTGGATGGAGAGGCAAAGTGAATCTAATAATGTTCATCTGCTGCACCTCGCGTTTATAAAACAATACGCGGAAAAGAAACGCTGTGCATTATCCCGTCAAACAACAATTACGGACTTTTTTAAGACCAACACTTAGGCCTACAGTAGGTCGAGTGAGCAATGTATAAATAGTGTATTTTATATTCCATTGGATTAAAATAGATTAAAATACGTATTGGATTAAATATAGTTTTCTTATTTTTTATTTCTACATTTGGTGATGTAATTTACGTACAGTATATAGTAGTGCATTTAGCTGTAGCCTTTTTCCCGGTCCTCCCTCCCCATCATTTGTCACTGTACAGGTCACCTTCTGATACACCGCGGTTACGCCTATAACGCGGGGGAAAGTATGTCACCCGACAACCGCGCTATATCGGGCTTCTACTGTAATCGATTATCGATCAGATTCAGGGTTTTATATTATTTTAGTTATCATTTTATATTTCTTTAAACACAGGGCGTGAAGGTTCTTTCAACTGTTAGTAAGGTCAGAAAGTGCATAAATAGGATTACAAGGTATTACAATATAGAATTAAGTTCTTATTAAATATTATTTAAAATAATTGTAGTTTACCGTCCGCTGGGCATCGTCACTCGATAAGGCAGTGTACAGCTAACCTCTTCATAGTGTTTGGTCAATAGCGAATGCAGATGAATTTATCGTCGTCAGTCTTCTCTCCAAGTTTGAAATAAAAGTTGAATTCTTGGTCCTGGGATGATGCAGAAATGCCACTCCTTTAGTTCACCAATGTCTGAGTTTTGTGGTTACATGCTTCAACGAATTTCGTGTCCAACTACGTTTTTTCTATTGAATTGTGGAAACTGAAGTTCAAATATAATTCTGTTTTATTTTCGTTTTTTATGTTATTGGATTATATCACTTTATTCAGGTAGTTATTTCTCTGTTTTGGTTGATTAGTTAAGTTAATATTTGTTCATTATATTGAGTTTTACTATTAGAGTTCTTCCTTTATATTTTTCGTTAATTTTCATATGCAGGTTTATGATTGTTCAGTTATATGAGATGGTTGAATGTCAGTGGACCATACTATGGTGATTGATTATTCAATTTGCTTCCCAATTGTATTGTTTTTATTTAAATTAATCAAATCTTTTCTGAGTGTCTTCAAACTAAACCGTCTTTGTTCATGCAAAATTATTCAATAATCGAATCAACAAATTCTGTCTCTCTCGTCCCTGACAACCATTTTTTCTACTCTTATTGGATATTATATTATACTATAACCATTATCATGCAATGTTCTTCCACTCATCAAAATAATCCTTTACTAAATTTCCATTATACCCTATTATAATTTTACCTATTGTTTATTACTAAATTTGATATATTTTGCTGTCGTTTCCTCTTAATCTACTTACTTTAACAAGTATTATTTTTCTGTTACAAAACATTATCTATCGGTATCATTGCACTATTGCATTATGAGAATTTATTTAAATTGAATTTATTTATTTGTTATTAGCAATTATTATTAACTTCTCCTAACTCATTAGATTGTATTTAGTATTTGTTACAAATTTCTTTACCTAACCTTTCTGATCTGACTTACTATATAATGTTACTGGTTGTTAGGCCTATCATTATACTTTTATCTACTTCTGATTTTAATTTGTTACTATCTGCATTATTATAGAATCCTTCATTTGTTTATGACATGATTACACTAAACCCTTTTGTATCTCGTTAACAATTATAGCCTTTCTGGCCAAGTTTACAATTAATACAGCCTACTATTTAAGTACATGTATACAAACATTTAACTATGTAAAGTCTAACAAAAGCTTTATAATGACATATGGATAACACACAAAATGAAATTAATTGGTAATTAATTAATGAGTTTAACAACAGCTTTCTAATGATATATTGACAATACATACTAATTAGTTAATTGGTATTCTTTTAAAAGAATAACTCCACTTGTTACACACAAAAAATAACATAACTATCATGATAATAATACAACATGATACAACGTAATAACAGGTACATTTTTATGAAATAAGTCATGTGAGAACTACTCATTCTCCTCTCATTTAAAACATCAAATATTATAAAATAGTTCAAGCTAGTTTTTTACATCATTTGTCAATATCTGTTGTTTACACCTTTCACTGAACTTTGAGGTTTGTATTTATTAACATTATCAATTTTTTTTTTTCTTTATACCTTGTATTCTTATTGGGGATAATTCATTTATTCAATTATGGGTTGGGTTTCTGACCTTTTACGAGTGTGGATAATTAGTATTTTTATTTTATTTTAAAACTTATAAATTGATTTATGTAACGTAGGGGACCATATTTTCGTTACGTTACATATGCTTCCCCTCCGAAAGAAGTTTAGTTTACCTGTATATAATTTGAGTCAAAATAAACTTATATTTTTTCATGCCTTGGAATACCCTCCTTTTATTCATCGTAGAGTTTTAATGGTAATTGATGGGAATTCTTAATGTAACATTTTTGACTAGTATTCACCTTTCTCTATTGGATGAAGATTCATTAACGATATTAATTCTCTTGCCTTGTTTCTTCTAACATTACTTGTCAATGATTGGTCACAATAATTAGTAAAATTAGTTTTAACACTCTCCTATTTCTAGTTATTTCTACAAATGCGTTTCTCCATTGATCTTCTGTCAGCTATCTTCCTTCTGGTTTCTTCCTTCGTACTCTTGAAATCTGATGTCAATCTTCGCAGCGGTTTTATTATCCCTTAAATATTCAATTTCCCTAACATTCCCTAACATGTGAGCTGGGACAGTTCAGAGAGGCACTTTTTGGCTTCATACTCTGCTGGCCATACTACACTTCAATATAATACTGCTGGAATTCATCTACAGACAGTTATAAAAAATACAATAATATCATAATAGTCTCTTTATTTGACTAATAATAAACATCTTGTTGATTCGTTACACTGTTGCGTTTTACATTTAATTATATATATATTATAATATATTATATATAATTACATATATATATGTATATCCTTTTCTTCTTGATTCCTTCTTATTTTCAGTAGCTATTTTCAGATAACATTTTTGACAGTCATTATTTGTAAATACCTTTGATCTTCTTTCTTCTGACAGATGTTCTCCGTACTATCTCTTCCTTTGTCATTTTCATTTCCAAGAAATTCTAAATTGTATTTGCATTAATTATCATCATTCTTTAGTTTCATCTTAATTATAGTCATTAAATTATCCATTGTTCTTATTTTACCATCTTGTCTGATCACATTACCACTAACTGTGTTGATATATATTTTTTCTTATTCCATTTAAAATCATACTGGTTATAAACAATTATGTAATCTGTTCTTCAATTCTCTTGGCATTTTGGCATGTATCTTAAATCACATTGTTTCTAAGTATTTTGAGTAAGTTTTTCTTATTTAGTTTTTTTTTTTTTTTAATTTTGGGGTTTATTCTTATATATTTAAAATAATTTCTTCTTAATACATATAGTAACACGTTCTTACTTCTTTTAGAATTTTGGGGGTTTATTCTTATATATTTAAAATAATTTCTTCTTAATACATATAGTAAGACGTTCTTACTTCCTTTAGAATTTTGGGGTATTATTATTAAATTATATTCAACATAATTTCTTCGTAAACACATAGTAAGACGTTCTGACTTCTTTTAGAATTTTGTGGTTTTTCTTGATATATTCTCATCCGTCTTGTTAGTCATTGATGATTGGTGATGGTGTTTCTCTTACCATATTATTATTTTTTTCTTATTTAGTATTATTTCTTTAGTTCCTTCTTTCCAAGTGGTTGCCTGGTCGGTTCTCCGAAAATCAGTCCCCTTTTTCTGGTTGACTATTTCTTGTTTTAACCATGGTCCATTAATTCAGGTACCCCTTTTCCTCGGATTACTGCAGAGTTCGTAATGATTTTTGTCCTTGTTACATACCTCTCTTTCATCTGGTATTGTAACTCTGCTGATACGAAGTCTTCATTTAAGTCACGGTTTCCCGTCATAGTTAGTTCCTTTTGAACTATCAGGTATTGTACCTCCTCTAATCTAACATAATCGCTCATATATACTACCATTCCATTCCCTTTGACCTCTGGATTATTTACTAAATATTTTACTGGTATATTCCGCATTGAAGATATAACTGATATTGTCAGATACTCTTTGATCGTTGACCGATTTAAATGATATCTAAACTTATTTAAGTTTTTCTTTATTATTCTATTGTGATTTACCTTTGATATTTTTATTGAGTTTTTTCTATAATTCTTACCTTTGCTTAACTCCCTTCGTTCATTAATTGGGAGGTTACATGCACTAATTAATCCACCCTTCCTCATCTCCAATTCTTCTTTTGTATTTAATATTTTCTTTCTACCTATTTTTCTTATTTTCTTGATATTCTCTTCCATGGTTTGGATATTCTCTTTGTTCTTTCTATTTTTATTTTCAGATAGCAATGCATTTTGGTCTTCATTAATTTCTGTTTCCTTGCTGCTCTCTTCTGTATTCGGACTTACTTGGCTTTCGACATTGTTTAAATTATTATTTACTCTCTCCATTCGTTCACCCATGTCAGTCTGTACTTGTGTTATTCCTTCCTTATTCTCCTCCCGTATTTGATGTACCTCTTGTTTAATCTTCTCGTATTTTTCTACAGTCTCCTGTTGGAGTCCTTCAACCATCGTTTTATTTTCATTTTTTTATGTCATTGATTTTATTTTGTAATTCCCCACGGACTTGTACCACTGTTTTGTTGGTTTTTTCTAACTTCTCGTTTGTTTCAGCTATTTCTTGTTTCCTTTCCTCATTATTTTTGTCCACCTTTTGGTTAATTGTCACATGGAAATTCTCAATTCTGTCATTAATCTGCCTTAAATTCTCTTCATTTATTTGTCTGATCTCTTCCTTCATTTGTTTTATACTCTCATCGTTCCTATCAAACCTTTTGTTAATTTGGATTAAGCTTTCATTGTTTTTATCGAACTTCTCGTTCATCAGTTTTGAGGTTTCCTCCTGTTTCCTAAAATTTTCTTTGTTTTCCTCATTTATTTTCATTAAATTTTCCTCATTTGTTTTCTTTGAGTTTTCCTCCTGTTTCCTAAATTGTTCTGCCATGAATTTCATCATTTCCTGCCAGTTTCGTTCTTCTCTGGCTCCCGCTTGATCTGGTTGGTCCCCTTGGGCATCTTCTTCAACGACTTCTCTTTCCTTGTTCACAATGACTTCAGTTTCTCCCTTATCGCCTGTCTGTTGTTCCATTTCACTATCTGTGACTACTTCTATTTCTTGTTCCTGTCCACGTTCTTCCTTCTCCGTGTCTTCTGGCCTCTTCTTCGACCTACCTCTGGTATTATGCATTTTCTGGCTCCAGCATTTGCCTGCTCTAGTTAAGTAATATTTATAAAATCAAAATCAATGTTTTACTTAACTTAAGCCCTACACAAGTTGAGCGCCAATTTATAAAGTATCGTGTATAGCGTCTTTT
Organism: Magicicada septendecula; assembly: GCA_034769895.1. Lineage (NCBI taxonomy): Eukaryota > Metazoa > Arthropoda > Insecta > Hemiptera > Cicadidae > Magicicada > Magicicada septendecula. Next base: position 444,143,527 of record CM068368.1, read on the forward strand.
CTCCCTTATCACTATCTTCTAAAGCCCCACTGTTGTGAGTGCCAATTTATAATATATCGCGTATGTCTCCCGTGTTGATTTGCCACCGTTGGATGCGTCAATTTATAGTATCCCGGGTTTTACCCCACTGTTGGGTTCGTCAATTTATAATATACTTCTTCCCTCTCTATTTAATATATTTGTGTTGTTGGGATTAAATTTATGTATTGAGTGTGTAATTCTAATTTTTAATTCAAGCCTATCCTGCGTTGAAGAGAAGAGAAGGAATTTTTATTGGTTTCTCATTCTCGTTAATACCAAAGCAGTCCGCGAATAGCGCTGTGGTTCCCAGACAGCTGAAAATTGTAGGTTAGTCCACCGCGTACAATAATTCTCAGTTACACTCTCTACTTATATTATATCTTGTTCACACTACACTAAATATTATATAAATGAGAAGATATCGTTAAATTCTGAAAGGATTCTTTATTAATATTTTAGTATTTCTTGCCAACGAAGTTATTTCTGTACGGAGATACAAAAGTCTATATGTTAGAAGTAATCGATTATCGATCGGATTCAGAGTTTTATATTATTTTAGTTATGATTTTATATTTCTTTAAACACAGGGCGTGAAGGTTCTTCAACTGTTAGTAAGGTCAGAAAATGCATAAATAGGATTACAAGGTATTACAATATAGAATTAAGTTCTTATTAAATATTATTTAAAATAATTGTAGTTTACCGTCCGCTGGGCATCGTGACTCGATAAGGCAGTGTACAGCTAACCTCTTCGTAGTGTTTGGTCAATAGCGAATGCAGATGAATTTATCGTCGTCAGTCTTCTCTCCAAGTTTGAAATAAAAGTTGAATTCTTGGTCCTGGGATGATGCAGAAATGCCACTCCTTTAGTTCACCAATGTCCGAGTTTTGTGGTTACGTGCTTCAACGAATTTCGTGTCCAACTACGTTTTTTCTATTGAATTGTGGAAACTGAAGTTCAAATATAATTTTGTGTTTTATTTTCGTTTTTTATGTTATTGGATTATATCACTTTATTCAGGTAGTTATTTCTCTGTTTTGGTTGATTAGTTAAGTTAATATTTGTTCATTATATTGAGTTTTACTGTTAGAGTTCTTCCTTTATATTTTTCGTTAATTTTCATATGCAGGTTTATGATTGTTCAGTTATATAAGACGGTTGAATGTCAGTGGACCATACTATGGTGATTGATTATTCAATTTGCTTCCCAATTGTATTGTTTTTATTTAAATTAATCAAATCTTTTCTGAGTGTCTTCAAACTAAACCGTCTTTGTTCATGCAAAATTATTCAATAATCGAATCAACAAATTCTATGTCTCTCGTCGTCCCTGACAACCATTTTTTCTACTCTTATTGGATATTATATTATACTATAACCATTATCATACAATGTTCTTCCACTCATCAAAATAATCCTTTACTAAATTTCCATTATATCCTATTATAATTTTACCTATTGTTTGTTACTAAATTTTATATATTTTGCTGTCGTTTCCTCTTAATCTACTTACTTTAACAAGTATTATTTTTCTGTTACAAAACATCTATCGGTATCACTGCACTATTGCATTATGAGAATTTATTTAAATTGAATTTATTTATTTGTTATTAGCAATTATTATTAACTTCTCCTAACTCATTAGATTGTATTTAGTATTTGTTACAAATTTCTTTACCTAACCTTTCTGATCTGACTTACTATATAATGTTACTGGTTGTTAGGCCTATCATTATACTTTTATCTACTTCTGATTTTAATTTGTTACTATCTGCATTATTATAGAATCCTTCATTTGTTTATGACATGATTACACTAAACCCTTTTGTATCTCGTTAACAATTATAGCCTTTCTGGCCAAGTTTACAATTATAATCAGCCTACTATTTAAGTACATGTATACAAACATTTAACTATGTAAAGTCTAACAAAAGCTTATAATGACATATGGATAACACACAAAATGAAATTAATTGGTAATTAATTAATGAGTTTAACAACAGCTTTCTAATGATATATTGACAATACATACTAATTAGTTAATTGGTATTCTTTTAAAAGAATAACTCCACTTGTTACACACAAAAAATAACATAACTATCATGATAATAATACAACATGATACAACGTAATAACAGGTACATTTTTATGAAATAAGTCATGTGAGAACTACTCATTCTCCTCTCATTTAAAACATCAAATATTATAAAATAGTTCAAGCTAGTTTTTTACATCATTTGTCAATGTCTGTTGTTTACACCTTTCACTGAACTTTGAAGTTTGTATTTATTAACATTATCAATTTTTTTTTCTTTATACCTTGTATTCTTATTGGGGATAATTCATTTATTCAATTATGGGTTGGGTTTCTGACCTTTTACGAGTGTGGATAATTAGTATTTTTATTTTATTTTAAAACTTATAAATTGATTTATGTAACGTAGGGGACCATATTTTCGTTGCGTTACAATATATATTACAACGATACATAACATGAATTTGATATACTGTAATATATGTGGCCCCACTTTCTTTGGGACGCCAAAATTATACAACGGTACCTTTTGTATATGCAGGTTGTAAATAATTATAACAATACCAGGTGTAACTATAATAAGAGTAGTAAATTTGAGTAGTTAAAATTTCATGTTTAATGTTTTAACAAGCATTATAAATAATAAAACATTGTTAATAATCTCTGATCAAGATATCACTCATTATTAAGTTCATCTCTTAAGCTATACGGTGTAACACACATTTAAAACACTCTTACCTATAGATATGTTAATAATCTTAATCTAGACATTTATTCAAATTGATTTAATAAAAAAAACTAAAATTTAAATATAATTAAGTTTTATATTAATTGAATTCATTTAACTCCGATCTGACCTCATGCTCAGTCTATACCAATGTTTCTTTTTTTTTATAAATAATTTACAATTATATTGTTTACTCTTAGACCGGCATTTGTTTCATATTCAAAATTTAAATTATTCTTTTCTACAAAATGCAAATATAAAATCATTTCAATTATTTTTCTTTGATAAAAAAAAAATACTATCTCAAAATTAATCTCTCTTTTTTTTATATATATTTATCTATATGCGATTGCTCATTCTTACGACTAAAACATTTACATAATACTCTATTAGATTCTTTCTAATTATAAACTTTTTTGTTTTAATTCATTGTCTCTTTATATAGTCTTTATGAGCTTTTTAAAAAATCATTTATAAATGCATTATGCATGTCACCTCGAGTTTTGATGACCTTACGACTTATTGATGGGGTCCAGCGTTGTCCAGAGTTGGGTTTCCGTTACTCCTGGCATGACGTGGTCCTGGATATGTCCAGAGTGTGTGGTCCGTCCCAGAGAATTACTATCTGCTGCGAGGTGGATTTCGTTCAGCTGTTAGGCATCTAAAAAGCTTCTCCCAACGTCTATCATCTCGCGTCGCTCTTTGTAGCTTCTCTGTTGATACTCTTGCTGACCTAAACGGTCCCGGTACTCTACGTTTTCCGAAATAGTGTAACATAATTACTGAATGTCTTTATTCGTTCGTAGATGAGACTTATAATAAAATAAAACTGTTCTGCTGACGGACAGCATGTGCGACTGCAACTGTGTTTTGGAAAGAAGAGAAGGGTTTCCAGTTGAACCCTTAATTTATACCCTCTTGAGATTCCGCACCTGTTGGTTCCGAAATTATCCTGTCGAGACCTGCAGATCACATGATAGCCCCCACTCCCGAACCTTTTCATATATTTGTAATTTTTTGCAAATGGCAATGTTTTGTATGGAATTGAGATAGCACCAGCGCCGGCACAAGGGCCATACGAAACATGCGGCCGCAAGTGGCGCTGGCGAAGCGGCGGCACGCAGCACGCTGAAACTGAAATATAAAATTTGGCGCCCCTGAATACCTACAATTTTTTTTTGAGTATTAAATACAGATATTTTATTTAACAGTGCTCAGCACTTACTATTTAGCATGTTAGAATCAAATGAAACGAAGCGCGAAGGACATCGATTTGTAACATACTTAGAGCGCCTACAAAAACAACTACTTTGCTTCAACGCATACTACTTGTACCGCTTGTGTGGTATCATACTAGAGCAGACGCTCGGCGGCTGCCTTGTATTTGTTATTGTTGACAACCGCGAGGTGGGAGGTGGTGTGGTGACTCACTCATTGCTTGAGACACGCATGCGCGCACAATATTTTCCTGTCACAACACGAAACTTGACCCCAACAACCCAACAGTACACTAGTACAGTGTCAACAAAACAAGTGGAATACATACACAAACTGTCTGTGTTTGTCCGGTTAATTCTTTGTTATGAGTATCCAGTGAGTCGTGAGTGGCGTGAATCGCAAGTGAATACAATGTTTATGTGTATACCAACCAGTTTAATAATAACAATTACTCTTTAATAAAATAACTTATAGGACTAACACTAGTGAGTTTATGTGTTTATCGACATCGTTTGTCAGTACTCAGTATAAACAGTAAGGCAATATCAGTAATATCATGGCGGAAGAAAAGAAGCCTTATAGAAAACGCAAAGCAAATATGGAAAGAGAAGACCAAAAGCAGGCCAAAGCAATGAGTAAATTTTTCTTTAGATCAGAACCATTTAGTGCTGATGCTGAAGCTGAGCCTTCTTTCGTTGAAAGCAGCGTTGAACTTGAACCTCAAAACGTTGAACAGCATACACTGCAGGTAAGAGTGCATTTATTAGTATTAGTTTAGTAAATAAAATCGTAACCTTAACCATATATATGTTTAGCAAAATACTAATACTTAAGCCTAATAACCAATGTATACAATTTTTTAGTTTTTTGCACAAACTATTTAAAAAATTTTTAAGCCAAGCGATTTTACAATAATTTACATATTTATGTTTAACGTTTAAACAACTAGCCTATTATTAATGCATCTCGTTCAGTCAAAGCTGTATCATTATTATTGTGTAAATATATGTTTCAGAATTCCGATTCCGAGGAAAATGTGGTCATTCCATCACCATCATTGAACTCACTTCAAGACTGCGGAGAGTGGCCAGCCAAAATTACAGATGACATTCGTCAAATACTTGTCGAGAAAGGCCCTGTACAGGTTAAAAATTTTAATTTTCCTATTGACAGTAGCTCAGGCAGAAGGTTCACAGTTGCCAATTACAAAACGAAATAACCGAATGGAGAAGAAATTGCCAGGGAATGGCTCGTGTACTCAACATCAAAAAATTCAATATTTTGTTTTTTTTTTGCAAGCTCTTTAGTAATGATGATATATCCCTTTCTGGAACAGAGGGGTACTCTGATTGGCAAAACATGTCAACGTTTTTACGCCACCATGAAAAGTCACCTTCTCACATAAAAGCTTCCATTTCTTATTGAGAACTTTTCCAAAGGTTGCGGTTAGGCAAAACCATTGATGATCAGAACCAACGTATCATTAAATCTGAAACTGAACACTGGTATGAAGTTTTGAAGCGACTTATTTGCATAGTGCAGTTCCTTGGAACTCAAGGGTTAGCTTTTCGTGGTACAAGTGATACGATTTTCAAAGAAAATAATGGAAACTTTTAAAACTAGTAGAACACATTTCTAGATTTGACACTGTTCTTTCTGAACATCTTCGCAGGATAACTTCCAAAGAAAGTCATGTAAATTATTTAAGCAAACAAATTCAAAATGAGTTCATTGATCTACTTTCTTGTAAAGTTAATGAACACATATTAAGTGAACTGCAGAGAGCTACATATTATTCTATTATTCTCGACTGCACTCCTGACGTAAGTCGCAAAGAACAAATGACGATAGTAGTTCGGTTTGTTCATGCAGTGTCAGGAAAAGAAGTAATCGTGAGGGAACACTTCCTTGGATTTGTTCAGGTCTCAGAAACATCTGGTGAGGGGTTAACAGCCTGCTTGTTAGACGAGCTGTCAAAAAGAGGAATACCCTTACAAAATATGCGTGGCCAAGGGTATGATAATGGGTCAAACATGAAGGGGAAAAATGTGGGCGTTCAAAAAAGGATTCTTGACCTCAACCCACGGGCCTTTTTCGTCCCTTGTGGAAGCCACTCACTAAAACTAGTTGTCAATGATGCAGCCCTATCCTGCATTGTAGCTGTAAACTTCTTCAGTATTGTTCAAGAGATTTATAATTTTTTTTCTGGATCTACTCATAGATGGAATATATTAACAAATCATGTCACAAATTTGACTGTAAAACCTCTAAGTGAAACCCGCTGGGAGAGCAGGATAGATGCCCTTGAACCTTTGCGATACCACATAGATAAATGTGTACGACGCTGTCTATGAAGCTACTACAGATGCCAAGATTGATGCTTTTGGGAAAATTACAGCTATCGGCATTGCCAAGAAACTAACAGATTTCCGATTCCTCTGCTGTTTAATCACTTGGTATGATGTTTTGTTCAGAATAAACTTGGTAAGCAAAACACTACAGAGGAAAGTAGTCAATCTGCAGAGCGCTTTGAAGCTAATTGAAAGTGTGAAGACATTTTTGGACAATATAAGGTCGGAAAATGGACTTAATAGTGTCATTACAGACGCAAAGGAACTGGCCGAAAAACTGGGAATCAGTCCAGAATTCACTGATGAAGTTGTGGTGAGGCCAAGAAAGACTAAAAGACAATTTTCGTACGAGGGTAAAGATGATGAACCTGTGAAGTCTGGGAAGGAATCTTTCAAAGTAAATTTCTTTTTTTTTTTTTGTCCTCGACACTGCAATAAATTCATTAACAGAGAGGTTTGAACAAATGGAAAACCACAGCAAACATTTTCAATTTCTCTATGACATCAAACAATTAGAGAAATGTGAAAAAGATGCAATCAGAAAACAGTGCAGAAACCTACAGTCAGTATTGACGGCAGATGATAAGAGTGACATCAATGGGGAGGAACTGCTGAGGGAAATCATCATTTAACTCCAATGTTGTCCAAACATAGTTGCCCCGAGACAACATTATCTTACCTCACAACAAACGGTATAATTGACATTTTTCCCAATGTGTTTGTTGCCTTAAGAATTCTGCTTACCCTCCCAATATCAGTGGCCAGCGGAGAAAGGAGTTTTTCAAAACTGAAGATAATAAAAAACTACCTGCGGTCAACGATTTGTCAGGACCGACTAAGTGGATTAGCAGCGTTGGCGATTGAAAACCAAATTCTAAACACTATCGATACTGATTCAATTTTGAAAGACTTTGCCAAGCTAAAAGCTAGAAAAGTATGTTTTTAAACGTTTACTTGTCATTCATTAAAATACAGTACATGTATCAATCAATTTGTTCATGTTATTCATGTAATCCCCTATTCTTATGGTTTTATCACAATTTGTGAAAAAATTGTGTTGACTTATTTCTGGGTGTAACCTCATGTTTGTTGTACTGTACAGTACAAATGTATTTAATTGTTTGTTTGTAAATTTACATTACATACTAAACCCATTAGGTGGTTCATTAATAAAAATACCAAAAAGGGGGAGAAGTATGATATATATATATATATATATATATATATATATATTATAACAAACCTAAAAAAATTCTGTTGTTTACAAAATAAAAATAATTGGTTTACCAAAATAAAAAATTTTTGGTTTTTTTGAAAAAATATTTGTTTTAATGATTTTTGTTGTTTGTAATTATTAAATTATATTTCGTAATTGATTTGTGTAAAAATTTAAATTTTACCCTTCTGTTTTTGAGTACTGTATCAACTTGAAGTTTTATTAATTAACTTCCGCGTTAATTGGTTTATCTTCCGCACTAATCGATCGACGGTTCTTCTTCTTAATGGTGTATTATCCTTCCACTTGGTATAGGCCGCCTTTCGGATAGTCCGTGATCTCAAATCTATTTTATTTTTATTTTATCTATTAATTTTATGAATAAATAGAAACCAATATGCAGGAATTACAAATTTATTAACAATTGTTTATTATAGATCGAGTGTTAATCGATCATTCACAGTAGTATCGACTCTTTCTCAGGGCTTGTCGATTCAATTTTACATCTGTATTTTATAATTATTATTCGGTTCTTTGAACGGTTATTTTATATAGTCAGAGAAAGGTAAGGTCAGGAAAGTATAACACTTACAAATAAAAAGCTTAAGAATTAAAATTGACAAAGTTATTAGTAATATATAATGTTTATTAAATAAAAATTTAATACCATCGAAGTCTGGATGGTTATGTTGGTAAAACTCGCTTTGGATTATGGGAAGTCAAAGATGGCGGCTCCTGGACTGCGTATGTCAAATCGTATTCAGCTCGATGAAAATTTCTTCCAATAAATTGTGACTTTTCAATGTTTCCTCATCTCCGCAGTTGGGAATATTCCTTCTGGTGTTAGTAGAATGGTTCTGGTTCAGTGTCCTGTGATTCACTTCGATTAAATAATGGTGATAATGTTTAATTTACTTTGTGCAATAAGGTCGAACTTCGCACTTTTCGACTCGTTATGAAGAATTAGTTATTGTGTAGGTTTAAGTTCTTATTTCACTCATTTATAGTTCCGTATTACTTTAGTTTACGTGTTGTATTAAATGTTCTCACTGAGTTTAAGTTTAAGTTCAAGATTTAGTACTTTTATTATTTTTCACTGCAAGCTAGGCTTACATACCGTTCGCCATATTTGTCTGATATCTCGGTTAATATAGGCTAAAATCTCAATCAAGTGTCCTTGACAAGGCCCAATAATTAACTGTTCTCATTTCCTTCGTCTCTGAATGTCTTAGCCAATTTAATATTAGTAATACATTGTTTTAAAATCGGTTTGGCTTCCGCTACATGTAGAAAAGTTACATTATATCACTGAATATATTTTTGCTATTATTTAATTTTATGAAATACTAAATACATAATCTTTTTCTTTAGTTCATTCTGTTTGATTTGATACCAAATAATATAGTTTTACTAAGTTTTTTATCTAAAATGCTATATTTCTTTCATTTTGAAAAAGTAGGTTTCATTTTTGACTTCCTGTCCTTCTCCAAAATGTTTGCCATTTTACATGTTAAATTTATGATTGTACTAAATCTCAGATTGACATAAGATGTCTTTTTTGTCTTTGCCCTTCATAATACTATTTTATTAAATAGTATTCATGGAGTTAAAATAAAACTTTAAAGTTGTTTAAAGGTACACCTTTTTTAAGTTTAAGCATTCAATGCACTTTCTTGAAGTTTATTTACTACAATAGAATAACTTGCACTTGTCTCCTGCTAATTCTTGATACTATCACTAGTCAGTTTTATATTATCAAGATATTTATTTATGAGGGACTGTTAAGATTTGTTTTTATTCATTATACAATAACTTTCCTGGGTGCACTTTTACTTATCACTCTAAACACTTTTGTTTACATTTGTTTTACATTATTTCTGTTTTTGGGCATTATACTTTCATTTTGTGACATTTAATTTCCCTTGGGGTTTTGGTTTTCTCCTTACTGGGTCTCTTTTGGGTATGTGTTGTAGTCTTCTCCTCCTACTATCTTGTATCTTCAAACTCATGAGGTTTTTGGTTTGTTCGGGGTATCTTCTTTATTTATTCTTTGTTTCTTCATTACCATATATATTATTATGTACGTTGGTTTGTTCGGGGTATCTTCCTTACCTGCTCCTATCCTACCTGGGTATTTTTCCTTAATTTATTTTAGTTTTTTGGGGTTTATTTTTCTTTATACATTTTTGTTGCATAGTGGTTTTTTCTTTTATTTTTACTTTTTCAAGTTATAATAGTATTTTATTTTGATACTTATTTGTTGTCATTTGGATTTTTCTTTGATAGTTATTTATTTATGATCATATTTTATTCGTTCTTAAGTGGATAATTTGTTATGCTACAATATATAAATATATTGGTTCTTGTGAGGTTTATGTTTAAAATTTATAGATATACATTGGTACATATTGGCGCCAAATCCAGATCTCGCATGTCCCAAAAAAAAACCCCATGAACCGGCCCTGGATAGCACAAATCATAGCTAATTTGATTAAGCACTCACTGTATTAATTTGAGCGTCTTAGTGTAATTTGCGTAATTTTGGCACATTTATTTCGCACTGACTTCGCGTAGTGTGTCCTATTAACATCATTTTCTTACTGTGGATACCTATAAAATTTACACACACTTTGGTACCTTTTGTTTGTTTATACACTAATTAGTTTTCACACAGTGAATTAAAATAATTATTTTGGTAATTAATTGGGGAGGGTAGCTGAGATTCCTGTCTGTACATGCATCACTAACACACACAAGATACACGCGTAACACACATACAATCAAGCAGGTGTTCTTTGCCTGTTGGAACAGGTTAATTTCTCCCCTAGTATAACAATGAAACATTTTTACAATCCCAGACCTGTCCATTTACCCCAAATTATAATAATTTTACAAATTTTATATTTATTTAAATCAATGCTCAATACAGCATATGGCTGTATCGTTGCAATATATATATATATATATATATATATATATATATATATATATTTCAATCACTTTCTGCTACAGTCCGTTTCTTGATGTATATAATACTATAATACTTATAACTATTTTACCTCAAGATGTATTTTTTCTTTAGGGACATGTTTCGGGAGATCCTGTTCTCCCATCTTCAACCTTCGCCATCTTGCTTCTGGTGCAGTATTTGTGTGTTGGCTTCTGGATGTTATTATGGTGGTTTGTTGGTCTTTGGTCCTTCAATGTTGCATTATTGTGTGTGGTTGTGGTATCTGTTTTTGTATTTTGTGTATTTTCGATGTTGAGTGCTTTGAATATTGTGTCATGTTTTGTATTGATTTGTATTTGTTCTGGTATTAATTTGTTTTGTGTTTTATGTTTGTAAATCTGTAAATTTTCCCAAATGTTCATTATGGTGCCTTTGTGTGGTATATGTTTTATTAGTGTTACATTGGTTATGTCTGGGAATTCATGTCCTGTGTTTATTGCATGTGTGGCTAAATTGGATTTATATATGTTTGGTTTTTTGTATGCATTTAGGTGTTCAAAATAACGTTTTTTCAGCTGTTTTTTTGTTTGTCCTATATAACATTTATTACAATCTTGGCATTCAATTTTGTATATACCGTTGGTTGTTGTATTATCTTTGTTGTGTGAGTTATTTAGATTTTGTAATTTATTTTTATTAGTTTTGTATGCTATTTTTATATCTGTGTTTTTAAATAGTTTTGTTAGTTTTGACATTTTATTATTTATATATGTGAATGTGGCCCATTTTTTGTTGTTGTTATTATTTATGTGTTGTTCAGTTTGATTAATTCTTAATTGTTCAGTTTTTATTTTGTATTTGATTTTATTTTCTATTTTGATCATAGTATTTTTATTATATCCATTTGCATAACCAATTTGGTGTATTATATTTCTTTCTTTGTCAGTTTCTTGTTTGTTTAGGGGTATTTTGTACATTCTGTTAAATAACGAATAAAATGCTGCCATTTTATGTTGTGGTGGGTGGTCAGAATGGTTAGGTATAATGATGTTAGTGGAAGTTGGTTTTCTATATATTGCATATTGTATGTGTTTGTTGTATCTTGTGATGGTTATGTCTAAATAGTTGATTTTGTTATGTTTTTCTTTTTCTTCTGTGAATTGTATTTTGGGATGTATGTTATTGATTTGTTTCAGTATGTTCTCTGCATTTGTGTTTTTGTTATTTGATACATATAGTCCATCATCTACATATCTTATCCATATGCCATCTGGGTCGTGTGTTTTTATGATATTTTGTATTTTGGTGTCTATATGTTGTAGGAATATTTCTGATATTATGCTTGATAATGGTGATCCCATTGCTAAACCTTCTTTCTGTTGATAAATTTTGCTATTAAATTCAAAGTAATTTTGAATTAATACTTTGAAGTTACTTTGAATTTAATAGCAAAATTTATCAACAGAAAGAAGGTTTAGCAATGGGATCACCATTATCAAGCAAACTAAAACAAAATTACTTTGAATTTAATAGCAAAATTTATCAACAGAAAGAAGGTTTAGCAATGGGATCACCATTATCAAGCATAATAGCAGAAATATTCCTACAACATATAGACACCAAAATACAAAATATCATAAAAACACACGACCCAGATGGCATATGGATAAGATATGTAGATGATGGACTATATGTATCAAATAGCAAAAACACAAATGCAGAGAACATACTGAAACAAATCAATAACATACATCCCAAAATACAATTCACAGAAGAAAAAGAAAAACATAACAAAATCAACTATTTAGACATAACCATCACAAGATACAACAAACACATACAATATGCAATATATAGAAAACCAGCTTCCACTAACATCATTATACCTAACCATTCTGACCACCCACCACAACATAAAATGGCAGCATTTTATTCGTTATTTAACAGAATGTACAAAATACCCCTAAACAAACAGAACTGACAAAGAAAGAAATATAATACACCAAATTGGTTATGCAAATGGATACAATAAAAATACTATGATCAAAATAGAAAATAAAATCAAATACAAAATAAAAACTGAACAATTAAGAATTAATCAAACTGAACAACACATAAATAATAACAACAACAAAAAATGGGCCACATTCACATATATAAATAATAAAATGTCAAAACTAACAAAACTATTTAAAAACACAGATATAAAAATAGCATACAAAACTAATAAAAATAAATTACAAAATCTAAATAACTCACACAACAAAGATAATACAACAACCAACGGTATATACAAAATTGAATGCCAAGATTGTAATAAATGTTATATAGGACAAACAAAAAAACAGCTGAAAAAACGTTATTTTGAACACCTAAATGCATACAAAAAACCAAACATATATAAATCCAATTTAGCCACACATGCAATAAACACAGGACATGAATTCCCAGACATAACCAATGTAACACTAATAAAACATATACCACACAAAGGCACCATAATGAACATTTGGGAAAATTTACAGATTTACAAACATAAAACACAAAACAAATTAATACCAGAACAAATACAAATCAATACAAAACATGACACAATATTCAAAGCACTCAACATCGAAAATACACAAAATACAAAAACAGATACCACAACCACACACAATAATGCAACATTGAAGGACCAAAGACCAACAAACCACCATAATAACATCCAGAAGCCAACACACAAATACTGCACCAGAAGCAAGATGGCGAAGGTTGAAGATGGGAGAACAGGATCTCCCGAAACATGTCCCTAAAGAAAAAATACATCTTGAGGTAAAATAGTTATAAGTATTATAGTAATATATATATATATATATATATATATATATATATATATATTATAAGGGTACATATCTTCAACATGCATTAATGAAGCAACATGATAAGAATAAAACACTAAATGATTAACACTATGAATAAAAAGGGATGAATCAGAGATAAAGGAATGGGTAATTAACATAATTATGCGATGAAACAAATAAAAGTAATAGTAAAAGTAACCTCTGATAAGAGAAATGTAGCAAGCAACGAAGCAAACGTTGAAAACAATAGTACAATGCGATTTAACCAAAATAACCCAATAGATATGGTAAAGTGAAAAGGTAGAACCAGCCCCAACACCAGTGAAAAGATATATAAAAAGAAATAAAATAAGCCAAAAGGTAGAACCAGCCACAACACCAGTGATTGACCAAATAAAATGAAACCAAACGAGAAGGTGAAAACCATAATATAAATGAAATGAAATGAACAGACACAAACAAATAATATAGAACAGAAAAAGTAGAAATTATGTTACATTCCAATAAAGTAATGAAAAAGAAACCAATGAATGATAAATGTAAATGATAATTATTAGTATTAACCAAATAAGCAATGTAAGTGATAATTGTTAAAATTCAATAACTTAGAGACAAACAAAGTACATTAACCAAGTAAGTAGAGAATAAATATTATAAATTACTCTAATATGACATGAACTTGTTAACAGTATAATTAACCATTGTAAAGTGAGAGATAAAGAAATAGAGAGATAGTGAACATGAGTGTGTGAGAAAGAGAATTTAATGTTAGGTAATACCCACTACTAACACTTAAATAAAATATAAAAAGTGCAAAGTGACAGTGTAAAACCCCAAATTAAATAGAAACCCTATTGATAGGTATAAACACCTGATAATCAGTGATAAACACTAAAGGTTTATTGGTGAAAAGTGTTATTAAATAAGGATTTTGTTATTATTAGTATTAAGCCTATGTTCTAAGGGATAGTTAGTTAAGTAAAGTTAAATGGTGTGATGATGTTTATCACCAAGAAATAAGTAAGAATAAATCAAATGTAAACAAGAGTAGTATAATAACTGTTAAAGAATTGTTTGATTAAGTTTATGTATAGGAATATGGCTGAAGAGTTATACAGACCATAAACCTAAATGTTATGTTATATTTTATAGAAAATAGTAAATAATAGCCAAATTATAAACAAACACAATATAAATAAGAAAAAAGATAAATTAATGTAAATCTAATAATACTGGAAAGGGAGTTAAAAAATAATAGACAAACCATAATATGGAAACTAATAAAAACATACAATTATGATAAAACAGACCCAGATCAATTCAACAAGTAAACAAATCATTTGTAACACAAAACAAAACATGTACAAGGATAAAATAATATGTAATCTGTATAAAATAAGAAAATATGCCCAATTACTACCTAGGGCTATGAAATGCCTAACTGTATAAAACCAATAACAACAAATTGTAAGAAATTAACTATAATATTAGAAAATCAAAGGCATGTAACTACTCAATGATAATTAGTGGATCATATTAAGAGACAAATGTTAAATTAAGGACATAAAATAAGAAAGAAATGTAATTAAATAATATCAACATGATTGTTCAAACATTAATAAATAAGCAAACCCAGCTTTGTGGGATGTCAAAATGATCTTTGAAAGAAATTACGAACAGTTGTGATAATATTTCATACTTAAATAAGAAGACCGAAGAATAATAGCAATCAGAAGATATTTAATCATTTTGAATAAAAATTCAAATTTCCTAACAATGGCTTAAGTCATGAATAGCCAATCAGAATCAGTCAGTTACCATGACAACTGAACTTTATATATGAATATTCCGTTAGAAACTATTAATTCCAAAGTGACGCTCAAGAGGAATAGACGCCAAGCCGTAAATGGCCCAATTTTTTATTTAAAACAGTCAAAAGTAACCAAATTTATTCCAATGAAGAATCAAACTACCTGATGAGGGACTAATACATTCAACCTAGGCAACAGACCAGATTAATTAATTCCAAGTTAATAAAATTCGTTCAACTCATACGAAAAAGACGCAAGGCATGATTGAATCCCAAGATGATTGAAGATTGAAGACCGAAAACGATGACCCAACCTAATTTAACTGTATGACACTACTCCTTAAGTCAACTGATTGATTAATTGCTGAATTACCCGAATTCAAATTAAAAATTCTCTTTAACTTTTTTTCGCTACACTTTGCTATAAATTGATGATATTATTTCTTTCAAAGATTAATTAATAAAAAATATTTATGAATACCAAGTAACTGAATTATAACCTATGTATTAAACGAATAACACTGGCACACACTTTTAACACCACAGAGTTGAATTTAATGTAAACCTCTTTCATAATTAATTACCACAATTGTAGGTGGTGTACTTTATTGAAATATCTTGTTCTAAACTTTTTTGTCGTACTTAAAAGAATTCATTGGCAATTTTATTTTGTATAAATAAGACGGCGTCCATCATGGCGTCAGATTAACTTATGCTGCCACCCTGCTCTCTGATGAGTGAACAAATAACTTATTGCTGAGGCTAAAAACTATTATATTAATCTCATTTGTACAACCATTAATGAAAATTAATAAGCTGTAAAGCCAAATAAATAAGTGTGAATCGTTACTAGCTGTCCTGTAATTATTTCAAGTGTAATATGTATGTTGTCTTCTGTAGCAGTGAATAGAATTTGCCAACAACATTTTATGTTGGCAACACGTCCCCCCACATAAGCGAAATTCGAGTTCCCGCCAGTCGGCGAGTAATTTGAATCACTCATTACAGTACCGTAAACAACTGAGATAGAATCTTTTAATTGTTTTCTTGCAAAACAATTTGGTGCCTATCGGGAAGAAAAAACTAGTGAGTAAGGACAGGTAAGGACACACAGGCTACACGAAGCGTTTACAACACAGTGACGCATTCAACGTGCAACTAAATAAACGCACCAACAGATCGAGGTTTATTACAAAGTGACACCAACAATAAGGTTTTTTAACAAAGTGGCTTTTCCAACGTGGAGCTTATTTTAAACAAACACAAACAACAAAAGGTTATTTAACAATATATATATATATATATTGTAATAAAATGTAATGAATCTCCTCTAAAGCCACACTGTTGGGTTCGTCAATTAGTAAGTTAACGAAAATGGGGTGTATAAATAAAATTTAATTATGTATAAAATATTATTTTGAAATATATTAAAGTTTGTAGTTGTTGAAAATTGAAAGATACTAATTTGATAAAGCGATTTAAAATGTGACATTCGAGGTTACTCAAAGTGTGTTTACAATTGTAGAATTATAATTGTCTGAAAAGAATTCCCTTAGATAAAACAAATAAAATAGTTGTGTTAATATTATTCAAATACTAGCTTTGCTTAAGTTTAATAGTAAAGTATAATAGTTGGTCGCTTGATGCTGGTGATCGTCTCGTTGATACTAGCTGTGAAACTTCTCTTCCAGGTCGATAACAGTCTAAGTACGTTACGTCTAGTAATGTCTGGACAATAGAATAAATATAATATACTTTCACGTACCTGGTCGTGTTTTCTAGAAGTTCAATAAGCTGTCAAAACGGTTTACAAAAACCAACTCACTTTAGCTACAAGGTTAAGTTGCCTTGTTTAATAGTGGGCGCCACACGGATTTATTTTGGGAAAATCCCGTGGAAAACCAATGAATAGAATTAATTAATGATTTAAAAAAAATTAAAATAATTGTTTATTACCTTTATGGCAATGCAATTCAAAATCTTTAATCACAACTGAAGGTTGTTTTGAGTTTTCATGAATAAAATATTCAACTATTTGTTAGAAATAAACTGAGTCAAGTTATGCTGTTAATAATGGGGTTTTATTCATACCCTTGATAGAGAATTCCAACAAATATAATTAAAAACATACAATGATGTACAATTGTAAATAAGTTATTACATACCCTGTAAGGCTTGCTCAGAACATAAGCAGTAAATCTGGCTAAGTCCAGATATTCTTTATTTTGAACATTAATATTATTAAAATCTCAGGTGTCAGTTCTTTGAGACACAAAAAAGAAAGTTCATGCCTACACATTAGCTAATAATTTTCTGATATAAGATAGACTAGTAATGTTTTTGACGTTACTATTATAAAGTAAACAAATAAAAATAAAAATAACCTATTTGATAGGTTATGCGTTCGTCACGCTTGGTTTATGATTTACAAAGGTCATATTTTGAGAACAGTTATAACTAACATTCAGCTTAACGAATATTGACAAATTCATTAAATAAATTTAGACATGTTGTAATATAGAAAAATGTTTCAGTGTTTTTGCGTCAGTACAGATCAGTGTATCAAAACGTACAGGTTATGGCGCTCGTAGTAAAATGAATAAAGGTCTACACTGTTACCTGGTGTTTTAATCTTTCAATTAAAATTTCAATTAACACCTCGATAATCGGATTATAATGATTATCGTTATTCACTACACACACACAAGAACAGAGAATTTCGATCCACTTCTAACTTAAAGGACCATAAATAATACTATTTAATTATTTCTGTTCATTATTTCTCCCGCACAAAAATGAAATAATACTGCACATAATCACAATGGTTCTTCGTAGAATATCTTGAAGTAGTTGTATGTTGTAGTCAAACCGTTTCCTTTGATGTACTATGGTGATGACGCTATCAGTAATTAAAAATGATGAGATGGCCAGCGTACGTTTCTCGCTGAATGAGATTAAGGAGTGTCTGCTGAAAATCAGTTACAGCTCTTTTTATACCCGACCCCTTGATCGGCTCTAGGTAACATTGTTAATTACTAAGCAATTTTGTCATTGGCTTAGATAGGTGTGATGAATGTGACGTATTGTCTTTTCAACCGTCAAAAACGGTTTTATAACCGCCAAACGCTGAGATGATTGACAGTTGTCGATGTTATTGGTGTTGATAACCAAATTTCTTAAGCATATTTTGTAAATGATGCTAACGCCTTTCACACACTTAATATAGTTGCGATTGGGGCTGTATCGCCATCAAATTAAAGAATATTTTGTCCTCTTTAATTTGATATAGTTTGATACCGAGTTAATTTCACTTTTACTGACATTGCTACATAAACAATGTTCAGGTACACTATTTCGCACTGTCGTCTGTTTACCGAAATCGGCGATTATACACTCTGACTAATATAGTAAGTGTTCTACATCGCGTTTTATCACTCAAACGTTTATGTGAGAACACTATTAAAGCTGTACTGATATTTAATTACTGTACATTATGAATAAACCTTAACTTTATACATTGTAATGAACTGTTCCTACCTACTATGATATTTCGTTTCACATTAATTTGCTCTATTCTACTAACTAACAATTGAATTATAAATTATATCATTGTAATAATGCTTATTGCTATGTTTGAGCATAACAATTGTTAAGTGTAGGTGACCTACATTTATATTACTTCCTAATAATCACCTCATTGATGATTGTTTGGTCTAGGCCTTGTTAAGGCATACCGTTTATACTGGAATTCTGCCTTAAAAGCTTTTATTAGTTCACAATTCGGTAATTTTGCTGAGGTAGCTTATTGGTATAAGATTCCCTCTTACAAACGTGCTTATTTGTCATAAGTATATTTGAGATTGAAATATAGCTTCATTTTTATTTTGTGGCCATTGCTAATTTTAGTTCTTGGCCTCAATAATTACTTGTCATATTTAATTCATTATCAGCCAAATGCTGATTCTGATATCACATTATTCAGATTCTTATTTAATCATTTTTTAGTAACATATCATATTCTGTTTACATTATTCACTGACTCGCTTGACAGCTTAAAGTGAATTTAAATTGTCCATCAGTTTGTGTCAGTTATAGTCTGGTTGTAGTGTCAAACAGTTTTTGGGTTTACTGTTTCTTGTGGCACTTCTGCTTCTTTCTTCTTCCATGATTCCTCTCTTCTTGGTTATTCTTATCATTACCTTATCTATTTATATTATCGTTATGTACTTATTAAACTTGATAGCATATGTTTAGGTTATGTAACATCTGGTTATGTTACATATACTCCCCCCTCAAAACTGATAATTTGAGAAAAAATTTGATCTTTTGATAAAATTATCATTTCATGTCAGTTTTTTGCATATTATTACTGGTTTTTGTCTTGTACCCTTTACATTGATCTTTAACATACTATTAGTGTGTTACACTAGCTTGATTGCTTGCCTAGTGATATTATTCTTAGTTTACTAGTATTTTTTCCAGTTGCTTACATTTTAAGTCATCTAATTACAATAGGTCTTATTTCTTAAATTAACAATTTCCTGTCTTATATACATTTCTCTTTCTTCTTACATATTTCTATCTTTGTGATAATCTCAATGGTTCTTACATTTTATACCTCATAGATTTTTTTTCTTCATAATAGTCCTTGATACATTACAATATAACTCCCTAACTTTTGTAGTGGGTTCGGAATCAGAGTGGCTCACTGTGGCTTACATTCTCTGCCGTTCCTCAATACACATACTCAGATTCAGAGGCATACTCTTCTCTGTCTGAGAAAAAAAAATAAACATTGCACCTGGCAATAGTTGCACTATCACAACACATAAAATATAATACATATCATTCATTTTCAATAATATAATATCTTCAACATAATATTCAAGGTGTCAGAGGCTTTCATTTGTATCACATTTCCTTCTTTTACACTTTATAACATACTTTCTTTTCACAGGTAATTATTTCTTTTCAGACTTGACATTCTCGACTATGCTTTTTTATTAGCCGTATCGTTACTTTTTATACTAGTTGACAATTTGTTTTGGTTTACTTGAGTATCCTTAAAATTACACACTTACATTGATGCTTATATAATTATGCGGTTGTTTTTCACATATAGAGTCTATAATATTTTATTTTCACAATAGTCTACAAGTTTTTCTTTCTCTCGCTAGTAATTTATACTTATCCTGAATTATCAGGTTTTACAATATTCATATATAAAATGTTCTTGGTTAGATGTTCTCTGACATATTTTGCTACATATAATATTTGATAGTTATAACACAATGTGATTATATAATAACAAGATATTGATATCTAATTTTATAGACGTTCTTGGGGTTACATGGTTCATTTAATAAACATTTTTTTTCTCTCTTTACTTTCCATAATAATATCCTTCTTTCATGTTACACTCTTTGTTATTCTTCTTCTCTACTCCTTCAAGTGATGGTGGCTTTCACTTATTCTGGATGATTTTAATTCTCTTTTATGGAGTATACAATATTTGATAATTGCAATAAACATTTAGCTACATACCATATTCATTTGGTAAACATTTTTTCTCTTTTTTTTTTTCTTCTAAGTATAGCATAGTAATTTTAGTTATAAAAGAGTAGTAGCTCCTCTCTAAATTAATCTAACATAGGAGTATTTAAAGTAAGTTTATGTCATTATCCTAGGTATATTTTTGTTATATGCCTCTTTTGACTCTCTACGATATAATAGATGTCCTTTTTCTCATTAAATTATTTAGTTTACAATACATATTTTTCTATCCTTTAGTGTGATAGATCTGGTTCCTTTTTAATAAGTAACAAATAGTTTGGCCTATATCTTAATCCTACACACTTTTTGTAACACAATAGGGCAAATAGGTTTGCTATAGACAATTAGTTACCTTCAATAATTTGGGCATAATACGTGATCCTTCTAATCACTAAATGAGTTCGTTTATAGCAATCATTTTTAAAACACATTTTTTCCTTTTTATACTCTAAATATTCTGGTGATAAATGTCGTCTACCACTATAACTTATCTGCTCTTAACAATAGTCCTTTTTATGGTCTACATATATGGGGTTATTTTGTGCTTTTCCACTTTATTGGGTGCATTATTGGGGACAATTACGTTACACAGGTGTCCTTTCCCATATCAGTTTCTAGTATTACATGTTTGGGATATTTGGGCACTCTGTAATTACCTATCCTAACCAATTTCTTTAATTATAGTACTTCTTCAATGACGTTTGGTTGTAGGTCCCTTTAACCTTTTTATTTATCATATCAGCGAGTTCATAGGTATTGTTTTCATGGTCTTTTGTGATAGTATATGGACCGATGTATAGTACTAGTAGTTTCCTTGTGATGCCCTCCATTGTGCTGGGCAGCTCCCTGTTTCTCAGTAATACCTGATCTCCTATTTTATACTTTATTATCCGGGTTGGCGCTTGCTGTTCATACTTTCTTTTCCATTGTTCCACCTTCTCCATGATCTTATCGTGGTATTGGATTCTATTAAATTGATACTCTGGACTCTGAGGGAACTTAATCATGTCACTGATCTCTCTGGGTGGAGGCTTTTCGAACATGGCATTGTATGGGGTGGTGTCAATTGACTGGTGGTACGCTAAATTGATAAAATCTTCCGTAGCTGGGATGTACCCACTCCACTGTCTTTGTTGATTTGCACAATAAGTCCTAAGAATCCATCCAACCTCTCTTAACACTCTTTCTGAGGGATTGCTACTGGGATGGTACACTGCAGTTTTGTACGTTTTTACTCCATGTTCCAGTAGTGTGTCTTTCCATCTCCGTCCTTTGAATTGGGTACCATGGTCTACCCTCTGACAATGTTCCTCCCAGTTTGTAGACGTTATTAACAGGTCGTCCACGTAGACGGTAGTGAATTTAAGTGCTTCCTGTCCTAACACCTGGTCCATGCATTGTATGAATATTGCCACTGAATTTATTAACCCGAAGGGCAATCTCTTAAAGTGATAATTGCGTCCTTCAAATATAAAAGCAACATATTTTCGACTGTTGGGATGCAACTCTACTTGCCAATATCCGCAGACCGTATCCCATGAGCTTATGAATTGTACACCATGGAACTTTTTTAGAATCTCCTCGATTTCGCCCGGAGATGTCTGGTTATTGACTAAATGTTTGTTTATTTCTCTCGCATCCAAACAGAGCCTCACCTTACCATTTTTCTTTTTAATTGCTACAATAGGGCTGGTACAAGGGGACTGGCTGTGTTCTATTATATCGTCCTTTAACAGCTGGTTGATTTCGGAGCGAACCGCCTCTTTAAGGGAGTATGCGATGGGGTAAGATTTGCGGTTGAAGTTAACCGGTTCTTTGAAACTTAATACACATTGGTAATTCTTAACCTTTCCTGGGAGATCTGAAAATACGTGTCTATACTGGTCATATATGTTTATTAATTTTTCAAGTTGGCCTGGACTTGGTGATTTTGTTCTGTTGGTTGACTGGAACTGTCTTATCTCTCTAATCTTATCTTCCCATAAGTTATCGTTATTGTTAGTGTATTCCAGCTCATGCCTGGATGTTTGGTATCTAGGGTTGGTTGTGCCTTGGATGTGGTATACAGTTCTCTCTGGGGGAAATTCCCTGTTTCCAACAATATCTGCAGTCCAATCTGTGTCAGACATTTTTAACGTTAACTTATTTATACTTAAATCAATTATGGCTGAGTGCCTTCGTAAAATGTCGCAGCCGATTAAACTACGAAATGGCAAACCCGTTGCTATCAAAAATATCATCGGTATCTTAACACCTTGACTGGTTACTTCTAACCTAACCTGCTTCTTCACCGATTTATTTTGGCGTCCCGTAGCTCCTATCAGGATAATGTTAGTAACAGGCAAATTTGGTATGCTAGCTCTGCTTTCCTCCTGAATACGATTGAGCTCGGTGCTATCCATTAGGGAAACGTTAGCTCCGGTGTCGATCATTAAGGTGACAGTTACTTCATTAATTTTAGCCGTCACGTACACGATATCGTGGGTGCACTGATGGTGATTAGTTACTTCCTCTTCTAACAATTCCTGTCTTATATTTTTCAGGTAATGGTTGTATAAAATGGTAATTTTATTTGGACTTGTGCCGTAATCATACCCAATAGAGTGGTTCAGCGAGGGGTTTATGTTGTCATAATTTCTCACTGCCGCGAGGAGTTTAAAGAGCTGGTGCTCTCCTCTTGGTGCCTGTCTTGATTATCTACATGATTTCTATCGTACGTCCTCCATGATGGTCTGGTTCCTGGTCAGGAACGAAGTGCACTTGTGGCCGGTAGTCGCTGTTGCGGCTGTCGCCCTCAACGCTGTTACTTCTCCACCGTCCTCCTCTTATACTTCCTCTCTCTCCACTGAAACTGTTTCGTCGCTGGTAGTACTGCCTTCTACCGGGGTCGTAGTTAGCTTGCACATGATTAGCTCGGCGATATTGTGGTGGTGGATTATTCCCGCCTTGGTTTGGTGGTCGGTTGTTATTATTATTATAATTGGGTCGCCGGTTGTTATTATTATTATTATGGCTACCGTTATTATTATTATTGTTACTACTTTGGTTATTCGGCCTACTGTTATTGTTATTATTATTATTGTTGTTATAATTTTGGTTTGGATGGTTATTGTTATTAAAATTACTCCTGTAATTTCTGAAGTTGTTATTATTATTATTGTTTATGTTACCGCCCCTATCATTAAAATGGTCATTCCTCCTACGACTCCTTCGGTAATACCCTTCATTTTCCTGATCCTCAAGCAATGCGGACATCGCTTGTATAGTTTTAATTTGCCCCCACTGACGTGCCTTAGCGACACCCTCTTCAAAGTGGTACGACAGTTTAGTAACGAGGCATTCTTCAGGTATTTTTGTTTCTAAATTGCGCGCTAGACACACCTGACCCAAGAAATAGGAAGTCATTGTTCCTCCTCTGCCCGCATCATATTTACCGTGGCATATGTGATCACGTACTATGTTTTGTGTGGCCTCTGACCAATATTTCGCGCGGAATTGAGTCTTGAATTCCTCGTAACTGTTGACTTCGTGGCGCGTTGCAGTCCACCAATTATCATATATTTCCTTGAAATACTCATCTATCAAGCTTCTTATGTTGTTCCATCTGGTCTCTCGGATTCGCGCCAGGTTTTCTTCAACGCGTGCTAAGAATTCAATAGGGTTTTTCCGATAGTTTTTAAAATTAATCGCGTCGCGGTTGTCATTTGGTAGCAGATACTGACCTTGGATAGGACGGTTGCGAATGACTTCAATTTCTTCCCGCATTTGCACGATTTCTTGTTGTCTTAGTTCCTCAATTCTTTCCCGATTAGCGACGGTTAAATTTCTTACCGCGTCTACTGATGTACTTACCTCCTCACAGCGCTCACCTACGTCGGTCCTCAACCACTTAATTTCCTATTGACTCATTCTTTTCAAGGATTCTATTCGGGCTTCAGTCACCTCCTCCATGGTGTCGATCCTCCCGTCGACCTCTTCTCTTGTTCGCTTTAAGTCCTGGTCTTGCTGTTCGCACCTTTTGTTTACTTCTATTATTTCTTCCCTCACGACCGCTATCTCCACGTCTATTCTGGTGTTAACTTTCTCATTACCTTCTTCCATCCTCCGGCTAAATTCAGTTAATGTGGTGTTCAATTCTTCTCTTACGGCCCTACTGCTGTCATCTATTTTACTGTTTAGCATGTCCATGGATTTATGGGTATTGTCGATCTTTTTATTCAAGTCTTCTTTCAGTGACTCCATATTTTTATTTAATGAGTCGTTATTTCGGTTCAATGTCTCTTCCATTTTTTTGTTATTCTTGAGACTATCTTCCTTTAATGCTTCCAGATTTTTGTTATTCTTGAGACTATCTTCCTTTAATGATTCCATCATTCTCCTCATCCATTCTTGGAAGGCTGTTTCTCCTGATTGCGTGACTCCCTCGGCGTGTCTGGGTTGATGGTCGATCCTCACTTCCATTTCCGGTTCTACCTGGGGTGTTTCTTCAGATCGAGTCTCTATATTATTAATGGTAATGACTTCCATTTCGTGTATGGGTTGTGCTTCATAGGTCTCGGTATCTAGTTGTACTTCTCCTACCCGACTGTCCTTATATCTCGTATCATATTGATGGGTGTGTGGCATGTTTATTCTTTTGTGTCTACCGGGCTGTTTATCAATATATAAAATATTTTTATTTAATATTTTTTTAAGCCACTCTAGTTGGTGCGCCAATTTGTAATAAAATGTAATGAATCTCCTCTAAAGCCACACTGTTGGGTTCGTCAATTTGTAAGTTAACGAAAATGGGGTGTATAAATAAAATTTAATTATGTGTAAAATATTATTTTGAAATATATTAAAGTTTGTAGTTGTTGAAAATTGAAAGATACTAATTTGATAAAGCGATTTAAAATGTGACATTCGAGGTTACTCAAAGTGTGTTTACAATTGTAGAATTATAATTGTCTGAAAAGAATTCCCTTAGATAAAACAAATAAAATAGTTGTGTTAATATTATTCAAATACTAGCTTTGCTTAAGTTTAATAGTAAAGTATAATAGTTGGTCGCTTGATGCTGGTGATCGTCTCGTTGATACTAGCTGTGAAACTTCTCTTCCAGGTCGATAACAGTCTAAGTACGTTACGTCTAGTAATGTCTGGACAATAGAATAAATATAATATACTTTCACGTACCTGGTCGTGTTTTCTAGAAGTTCAATAAGCTGTCAAAACGGTTTACAAAAACCAACTCACTTTAGCTACAAGGTTAAGTTGCCTTGTTTAATAGTGGGCGCCACACGGATTTATTTTGGGAAAATCCCGTGGAAAACCAATGAATAGAATTAATTAATGATTTAAAAAAAATTAAAATAATTGTTTATTACCTTTATGGCAATGCAATTCAAAATCTTTAATCACAACTGAAGGTTGTTTTGAGTTTTCATGAATAAAATATTCAACTATTTGTTAGAAATAAACTGAGTCGAGTTATGCTGTTAATAATGGGGTTTTATTCATACCCTTGATAGAGAATTCCAACAAATATAATTAAAAACGTACAATGATGTACAATTGTAAATAAGTTATTACATACCCTGTAAGGCTTGCTCAGAACATAAGCAGTAAATCTGGCTAAGTCCAGATATTCTTTATTTTGAACATTAATATTATTAAAATCTCAGGTGTCAGTTCTTTGAGACACAAAAAAGAAAGTTCATGCCTACACATTAGCTAATAATTTTCTGATATAAGATAGACTAGTAATGTTTTTGACGTTACTATTATAAAGTAAACAAATAAAAATAAAAATAACCTATTTGATAGGTTATGCGTTCGTCACGCTTGGTTTATGATTTACAAAGGTCATATTTCGAGAACACTTATAACTAACATTCAGCTTAACGAATATTGACAAATTCATTAAATAAATTTAGACATGTTGTAATATAGAAAAATGTTTCAGTGTTTTTGCGTCAGTACAGATCAGTGTATCAAAACGTACAGGTTATGGCGCTCGTAGTAAAATGAATAAAGGTTTACACTGTTACCTGGTGTTTTAATCTTTCGATTAAAATTTCAATTAACACCTCGATAATCGGATTATAATGATTATCGTTATTCACTACACACGCACAAGAACAGAGAATTTCGATCCACTTCTAACTTAAAGGACCATAAATAATACTATTTAATTATTTCTGTTCATTATTTCTCCCGCACAAAAATGAAATAATACTGCACATAATCACAATGGTTCTTCGTAGAATATCTTGAAGTAGTTGTATGTTGTAGTCAAACCGTTTCCTTTGATGTACTATGGTGATGACGCTATCAGTAATTAAAAATGATGAGATGGCCAGCGTACGTTTCTCACTGAATGAGATTAAGGAGTGTCTGCTGAAAATCAGTTACAGCTCTTTTTATACCCGACCCCTTGATCGGCTCTAGGTAACATTGTTAATTACTAAGCAATTTTGTCATTGGCTTAGATAGGTGTGATGAATGTGACGTATTGTCTTTTCAACCGTCAAAAACGGTTTTATAACCGCCAAACGCTGAGATGATTGACAGTTGTCGATGTTATTGGTGTTGATAACCAAATTTCTTAAGCATATTTTGTAAATGATGCTAACGCCTTTCACGCACTTAATATAGTTGCGATTGGGGCTGTATCGCAATCAAATTAAAGAATATTTTGTCCTCTTTAATTTGATATAGTTTGATACCGAGTTAATTTCACTTTTACTGACATTGCTACATAAACAATGTTCAGGTACACTATTTCGCACTGTCGTCTGTTTACCGAAATCGGCGATTATACACTCTGACTAATATAGTAAGTGTTCTACATCGCGTTTTATCACTCAAACGTTTATGTGAGAACACTATTAAATCTGTACTGATATTTAATTACTGTACATTATGAATAAACCTTAACTTTATACATTGTAATGAACTGTTCCTACCTACTATGATATTTCGTTTCACATTAATTTGCTCTATTCTACTAACTAACAATTGAATTATAAATTATATCATTTTAATAATGCTTATTGCTATGTTTGAGCATAACAATTGTTAAGTGTAGGTGACCTACATTTATATTACTTCCTAATAATCACCTCATTGATGATTGTTTGGTCTAGGCCTTGTTAAGGCATACCGTTTATACTGGAATTCTGCCTTAAAAGCTTTTATTAGTTCACAATTCGGTAATTTTGCTGAGGTAGCTTATTGGTATAAGATTCCCTCTTACAAACGTGCTTATTTGTCATAAGTATATTTGAGATTGAAATATAGCTTCATTTTTATTTTGTGGCCATTGCTAATTTTAGTTCTTGGCCTCAATAATTACTTGTCATATTTAATTCATTATCAGCCAAATGCTGATTCTGATATCAGATTATATTCAGATTCTTATTTAATCATTTTTTAGTAACATATCATATTCTGTTTACATTATTCACTGACTCGCTTGACAGCTTAAAGTGAATTTAAATTGTCCATCAGTTTGTGTCAGTTATAGTCTGGTTGTAGTGTCAAACAGTATTTGGGTTTACTGTTTCTTGTGGCACTTCTGCTTCTTTCTTCTTCCATAATTCCTCTCTTCTTGGTTATTCTTATCATTACCTTATCTATTTATATTATCGTTATGTACTTATTAAACTTGATAGCATATGTTTAGGTTATGTAACATCTGGTTATGTTACAATATATATATATATATATATATATATATATATATATATATATTGTAACGTAACAGAGTTGAGGTCCCCAACGTTACATAAAAAATTGAATTAACTATGGTCAAGGACCATACCCTGAATTAAGGTTGCTCAGTAATTAATGCATCTGAGAAGTACCTCAAGTCAAAAGAGGCAATAATTAATGTTGAATATAAAATACCATACCAATTAATAGTTAATATAATAAATTGTGCTTGTTTTTATACGGTAGCATGTTAATGTTCACAGAATATTTATGTTATGTTTTGAGTATGGTAAGAGTGAACTAATGTTGTTTAATAGGAATACTTCATCAATGATAATGTTTGTATTTATGTTAAATTTGTCTTTAGACAATCAAGTATAGTTACCTGTGTTAGGCATTATACTAAGTTTTAAGTATTGTCTAAAATTGAATAATGCAGTTGTTTTAATTAATGTTTGTAAACTTGGCCAGGAGTGCAATCTGTGTTTAAGGTTTGACAAGTAGTTCTGATAATTATATTGTAAACTAATGAAGGGTTCCAAGACGAATTAATTAAGGTAATAAAATAAAAACCAGGAAGTTAAAATTAATGTAAATAACCATTAACCAATAATTAATTGTACAGTAGGTCAGGTAAAAGAAAATTAAGTTCAAAAACCAAACAATGTTATAACAGTTGTAAGAAAACCTATAGGCCTAAATTTAATATTTGTAAAAGGAAATTAATACCTTTTTAAGAAGTCCAGTCCAATGAAACTATGGTAAAACATTTACTGTTTAAGAAGGAAGGTTAGGTGAGAATTTTAGGTAATTTAGAATTATTCCAAGCATGGAGTATTTTATTGAAAAAGAGTAGTAATATTCTATAATTCTGGCTCTAGGATACCTAATTTCACCCAATGACAGAAAAAAGTGGTTGTTAAGGCAACTGAAATGGACATGAGTTGTTTATATTGAATCATTCGTTCTGATTGTTACAAGCTATTGAGTTGAGATGGGCAGATACATTTAAAAAAATGAATAATAAATTCTGAAGAAAATGTGAATCAAAATTAAAAAACCCTCTTTGAAACCTAATTCTATCTTAATACTGATGAGTAATAAAACTAATTAGATTTCCAAATTATAACTGAATACATTTAAAAGAGTTGAAAACCCCTCACCTCATTCACCAGAATAATTCCGCTGGATTCGGTATTAAACCGATTTCTCCTATAACCAGAAGATTAATTAAGAGAAATAAAGGCCGAAACTAACGGAATTATTGAGAAGACATACGAAGATCTCGTTTTGCAGAGTTAACCTTCACTTGCAGAAGAAGCTGGGATACTATTTTCATTCCACCGTGACCGACAACTATCAAGATCATAGGTGAAGAACATCAGTTAGAAGAGTTCCTGAGAGCTTCCCTGGATATTACACTATCAATTTTATTAAGGGCCAAAACAAGTTTTCCTGGATGAATGTAACTTAAGCTGAACATCTTCACTGTTTACAGACGACCAGTGCCAGTTTGAGTTCTGCCAACCCGGTAAAATACAACCTATTTTAAATTCAATATATTTAGAGTTAATAATTTTGTTTTGTAATACTTGAGTAACCTTAAATGTGCATTTTACCTGGCCTTACTAATGGTGCAAAAAATCTTACGAACCCTGGGATAAGAATTATTTATTGTTATATTTAATTTGTATGAGTCAAAGTAACTTGATCAATTGACAATCGATATATTTTTGTATAATCGATTTGATAATATTATTATTTTGGAGATAACGGTAACTGTGAAATAATAGATAAAATTAATAAAGGATCTTTATTGTATGAGATAATTTTTGAAGTTATTGCAGAATAGATACTATATGTAGTGGGTGGAATAATTTACAATAAAAGGTTGATTCAAACCCGATGAACGGCTAACCTAGAAACACGATTATTACAAATAACAGCGCTAAGTGCTTACAGCTGGTGGGACGGGAGATTGGCGAACTAGCGTGTTTTCTGTACAAAATTTGAATAGAATTTTCTAACATCGAGGGACTAGGGTTGACAAGAAT
Source organism: Magicicada septendecula (assembly GCA_034769895.1). Lineage (NCBI taxonomy): Eukaryota > Metazoa > Arthropoda > Insecta > Hemiptera > Cicadidae > Magicicada > Magicicada septendecula. Next base: position 444,174,004 of record CM068368.1, read on the forward strand.
ACTCATTACATTCAGTCAATACACTATATATATCGTTAATATTACCCAACTTGTGATGGTACAATCATGGTACATTTTTGAAATTACCTTAAATATGGTAACTAGAACATAAATATTGTATTTTTCTATTTTTGTCATACTAAACCCAACCTTAAACACCCGATACGAATCTGCAGTGAGTGGACTATATCACAATATTTGTCAGGTTTTGAAACAATTCATAGCAAAAAAACAGTGTAACATCACAAAAACAGTGTGCAGTTATTGCGATAAGCAAGCCAAGCCTTAATTACGTCAGAGGCTGAGAATGTGTTGACCACGACAAAACGGCGATGTCAACAAGTTAAACAAAGAAAATGTGACGTAGGTTCACCCCACTTCCGCAGAATCCAACAAGGAATTGTCGTCATTTCATGTGCAGCTCTGATTTGTGCCGGCCGGCCAAAACCAATTCACTCCCGTGTGAAATTTTAACTTTTTAGACCACTATAGGTGGTTAATAAACTGTGTAAAACACCGTACAGTGCGTCGATTACAAAAATGTGACCGAGACGAGTAAACGTAAAACTCGCGGTAGTGGTCGCGAAGTTTTACAGTACCTACAGCGATAACAACCAAAACACGAAATGGGTGAGAACGTTCCTTTTACATTTTCAATCCTTTAATTATGTCCAAATACCAAATTTTAAATCAATTATTTAAAAAATCATTAAAATTTTTCATTATATTTAAAAGGAGCTCCACTATGCATAAAGTTGTACCATGAGCGTGGAAGAGGGAGTGTTTGAGTGTGTGGGTTAAAATTTATAAGTGTTGGGTTGTGCTGAAATTTACATTTAAATAATAAATGTATGTCTTATCCTATAACATGTATTATAATGCAGCGTATATGTTTTGTATAGTGTAATTTCATGTGGACAACGCCCATGGCGCAATATATCGATCAGAGATCTATATCTATGTAATACTTATCAATGTTTAATATTAATAAATACTTTCTATATGTTATTTGGTGTATGTCTTTATTTCAGGTAATTTGTTTCACTAACTGGTTCGTGTTACACGAAGTCTGGCCCTAAAAGTAAATTTCGATCATGTTACCTTTACCTTAACAAACATGGCGACCGAAATTATTTATGTATAGACAAAAATTACATTTTCACCATAAGTAATAAAACGATAAAATGTAAAAGATTACATTTGGCGCGTGCCGAACAGGGACTCAACATAAAATAAAATTATGTAGAGTACACCTACTGGTATGTGAAACAGTTACTTGAAGTAATAGAGTAATAGTTCGCAAAGCGTGCGAAAGGTAAGGTTAAATTTTAGGTTATAAATAAATACGTTTTAGTAACCTAAAATAATACAACATGAATACTGATGAAGATAAAACTGAAAAAGTCAGCCTCTCTGACGAAATAGTTATGAGTGAGATGGATGTTCCATTAACCCCACTTAGTCAGGTTGGCGAGGCGAGTGCGACCGAAAATGTAGAGACTGAACAAGTAACCTCCATCTCACTTCATGAAAACAAAACAGACGAAATGTTAACACGTCTGTATAACATGATGTGTAGCAATTTTAATGACCTCAGAGGGGACATGAATTTTAAATATGATGTTCAGAATAGCGAAATTAAAGAAATTCAAAATAGTTTTGAAATTAATTTCAATGAGATGAAAAATGAATTTCAATTAGGTCACGACCAACTTATTAAAAAATGTGACCAGCTTATTACAAAACTAGATAATTTAAATGTGGTAGAAAATCAAGTAGAAACCCAGAAAGTCAATAGTAGTACCCAGCAAAATGCTGTACTGAATATAAACTTATTTAAAAATAATAATTCCAATAATGAATGTAGTATAGATAATCCAAATAATACAAGTAGTAAGATCGTGGTGTTAGAAAAGGATAAACATGATAATGAAAGTATAATGAATGATAATGAAATATTTGAATTTATGAAGTCAGAAAGAAAGTTGAGAGAAAGTATTTTAGTACAAGGAATGCAGGGGGTAGAATTTTCTTTTAATGTTGTATTAGGGGGTGAAGACAAGTCTTCATGTAATTGTTATAAGGATAAGAACGCCTTTAATTTATATTTGATAGACGATAGTTCTACAAATAAAGTTTCTTTATGTTTTTGTGTACCTAAGAAGAGGTGCAACAATTTTATGATAGGGACCCCTGCATATTTGGAGAGAGAAAGTGTATTTTGGTGTTATGGAGAGAAATGTATTAAGAGAGAAAGTATAGAGAGATATTGTGAGAGTAAAAGAGTAATAGAAATATTTAAAGTAAACAGAACTTACAGACAATTGTTAGAAAGGTTAGGGTTAGATGTGGTATATGAAAATGATGAATACTTACCTGATAATAACAATAAATTGGAAATAACAAGAAATGAGAATAAAGACATTATGTATTTACCTGTGGTGGAATATTATGGGGATAATTATAGTATAAACCGATTAATGACATATGATACTGAGATAAACGGAACTCTAATTGATCGTGACTGGGAATATTTGTTTAATAACCGTTCAATAACATACGAATATAATGTATCTAATAATAAAATCTATTTATTAAATAAGAATTTATATAGACCTAAGATTCGTTTGTTGTTTAATGATGGTGGATAGATTGTTGTATTGTGAAATTAACATTAAATAATAATATGAAAAGTGGTATTGAATTGGACTGTTATGGACTGATTTCGATTAATGACACAATAATGAAGTTGGAGTGTATATTTTTCATTGTATTCACTGTATTTATATATCCATGTATTTTTTGATGTGTATTATGTATTACAGGTATATTTACACCAGTATGTATTATTATATATTTTACATATATGACATGTTTAATAATAATAATTTTAAATTTTAATTGGTATTGAAAGTAATTCCTAATAAATGTTTAAGTAAGAATATATATTTGAATTTTGAAAAGAGGTATTGTTATAAGTAGGTAAGAGAGGAATTTTATAAGAGAATTGTCAATGATTACAGTAAGTGTTTAAACAGGGATAGAGCCTGGGTATAGATAAATGCAGGTGAGTTATGCAATTAATGTAAATGGAGTTAGAAAGATAAGAATTTTTAAGAAAATATAAAGAGAATTATTAGATATTTAGGGACACAGTAGTTAGTGATTATTTGTAGAGAAGGTGTTTAAGTAAAGGTATAAACATATAATTATTGTTGATGAATTCTGTAGTGGGGGTGAGGTGATAAAGGGTAGCCAACCAATAGTGTTGTGGCAGGTATTAGCGTAGTTTAAGGGAGTGTTTGCCGAATATTTTGGAAGGGCAAAATATTAGAGATGTATATAGCCAGTTAGGGAACACCCAACCCAGTGCAAAGACGAGCGGTGCCATAGGATTTAAATGAAAATAGTAATGGAGTATATAATTGAGATATTGGTGTCATGATAGGTAAATTTGATGGTCAATTAGAAGAAGGTGAGTAAGATTATAAAAAATAGAAGTATAGTGAATATAGGAGTTATCCAGACTAAACAGTGATAGAAGGTGAAAGGTTAGGTAGTTAGGTAGGTGGAAAGTTCAGAGTATAGAGAAAGTAAGAAGTGAATAATGAAATAATAATAATAATGTAGTATGAATACTAATAATAAATTTGAAATAAATATTAATAATTCATTATAATAAAATTGATGTCTAATTAATGAAATTGTAAATTTTAAATGATTTAAATTAAAATGAATCAAGAATATTTAATGTATTAATGTATCAGTGTTAATTATTAAGGTATTATTATTATGTAAAATGTATTTATGTTATAGAAATTTCAACATGATGTTATACGAGGGCTATCCAGAAAGTAACAGACGTTTTGACCGACCGCGGCGGTGGGCGGGGATAGAGCCGCCATCTTGGTGTCAGAACGTTCCTACACTCAGTACGCAACCAGCTGTGGTAGCGTGCGGTCTGTGCCCCTCTTACTTTGCTCTCTGTGACGTGTTAAAATGTGCGCTGCAATAGAAAATCCCGCCACTTGTGAGGTGCGTTCTGTGATTAGGTTTTTGTTCGCAAAAAATCACAAACCAATTGAAATTTATCGCCAAGTTTGTGATGTGTACGGAAAAGGAATAATGAGTGAAAGCCGAGTGAGGCAATGGTGCATTGATTTTAAAAATGGCCGTACCAATGTTCACGATGAGGACCGCAGTGGTAGACCTAGCCATGTGACTGATGAACTGGTGATGAAAATCAACGACAAAATTCGTGAAGATCGTCGTTTCACGATTACGGAACTTTCGAAACAATTTCCCCAAATTTCACGGAGTTTGGTGCATGAAATTGTGGCGGAAAAGCTTGGTTACCACAAATTTTGTGCTAGGTGGATTCCGAAAATCCTAACGGAAGACCACAAAAAACAGAGACTGGCTGCAGCACTAACTTTCCTCGAAGATTACGACAAAAATGGTAACAAAGTTATCGATCGTATCGTAACTGGGGACGAGACTTGGGTGAAGCATGTCAATAGTGAAACAAAAAGGCAGTCGATGGAATGGGGACACACAAATTCTCCCAAGAAACCAAGGAAGTGATTGCAAATGCTGTCAGCAAGAAAGATCATGGCTACTGTGTTTTGGGACTCTGAAGGAGTGATTCTCGTTGATTTTCTTGAACGTGGCACAACAATTAACTCAGAGAGGTATTGTGAAACACTGAGAAAGTTAAGGCGCGCGATACAAAACAAGCGTCGGGGAAAACTTAGTGCGAAGGTTTTGTTTTTTCACGACAACGCACGTCCACACACGGCCAATCGTACCCGAGAGCTCTTCGATAGTTTTGGATGGGAGGTGTTCGATCATCCACCATACAGCCCGGATTTGGCGCCGAGCGACTATCACCTCTTCCCAGCGATGAAGACATGGCTCGCTACACAACGCTTTGATACTGACGCCGAACTGCATGCCGGTGTAAACCAGTGGTTGAAATCGCAGGCGGCAGATTTCTACAGAGACGGTATTGAAAAACTTGTGCCACGGTATGATAAGTGCCTTCATTTGAATGGCGATTATGTAGAAAAATAGCTTAAGAGTGTACCTTTCACATGTATATAATAAAATTTTGTTTTTTCATTTTGTAAATTTTTTATTTCAAAACGTCTGTTACTTTCTGGATAGCCCTCGTAACATAGGAATAATGTGTAGGAAAAAAAAAAAAAAAAAATTTTTCTTTTAACTGGCGCTGTTAATAATACAAATAAGCCAAATAATTACCTGTTAATAATAATAATAATAATAATAATAAAATTTTATTTTTATCATTCACTATAAATAAAGAAATATATCGATTTATTGATTTTCTTAATTTGTTTTTCTCCAAATTTGGGAGATCTATAATGTGTAATTTTCCTATTATATTTTCAATTATATTTTATTCAATTTTGGTAACTATATTATATTAATGTGCTTATGTTACAATTCTAGTAATTGTAAAAGAATGAGGATAAATATTATCGATAGGAATCGAAACCATTTTTCAACTCAGGGTAGAAGTATTTGTTAATATGAAGAAGAGATATTCTTTTTAATTCTTGAGGATTATTATATATTATAATATTATAATTTTATTAAGCGTATTAAAATATATTAAGCCAACCCAGTGCTTATTGGCACAAACCAGTACTTAGCTAAGGGGAACCAGATCAGTTGAGGATGGAGTGATTTACTAAGCCACTATTTTAATATTTATTATATATTGTTTCAGTGTTTGGTGGTGTGACAGCGGTCCTGAGCTGGCCAACGCGTCAGAGCAGGGGCGTTAAGAGCCTAAGTGGCCTTATGGTGTTGGGATCTCGTAAGAGAAGTCCAGTAAGGTCATCTAGGTACGGTCATCATCACCAGACCAAGGGTGAGTTGTTGTTATTTTTTATGTAAAATTGTAAGGGGGTTGTGGCGACTTGTCCTGGCTGATCCCTTTAGGAAGTATGAAAGGGTCAATGAAAGTTTGTGTGCTTCGTCACACCATCTTTCATTGAGGGGGTTTTGTGATGGTACAATCATGGTACATTTTTGAAATTACCTTAAATATGGTAACTAGAACATAAATATTGTATTTTTCTATTTTTGTCATACTAAACCCAACCTTAAACACCCGATACGAATCTGCAGTGAGTGGACTATATCACAATATTTGTCAGGTTTTGAAACAATTCATAGCAAAAAAACGGTGTAACATCACAAAAACAGTGTGCAGTTATTGCGATAAGCAAGCCAAGCCTTAATTACGTCAGAGGCTGAGAATGTGTTGACCACGACAAAACGGCGATGTCAACAAGTTAAACAAAGAAAATGTGACGTAGGTTCACCCCACTTCCGCAGAATCCAACAAGGAATTGTCGTCATTTCATCTGCAGCTCTGATTTGTGCCGGCCGGCCAAAACCAATTCACTCCCGTGTGAAATTTTAACTTTTTAGACCACTATAGGTGGTTAATAAACTGTGTAAAACACCGTACAGTGCGTCGATTACAAAAATGTGACCGAGACGAGTAAACGTAAAACTCGCGGTAGTGGTCGCGAAGTTTTACAGTACCTACAGCGATAACAACCAAAACACGAAATGGGTGAGAACGTTCCTTTTACATTTTCAATCCTTTAATTATTTCCAAATACCAAATTTTAAATCAATTATTTAAAAAATCATTTAAATTTTTCATTATATTTAAAAGGAGCTCCACTATGCATAAAGTTGTACCATGAGCGTGGAAGAGGGAGTGTTTGAGTGTGTGGGTTAAAATTTATAAGTGTTGGGTTGTGCTGAAATTTACATTTAAATAATAAATGTATGTCTTATCCTATAACATGTATTATAATGCAGCGTATATGTTTTGTATAGTGTAATTTCATGTGGACAACGCCCATGGCGCAATATATCGATCAGAGATCTATATCTATGTAATACTTATCAATGTTTAATATTAATAAATACTTTCTATATGTTATTTGGTGTATGTCTTTATTTCAGGTAATTTGTTTCACTAACTGGTTCGTGTTACACGAAGTCTGGCCCTAAAAGTAAATTTCGATCATGTTACCTTTTCCTTAACAAACATGGCGACCGAAATTATTTACGTATAGACAAAAATTACATTTTCACCATAAGTAATAAAACGATAAAATGTAAAAGATTACAAACTACTGAATACTAAGTTAATCCTATATCGTAGTACGATTATAAGTTAAAAGAACATAATTATAATTATATTTGCCTAATAATATATTTTCAGGAGGTTTCATCGGTAACAACCGAATAGATATATTCATTAATAATATATTGATTAAAAACAGGTAACAACATATTATTTGTTACAAATTGGCGCTCAACGAGTGGCTTTAGTTAAGTAAAAAATCATATTAATTATTACTTAACTTGAGCAGGCAACCATTAGAGGCACAGGAATGCATACGAGAGGCGTTACTAAAAGGATGGAAAAGGAGCAAGAAACAGAAGAAGATAGGCAGGAAGAAGAAACAGAGGTAGGTACAGATACTGAAATGGAACAACAGGCGAACAATAAAGAGGATACCCAAGGGGACCAACCAGATAAAGAGGAAGCCAGGGGAGGATTAAATTGGGAAAAATTAATGGAATTAATGAGTAGTATGAAGGAGGATAATAAACAAACTAATGAAAAATTAGACAGTATCAAAGAAGATAATAGACAAACTAACGAAAAAATAGACAGTATCAAAGAAGATAATAGACAAACTAACGAAAAAATAGACAGTATCAAAGAAGATAATAGACAAACTAACGAAAATATAGACAGTATTAACGAAAACTCAAAGAAACAAAATGAAATTTTGAGTGAGAATTTAATCAAATTAATGAATGAGAAGTTTGACAAAAATAAAGAGGAGAATGATGAGAATAACCGGCTGATAAATGAAAGTTTGAACCAAATTAATGAAAGGTTTGACAGGAATGATGAGAGATTAAAGCAGATTCAGGAAAATAATAAACAAATAGATGAGAAAATTGAAAACAGTAATAAGGAGTTGCGGCAGATTATAAATGAACAGAACCAAGCATTGAGGGAAGATATCAATGAAAGGGTTGCAAATGTCAATGAAACACTCAATAAAAGGGTAGATAATAATGAAGCGGAAGTAAGACAGCAAATAAATGAAATTAAGGTGGGTCTGGAAAAGACAGATGAAACCATAGTACAACTCGCAATGGAAGTAGAGGCCAAAATTAATCATGGGGAAAATACCAACAAAACTATGATAAATCAGGTAAATTAGAAACACAAGAGAAATTGGACGGGGTGCAAATTAATATAGATGGGAGAATTGAATAACGAAATAACACAAATGAAAACCCAAGTAGTTCAAAATAAAGAGACTATAGAAAATATAAAAAATCAGGAGATTTTACAAAATCGACCAATGTATCTAGCGCATCACATAGCCCCTGAGCATAAAGATAATATCAATTTTAAAATTTATAGGGGAAATCCATAGAATTCCTGGAGAGAGTAGACGAATGGTTTAACCGAATTAAAGTAACTCGATGGAACGTAATAAAAAGTTATTTAGATGAATGCTTCAAAAGTATAAATGATAATTGGTGGTCAGCTGTCCGAAATGAACTTAGTGATTATGAGGAATTTAAAAGGACTTTTAAGTCAAAATACTGGTCAGATTCTGTACAGAACATGATTAGAGATAACATTACTAACGGGAGATTTAATGTTAATCAAGAGCAGTCACCAACTACTTACTTTTTGGGAAAGGTATGTCTAGCACGTCATTTGGAACCGCGGATACCAGAAGAGTGTTTGGTAAATAAATTGTCATACCATTTTGAAGAAGAGATAGTTCGTGCCAGACGCAGTGGACAAGTAAAGACCGTAGAAACAATGGAAACCTTGTTAGCCAGTTACGAAATGGAAGACTATTATCAAAGGTCCCGACGGCAAGGTGAATATTACAACAATAGAAGGGAAGAGACAAATCAAGAGTCGCGTCCAGGAACAAATCGATTTAACAATAATAATTATCACCGAAGGGTGAATGACCAATTCATGAACAATCGTTATCGTAACAATTATTACCCAAGTAATCACTATACTAATCATGATAATAACAGATACAGAACAGGCCGCAGGAATTGGGACAATGGGAGAGATTATTGGGATAATAACCAAGGAAACGATAATGGAAGAAATCAAAACAGAAATAGGAGCGTCGAGCATGATGGAGGAAGCAGGGAACAAAGGAGAGACATACCCTCGGAAAATCCACCAAGTAATGACCAGGGAACCCATATAGCTCGGGTAAACTATATCATGGCTGATGAGAGGAATCACCAAGAGGATCATCGTGGAAACTGTAAACCGAATCCCAATTCTGGGAATGCTGAAGGAAGGAATAGACGTAACGAAGAGGACATAGAACCATATGTATACGATCCAACCTGCGACGATGCCATTGAAAGATTTACCACTGCATATAATTTACAGAATCCACTGGAAAACCATATTGGTAAAGCAGCCCGAACAGAGCCAATACAAAATAATTAAGATAAATTATGTGGAATCAATTTAAAACAACAAAATTCAAAAAATAAGTAAGAACACCTTACTATATAATTCAGAAGAAATTACTTTAAACTAATATAAAAGAAAAAAAAACAAATATTTAAGAATTATGCGTAAGAAACCCAATTAATAAATGTCAATAAAATAGCCAAGTATTGGAGAGGAGAAGTGTATAATAGAAGGAAGAATTAATATGAAGAAATAATATGATCTGAGTTAAAGTACAGTGAATAATCCCTAGAGTATTATTATTATTAATTATTTTATTGAAGGTCACATGATGACTACCTTGCGAGGTTTATTAATGAAGATTGACTGTAGAATATTCCAGCAATCATTTAACTGGGTAGAGATGATGTTCCTCTGATCCCAGAAAGTATGTAACGGACGACGGTATTTGGTAAGCCGATAGAGCACCACCGATTCGATTCCAGTTATAATGTTAGGGAGGTTTAGGAAAATTAAATATTAGAGGGAAAACTCACAAATAAATATAGATAAATAAATAAAACCAGATCCAAAATGTATAATTAATAAAGAATGTCACAAGAATGATTATAGAAGTAAGATTTAAACTTGGGAAATAATTGATTTTAAGAAGGAAAGAAGAAATAATAGTAATACAACGGATAATTCCATACGCAAATAATAGGGTGAAAGGTACATACAACCAGTCTGAAATAAAAAAGTATTATGAATAGGAGAACCAATTGGTCAGATACAAGTTGTGAGTTTATTTTTTACTAAACTTTGTTAAGACAAAATAAACTTCTTTCGAAGGGGGGGGGGGTGTTATGTAACGTAACAGAGTTAAGGTCCCCAACGTTACATAAAAAATTGAATTAACTATGGTCAAGGACCATACCCTGAATTAAGGTTGTTCAGTAATTAATGCATCTGAGAAGTACCTCAAGTCAAAAGAGGCAATAATTAATGTTGAATATAAAATACCATACCAATTAATAGTTAATATAATAAATTGTGCTTGTTTTTATACGGTAGCATGTTAATGTTCACAGAATATTTATGTTATGTTTTGAGTATGGTAAGAGTGAACTAATGTTGTTTAATAGGAATACTTCATCAATGATAATGTTTGTATTTATGTTAAATTTGTCTTTAGACAACCAAGTATAGTTACCTGTGTTAGGCATTATACTAAGTTTTAAGTATTGTCTAAAATTGAATAATGCAGTTGTTTTAATTAATGTTTGTAAACTTGGCCAGGAGTGCAATCTGTGTTTAAGGTTTGACAAGTAGTTCTGATAATTATATTGTAAACTAATGAAGGGTTCCAAGACGAATTAATTAAGGTAATAAAATAAAAACCAGGAAGTTAAAATTAATGTAAATAACCATTAACCAATAATTAATTGTACAGTAGGTCAGGTAAAAGAAAATTAAGTTCAAAAACCAAACAATGTTATAACAGTTGTAAGAAAACCTATAGGCCTAAATTTAATATTTGTAAAAGGAAATTAATACCTTTTTAAGAAGTCCAGTCCAATGAAACTATGGTAAAACATTTACTGTTTAAGAAGGAAGGTTAGGTGAGAATTTTAGGTAATTTAGTATTATTCCAAGCATGGAGTATTTTATTGAAAAAGAGTAGTAATATTCTATAATTCTGGCTCTAGGATACCTAATTTCACCCAATGACAGAAAAAAGTGGTTGTTAAGGCAACTGAAATGGACATGAGTTGTTTATATTGAATCATTCGTTCTGATTGTTACAAGCTATTGAGTTGAGATGAGCAGATACATTTAAAAAAATGAATAATAAATTCTGAAGAAAATATGAATCAAAATTTAAAAACCCTCTTTGAAACCTAATTCTATCTTAATACTGATGAGTAATAAAACTAATTAGACTTCCAAATTATAACTGAATACATTTAAAAGAGTTGAAAACCCCTCACCTCATTCACCAGAATAATTCCGCTGGATTCGGTATTAAACCGATCTCTCCTATAACCAGAAGATTAATTAAGAGAAATAAAGGCCGAAACTAACGGAATTATTGAGAAGACATACGAAGATCTCGTTTTGCAGAGTTAACCTTCACTTGCAGAAGAAGCTGGGATACTATTTTCATTCCACCGTGACCGACAACTATCAAGATCATAGGTGAAGAACAGCAGTTAGAAGAGTTCCTGAGAGCTTCCCTGGATATTACACTATCAATTTTATTAAGGGCCAAAACAAGTTTTCCTGGATGAATGTAACTTAAGCTGAACATCTTCACTGTTTACAGACGACCAGTGCCAGTTTGAGTTCTGCCAACCCGGTAAAAAACAACCTATTTTAAATTCAATATATTTAGAGTTAATAATTTTGTTTTGTAATACTTGAGTAACCTTAATTGTGCATTTTACCTGGCCTTACTAATGGTGCAAAGAATCTTACGAACCCTGGGATAAGAATTATTTATTGTTATATTTAATTTGTATGAGTCAAAGTAACTTGATCAATTGACAATCGATATATTTTTGTATAATCGATTTGATAATATTATTATTTTGGAGATAACGGTAACTGTGAAATAATAGATAAAATTAATAAAGGATCTTTATTGTATGAGATAATTTTTGAAGTTATTGCAGAATAGATACTATATGTAGTGGGTGGAATAATTTACAATAAAAGGTTGATTCAAACCCGATGAACGGCTAACCTAGAAACACGATTATTACAAATAACAGCGCTAAGTGCTTACAGCTGGTGGAACGGGAGATTGCCGAACTAGCGTGTTTTCTGTACAAAATTTGAATAGAATTTTCTAACATCGAGGGACTAGGGTTGACAAGAATACTCATTACATTCAGTCAGTACACTATATATATCGTTAATATTACCCAACTACTGAATACTAAGTTAAACCTATATCGTAGTACGATTATAAGTTAAAAGAACATAATTATAATTATATTTGCCTAATAATATATTTTCAGGAGGTTTCATCGGTAACAACCGAATAGATATATTCATTAATAATATATTGATTAAAAACAGGTAACAACATATTATTTGTTACAATATATGAGTAACAAAAATACAATTATTTTTTGTTTTGAAAATGTATGTTTTATTTTTTAATTATTTAATTATTTTATTTATTAATTTTTTTTTGTAGTGCGGTATATATTCAAATTCTGCTTTGGATAACCAATTTAGATTAATGCAACTTTATTGTGTGTGTGTGTAGGGGTTGATGTGCAAATGTAAATGTATAGTGCTTTCCTGCACTTGATGTTTATTACAAAACATACATGCCTACTTTTAATTTTTCATATTTTACAGTAGTTTTGATGGAGACAGAAGAGAAAGAGACTACTCAAGTGAACGAGATTACAGAACAGGTAGAAGGGATGATAGAGACAGATATAGAAAGCGGCGTGATAATAGTTATGATCGTGGATACAATCGTTCTCCAGAGTATCGAAGCGATCATGAAGACTACGAAAGACATGATAATAGAGACCATCGAGAGAGAGATAGGTAAGATAATATTGTGCTTTTATCTTCTGTGTATGTTGTTTTAAACGTATGAGAATTTAAGTACTAACACAGCATTATGGGAAGTTGGGGCTTTGATATATTGTAGCCTATTTAGGTTGTTAGCACATATTTCATCATTCTTCAGTTGGTACTTCAGGTTGTTAAAAAACTTGTTCTTAACATTTTCATTCAATCAGAGTATAAAATTTGTTATAAAACTAAAATGTTTAAAAAACCTGCATGATAATTTTGAAGCATATTAATGAACATAAAATTCAACTATAGCTGAATACCTAATAATTAATAATTGTACTATAATTTATTGTAGGTTATTGGGAAATCAACTAAGTCCATCTTGTAGCATTTGAAACGTGTGTATGGTAGAAAATATCAGAAACTACTCTGACTGAAAAAAAAAACTAATTAAACATAGGAAAGAAGAAGTGAAGGAGAACAAGTTTGTCATAAAGTGTTTAGCTTTTTGGCAGATCCTGTACAAGACTGCTGTTCCTCCTACCCAAGGCTTGTTTATTATTTCTCAGATAATCTCCTCCTTAACATTGTCAGCCTGCTCAATAATGGGATGCTCAACTCTTCACCTGGATAATTTTAAAAAAATTGTCCAGATGTTGCAAAGTACTGCAAACTGTAACATAAAAACACTTAATGAAGGCTGTTTTAAAGCTAGGCATATTCTACAGTATTATAGACTTGCTTATGTGTAACTTTTTATGCTTAGTATTTCTTCCATATATAGCTGTGCTATCTTTAACAGCAGTGTAAGCCTTCACCATTGCATCGGATATTTGTTTTTCATGAGTTTGTATACTTAACAGTATTTGTCTAGTAATATTAAAATTTTATAAAAAGTGTGTTTTATGTACTGAGTCATGAACATGCATTACACGCTACATGTAACATAATGCACACACCATCAGGATAAGTGTTGTGTTGAAATATGATCATAGATCCATCAGATTGTGATTCATTTTGTTTTAATTGTCTCCAAGTCACGTTACTAACTATTTAGAATTAATATTAGGCAATTACCTGTATTAACGTCCGTCTTGTGACTTATTTGGGGTTTTCCTTAAAACGACGCTTTTCGAGGATAAATCCTCATCATCAGGTTTCAATACTATAAAAACATCAAATTGTAACTGTTAGTTTCTGTACGTGTTCGTGATGTTGAAGTCCCGCGATGGAAGCCAAATCTGTAACGATATAACTTGCGCGTATCTGTAAAATGTATACCAGTTTTATATGTGTATAAAGTGGTGTTTGTGCATTTGCCTCGCACTGGGGTCGTTACATCAAATTTGCGCTACCGATGTCCGTAGCGTTGCGGTAATTACCAGTATAACACGGCAGTAACCTTACCTGTTTATAAGTATAGGGGGTGTGTTAATCCCGGGTGGTGCCAAATTGTTTATTAAAACAATTAAAATTACTTAGTAAAGTGTTTTCAGCTGTGACGGTCGGGGCGTTTAAATAATTCCCGCTCGTGCTGCCTTCTGAATCGTGTAAACAGCTGTGTGAATGACCACTCGAGCGCTGCTCATCAAACCTAGTCTTCGTAAATAAACACAAGTAATATAATGTACTCCCTATGAAATAATAACAACGGTTACTCCCTGTAATAGTTATTTTTAATGGGTGATTATTAAAATGTTCAATTTGACAATTAGATTATAATAAATTTGCACCGACTTTTTACATGAAACACTTCCTCTCAAGGCTGACGAATCGATTAAGGAACGAGGTATTTACTCCAGAATGGCCGTGTAACGTTTAGTTATTACAATTATTTTCGTTCCAAAATCGTGGGATTGTTTTGATTATGAGATAAAGAATTCCTATGATTACAATAAAAATATTTTACCTTATTCTAAGTGTACATAAATAATATGGTGTGATGTTACAATCTGTTCTGTAGTGTCATTAAATGTGTTTTGAAAGTTCGTGTTTAAACAATAGGTTAGATTTTATGTTAACAAATTTTCAGTGTATTTATTTTACTTAAATAATCTTTGAAAGAGAAATATTCGGTTTATAGTGATATCAATTTACCTTTAGTAAAATTTAAAGTGATTATGTTTTTGGAAATAGGTAATTCAATAGTACTTAACACATCAGCATGACTTGGTGATTTTGTTCATTGGATCAGGATAGGATTGGGCTGCAATAAGTTCTTTTTTCATTAATTTTTGGACTTCAACAGGTCTGGTGTCCTTTTCTTTTAATATTTGGTCATAATTTTCTGTTAATTTTCAGTTTTATTATCCTGAATCTTCAATGGACTGCTCTAATGGGTCGTCTGCTTCTTATCCAGTCGTGGTTATGAACTTCGTTTACAGCCTTACATTATTTTATTAAAAAATTGGTCTTCCAAACTTTGGCTTCTGTACTGCTTGACTGACGCTTTACGAGTAACGGTATTCAACGGTAATTTCGTCTTCAACCGTAGTTTCCATGGTAACGAAAAAATACTGATTGGCTGAGGTTGATATAAAACCATCGTTATCAAAATTTGAATTCTTTTCAAAATCCTCGTATATCTTCTGACTGCTGTTATTCCTCTATCTTCCTTCCTGATTATTAATATTGTCACTATAGTATGTATTTCCTTTCATAGATTATTTTGATACCCCACAAGTTTGGGTTATTTTAGATTTTATGTTTTTACAATTATTTTAATACTTGTCAATTACATTTCTTTTTGTATTCAAATGCTTATTATAATATTTTGTTTCACAAATGATTTACAATTTATTCTGGATAAGTCCTTCACCTCGGATTTGCTAATTTCTTTGTTAATTTATTATAATTTGTAGTTGTTTGTTTCTGACAGTTTGATACTTTTCAATTTATCGATATTAATAAAAGAAATATAAAACATTATTGATTTTAAATTTGATTCAATTTTTTACTGTCGGGCGCCATCTTGTATTTATTAACTACAAGAAATTTAGTACTTACCATTTTCGGGTCCTTTTCGGCGAACACAGGAGCAGAATGGTTTATTTGTAATAATTAATTTAATTCACATTGGCAATGAACAAAAGGTTTATTTACTCTATAATGCACACAACAAAAAAATAAAACTTCTTTTCCTACACTTACATACTATTGCCAACTTAACTATGAACTCATGAAATGAATGCCATTAAAAATTAATTTCCGTACATCTTTTTCATTATTGATTTGGTCTTATTTATTAATTATATTTCTTTGATTATATTTCACCAATAATTACATTTAATGATTATATATCTACACAAACCAGCACTTCTTTTAAATTTCTATATTCGCTCGCTCTCTCTCTCTCTCTCTCTCTCTCTCTCTCTCTCTCTCTCTCTCTCTCTCTCTCTCTCTCTCTCTCTCTCTCTACATTTCTATACCCCTCCCATGTTTAATTAATTCATTAGTTAAGTTTATTTTTTGGCTGCCAGTTCTTTGGTAAACATTCTCAAAAATTTGCTTTCAAAAGGTTTTATATTTAACCCTTGTTGGTTACTTATCTGCCAATCAGTCCAAAAGACGTCATATCGCTCCACCCGCACTACATCGATTATTTTTTAACTTTCACTTCATAATTTCCGAACTGTTATAGTGTAAATAAACTGTTAATCACATTTTTATTATGAATTTCAGCTGTTAAATCATATTTAAATATTTTATTCACATTTTGTAAGGTGCGGGCGCCCGCGATTTACGTTTTGAAACTTTTATATGTGACCGGCCGGCTCACTGACTGATTTTATACTGGGACTAAGCCACTGGCGCTATTTTATGAAGTCGCCGTGGTGGTATGACCAAGTCTCTATTGTTTTAAAGTTTATATCACTCCGCCAGCAGACTGTCATTTGTTACACACCCGAATTCCACAGCGAGGATAGGCTCTGACGTATATACTGACGTCAGATGGTCTGATGTGGTTACATAATTTGTTTACGATGTTTTTTGTGTCCTTGAAGCTGCCCTTGGCACAGTTTGTCGGTTGTTAAGTTTATAAAAACTCGTTTCAATAATTTACATACAATATTGTCAATCAGTCGTACCACCTTCGCTACCGTCGCCTACCACTAAATTTACCTTTCTTTATAAATTTTGTCCCTATCATCGAAAAATGTTATTTGTTTTATAAAAAAAAAAATACAAATTGCTTTATTACCCCAAAATAGGCCCGTTACAATACCCCCTCAATGAGATATTTTATGCCGAAGCATAAAAAATCTCTTTGACACATTCATACTTGCTAAAGGGATCAGCCAGGATATGTCGCCACAACCCCCTGTATGCTTTACAAAAATATAATCAACTCACCCTTGGTCCGGTGACTGTGACCGCACCTGAATGACAATACTGGACTTCTCTCTCGAGATCCCAACACCGTAGAGTCAGATAGATACTTAGCGCCCCTGCTCTGACGCGCTGGCCAGCTCAGGTCCGCCGCCACAGCATCACCAAACACTGAAACAACAAATCAAATATCAAATGGTGGCCTTATACAACACCATATCCCCAACTGATCTGTTTCCCCCTAGCGGTGCTGGTTTGCGCTAAGAAGCACTGGTTTTGTTTTATACTTATTTCTAACATATATATCAAAATACCTAACAACACAATATAACATAAGAAAACATAGTACATTAATAATTCACATTGTTATCATTATCTTAAAATAAACAATTTGTATTTAAAATGTTACACACTTTACATCAGTAAATTTGCATATAAAATCATAAAATTTACCTTTTAATCTCAATTTAACTTTTATTAATTCGTTTCTGAAAAATTTTTTTTTTTTCCAGAACATTGCAATTATTATTCCATTTCATTAACTTGGGTGATTCTCAGTTATTCATTATAATTTACTTTATCAATTTGGCATTTACTCATAATCTTACCCCTTTTATTACTCTAACGCTCCCTTACAAAATCTTTAACTAGTATGACACCCCTCTATCAAAATCTACTAACCCTTCTCTACCTCTAACTACTTACTACTTTAACTCCATTCGCCACCTTCTCTCAATATATAAAAAAAAATACTCTCTAACCCTTTGTACATAGGATACGTGTTCCCCCCCAAAAAAAGCTCAATTCCCGTTCTCTGGTTCCTGGATTCTACCTAAGGCAACCCCGTCTCCACTAAAATCTATACCAAATCCCGTCCCAACTCATCATCATGTTGCGGACTCCCACATTACACTACCCCCTACTACAAAATTGCCATCCCCAAAATCTCAATCTCATTACCCTACTACAACTACAACAAAATAACAACATCAATTATAAACAACAATATATCACTCAAAATTCTACATATCTTCTCCATTACTACTGTGTCAACATCAATATTTCTCAAAATTCTATAACATACATTAACTCAAAACAGCATTACATTATTTTCATCTCTCATTCTCTTTAATACCCCAATATTTTCAACTTGACTAACTCAAACATTTTACTCAAACAATTACTATCACCCAACTTCTATCTTTTGCAACCCATTGAAAATTTTAACTATCACAACTTTATTTCATTTTATTTTAAAATCTATAAACACATTGAATACATATTATTATATTTCATAATCCTTATTCCTAACATACTACATGCAATTAACACATTAAAACATAATAAAACAATATAGGAAGTATCTAGTGCATCTATTTTTCAAATCAAAACAAAATTATTTAGTAGCGAGTTATCATTATTACAATACAACAAATTTCTAATACGTTATCCCCCTTGGATAACCTCCCTGCCACACACACTATGACCCCCCCTGGACTGTGGCGTCCAGTTGCATCCACAAGGACTGAAATTTTGGAGGAATGTGACATCTCCGTGTCCTTGCTTCTGCGTTATATTTTAAAAGTTACAGATATCATAATATCTGTGTTATATAAATATGCGCCCTTAATGCGGGTCTACCACCTGGCTATGCTGTCCCTCCTCGGACAGAGTGGCAGCCGCTGTTCCATAGTTTGGTGATTCCCCTTAATTTCACCCCCCATCAATTTCTAAATACACCTTGACAACAATAACAGCTATGGCCAGTTATGGTCAGCGCGTAATCGTAATGTGCCCCAACCATAGCTGTTAAAGCTAAACCAATTCCACGGTCAGGGTTCGGTGAGGCCGTGACCGCCCGAAAAGTTGGGGAATCACAAGTAAAACATCTTTTATAACACTAAAATTAAGAATTTATACTTAAATGACATTATTAGTTTGGATGGTGTTTAACCCTCCTTCATATGTAAGCTTAACATAAAATAAACCCTCCTTTCATTAACATAAAATATTAAATACAAAATTTACAACCTCCCACCATTGCAGTTCCACACTACACTGTTCTGTCACTTATTTGAACACCAATCTACCCCCCAAAATTATCCCCACATCTTGCATTGATAACAAGTTCTTATTTTATTACACACCTTTTAAACGTTCCCATACTCACTGATACTAAAACTTGACAATTATATTTGGTCACTTAATTCTAAAATTGATTTAAATTTAAAATTATCTACATCCAACCTTGTTTTGGTATATTTTTTCTTTTTTTTTTTTTCAAAATTCTATTTACATTGAAGGCTGACTCTATCTTAACTTTCAACACGTCGGACTAAACAGAACTATAACCAATGGCTAATTTCAATTTTACCATTGGTTCTGAAACTTTTAAATTTATACGCACTGCCTTATATTTAGGTGCAGCCTCCATTATCTACAACACTCTAAAGCAGTGCAGGCACGTGACAGGTACACCGAGATTGCTGCACCTGGAGTGTATTAAAAAAAAATAATTTGTGTCACGTACCTATTGGGGTCCCCCTCCCCGTTCAAATATGTAGTTAAGTTTTCTACTTTATACCAATTTTGGTGGAGCCGGACCATCGTGGTTTTCACCGCCCGAAGGAAGATCTGCCAACCATGGCCCGCCTCCGAGTTCTGAATTCCACGGCCAGGACTGGTAAGATCGTGACCGCCCGAAAATGGGGGAGGATCCCTTCTGTAAACATACAACAATATTTAAAAACTTATTTATAAACATATAAACATAATTAAAGTGACCGATACAATTTTAAATTCGTCGCATTTTGAGTACCTACTATTTCCTGCGTCGCTGGGTTCCTCAGCACATACGCATTCTGCATTTTTATTTCTACAACTTCATAAGGTCCTTCATACAACAAGAAAAACTTCTTTATTTCTCTATCTTGAGCACTGGACAAATCATGTCTTTTTACTAACACTAACTGACCTACCTCGTACTTGGTCCATTTACCCTTGGCATCATGTTTCTGTTTTCTTCGCTCTCCTCTCGTGAGTAAATTCTCGTTGGCCAATCTAATTTTCATGATCCTGTCCAAAACTTGACCTTCTGGTGGGTATTCGAAAAGTTGTTCCAATATCCTGGGCGGCCTTGTTCCCCTGATCAACTCATGTGGCGTAAATCCCGTGGACTCATGGGTGGTACAATTCAGCCACTCCTCTACTTTCTTTACGTAGGATGGCCATTCTGTGTGTTTGGCGTGACAGTACGCCCGAAATATCCTGCCAATCTCTCTCATTACCCGTTCTGCTTGGTTCGACTGAGGATGGTATACTGCCGTATGCTTGGGTATGATGCCTTCCCATCCAAGCGTCTGCCGCCACTTGCCGCTTATAAACTGTGGACCGTGGTCAGATAATATAATTTTCGGTTTTCCAACATTAAGCATGTAGTCTTTTACTATTTTCTCACTAAGTACTTTACTCGTCGCTCTCTTAATGCTATATAACTTTACAAATTTTGAAAAGGTGTCTAGAACTACAAATACAAATAACACACCTCCACTACCTCTGGGTAATGGTCCATATAAATCTACTGCAACTAAATCAAAAGGTTTATCTACTTTTATGTAATTCATCTCTCCTTCCACTTTATAATTCACTACTTTCGATTTTTGACATAAATCACACACTCTCAACACTCTCCTAACTCTCTTCTCCATATTCTTAAATATACATGACTCTTTCAAAACATTTGCACACTTTCTCACACCAAAATGACCATACCTTATATGACAATCCCAAACAATTTTATCTATTAATCCCTCGGGTATAACTAACCTCCAATCACGCTCCCCACCATCTACTTTTTTAAACAAAATACCTTGATATACTTGAAATCGATCATTATATTCAGATTCCTCTACATCTGTTTCTAAACTAACAATTATTTTACCCAGTTTGCTATCAGATCTTTGCATGTTTTTAATATCACTTAATTCCTCACCAAAAATTCTATCTTCTCTAGTTAGTCTAAAGATTTCTATTTCTTTAAGGTCCCTACCAGTTTTATTGTCTATAACATCTACTCTAGAAAGTGTATCTGGTACCTTATTATCTGACCCCTTTATGTACTCCCATGAAAAGTTATATTCTTGTAAGGCTAATACCCACCTGGTTAATCTGCTATGTGTCAGCTTACATGAATTAAGAAAGGACAATGCCTTGTGGTCCGTCCGGATTATCGTGGTATTACCTAAGATGTAGGTCCGGAATTTACCCACGGCGAACACAATACTTAGAAGTTCTTTTTCAGTTGTAGTATAATTTTTCTCAGCCGACAGCAGCGATCTACTGGCGAAGGCGATTGTTAGGTGTTCCTTGTCGCAACCCTCCTGGTAGAGCTCCGCCCCTAGCGCTACATTGCTGGCGTCGGTCTGCAAATAAAAAGTCTTATTAAAATCGGGATGATTCATCATGATCATGTGACTGAACTTTCTCTTAATCTCATTAAATGCATTTCGTTCCGTATCGCCCCATCTCCACTGTTTATTCTTCTGCAGTACAGCACTCAGTTTGGATGTTGTGTGTACGTAGTTCTCCTGAAATTTCCTGTAAAAATTGCATAGGCCTAAGAAACTCTGTAATTGCTTTTAGGTTCGGGGAATCGCATTATGGCTTCGACTTTGTCAGGGTTGGCTAATATCCCCTCCTGTGTAATAATAAATCCTAAAAAATGTATTTCTGTCTGCAGAAACTTAGACTTGTCCCAATTCACTGTTAAACCCCCTCTTTGTAGCTTATCTAATACATATTCTATGTGTTCTAAATGTTCAGTGAATGTTCTAGTAGCTATCAAGATATAATCGACATATACAGTTAAAAAGTCTAAATCCTTAGGTTGTAAAATATTATCTAAACATTTAATAAAACTGGCAACACTGGTGTTTAAACCAAAAGGTAAGCGTTTGAACTGGTAATTCTTACCGTTAAAAAGAAAAGCTGTGTATTTCCTGCTCTCTGTTGCTAATGGCACCTGCCAGTATCCAGCGGTCAGGTCTAAGGACGTCATGTATTTGACTCCGCTGAACTTCTGTAAAATCTCATTTATGGGTTCCGGAGATTCCCTGTCAGGTATAATAATTTGATTAATTTTCCGAGCATCTAAACATAACCTTACCTTACCATCCTTTTTGATCACTACTACCAAAGGGTTTGAGTAAGGTGATACTGAGCGTTCAATTATGCCTCCCTGCATCATCCGGTCTAGTTCCTCCTGTACAGCCCTCCTCTTTGAAAATGGCACCGGGTAGCTCCTCTGCATGTATGGTGCGTGGTCCCGAACTTTCAGCTCGCAAATGTAGTCCTTCGCTTTCCCTGGTGATTCATCAAACACCTCTCTGAACCGCTCCACAACTGCCCACAGCTCCTCTCGCTGAGTATTTCCTACAACTGTATTTTCATTGAAAAATTTGTCGGCTCTATCTGCCCACACACTCTCATTACGCTCATGCATTTCTCCCTCCTCATTCTCTAGGCTATCACTCTCTAGACATATATTTATTTTAGTCTCTATCTCTCTATCGCTTATCTGCTTATGTAACATTTTTATTCCCGTGACTTTAGCTTCATTTACTACTTTCTTAAACTCTATTCTGACTGGTTTATTCCCCTTTTCAAATTGTACTATTTGTTTATTGAAATCTATTACTGCTCCGTTTCTTTCCAAAAAATCATTTCCCAATATTACATCTAGACTCAACCCTTTAACTACTAAGAAAGTGTTTTCAAATTCAACTTCATTTATTAAAATATTTAATTGTACTTGTCTGGTTATTCTCTTACTTCTCACCCCAGTTACCCCCACTACTGTAACCCCGGCAACTGGTAATGACGGTATATTCTTGTTTAACTCTTTCAATTCACCCATAACATTTTCAGAAATTACTGATATCTCGCTACCGGTATCAATTAAAGTTTTATAATTCTTACCTTCAATGTTAATTGTCACCTCAGTCAATCCTGTTCTGCGTTCCATCACCTTGTTCTCCTCTTCTTCTAACAGTTCTTTTGCCATGTCCAGCTTGATAACGTTGTTTGTGTATTCGTTTATTACTTGGACCCGGTTCTCCGTTGACAATGGTTGGGCCCGCTTGTCCATTGTCTTCCTTAGTTTTCCGTGGATGGACTTGCTACAGCTGGATGATTTCCTCCTCCACCTCTATTATAATGTCCTCCTCCTCGGGGCGCTCCTCTATAAAATTCTCCTCCTCTCGACTGTTGATTTGGTGGTGGGTTCGTTCTCTCGTTCCTGGCGCACTCCCTGGTTCGATGACATCTAAAACAATTTGTTCGATTAGCATAGTTATCAGTTTCACAGGCTCTACACCTCCAACTCTCGCCCCTATTATCGAAACTTCCTCCCCGCGCTCCTCTATGAAAATTCTGTGTACCCCTGATCTGATGGTAATTATTATTATTATGGTGTGGTACTACTGGTGTGTTTGGACGTCGCCCTATGTCGCGTTCCCCTATATTCTGTAGCACGTCTAACATGCTCTCTAACTCATTTATATTTGTAATCTCTCCAGTCATTAACGTGATTTGCACCTCTCTGGGCAGGTGTTTGCTAATATGTCTTACAAATGACCAGAATGGTAACGGTGGTTCTAGATACTTAGCTTCGTTATATATCGTCATCACATATATGGTTAGGTGGTTATTAATCCTACCAAAATTCCCAGTACCCATTATTTTACTTCTTAAGATTTCTTGGTCTTCTTCTGACCAATATTTGTTTCGAAAAGCTACCTCAAAATCCTCGTAACTACCCCATTCGGTATGGTGTACTTCCGCCCATACCTCGGCACTACCTTTAAAACATTTTATAATCTTCAGCAATTAACCTCCCAACTACTACTATTAAATCGATTAAACTCCCTTAACCTGTTTAAAAATTGCATTGGGTGTACTCTACGATTGTCACAATTAAACTGTTCTAATTCTATCTCATCTTTTGCTTCGCGAGTATATATCACTCGCTCCGCAACATTATTTAAATTTTGGCTTACGGCCACATGTAATTCATCTTCATTTTTATGATATTCTGCTCTATCATGCTAAATTTGTTATCACATTTATTTGCATATTGAAGGTTATGTTTATTAATAACCCCCACACTCTCTTGTATAGATTGTATACATGCACTTTCTACTTCCATTATTTTACATTCTATATCATTATTATTTTCAGTAATTTTAGTTACACATTTATTTTCTACTTCCACACACTGCTCTTCAATTTGAGTTCTAATTTGATCTGCCAGCTGCTCATTTACGTTACTGATTCTACTTTCGATATTTAGTGTAATTTCACAAATTTGTTTGTCAATTTTCTCATCTCTTTCGTTAAATTTAACGTCTATACTCTTAACTGCATTATTTAATTTGGTATCTAATTCATTATATTTACTGGCAAATTTTTCATTGGTATTCTCAAAACGCTCATTAATTTCTTTAATTTGGGTTTTTAACTCATCGAATTTACTGTCAAAACTATTCTTTTGAACATCGAGTTTCTCATTTATCTCGTTTTTCTGTTCATTGAATTTAATATTGAAATCACTAGTGTTCATATCAAATTTATTCAACAATAACTGCATCATACTCATCATATCACTATTACTTTCTCTCTTAATTAAGGTCGGCGTTGACTGACTCGTCACACCTTCCATTATTTTTGATTCGGTCAACTGACTCTAAATTACTGTCATTCGTTTGAACTCCCGAATCGCTACTTAACTGACTTTCAGATAAGCTGACGTCATTATTATCTGCCATTTTTCATAAATCTTTTAGACATATAATTCTTTGCAAAATATTATTATATGTAACACATACTTATTAAAAAAATATTCTACTCACCCATACTACAAAAACATGACATAACCTTACTACTTATACGTCTATTTTACGTACACACAAAAATTTTATTTCCTACTCCAAACAACCATTCTGTTCTCCCAAGTAGGCCGTATTTTTTTATAAATTCCTTTATATAAAATTGTCCCTGTTCGGGCGCCATTGATACTTTTCAATTTATTGATATTAATAAAAGAAATATAAAACATTATTGATTTTAAATTTGATTCAATTTTTTACTGTCGGGCGCCATCTTGTATTTATTAACTACAAGAAATTTAGTACTTACCATTTTCGGGTCCTTTTCGGCGAACACAGGAGCAGAATGGTTTATTTGTAATAATTAATTTAATTCACATTGGCAATGAACAAAAGGTTTATTTACTCTATAATGCACACAACAACAAAATAAAACTTCTTTTCCTACACTTACATACTATTGCCAACTTAACTATGAACTCATGAAATGAATGCCATTAAAAATTAATTTCCGTACATCTTTTTCATTATTGATTTGGTCTTATTTATTAATTATATTTCTTTGATTATATTTCACCAATAATTACATTTAATGATTATATATCTATACAAACCAGCACTTCTTTTAAATTTCTATATTCGCTCTCTCTCTCTCTCTCTCTCTCTCTCTCTCTCTCTCTCTCTCTCTCTCTCTCTCTCTCTCTCTCTCTCTCTCTCTACATTTCTATACCCCTCCCATGTTTAATTAATTCATTAGTTAAGTTTATTTTTTGGCTGCCAGTTCTTTGGTAAACATTCTCAAAAATTTGCTTTCAAAAGGTTTTATATTTAACCCTTGTTGGTTACTTATCTGCCAATCAGTCCAAAAGACGTCATATCGCTCCACCCGCACTACATCGATTATTTTTTAACTTTCACTTCATAATTTCTGAACTGTTATAGTGTAAATAAACTGTTAATCACATTTTTATTATGAATTTCAGCTGTTAAATCATATTTAAATATTTTATTCACATTTTATAAGGTGCGGGCGCCCGCGATTTACGTTTTGAAACTTTTATATGTGACCGGCCGGCTCACTGACTGATTTTATACTGGGACTAAGCCACTGGCGCTATTTTATGAAGTCGCCGTGGTGGTATGACCAAGTCTCTATTGTTTTAAAGTTTATATCACTCCGCCAGCAGACTGTCATTTGTTACACACCCGAATTCCACAGCGAGGATAGGCTCTGACGTATATACTGACGTCAGATGGTCTGATGTGGTTACATAATTTGTTTACGATGTTTTTTGTGTCCTTGAAGCTGCCCTTGGCACAGTTTGTCGGTTGTTAAGTTTATAAAAACTCATTTCAATAATTTACATACAATATTGTCAATCAGTCGTACCACCTTCGCTACCGTCGCCTACCACTAAATTTACCTTTCTTTATAAATTTTGTCCCTATCATCGAAAAATGTTATTTGTTTTATACAAAAAAAATACAAATTGCTTTATTACCCCAAAATAGGCCCGTTACAAGTTAGGCATTTTCATAGGCCTAAGTAGCCATTATGGTATTTGACTTATTTCATTTAAATTACATTTCATTTCAGCCTAATGGGCTTTATTTTGTTATTATAATTGGTTGTGTTGTGTTTTGGGTCTGTTTATGTGTTATTATCTTGTCACTATTATTTTATAAATAATTGTTTACTATTTGTTTTCTACATTTTCTATTCATACATTTCTTAACTTTTATACTTATTTTCTTTGCCAATAATAACAATGTGACTATTATTTACTATTTTTTGATCTTATTAAATATAACATGTAGGCCTATGGTCTGTATGATTCTTACAGCCATATCCAATTCATAAACTTGCTTGAATAATTATTTAACTATTATTTGCTAATCTTTGTTTACAATTCCTCTTATTTTATATTATTTTTTAGTGTGATAAACAACATCACTTTTATGAACTTCTAACGATCCCTTATAACATTGGTGTTTTTTGATTTGTTGTAATTACTTAAATTTTTAAACAATCTTTACTTTCCCTCCATGTTAACACTGTCTGGTCTTCTTCCCTTCAATTATAATTGCATTTACTTAAATTTCATAATAATAACATTCTTTCTTAAACTAGTTAATGTCTTATCAGTTTATACTGCTATTCTTAATTACTACTATTTTTCACCTTGAATTATTTAGTGGTTCATTTGGATTTATTAATTGTTAATGATTTTATCATTCACTATTTTTCACAATATTACCATTCTTTATTTTACCCTATTCTCAGTCAATCAACACCTTCACTTTTAAATTATTTATGGTTTATTATAATTTAATTAGTGTACCTTCTTTATCACTACACTTTGGGGTTTTTACACTTTCATTTTGCACTTCACAAATGTTTTGGGTTTTTTAAGTGTTTCTAAATGGGTAATCCCTCTAATTACTATCTCACTACCATACTATCTCTTTCATTACAATATTTCCTTAATAATATTAACAATTTTATGTCCTTACATTTCTATCATTACATCTAACTCTAAATTGTGGGTTAGTATGCTTTTTATATTTATCTTTAACATTGTTTAATTGGGTTTCTTCTATAGATTATTATTGTCCATCAATGGATAATAATATTTACCTTTGTTTTTTCTTTTCATAGGTTAATTATTGGTCTTGTTTCCAATATTATAGTTGATTGCATTATTTCTCCTGCTCATATTCTTTATTACTTGTTTGTGTATCATCTTGGGTTTTCATTTTATTATTTATTTCCTTTCATTTTGGGTTTGTTCTTTTTTCATTCCACTTCTTCTTCATTTTCATTATATTTGTTTAATACTTTGGTTTTCCAACTTCTCCTTTGGGTTCATTTTAACATGTTACATTGATTCATTCAATTCCATGAACTTGTTTCATTTTTGTTTGGTTTTGGTTTTTTCCCTTCTTCTTTTGGTTTGGTTAATCACCTTCTTCTCTTCTTTGGTTCTATCCTTGTTTGTTTTTTGTGGTTCCCTTCTTCTTTTGTTTTCTTTTGTTGGGTCAATCACTTGGGTTGGGTCATGTCGTCGTTCGTCATGTCATTGTCTTTATATTTTATTTATATTAAGCATTTTATTTAATATGAAGTATTATTTTGTATTTAGAATCATCTTTTTTATCCCTGGTACTGGGGTGGCTTATTTGTGTTGTAACAAAATTCACCCAAAAGGGGTCGTCAACTAGTTAAAACACACAAAAAACACAAAAACCTGTTAACAGTTGGTCGTTGGCAACGAGACGATGCGCATCGGACTGTGCCGAGACTGTGTCGATATTAAATTATGTGTGGTGTTTTTGTGTTTTTTGTGTGTTTTAACTAGTTGACGACCCCTTTTGGGTGAATTTGATGGTTTTATAGTATTGAAATCTGATGATGAGGATTTATCCTCGAAACGCGTCGTTTTAAGGAAAAAACCAAATAAGTCACAAGACGGACGTTAATACAGGTAATTGTCTAATATTAATTCTAAATAATCAGATTGTGGTTATGTCATCACCAGATTTGGAAAAAAGTTTACTCAAATTTTGTATATAATGTCTGTATACAATAGAAAAGGGCTGTAATAATAGAAGGAAAGAGACAACAGAATACAGAGACTCGGCCAAATGAATGGTGAGAGTCAGTCTTCATCCTTATACAAAGAAAAAGGAACATCAAGCGAACTGTAAAAAACTGTAAAAAACTGTAAAAAAGTTGTAACTTCTTATAAATTAATAATTGAGTAAAACCATTTTTATTGCTGCAAATGCTGGATGCATGAAGAGGCTTTATTCCAAGGAAGGAAATGAGGAACCAACATTTGACAAATTTTAAGAGAAGGTAGAGAACATATTATCAGACAATCTAGGTTTTGTGTGTATGTGACTTTGAGAAATGGTCAAAACTTTAGACAAATTGTGTAACTGAAATTAGCACTCCTGACCATGTGATATATTTTGGTAAAAAGACATATCTGAAGGTAATATTGCTAAAATCAGAGTAAAAAAATCACTGTCCATAACAATCAGTGTTGGAATAGGTACACAGCTCCATACTTTTACAAATCATTATAATATATTCAGCATGTAGTATATGCAGAATGCTGAGTGTAAAACTACTATATTTGAATTAATATATTACAACAGATCAAATTTTATTATACTAATAAGGATATAGTTAGTGTGTAAAAATCACAAACAAGTCTGTTATGGAGGAGATGAAAAATTATGTATTATACACACAAATATAGTTTTTAATGAGGTATATTGTATTATAAATTGTCATTTATTGTAATTTGCAATAATAGTGTATAATATTCGATAATATAATATATCGGTTTTACTTGATTGAGGCTATGACCTCAGTACGTGCAATCCTCCGCGTCCTACCACCGCTCCCGTCCTGGTGTCCTCTTCTTCAGCGTCACTCCTTCCTGGCGTTCTCTTCATCTTGTCCTCTTCTCAAATACGTTAAACACACAATGCTTATTATTTTACCTAGAATAGTTTATTATTAATTGATATATAAATTTTATCAATCTCAGGGTGAATCTTATTTTATATATTTTATCAATTTAATAAGGTGTATTAGTTGTATACCTTCCACGCAATCTTGAAGTGTCTTTATAATCCCTAAGCGGATATCTTAAACTTACATGAAAAGCACTATACTATATTATAATTCTATTTAAATAATTTACCCACTCGGCTCTGAACGCAGAACTTCATACAGAATACCAAGGATTATGTTAAATTATACTTTTCTATGTTCGCTCGAGAACAACTCTGTCACACACGAGCACACCTTCACCTTGCAACTTCTACAGACAGACTGTGTCGATCTTTACAGAGAATGAATGTTACTGAATTTGGTGTTTTCCATTTGGCTAAACCCAAGTCACATGATTAATGCTTTCATCAGATATAAACTTTTCCAGAAAGAGTTTGTATAAATATGCACTAACTTGCATTGAATTATCTACAAATTTGTATGACCCTATTAATGATAAGTGTTTCAAATTGAGTTTTTCCTACTTAAAAAACCATATTTCTAAAATAGTTATGAACCATAGAGTACACATAAATTGAAGCTATTTACATAAATAATTCATTGTCAAAGTTTCACGTCGATCGGTTAATTACCACAGAAGATATAGCGATCACACATTATCACACCCGCACACGTCCACAAATTCACTCAAAAAGTACATGACAATAAAGAACATCTTTTTACGGAGAATTTAGTATCCCTACATGCTTATCCATTTCTAAATACAAAACTTACTGCTAAAAGACAAAGTATTACATAAAACCAATTTAAACATGAAAATGCTCGTCATCCATGTGCTCTGATACAAACAACATAGCTTATCTTCCTGTGTTCCGTTGCAGGATTGTAAAAAAAATCCCCCATGTGTAAAAAAAATTTTTTATATGGAATATAATTTTTTTTTCCAAACCTAAATTGACATAACTTCCTCCCAATAATAATAATCATCCAAATAATGACATAATAACTTCAATAATTAAGATTAATGAATAGCTTCTATCAAACACATTCCTCAACTGTCACTTTGACAGCTCTAATGTAAACAAACAAATGCACGTGTCTAGATATCAACAACTTTCCTGAACACAGATAAGTGTATCACACTTCTGACGTCATTTGGCTAAGTCTATGTATACCAAAGTCCATCCATACATTTTTCCAACATGATCACAATTATTCTTACTTTACACATATTTTTATACAATTTCCTACCAGTCATTCCACCTATATCCTGGCATTTTAGGTTTAATTATCTTTAATGTACTATTTTCTTAAGGATGATGCATGGAACTTCCCTAATACCCTGTTTGTATTTGGGTTTGTGACAATGTATGTATTTTTACCCACTTGTTCCGATAAAATATATGGACCGTTGTATAATCTAAAGAATTTGGCTGGAGTATTGTCTTCCCTGTGGCCTACATTTAAAGCTGTCAGGAGTACCTTCTCTCCAGTTTTGAACGTTACCAGTTTGTGATCAGCATTAAATTTCTCCGTCTGTTCTTCGGCACACCTTTTAATGCGTCTCCTGGCCTCTATCTTTTTAACTAAATTTGGAATAAGCAAATTGTGCGTTGCAATCCTCCTGATGCACCCATCCCAGACACGCTTTGGCATTTCCCCAGTTTGTAGTTCGTTAGGTGTAAATCCTGTCATGTCATTGTAATTCCCGTTGATGGACGCCTCAAAAAACTCGAGATAATCCGGCCACCTACTCTGGTTGGTATTACAATAAGTGTGAAACAGACGCCCTGTTATACTATTTTATTACTGCCCAATAAATCTTATATGTAATATCAATAATTTTATTCAACTTTTGTTCCAAGCGCCATCTCGTGATATGATACGAGAATATTTACTTACTTTTAGGTCCAGAATGCTGTTAAGCGAAACTCGAAGATAGTGGAATGTGCTATTTGAAATAATAACTCTTGCTTGAAATGTTTATCAAATGACATTACCTTTTAATAATAAAACATGCGACTCTATCGTGCGAAATACGCACGCTTCTATACACCCAATAGGTGTTACGTCATGAGACGCAGTTACATTGATTTAGTTTAAAAATTTCCCTTAAACATTTCATAAGCCCTCCAAAATAACATATTAATTATATTTTTTATGTTTTAATAACATATTACTACAAAAACATGCGACTACCGTGCGAAAACAAGCACGCTATTATATGCCGTTTGGCATTGCGTCATGAGACGCAGTTCTACTGTACAAGTTTAAAAATTTCCCTTAAACATTTAATAAACCTTCCAAAATAACATATTCAATTATATTTTTTATGATATCATAATTATAAATGATTTCACAACCCAGCACTGCTTAAATTTTATATTTATATTATGTTCACGCAATCACACACTCATTCATGCATTACAATTTTATGGACGTCCCTAACTGAGCTCATTTTTTTGGTTACTATTGAATTCTAAATGAAATATTAAAATATAGAAATATTAAAAGTTCTGTATTGACCACATTTTGTCACTTAGCTGATATTATTGTCCTGCAGACGTCCCATCGCTGAAAACGCACCAAGATGTTAAAAACTTTAACAAAAACGTTTGTTTATGTTTTACATTGCACTGTTATTTATTTTATATAAATACTTCACTGTTTTACATTGTACAACAACACTTAGTTGTGTAAATTTTAGATAGAATTAGCGTTTGGAGATATACCGGCCGGTATGCTACGCTTCTGAGTCGAAACTCTTTGTTCGTTACTATGCAATTCAGAGGTGGGAGACAAAACTACGTCGCTCAATCCTGTGTTCACAAAAGTATGTATTGCGTAGTAGCATACCTTTGGCTGACGAAATCATGTGCGCAGCTGGTTGACACTTTTGTATGATGACTGTTTTGCTGTTCTGGACGTATATCCCTGACCTTGACGCAATCCTATACACTCGAATTGCGCAGTTGCAAACCCTCAATAAAACTTTACTAATTTTTTTTATATGTGACTTGGAAATGAAAATACAATTTATATCGATTATTCCCCAAAATATAATAGGGCCAGAATTGTACTGTTACAAAACCCCCTCAATGAAAGATTTTATGCCGAAGCATAAAAACTCTCATTGACACACTCATTCTTCCTAAAGGGATCAGCTAGGATATGTTGCCACAACCCCCTTACTGTTTATCAAAAAAAAAATATAATTACTCACCCGTGGTCCGATGATGGTGACAGTACCTGCATGACCTTACTGGACTTCCTACGAGATCCCAACACCATAAGGCCAATTAGGTGCTTTACGCTCCTGCTCTGACACGCAGGCCAGCTCAGGACCGCCGTCACAACATCACCAAACACTGAAACAATAAATCAGAAATATCAAAATAGTGGCTTGGTATAATACCATATCCCTTACTGATCTGTTTCCCCTTAGCTACGTGCTGGTTTGTGTTAAGAAGCACTGGGTTTACTTTAACTCCACAAGAATTATACAGAAGTTCCATTCTCTTAATTCGCTACTCTTAACATTATAAAATTTTTTCGATTCCAATCGATAATAATTAATCCTTTCCCATTAACAAGAAGAAACACAAATCTTTATACTAGTGCAATAATACTTTCTAAAATATTCAAACACATAATCAAAATTTACTCAAATAAAATCATCTATTTCACCCTCTTTTTACAATTCTAAAACATTTTCTTCTTATTATTATTTTTATTATTATTAACAGTAAGTAATCCGGTGCTGTTAACAATATTTACCCCTCTTTCTCCTCCACACACACTATTTCCCCCCCTGAACTGTTGTGTTCAGTTGCCTCCACAAGGACAGAGGCAGAAGGAGTGAGCACTTTTTTCTTTTCTCTCTCTCCCATCCTTGCTTCAACTTTACAAAAACTTCAGGGTAAGTACCCCTACTTTTACACTTATAATATGCCCCTAAGGTCTACCACCCCTACTGAGGTGAAGTAGCCTATGCTAAAAAATAATCTTAGATTCCCCTTTTAAAAAACCCCATTAAATTTCTAAATTTAACCAATTTCAAAGGCAACCAACTATGGTCAGGTTTGACAATTGCTGCCCACAGCTGGTTGTCGTCCAAAACCACGATCTGGGATGGTAAGGCCGAGATCGCCCGAAATGTAGGGAATCGCAATAGTTTGACACATTGTGTCGTATATAGTTACATTTGTAACTACCCCCAAAATCATACATTTATACATACGTACAAATTCCTACACTAATACATAATAAATATAATACATAATAATACACTCTTAATTAACATTGCGATTATTACATTAAAATAAACAATTCACATTTAACTTTGATAAAAATTTACACACCCTACATCTTTAAATTTGCGTATAAAATTATAAACATCACATTTTAAATAATTAATTAATTAATACTTTTAATTATTAACTGTTATTAATTATTTATCAGTTATTTATTATTTACTACCATTTAATTATTCACAAAAATTCAAATTTATTATTAATATTCATATTACATTATTATTATTATTTCATTCCTTATTACCTTTCTACTATGAATTTTCTACTTAATCCTTCACATTTTTATCATTGTTTAGTCTGGGTGACTCCTTTATTCACTATGATTTATAATCGTACTCACCTTTCTTCCTACTAACCACCAAATTTACCTATCATGACACCAATTTCTCAATTATAACTCCCTTCACATTTTCCACTTACCTCTGGCACCGCTCGTCTTTGTACTAGGATGTGTGTTCCCTACCTGGCTATATACATACCTAACCCTTTGCCCTCCAAAATATCGGCAAACACTCCCTTAAACTACTCTATCACTTGCCACAATGCCGCACGCTGGTCACTCCTTACCACCTCATCCTTACTACAAAATATCACCATCAACAAATAAATGTTTAACCTTTACGTTACTCACCTCTCTACATATACTCACTACTACTGTGTCCCTAAATATCTAATACTCTCTTTTTATTATTTCTTTAAAATTCTAACTATCTAACTCCCATTTACTTTGATTGACTAACTCACATGCCTCTATTTATTAATACACCCAGGCTCTATCCCCTTTTTAAACACTTACTGTGATCATTGACAATTGCATTATAAAATTTATCTCTCACCTACTCATAACAATACATCTCAATCTTCAAATATATGTTCTTACTTAATCATTTATTATTCATTAGAAATTACCTTCATTACAAATTAATCATTTAACTTCATTATCAAACTTTATTTTGTACAACATTAATTAAGTAATTAATCTTCAATTATTTAATTCAGTTATTTAAAATTTCATCATTGATCACTTGTTTAGTCAAAAATGTTAATTGTTATTATTGAAGCAATTAAACTATAACTTCTTGTTACATACATTGTTTACATAACATTACCTGTAATACACAACATCAAGAATACACAAATACATTGACATTAATACAAAAAAAAAATACAAACATTAATAATCATATTATCACTGTTCATAAAGCAGTCTTAAGGCATCACCATAGTATCACTATGTTCTTCTTCCATATACAACCACTGAAGGTTGTCTCTTTAACAAAAAAAAATTTATCACTTTCATAATATAGATATAATTTTCAAAATATTAAATTTTGTCCAAAAATGATTACTTTTATATTTATTGTACATAATCAAATTTGAGTATAGACACATTTACAAGTTCCAGCTTTCATTTTTCAACAATACCTTCTCACTACAAGATAACAAGTACAACAATGTATCATCTTAAATTTCTAAATTTCTATGTTATACAGAAAAATAACTCTTTAATGAGTTAGATTTGCTACAAAATGTTTGGGTGTTTTATACTATAATTCATAGAATAAAAACTACTGTCCGTGGAAACGACTGCCAATCAGTTTTTTTTTTTTTTTCGGGGCTACCGTCAACCATGGCCTGCCTCCAGAATGCCAAAAACCACGATCAGAGGTGGTGAATCTGTGACTGCCCAAAAATGGGGGAGAGTCCCTTCTATAAAATAAACATCAAATTGAAACTCATACACTCGCTAATATCAAAACAAAACAACAATATTTATAATACCTAAGATGACCAGTACAATTTTAAATTTGTCGCATTGTGTGTCCCTACTATCTCCCTTGTCTCTCTGTTCTGTAATACATATGAATTCTTCATCTTAACATCTATTACCTCATACGGTCCTTCATAGAGTAAGAAAAACTTCTTGATCTCCTTATCCTGAGCGCTCGACAAATCGTGTCTCCTCACCAATACCAATTGTCCTACTTCGTATTTCATCCACTTACCTTTTGCATCGTGTCTACGTTTTCTTTGTTCTCCCTTGCTCAATAAGTTCTCGTTGGCCAACCTGATCTTTATGCTCACATCCGCTTTCGCACTCTCTGGTGGGTAATCAAACAGCTGTTCCAAAATTCTCAGGGGGCGTGTTCCCTTGATTAACTCGTGAGGTGTATAGCCGGTTGACTCGTGGGTGATACTGTTCAGCCAAGTCTCTACTCTTCTGACGTACAACGGCCATTCGCTGTGTTTAGCGTGACAATAGGCTCTAAAGATCCTGCCTATCTCTCTCATTACACGCTCAGCCTGGTTGGACTGGGGATGGTACACAGCCGTATGCTTCATGATGATTCCTTCCCATCCTAGGGTCTGACGCCATTTCCCACTGATGAACTGTGGCCCATGATCTGACAAAATTACTCTTGGCTTACCCACGTGAATCATGTAGTCCTTTGTCACCTTTTCACTCAATACCTGACTGGTAGCTCTTTTAACACTATACAATCTCACATACTTAGAAAAAGTGTCAAGCATCACAAAAATATACATCACTCCGCCTCTACCCTTCACAGAAACGTAGACAAAAAACCAATAAGGACGTAGATGGTGGGAAGAGTACACGAGATGGGGAGATGGTCGTGGAACTAGTGACATAAAAATAGGTATTGGCAAAGAGCAGAGGGTCAGTTATTCAAAATCGGCCAGTTATTCAAAATCGATCGGTTATTCAAGATCAGTCTTTCAGTGAGCCAGCTAAATGTTAGTTGATCAGTTAATAGAAATAATTCATTCAAGCAGTTAGTCTGTTAGAGAGTGAGTCGGTGTTTATTGGAAAACTGTTAGTCTGTTGAAATTAGGTTAGTAAAGTGGATGGAGTCAGTGAATTGATTGTTGAACTTACTCATGTTTGAGAGAGTTAGTTAAATCGTGGGAGTCAGTTGTTAAGACGATGTTGGGTTAATCTCAATCAGACTTTGCAATACATCAATATACTGACGGGTAGAAAAGTGCGTGATAAAATATTAATAGTAAATCACAGTACCGTAATATACATAATGAAGTAAAACTTTATTAGGACTTAGTTAAAATTCGAAGTTTATATACTGACGAATCGTGTTAAGACAATCAAAAATCGTGATGATATGAAATAAGTAGAGACATTGTGCATAACGTGAAAGAAAATTCGGTGACATGAACTAAATACCGAAATTGCGTAATGAATTAATACGCTATTTGTATCAATTAAGCAATTCAATTCTCGTAATGAAATGGATAATAAGTGGAATAATCGTATCAACTGAACAAGGTACAAACTGTCAGTGCTCATGAACAAAGTGTAAAGTTAAAATCTCACGCGGATGGGTCATGAACTAAATAAATGAAATCCGAATGACCGCAATAAATAACTTTCGTTACAAGAACACCTTCTAAACGAGTGCGACATAAAAGATTGTTGACGCCGGAGTGAAGATCTCGGTGATAGTGAAAAGTGTAGATTCAAGACGATGAGGAGACGATTTATCAAGCCATCAACCAACCTGGGATTCGCCGGAGAATGAGAAGCATCACAGATAATCACCGTTGATTTGGATACATACTCCAAGTAAACCATTTATGTATTATTAGGTTTAGTAGCCACTGTCCTGTACCTCACAAAGAACACACCTCTGATTTAATAAGAACGTATATTTAATTTCTTTTGAGCGAAGCCGAATCGTAGAATTCAGAAAGAATGAGTATGAAAATATGAATCCATGAATCAGAGAACTTTGTAATTTGTAAAGTAGTTTATGATCTAAACACTTAATTAATTACTAGATAAGATATCAGAGAAGTAATAGATGACTTAGCAATAGAATGCATTTTATATTATTTGTAGTAATGTTAGAATTAATTACCGAAATTGAAGACGATTGCAAAATGTCTAAATAAATTATTGTTAGTAATGAAGAATTCTGGTGTTCGAGTCGTATCATTATTATCATCCAAATTAATAACAGTTACTTTAGGTAGACATACGACGATACAAACGATGCCCAAAGTATGGAATCAAGTAGTGATAACTTCGTCATACTCAAAGTAAGTCGAACCATCTGAATAATAATTAATGGCAACGAGTGATGAGCTATTGAAATAAATTAACATTGCACATAGCGCTCCACCGCGGTGCTATTAATTAACATGCTATTAATTAACATGTAACGGTACATTTCTGGTTTTTTAACAACTTTGGGAAATAATTGTTCTAAAGCCTAATGATATATTTTATTTTAAAATCCCATATAGAAGGTTGGTAAAGTTTTATTGAGAATTGTCAATAATGTAATATTGAGCGGACAGTATTTGTGTCGAGGTCAGAGTAAAATCACAAAACTAGCAAAAAACACTTCATCATAATAACTGGTCAACAAACCGAACCCAGTGGTGACATCAGCTAAAGGAATGCGATACGCATAATTATACAATTGTAAGCAACGGGGCTTGGCCGTTCAAACAAAGGACCAGTGACGTAGTTTTGCCCCAACTCCGCAATGCTCAGTTATGAAACGCTGCCATTTTCATCTTGACAGTGTTGAGTGCCGGCCGGCAAATTCACGAAGTTTGTCTATCTAAATTTTACACCACCAAAAGTTTATTAAATATGTGAAGGTAACAGTTATATATATTGTAATAATTAAATAAAATGTGTGTGTAATTGGTGTGGCTCTCGACGTCTTACTGGCCTGAAACACTTCCTTAAGTTTCCCAGCTGGTCGAGTCCCAATGGTAGCAAGACCGGTCGAGTAGCGTAAAGTTGATGAAGAAATATATATGCTCAGCTTCACCGAAAGTTTCAAAACAAAAATTATTGTTTTGAAGAAAATTAAAAAAAATTATGTTTATAAAAAAAAATAATAAAAAAAAATTTTAATTTTATTAATTAATTAATTAGGATCAATTAATTAATATAGGGCTGTGAAGTTTTAAACAGTGTAATGCTCTTCTGAAAATTTTTATTAAAGTTTTAGTATAATTTAAATAATCTATCACCACTCATAAGACTGTCTGTAAACCAATCGATATTTGTTTACCTTTCTATTTTTTAGGTTATCTTCACTTACGGGTGGTAAAGTCCTTGTAGATTATCAATTAGAATTATATTATTGGTAATTAGTATTATTGAAGAAATAAAGAACTATTAAGTATTGAAAAGTATTAATGTTTTATTAAGTAACAGCAATATTGACTCTTATCGATTAGTATCGATTCTCAGGATATCGAAAAAAGTTACAAGTATATGTTATAAAAATTATATAGGGTTCTTTAAACAGCCAGTTATTACCAAAGTCAGAGAAATCGGGCTAATATTTAAAAAGTATAACGTTACAATCAAATTAATAGTTATTAATAAACACAGACATTGAATAATAAATTGTAAATATAATAATTGTTTTCACCAAACAGCTGTGCTGAACCAAGAAGAGGCACTGGGATTGTCAAAGAAAGATGGCTGCCGTCAAGTCGATGAAAATGTTGCTCGTTGCTGCTGCATTCCAAATAATGTATTTTGACGCAATATTTCTGTTCTCGTGTCCGCAAATCTCTTGTTATATGTTGTGTAGTGACTGGTGTAGTGATTCTGGGTTGTATTTAGTGTATCTGTATAATTATTAGTTCAAACACTTTCTCCGATTCCGTCACTAATTTGGTTTAATGTATTATACAGTTTTCTAGTGTTTTATGGTGTTTTTCGGAGTAGATTTATATTGTTCTGTGTTATGGAGTGTTACTTGATCGTTTCTGTTATAATATGATAGTTTCAGAAGTATTTTACAAGTCACTCGCGATTTCACAATAACTCACTATACACTCGCTTGTATGACGATTATAGGTTAGGTTATCCACGTTATCAAAGGTATGTCATGTTAACCGTTCAACTACCAATAATCAACTAACTGTTTCCTTCAGTTTCAATTAAACTCTTAGCCCATATAATATTATCCTTAACATTGTTCAAAAATATTTTCACATCCTGTGTACATTTTACTATTTCACTATATGAATGCCTAAACTTTGGTTATTTGTCAATTTTATTCACTAGATTTGATTTAAATTAATCTTTCAGTTCATTCTGGTTATTTTCAGATTAAATAATGCCATTTTATAGTGTTTTCTGTCCAAAAAATAGTAATTTTACTTTCAGTTTGGGTATACTCTGAAGAGTCCAAAACATCAAAATTTACTTCCTGTCATTATATAAATTCAGCCATTTTATCAGTTATATTTAATATTAATAATTCTATATTGTATTAAAAGGTTCCTATTCCCTTATTTTCTGGTAATTAATTGAATTAGTTGTATTCTGAAACATTATTCTGAAATATATGACTCCCATGTCTAAATTTCTGAGTTTAGTCTTTTTCATTTTTATTTATAATTCTGAATATAATTTATTAAAATCTCTCTAACTGGTATGTGCAATTATATGGCATGATCTCAAGTTTATTTTGTCTAAATCCCTTTTGTTTATTTGCATTTAAATGAGCAATTTCTCTGTTTTGATGAAGTTTGGTTTCCATTCTTTTGGCCTATGATTTTTTAACAATTTTTCTTACAAAATAATTTACAAACAATATATGATGTATGATACCCTCTCTGACTTTTACAAATAGTATTATAAATTAAACATGTTTTTAAATTACACAAAAACAATTAGTATTGGTTACAATACAAACAATAGTTAAAACAAATAAAGAATTTTTTTTTTTTTAAATAAATGGTTGTCTTCAAGTCAGACATTTTGCAACACAATCCTTATTTCTAAACATGGAAATATGGCTTACAAAAAAGGTTTTTTACTAACTAACATCTTAATTACTCTCTACTATTTACAAGTGGTAACTATTTTTATAGTTCTGATGTTAGTTGTATCAGACCCAAACAAATGGCCTTATATCTAAAACATTTTTAAACATTCTTGTACTATATACATAAAAACCTTATATCTATATTCTTATTTCTAACTATTATTATAAGTAGGATTCTACAGTTTTTATACAGTCTTTTATACCTTGTCTTTGGGGAATTGTACCCTGTCATTAACAAATAAATAGTATGAACCGTTCAAAAAGCACTATGAAATCTGTTTTTCTTTTTTCATGTAAAACAAAAATGTTATTTTAAACAGATTCATGTCTTATGAACAACATATTGTCACCGTACACATTTTAAGTCATTGAAAAATGCATATTTCATTGCATCCAATGTTTGTGATTGCCAAGAATGAAACACAAGGTTCATTTTTTATAATACCCAAAACTATCACTGGTTCACTTTCACTTATATATTATGTTAATGCTAAATGGTCGTATAGTCTTATCAACATAATAAATTGGTTAGCGTTTTTTCAATGGAGATTTGTTCCATGGGTACTATATTATTGTTTCATCTTGGTTCACAGGAAACTTTTACTTTATACACTCCTCTCTCTTAAATTTATATACATGTGGTTTTTATTTCGTTATACTTTTATTTTTAGATATTTATTTTGGGGATATAGGGATTTGGGTGTCTTTTATAAGAGCATGACATCTTCTTCAGGATGCTGGCCTCTTCTTCTTTCTTCAGTCTTCTTTTCTCCTGCCTTCTGGGACTGGTATCTTCTCGATCTTCTTCTTGATGCCATCAGGTTTCTTGGGATTGTGACTTGCTAATCAATCACATATTATTATAATTATCAAATTTCAGATTAATTGTTACTTACCGTACGATAGCTCTTACAGGGTCACAGGATTCGATCACATGTACCTAGATACAAACATGGTCTATGGGTTACGCAAAGTACTGACACAACTCATTTTGGAAGAGAATTAATATTTTTCTTTAATCAGACTCATTTGAAAATCTTGTTCAAAATTTTTCTCAGCATTTTACAGATTACGTTACATGTTTCCTTTTTCTGTTGGCGTCTTCTACATACTAACTTACGCTAATCTCTTACCTTACTGATCACTATATAAAACAGACATACAGACAGAGCCCAGCCTGCAAATTTTTCACACTCACTCAAACACACTAAATTATGAACCCCTTAACATTTTCTAATAAAGCCCCCAGCCCTTACACTTAAACCGCCGGCAACGTGGTTCGCGCGCGCACTCATCTTCTGTTAATTTCTTGTTGTTTACTGTCCGAAAATTATACAGTTAATTTCTTTACCCTTTTCTACTCAACCGCGGTCACATAAACTTTTCTCCTATTAAACCTTTTACTGTTAAAATATATAAATTTGTGACGAGCCCGGTTGACGGGCGGCCTGCGCAGGCTGGAGTCGACAACGAACTGCCGGCGTCTTTCCGTTCCCCACTCCGGGAGCATTTTAGTCAAGACGACGGACATCAATGCCTTCCCGTTAGTCGTCCCAGTTTCGCCTCATACTAGTCACGTAGTTGTTTGAGTGACGATAGCAGACGATTTCAAATAGGCACTGGCTAATGTCATAAAAGTGGGTGGGACTTAACACAGCATTTCCGTAGTGAAACCAAATGAAGAATGAAAATTTCTCTCTCTGGCCATCTTAGTTTTTTGCCAGAGCGTCACTTGGAGCGTGATTGAGCAGTTGCGTATGTGCGCTGCCACACACAAGTACAAAGTTCTCAGAATTTTGTGGAGGTGCAGATACTCTGCCGCATTCCTCGACAACAACTGCGTCTTACGTTGTTTCACTGTTCTGTTACATTGACTGTTATACTGACAAATACGTTGCACAATGATAATCCGCCCAGAATGAAATAAATAAAAATATAAATAATGTCCCAAACGGTTAAAATAAAACACCCAAAATTTGACCCGCTACAATACCCCCTCGATGAGAATTCTGCTGTCCACGACAGAAGAAATCTCATCGATAACCCCGAAGAGGATCGGTAAGGAACTGGTGCCACAACCCCCTTGTTCTTAATCTCATGGGTACACGACCCCCCTGGCTCAGCGACCATGGACTCATCTGAACGAGATCACTGGACTTCTCCGTAAGAGATCCCAACACCGAGAAATTGATCAGACTCGCACCACGGCCCACCTCGCCTTCTAACATGCTACCCCCAAAATCCTCAATCCCTGGCTAAAATTATTCCAGCTCCTCCGCCGATATGGATCCCCTTTTTTTTGCAAGCTGGGCTGCCTTTAGCAGATACTGGGCTCACACACACTCACGTTACATGATACCCTAACACATTAAACTAAAAACTTCCTTTTTAAAATTTATTATAAATTCAAAAAATTCAATATTCAAAAAAAAAATCTTTTACCAAAAAATTCTCTTCCTCTTTTTTCTAATTTTTGTTTCAATGATTTAACCTAAACATTCCTATTAATACAAGTACATCCTTACTCTAGCATGAGAACAATTTACAGCCCACCAATACAAAGCAATACAACAAAAGGAACATCATTAATACATACACAATAAAATAATCATTACTCAACATATTCACTCGCTGGCAGGCGAAACATCAAAAAAAATTTTTTTTTTTTTTTCAAAAAAATTTAAAATTTTCAAAATTTTAAAATTCAAAAAAAATTATTCATTAAATATTTATTAAATTTATTTATTAACTAACATTTATTAAAATTATTCAAAGATTAGTTTGAATTAATCAAACAAACAAATTAAAATTGAATTCCTACTCTACAAGCTTAGTAGGTGTATGAACTCATCAGCTGATCCTAACTAGGTCAAGTACAAAACCCTTGACCTACATATGTTATGTATAATTTCTGAAAACACTTTAAATATCTGTAATATCCTAACTTGAAATACAAAACATAATAACATAAAA
The DNA here is from genome assembly GCA_034769895.1 of Magicicada septendecula. Lineage (NCBI taxonomy): Eukaryota > Metazoa > Arthropoda > Insecta > Hemiptera > Cicadidae > Magicicada > Magicicada septendecula. Next base: position 444,217,938 of record CM068368.1, read on the forward strand.
TATTTGTAATAAACACAATATTAATATAAATAATAATCAAATTGGCATTTAAATCATTTAAATTAAACACTTCTTGACTTTACATTATTTTCAAATTTTATCAACATTCTGTCACTGGTTGAAAAAACAATTGTACATTCTTTATTATAAATTCCTCTCCTTAGTTAACAGTTAATTCTACCTTACTGGGGGTGATGTAAATTATTTATTCTCATTTATTCTGTCTACCTATATAATCTTTACCCCTTTGACTCTAATATTCATCAACTTCAACTCCCATGACACCCAACTCTACCAAAATATCTACTAATCAGGACATTCTAAACCCCAACTTACCATTTAACCCAAAACGCCGCCTTCTCTACATATAAAAAAAAATACTCTCCAACCCTTTGTACATAGGATACGTGTTTCCTTCCCAAAACTCATCCCCTTATGTTGGTTCCTGGACCCTCCCTAGGTAACCCTTTCCGGCGCCAATCGGTCCCTATCCCGTCCCAACCCTTGTTGCGGACTCCCCAAATACACTACCCCCTAATACAACATTGCCTTCCCCAAAAATCTCAATCTCATTACTTTACTACAAATACACAAAATAACCTCATTAATTAGAAAAACAACAATATATCATTCAAAATCTACATAAAGTCTCCATTACCACTGTGTCAACATTAATACTTCACCAACTCGGTTATATCACATCAACTCAAAAACAACATTACATCATATTCATTATTTCAAACTCACATTCAGCTTTTAATTCAACTTGGACAGGTCTGCATGTCACATAAAACATTTATCACCCATAAATTATCTTTTATTAATCTGCATAAATTATTTTATTTCTCATATTCTTTTTGTCTTTACTTCAAAATGTCTGTAGTACACAAAACATTAATTATTTGTAACATTTATAAACCAATATACCAGTGACATGGTATTGTTGATCAGCTGATATCCTAACATAATTAAAACACAATGAAACTACATCTTAAAATTGAACAAATACATGTAATACATCATCAACACTTACTTCTATTATATTGATTTCCTGCCAGGCGTCTAATGATTGGCTTAGAAAAAAATTACACACATAATGAAAATACATTTTATCAACAACTATATCTAACACACAACAATAAAATGATTGCACAAATAGCAATAAACCTGGATTATTAGCATACATCAAACAAACAATTCTCTTTTAAATAATTTATATACAAATTTATAAACATTATTATTTAAAATTTTTCATTAACTCTTTTTATTTATCATCATGATGAATTTATCCTGTGTTGTAATCAGATTTTCAAAAATTCGAAATTTATTATTAATATATATTTTTAATCATTATGTTCCACAAAATAAACCATTTAACATTTATTTACTTATTAATTATTATTAAATCAAAATCTCCCCAAACAATTTAATTACCTTATAAAATTCAAACACATAATATTCAATCACAATATCTAAACATCTCAACTTATTTAATTCATTTGATTATTAAAATAACGTATCTCAATTATTATCAACATTCTATAAATCATTAACTATTGTCTTCATAATTATTTTCTTATTTAATTGGAATGCCAAAATATTAATAATATTATTATTATTAATACAACATTTTCTAAAACATATACACATTACATTTCACAATACACACAAATGAATTCACTATTATTTACAAAATATACGTCAAAACTGTTCAAGTGTATCTCACTTCCTGTCCAAATCTGCCATGTCAAACAACCATAAAACAAAATATTTAATTGTCTTTTATTGTCTTACAGTCTACCCTCCATCGTCCCAAATCAACCTTGGTTTTATATAACACTGTTGCTTTTTATTTACAAACAAATGGTTACTTTGTGTGTCATAACCAGAACAACCAAATTCACTCATTTTACCAGAATACTCATTAAACCAGTCTACGTTAGGTATTTTTGTTAAGTCTCCGTCATTACATTCATTCACTATCGGTCTAATTATTTTTTTCAAATCATTGTAATCATTATTATTCAAATATATTTCTAAGCCTTCTTTCCATTCATCATACTTTCTATTCAAATTATACAATTCTGTTACATACCATTCTCTATTTACCTCTCTCTCTTCATAACACCACATCACACTCTCACAATTATTCCGGACAGAGGGTACACAATTACTCCACAAAAATAAACACCTCAATTCATCTACCAATACGGGACTCTTGCCCTTCAACCACAACACTTGTGGACTCAATAAATCATCATAAACATCATAAATAATAAAGGGAAAATTTGCCCTCTGTCCCCACTCTACCACAACATTATTTTTCCACTCTCTCTCTAACTCACTGACACACATTAACATTTCATTATCAACTTCTACTCTTTCTACCATTACGTTATCACTCTCAACATCTACACCATCATTTTCTAACACCACATTTTTATTTGTATTATCATTGTTATTACTTGTCAACTCATTATCTGGCATTGCATTCATCACCGGTACTCCCATTCGCTCTACACTCTGTTCTAATTTATTCAAACTGGATCTTATCGTTTCATTAGTACTTTCTACACATTTACTCATTTCTTGTATTTCATTTTTTAACTCATTAAACTTGTTATTAATTATTGAATTTTGCATATTGAATTTAGCGTCAGAATCACTCTTCATTTCTTTATTTTGTTCTAAAAGTAATTGTAACATACTCATTACCTCACTATTAAATTGTGCGTTACATTTTGTTGAAGTCGGGGTTAATTGCACACCCGAATCTTCAGTTACATTACTCTGGTCACTCAAATTTATCTCTGCTTTCTCTTGACTCGCACTGGGAGTCGAATGTATTTCAAAGTTACTAATGTTTGAGTCGTCAAAATTTTCGACGCTATTTTCATTTATTTTATTCTCGTTATCTGACATTTTGTATTATTGATATAAATTAAATTATATAAATTGCTTAAATAGAATAATTAATTAAATAAATACAGTAATTATTTAAATTTTGTAATATACTGTTACGTTGTTAAGCTAACCTAGAACATGTTTGTATCTCTGTCGATGCGGAATCCAATTAATTAATTATAATTAATTCAATTCGTGCCTGTTCCGTGGCGCCAATTGTGACTTGCTAATCAATCACATATTATTATAATTATCAAATTTCAGATTAATTGTTACTTACCGTACGATAGCTCTTACAGGGTCACAGGATTCGATCACATGTACCTAGATACAAACATGGTCTATGGGTTACGCAAAGTACTGACACAACTCATTTTGGAAGAGAATTAATATTTTTCTTTAATCAGACTCATTTGAAAATCTTGTTCAAAATTTTTCTCAGCATTTTACAGATTACGTTACATGTTTCCTTTTTCTGTTGGCGTCTTCTACATACTAACTTACGCTAATCTCTTACCTTACTGATCACTATATAAAACAGACATACAGACAGAGCCCAGCCTGCAAATTTTTCACACTCACTCAAACACACTAAATTATGAACCCCTTAACATTTTCTAATAAAGCCCCCAGCCCTTACACTTAAACCGCCGGCAACGTGGTTCGCGCGCGCACTCATCTTCTGTTAATTTCTTGTTGTTTACTGTCCGAAAATTATACAGTTAATTTCTTTACCCTTTTCTACTCAACCGCGGTCACATAAACTTTTCTCCTATTAAACCTTTTACTGTTAAAATATATAAATTTGTGACGAGCCCGGTTGACGGGCGGCCTGCGCAGGCTGGAGTCGACAACGAACTGCCGGCGTCTTTCCGTTCCCCACTCCGGGAGCATTTTAGTCAAGACGACGGACATCAATGCCTTCCCGTTAGTCGTCCCAGTTTCGCCTCATACTAGTCACGTAGTTGTTTGAGTGACGATAGCAGACGATTTCAAATAGGCACTGGCTAATGTCATAAAAGTGGGTGGGACTTAACACAGCATTTCCGTAGTGAAACCAAATGAAGAATGAAAATTTCTCTCTCTGGCCATCTTAGTTTTTTGCCAGAGCGTCACTTGGAGCGTGATTGAGCAGTTGCGTATGTGCGCTGCCACACACAAGTACAAAGTTCTCAGAATTTTGTGGAGGTGCAGATACTCTGCCGCATTCCTCGACAACAACTGCGTCTTACGTTGTTTCACTGTTCTGTTACATTGACTGTTATACTGACAAATACGTTGCACAATGATAATCCGCCCAGAATGAAATAAATAAAAATATAAATAATGTCCCAAACGGTTAAAATAAAACACCCAAAATTTGACCCGCTACAGGATCTTCTCCATCTTCTTCTTTAATTCAGGAATACACAACCTGTATTGGTTGATCTTGGCTTATTTTAGGGTTTCTCTTCTATTTATTCTTCCTCGTTGTGGGTTTGGTCATATTGTGTACTGCTTTGTTATTTACTATTTTACCTTCCTGGGTTATACCTTGAAAACCTTTGGTTATGAGACTGGTCTTGGATGACTCATCACTAGTAACTCCTTTTATTTTAACTTGTATTTTCTTTATAATAATGATTTCTTTCCACAGTTGCTATGAATTAATCTATTTATATTAAACTTAATGCTTTCTTCCAAATTTAAATATTATAACTTCATTATTCTAATGATCAATTGCCATTCAATATTATGCTTATATCTGTCACGCTACAGATTGCTCTCCTCCAGAAGTAATTATTTCAGACATGTTTATGGATGAAATAATTTCTTATGATAATTTCATCATTTCTTATAATTCATTTTCTTCTCCATTTTTATATCGACTTTTTTATATTAGAGTTTTGTTAATTTTATATATATAATTACTTGTCTTACTACTGATCCTTTTCGGATAGTTAGTGTCTTCTGAGATATATTATAATTGTAATACATTTTCTTTCTATATCAACTTCGTGTTGTATCCTTGGGATATTAATTCCCTAACATTCCCTATCACGTGGGCTGGGGCAGATCAGAGGGGCACTGTACGCTACTTCTCTGCTGGCCATACACCACTTCTATAAATTGAGTATAGGGGCATATCCATCCCTGCTCAAAAACATAATGCTGCTGGAATTATCTTCAGTCAGTCATCGAATAAATAAATAAAAAGTAGTCTCATTTTCGACTAATAAAAATATCTTTGGATTCTCCACTTCGTAGTCTCTCAGATTATCTCACATTTTCTATCTTAATAAATCTTCATAATCATTATTATACTCATTACATATATATTTTTCCAAAACTCTTAACTTGTCTGATATATTTAATTTAATTATGGTTGAAAACCTTTCTTTTAATAATTCTGGTTACTGTTTACAGTGTAACTCTCTTTCTTCTCCATCTGAATTCTCTTTATACTTTCTTCTGGTTATTCATAGTATTAGCATGGTCTCTATATATAGTCTTTCTTATTCATTATTTGAATGGTCTTATTATATTATATTTAATTTTTTAACATTGTATCTTTACATTAGATATACAGGTTGTTCTATTGATCATTTTATTTAAACATTTTGGTTCTTTCCTTTCTCTTAGAAAGTTATTAATCCACCTTCGCATTCATTAACATCAATTCATTTATATTATATTTCATGTGGTATTTATTCTCTTTGCATTTCATATAGGTCTTATTATTATCATTGGTTCAAAATCATCTTCTCCATACGTTTGGTATGAGTTGTTCTTCTTTGCTCTTAATTAACTGTTTTCATTATCGTTTCATAGGTAATTAGTCTCTTTGCTTCCAAATTTTTTTTCTTCTCTGGCATATTACACTCTTTTTTGTTAGTCTTCTCTACTCCTTCAAATGCTATTGTGAATGTCTAGCATTTATTCTGGATTAACGTTAATTCTCTTTTCTGAATTAACCACTTTATTTTCTTCTCAATTCAATCATAATTGACACATAATTATTTTTTGGAACTTGGTTAGTTTTAATGTAAAATTCAAACTATTCTTTTTATTTAATAGAAAAATATTTCTCATAAATCCTTGTAATATGTTGATCTTATCTTGTTTCAAAGTACTGACGTTCTATCAACATTCAAATTCTGTTTAATTCATTTATTCCCAGAATTGTTTCATTCAGAATTGTTTATAGTACTGTTATCTTACTATTATTTCTGAATGTTTTGGTATTTTTCCAAAATCAAATTCTTCTTAATTATTTACCATAAAGTTTTCTCATAAACTTAGTTATAGTAAGTTGGTCTTACTTCATTTTTAAATTTTTCGTATATTAACTTCAAAATTCCTTTCTTCTTAATTCTTTCATAAAGTTTGTTCAAAGTTATCAGTGGTAGTAAGATGTTCTTACTAAATTTTAAATTTTTATAATTATATTTCAATTCAAAAGTCTTTCTTTTTCTTTCTTCCATAAAGTTTGTTCCAAAATTATTAGGTTGTAGTAAGATGTACTTACATTATTTTAAAATTTTTTTAAATTAATTAAAAAATTCTTTTAATTCTCCAGAATGTTCTTCTCAAAATATTAGGTTGTAAGATGTACTTACATTATTTCCGAATTTTTAAAAATTATTAAATTAAAAAATTCTTCTTCTTATAATTCTCCAGAATGTTCTTCTCAAAATATTAGGTTGTAAGATGTACTTACATTATTTTTGGATTTTTTTTTTTAAATATAAATTCTAAATTCCTTCTTCTTATAATTCTCCAAAATGTTCTTTTCAAAATATTAGGTTGTAAGATGTACTTACATTATTTCCGAATTTTTTAAAATTCAAAATTCTAAAACTCACAACTCATTCTTCATAATATTTCTTCATAGAAGCTTGATTGTACACTCCTTTGATTTTTCCTGAAACGATTTCCCTCAACTCATATGTATTGTTGTGCTTATCATTTACCACAACATATGGTCCAGTGTATAATAATAGTAGTTTTTTGGTTATGCCTTCTAAGGTGCTAGGCAGCTCTCTATTTTTTAGGAGGACTTTTTCACCCTCTTTATATGTTACAATTCGCCCTATTGCCTTCTGGTACTTGGCTTGCCGTTTTTCCTGATCTTCTGCTACCTTATTGTAAAACTTCAACTGGTTGAATTTCCTATTGTTGTTCGTTGGAAATTCAATGATTTGTTCAATGTCTCGGGGAGTCGGCTTCTCATACATGGCTGAGTACGGTGGAATTCCTATAGCTGGATGGTGGGCGTAATTTAGGAATGTTTCTGTCGCTGCTAGGTACTCTTGCCACTTTTTCTGTTGGTTGTGACAGTACGTGCGCAATATCCTACCCACTTCTCTTAGTACTCTCTCAGCCGGATTGCTACTTGGGTGGTAGACTGATGTCTTATATGTTTTGACCCCAAGTGCTAATAAAGTGTCTCGCCATCTCCTCCCCTTAAACTGTGTACCATGGTCGGTAATAATAGAAAATGGTCTACCGATCTCTGGGATATACAAATCAATAATCACCGCCAAAACCTTTGCTGTCGTTGCCCGATTAACCGGATATAGCTTTATATACTTGGTGTAGTGATCCATTATAATTACCAAGTATTTATATCTGTGCCGACCACCGCTACGGGGAAATGGCCCGCATATATCCAAAAAACACTTTTTCCAGTTTTGCGTTGGAAGTTATCGGTATCATGATACCCTCTGTCTTTTCATTGTTTACTTTTGCACATTGGCAGATCTTACAGGACTTGAGGTATGTTCTCACCTTGCGGTTGATATTCTTGATCTTACAATTTTCCTCTAGAGCTTGTATCACTTTTAACGCTCCCATGTGACCATACCTGACATGGTAATCGATGATGACCTCCTTTTCTATTTGGTGCGGGATTATCACCTTCCATGTCTCATCGTCCAATGCGGTTTTTATGAATAAAATTCCCTTGTTAAGGTGGTAATATTTAGAAATGGTTTCATCATTGGCTTCCAAACGACTCACAATGTTTTTCAGCTTAGGATCAGACTGCTGATGGATTCTGATGTTTATTAACAAAGCTTGTAAATCGGCTCTGGTCGTGAATATGTTATAAATTTGTACTAAGCTCTCCTTCTCTCCCTCGAAAGTCTGATCTTCCAGATTTATACGTGACAACACATCCGCTACCACGTTCTTCTTTCCTGGAATGTATTCCCATTTCAGGTCATATTCTTGTAGGGCGAGTACCCACCTAGCCAATCGGCCGTGACTCAATTTGCACCTACGAAGGAACGAGATGGATTTATGATCAGTTCGTACCGTGACTTGATATCCGAGAATGTACGTCCGGAACTTGCTGCATGCGAACACCACGCTCAACAATTCCTTTTCTGTCACACTGTAGTTCTTTTCGCACTGGTTCAATGTGCGACTAGCGAAGCTTATTACCAGATGTTGTCCCTCCTCATCTTCCTGGTATAATGTCGTTCCTAAGCTTAGATCGCTAGCGTCACAGTTTAGAAAGAACGGTTTCTTAAAATCTGGGTGACGAAGTATCACACTCTCCAGAAACTTCTCTTTTATCAATCGGAAAGTAATATCTTGATCTTCACCCCAAGTCCATTTGTTTTTGGCAGATAACTGTGGTTGAAACTTGGCTGTCAACTCGGAATATCGGCTCTGAAACTTCCTGTAATAGTTACAGAGTCCGAGGAAAGATTGCAATTGTTTCCTGTTTCTTGGTTGCGGGAACCTCTGAATTGCCTCCACTTTCTCTGCTGATGGTGTAATACCTCGGTCGTCTAGGTTGAAGCCTAAGAATTGTACCTCGCGCGCTATGAACTTGGATTTCTCCAACTTCAGTGTTATGTTGTTCTGCGCTAGTTTGTTTAGTACAAATTCTACTCTGTAACAGTGCTCCTCCCAGGTTCCGGATGTGATTAGTAAATCGTCAACATAGACGGTGGTAAATTGGAGCGCTTCTGGTCCCAAAATCTGGTCCATGCATGCCACAAATATGGCGACAGAATTGACAAGTCCGAAGGGCAGTCTCTTGAACTGGTAATTGCGCCCTTCGAAAATGAACGCTACATACTGGCGGCTTTGTGGATGCAGCTCTACCTGCCAATAACCACAGACCGTATCCCAGGTGCTAATAAAGTTAGTACCATGAAAACGCTTTAAGATTTCTTCTATTTCACCGGGAGATGTTCTGTCATTCACAATTGTCTTGTTCAACTCACGCGCATCTAAACAGAGCCGGACTTGTCCGTCTTTCTTCGGAACAGCAATAATTGGACTAGTGTAAGGTGATTGACTAATCTCAATTATGTCGTTTTCAATCATCTTGTTTATCTCTGTTCTCACGGCTTCTTTGAGCGACTGCGCTATTGGATATGACCTCCGGTTAAACTCTACGTTTTCTTTAAAACGAAGTTGGCACTGGTAGTTTTTTACCTTCCCTGGTTCATCAGAAAACACCGCCTTGTATTTCTCATATATTGCAATTAGACGATCAGCCAGATGTGTTGGTATTTTCTCGTCATCGCTTCCGCACTGGAAATTCCGTATTTCTTGGATCTTAACTGACCATAAATCCTCTCCTCCATGATTGTATATTATGGGTTTAGAAAGAGGGCTGTTTCTAATAACATTTATTTTACGAAGTTGTTGATGTATAGGGCTGGGAAGTATAGTTGTGCCTCCTACCAGATCTGCGGTCCATGTTACTCCGTCTGGGAAAAGTGATACTTTATTTAAATTAAGATCGATTACTGCCGAATATCTACGAAGAATATCGCAACCGACTAAGATGTCAAATGGTAATCCGGTGGCGATTAAAAATTCCATGTCCAAAGCTATATCACGGCTAACGACACTTAAGGAAACTTGCTTCCTAATGGTTTTATTCTGGCGGCCAGTTGCACCTACCAACACAATGTTGTTGACTGGTAACATTGGCAAAGTTTTACCACATGTACTCTGTATTCTCTCCAACTCATTGGAGTTTATTATTGAAATATTAGCTCCTGTGTCTATCATTATTTTAGCGGGAACTCCTTCCACCTCCGCTGTTATATAAATTATCTCATTATTACTGTTGCTGAGACTCTTCTCGTTCTCTTCCAAAAGTTCAGTTCGTATGTCTTTCAAATAATGGTTACTGATAATAGTGATGTTTTTATCATTGTTTGCTTGTTGCAAATCATCCTTTTCTAACCCAGGAAGTATAAGCAGTAACGGGTCATCGTTGTTGATTACTGCCTCCTCTCGTTTAAAGTATTTTGTTCATTGTTTGAGTTATTATTGACCGAGGCATCGTTCGGAAAACTCTGGTTTGTCTCCTGACGTTCTGTACCCTGGTTAATGTTTAACGCCCTGTTCGGTTGTCTGCCAAGATCTTCCAGGCTGGTACTTCGTCTTTCCTGTTCGTATCTTGGGCCGTCTCGTTCCGCACTCCTCCATCTTCGGTCGGCGCCGTGGAAGCTGCTCCTCCTCGGTTGATAATATCTCCTGGGTCCGCGATCTTCTGCTCTTATAAAATTTACCCTAGGGCGCGACACTCGGTTATTACTATTGCTATTATTATTATTACTAATATTATTATTATAGTAATTTCGGTTAGGTGGGTAAGGTCTGTCACCATTATTGTTGGGATATGGATTTCTCTGACTGTATGGAACATTATTATTTTGTTGATAAAAGTGGTTTCGATTATTTGGGTAGGGGTTGTTATTTCTCACGCCGTTAAAATTTCCGTTAAACTGGTTATTACGCGGCTGGTTGTTAGGGCCGTCGTAATTACTGGGCTGGTTCCGGTTATTTGTATGGTTATTGCCGTTATTGGGGTAAGTAGTCGGCCTTGCTTCTGGTCTCTCATTTCTCTTCCTGCTCTGCCGATAATACTCTTCATTCTCGTATCCCTCCAATAACTCGGTCATTCCCTGGATCGTCTTGATCTGACTACCTCTCCGGGCCCTGATAATGTCCTCATCATAGTGATAAGATATCTTATTCACTAAACATTCTTCTGGGATTGCTGGCTCAAGGTGTTTTGCCATACACACCTTCCCCAAGAAATATGCCGTCATACTGCTACCTAACTGTGACCTGTATCTTCCATTACAAATATTGTCACGGATCAAGTTCTGGGTGGTCTCAGACCAGTATTTTGTCTTAAACATTTTCCGGAACTGTTGGTAGTCGGAAATTTCACTCCGGTTGGCCATCCACCAATTATCTGTAATGTCTCGGAAGGACTCGTCGAATATCTCCCTGCTATGGCTCCATTGGGTAATTTTATGCTTGGTCAAATATTCTTCTACCCTTGCCAGGAACTCCATCGGCTTGCGTTTGTACTGCCGGAAGTTGAGCCACTCTCGGCTTTCGTTGACGGGCAATCCGGTGAAATGAGTCGGTCTGTTTCTAATCGCTTCCATCTCCTCTCGGCTTTGTCGCACCTGACCGGTGATATTGGCCATGGTCTCTTGTATATCATTACATCGTTCTGTGACCTGGTTGCGTACTTTTCCGAATTCTTCTTGATTTTCCTTCCTCTGTTCTTCTACCTTCCTACGACTATGTTCTTCGATATTTGTGAACTTGATGTTCACCACTTCTTTAAACTCATTCACCTCCTTTTCGGTCTGGTTGCACTTTCCATCAATCTCCCGAATCTGTTGATTGACCATTATATTTTCTTCTTCCATCTTCTTATTCATCGCTTTTTTGTTAACAGTGATTTCTTTATTCAGTTCTTCTCGCAACAATTCCATCCTTTCGTCCAGTTTGTCCAAATTCTCCTGATTTACCTCCCTTAACTCTTCTCTTAGAATTTGATTGTCCTCTCTCAATTCTTCCAATTTCTCCCCCATCTTCTCTTCCAACTTCCTGTTGTCTTCCTTCAATTCTTCCTTCAACTGTCGGTTGTTCTTCTCTATCTTCTTCCTGGTTTCATCGATTTTCTGATTGGTGTTCTCAATTTTATTAATCAATTCTTCTTTAGTTGACTTGAATTCTTCCTTGAACGATTGGTTGTCTTCCTTCAATTCTTCTAACTTCTTCCCCATCTCTTCTTCCATCTTCTTGTTATCTTCCTTCAAATTTTCTATGTTCTTGTTCATCCCAGTCAACTCTTCTTTTGTGGATTGATTATCCTTCTTCAATTCTTCTAACTTTCCTTCCATCTTCTTGCTGTTTTCTTCCATCTTCTCTTCCATCTTCTTGCTGTTTTCTTCCATCTTCTTGTTTGTTGTTTCGATTTTATTTCCTAAATCTTCTTTCAAGGACTGGTTATCTCCCTTCAACTCTTCCATGTTCTTGTTCACCCCACTTAATCCTTCTTTCAAAGACTGTGTGTCCTTCTTCCTATTCTCCTCCATTTGTTGGTTGTCCTTCTTCCTATTCTCCTCCATTTGTTGGTTGTCCTTCTTCCTATTCTCCTCCATTTGTTTCATCAATGCTCGGATTATCTCTTGTATACCCCCATCTTCCGTTCGTGTCGGCTTTTCCAATGGTTCCTTCTGGACATTGACTTCCCCTGTTTGCGTGGGTATCTCCGGTTGTTCCGTTTGTTTGGATAACACCGGTGGCAATGAACTCTCCGCATCTACTGGCGTTGCCTCCTTATTGTCCATTTCCAACTCTATTTCTTTTTCGGCCTCCGCCGCCCGTTTCTTAGATGTCGCACGTCGTTGCATTTTCCCTTGTTGTTCTCTGGCTTTGTAGCTGTTGCCTAGCTCCAACTAGTGATTGGGCAGAATTTATTGGCCTTCCAATCGCTAATTAAAGCCCCTAAAGTTGTGCACCAATTTGTAATAAAATTAATAAATGAGTGTATGTGTGTTGATGATATTGACTATTATAAAGTATGTGACTCCGATGTAATCAAGTCCAATGTAATATGTTTAATTGGTGTGGCTCTCGACGTCTTACTGGCCTGAAACACTTCCTTAAGTTTCCCAGCTGGTCGAGTCCCAATGGTAGCAAGACCGGTCGAGTAGCGTAAAGTTGATGAAGAAATATATATGCTCAGCTTCACCGAAAGTTTCAAAACAAAAATTATTGTTTTGAAGAAAATTAAAAAAAATTATGTTTATAAAAAAAAATAATAAAAAAAAATTTTAATTTTATTAATTAATTAATTAGGATCAATTAATTAATATAGGGCTGTGAAGTTTTAAACAGTGTAATGCTCTTCTGAAAATTTTTATTAAAGTTTTAGTATAATTTAAATAATCTATCACCACTCATAAGACTGTCTGTAAACCAATCGATATTTGTTTACCTTTCTATTTTTTAGGTTATCTTCACTTACGGGTGGTAAAGTCCTTGTAGATTATCAATTAGAATTATATTATTGGTAATTAGTATTATTGAAGAAATAAAGAACTATTAAGTATTGAAAAGTATTAATGTTTTATTAAGTAACAGCAATATTGACTCTTATCGATTAGTATCGATTCTCAGGATATCGAAAAAAGTTACAAGTATATGTTATAAAAATTATATAGGGTTCTTTAAACAGCCAGTTATTACCAAAGTCAGAGAAATCGGGCTAATATTTAAAAAGTATAACGTTACAATCAAATTAATAGTTATTAATAAACACAGACATTGAATAATAAATTGTAAATATAATAATTGTTTTCACCAAACAGCTGTGCTGAACCAAGAAGAGGCACTGGGATTGTCAAAGAAAGATGGCTGCCGTCAAGTCGATGAAAATGTTGCTCGTTGCTGCTGCATTCCAAATAATGTATTTTGACGCAATATTTCTGTTCTCGTGTCCGCAAATCTCTTGTTATATGTTGTGTAGTGACTGGTGTAGTGATTCTGGGTTGTATTTAGTGTATCTGTATAATTATTAGTTCAAACACTTTCTCCGATTCCGTCACTAATTTGGTTTAATGTATTATACAGTTTTCTAGTGTTTTGTGGTGTTTTTCGGAGTAGATTTATATTGTTCTGTGTTATGGAGTGTTACTTGATCGTTTCTGTTATAATATGATAGTTTCAGAAGTATTTTACAAGTCACTCGCGATTTCACAATAACTCACTATACACTCGCTTGTATGACGATTATAGGTTAGGTTATCCACGTTATCAAAGGTATGTCATGTTAACCGTTCAACTACCAATAATCAACTAACTGTTTCCTTCAGTTTCAATTAAACTCTTAGCCCATATAATATTATCCTTAACATTGTTCAAAAATATTTTCACATCCTGTGTACATTTTACTATTTCACTATATGAATGCCTAAACTTTGGTTATTTGTCAATTTTATTCACTAGATTTGATTTAAATTAATCTTTCAGTTCATTCTGGTTATTTTCAGATTAAATAATGCCATTTTATAGTGTTTTCTGTCCAAAAAATAGTAATTTTACTTTCAGTTTGGGTATACTCTGAAGAGTCCAAAACATCAAAATTTACTTCCTGTCATTATATAAATTCAGCCATTTTATCAGTTATATTTAATATTAATAATTCTATATTGTATTAAAAGGTTCCTATTCCCTTATTTTCTGGTAATTAATTGAATTAGTTGTATTCTGAAACATTATTCTGAAATATATGACTCCCATGTCTAAATTTCTGAGTTTAGTCTTTTTCATTTTTATTTATAATTCTGAATATAATTTATTAAAATCTCTCTAACTGGTATGTGCAATTATATGGCATGATCTCAAGTTTATTTTGTCTAAACCCCTTTTGTTTATTTGCATTTAAATGAGCAATTTCTCTGTTTTGATGAAGTTTGGTTTCCATTCTTTTGGCCTATGATTTTTTAACAATTTTTCTTACAAAATAATTTACAAACAATATATGATGTATGATACCCTCTCTGACTTTTACAAATAGTATTATAAATTAAACATGTTTTTAAATTACACAAAAACAATTAGTATTGGTTACAATACAAACAATAGTTAAAACAAATAAAGAATTTTTTTTTTTTAAATAAATGGTTGTCTTCAAGTCAGACATTTTGCAACACAATCCTTATTTCTAAACATGGAAATATGGCTTACAAAAAAGGTTTTTTACTAACTAACATCTTAATTACTCTCTACTATTTACAAGTGGTAACTATTTTTATAGTTCTGATGTTAGTTGTATCAGACCCAAACAAATGGCCTTATATCTAAAACATTTTTAAACATTCTTGTACTATATACATAAAAACCTTATATCTATATTCTTATTTCTAACTATTATTATAAGTAGGATTCTACAGTTTTTATACAGTCTTTTATACCTTGTCTTTGGGGAATTGTACCCTGTCATTAACAAATAAATAGTATGAACCGTTCAAAAAGCACTATGAAATCTGTTTTTCTTTTTTCATGTAAAACAAAAATGTTATTTTAAACAGATTCATGTCTTATGAACAACATATTGTCACCGTACACATTTTAAGTCATTGAAAAATGCATATTTCATTGCATCCAATGTTTGTGATTGCCAAGAATGAAACACAAGGTTCATTTTTTATAATACCCAAAACTATCACTGGTTCACTTTCACTTATATATTATGTTAATGCTAAATGGTCGTATAGTCTTATCAACATAATAAATTGGTTAGCGTTTTTTCAATGGAGATTTGTTCCATGGGTACTATATTATTGTTTCATCTTAGTTCACAGGAAACTTTTACTTTATACACTCCTCTCTCTTAAATTTATATACATGTGGTTTTTATTTCGTTATACTTTTATTTTTAGATATTTATTTTGGGGATATAGGGATTTGGGTGTCTTTTATAAGAGCATGACATCTTCTTCAGGATGCTGGCCTCTTCTTCTTTCTTCAGTCTTCTTTTCTCCTGCCTTCTGGGACTGGTATCTTCTCGATCTTCTTCTTGATGCCATCAGGTTTCTTGGGATCTTCTCCATCTTCTTCTTTAATTCAGAAATACACAACCTGTATTGGTTGATCTTGGCTTATTTTAGGGTTTCTCTTCTATTTATTCTTCCTCGTTGTGGGTTTGGTCATATTGTGTACTGCTTTGTTATTTACTATTTTACCTTCCTGGGTTATACCTTGAAAACCTTTGGTTATGAGACTGGTCTTGGATGACTCATCACTAGTAACTCCTTTTATTTTAACTTGTATTTTCTTTATAATAATGATTTCTTTCCACAGTTGCTATGAATTAATCTATTTATATTAAACTTAATGCTTTCTTCCAAATTTAAATATTATAACTTCATTATTCTAATGATCAATTGCCATTCAATATTATGCTTATATCTGTCACGCTACAGATTGCTCTCCTCCAGAAGTAATTATTTCAGACATGTTTATGGATGAAATAATTTCTTATGATAATTTCATCATTTCTTATAATTCATTTTCTTCTCCATTTTTATATCGACTTTTTTATATTAGAGTTTTGTTAATTTTATATATATAATTACTTGTCTTACTACTGATCCTTTTCGGATAGTTAGTGTCTTCTGAGATATATTATAATTGTAATACATTTTCTTTCTATATCAACTTCGTGTTGTATCCTTGGGATATTAATTCCCTAACATTCCCTATCACGTGGGCTGGGGCAGATCAGAGGGGCACTGTACGCTACTTCTCTGCTGGCCATACACCACTTCTATAAATTGAGTATAGGGGCATATCCATCCCTGCTCAAAAACATAATGCTGCTGGAATTATCTTCAGTCAGTCATCGAATAAATAAATAAAAAGTAGTCTCATTTTCGACTAATAAAAATATCTTTGGATTCTCCACTTCGTAGTCTCTCAGATTATCTCACATTTTCTATCTTAATAAATCTTCATAATCATTATTATACTCATTACATATATATTTTTCCAAAACTCTTAACTTGTCTGATATATTTAATTTAATTATGGTTGAAAACCTTTCTTTTAATAATTCTGGTTACTGTTTACAGTGTAACTCTCTTTCTTCTCCATCTGAATTCTCTTTATACTTTCTTCTGGTTATTCATAGTATTAGCATGGTCTCTATATATAGTCTTTCTTATTCATTATTTGAATGGTCGTATTATATTATATTTAATTTTTTAACATTGTATCTTTACATTAGATATACAGGTTGTTCTATTGATCATTTTATTTAAACATTTTGGTTCTTTCCTTTCTCTTAGAAAGTTATTAATCCACCTTCGCATTCATTAACATCAATTCATTTATATTATATTTCATGTGGTATTTATTCTCTTTGCATTTCATATAGGTCTTATTATTATCATTGGTTCAAAATCATCTTCTCCATACGTTTGGTATGAGTTGTTCTTCTTTGCTCTTAATTAACTGTTTTCATTATCGTTTCATAGGTAATTAGTCTCTTTGCTTCCAAATTTTTTTTCTTCTCTGGCATATTACACTCTTTTTTGTTAGTCTTCTCTACTCCTTCAAATGCTATTGTGAATGTCTAGCATTTATTCTGGATTAACGTTAATTCTCTTTTCTGAATTAACCACTTTATTTTCTTCTCAATTCAATCATAATTGACACATAATTATTTTTTGGAACTTGGTTAGTTTTAATGTAAAATTCAAACTATTCTTTTTATTAATAGAAAAATATTTCTCATAAATCCTTGTAATATGTTGATCTTATCTTGTTTCAAAGTACTGACGTTCTATCAACATTCAAATTCTGTTTAATTCATTTATTCCCAGAATTGTTTCATTCAGAATTGTTTATAGTACTGTTATCTTACTATTATTTCTGAATGTTTTGGTATTTTTCCAAAATCAAATTCTTCTTAATTATTTACCATAAAGTTTTCTCATAAACTTAGTTATAGTAAGTTGGTCTTACTTCATTTTTAAATTTTTCGTATATTAACTTCAAAATTCCTTTCTTCTTAATTCTTTCATAAAGTTTGTTCAAAGTTATCAGTGGTAGTAAGATGTTCTTACTAAATTTTAAATTTTTATAATTATATTTCAATTCAAAAGTCTTTCTTTTTCTTTCTTCCATAAAGTTTGTTCCAAAATTATTAGGTTGTAGTAAGATGTACTTACATTATTTTAAAATTTTTTTAAATTAATTAAAAAATTCTTTTAATTCTCCAGAATGTTCTTCTCAAAATATTAGGTTGTAAGATGTACTTACATTATTTCCGAATTTTTAAAAATTATTAAATTAAAAAATTCTTATAATTCTCCAGAATGTTCTTCTCAAAATATTAGGTTGTAAGATGTACTTACATTATTTTTGGATTTTTTTTTTAAATATAAATTCTAAATTCCTTCTTCTTATAATTCTCCAAAATGTTCTTTTCAAAATATTAGGTTGTAAGATGTACTTACATTATTTCCGAATTTTTTAAAATTCAAAATTCTAAAACTCACAACTCATTCTTCATAATATTTCTTCATAGAAGCTTGATTGTACACTCCTTTGATTTTTCCTGAAACGATTTCCCTCAACTCATATGTATTGTTGTGCTTATCATTTACCACAACATATGGTCCAGTGTATAATAATAGTAGTTTTTTGGTTATGCCTTCTAAGGTGCTAGGCAGCTCTCTATTTTTTAGGAGGACTTTTTCACCCTCTTTATATGTTACAATTCGCCCTATTGCCTTCTGGTACTTGGCTTGCCGTTTTTCCTGATCTTCTGCTACCTTATTGTAAAACTTCAACTGGTTGAATTTCCTATTGTTGTTCGTTGGAAATTCAATGATTTGTTCAATGTCTCGGGGAGTCGGCTTCTCATACATGGCTGAGTACGGTGGAATGCCTATAGCTGGATGGTGGGCGTAATTTAGGAATGTTTCTGTCGCTGCTAGGTACTCTTGCCACTTTTTCTGTTGGTTGTGACAGTACGTGCGCAATATCCTACCCACTTCTCTTAGTACTCTCTCAGCCGGATTGCTACTTGGGTGGTAGACTGATGTCTTATATGTTTTGACCCCAAGTGCTAATAAAGTGTCTCGCCATCTCCTCCCCTTAAACTGTGTACCATGGTCGGTAATAATAGAAAATGGTCTACCGATCTCTGGGATATACAAATCAATAATCACCGCCAAAACCTTTGCTGTCGTTGCCCGATTAACCGGATATAGCTTTATATACTTGGTGTAGTGATCCATTATAATTACCAAGTATTTATATCTGTGCCGACCACCGCTACGGGGAAATGGCCCGCATATATCCAAAAAACACTTTTTCCAGTTTTGCGTTGGAAGTTATCGGTATCATGATACCCTCTGTCTTTTCATTGTTTTCTTTTGCACATTGGCAGATCTTACAGGACTTGAGGTATGTTCTCACCTTGCGGTTGATATTCTTGATCTTACAATTTTCCTCTAGAGCTTGTATCACTTTTAACGCTCCCATGTGACCATACCTGACATGGTAATCGATGATGACCTCCTTTTCTATTTGGTGCGGGATTATCACCTTCCATGTCTCATCGTCCAATGCGGTTTTTATGAATAAAATTCCCTTGTTAAGGTGGTAATATTTAGAAATGGTTTCATCATTGGCTTCCAAACGACTCACAATGTTTTTCAGCTTAGGATCAGACTGCTGATGGATTCTGATGTTTATTAACAAAGCTTGTAAATCGGCTCTGGTCGTGAATATGTTATAAATTTGTACTAAGCTCTCCTTCTCTCCCTCGAAAGTCTGATCTTCCAGATTTATACGTGACAACACATCCGCTACCACGTTCTTCTTTCCTGGAATGTATTCCCATTTCAGGTCATATTCTTGTAGGGCGAGTACCCACCTAGCCAATCGGCCGTGACTCAATTTGCACCTACGAAGGAACGAGATGGATTTATGATCAGTTCGTACCGTGACTTGATATCCGAGAATGTACGTCCGGAACTTGCTGCATGCGAACACCACACTCGACAATTCCTTTTCTGTCACACTGTAGTTCTTTTCGCACTGGTTCAATGTGCGACTAGCGAAGCTTATTACCAGATGTTGTCCCTCCTCATCTTCCTGGTATAATGTCGTTCCTAAGCTTAGATCGCTAGCGTCACAGTTTAGAAAGAACGGTTTCTTAAAATCTGGGTGACGAAGTATCACACTCTCCAGAAACTTCTCTTTTATCAATTGGAAAGTAATATCTTGATCTTCACCCCAAGTCCATTTGTTTTTGGCAGATAACTGTGGTTGAAACTTGGCTGTCAACTCGGAATATCGGCTCTGAAACTTCCTGTAATAGTTACAGAGTCCGAGGAAAGATTGCAATTGTTTCCTGTTTCTTGGTTGCGGGAACCTCTGAATTGCCTCCACTTTCTCTGCTGATGGTGTAATACCTCGGTCGTCTAGGTTGAAGCCTAAGAATTGTACCTCGCGCGCTATGAACTTGGATTTCTCCAACTTCAGTGTTATGTTGTTCTGCGCTAGTTTGTTTAGTACAAATTCTACTCTGTAACAGTGCTCCTCCCAGGTTCCGGATGTGATTAGTAAATCGTCAACATAGACGGTGGTAAATTGGAGCGCTTCTGGTCCCAAAATCTGGTCCATGCATGCCACAAATATGGCGACAGAATTGACAAGTCCGAAGGGCAGTCTCTTGAACTGGTAATTGCGCCCTTCGAAAATGAACGCTACATACTGGCGGCTTTGTGGATGCAGCTCTACCTGCCAATAACCACAGACCGTATCCCAGGTGCTAATAAAGTTAGTACCATGAAAACGCTTTAAGATTTCTTCTATTTCACCGGGAGATGTTCTGTCATTCACAATTGTCTTGTTCAACTCACGCGCATCTAAACAGAGCCGGACTTGTCCGTCTTTCTTCGGAACAGCAATAATTGGACTAGTGTAAGGTGATTGACTAATCTCAATTATGTCGTTTTCAATCATCTTGTTTATCTCTGTTCTCACGGCTTCTTTGAGCGACTGCGCTATTGGATATGACCTCCGGTTAAACTCTACGTTTTCTTTAAAACGAAGTTGGCACTGGTAGTTTTTTACCTTCCCTGGTTCATCAGAAAACACCGCCTTGTATTTCTCATATATTGCAATTAGATGATCAGCCAGATGTGTTGGTATTTTCTCGTCATCGCTTCCGCACTGGAAATTCCGTATTTCTTGGATCTTAACTGACCATAAATCCTCTCCTCCATGATTGTATATTATGGGTTTAGAAAGAGGGCTGTTTCTAATAACATTTATTTTACGAAGTTGTTGATGTATAGGGCTGGGAAGTATAGTTGTGCCTCCTACCAGATCTGCGGTCCATGTTACTCCGTCTGGGAAAAGTGATACTTTATTTAAATTAAGATCGATTACTGCCGAATATCTACGAAGAATATCGCAACCGACTAAGATGTCAAATGGTAATCCGGTGGCGATTAAAAATTCCATGTCCAAAGCTATATCACGGCTAACGACACTTAAGGAAACTTGCTTCCTAATGGTTTTATTCTGGCGGCCAGTTGCACCTACCAACACAATGTTGTTGACTGGTAACATTGGCAAAGTTTTACCACATGTACTCTGTATTCTCTCCAACTCATTGGAGTTTATTATTGAAATATTAGCTCCTGTGTCTATCATTATTTTAGCGGGAACTCCTTCCACCTCCGCTGTTATATAAATTATCTCATTATTACTGTTGCTGAGACTCTTCTCGTTCTCTTCCAAAAGTTCAGTTCGTATGTCTTTCAAATAATGGTTACTGATAATAGTGATGTTTTTATCATTGTTTGCTTGTTGCAAATCATCCTTTTCTAACCCAGGAAGTATAAGCAGTAACGGGTCATCGTTGTTGATTACTGCCTCCTCTCGTTTAAAGTATTTTGTTCATTGTTTGAGTTATTATTGACCGAGGCATCGTTCGGAAAACTCTGGTTTGTCTCCTGACGTTCTGTACCCTGGTTAATGTTTAACGCCCTGTTCGGTTGTCTGCCAAGATCTTCCAGGCTGGTACTTCGTCTTTCCTGTTCGTATCTTGGGCCGTCTCGTTCCGCACTCCTCCATCTTCGGTCGGCGCCGTGGAAGCTGCTCCTCCTCGGTTGATAATATCTCCTGGGTCCGCGATCTTCTGCTCTTATAAAATTTACCCTAGGGCGCGACACTCGGTTATTACTATTGCTATTATTATTATTACTAATATTATTATTATAGTAATTTCGGTTAGGTGGGTAAGGTCTGTCACCATTATTGTTGGGATATGGATTTCTCTGACTGTATGGAACATTATTATTTTGTTGATAAAAGTGGTTTCGATTATTTGGGTAGGGGTTGTTATTTCTCACGCCGTTAAAATTTCCGTTAAACTGGTTATTACGCGGCTGGTTGTTAGGGCCGTCGTAATTACTGGGCTGGTTCCGGTTATTTGTATGGTTATTGCCGTTATTGGGGTAAGTAGTCGGCCTTGCTTCTGGTCTCTCATTTCTCTTCCTGCTCTGCCGATAATACTCTTCATTCTCGTATCCCTCCAATAACTCGGTCATTCCCTGGATCGTCTTGATCTGACTACCTCTCCGGGCCCTGATAATGTCCTCATCATAGTGATAAGATATCTTATTCACTAAACATTCTTCTGGGATTGCTGGCTCAAGGTGTTTTGCCATACACACCTTCCCCAAGAAATATGCCGTCATACTGCTACCTAACTGTGACCTGTATCTTCCATTACAAATATTGTCACGGATCAAGTTCTGGGTGGTCTCAGACCAGTATTTTGTCTTAAACATTTTCCGGAACTGTTGGTAGTCGGAAATTTCACTCCGGTTGGCCATCCACCAATTATCTGTAATGTCTCGGAAGGACTCGTCGAATATCTCCCTGCTATGGCTCCATTGGGTAATTTTATGCTTGGTCAAATATTCTTCTACCCTTGCCAGGAACTCCATCGGCTTGCGTTTGTACTGCCGGAAGTTGAGCCACTCTCGGCTTTCGTTGACGGGCAATCCGGTGAAATGAGTCGGTCTGTTTCTAATCGCTTCCATCTCCTCTCGGCTTTGTCGCACCTGACCGGTGATATTGGCCATGGTCTCTTGTATATCATTACATCGTTCTGTGACCTGGTTGCGTACTTTTCCGAATTCTTCTTGATTTTCCTTCCTCTGTTCTTCTACCTTCCTACGACTATGTTCTTCGATATTTGTGAACTTGATGTTCACCACTTCTTTAAACTCATTCACCTCCTTTTCGGTCTGGTTGCACTTTCCATCAATCTCCCGAATCTGTTGATTGACCATTATATTTTCTTCTTCCATCTTCTTATTCATCGCTTTTTTGTTAACAGTGATTTCTTTATTCAGTTCTTCTCGCAACAATTCCATCCTTTCGTCCAGTTTGTCCAAATTCTCCTGATTTACCTCCCTTAACTCTTCTCTTAGAATTTGATTGTCCTCTCTCAATTCTTCCAATTTCTCCCCCATCTTCTCTTCCAACTTCCTGTTGTCTTCCTTCAATTCTTCCTTCAACTGTCGGTTGTTCTTCTCTATCTTCTTCCTGGTTTCATCGATTTTCTGATTGGTGTTCTCAATTTTATTAATCAATTCTTCTTTAGTTGACTTGAATTCTTCCTTGAACGATTGGTTGTCTTCCTTCAATTCTTCTAACTTCTTCCCCATCTCTTCTTCCATCTTCTTGTTATCTTCCTTCAAATTTTCTATGTTCTTGTTCATCCCAGTCAACTCTTCTTTTGTGGATTGATTATCCTTCTTCAATTCTTCTAACTTTCCTTCCATCTTCTTGCTGTTTTCTTCCATCTTCTCTTCCATCTTCTTGCTGTTTTCTTCCATCTTCTTGTTTGTTGTTTCGATTTTATTTCCTAAATCTTCTTTCAAGGACTGGTTATCTCCCTTCAACTCTTCCATGTTCTTGTTCACCCCACTTAATCCTTCTTTCAAAGACTGTGTGTCCTTCTTCCTATTCTCCTCCATTTGTTGGTTGTCCTTCTTCCTATTCTCCTCCATTTGTTGGTTGTCCTTCTTCCTATTCTCCTCCATTTGTTTCATCAATGCTCGGATTATCTCTTGTATACCCCCATCTTCCGTTCGTGTCGGCTTTTCCAATGGTTCCTTCTGGACATTGACTTCCCCTGTTTGCGTGGGTATCTCCGGTTGTTCCGTTTGTTTGGATAACACCGGTGGCAATGAACTCTCCGCATCTACTGGCGTTGCCTCCTTATTGTCCATTTCCAACTCTATTTCTTTTTCGGCCTCCGCCGCCCGTTTCTTAGATGTCGCACGTCGTTGCATTTTCCCTTGTTGTTCTCTGGCTTTGTAGCTGTTGCCTAGCTCCAACTAGTGATTGGGCAGAATTTATTGGCCTTCCAATCGCTAATTAAAGCCCCTAAAGTTGTGCGCCAATTTGTAATAAAATTAATAAATGAGTGTATGTGTGTTGATGATATTGACTATTATAAAGTATGTGACTCCGATGTAATCAAGTCCAATGTAATATGTTTAATTGGTGTGGCTCTCGACGTCTTACTGGCCTGAAACACTTCCTTAAGTTTCCCAGCTGGTCGAGTCCCAATGGTAGCAAGACCGGTCGAGTAGCGTAAAGTTGATGAAGAAATATATATGCTCAGCTTCACCGAAAGTTTCAAAACAAAAATTATTGTTTTGAAGAAAATTAAAAAAAATTATGTTTATAAAAAAAAATAATAAAAAAAAATTTTAATTTTATTAATTAATTAAT
This sequence comes from Magicicada septendecula, assembly GCA_034769895.1. Taxonomy (NCBI): domain Eukaryota; kingdom Metazoa; phylum Arthropoda; class Insecta; order Hemiptera; family Cicadidae; genus Magicicada; species Magicicada septendecula. The sequence goes on from CM068368.1 coordinate 444,242,451, forward strand.
TAGGATCAATTAATTAATATAGGGCTGTGAAGTTTTAAACAGTGTAATGCTCTTCTGAAAATTTTTATTAAAGTTTTAGTATAATTTAAATAATCTATCACCACTCATAAGACTGTCTGTAAACCAATCGATATTTGTTTACCTTTCTATTTTTTAGGTTATCTTCACTTACGGGTGGTAAAGTCCTTGTAGATTATCAATTAGAATTATATTATTGGTAATTAGTATTATTGAAGAAATAAAGAACTATTAAGTATTGAAAAGTATTAATGTTTTATTAAGTAACAGCAATATTGACTCTTATCGATTAGTATCGATTCTCAGGATATCGAAAAAAGTTACAAGTATATGTTATAAAAATTATATAGGGTTCTTTAAACAGCCAGTTATTACCAAAGTCAGAGAAATCGGGCTAATATTTAAAAAGTATAACGTTACAATCAAATTAATAGTTATTAATAAACACAGACATTGAATAATAAATTGTAAATATAATAATTGTTTTCACCAAACAGCTGTGCTGAACCAAGAAGAGGCACTGGGATTGTCAAAGAAAGATGGCTGCCGTCAAGTCGATGAAAATGTTGCTCGTTGCTGCTGCATTCCAAATAATGTATTTTGACGCAATATTTCTGTTCTCGTGTCCGCAAATCTCTTGTTATATGTTGTGTAGTGACTGGTGTAGTGATTCTGGGTTGTATTTAGTGTATCTGTATAATTATTAGTTCAAACACTTTCTCCGATTCCGTCACTAATTTGGTTTAATGTATTATACAGTTTTCTAGTGTTTTATGGTGTTTTTCGGAGTAGATTTATATTGTTCTGTGTTATGGAGTGTTACTTGATCGTTTCTGTTATAATATGATAGTTTCAGAAGTATTTTACAAGTCACTCGCGATTTCACAATAACTCACTATACACTCGCTTGTATGACGATTATAGGTTAGGTTATCCACGTTATCAAAGGTATGTCATGTTAACCGTTCAACTACCAATAATCAACTAACTGTTTCCTTCAGTTTCAATTAAACTCTTAGCCCATATAATATTATCCTTAACATTGTTCAAAAATATTTTCACATCCTGTGTACATTTTACTATTTCACTATATGAATGCCTAAACTTTGGTTATTTGTCAATTTTATTCACTAGATTTGATTTAAATTAATCTTTCAGTTCATTCTGGTTATTTTCAGATTAAATAATGCCATTTTATAGTGTTTTCTGTCCAAAAAATAGTAATTTTACTTTCAGTTTGGGTATACTCTGAAGAGTCCAAAACATCAAAATTTACTTCCTGTCATTATATAAATTCAGCCATTTTATCAGTTATATTTAATATTAATAATTCTATATTGTATTAAAAGGTTCCTATTCCCTTATTTTCTGGTAATTAATTGAATTAGTTGTATTCTGAAACATTATTCTGAAATATATGACTCCCATGTCTAAATTTCTGAGTTTAGTCTTTTTCATTTTTATTTATAATTCTGAATATAATTTATTAAAATCTCTCTAACTGGTATGTGCAATTATATGGCATGATCTCAAGTTTATTTTGTCTAAACCCCTTTTGTTTATTTGCATTTAAATGAGCAATTTCTCTGTTTTGATGAAGTTTGGTTTCCATTCTTTTGGCCTATGATTTTTTAACAATTTTTCTTACAAAATAATTTACAAACAATATATGATGTATGATACCCTCTCTGACTTTTACAAATAGTATTATAAATTAAACATGTTTTTAAATTACACAAAAACAATTAGTATTGGTTACAATACAAACAATAGTTAAAACAAATAAAGAATTTTTTTTTTAAATAAATGGTTGTCTTCAAGTCAGACATTTTGCAACACAATCCTTATTTCTAAACATGGAAATATGGCTTACAAAAAAGGTTTTTTACTAACTAACATCTTAATTACTCTCTACTATTTACAAGTGGTAACTATTTTTATAGTTCTGATGTTAGTTGTATCAGACCCAAACAAATGGCCTTATATCTAAAACATTTTTAAACATTCTTGTACTATATACATAAAAACCTTATATCTATATTCTTATTTCTAACTATTATTATAAGTAGGATTCTACAGTTTTTATACAGTCTTTTATACCTTGTCTTTGGGGAATTGTACCCTGTCATTAACAAATAAATAGTATGAACCGTTCAAAAAGCACTATGAAATCTGTTTTTCTTTTTTCATGTAAAACAAAAATGTTATTTTAAACAGATTCATGTCTTATGAACAACATATTGTCACCGTACACATTTTAAGTCATTGAAAAATGCATATTTCATTGCATCCAATGTTTGTGATTGCCAAGAATGAAACACAAGGTTCATTTTTTATAATACCCAAAACTATCACTGGTTCACTTTCACTTATATATTATGTTAATGCTAAATGGTCGTATAGTCTTATCAACATAATAAATTGGTTAGCGTTTTTTCAATGGAGATTTGTTCCATGGGTACTATATTATTGTTTCATCTTAGTTCACAGGAAACTTTTACTTTATACACTCCTCTCTCTTAAATTTATATACATGTGGTTTTTATTTCGTTATACTTTTATTTTTAGATATTTATTTTGGGGATATAGGGATTTGGGTGTCTTTTATAAGAGCATGACATCTTCTTCAGGATGCTGGCCTCTTCTTCTTTCTTCAGTCTTCTTTTCTCCTGCCTTCTGGGACTGGTATCTTCTCGATCTTCTTCTTGATGCCATCAGGTTTCTTGGGATCTTCTCCATCTTCTTCTTTAATTCAGAAATACACAACCTGTATTGGTTGATCTTGGCTTATTTTAGGGTTTCTCTTCTATTTATTCTTCCTCGTTGTGGGTTTGGTCATATTGTGTACTGCTTTGTTATTTACTATTTTACCTTCCTGGGTTATACCTTGAAAACCTTTGGTTATGAGACTGGTCTTGGATGACTCATCACTAGTAACTCCTTTTATTTTAACTTGTATTTTCTTTATAATAATGATTTCTTTCCACAGTTGCTATGAATTAATCTATTTATATTAAACTTAATGCTTTCTTCCAAATTTAAATATTATAACTTCATTATTCTAATGATCAATTGCCATTCAATATTATGCTTATATCTGTCACGCTACAGATTGCTCTCCTCCAGAAGTAATTATTTCAGACATGTTTATGGATGAAATAATTTCTTATGATAATTTCATCATTTCTTATAATTCATTTTCTTCTCCATTTTTATATCGACTTTTTTATATTAGAGTTTTGTTAATTTTATATATATAATTACTTGTCTTACTACTGATCCTTTTCGGATAGTTAGTGTCTTCTGAGATATATTATAATTGTAATACATTTTCTTTCTATATCAACTTCGTGTTGTATCCTTGGGATATTAATTCCCTAACATTCCCTATCACGTGGGCTGGGGCAGATCAGAGGGGCACTGTACGCTACTTCTCTGCTGGCCATACACCACTTCTATAAATTGAGTATAGGGGCATATCCATCCCTGCTCAAAAACATAATGCTGCTGGAATTATCTTCAGTCAGTCATCGAATAAATAAATAAAAAGTAGTCTCATTTTCGACTAATAAAAATATCTTTGGATTCTCCACTTCGTAGTCTCTCAGATTATCTCACATTTTCTATCTTAATAAATCTTCATAATCATTATTATACTCATTACATATATATTTTTCCAAAACTCTTAACTTGTCTGATATATTTAATTTAATTATGGTTGAAAACCTTTCTTTTAATAATTCTGGTTACTGTTTACAGTGTAACTCTCTTTCTTCTCCATCTGAATTCTCTTTATACTTTCTTCTGGTTATTCATAGTATTAGCATGGTCTCTATATATAGTCTTTCTTATTCATTATTTGAATGGTCTTATTATATTATATTTAATTTTTTAACATTGTATCTTTACATTAGATATACAGGTTGTTCTATTGATCATTTTATTTAAACATTTTGGTTCTTTCCTTTCTCTTAGAAAGTTATTAATCCACCTTCGCATTCATTAACATCAATTCATTTATATTATATTTCATGTGGTATTTATTCTCTTTGCATTTCATATAGGTCTTATTATTATCATTGGTTCAAAATCATCTTCTCCATACGTTTGGTATGAGTTGTTCTTCTTTGCTCTTAATTAACTGTTTTCATTATCGTTTCATAGGTAATTAGTCTCTTTGCTTCCAAATTTTTTTTCTTCTCTGGCATATTACACTCTTTTTTGTTAGTCTTCTCTACTCCTTCAAATGCTATTGTGAATGTCTAGCATTTATTCTGGATTAACGTTAATTCTCTTTTCTGAATTAACCACTTTATTTTCTTCTCAATTCAATCATAATTGACACATAATTATTTTTTGGAACTTGGTTAGTTTTAATGTAAAATTCAAACTATTCTTTTTATTTAATAGAAAAATATTTCTCATAAATCCTTGTAATATGTTGATCTTATCTTGTTTCAAAGTACTGACGTTCTATCAACATTCAAATTCTGTTTAATTCATTTATTCCCAGAATTGTTTCATTCAGAATTGTTTATAGTACTGTTATCTTACTATTATTTCTGAATGTTTTGGTATTTTTCCAAAATCAAATTCTTCTTAATTATTTACCATAAAGTTTTCTCATAAACTTAGTTATAGTAAGTTGGTCTTACTTCATTTTTAAATTTTTCGTATATTAACTTCAAAATTCCTTTCTTCTTAATTCTTTCATAAAGTTTGTTCAAAGTTATCAGTGGTAGTAAGATGTTCTTACTAAATTTTAAATTTTTATAATTATATTTCAATTCAAAAGTCTTTCTTTTTCTTTCTTCCATAAAGTTTGTTCCAAAATTATTAGGTTGTAGTAAGATGTACTTACATTATTTTAAAATTTTTTTAAATTAATTAAAAAATTCTTTTAATTCTCCAGAATGTTCTTCTCAAAATATTAGGTTGTAAGATGTACTTACATTATTTCCGAATTTTTAAAAATTATTAAATTAAAAAATTCTTCTTCTTATAATTCTCCAGAATGTTCTTCTCAAAATATTAGGTTGTAAGATGTACTTACATTATTTTTGGATTTTTTTTTTTAAATATAAATTCTAAATTCCTTCTTCTTATAATTCTCCAAAATGTTCTTTTCAAAATATTAGGTTGTAAGATGTACTTACATTATTTCCGAATTTTTTAAAATTCAAAATTCTAAAACTCACAACTCATTCTTCATAATATTTCTTCATAGAAGCTTGATTGTACACTCCTTTGATTTTTCCTGAAACGATTTCCCTCAACTCATATGTATTGTTGTGCTTATCATTTACCACAACATATGGTCCAGTGTATAATAATAGTAGTTTTTTGGTTATGCCTTCTAAGGTGCTAGGCAGCTCTCTATTTTTTAGGAGGACTTTTTCACCCTCTTTATATGTTACAATTCGCCCTATTGCCTTCTGGTACTTGGCTTGCCGTTTTTCCTGATCTTCTGCTACCTTATTGTAAAACTTCAACTGGTTGAATTTCCTATTGTTGTTCGTTGGAAATTCAATGATTTGTTCAATGTCTCGGGGAGTCGGCTTCTCATACATGGCTGAGTACGGTGGAATTCCTATAGCTGGATGGTGGGCGTAATTTAGGAATGTTTCTGTCGCTGCTAGGTACTCTTGCCACTTTTTCTGTTGGTTGTGACAGTACGTGCGCAATATCCTACCCACTTCTCTTAGTACTCTCTCAGCCGGATTGCTACTTGGGTGGTAGACTGATGTCTTATATGTTTTGACCCCAAGTGCTAATAAAGTGTCTCGCCATCTCCTCCCCTTAAACTGTGTACCATGGTCGGTAATAATAGAAAATGGTCTACCGATCTCTGGGATATACAAATCAATAATCACCGCCAAAACCTTTGCTGTCGTTGCCCGATTAACCGGATATAGCTTTATATACTTGGTGTAGTGATCCATTATAATTACCAAGTATTTATATCTGTGCCGACCACCGCTACGGGGAAATGGCCCGCATATATCCAAAAAACACTTTTTCCAGTTTTGCGTTGGAAGTTATCGGTATCATGATACCCTCTGTCTTTTCATTGTTTACTTTTGCACATTGGCAGATCTTACAGGACTTGAGGTATGTTCTCACCTTGCGGTTGATATTCTTGATCTTACAATTTTCCTCTAGAGCTTGTATCACTTTTAACGCTCCCATGTGACCATACCTGACATGGTAATCGATGATGACCTCCTTTTCTATTTGGTGCGGGATTATCACCTTCCATGTCTCATCGTCCAATGCGGTTTTTATGAATAAAATTCCCTTGTTAAGGTGGTAATATTTAGAAATGGTTTCATCATTGGCTTCCAAACGACTCACAATGTTTTTCAGCTTAGGATCAGACTGCTGATGGATTCTGATGTTTATTAACAAAGCTTGTAAATCGGCTCTGGTCGTGAATATGTTATAAATTTTTACTAAGCTCTCCTTCTCTCCCTCGAAAGTCTGATCTTCCAGATTTATACGTGACAACACATCCGCTACCACGTTCTTCTTTCCTGGAATGTATTCCCATTTCAGGTCATATTCTTGTAGGGCGAGTACCCACCTAGCCAATCGGCCGTGACTCAATTTGCACCTACGAAGGAACGAGATGGATTTATGATCAGTTCGTACCGTGACTTGATATCCGAGAATGTACGTCCGGAACTTGCTGCATGCGAACACCACACTCAACAATTCCTTTTCTGTCACACTGTAGTTCTTTTCGCACTGGTTCAATGTGCGACTAGCGAAGCTTATTACCAGATGTTGTCCCTCCTCATCTTCCTGGTATAATGTCGTTCCTAAGCTTAGATCGCTAGCGTCACAGTTTAGAAAGAACGGTTTCTTAAAATCTGGGTGACGAAGTATCACACTCTCCAGAAACTTCTCTTTTATCAATCGGAAAGTAATATCTTGATCTTCACCCCAAGTCCATTTGTTTTTGGCAGATAACTGTGGTTGAAACTTGGCTGTTAACTCGGAATATCGGCTCTGAAACTTCCTGTAATAGTTACAGAGTCCGAGGAAAGATTGCAATTGTTTCCTGTTTCTTGGTTGCGGGAACCTCTGAATTGCCTCCACTTTCTCTGCTGATGGTGTAATACCTCGGTCGTCTAGGTTGAAGCCTAAGAATTGTACCTCGCGCGCTATGAACTTGGATTTCTCCAACTTCAGTGTTATGTTGTTCTGCGCTAGTTTGTTTAGTACAAATTCTACTCTGTAACAGTGCTCCTCCCAGGTTCCGGATGTGATTAGTAAATCGTCAACATAGACGGTGGTAAATTGGAGCGCTTCTGGTCCCAAAATCTGGTCCATGCATGCCACAAATATGGCGACAGAATTGACAAGTCCGAAGGGCAGTCTCTTGAACTGGTAATTGCGCCCTTCGAAAATGAACGCTACATACTGGCGGCTTTGTGGATGCAGCTCTACCTGCCAATAACCACAGACCGTATCCCAGGTGCTAATAAAGTTAGTACCATGAAAACGCTTTAAGATTTCTTCTATTTCACCGGGAGATGTTCTGTCATTCACAATTGTCTTGTTCAACTCACGCGCATCTAAACAGAGCCGGACTTGTCCGTCTTTCTTCGGAACAGCAATAATTGGACTAGTGTAAGGTGATTGACTAATCTCAATTATGTCGTTTTCAATCATCTTGTTTATCTCTGTTCTCACGGCTTCTTTGAGCGACTGCGCTATTGGATATGACCTCCGGTTAAACTCTACGTTTTCTTTAAAACGAAGTTGGCACTGGTAGTTTTTTACCTTCCCTGGTTCATCAGAAAACACCGCCTTGTATTTCTCATATATTGCAATTAGACGATCAGCCAGATGTGTTGGTATTTTCTCGTCATCGCTTCCGCACTGGAAATTCCGTATTTCTTGGATCTTAACTGACCATAAATCCTCTCCTCCATGATTGTATATTATGGGTTTAGAAAGAGGGCTGTTTCTAATAACATTTATTTTACGAAGTTGTTGATGTATAGGGCTGGGAAGTATAGTTGTGCCTCCTACCAGATCTGCGGTCCATGTTACTCCGTCTGGGAAAAGTGATACTTTATTTAAATTAAGATCGATTACTGCCGAATATCTACGAAGAATATCGCAACCGACTAAGATGTCAAATGGTAATCCGGTGGCGATTAAAAATTCCATGTCCAAAGCTATATCACGGCTAACGACACTTAAGGAAACTTGCTTCCTAATGGTTTTATTCTGGCGGCCAGTTGCACCTACCAACACAATGTTGTTGACTGGTAACATTGGCAAAGTTTTACCACATGTACTCTGTATTCTCTCCAACTCATTGGAGTTTATTATTGAAATATTAGCTCCTGTGTCTATCATTATTTTAGCGGGAACTCCTTCCACCTCCGCTGTTATATAAATTATCTCATTATTACTGTTGCTGAGACTCTTCTCGTTCTCTTCCAAAAGTTCAGTTCGTATGTCTTTCAAATAATGGTTACTGATAATAGTGATGTTTTTATCATTGTTTGCTTGTTGCAAATCATCCTTTTCTAACCCAGGAAGTATAAGCAGTAACGGGTCATCGTTGTTGATTACTGCCTCCTCTCGTTTAAAGTATTTTGTTCATTGTTTGAGTTATTATTGACCGAGGCATCGTTCGGAAAACTCTGGTTTGTCTCCTGACGTTCTGTACCCTGGTTAATGTTTAACGCCCTGTTCGGTTGTCTGCCAAGATCTTCCAGGCTGGTACTTCGTCTTTCCTGTTCGTATCTTGGGCCGTCTCGTTCCGCACTCCTCCATCTTCGGTCGGCGCCGTGGAAGCTGCTCCTCCTCGGTTGATAATATCTCCTGGGTCCGCGATCTTCTGCTCTTATAAAATTTACCCTAGGGCGCGACACTCGGTTATTACTATTGCTATTATTATTATTACTAATATTATTATTATAGTAATTTCGGTTAGGTGGGTAAGGTCTGTCACCATTATTGTTGGGATATGGATTTCTCTGACTGTATGGAACATTATTATTTTGTTGATAAAAGTGGTTTCGATTATTTGGGTAGGGGTTGTTATTTCTCACGCCGTTAAAATTTCCGTTAAACTGGTTATTACGCGGCTGGTTGTTAGGGCCGTCGTAATTACTGGGCTGGTTCCGGTTATTTGTATGGTTATTGCCGTTATTGGGGTAAGTAGTCGGCCTTGCTTCTGGTCTCTCATTTCTCTTCCTGCTCTGCCGATAATACTCTTCATTCTCGTATCCCTCCAATAACTCGGTCATTCCCTGGATCGTCTTGATCTGACTACCTCTCCGGGCCCTGATAATGTCCTCATCATAGTGATAAGATATCTTATTCACTAAACATTCTTCTGGGATTGCTGGCTCAAGGTGTTTTGCCATACACACCTTCCCCAAGAAATATGCCGTCATACTGCTACCTAACTGTGACCTGTATCTTCCATTACAAATATTGTCACGGATCAAGTTCTGGGTGGTCTCAGACCAGTATTTTGTCTTAAACATTTTCCGGAACTGTTGGTAGTCGGAAATTTCACTCCGGTTGGCCATCCACCAATTATCTGTAATGTCTCGGAAGGACTCGTCGAATATCTCCCTGCTATGGCTCTATTGGGTAATTTTATGCTTGGTCAAATATTCTTCTACCCTTGCCAGGAACTCCATCGGCTTGCGTTTGTACTGCCGGAAGTTGAGCCACTCTCGGCTTTCGTTGACGGGCAATCCGGTGAAATGAGTCGGTCTGTTTCTAATCGCTTCCATCTCCTCTCGGCTTTGTCGCACCTGACCGGTGATATTGGCCATGGTCTCTTGTATATCATTACATCGTTCTGTGACCTGGTTGCGTACTTTTCCGAATTCTTCTTGATTTTCCTTCCTCTGTTCTTCTACCTTCCTACGACTATGTTCTTCGATATTTGTGAACTTGATGTTCACCACTTCTTTAAACTCATTCACCTCCTTTTCGGTCTGGTTGCACTTTCCATCAATCTCCCGAATCTGTTGATTGACCATTATATTTTCTTCTTCCATCTTCTTATTCATCGCTTTTTTGTTAACAGTGATTTCTTTATTCAGTTCTTCTCGCAACAATTCCATCCTTTCGTCCAGTTTGTCCAAATTCTCCTGATTTACCTCCCTTAACTCTTCTCTTAGAATTTGATTGTCCTCTCTCAATTCTTCCAATTTCTCCCCCATCTTCTCTTCCAACTTCCTGTTGTCTTCCTTCAATTCTTCCTTCAACTGTCGGTTGTTCTTCTCTATCTTCTTCCTGGTTTCATCGATTTTCTGATTGGTGTTCTCAATTTTATTAATCAATTCTTCTTTAGTTGACTTGAATTCTTCCTTGAACGATTGGTTGTCTTCCTTCAATTCTTCTAACTTCTTCCCCATCTCTTCTTCCATCTTCTTGTTATCTTCCTTCAAATTTTCTATGTTCTTGTTCATCCCAGTCAACTCTTCTTTTGTGGATTGATTATCCTTCTTCAATTCTTCTAACTTTCCTTCCATCTTCTTGCTGTTTTCTTCCATCTTCTCTTCCATCTTCTTGCTGTTTTCTTCCATCTTCTTGTTTGTTGTTTCGATTTTATTTCCTAAATCTTCTTTCAAGGACTGGTTATCTCCCTTCAACTCTTCCATGTTCTTGTTCACCCCACTTAATCCTTCTTTCAAAGACTGTGTGTCCTTCTTCCTATTCTCCTCCATTTGTTGGTTGTCCTTCTTCCTATTCTCCTCCATTTGTTGGTTGTCCTTCTTCCTATTCTCCTCCATTTGTTTCATCAATGCTCGGATTATCTCTTGTATACCCCCATCTTCCGTTCGTGTCGGCTTTTCCAATGGTTCCTTCTGGACATTGACTTCCCCTGTTTGCGTGGGTATCTCCGGTTGTTCCGTTTGTTTGGATAACACCGGTGGCAATGAACTCTCCGCATCTACTGGCGTTGCCTCCTTATTGTCCATTTCCAACTCTATTTCTTTTTCGGCCTCCGCCGCCCGTTTCTTAGATGTCGCACGTCGTTGCATTTTCCCTTGTTGTTCTCTGGCTTTGTAGCTGTTGCCTAGCTCCAACTAGTGATTGGGCAGAATTTATTGGCCTTCCAATCGCTAATTAAAGCCCCTAAAGTTGTGCGCCAATTTGTAATAAAATTAATAAATGAGTGTATGTGTGTTGATGATATTGACTATTATAAAGTATGTGACTCCGATGTAATCAAGTCCAATGTAATATGTTTAATTGGTGTGGCTCTCGACGTCTTACTGGCCTGAAACACTTCCTTAAGTTTCCCAGCTGGTCGAGTCCCAATGGTAGCAAGACCGGTCGAGTAGCGTAAAGTTGATGAAGAAATATATATGCTCAGCTTCACCGAAAGTTTCAAAACAAAAATTATTGTTTTGAAGAAAATTAAAAAAAATTATGTTTATAAAAAAAAATAATAAAAAAAAATTTTAATTTTATTAATTAATTAATTAGGATCAATTAATTAATATAGGGCTGTGAAGTTTTAAACAGTGTAATGCTCTTCTGAAAATTTTTATTTAAGTTTTAGTATAATTTAAATAATCTATCACCACTCATAAGACTGTCTGTAAACCAATCGATATTTGTTTACCTTTCTATTTTTTAGGTTATCTTCACTTACGGGTGGTAAAGTCCTTGTAGATTATCAATTAGAATTATATTATTGGTAATTAGTATTATTGAAGAAATAAAGAACTATTAAGTATTGAAAAGTATTAATGTTTTATTAAGTAACAGCAATATTGACTCTTATCGATTAGTATCGATTCTCAGGATATCGAAAAAAGTTACAAGTATATGTTATAAAAATTATATAGGGTTCTTTAAACAGCCAGTTATTACCAAAGTCAGAGAAATCGGGCTAATATTTAAAAAGTATAACGTTACAATCAAATTAATAGTTATTAATAAACACAGACATTGAATAATAAATTGTAAATATAATAATTGTTTTCACCAAACAGCTGTGCTGAACCAAGAAGAGGCACTGGGATTGTCAAAGAAAGATGGCTGCCGTCAAGTCGATGAAAATGTTGCTCGTTGCTGCTGCATTCCAAATAATGTATTTTGACGCAATATTTCTGTTCTCGTGTCCGCAAATCTCTTGTTATATGTTGTGTAGTGACTGGTGTAGTGATTCTGGGTTGTATTTAGTGTATCTGTATAATTATTAGTTCAAACACTTTCTCCGATTCCGTCACTAATTTGGTTTAATGTATTATACAGTTTTCTAGTGTTTTATGGTGTTTTTCGGAGTAGATTTATATTGTTCTGTGTTATGGAGTGTTACTTGATCGTTTCTGTTATAATATGATAGTTTCAGAAGTATTTTACAAGTCACTCGCGATTTCACAATAACTCACTATACACTCGCTTGTATGACGATTATAGGTTAGGTTATCCACGTTATCAAAGGTATGTCATGTTAACCGTTCAACTACCAATAATCAACTAACTGTTTCCTTCAGTTTCAATTAAACTCTTAGCCCATATAATATTATCCTTAACATTGTTCAAAAATATTTTCACATCCTGTGTACATTTTACTATTTCACTATATGAATGCCTAAACTTTGGTTATTTGTCAATTTTATTCACTAGATTTGATTTAAATTAATCTTTCAGTTCATTCTGGTTATTTTCAGATTAAATAATGCCATTTTATAGTGTTTTCTGTCCAAAAAATAGTAATTTTACTTTCAGTTTGGGTATACTCTGAAGAGTCCAAAACATCAAAATTTACTTCCTGTCATTATATAAATTCAGCCATTTTATCAGTTATATTTAATATTAATAATTCTATATTGTATTAAAAGGTTCCTATTCCCTTATTTTCTGGTAATTAATTGAATTAGTTGTATTCTGAAACATTATTCTGAAATATATGACTCCCATGTCTAAATTTCTGAGTTTAGTCTTTTTCATTTTTATTTATAATTCTGAATATAATTTATTAAAATCTCTCTAACTGGTATGTGCAATTATATGGCATGATCTCAAGTTTATTTTGTCTAAACCCCTTTTGTTTATTTGCATTTAAATGAGCAATTTCTCTGTTTTGATGAAGTTTGGTTTCCATTCTTTTGGCCTATGATTTTTTAACAATTTTTCTTACAAAATAATTTACAAACAATATATGATGTATGATACCCTCTCTGACTTTTACAAATAGTATTATAAATTAAACATGTTTTTAAATTACACAAAAACAATTAGTATTGGTTACAATACAAACAATAGTTAAAACAAATAAAGAATTTTTTTTTTTTAAATAAATGGTTGTCTTCAAGTCAGACATTTTGCAACACAATCCTTATTTCTAAACATGGAAATATGGCTTACAAAAAAGGTTTTTTACTAACTAACATCTTAATTACTCTCTACTATTTACAAGTGGTAACTATTTTTATAGTTCTGATGTTAGTTGTATCAGACCCAAACAAATGGCCTTATATCTAAAACATTTTTAAACATTCTTGTACTATATACATAAAAACCTTATATCTATATTCTTATTTCTAACTATTATTATAAGTAGGATTCTACAGTTTTTATACAGTCTTTTATACCTTGTCTTTGGGGAATTGTACCCTGTCATTAACAAATAAATAGTATGAACCGTTCAAAAAGCACTATGAAATCTGTTTTTCTTTTTTCATGTAAAACAAAAATGTTATTTTAAACAGATTCATGTCTTATGAACAACATATTGTCACCGTACACATTTTAAGTCATTGAAAAATGCATATTTCATTGCATCCAATGTTTGTGATTGCCAAGAATGAAACACAAGGTTCATTTTTTATAATACCCAAAACTATCACTGGTTCACTTTCACTTATATATTATGTTAATGCTAAATGGTCGTATAGTCTTATCAACATAATAAATTGGTTAGCGTTTTTTCAATGGAGATTTGTTCCATGGGTACTATATTATTGTTTCATCTTAGTTCACAGGAAACTTTTACTTTATACACTCCTCTCTCTTAAATTTATATACATGTGGTTTTTATTTCGTTATACTTTTATTTTTAGATATTTATTTTGGGGATATAGGGATTTGGGTGTCTTTTATAAGAGCATGACATCTTCTTCAGGATGCTGGCCTCTTCTTCTTTCTTCAGTCTTCTTTTCTCCTGCCTTCTGGGACTGGTATCTTCTCGATCTTCTTCTTGATGCCATCAGGTTTCTTGGGATCTTCTCCATCTTCTTCTTTAATTCAGAAATACACAACCTGTATTGGTTGATCTTGGCTTATTTTAGGGTTTCTCTTCTATTTATTCTTCCTCGTTGTGGGTTTGGTCATATTGTGTACTGCTTTGTTATTTACTATTTTACCTTCCTGGGTTATACCTTGAAAACCTTTGGTTATGAGACTGGTCTTGGATGACTCATCACTAGTAACTCCTTTTATTTTAACTTGTATTTTCTTTATAATAATGATTTCTTTCCACAGTTGCTATGAATTAATCTATTTATATTAAACTTAATGCTTTCTTCCAAATTTAAATATTATAACTTCATTATTCTAATGATCAATTGCCATTCAATATTATGCTTATATCTGTCACGCTACAGATTGCTCTCCTCCAGAAGTAATTATTTCAGACATGTTTATGGATGAAATAATTTCTTATGATAATTTCATCATTTCTTATAATTCATTTTCTTCTCCATTTTTATATCGACTTTTTTATATTAGAGTTTTGTTAATTTTATATATATAATTACTTGTCTTACTACTGATCCTTTTCGGATAGTTAGTGTCTTCTGAGATATATTATAATTGTAATACATTTTCTTTCTATATCAACTTCGTGTTGTATCCTTGGGATATTAATTCCCTAACATTCCCTATCACGTGGGCTGGGGCAGATCAGAGGGGCACTGTACGCTACTTCTCTGCTGGCCATACACCACTTCTATAAATTGAGTATAGGGGCATATCCATCCCTGCTCAAAAACATAATGCTGCTGGAATTATCTTCAGTCAGTCATCGAATAAATAAATAAAAAGTAGTCTCATTTTCGACTAATAAAAATATCTTTGGATTCTCCACTTCGTAGTCTCTCAGATTATCTCACATTTTCTATCTTAATAAATCTTCATAATCATTATTATACTCATTACATATATATTTTTCCAAAACTCTTAACTTGTCTGATATATTTAATTTAATTATGGTTGAAAACCTTTCTTTTAATAATTCTGGTTACTGTTTACAGTGTAACTCTCTTTCTTCTCCATCTGAATTCTCTTTATACTTTCTTCTGGTTATTCATAGTATTAGCATGGTCTCTATATATAGTCTTTCTTATTCATTATTTGAATGGTCTTATTATATTATATTTAATTTTTTAACATTGTATCTTTACATTAGATATACAGGTTGTTCTATTGATCATTTTATTTAAACATTTTGGTTCTTTCCTTTCTCTTAGAAAGTTATTAATCCACCTTCGCATTCATTAACATCAATTCATTTATATTATATTTCATGTGGTATTTATTCTCTTTGCATTTCATATAGGTCTTATTATTATCATTGGTTCAAAATCATCTTCTCCATACGTTTGGTATGAGTTGTTCTTCTTTGCTCTTAATTAACTGTTTTCATTATCGTTTCATAGGTAATTAGTCTCTTTGCTTCCAAATTTTTTTTCTTCTCTGGCATATTACACTCTTTTTTGTTAGTCTTCTCTACTCCTTCAAATGCTATTGTGAATGTCTAGCATTTATTCTGGATTAACGTTAATTCTCTTTTCTGAATTAACCACTTTATTTTCTTCTCAATTCAATCATAATTGACACATAATTATTTTTTGGAACTTGGTTAGTTTTAATGTAAAATTCAAACTATTCTTTTTATTTAATAGAAAAATATTTCTCATAAATCCTTGTAATATGTTGATCTTATCTTGTTTCAAAGTACTGACGTTCTATCAACATTCAAATTCTGTTTAATTCATTTATTCCCAGAATTGTTTCATTCAGAATTGTTTATAGTACTGTTATCTTACTATTATTTCTGAATGTTTTGGTATTTTTCCAAAATCAAATTCTTCTTAATTATTTACCATAAAGTTTTCTCATAAACTTAGTTATAGTAAGTTGGTCTTACTTCATTTTTAAATTTTTCGTATATTAACTTCAAAATTCCTTTCTTCTTAATTCTTTCATAAAGTTTGTTCAAAGTTATCAGTGGTAGTAAGATGTTCTTACTAAATTTTAAATTTTTATAATTATATTTCAATTCAAAAGTCTTTCTTTTTCTTTCTTCCATAAAGTTTGTTCCAAAATTATTAGGTTGTAGTAAGATGTACTTACATTATTTTAAAATTTTTTTAAATTAATTAAAAAATTCTTTTAATTCTCCAGAATGTTCTTCTCAAAATATTAGGTTGTAAGATGTACTTACATTATTTCCGAATTTTTAAAAATTATTAAATTAAAAAATTCTTCTTCTTATAATTCTCCAGAATGTTCTTCTCAAAATATTAGGTTGTAAGATGTACTTACATTATTTTTGGATTTTTTTTTTTAAATATAAATTCTAAATTCCTTCTTCTTATAATTCTCCAAAATGTTCTTTTCAAAATATTAGGTTGTAAGATGTACTTACATTATTTCCGAATTTTTTAAAATTCAAAATTCTAAAACTCACAACTCATTCTTCATAATATTTCTTCATAGAAGCTTGATTGTACACTCCTTTGATTTTTCCTGAAACGATTTCCCTCAACTCATATGTATTGTTGTGCTTATCATTTACCACAACATATGGTCCAGTGTATAATAATAGTAGTTTTTTGGTTATGCCTTCTAAGGTGCTAGGCAGCTCTCTATTTTTTAGGAGGACTTTTTCACCCTCTTTATATGTTACAATTCGCCCTATTGCCTTCTGGTACTTGGCTTGCCGTTTTTCCTGATCTTCTGCTACCTTATTGTAAAACTTCAACTGGTTGAATTTCCTATTGTTGTTCGTTGGAAATTCAATGATTTGTTCAATGTCTCGGGGAGTCGGCTTCTCATACATGGCTGAGTACGGTGGAATTCCTATAGCTGGATGGTGGGCGTAATTTAGGAATGTTTCTGTCGCTGCTAGGTACTCTTGCCACTTTTTCTGTTGGTTGTGACAGTACGTGCGCAATATCCTACCCACTTCTCTTAGTACTCTCTCAGCCGGATTGCTACTTGGGTGGTAGACTGATGTCTTATATGTTTTGACCCCAAGTGCTAATAAAGTGTCTCGCCATCTCCTCCCCTTAAACTGTGTACCATGGTCGGTAATAATAGAAAATGGTCTACCGATCTCTGGGATATACAAATCAATAATCACCGCCAAAACCTTTGCTGTCGTTGCCCGATTAACCGGATATAGCTTTATATACTTGGTGTAGTGATCCATTATAATTACCAAGTATTTATATCTGTGCCGACCACCGCTACGGGGAAATGGTCCGCATATATCCAAAAAACACTTTTTCCAGTTTTGCGTTGGAAGTTATCGGTATCATGATACCCTCTGTCTTTTCATTGTTTACTTTTGCACATTGGCAGATCTTACAGGACTTGAGGTATGTTCTCACCTTGCGGTTGATATTCTTGATCTTACAATTTTCCTCTAGAGCTTGTATCACTTTTAACGCTCCCATGTGACCATACCTGACATGGTAATCGATGATGACCTCCTTTTCTATTTGGTGCGGGATTATCACCTTCCATGTCTCATCGTCCAATGCGGTTTTTATGAATAAAATTCCCTTGTTAAGGTGGTAATATTTAGAAATGGTTTCATCATTGGCTTCCAAACGACTCACAATGTTTTTCAGCTTAGGATCAGACTGCTGATGGATTCTGATGTTTATTAACAAAGCTTGTAAATCGGCTCTGGTCGTGAATATGTTATAAATTTTTACTAAGCTCTCCTTCTCTCCCTCGAAAGTCTGATCTTCCAGATTTATACGTGACAACACATCCGCTACCACGTTCTTCTTTCCTGGAATGTATTCCCATTTCAGGTCATATTCTTGTAGGGCGAGTACCCACCTAGCCAATCGGCCGTGACTCAATTTGCACCTACGAAGGAACGAGATGGATTTATGATCAGTTCGTACCGTGACTTGATATCCGAGAATGTACGTCCGGAACTTGCTGCATGCGAACACCACGCTCAACAATTCCTTTTCTGTCACACTGTAGTTCTTTTCGCACTGGTTCAATGTGCGACTAGCGAAGCTTATTACCAGATGTTGTCCCTCCTCATCTTCCTGGTATAATGTCGTTCCTAAGATTAGATCGCTAGCGTCACAGTTTAGAAAGAACGGTTTCTTAAAATCTGGGTACCGAAGTATCACACTCTCCAGAAACTTCTCTTTTATCAATCGGAAAGTAATATCTTGATCTTCACCCCAAGTCCATTTGTTTTTGGCAGATAACTGTGGTTGAAACTTGGCTGTCAACTCGGAATATCGGCTCTGAAACTTCCTGTAATAGTTACAGAGTCCGAGGAAAGATTGCAATTGTTTCCTGTTTCTTGGTTGCGGGAACCTCTGAATTGCCTCCACTTTCTCTGCTGATGGTGTAATACCTCGGTCGTCTAGGTTGAAGCCTAAGAATTGTACCTCGCGCGCTATGAACTTGGATTTCTCCAACTTCAGTGTTATGTTGTTCTGCGCTAGTTTGTTTAGTACAAATTCTACTCTGTAACAGTGCTCCTCCCAGGTTCCGGATGTGATTAGTAAATCGTCAACATAGACGGTGGTAAATTGGAGCGCTTCTGGTCCCAAAATCTGGTCCATGCATGCCACAAATATGGCGACAGAATTGACAAGTCCGAAGGGCAGTCTCTTGAACTGGTAATTGCGCCCTTCGAAAATGAACGCTACATACTGGCGGCTTTGTGGATGCAGCTCTACCTGCCAATAACCACAGACCATATCCCAGGTGCTAATAAAGTTAGTACCATGAAAACGCTTTAAGATTTCTTCTATTTCACCGGGAGATGTTCTGTCATTCACAATTGTCTTGTTCAACTCACGCGCATCTAAACAGAGCCGGACTTGTCCGTCTTTCTTCGGAACAGCAATAATTGGACTAGTGTAAGGTGATTGACTAATCTCAATTATGTCGTTTTCAATCATCTTGTTTATCTCTGTTCTCACGGCTTCTTTGAGCGACTGCGCTATTGGATATGACCTCCGGTTAAACTCTACGTTTTCTTTAAAACGAAGTTGGCACTGGTAGTTTTTTACCTTCCCTGGTTCATCAGAAAACACCGCCTTGTATTTCTCATATATTGCAATTAGACGATCAGCCAGATGTGTTGGTATTTTCTCGTCATCGCTTCCGCACTGGAAATTCCGTATTTCTTGGATCTTAACTGACCATAAATCCTCTCCTCCATGATTTATATTATGGGTTTAGAAAGAGGGCTGTTTCTAATAACATTTATTTTACGAAGTTGTTGATGTATAGGGCTGGGAAGTATAGTTGTGCCTCCTACCAGATCTGCGGTCCATGTTACTCCGTCTGGGAAAAGTGATACTTTATTTAAATTAAGATCGATTACTGCCGAATATCTACGAAGAATATCGCAACCGACTAAGATGTCAAATGGTAATCCGGTGGCGATTAAAAATTCCATGTCCAAAGCTATATCACGGCTAACGACACTTAAGGAAACTTGCTTCCTAATGGTTTTATTCTGGCGGCCAGTTGCACCTACCAACACAATGTTGTTGACTGGTAACATTGGCAAAGTTTTACCACATGTACTCTGTATTCTCTCCAACTCATTGGAGTTTATTATTGAAATATTAGCTCCTGTGTCTATCATTATTTTAGCGGGAACTCCTTCCACCTCCGCTGTTATATAAATTATCTCATTATTACTGTTGCTGAGACTCTTCTCGTTCTCTTCCAAAAGTTCAGTTCGTATGTCTTTCAAATAATGGTTACTGATAATAGTGATGTTTTTATCATTGTTTGCTTGTTGCAAATCATCCTTTTCTAACCCAGGAAGTATAAGCAGTAACGGGTCTTCGTTGTTGATTACTGCCTCCTCTCGTTTAAAGTATTTTGTTCATTGTTTGAGTTATTATTGACCGAGGCATCGTTCGGAAAACTCTGGTTTGTCTCCTGACGTTCTGTACCCTGGTTAATGTTTAACGCCCTGTTCGGTTGTCTGCCAAGATCTTCCAGGCTGGTACTTCGTCTTTCCTGTTCGTATCTTGGGCCGTCTCGTTCCGCACTCCTCCATCTTCGGTCGGCGCCGTGGAAGCTGCTCCTCCTCGGTTGATAATATCTCCTGGGTCCGCGATCTTCTGCTCTTATAAAATTTACCCTAGGGCGCGACACTCGGTTATTACTATTGCTATTATTATTATTACTAATATTATTATTATAGTAATTTCGGTTAGGTGGGTAAGGTCTGTCACCATTATTGTTGGGATATGGATTTCTCTGACTGTATGGAACATTATTATTTTGTTGATAAAAGTGGTTTCGATTATTTGGGTAGGGGTTGTTATTTCTCACGCCGTTAAAATTTCCGTTAAACTGGTTATTACGCGGCTGGTTGTTAGGGCCGTCGTAATTACTGGGCTGGTTCCGGTTATTTGTATGGTTATTGCCGTTATTGGGGTAAGTAGTCGGCCTTGCTTCTGGTCTCTCATTTCTCTTCCTGCTCTGCCGATAATACTCTTCATTCTCGTATCCCTCCAATAACTCGGTCATTCCCTGGATCGTCTTGATCTGACTACCTCTCCGGGCCCTGATAATGTCCTCATCATAGTGATAAGATATCTTATTCACTAAACATTCTTCTGGGATTGCTGGCTCAAGGTGTTTTGCCATACACACCTTCCCCAAGAAATATGCCGTCATACTGCTACCTAACTGTGACCTGTATCTTCCATTACAAATATTGTCACGGATCAAGTTCTGGGTGGTCTCAGACCAGTATTTTGTCTTAAACATTTTCCGGAACTGTTGGTAGTCGGAAATTTCACTCCGGTTGGCCATCCACCAATTATCTGTAATGTCTCGGAAGGACTCGTCGAATATCTCCCTGCTATGGCTCCATTGGGTAATTTTATGCTTGGTCAAATATTCTTCTACCCTTGCCAGGAACTCCATCGGCTTGCGTTTGTACTGCCGGAAGTTGAGCCACTCTCGGCTTTCGTTGACGGGCAATCCGGTGAAATGAGTCGGTCTGTTTCTAATCGCTTCCATCTCCTCTCGGCTTTGTCGCACCTGACCGGTGATATTGGCCATGGTCTCTTGTATATCATTACATCGTTCTGTGACCTGGTTGCGTACTTTTCCGAATTCTTCTTGATTTTCCTTCCTCTGTTCTTCTACCTTCCTACGACTATGTTCTTCGATATTTGTGAACTTGATGTTCACCACTTCTTTAAACTCATTCACCTCCTTTTCGGTCTGGTTGCACTTTCCATCAATCTCCCGAATCTGTTGATTGACCATTATATTTTCTTCTTCCATCTTCTTATTCATCGCTTTTTTGTTAACAGTGATTTCTTTATTCAGTTCTTCTCGCAACAATTCCATCCTTTCGTCCAGTTTGTCCAAATTCTCCTGATTTACCTCCCTTAACTCTTCTCTTAGAATTTGATTGTCCTCTCTCAATTCTTCCAATTTCTCCCCCATCTTCTCTTCCAACTTCCTGTTGTCTTCCTTCAATTCTTCCTTCAACTGTCGGTTGTTCTTCTCTATCTTCTTCCTGGTTTCACCGATTTTCTGATTGGTGTTCTCAATTTTATTAATCAATTCTTCTTTAGTTGACTTGAATTCTTCCTTGAACGATTGGTTGTCTTCCTTCAATTCTTCTAACTTCTTCCCCATCTCTTCTTCCATCTTCTTGTTATCTTCCTTCAAATTTTCTATGTTCTTGTTCATCCCAGTCAACTCTTCTTTTGTGGATTGATTATCCTTCTTCAATTCTTCTAACTTTCCTTCCATCTTCTTGCTGTTTTCTTCCATCTTCTCTTCCATCTTCTTGCTGTTTTCTTCCATCTTCTTGTTTGTTGTTTCGATTTTATTTCCTAAATCTTCTTTCAAGGACTGGTTATCTCCCTTCAACTCTTCCATGTTCTTGTTCACCCCACTTAATCCTTCTTTCAAAGACTGTGTGTCCTTCTTCCTATTCTCCTCCATTTGTTGGTTGTCCTTCTTCCTATTCTCCTCCATTTGTTGGTTGTCCTTCTTCCTATTCTCCTCCATTTGTTTCATCAATGCTCGGATTATCTCTTGTATACCCCCATCTTCCGTTCGTGTCGGCTTTTCCAATGGTTCCTTCTGGACATTGACTTCCCCTGTTTGCGTGGGTATCTCCGGTTGTTCCGTTTGTTTGGATAACACCGGTGGCAATGAACTCTCCGCATCTACTGGCGTTGCCTCCTTATTGTCCATTTCCAACTCTATTTCTTTTTCGGCCTCCGCCGCCCGTTTCTTAGATGTCGCACGTCGTTGCATTTTCCCTTGTTGTTCTCTGGCTTTGTAGCTGTTGCCTAGCTCCAACTAGTGATTGGGCAGAATTTATTGGCCTTCCAATCGCTAATTAAAGCCCCTAAAGTTGTGCGCCAATTTGTAATAAAATTAATAAATGAGTGTATGTGTGTTGATGATATTGACTATTATAAAGTATGTGACTCCGATGTAATCAAGTCCAATGTAATATGTTTAATTGGTGTGGCTCTCGACGTCTTACTGGCCTGAAACACTTCCTTAAGTTTCCCAGCTGGTCGAGTCCCAATGGTAGCAAGACCGGTCGAGTAGCGTAAAGTTGATGAAGAAATATATATGCTCAGCTTCACCGAAAGTTTCAAAACAAAAATTATTGTTTTGAAGAAAATTAAAAAAAATTATGTTTATAAAAAAAAATAATAAAAAAAAATTTTAATTTTATTAATTAATTAATTAGGATCAATTAATTAATATAGGGCTGTGAAGTTTTAAACAGTGTAATGCTCTTCTGAAAATTTTTATTAAAGTTTTAGTATAATTTAAATAATCTATCACCACTCATAAGACTGTCTGTAAACCAATCGATATTTGTTTACCTTTCTATTTTTTAGGTTATCTTCACTTACGGGTGGTAAAGTCCTTGTAGATTATCAATTAGAATTATATTATTGGTAATTAGTATTATTGAAGAAATAAAGAACTATTAAGTATTGAAAAGTATTAATGTTTTATTAAGTAACAGCAATATTGACTCTTATCGATTAGTATCGATTCTCAGGATATCGAAAAAAGTTACAAGTATATGTTATAAAAATTATATAGGGTTCTTTAAACAGCCAGTTATTACCAAAGTCAGAGAAATCGGGCTAATATTTAAAAAGTATAACGTTACAATCAAATTAATAGTTATTAATAAACACAGACATTGAATAATAAATTGTAAATATAATAATTGTTTTCACCAAACAGCTGTGCTGAACCAAGAAGAGGCACTGGGATTGTCAAAGAAAGATGGCTGCCGTCAAGTCGATGAAAATGTTGCTCGTTGCTGCTGCATTCCAAATAATGTATTTTGACGCAATATTTCTGTTCTCGTGTCCGCAAATCTCTTGTTATATGTTGTGTAGTGACTGGTGTAGTGATTCTGGGTTGTATTTAGTGTATCTGTATAATTATTAGTTCAAACACTTTCTCCGATTCCGTCACTAATTTGGTTTAATGTATTATACAGTTTTCTAGTGTTTTATGGTGTTTTTCGGAGTAGATTTATATTGTTCTGTGTTATGGAGTGTTACTTGATCGTTTCTGTTATAATATGATAGTTTCAGAAGTATTTTACAAGTCACTCGCGATTTCACAATAACTCACTATACACTCGCTTGTATGACGATTATAGGTTAGGTTATCCACGTTATCAAAGGTATGTCATGTTAACCGTTCAACTACCAATAATCAACTAACTGTTTCCTTCAGTTTCAATTAAACTCTTAGCCCATATAATATTATCCTTAACATTGTTCAAAAATATTTTCACATCCTGTGTACATTTTACTATTTCACTATATGAATGCCTAAACTTTGGTTATTTGTCAATTTTATTCTCTAGATTTGATTTAAATTAATCTTTCAGTTCATTCTGGTTATTTTCAGATTAAATAATGCCATTTTATAGTGTTTTCTGTCCAAAAAATAGTAATTTTACTTTCAGTTTGGGTATACTCTGAAGAGTCCAAAACATCAAAATTTACTTCCTGTCATTATATAAATTCAGCCATTTTATCAGTTATATTTAATATTAATAATTCTATATTGTATTAAAAGGTTCCTATTCCCTTATTTTCTGGTAATTAATTGAATTAGTTGTATTCTGAAACATTATTCTGAAATATATGACTCCCATGTCTAAATTTCTGAGTTTAGTCTTTTTAATTTTTATTTATAATTCTGAATATAATTTATTAAAATCTCTCTAACTGGTATGTGCAATTATATGGCATGATCTCAAGTTTATTTTGTCTAAACCCCTTTTGTTTATTTGCATTTAAATGAGCAATTTCTCTGTTTTGATGAAGTTTGGTTTCCATTCTTTTGGCCTATGATTTTTTAACAATTTTTCTTACAAAATAATTTACAAACAATATATGATGTATGATACCCTCTCTGACTTTTACAAATAGTATTATAAATTAAACATGTTTTTAAATTACACAAAAACAATTAGTATTGGTTACAATACAAACAATAGTTAAAACAAATAAAGAATTTTTTTTTTTTTAAATAAATGGTTGTCTTCAAGTCAGACATTTTGCAACACAATCCTTATTTCTAAACATGGAAATATGGCTTACAAAAAAGGTTTTTTACTAACTAACATCTTAATTACTCTCTACTATTTACAAGTGGTAACTATTTTTATAGTTCTGATGTTAGTTGTATCAGACCCAAACAAATGGCCTTATATCTAAAACATTTTTAAACATTCTTGTACTATATACATAAAAACCTTATATCTATATTCTTATTTCTAACTATTATTATAAGTAGGATTCTACAGTTTTTATACAGTCTTTTATACCTTGTCTTTGGGGAATTGTACCCTGTCATTAACAAATAAATAGTATGAACCGTTCAAAAAGCACTATGAAATCTGTTTTTCTTTTTTCATGTAAAACAAAAATGTTATTTTAAACAGATTCATGTCTTATGAACAACATATTGTCACCGTACACATTTTAAGTCATTGAAAAATGCATATTTCATTGCATCCAATGTTTGTGATTGCCAAGAATGAAACACAAGGTTCATTTTTTATAATACCCAAAACTATCACTGGTTCACTTTCACTTATATATTATGTTAATGCTAAATGGTCGTATAGTCTTATCAACATAATAATAAATTGGTTAGCGTTTTTTCAATGGAGATTTGTTTCATGGGTACTATATTATTGTTTCATCTTAGTTCACAGGAAACTTTTACTTTATACACTCCTCTCTCTTAAATTTATATACATGTGGTTTTTATTTCGTTATACTTTTATTTTTAGATATTTATTTTGGGGATATAGGGATTTGGGTGTCTTTTATAAGAGCATGACATCTTCTTCAGGATGCTGGCCTCTTCTTCTTTCTTCAGTCTTCTTTTCTCCTGCCTTCTGGGACTGGTATCTTCTCCATCTTCTTCTTGATGCCATCAGGTTTCTTGGGATCTTCTCCATCTTCTTCTTTAATTCAGAAATACACAACCTGTATTGGTTGATCTTGGCTTATTTTAGGGTTTCTCTTCTATTTATTCTTCCTCGTTGTGGGTTTGGTCATATTGTGTACTGCTTTGTTATTTACTATTTTACCTTCCTGGGTTATACCTTGAAAACCTTTGGTTATGAGACTGGTCTTGGATGACTCATCACTAGTAACTCCTTTTATTTTAACTTGTATTTTCTTTATAATAATGATTTCTTTCCACAGTTGCTATGAATTAATCTATTTATATTAAACTTAATGCTTTCTTCCAAATTTAAATATTATAACTTCATTATTCTAATGATCAATTGCCATTCAATATTATGCTTATATCTGTCACGCTACAATATTAACAGTTTGGTTGCTACAACATCGTAAACGTGTGATCACGATGGGACACTACAAATCGGGAGTGTGAGATCACGATGGGACACTACAAATCGGGAGTGTGAGATCTACGATGGGACGTTTTCAATGCAGTGACAGCTAAGTACAATTGGCAAACCAAGCAAATATATAAAATATTTATATCACAATCAAATATTCAAAATTATTCAAATTCAAAATGAGCTCATATTAACGTAATTGTACCAGAGCATGAAAGGGAGAGAGTGAGAGAGTGGATATTCACTATTAATAAGTGCTGGGTTGTGCCATATTTATGTTTATCACGTTTATTATGTATTAATCATAACACATGTTTATTTTGGAAGGTTGAGAAAATGTTCAAGGGAGATTATATGTTTACAACATAAATAAGACTACGCCCAAGGCATAGTAAACACGTGCATGTTTGGCACATAGTAGAGTCTTTTCCATATGTAAGTAGGGTCTTTTATATAATAAAAGGTAATGTCATTGGTAAACAATACAAGCACGAGTGAGTTATTTCAGGTAATACATTCCGCAATTAATGGTTCGCTAACACGAATTCTGGCCCTCAAGGTAAGTTTTGTATTTTGTTGTACAGTGTAGCAACATGGCGCCCGATAAAATTTAAAAATTTATTACATTACAAATAATACAAAGTAACAAATAATAATTA
Organism: Magicicada septendecula; assembly: GCA_034769895.1. NCBI lineage: Eukaryota > Metazoa > Arthropoda > Insecta > Hemiptera > Cicadidae > Magicicada > Magicicada septendecula. Next base: position 444,269,271 of record CM068368.1, read on the forward strand.
AAGTTACAAACATTATATATGTACCATTTATAAGAAAGTAATTAGGAATAACAACATCAATTATTAACGTAAGCAAACAACATTTATTATACATTTATCGTATGTATGTATGTATATATATATATATATATATATATATATATATATTGTCACGACAAAAATAGCCAACCCCGTACCAGAGATAAAAAATATATACTTCTTATCAAATGAACTGATTGATTTTAATTAAAATATAAGGAATATGACACGACAATACAACAACTTTAACCCAACCCAAGTGATTGAGACAAAAACATAAACATAAAGAAGGGAACCACGGAACATACTTAGTAAAATGTAAATATTTTAAAGTGATTGAGACAACAACCCAAACATAAAGATGGGAACCACAAATAAACAACGAGAATGAGGAAATAATAAACCTAAGCCACAAGGAAACAAGTTTATGGGTTTAAATGACCCCAAAATGCCCAAAGGAACGGATGAAAAACCTAATATATTAAACAAACAAGGAAAATGAAGAAGGAGGGTGACGAGCAAAAGTGAAAACCAAGAATGGTTCACCAACACAAGTAAAATAGCACTCAACAAGAGCATTGAAACCAAAACAAGGGTTATCAGGAGGAAGGAGAGATAACGGTTACTACCCATTAAAAAGGCAACCAGAAACCACAAATTAGAATTGTTATTAGTCAGTAAGTATTAGTTATTAAGTATTAATTGTCATTAGGATTAAGTCATGAAAGAGAAATAAGTATAGGGGTCACCCACTATCAAACCAATGATATAAACAGTGATATAGTGTAATAGTGTAGGTGTAAGAACCCCAAAGTGAAGTGTGACACTAGTGAAATTGTAATTAACAATAAGTGATTTACAAGTGAAGGTAAGTTGAAAGTTGGAAATAAACAGTGCATAAATAGCTGATAAATAAGTAGTATTAAGAGTGAACTATAGTATAAGGGATAGAAAAACACTAGAAGTGATAATGACTTTTTATTTAAAAAGATGTTCAATAGAGTTAAGTTAATTATAGCCAGTAGTAAGTAAAAAGGGAGGATTCCAGAATAGAATAAATTGAAAGTGTTACCATGGAGGGAATATAAAAATTGTTTAGAGATTGAGAAGTCAAAAAACTAACAAAGATACCTAATTTATAAAGGACTATTATTAATTTAATAACAAGTGATGTTGTTTATCACAACACAGATAATATGTGTTATAAACTAAAAAATTAGCAAATAAGGATAAGTTAGGAGTGAGTGATGATATTTCTTAATCAAAACAATAACTCTAATAACTTATAAAAAATTGTGTTCATGTTATTGTTATAAGAGGATATGGCTGAATGCAATGTGCAGTCCATAAACCTAATGTTATATTTTTAAGATTGAAATGAGGAAAGCAATATTGAATAATAAACAAAACACCTACAGACTCAAAACACAACACAACTAATAAAAATAACAAAGTAAGCCCAATAGGCTGAACCAAAATGTGATTTGAACGAAATAAGTAAATTATTATAATGGCTACTTAGGCCTAGAAAAAAACATAACTGTCAGAACCAAACAAACAAAGATTATAACAAATTGAATCAGAATTTAGAAAATCTGAGGTGAAGGAATCACCAAGGATAAATTGTAGATCATTTATAACACAAAATATTGTAATAGGCATTATTATATAAAAAGAAATGTAATTAACAAGCATTAACATAATTGTAAAAACTTAAAATCTGAAGATACCCAAGCTTGTGGGGTATCAAAATAATCTATGAACGAGAATAAATACTATAGTGACAATATTTATTAACCAGGAAGGAAGATGGAGGAATAACAGTAATCAGAAGATATACGAAGGATTCGAAGTTTCGATAACAATACATCAACTCAAAATAAGCCTATTCGAAAAATACCGTTACTATGGAAACAGCGGTTGTTGACAGAAAATACCGTTGGAAATAAAAAGAAGCGAAGCGTCACCAAGCCATACAGATGCAGAAGTTCGGAAGAAAGTTTTTTCAGTGTAAATCATGAAAATAATAGTATAAAGTTGCAGAAAACCAATCGTCAAAGAAGCAGATGACCACTACAACCAATATTACAAGACCCAAGACATGAATAAACGGAAATTATCCATAAATAGAACGTCCAAACACAAGACGAAAGGACGCCACATTTTAATGAAGCCCAAAATCCAAGAAAACTGATTTTATGCAGCCAATTCCTATCTCGAACCAACTACAAAGGCCTATACACATCGAATTGTTAAGTACTATCCAATTATTTATTTTCCACCAACCCTAATCACTTTAAATAATTTTGAAAGGTAAAATTACCACACTATAAAGATAATATTTCTCTTTCATAGAGTATTTAAGCAAATTAAAACATAATGAAACTTTGTTAACATAAAATAACCTAAGAATTGAACACGAACTTACAGAACACTTTTACAACACAACACCACAGATTGTAACAGCACACTTTATCTTTCATGTACATTTAGATTAAGGTAGTTTGTATTTTTTATTGTAACCATTGTAGTTCTTTAACTCATAGCCAAAAGAATCCATGGATTTTTGAAACCAAAACTGTAATAAGCCTAACGTAAACAGACGCTAGGTTAAATGGTTTCTAAATTAATTCGCCGCCCTGAAAATAAGATCTCATGTAATCAAACGATAATTATTTTGTTGTAATTGTAAATGTTTCCAGATATCACCATTAAAAAATATTCATTACAGGGAGTAACCAGCGTTATCATTTCATAGGGAGTGCTATATAATAATTACTTGTATTGAAGAATAAATCGTAGCAGTAAGCTAGTTGCCAGTTATTCGTCAGAAGCGACGATTGAGACGGCTGTGCGAGCGGGAACGATTTGAATACACCAACCCGCTACGCTGATAACTTGTTCAAATACAGTTTTTAGTTGTTTTGTAAAACGACTTGGCGCCACCCGGGATTATTACACCCCCTAAGAATAACAGGTAAGGTTACTGCCGTAATATACAGGTGATCAGAACTACGCTACGAACATCGCTAGCCACAAAAGTACTGTAACGACCCGGTGCGAGGCGAACGCACTAATCATCCAAACACATTATTTTTTATGTACACATTTTGTAGGTACGACACAGTGGATTGTTACAATATATATATAGATATATATATGAAATACACATTGCATATGACATCCCAAACTAGGGACTAGTTATATCTTAATTCCAGTTCAATAGTTAACTAAATTAATCAATCAAATTAACCAATTAGTATGCAAATTAAAGCATATTACATATGGCGCACCAATCGCGGAGCTTACGAAGGCTATCATTACCACTCAGTACTTTATTAACTAATGAATAAAACAACAATTAATAAATAAAATTTAATTAATTAACAATTAATTAAATTAACACAATAATTACAGTTGTATATGGTTTCCAAACGTGGGGCTTAATAAAGCAAAGACATTCAATAATATTTGTATATGTCTCACTTATATTCAACAATAAATATAATTGTACAGTATCGTAATCAGCAATTAAGTAATTAAACTCTATAAAAGGAGTAATTAGAGTTTGTATATGGCGCACCAACGTGTGGCTAGGATCAAAGTTATAGCTCAATTAAAATTCAATTCAATACTTAATGAATTGAATTTGTCTGTCTCAAAGCTGACTAAGGCGAACACCACGCCGAAACGCGTATGAGAAGAAAAGACAAGTAAGTTTCACAAGTTGAAAGTTTCAATATTCTATAAAGGTTAATTTAATTAATTAATCAATTACCGTAATTAGTAAAATTACATTGTTGTATAAGGCGCCCAACGCGATGCTCAATTAATAAGTAATAATTATTGTTATTGAGTAGGTTGAGGACAGGCAGTGGAAATAAGTACTTGTTAGAGATAAGTAGACAGTAGTAAAGTAGACTTAGATTAAGTAAACTTGAATGATTACGCGAAGTCGTGCGAAAATGGCAGTCAACCATTCAGAAAGTCAAGAGTTCGACGTGAACAATCAGTTAGGCATCGAAGGGCTTGAAGAGAATACGACGCAGAGTGATAACACCAGCGCCGACGAGACAGAAAGCAGGGTGGGGGGACAAACGTTAGCACCTCGCGAGATGAATTTCCAAATGTTACTAGAGTACATTAAACAACAGAATGAAGAACTAAGCGAGAAATTAAGTGAAAAACTGGGTGAGAAACAGAATAAACAAAGTGAGGAACTGAAATGACATAATGAAGAACAGATTGGAAAAATAAAATTAGAATTGCAAGAACACACCAAGAAATGGAAAGAGAAAATCAGCGAGTTACAGAAAAAGAATGAAAGTGGAATGAAAGAGTTGAAGGATGAATTATAAAGACATACCAAAGAAAGTAAAGAATTGAGAAAGAAGGGCCAACAGGAATGGCAAGAAGCGATTAGTAGTACACAGAAGACAGTAGATCAAATAAATAAGAAAATAGACAGGCATATACTAGAAACTAACGGCAGAAATGAAGAATTAAATGGAGAAATCCTGAACAACGTAGAACAACAACAGCGAGAACAAGGAGAAGCAGTTAACGCTTTAAAACAGAAGATCGTAGAAGTGGACAACAGACAACAATCGACTGAACAGAAAATCGATGCGACAAATAAAGAAAAGGAAACAAGAATAGAAGAATTAAGAGGTCATATTACCAAGGTCAAAGAAGGACAAGAAAGATTGCAACGACAATTAGCCAACGCCGAAGTCGGAACGACCGCAAGATTGGGTGGATCGAATAACAGCGAATTAAAATACAATGGCATGGACCGGTATCCCATGGAGTTCCTCAAGGAGTTGATAGAACTACAGAACATGTTTTACCCAAACGATGATGTCAGATGGATTGGACGTCATTTAGAGGCTGACGCCGCAATCTGGTGGAGGGTAATTCGAGACCAAATTCATAATTTTGAAGAATTTAAAGACGTCTTCACACATAAGTATTGGGGAGAAGAAAGACAGGACGCGATCAGAGACAGTCTGGAATTCGGCCGTTATAATTGGAAAGGCAGCCTTAATGCGATACAATACATGGAACGCAAATTGCTTGAGAGCCACCAACTGACGCCAGCTATCACTGATCGACAATTGATTAAGAAAATTGCTCGACATTATGGTAGGGAAATTGAGGTCGCAGTAGTGATGAGGGGGATAAATTCCATTCAAAACCTCGAGTCACTGATTTTGGAATACGTGGCGATAAACCAACACACAAACAGAGAAAGCAACTACGGAAGAGCTCACGACAAGGTGAATGCCCGCGGTAATGGGGGTGCAACAGATTCATCCCTTCAACCTTTTCACAACAAGGGAGTTGAGTGGAAACATCAACCTTGGGCCAACAAAAAAGGTGAAAATGACAACAATAAGGGGTTTGCCCGGCCTAGTGACCAACAACTCGTAAACTCCATAGAATTCGTAAACAATGGTGCGTCGACCTCAGCTGTAATAGGGGGCGACAAAGATAAAGGAAAAAATATTAACACAGTCAAACAAAGAGATAGCCGGAATAACGCCTAGTAACCGACATTTTGAGACTAGCATACTCTTACCGGATATACGACATGAATTGACTTATGAAGACGAAATAAAAATAGAACAACGGATATCTAAATGTCTGGAAATAATAATTAAATTCAATAATAATATTTCAGTTGCTGCCTTAGTGGACACGGGTAGTGCAATAAATGGGTTGTCCGAGGAATGGTTCAATCAAAATAAACAATATTTAGAACCTTATGAAGAGCTAAGCATGACGAATATGTTGATTATTAGTGCAGTAGGAGGTAAGTCTAAGGTAATACAGAAACAAATTTTGTGTGAAATCTATATTAACGAGGTCAAAAGGGACCGTGTGTTTTTAATTATTCCGAATTTAATTAGGAAGTGTATATTAGGCATTAGCTTTCTGAAAGATGAAAGGTGTTTAATTGACGTAGAGAAGGGGGTCGTCGAGTTTAAAGGAAAAGAAAAGGAACAAAATTTCAGCACACCCATTGTACACATGGAGGTAGTAGAAGAAGAAGAAGAAGAGGATGAAATCGTGAAGAAAATAAATGAGAAAGTTGACAACATAACAGGTGTAAATGAAGAAATACTAGGGAATCTTAGAGAAATCTTAACGAAGAATAAGAGTTTATTTCGGGAGAGTCTGGGGAGAATGAAATGTTTTGAACACAAGTTTAAAGTAACGGACGACACGCCTTATTTCCAACGCGGGTCGCCAATTCCGCTTGCATACAAGCAAAAGGTTGATACCGAAATCAACAAAATGTTGAAACATGGTGTAATTGAAAGGGGAAATAGCCCATATATCAATCCAATGGTCACCGTGATAAAGAAAGATGGGAACGTCAGGTTGTGCTTGGACGCTCAAAAAATAAATAGTGTCACCATCCCCGATTATGAAGGACCAACTCCTATTCAAGAAATATTAGCAAGGTGCAGAAATATGAAGTACCTATCCACAGTGGATTTAACGAGCAGTTTTTGGCAGGTGCCACTAAAGAAATGTCGCCCTTTCATGTATGAGGGGAATGCTACAGATACACCGTAACGCCATTTGGATTAAGCACCAGTTCTGCCGCTCTGACGAGGGGATTAGATATGGCACTGGAAGATAAGGTAAAAGAAAATACTATCATATATGTTGACGACTGCCTCTGCTACTCAAACGACATCAAGACGCATCTTATACATTTAAATTTATTATTGAACAATTACGTAGAGCAAATCTTACGATTAACCTCGAGAAATCACAGTTCTTTCGTCAAGAAATCGCATATTTCGGGTATTACCTAACTACGGATGGAGTGCAAGCAACGGAAGAAAAGGTAGCTGCAATCAGAAATTTTCCAGTTCCAAGAAACCAGAAACAATTAAAGGGATTCTTGGGATTGACGAACTTTTATAATAGATTTACTGCAACATACGCGGAGACTACTCAACCATTGCTGGACCTATTGAAGAAAGGTAAGAAGTTTTCATGGAGACCAGAACTAGACCGATGCTTCAAGGAAGTGAAGGATTTATTTGTCAATACAGTGATATTAAAATTTCCGAAAATCAACAAACGGTACTTCCTTCAATGTGACGCAAGTAATTTTGCGTATGGAGGACAACTGTATCAATTGGATGAAGAAGAGAATATGGGTGTTATTGCTTACACTAGTAAAACTTTTAAAGGTGCAGAAAAGAACTATTTCATGGCAGAAAAAGAATTGTTAAGTATTTTCAGATGTTTGGAGAAGTTTCGAATATACGTCTTGGGTCAACCGTTAACTATAATAACTGATAACAAAGGCCTTACCTTCATGCATAAATGTCATCTAAACAACTCTAGAATAACTAGGTGGATTCTCAGTATACAGGAATATAACTTCAATATTCTCTATTGCAAAGGTAAAGAAAACTTAGTGACCGACATACTCAGCTGGTATCCAGAGGACGTAGAGGAAGAAGACCAAATAGATGACAACTTTGAGTACCAAATCAATTATATAACTTTAAAAATGAATAAGGATGTAAGTAACATGATAAGAGATATGGGAAAAATCCAAAGGAAAGACATGTAGTTAGGACCTATAATAGATAAATTAAATAGTGGAAATGAAAATGATATGTGTAGATTTTATAAGTATGTTGATAACAAATTGTATAGGAAATGTAAGGGTAAGTGGAAATTTTATGTGCCAGAGAGTATTACAGGTGAAATTATCTCCGAAATACATCAGATGTATGGTCATTTAGGAAGTAAAAAATGCACCAACCTACTTCAAGAATATTTCACATTTGACAAAATATGAAAGAAAATAAAGGAATACGTAAAAATGTGTGACAAATGTCAACGGTGCAAAGATAGCCACAATAGAAAACTATTTGGAGGAACTAAACCTATCTTACCAACGGAGGAAGGAGAACACGTTAGTGGGGACTAATATGGACCATTACCAGTATCGACAGGTGGCGTGAGATACATCTTCGTCATAATAGATAACTTTACTAAATTCGTGAAGTTGTACACGTTGAGAAGGTCAACAACGGCCGCGACTATTAGGAGAGTTCGCCAATATATTGAAGAAGTTGGAAAACCAAAAGCTATATTAATGGACAATGGGACACAATTTACCTCGAAACAATGGATAAAAGGACTGAGTGAACTTCAAATAAAACCAAAATACACTGCCATACGCAACCCGTTCACCAACCTCGCAGAACGCATAAACCTACAATTGGGAAACATGTTCCGAATATTCGTCGGCGATCAACATACAAAGTGGTCACGATTTATTGCCACAATAGAGAGCTGCATTTTCGAGACATACCATGACACTATAGAATTAAGGTGAAACAAATCTTAGGGGAGGCTACTTATGTCTTAGTTGAATGCAACGATGAACAAAAGGTCCGCGGCAAGTTCAACATTAGACAATTAAAAGGGTATCATTCTAAGAAGAACAAAAGTTAAAGGTAAAAATCTACATGGAGAATAATAAATAAAATAATTTAAAGAAAGGATATAAGTACATGCGACTTAATATACGTACTAGACAAATCACTCATCAGCTAAGGGAGAAGAGTATAGGTATACGGGTAACAAAACAGACCATTCAAGTTTGTTTAGCTAAGTGATAGAATTGTCTTTGTAATAAAGTCAAAATTTATGTAATTGTGTTGTAGTTAGTGATGAAACCAGAGATTAATTAGTAAAGATAAGTTGTTTTGTTTTCCATGTTAAGACTTTAAAGAATATATATGATAGAATAGAAAATTATAGAAAAATGTAAGCAAGGTATTTACTTAATCTTATGAATTAACTAGCAACAAATTGCTAAAGTTTACAACGAATATTAAAAGTCATTTTGTATGAATTAAGTAATCGTAATTATTTTATTGGAAGTAATGAAACAAAAGAGTTGTCTAAACATGTATTAATTAAATTCAAAGTAAAAGGGAATTGTAAATAAGGTTATATAAAGCAGAAACGAGATTTTGTTGAAGTGAGTTTAACATTTAACTATTACTTGAAAAGGATGTATAAGGATTACCTTCTTGATGCTTAGACATGTAAAAATTTGTATAATCTTAATTGTAATATAATCTTTGGGAAAGTAACCAAGAACGAATGAAATGAGTAGGTGTTTAAGATGTTCTTACGTAGGATTGTTTTTGTGTAACCAAATTGGTAAAACGATTTTCATTAACATATAAGTGTAGCTTGTAGATTAGTTATGAATCATGCATGTTAAAACTTAAATTGAATAGAAAAAGGATAATTAATTAGTAATAAAATTATTCTGTTAAAAAAAAGTAGATGTAAAACATGAAAATGAATGTTATTCTAATTATGTAATTAGTAGGAAGTATGTAAAATGGATTCATAATTTCAAAATAATGAGCAATAAATTCAGTATAAATATTGAAACTATCAGGGGTGAGATAACATCGGACAGTAATGAAAAAAAGGGGGCACTACACTCTTTTCGAGGAAGGATGATCTTTGGTGGTAACACGCGTATTACACTCTTTTTGGGGAAGGATGATCACTGGTGGAAATTCAGCAAGGGCATGAATTTGGGATTCCTTGATTCGGAACTCGTCAATGAACCCAAATTGGCGACACTATAAAGCAATTTTGTAAGGGAATTTTTTTTGCGTAAAAGGAACAGTAGCGAGTGTCGACTGTCAAAAGTGATGTATGTTGGAGCCAACCGGCCTCCAGTAGACAATAACACGTGCACCACGTTAGCGACAAAATAGGCTCCACTAAAGAAGACAATGCTTTGGTGACAGCAGATGTTTGACATAAGAGAACGGCATGGGAATATGCTGCAATAACAGGGAGACAAAGGACTACGTCTTACTGGACCAATTACCAAGAAAACGTATGCGAGGGCGACGCGAGTATTGTAAATCCACATGTGGGAGTTTAGCAACGACACACAGATGAGACAGAGTCCACACTGGCAAGATACGGATGGACGTTATAGGAACAAAGGACCACGCATAGTGACACAGCGGGGAACTTGTTTACCAGCAAGAGTAAGGAATATGCAGGAGAGCTGTAGAACAGATGTTCATTACCGAGAAAGGGACCTCCGTCAGCGTGTGAACATAACAAAGGAAGTCAAAGATAATACAGCGATTCGTCATACCCGAGTTAAAAGACACATGTGTAACTGGATGGAAATTACTAGGGAAGAACTGAAAGGGAACATGAGAACAATCGGATGATGGACAACCATGAAATTCGGTCCGTCGTCATACGGCGAAGGAGGAGCAAACAGCAAGACTTAAAAGAAGGGATCCAGAGTGACCTACTAGGAACGAGAGTTCGGCAAAGGCGGGCTTTTGAGGAGACATCACCATGGAAACGGGTGAAGACGAATAAGGAAGCAGCCAGAAGACTAGCTCGAGAATCAAGGAGGGGTCTTCACAGAAACGTAGACAAAAAACCAATAAGGACGTAGATGGTGGGAAGAGTACACGAGATGGGGAGATGGTCGTGGAACTAGTGACATAAAAATAGGTATTGGCAAAGAGCAGAGGGTCAGTTATTCAAAATCGGCCAGTTATTCAAAATCGGCCAGTTATTCAAAATCGATCGGTTATTCAAGATCAGTCTTTCAGTGAGCCAGCTAAACGTTAGTTGATCAGTTAATAGAAATAATTCATTCAAGCAGTTAGTCTGTTAGAGAGTGAGTCGGTGTTTATTGGAAAACTGTTAGTCTGTTGAAATTAGGTTAGTAAAGTGGATGGAGTCAGTGAATTGATTGTTGAATTACTCATGTTTGAGAGAGTTAGTTAAATCGTGGGAGTCAGTTGTTAAGACGATGTTGGGTTAATCTCAATCAGACTGCAATACATCAATATACTGACGGGTAGAAAAGTGCGTGATAAAATATTAATAGTAAATCACAGTACCGTAATGTACGTAATGAAGTAAAACTTTATTAGGACTTAGTTAAAATTCGAAGTTTATATACTGACGAATCGTGTTAAGACAATCAAAAATCGTGATGATATGCAATAAGTAGAGACATTGTGCATAACATGAAAGAAAATTCGGTGACATGAACTAAATACCGAAATTGCGTAATGAATTAATATGCTATTTGTATCAATTAAGCAATTCAATTCTCGTAATGAAATGGATAATAAGTGGAATAATCGTATCAACTGAACAAGGTACAAACTGTCAGTGCTCGTGAACAAAGTGTAAAGTTAAAATCTCACGCGGATGGGTCATGAACTAAATAAATCAAATCCGAATGACCGCAATAAATAACTTTTGTTACAAGAACACCTTCTAAAGAGTGCGAAATAAAAGATTGTTGACGCCAGAGTGCAGATCTCGGTGATAGTGAAAAGTGTAGATTCAAGACGATGAGGAGACGATTTATCAAGCCATCAGCCAACCTGGGATTCGCCGGAGAATGAGAAGCATCACAGATAATCGCCGCTGATTTGGATACGTACTCCAAGTAAACCATTTATGTATTATTAGGTTTAGTAGCCACTGTCCTGTACCTCACAAAGAACACACCTCTGATTTAATAAGAACGTATATTTAATTTCTTTTGAGCGAAGCCGAATCGTAGAATTCAGAAAGAATGAGTATGAAAATATGAATCCATGAATCAGAGAACTTTGTAATTTGTAAAGTATATTATGATCTAAACACTTAAATAATTACTAGATAAGATATCAGAGAAGTAATATATGACTTAGCAATAGAATGCATTTTATGTTATTGTGTAGTAATGTTAGAATTAATTACCGAAATTGAAGACGATTGCAAAATGTCTAAATAAATTATTGTTAGTAATGAAGAATTCTGGTGTTCGAGTCGTATCATTATTATCATCCAGATTAATAACAGTTACTTTAGGTAGACATACGATGATACAAACGACGCCCAAAGTGTGGAATCAAGTAGTGATAACTTCGTCATACTCAAAGTAAGTCGAACCATATGAATAATAATTAATGGCAACGAGTGATAAGCTATTGAAATAAATTAACATTGCACATAGTGCTCCACCGCGGTGCTATTAATTAATATTATATATGTACCATTTATAAAAAAGTAATTAGGAATAACAACATCAATTATTAACGTAAGCAAACAACATTTATCGTATGTATGTATGTATATATATATATATATTGTAACATGACATAAGATAGCACCAAAAAGCACTAATAATTGATAGAAGAAAAAGCTGAAAGTAGAATGAAAAAATAAAAACTTATAACCTGAAGATTGATAGCTCAACACTAAATAAAAAATTGACTAAGACACTGACTACGACTTAACCCAATAGATTGGATAAGGTGAAGGAACATGAAAACCATGATACAACACAAAATATGACTACCATCAATATAGCCCAAAATGTAGCTAAAATAAAATGTAAAATAAATGCACTAAATCAGATAGGGCATAATTGAAAAGTAAACTATATAAACCATAAAAATAAAATAGATATATTATATGAGTTAAAAGAAAAGAAAAGAAAAATAAATGTATAAATCTAAGATAGGAAGATAAGAATAAAAATACCCTATTAAGTAATCAGTAAGCGAAAGGCAAGTAAAATATAATCAAGCTTAGCAAATGTAATAATTAATACAAAAGTGACAAATGATAAATGAAAATAAAGCAAATGTTAATGACCAGTGACAACCCAGTGATGATATACTAAATAAATAAACAATGTGTGAAATGTAAGGTGAAGTATAGAACTACATAAGTAGAAACTAATGACCACAAACTATGTAAATAACATAGAATAAAAGGTGATAGTGATATTAGATAAATAAACCTCATGTGAAAGGAAAAGTGCAGTGTAGTGTCTACATTGTAAAATACAATAAACAGCAGACTATATTAATATAGCAAAACAATCTTTGCTAGTATGTTAGCTAGTAAGTATCTAAAACTGGTTGTATTATTATTAATTTAAGTGATAGAAAATAATAAATACCTAGAAATAAGATAAAACATCAGAGTGGAAGATGGGAGAAGGAGACACTATATCTTAGTGAAGGAATTTGTAAGGGAGTTATATTGCTTAGAGTAGTGTTAAAAATTAGTATTATAAGAGTTTTGTTGTTAAATGAACCATAGTATTAGTAAGCTTAGAAGACAAGTGATGTAGAAGTAAGAAAACAATAATGTTTCTATTAAGTTAATTTGTTTCTTTAGAAAACGTTCAATCAACAAATAATTAGAGATAATGAATAAAAAAGGGTTGTAAAGAATGTTGAATAGAAGTATTGTGAAACCTAGGCAGTAGGCCTAGCATAAATGAAGGAATTTTGTAAGTTTCAAAACAAATCAATAACAAAAGGTCAATTGAAGTACATAATATGTTTAGGTAATTAAGTAAGAATGTCAGGTACAAAAATGTATAAATAATATTTAGTTTAAAGATAATTACATAAAGAAATATCAATAGGAAAAATAAGAAATATGTTATTAATGAACCAAAAGTAGCTATGAGTGATATCAAAATAATCTGTAGCAAAAAAGCAAAACAATGGTGTTAGTGTAATTAATATTATTGCTAGCATAAGAAAATAATTATAATTTAAAGGATTTTTATAAATTTGAACAGAAATAAAACGTTAGAATATAACAATGTTATAAGGTATTGGCCAATGAGAACTAGAATATCTGGAAGAGTTGCCATGACAACAAAAGTTTGTTACATGTTTGACCATTGAAATTTAATTATTCCATTATTGACCAGCATAGAGGGTGGACGTATGCAGCCCTTGAAGGCAAATAAGTCATAAACTAAATAAGTTTTGCTAAATTGGGATGAAGAAGTTATAAGAAGCAAACATAAATTAACTATTGATGAGATGTCAAATATTTAAAACAATTATATAAAAAATATCATAACAAGAACTTGAAAGAAGCAAACCAAATTAATAGACGACCAAATACTGGAGGAAGAACAGAAGATACCCAACCCAACCTGAGGAAACATATGAATCTACAAGTCTGATGGAAGCTGAACCTTGAAATTCGATTATTTGAACCTGGATCTCAAACAAACATACAAGAAGGGACCATTAGACGTATTCCAGAAGAAGAGGATCCCCGAAGAGAATTTGCATTAAGGAAGTGTTGAGTATAAATTAAATACTTCACAAAACTTAAAACTTTCAATAACCAACAGTAAATGAACAATTTTATTTTCACTTCACCAGTCACTTAAATAAATTTTCGAACTAAACTTTATTAAATAATCACCTTTGATAAACCAAAACTATCACTTGATTATGATTTTATATTAAACTGTTTTAAAAACGTAACTTGCTAACAAAAAATTAACCTAGCGAGCACTGATTCTCATTTGCAATAACTTACTTTTCATATTTAAAGGTATCACAGATTTTGTATTAATTGTAAGGTATATTATAAAATTATGTGCATTTATTAGTCTGTAAACCAACATTCTGTAGTCAAAAGAACTTTTCCCTGAGATATTAAAATAATTAACCAACGAAGAAATAGACGCCATTTCCAAGCGTAAACACACCGACTGAGCAGACCGCCAACTGAGCAACCCGTAAACGCCGGCGCTATGATAAATGTATGTTTTATTTCCGAATTGTAATTGACCTAATTATATAAAAAGAGTTAAATAAATCTTCGTACCTATCAACCGCTGTATGTTTGATTCATTTAAAGAGTAAAATAAGAGTTTGGGCTAAACAAACAAAAATACAATAGTTGACAAATTCAACTCTGCCAGATGGGGAACCAATCAGACGGCGAGGTGGAAAATTTGAACTGAACTGCGAGAATACGGTCGACTTCGTAAGTATTTAGCAAAAGTAATAAACGACTCGTTACAGTTCCCTAATAACAAAAAGTAAGTACTACAAATTAATTTTAACACCCGATAAGTTCCATTGATAGATAAGTGATTCGAGATAGATTGATGTGTCTCTGAAAAATGTGTAGACGTGTTGTATGTGTTAGTAGTGCGTTCGTCTCGCACTGGGGTCGTTACATCTATTTTGCGCTAACGATGTCCGTAGCGTTGCTGTAATTACCAGTACAACACAGCAGTAACCTTACCTGTTCTTAACTAGGGGTGTGTTAATCCCGGGTGGCGCCAAATTGTTTATTAAAACAATTAACCTTATTAATTAATATCTTAATAGGGTGTTCTCAGCTATGACGGTCGGGGCGTTCAAATAATTCCCGCTCGTTCAGCCTACTGAATCGAGTAGGTAGTTGTTCGAATTTCTGCGTGAGCGCTGGTCATCAAATCTAGCTTTCGTAAACAAACACAAGTAATACAATACACTCCCTATGAAATAATAACAACGGTTACTCCCTGTACTAGTTATTTTAATGTTTGATAAGTAAAATTTTCAATTTGACAATTAAATTATATTGGTTGATTAACAAATTTGCACCGACTTTTTACATGAAACAATAATTCTCAGGCTGACGAATCGATTATGGTAACGATGTGTTCACATCAGCATGGCTGCTGAACGGTTTAGTTATTATAATTAATTTTGTTCCAAAATCGGAGATTCTTTTGATTACAAGACAAAGAATTCCTATGATTACAATAAAAGTACTTACCTTACTCTATGTGTACATAAATAATAAGGTGTGTGGTTACAATCTGTTCTGTAGTGTCGTTAAAGGTGTTTCGAAAGTTCGTATTCAAACAATAGGTTATATTTTATGTTAACAAATTTTCAGTGTGTTTATTTTTCTTAATTAATCTTTGAAAGAGAATATTCGGATTATATTGAGAGATCAAATTACTTTTAGTAAAATTTAAAGTGATTTTATTTTTGGAAATAAGGTAATTGAAGGGTACTTAACACATCAGATGACTTGGTGTTATCATTCATTGAGTCGAAAGAGGATTGGGCTGCAATAGTTTCTATTTTCATTAATCTTTGGACTTAAGTAGGTCTGGCGTTCTTTTCGTATCGGATGTGGTCATATTCTTCTTTTATTTTCCTGGTAATATGGTTCTTGGCCCTTAGTTAACTGCTCCAATGGTTCGTCTGCTTCTTATTCAATCATGGTTTTGACTTTTATTCACTGTTTTTACATATTTTGATTAAAAATGGGTCTTCCAAAATTCGGCTTCTGTTCTGTTAGAGTGATGCTTTACGAGTAACGATATTCAACGGTAATTTTCGCCACCAACGTTCGTTTCTATGGTTACCAATTAAATTTGATTGGCTTAGATTGACATAACTCCATTGTTATCAAAATTTGAATTCTTTTCAAAATCCTTGTATATCTTCTGATTGCTGTTATTCCTCTATCTTCCTTCCTACGTATTAAATATTGTCACTATAGTATGTATTTCCTTTCATAGATTAATTTGATATCCATTAAGGTTGGATTATTTTATGTTTTATGATTTTACAATTATTTTCATATTTGCTAATTACATTTCTCTTCTAATTTAAATCCTTATTTTAATATTTTGATTTTATTATGATTTACAAATTATCCTTGGTTTTTTGTTCACCTTGGATATCTAGTTTCTTTGTTAATTTGTTACAAATTGTAGTTGTTTGTTTTTGACAGTTAGGCATTTTCATAGGCCTAAGTAGCCATTATGGTTTTTTACTTATTTCATTCAAATTACATCTCATTTTAGCCTAATGGGCTTTATTTTGTTATTATAATTGGTTGTGTTATTTATTGTTGTGTTTTGGCTCTGTTTATGTGTTATTATTATGTCACTATTATTTTATACATCATGAATTGCTAATTGTTTATTATCTGGTTTCCTTGTTTTCTAAGTCATACATTTCTTAACTTTCTTACTTATTTAATTTGCCAATAATAACAATGTGGCTATTCTTTACTATTTTTTGATCACATTAAATACAACATGTAGGCCTATGGTCTGTATAATTCTTCCAGCCATATCCTATTCATAAACTTGCTTAAATAATTATTTAACTATTATTTGATAATATTTGTTTACAGTTCATCTCATTTTATATCAATTTTTGGGTGATAAACAACATCACTTTTTATGAACTTATTTTAATAATGATCCCTGATAACATGGGTGTTTATTGATTTGTTTTAACTTCTTAATTTTTAAACAATCTTTACTTTCCCTCCATGGTAATACTATCTGTTTTCTCTTTCAGGGTATTCTCCCTTTTAATTATAACTGCATTCAATTAAATTTAACGATAACATTCTTTCTTTACTAATACTGTCTTCATCACTTTTCAGCGTTCATTATACCTTAATTAACTGTTTACACTTACTACTATTCTTCACTTTTAATCATTTAGTGTTTCCTTTGGATTTATTAAGTGTTTATGCTTTTATCATTCACTATTGTTCACTATCTTAACCTTCTTTATATTACATTATTCTCATTTAATCATCACCTTCACTTTTAAATTATTTATTGTTTATTATAATTTATTTAGTGTTTCTTCTTTATCACTTTATTTTGGGATTTTTACACTTTCATTTTGCACTTCACAAATGTTTTTGTTTTTTAAGTGTTTCTAAATGGGTAATCCCTCTAATTACTATCTCACTACCGTACTATCTCTTTCATTACAAATATCAATAATAATAATAACAATTTTATGTCTTTATATTTTATCATTACATCTAACTCTAATTTGTGGGTTAGTTTGCTTTTTTATATTTAACATTGTTTAATTGGGTTTCTTTCAATTGTCATTTACTTTGTTATCCATTAGTTGATAATAATATTTACTTTTTTACATAGGTTAATTATTGGTCTTTTTTCCAATATTACATTTGAGTGTATCATTTCTCCTGCTCATATTCTTTATTACTTGTTTGTGTCTTATCATTTGTTTTCATTTTTATTTATTTCCCTTTATCTTGTGTTTGTTTCTTTTTCATTTCCCTCCTTCTTTTTTTCATTGTATTTGGTTATAACCTTGGTTTTTCACCTACTCCTTTGGGTTCATTTTAATATGTTGCATTGAGTCATTCAATTCCTTTAATTTGTTTCATTTTTGTTTGGTTTCGGTTTTTTCCCTTCTTCATTTGGTTTGGGTCAATCCCTTTCTTCTTCTCATTTGGTTTTATTCTCGTTTGTTTTTTGTGGTTCCCTTCTTCTTTTGTTTCCTTTTGTTGGGTCAATCACTTGGGTTAGGTCATGTCGTCGTTTGTCGTATCATTGTCTTTTTATTTTCTTTATATTAAACATTTTATTTTATATGAAGTATTATTTTATATTCAGAATCATCTTTTTCATCCCTGGTATTGGGGTGGCTTATTTGTGTTGTAACAATATATATATACATTGTGAAATACACATTGCATATGACATCCCAAACTAGGGACTAGTTATATCTTAATTCCAATTCAATAGTTAACTAAATTAATCAATCAAATTAACCAATTAGTATGATGCAAATTAAAGCATATTTACATATGGCGCTCCAATCGCGGAGCTTACGAAGGCTATCATTACCACTCTATACTTTATTAACTAATGAATAAAACAATAAATAAAATTTAATTAATTAACAATTAATTAAATTAACACAATAATTACAGTTGTATATGGCTTGCAAATGTGGGGTTTAATAAAGCAAAGACATTCAATAATATTTGTATATGTCTCACTTATATTCAACAATAAATATAATTGTACAATATCGTAATCAGCAATTAAGTAATTAAACTCTATAAAAGGAGTAATTAGAGTTTGTATATGGCGCACCAACCAGCTAAGATCAAAGTTATAGCTCAAATAAAAATTCAATTCAATACTTAATTAAATTAATTAATCAATTAATGTAATTAGTAAAATTACATTGTTGTAACTCAAAATAATATTTTCTTTTTTACAACTAATACCAAAAAAATCGAGCCCCACGTTGGCCAGCGCCAAATATCGTTATGCAACAGATCAAATTTTATTATACTAATAAGGATATAGTGAGTGTGTAAAAATCACAAACAAGTCTGTTATGGAGGAGATGACAAATTATTTATTATACACACAAATATAGTTTTTAAAGAGGTATATTGTATTATAAATTGTCATGTATTGTAATTTGCAATAATAGTTTATAATGTTCGATAATATAACGGTTTTACTTGATTGAGGCTACGACCTCAGTACGTGCAATCCTCCGCTTCCTACCGCCGCTCCCGTCCTGGCGTCCTCTTCTTCAACGTCACTCCTTTCTGGCGTCCTTTTCGTCTTGTCGTCCTCTTCTCAAATATGTTAAACACACAATGCTTATTATTTTACCTAGAATAGTTTATTATTAATTGATATGTAAATTTTATCAATCTCAGGGTGAATATGGGTATCAATTTAATAAGGTGTATTAGTTGTACACTTTCCACGCAATCTTGAAGTGTCTTTATAATCCCTAAGCGGATATCTTAAACTTACATGAAAAAAAGCACTATACTATATTATAATTCTATTTAAATAATTTACCCACTCGGCTCTGAACGCAGAACTTCGTACAGAATACCAAGGATTATGTTAAATTATACTTTTCTATGTTCGCTCGAGAACAACTCTCTCACACACGAGCACAACTTCACCTTGCAACTTCTACAGACAGACTGTGTCGATCTTTACAAAGAATGAATGTTACTGAATTTAATGTTTTCCGATTGTCTAAACCCAAGTCACATGATTAATGCTTTCATCAGATATAAACTTTTCCAGAAAGAGTTTGTATAAATATGCACTAACTTGCATTGAATTATCTACAAATTTGTATGACCCTATTAATGATAAGTGTTTCAAATTGAGTTTTTCCTACTTAAAAAACCATATTTCTAAAATAGTTATGAACCATAGAGTACACATAAATTGAAGCTATTTACATAAATAATTCATTGTCAAAGTTTCATGTCGATCGGTTAATTACCACGGAAGATATAGTGATCACACGTTATCACACCCACACACGCGCACAAATTCACTCAAAAAATACATGACAAAGAACATCTTTTTACGGAGAATTTGGTATCCCTACATGCTTATCCATTTCTAAATATAAAACTTACGGCTAAAAGTCAAAGTATTACATAAAACCAATTTAAACATGAAAATGCTTGTCATCCATATGATCTGATACAAACAACATAGCTTATCTTCCTGTGTTCCGTTGCAATATGTACATGTGTAATGTGACAGGCCCTTGATGATTTGGAGAGTGGAGTTTCAGTTGGAAAGAAAAAAACTAACATATTTCTGAGATATGCTTATATCACTTGGATTATCATTGCATATAAGTGAAAGAATCAAATTCCCAAGACCTAAGAAATGGTTTGGGATCAGATTCTGTGTACTAAAAAGGAGACTGTATCAGTTACATATTAAAAATAGATTTTACTCACCAGGTCATAAGTGTTAGTCACTATAGGCTTGATACAGATTTTTATGTATCTTCACTATGTGGATATATATATATTTGGATAATATTTGGATTCGCAAAATCTGCTGATGCATGATAAAAACTATTGTGATCGTACAATTACTGCTACCGTACAGAAAACTTTACTGAGCACAGCCCAAAGACGATACAGTACTAGGTGGTTCCCTGATTATTTTACGGAAGGTGTCATTTTAAACTACAGATTCATAAACAACTCATACATTATTGTCTGCAGTAATAATCAGACAGTAAAAAGAGAATTGCAGAATAAGAACAAGTTTCCAATGAATTTCAAATATTGTTGAGTTATGGCAGTACATATAATCATTTATTATGGTACCATGTTTTGGGTATTTTCAGAAAAATGTGCCTGCAACTAGAGTTGACAGCCAGAAGTAAAACTGTTATTAAGACCACAGCTGTTATATTCCTAGCTGTTTGTACCACTTCTGATACAACTGTCGAAAGAACAAGAAAAATCTAAAGAACTGCTTGACTGGATATGGAGCAAAATGTCTTATTCTTACAGTGTATACAGCAAAACTGGAGAGGATCCAGAAAAAGAAATTGAAACAAAAACATTTAAAGCCAGAACAGCAACTGAGTTGTTCTGACATCATAAAAGCAAGGGGCAAGTAATCTGAAGATTCCTATGAGAAACCATGGTAGTGATTATCTAGGTTAAGGTATTCAATACCATATAATTCAAGTGTATATCTCTGTTTTAATGTTAACAGCAATAAGTTATACAATTTTCAATGTTTAAAAATTAGTTGAGCTCTATAAAATACAGAATTGAGGGCAATATGAAGAGTCATAAATATGTCAATTTTTTATACCCGTATTAAAATCTAGTGATTAAAATATACTGGATAAATTAGAAGTGAATCTAATAAAAACTAGATGTTGTGTGTGTGTCTTTTGTAGTAAATATGTATAATTATAGTAAATATTTTCCCTCCAGACGAGACAGACCAAGAGAAAGAGATCGCAGAAGGAGGAGTCCTGAACATAGTTATGACTCCTATTACAGAGATGACCCAAGGTAATGTTTTCATTTTATTTGAACTTCTTGGTATAGTCAGGAAATACAGAAATATAAACTGTGTTTTACTTAAGTTTGTGAAACACACTTTAGTTGAAATATAAAATCCTTCACCCTCCTCCTACATACACCAGTTGTTTGGGACCAAATTTCTCAGCCTTAACAACACCTTCTCCTAAGATTGTTTTTCTGTATTTTTTTTTTTTTTTTTTTTTTTGTCACAAGTCTTCAGTCTTTAATTATTCTTAACTCTTTCATTTTAATATGATAATATGAACATTGGAATTTTCCTTGCTGTTATATCACGTAATTACATATTAATCACTTAATAGTTATAGCACCTGCTCTTCCTGATCTTTTTGCTTCTGAAACTCGCATGCACAAAAGTTTTTAACTAATATTATCTTAAGTTTTAAGGATTCATAATAATGTAAGTTGGCAATGTAACTAATGTAACTTGTGGTAACAGCTTGACTACAGTTGTTATCGCAATGGAATGTGCAAACTGTTCACGTCCACTTAGTAATTACACTTGACTATTTCTCCAGTTTATCATTACATAAAGGAACGCGTTCTTCGTATTACCTTACTTCCAAAAATCTTTTAATCCTAGATAACAAAAGTCTGTTCCAAGAAGCAGGAAAAATCAAATTATGTTAATACAGTATTTAATGAAAATAATAACTTTTAAGATCTTTTAATGCCAAAAGTGTTACAACTGGTAAAAGAACCAGATGAATGACATACATATAAGATTGTTTGTTTTACCAGCTGGCTTTTATTATAAGTATAGCAAAAAGTTAAAAGTTATAACATGCAATATTCAGTATTTTACATTTTTTTCATTTCATTGTACAATGTTCTACTTTATTGTATTATTATTTAAAATGCATGTGCACACGTCGTAAAAGACCTTTTATGTACGGGGTATTTAGCTTTGTAAATGTTCCCCGTAATATCGTCCTTCTAACAGAAACGAAAAGCCCCACTGTTGTGAGCGTCACTTTGTAACGAAAATGTTTACGTGGGTTGTAAAAATTAATAGTTAGTGTTATTTGTGTGTAGTAAGTCGAATTGTATCTGCTCTTACCATTTACGGGTAAACCGTATCTCTCTCCGTTTGATTTGAATGTTGCCGCCTCGCCACCTGATTGGCGCACGCCTTTCTGCAGTGTCGACTTGGCTAACGTCTTGTTTTGATGTTTTCACTTCAATAAACTCTTATTTATTGTCGTAAATTATTTGAATCAAACATACAGTGTTGCAGAATGAGAATATTTATTAACACTTTAGTAGATTTCAATTACTTTGTGATACATTAAATTTATTTTTAGCACCAGCTATTACACTTGTTCAATTGGTAGTCAGTTCCAATGTTTGTACACAAGCCGTCGTAACGGTAACGTTAGCTTACAATTAAAATGTTTTTACTCAGGGGTGTTAATAAGTCCTTTTGGCTACAGAAATAATTGACTACGGCTAAAACACACAAATTTGTAACAATCCTTAATACTAGTTATACAAACAAATTAATATCTTGACACATTCAAGTAAGTAATTACCAGTGAGACTTAGTAAAAATTTTGGTTAGGATTTGTCTATTAGAAATGTTTGTTAATTATTCATTGTATTTTGATTTTAATAATTATCAACTGATTAAGGTTCAAATAGTGATATTACCAATGCATTCAGTTCTAAATCAGAATAGTGATCAGTGAAGTGAAGTAGTTATTTATTATTTTGATCAAAAAATTTGGAATTCGTTTAATGGGATTATGGTTTATACTCATCAATTTTCCGCTGAAGATCCTGCGATGCCGTCTTCTTCTTCCGGATAGATCCTGCGTTGCCGTCTTCTTCTATTCTTCAGAATTTCATTTATCTCGTCCAGACGGGTTTTTTCTCGTACTCCTTCTGTGATCGTCCGTCTTCTTCAGTTGATATAAGTCCTTATGATCTTCCTTCGGGATCCGTCGTCATCTATTCTTCGCGGCATCTTCTTGGCTTCCTTGGATAATTACGGTTTGTGGATAAATTTAAGAAACAAAATCTTATCCAGGATTCCCTGGGCTGTTATCCTGATCTTCCTTCGGTTTAATTTAAGTTAAAATTCACTTACTAGTAATAAAATTTTGGTGTGAGAGCTACTCAATCTGCTCTCAGCTTCAGTCAAATATGGACTCCCGAAAATCTAACGGTTTTTTGGCAATAAATTTCCGGTTGCTATGGTTACCTAATAAATTATGCTAATTCTCATTGGTCATTAATTTAAGTCATTGTTATGTGTTAACGTCTTTTTTAGTTTAATTTTACCAATATATCTTCAAATGAAGATTTCTATCTTATATTAATAGCTAGGGTTATTACATGAGTACCATTGTTCATAATTTTTCATAAGGGTCATTTTGATATCCCTCATGGTCACTTTTGGGTAGCTAATTACATTTTTATTATTTTTCATATTTGTACTTTATATATATTTTATTCAAAATTGGTTGTTATTCATATATTTTGGTATTAGGAATACTCACTTAATTTGTTTAACCATTTGGTATACTCTGCTTCAATATTGGACTATTATTTGTTCTCAAATCTACTAAATTCTTATTTAACAGTTAGGCCTAGAGCCTAGATTTTACTCTACTACTATCTAACATTTCTTAGTAACATATTACCTTTACATTTGGTAATTCTAACACAATTTTTTTAACAAAACAAGCAATAAACATCGGGGTTCCTAACTCCACCTCTTATTATAGTAATAAACATTTTTTTACAGGTTCAAGCCTGAAATAACTTCTAACTACCTTCCTGCTCCCTTCTACTATCTGGTTCAGTTAACAATTCATTACATTATATTGGTTTCTTTAAAACAGTAACAATATCCTTATTATACTAACATCAATTTATACTTTACACAATATATACTATTCCTCCATTCCTTCACTAGCAAAAGTGTCTATCGTTCTGGTCTGTCTTTCATTCCATGCCTTAAACTCTATCTTATCCTATAATCCTTATTACCTATGGCTTACTCTAATTACATCATAATAAGTTCTTCTTACTTACTAATACAAAGTTTGTCATTGGTCTTCCTGTTATTCTAACATAGTTCACTAATTAGAACACTTTTGAAGTTCACCAATTGCACTTTTTCCTTCCTAGAAGGTTTTTGACTTTTACACTTTCACTTGCTAAGTGTAACATGCTCTGACTACATGTTACCACTTTATTTTAGTATTCTCCTTCTTCCACTCACTTAATTATTCATTGGGTTGTTTTTGATATTAGTATCATCATGGGGTTCACTGATTACAATGGTTAATTTTATTTTCCCTTCACAAATGATCACTGTTTGGGTAATTAATTGTGGCCTTGATTTGCCTTAGGGTATGTTTACTAATTTTGGTTATATTCATCACTATTTATTAGGGTGTGTGGATTATTAATTCCCTACCTTATATTTATAAACACATTCCTTTATCAATAAAATATACATGACATTATTATTTTTCATTAACATTATTACCCTAGGTAAATCTCATCTACACTATAATTACATCAGTTCATTTGTTAAACTACAGAATAATGGTCATTATTTGGATTTACAATGTTCATTCTTGACGTCTTGATTACATTTAGGTCTTAGCTTCTTCTTCATTGTTCCGTGGTTCCTTTGGTATTTATCCGATCTATTGTGTCAGGTCATTGTCAGTTTAACAGTCATTTGTCATTTGGGTTACTGGGTTATTGATCTTTGAATTTATAAGTCTTTGCCTCTTATACTTGTCTTCAGCTTTTTATTTTATAGTTAAATACAATTGGATCTTCACTACCTTATCTCATGTTACATAATGCATCGCCACCAAAATTGATTATTTCGAAACAAAGATTATTATATTTTTTATTTTTTCTGAAATCATCAATATAGTTTATTTTATCAAGTTGTTATTATTCAGGAATTCATCAATCGCTACTTCTTCTGTATTCATTCTTTATTAAGTCATGGTTCATAATATGGTATTTTGTATTATTTTCCTTCTTTATTATTCCCTTTTATGTTCTATTTCCCTAAAATTTTTCTTCTCTCTCCTTCATATAAATTGGTACTAGCCAGAGGGCACGTGTGGCTCTATTACTCTGCTATCCATTTATACACATTTTGAGTTCAGAGGCCTTGCCTATCTGCTCAATAACATAAATAATTGTTGGACGTATCTCAACATAAAATCATCACATAATAATATTCATAATAATTATAATAATAGTCGTTCATTTCCGACTCACATAATATTAATACAATAAAACACTTTTGGGAATTAATTATTCTCTCTTTTATACATCTCATGACTTTTTCATCTCAGTGACTTATTTGGATTCCTTCGTTTAAGCTTATGGCGATATTTAATAGGCATTTTGTATTATTTCATTAGCTTATTTTTTATATGGTAGTGATTTTATTTGTCATCACTTTATTGCTCAATTATATTTTTATAATTAACATTGTAGCTGGTTTCTGGCTCACTTATATTTTTTCATTGATTGTTCAGTTAATATGTCAGTATTATTTTTTATTTGATTGTCTTGTCTTTTCTTTTGTGAAACATTAATTTTTATTATCCCTTTTGTGATAGGGTTAGTTAATGATGTTATGTAGCGTCATCATTATTTGTGTAACATTTTATTATTTTATATCAATTTTTTATGATATTTCATTATACATATTTTCAAAATTACATGGGTTTACACATTTTGTTTCACACTTGGTCGTAAGTTTGTCCTTACTTTGTTTTGGATTTAGCTTATCTTTCTTCTCTAAATTCCCTTTCATTTATATAATAATAGTTTCAATCAAATACTTATTGTAAGTTGTGCTTACATTTATTTTTGAATTTTGATAATTGTTACTTTCAAAATTCTCTTTAACTTTCTGACACTGGTTCATAATATTTTTTCAAAGAAGACTGGTTGTAAGTCCCTTTTATTTTCTTAGTTGTTATCTCACTTATGACATAGGTATTATTTTGGTTGTCTTTTACTATGAGGTAGGGTCCATTGTACAATAACAGCAATTTCTTTGTGATTCCCTCTCTGGAACTTGGTAACTCTCAGTTCCGTATTAGTACCTTTTCTCCTTCATTATACCGGATTGCTCTCGGTTGAATTCTATGATACTTAGCTTTTTTCCTTTCTATTTGCTCCGCTATCTTGCTATAGAATCTAGCGTTATCGAATTGGTATATTGGATTGGTGGGGAAATTGACAAGTTCTTCTATGGCTCAAGGTGGTGGTTTTCCGTACATGATGGTGTAAGGGGTATCCTTAATGGATTCGTGATAGGCGAGATTTATGAAATTTTCTGTGGCTTCGAGGTATTCACTCCACTTACGTTGCTGATCGTGGCAGTATGTACGAAGAATCCTCCCAACTTTACGGAGCACTCTTTCAGCTGGGTTGCTGTTCGGGTGATAAATTGAAGTCTTGTATGTCCGGATGCCCAGATCCATCAATGTGTCTTTCCATCGTCTTCCTCGGAATTGAGTACCATGGTCAGTGATAATATTCGTGGGACTCCCCACCTCTGTAATGTACTTCTGTGTGATAATGTTTAATACTTTGTTTGTAGTAGCACGGTTGATCGGGTATAATTTTATAAATTTTGAGTAATGGTCCATGATAATGACTATGAATTTGTGCTGCTTTCTACCTCCACTTCGTGGCATAGGTCCACATATGTCTAAGAAGACTCGTTCCATTTTATTAGTAGAGGTTATTGGTTGCATTACCCCTTCGTTCCTGTCGTTGTTGCATTTAACAAGCTGGCATATGTGACAGTTTCTTATGGTCTTCCTTACCCTCCGGTTAATGTCTTTCAGATATGTGTGCTCTTCTAACGCTTTTGTCACCTTCAGTGCTCCCATGTGTCCGTACCTGAGGTGGTATTCCATTATGATCTCAGCTGCGGTTTCTTTAGGTATCATCAGTTTCCACGTATTCTGGTTGGGTTTAGTTTTAACAAATAAAATATCTTCATGTAAGCAATAGTAATGTGTGGCTTTTTCTTCTTGTCGATCTAGCCTCTCTCGAATTTGATTTAATTTCTTATCCTCTTTCTGGTGTTGTTTCACTTTATTCACTATCACTTCTAGGTCGGCGCTACTTTTCATAATGTTAAATACCTTTACTATGGTCTCCTTCTCTCCATCGAAGGTTTGCTGTTCTGTGTTAATTCGTGATAGAACATCAGCTGCTGTGTTTTTACTGCCAGGGATATACTCCCAGTTGATGTGATATTCTTGGAGAGCAAGAATCCATCTGGCTAATCGACCATGGCTGAGTTTGCAGTTCTTCAAGAAGGAAATAGACTTATGGTCGGTGCGCACGGTGATAGGATATCCAAGAATGTAAGTTCGAAATTTTCCACAAGAAATGACCACACTCAACAGTTCTTTTTCGGTTACATGATAATTGCGCTCACACTGGTTTAATGTTCGGCTTGCGAAACTTATTACTTGGTGGTTTCCATCTTTGTCCTCTTGGTAAAGCACCGATCCCAAGCTAATGTCGCTTGCATCGCAGTTCATGTAAAAGGGTCTATTGAAATCGGGGTGGTTTAACATGATTGTGTCGAGGAAGTGTTTTTTAATAGTGTTGAAGATCGTTTCCTGTCCTGGGCCCCACATCCACTTGTTTTTTGATGACAGCTGTGGTGATAGTTTAGTAGTCAGCTCAGAATAATTTTGCTGAAATTTTCTGTAGTAGTTACAGATGCCCAGGAAAGACTGTAACTATTTCTTATTTTTAGGGGTAGGGAAACGTTGAATGGCATCTACTTTGTCGATTGATGGTGTTATTCCTTGTCGTGACAGGTTGAATCCAAGGAATTGGACTTCTGCTGCTATCAGCTTAGACTTCTCTAGTTTTAATGTTACATTGTTGATGGATAATTTTTCCAGTACTCTCTCTACTCTCATACAATGCTCCTCCCAATTGGATGAAGTGATTAGCAGATCATTGACGTATACAGTGGTATAGTTCATAGTTTCAGGCCCCAGTATCTGGTCCATGCAGCGGACAAATACTGCTACTGAGTTTACCAGCCCAAAAGGTAGTCGCTTGAACTGGTAGTTCCTGCGTTCAAATATGAACGCTACGTATTTTCTACTGGCTGGGTGCAATTCTACTTGCCAGTACCCGCAAACTGTATCCCAGGTACTGATAAATTGAGTTCCATGAAACTTTTTGAGGATCTCCTCAATCTCACCAGGAGATGTCGTGTCGTTGATTAGTATCTTATTTATTTCTCGGGCGTCGAGACACAAGCATACCCTTCCATTCTTTTTGGTAACAGCTACTATAGGACTGGTGTACTGCGAACAACTATACTCAATGATATCTTCCTCCAGCATTTTACTAATTTCTGTGCGCACTGCTTCCTTTGCTGCATACGCTATGGGGTAGGATTTTGTATTAAAATTGGCCACCTCTTTGAATTTCAACTCGCACTGATACCCCCGTACCTTTCCTGGTTGGTCGGAAAATACATGTCGGTACTTGTTGTAAATTCTTATTAATTCCTCCACCTCTTGTTCCGTTAATGGATTTCCGTCTTGGGTCCCTCGAAACTGTCGGATTTCCTCCAATTTCCGATTCCATAGAATGTCATTGTTTATTTGACTGTCTGGCTTCACTTCCCACCTCCGGTCTGGTAAATCACAAATTGTTCTTATGTTATATATTGTACTGATTGGTATGACCCCCTTGCTGCCAGTTAATTCGGCTACCCATTCTCTGTCTTCATATTTCATGGTTACCTTTGATAGTTTCATATCGATAACTGCAGAGTACTTTCTCAGTATATCACAACCAATTAGAATTTCGAATGGTAAGTTGTGAGCAATTAAAAATATCATAGGCAGTGTCTCACCATTACTTATGACTTCTAGAGACACTTGTCTCTTAATGGTTTTGTTCTGCCTCCCAGTGGCTCCAATTAAAACAATGTTACTTATTGGTAACGTGGGTAAGCTGATCTTACTCTCTGTTTGAATTTTTTCATACATGTTTATATCAATTAAAGACACGTTTGCACCTGTGTCAATCATAAATTTTACATTTACATTATATACCTTGGCGGTAACATAGGGAATTTCGTTATCCGGGTGCTTGATTAATGAGGAATTTTCTTCCATTAGCTCCTCTCGGATATTTTTCAGATAATGGTTCTGAATTATTATGATAGTGTCGTCATTAGTCTCGTTTGTCTGTCTAGTTAGTAACCCAATAGATCGGATCAGTGACGGGTCCTGTGGTATTCTCACTGCCGTTGCTCGTTTAAATGTTGGCCGTTGCCTTCGGCGCGGTCCTCTGTTCTGACGGGGTGATTATTCTCAGTGTTTTGCCCTCTCTCGATCGAGTGGTCATTGCGAGTTATTTGTTCTCGACTCCTTCCGTTTTCTTCAGCACTCCGGCTCCTCGGTCTTCTATAACTACGTCTCCCGTCGTTTCTACCTTCTGCATTTATATAGTTTACCCGTCGCCTGTATGTTTGATTCGGTATCGACTGGTTATTATTGTGGTATTGATTATTGGGTCTGTTATAACCGCCTCCATTTTGGTTATTTCCCCTGTTGTAAGGATGGTTTGCATTGTTATTGTTGTTGGGGTAATTCTGGTTATAGTTTCTCGGGTAATTATTGTTGTTATTATGGTTATTAATGGTTATTAAAACCTCGATAATTATTGGGGTTGGCTGGCGGATGATTGGCCGGGGTGTGGTTTCCTTGCGGCCCACTTGGTTGATTTCGGTTATCATAATTTCTGTAGTTTGGTGTGTTTTCTGTCAGTTCAACACATAATGTTTCTCCCGCTCATATTCTCCCAATAACGCGGCCATCTCTTGAATAGTCTTGATTCGTCCACTTAAACGGCTTTTTGTGATTTCCCCATCGTAGTGGTATGCCAATTGCGTCACCAGGCACTCTTCAGGGATGTTAGGTTCGAGGTTCCTCGCTATGCTTACCTTACCTAAAAAGTAAGCGGTTGGGGACTGTCCCAGGTAAGGGTTGAATCGGCCGTTGCTGATGTTATTTCTTACCACGTGCTGTGTCGCCTCCGACCAGTATTTGTCCTTGAATAATTTTTTGAACTCACTAAAATTGTGTATATCTGGTCTCACAGCCGTCCACCAATTGTCGTGAACTTCTTTGAACATGTCGTCGATCATGCCCTTGATTACTGTCCACCGTGTCTCTCTGGTTCGGGCTAAGTTCTCCTCCACTCGTTCTATGAACTCAATTGGGTTGCGTTTATAATTTTTAAAGTTTATCGTTTCTCTATTTTCGCTACATGATATATGTGAGCTCATGATTGGTCGATCCTTCAATGCATTGATCTCTTCCTGTAGGAGTAGTTCTCTTGCCCTAAATTCAGCTATTTTCCCTTCTTGAGCGGTTGTGGTGTCCTTCACTTCACTTACTGATGCATCCAATCTGCTATAGTCCTCTTCGACTCTGGTCTGTATTTGTTCTAATTTGTTGTTGGTTTCTTTTTGGAGTCCTTCAACCCTCCTCTTACCTTCGCCTTCAACTTCATTCACCTTGATCAAAATTTCTTCTCGGACTTGCATCACTACTTCGCTGGTTTTCTCTATCTTCTCTTCCGTCTCCATTACAGTTTGTTTCAGTTCTTCTCTGTATTCCGTCAACTGTTGCTGTAATGTGTCCTGGTTATATTCAATTTTATCATTCAGCGTCTCGATATCTTCCTTCATTAGTCTCAAGGTTTCGCTGGTTTTCTCATTACTTCTCTCTATTTTTTCACTTATTAATTTATTCTCCTCCTTCATTTTCTGTGTCAGGGTTTCATTTAATGATTCAAACTTCTTGTCCAATTTCTTCTCCATCTTCTCATTATTTTTGTCCATTTTCTTGAAATTGTCATTTATTGCCTCAAATTTCTTGTCTAATTCTTCGTTATTTTGTTGTAATAATTTTGTATTGTCCTCCTTCATTTCTTCCTTCTGCTTCTTAAAATTGTCATTTAATTCTCCCTTCATTAATTCCCATAATCGCATTAAGTTCGGGGCACCTCTGGTCTCCTCCTGCTGTGTGGGTTTATCTATTTCCATGGGAGTTAATAATTCTTCTACATCTTCTACCGAAGTTATCTCCTTTTCCTCCATTCTGACGTCTTTCTCGATCTCCTTTTCTAATCTCCTTGCTTCCTCTTCCGCCTCCTTTTCGCGTATCATCGTCTGGTATCTCGTATCGTGTTTTGCCGGTTCCATTTCTGTAGTCGCCGCTAGAATCTATAAAGTTTAAAGGTATGTTTCCTTAACTATTCTAGCCCTACTAGTTGGCGCGCCACTTTGTAACGAAAATGTTTCGCGGGTATTTAATAATTTTGTAGCATGCGTGTTATTCTGCCACACGTTGGATGCGACACTTTGTAATAGAACGTTTGTGCGGGGTATTTATTTTTGTAAATGTTCCCCGTAATATCGTCCTTCTAACAGAAACGAAAAGCCCCACTGTTGTGAGCGTCACTTTGTAACGAAAATGTTTACGTGGGTTGTAAAAATTAATAGTTAGTGTTATTTGTGTGTAGTAAGTCGAATTCTATCTGCTCTTACCATTTACGGGTAAACCGTATCTCTCTCCGTTTGATTTGAATGTTGCCGCCTCGCCACCTGATTGGCGCACGCCTTTCTGCAGTGTCGACTTGGCTAACGTCTTGTTTTGATGTTTTCACTTCAATAAACTCTTATTTATTGTCGTAAATTATTTGAATCAAACATACAGTGTTGCAGAATGAGAATATTTATTAACACTTTAGTAGATTTCAATTACTTTGTGATACATTAAATTTATTTTTAGCACCGGCTATTACACTTGTTCAGTTGGTAGTCAGTTCCAATGTTTGTACACAAGCCGTCGTAACGGTAACGTTAGCTTACAATTAAAATGTTTTTACTCAGGTGTGTTAATAAGTCCTTTTGGCTACAGAAATAATTGACTACGGCTAAAACACACAAATTTATAACAATCCTTAATACTAGTTACACAAACAAATTAATATCTTAACACATTCAAGTAAGTAATTACCAGTGAGACTTAGTAAAAATTTTGGTTAGGATTTGTCTATTATAAATGTTTATTTTGGTTAGGATTTGTCTATTATAAATGTTTATTTTGGTTAGGATTTGTCTATTATAAATGTTTGTTAATTATTCATTGTATTTTGATTTTAATAATTATCAACTGATTAAGGTTCAAATAGTGATATTACCAATGCATTCAGTTCTAAATCAGAATAGTGATCAGTGAAGTGAAATAGTTATTTATTATTTTGATCAAAAAATTTGGAATTCGTTTAATGGGATTATGGTTTATACTCATCAATTTTCCGCTGAAGATCCTGCGATGCCGTCTTCTTCTTCCGGATAGATCCTGCAATGCCGTCTTCTTCTATTCTTCAGAATTTCATTTATCTCGTCCAGACGGTTTTTTTCTCGTAGACTTCGGCCTCGTACTCCTTCTGTGATCATCCGTCTTCTTCAGTTTATATAGGTCCTTATGATCTTCCTTCGGGATCCATCGTCATCTATTCTTCGCGTCGTCTTCTTGGCTTCCTTGGATAATTACGGTTTGTGGATAAATTTAATAAACAAAATCTTATCCAGGATTCCCTGGGCTGTTATCCTGATCTTCCTTCGGTTTAATTTAAGTTAAAATTCACTTATTAGTAATAAAATTTTGGTGTGAGAGCTACTCAATCCGCTCTCGGCGTCAGTCAAATATGGACTCCCGAAAGTCTAACGGTTTTTTTGGCAATAAATTTCCAGTTGATGTGGTTACCTAATAAATTATGCTAATTCTCATTGGTCATTAATTTAAGTCATTGTTATGTTTTAACGTCTTTTTTAGTTTAATTTTACCAATATATCTTCAAATGAAGATTTCTATCTTATATTAATAGCTAGGGTTATTACATGAGTACCATTGTTCATAATTTTTCATAAGGGTCATTTTGATATCCCTCATGGTCACTTTTGGGTAGCTAATTACATTTTTATTATTTTTCATATTTGTACTTTATATATATTTTATTCAAAATTGGTTGTTATTCATATATTTTGGTATTAGGAATACTCACTTAATTTGTTTAACCATTTGGTATACTCTGCTTCAATATTGGACTATTATTTGTTCTCAAATCTACTAAATTCTTATTTAACAGTTAGGCCTAGAGCCTAGATTTTACTCTACTACTATCTAACATTTCTTAGTAACATATTACCTTTACATTTGGTAATTCTAACACAATTTTTTTAACAAAACAAGCAATAAACATCGGGGTTCCTAACTCCACCTCTTATTATAGTAATAAACATTTTTTTACAGGTTCAAGCCTGAAATAACTTCTAACTACCTTCCTGCTCCCTTCTACTATCTGTTTCAGTTAACAATTCATTACATTATATTGGTTTCTTTAAAACAGTAACAATATCCTTATTATACTAACATCAATTTATACTTTACACAATATATACTATTCCTCCATTCCTTCACTAGCAAAAGTGTCTATCGTTCTGGTCTGTCTTTCATTCCATGCCTTAAACTCTATCTTATCCTATAATCCTTATTACCTATGGCTTACTCTAATTACATCATAATAAGTTCTTCTTACTTACTAATACAAAGTTTGTCATTGGTCTTCCTGTTATCCTAACATAGTTCACTAATTAGAACACTTTTGAAGTTCACCAATTGCACTTTTTCCTTCCTAGAAGGTTTTTGACTTTTACACTTTCACTTGCTAAGTGTAACATGCTCTGACTACATGTTACCACTTTATTTTAGTATTCTCCTTCTTCCACTCACTTAATTATTCATTGGGTTGTTTTTGATATTAGTATCATCATGGGGTTCACTGATTACAATGGTTAATTTTATTTTCCCTTCACAAATGATCACTGTTTGGGTAATTAATTGTGGCCTTGATTTGCCTTAGGGTATGTTTACTAATTTTGGTTATATTCATCACTATTTATTAGGGTGTGTGGATTATTAATTCCCTACCTTATATTTATAAACACATTCCTTTATCAATAAAATATACATGACATTATTATTTTTCATTAACATTATTACCCTAGGTAAATCTCATCTACACTATAATTACATCAGTTCATTTGTTAAACTACAGAATAATGGTCATTATTTGGATTTACAATGTTCATTCTTGACGTCTTGATTACATTTAGGTCTTAGCTTCTTCTTCATTGTTCCGTGGTTCCTTTGGTATTTATCCGATCTATTGTGTCAGGTCATTGTCAGTTTAACAGTCATTTGTCATTTGGGTTACTGGGTTATTGATCTTTGAATTTATAAGTCTTTGCCTCTTATACTTGTCTTCAGCTTTTTATTTTATAGTTAAATACAATTGGATCTTCACTACCTTATGTCATGTTACAACGTGTGCGCGCACGCGCATGCATGCACACACACACACACACACACACACACACATGTGCAGTTATGCACTTATTATTACGATACATCACCTTATTACAGTTTTCCACTAATTAACACACTGATCATCTCCCACTAAACTGCCACAATAATTAACACTTCACGCTTGAGTATCACCAGGTCTAAACAGTAATGGGCTGTTTTGATATGCAGTATTTATATCTCCACCGCCTAACCTTGTAGTCAGATAGCGAGCCTGGATGCTGGTAGAGTAGTCATTCTGCTGCGTAAAATGATCTGTAAATGGCTAGAATAGTCTCAAGTGCTGCGGCATGCCAAGAATCACATAACACTCAGTGATGCAGTACTATTTATTTTCTCTATATACCTCTATTATTTTTATTATACTATTCTAAGGAAACTTTTCTACTTTGTGAAATAAGTAGTACTTTTATATGTGATTTGCGGCATTTAAAAGTAATGATTAAACTTCTATATTTTTTATGTCAGACAGTACAGAGAGGGAATTGAGATATTCCAGAAAGGGGGGGCAGTGGTCAACGACACAAATGAATATACTAAGTTAGCAACACTGGAAATTTGTAACTGACAATTCCAAGAATAACACAACAAACGGTGACAACACACTTACCCCCATGCTCAAACCCTCCCACGGTAACAACCCTAAGAGAAGTAAGATATTCAACCACTGTGTAGCTAAATAAAGTACACCTTGAAAATGTTCTGGGATTACAGAACAAAACATTGGCTGGCAATATGAAAATCTCATACACTGATGTACCCAAAAACCTGCTAAAACAGATATTCACCATGAAAACCTTTGTACAAGCATTATAAACCTCTGTGGAGAGGAAATAGCCATTGCAATCAAAATGTTTGAGAAGCTGTGTTGTAAGAAAGAAAAACTACTCACAGGGTGTCTACTGACCCTGGAAAACCTGGAAAAGTCAGGGGTTTTGTAGACGTTAAAATGTCAGGGAAATTTGTGAAAAACTAAAAAATTTTGAAATTTTCAAGTGGTCCCTAGTAAAAATTTTTCACAACTGTACGTATTTTTGTACATATAGTTTAACTTAATATGGTAGTTTTTTGATATCTCCGAACTACGCTTTTTGCATAAATTACTGTTCAGAACGTTGGAGACGCACATCTGTAACACAGTAAAAGTGAAAAAACCTTTGCGAAAACACTGGGTTATATTTTATTTCGATTTTAAAATTACCTTGTTTTATCCACTACTGACATACACAAACGGGACATATTGAAAATGTACAGGAGTTTTTGCTACGTGACGTCACGGTTATACCTCCCACTCATTTCTCAAACACTTTCTTGCCATTTGTAGAGTTGTCACTCTGTTTGAAATGCTGTTCTATGATTTGCCCATTTCAAAATTACCGTTACATGTTCGTTACTCCACGCAGTAATGAAAATCTGTTAACCGACACCTGGTAATGTTCACTTGTTCGGTGGCTGTTGTAGTCAGTTCTGTAGTTGGTGAAATCTGTGTTGAAAATTGTGTGTGTGTGTGAAAATTGAAATGGCGTATGAAAATTGTGTCGTGAAGTACACAGAGTGTGTCGGTTGGGGGGAGGAACAATTAATAAATTGGTTATTACACCATGATGTAATAGCCCCATCGGCGATTTGCCGCATCTGTGAAAACGTGATGCTTCTAAACAGGGGGCCACTGGGGTTTCGGTGCAGAAGGTTGTACCGCAAGTATGCCAAATCAAAAAAGGTGAAATGGTCATGGAGTGGTTCGGCGAGAGCAGGCCCATTTATAGGCGACACTCGCCTGGCTCCACGGGTCATTTTCGGCTTATGTGCCACCTTCATGCTGATGAACCCTCCTCGACAGGACTTCCTGATGAGAGAGTATGATTTATCGTCGCAAGCCGTCGTTAACTGGTACTCTTTCATCAGAGAGGTTTGCATCGACCACCTGTTTAAGAGTAGCACTGGAAAATTGTGCGGGCGCGGTAAAATCGTCGAGATCGACGAGGCAATACGAGGAGTATCCACAAATATTTCAAGGGTCTGACTTAAATATACTCTGAGAAAAATGTACCTTTGCACTAATAAAAATGCTATTTACGGAAAACGGACTTCAAAGTTAAATTTTTCTTGGTCTTAAGCACACCCTCTGGTTTTTTTATAGCCCTTTCTAATTTTTATGGCGAAAACCAATAACATATTCTGATAGAGAATGTTTCAAACTATAAGAAAATATCAACATCCGAAAATCGGTAAAAAAAATATATTTTTGACCCTACCGGCTCCCCTTAAGTTGGCTAATCTTACTTTTAAATTAAAAATAATGCCCGCGCTTTCCGATGTTGCCACACTTACGTGTACACACCTATTATCATTATTATTATTAGACAAGAAAGTGACTTTAACTATTAATTACACAATAAATAGCTGTTAAATTATTCTTGTTTAAAAATATTGTGTTCTTTCTAATATTTTTTACACGTATGCCAAGAATCAAATTTTTCTCTGCATTTTTTCATCATAAGGTAATAGAAATTATACACCTCTCCATAAGAACACGTATTAATTTCTACTACTTTTTTTATTATTTATAAAGATGCTATGCGGTGAAAAATTCTAAAAGAAATCAGGAGACGATTTTTTTAGTTGAACAACATTTTACCAAATTTTCATAAACCTGTCTGCATTTTTAATTTTGGCAGGGACAATCCTTAATGATCAATGATTCTGACTTCCATAATAAGAAACTCAAAAATAATTTTATTTGCCCGTTGTTTCAAATGATTTTATTATATGAAGATTTTGCGATAAAGTCTGTGTCCATTGACATTTTAATTCATACAGTATATTTAATCTTAAACTCTGAGAAGCTAGTGATTTATTGTAAAAAAAATTATTAAAAATAATAGACACTCCTCACCACTCTTACCTTTCTCGGGTCCAAAGTTCTTAGCACGAAGTTGTGAAGAATAAGCGTGACTTAGGTTAACCTTATTCAATAAATCATACTCTCAATTGTATTCAGAAATAGTTGTATTTATTTACTCATTTTTTGACATTAAATTTTATTGTTATACTGTTTCATTTCATCTCAAAAACTAACATTGATCGTTTTTATCATTTAAAAAAAAAAAAAACGTATGTCCACCATACATAGTAGTTTATCTATTCTGATATGCTGTGAAGATTCATTGTTTTTGAATTGTCTTTCTCCGAGAGTTATTTTCCAAACCATATAAATAAATACTACATATTCTCTAATATTATTCTTTACTGAAAAAAAAACTATAAAGTTCTTAAAGTATTACTTAAATTCTATTTTTTGAGACGACCCAGCAATGCCCACACTCGACACTCACACAATTTTTTAATTCCCCATTTTAATTATTTACAACCCCTTTAAAAATGACATAATTATATTGATCGAGGATTACCCAACCGGTGTTGTTCCTCTCCTCATCATGCGTCGTGTTGTACGTATATGTCCGAAAGTTTGTCTTTTTCCCTTCACCACATTTTATTTTAGATTCGTTCACTTCACTGGTTCAGTTCTGATTTACCGCTTCACTTTTATACAATTGTTACGGGGTCTCACTGATTAGGCCGGCCGACACGTAGTTACGCTCAAGTAAAATGTTTATATGACCGCGCGCGGCCGATATTGTTAGTCGACTGGGCGGCAAACTTTATCTGACGATGTGACATTGGGCGGGCAGCACTGCCTTGCCTACTAACAAATTTCATCGCCGTTCACAGCCTTTGCTGATGAAGTTTTTAGTGGCTGTACCTGGCACACAGGATTTACGTGTGCTGTATGTCGACGATATTTCACTGCCTTTTCTTTCGTTTAGCGTGGATTAGACGCTCCCCAGATGTTGGTGCTTGTGCATTTGTGAGTGGATGTCACACAGACGCAAAGTTCTTAGAATCGTGACAGTCGACAACATGACATTCCTTTATAAATATTTCATAACAGTTACAGCGTACTTTTGCATTGTTTAGACTGCGAGTTAGATTCAAACTGGTGCTGGCCACATATATGAAATGAATTGTGCAATTTTAACCAAATCAAACCAAAATTAATAAAAGCAAAAAACCTCCTAATTCGCCCCATTACAATACCCCCCCCCAATGAGAAATCTTCTGTCAAAACAGAAGAAATCTCATTGCTAAACCCCTAAGAGGACCGGTGAGGAACTGGTGCCAACAACCCCCTTTTTCTCTTACACGTCATGGGTAAACAACCCCCCTGGCTCGGCGACTATGGACGCATCTGAACGAGATCACTGGACTTCTCGGCACAAGATCCCAACACCAAAAAATCGAACAGATACATACCACAGCGCACCTCGCCTCCTCACATGCCTCCCCAAACTCCAAATCCCTGGCTTAGATCATGCCAGATCCTCAACCGATATGTTCCCCCTTATATGCAAACTGGGCTGCCTTTAGCAGATACTGGGCTCACACACACACCTATAATAATTTTTAAACAAACTCATCATTTAAAATAAGGTCAAAATCAGATTGTATCAAAACAAAACAAATCTCTTATCTGGATAGATTAATTCTCTCTGTTATTATTACTGATAAAAAAAAAACAAATAAATTGAATATTTAATTAAAACATAGACTGCCTTATCCTAACATTTGATTATACATATATCCTAAACAATATAATCCAATAACACTATTGATACACATAAACAATAATACAACCAAAAATGCAAAACATCAATTTAATGGCAGGCACAAAAAGTATATACAAATAGATATATATATATATTTTTTTCTACTACCCCCTTTTAATCCCTTAACCCCTGATACCCGTTACATATTCCTGTGTTCTGCACTAGGCTTCTTGGCCTTTTCCAGCCTCATCCTAGCCGTAAACCACATCTCCCTCGTGACCTGTAACTGAGTCACCGCCCATCCACACTCACTATAACCCCCCTAGACTGTAGCGTCTAGTTGCTTTCACAAGGACTGATGCGGAAGGGGTGGACATTTTTTCTTTTTATTCCACCCCCATCCTTGCTTCGGCGTTACAATAAAATTCGGTATTACACCTACTAGTTTTTATTTATACACCCCTAATGGACTACCACCCCTATCTGGGTGAAAATAGCCCTGTTCCAAAATTTAGTAGATTCCCCTAAAAATAACCCCCCTACTAAGTCTAACAAACCACCAGGTTGACAAAATAAAACAAACCACAAGCCGGTTATATCAGGTAAAATTTATGATTTGCCACAATTAACTACTTTCACGGTCATGATCCGGTGAGGTCATGGCCGCACTTAGGTGGAGAATCTACAGTTAAAACATAAAACATAGATGGACATTTATACAAGTTTACATGAATAGTTGTATACACATCTTAGGTTCCCACACATTATCTTAGCCTGAACATTTTTATTATATCCATACCAAATTTCCTTCAGTTTTCAATTTTAAATGCATATTTTAATCATTATTTATATCAATTAACATTTACTTTATAATTCCAATTTGAATTTGAATGAAAATGAAGTTAAGTTCATTATTACAAGTTCATTATTAAAATCATCTTTTCAATTAATTTAATTACCAAATTAATTTAATTATATTTATTTCTCAAACTCTAAGTTACAATAATTACCTCATTATTATTTTATTTGTTCAAAGCAAAATATTAATGGTATTACAATAAAAAGCCACCTCCATTTCAACACATCTTACATTTCTTTTGTTTCATAATAAGATTTACTCATCAGAATACTGATTCATCAGGCTACAACAGTTATCAACTTCAACACCTGGCTATGCACATTAGTCAAAACATTCAACACACCTGTTTACATCAACAATAGTCTGCCAGACTGGTGTTATAAACACTCAGTTTCAACATTCATAGTTACATCATATACTGACATATATACTTCCTACAAATTTTTTGTTTCTATAAATCTTTTTGTTAACATATTTTCAATTTTTATTTATTACAGTTCAAACCAAATATAATTTTAATCCACCTTTCAGTTATTATTACCTTTTAATTACAATTTCTATTTAATACCATTATCTCAATTCATTTTTTATTATTATTACACTCTTTTCACACCTGTAAGCATTTTGTTCTATCTGATTGGTGTTATGAACTTTATACTTACAGTACATTATCCACCTATTGACCTGAACACAAAATACACACCACACACACACACACACACACACACACACACACCAATATCTCCACGTAACCTCTAAAACATTTAACAACAGTGTTATTTCATATCAAACAATTTAACATTTATTTATTAATATCAAATCTCATAAAACAATTTAAATCCATTAGAAAATTCAATTATACAACCTTTAAATCAGTCAAAAATATTTAAACATTTTAAATTATTTTAATTAAATTAATTATTACAAATACAAGTTCAGTTGCTATCAAAACAATTACAATTTGCTAATTACTGTCTCCACAATTAATTTTGTTATTTATTTAAATGGCAAAATTATTATTATCACAATTACCTACATACACATTATTTACCTAACGTTTTACAATACACACAAATAAATTTACTAAACATTTATTTACAAATCGTCATCATTAATTATTCAGTTATATCACACTTCATTGTCCAAGGTTGCGAGGTCAAAACCATAAAACAATATATTTAAAATTGTCCATTTGTGAATTTAAGGCTCAACCTCCATCGTCAAAATTTAGTCTGGGTGTCAAATAACAATTTTCAATTTTATTTGCATTCCACATACGGTTATCTTGTGTATAGTAACCATAAAATTTCAGTTTATTCATTTTACCATAATAATCATATACCAGGTCAACATTATTTATTTCTGTCCAGTCTCCATTAGTAGTTATATTCATTATCAAGTCAGTTAATTTTTCATCATAAGGTAAATTATTATTATTTAAACATGTATCATCAAAACAATTCTCACTCTCTATTTTAACAGGTAAGTACTTCAAATCATTTAACATCTCTTTCAACTCATTATAATCTCTCTTTAGTTTATATAATTCTGTCTCTTTATCAACACACAACTCTCCATCTAAATCTTTCTCATCATAACACCATATCACATTTTCAACCCCATTCCACACAGAGGGTACTAATTTATACAAAAAAGGGATATAACTCAAATCTTCCATTAAATAGGGTCTCTTGCCCTCCAATAATAACATATTTG
Organism: Magicicada septendecula; assembly: GCA_034769895.1. Lineage (NCBI taxonomy): Eukaryota > Metazoa > Arthropoda > Insecta > Hemiptera > Cicadidae > Magicicada > Magicicada septendecula. Next base: position 444,311,486 of record CM068368.1, read on the forward strand.
AACACCTTGGTTCATCACAAATAAGGGAAACATTTACCCTCTGCCCTACACATTCATCTACTCTTTCTTTCCATTCTTTTTCTAATTCAACAACACTAATTATTACTTCATTACAACTTATCATTTTCTCACTCTCACTTACTGTTTCACTATCTATTTCCAACGTATCACTCTCTGATACCACCCTTTCAATCACATTACCATTTTCAATATCATTGTTAACATTTGTTACCTTACTCTCTAGTACCACATTTATATTTATATTCTCATTTTCGACCTTATTGTTATCACTTGTTAATTTCTTACTGTCATTATTACTCTTACTACTGATCCGTTCTTCTGCTGACTCTACTATTTTCTCAATATCTTGTTTCAATTCATTACAACTATTTTCGCATTTCATTTTTACCTCATCAATGTCCAATTTGAGTACATCAAATTTACAATTAAATTCGCTTTTAATTTCATTCAGTTTTATATCGTTATTGTCTAAACGATTATTTAATTCGTTAAATTTGTCATTCTGTACATCTAATTTACAGTTAAAGTCACTTTTCATTTCATTCAAAGTTGAGATCGCTCCCGGCATACTAATTACAGATACTTCTACATTCTGCTCATCTATTGACATTGCTTCTGTTTGAATACCGGAGTCGGTCTGACTCTCGGTCTGACTGTCAGAGAGGCTGACTTCATTATTATCTGCCATTTGTATATTGTAAATTTACTACTTTTATTTTATTATACTATATTTTAACACTTCTTATCTTACATACCTTAAGTATTCCTTAATTATTACTTACGTATAACCTCACTTTTCGTACTTTTTTACGTACTCCTAACCCATGCTTATTTTCACATTTAGGTGCGGTTTATTCAAAATTACATTTATAAACTCGAGTCCCTGTTCGGGCGCCAAATGTAATACTCTTGTCCCTGTTCAGGCGCCATTGAGAATCTAGTGATTTATTGTAAAAAAAATTATTAAAAATAATAGACACTCCTCACCACTCTTACCTTTCTCGGGTCCAAAGTTCTTAGCACGAAGTCGTGAAGAATAAGCGTGACTTAGGTTAACCTTATTCAATAAATCATACTCTCAATTGTATTCAGAAATAGTTGTATTTATTTACTCATTCTTTGACATTAAATTTTATTGTTATACTGTTTCATTTCATCTCAAAAACTAACATTGATCGTTTTTATCATTTAAAAAAAAAAAAACGTATGTCCACCAAACATAGTAGTTTATCTATTCTGATATGCTGTGAAGATTCATTGTTTTTGAATTGTCTTTCTCCGAGAGTTATTTTCCAAACCATATAAATAAATACTACATATTCTCTAATATTATTCTTTACTGAAAAAAAAACTATAAAGTTCTTAAAGTATTACTTAAATTCTATTTTTTGAGACGACCCAGCAATGCCCACACTCGACACTCACACAATTTTTTAATTCCCCATTTTAATTATTTACAACCCCTTTAAAAATGACATAATTATATTGATTGAGGATTACCCAACCGGTGTCGTTCCTCTCGTCATCATGCGTCGTGTTGTATGTATATGTCCGAAAGTTTGTCTTTTTCCCTTCACCACATTTTATTTTAGATTCGTTCACTTCACTGGTTTAGTTCTGATTTACCGCTTCACTTTTATACAATTGTTACGGGGTCTCACTGATTAGGTCGGCCGACACTAGTTACGCTCAAGTAAAATGTTTATATGACCACGCGCGGCCGATATTGTTAGTCGACTGGGCGGCAAACTTTATCTGACGATGTGACATTGGGCGGGCAGCACTGCCTTGCCTACTAACAAATTTCATCGCCGTCCACAGCCTTTGCTGATGAAGTTTTTAGTGGCTGTACCTGGCACACAGGATTTACGTGTGCTGTATGTCGACGATATTTCACTGCCTTTTCTTTCGTTTAGCATGGATTAGATGCTCCCCAGATGTTGGTGCTTGTGCATTTGTGAGTGGATGTCACACAGACGCAAAGTTCTTAGAATCGTGACAGTCGACAACATGACATTCCTTTATAAATATTTCATAACAGTTACAGCGTACTTTTGCATTGTTTAGACTGCGAGTTAGATTCAAACTGGTGCTGGCCACATATATGAAATGAATTGTGCAATTTTAACCAAATCAAACCAAAATTAATAAAAGCAAAAAAACCTCCTAATTCGCCCCATTACAACTCGCGATGGTTCAGTAGATAAAATGTTAAATTTTCGTCAAAAGTCCAGTATTCATTTCCGGGAGATACCTATGAAATTTTTGAAAGTTATACTATATATTTTTGTGTATGAGGTAGTACATTTTAAGGGTAAAGATGCACGAAATGAATGACCGACTATAAAACAACCTAAAACTACCACTGGAATATTTAAATAATTAAAAGTTTAAGTGATCGCGTGACCTGGAAAACCTGGAAAAGTCAGGGAATTTTATATAAAGTTTTTAGTAGACACCCTGTACTCAGCTAACTGACTTTCCTACTCCAAGGCAGGACAACAGAATCATTCCTACCTCGCTCAGAATTATACATCACAAGGCAACACCATGGAAGCAAAAAGAATACTACAGAAAGCCAAAAATGCTGTAGTCAAAGCATCCATTCAGAATACAAGAAAACAGCTCAACCACTTAGGCAGATGTGTACTACAAGTACACCTAAAATTTGGCGCCATACTAGGAACAGATCAGTTCCAAATAATTGACTTTCTTACTTCTGAATTGGCAGGAATACAAGCAGATACCATATGACAGCAACACATAAAGAAATTCGTAAAACTGTTAGAGAAGAAAACACCAGCAGGACACACATAAGGGAAGCAAACAGTAAAATTATTCACAACTCAGTGGACATAAACTGGGATGCAGATACAGAAAAAGCCCTTTCAAAAGGATTCAACGTTGTGGCACACCATCAAGAATCCTGAAGCACATGCCAAGTGGAAGCAGCTCCCTCACCATTGGAAGAGACCGAAGCCAAAATAATTCACCAAGAGATAGTGAGATTTGTGAGACACGTCGCACCACTAAAACAGAACATCACACTTGAGTAAATGAAGAGCCTGATAGCACTTAGAGATAATAAGGACATCATAATACTCCCGGCTGGCAAAGGAAACATCGTGGTCATCATGCACACCCACACAACAAGATAGAACACCTACATAGAAACAACACAACACCCCTCAATGTTCTTAGAGACAAAGACATGATCACTTGTCCTCAGTGCACCTCTGAAGAAAGAAACAACACAATGCCTTATTCCTCGCAAGAAGTCTTCATGCACACCAAAATTGTATGACCTGCCTAAAATCCACAAAACAGACATCTTATGTCGACTGATAGTAAGTGCTATAAGTTATCCCACACAAAATATAGCTGCTTTCTTAGCCAAATACTTCCATCCATTAGCCAAAAAAATTGATTCTTATACAAAAAACTCATTTACTCTTGGACTTTGCCGCTTCTTCAAATATACTGCTTTGATGTGGTCTCGCTTTTCACTATCATACTGATCTTAGAAGCACTCCAGAAGCTACATACAAACAGCCTCAGTACATCATGGAACTAACAAAGCACTGTGTGACCTCCACCTGCTTCACATACAACAGTCACATCTACAGGCAAATAGGAGCACCAACGGGGTCACCGTATTGGCAGTCATTGCAAATCTCTTTTTGGACAACCTCGAGAAAAAGGCAATGGGCACAGCATAGCTAAAACCTTCCTTGTAGGTTAGATACATCGACATCTGCTTCATAATCTGGCAACATGGAAAGAACATATTAACAGAGTACTTGACACATATCAATAATAGTCACTCAAAAATACAGGTCACAGTGGAAATAGATACAGACAACAGTATTTCATTTCTTGACCTTTCATAAAGAAGAATGACGATCATCTCAGCTTTTCCACTTCCCCCCCCACACACAGATACTACTTATATAGACAGTTTCAGCCATAATCAGCTCAGTGCAGCTACAATCTGTAGTGAAAAGACACACAGCTGTACATCTACCGGGCAAGAAACACAGGAAACAAGAGCTGAACACCTTGAAGGAGACACTTGTTTTTCAATGGATATACCTCATTTGATTTAAACAGAGCTATCAATCAAAAGAAGATAAACAAGGCGCAAACAGAGAAAGAAACATAGGACTACATCAGCACTTTAACATTACCATATATATAAAGGGCACAACATACATAATAGAGAGAATACTCAAGACACATCACATCGGAGTAACATACAAACACACACAAAAATCAATGCCTTTCTATAAAACCAAAGGAATGCATACACATAGAGATATGAGGTGTATACCAAATACCATGCAAAAACTGGCCAATTTTATAATGGCCACTCAATGGAAGAAATATCCATCAATATGTCTGCAAACATTAACTATCACTAGCAAAACAAGAAGACAATACATCTCTTATGAAACACACTACAGAAACAGGACACAAATTAGATTTAAAAAAATGCAAAAATCTTGGCACATACAAATAACAAGAAAATGATACAGTACAGGGAGGGGATTATATGTTCCATAAAGGGGAGAAGCAGACAATGACAGAAACAAACATACTAAATTAGCAACAGCTGAAAATTTCCTAACTGACACTTCTCAAAACAACACGCATCCAATGGCCACAACACACTCGAATCCTCCCATGATAACAACCCTAAGGAACATAAGATATATAATATATTACATAGATAAATCAATATCAGTACTCCTTAAAAATATTCTGGGGTTACAGAACGAAACATTAACAGTTTGAAAATCTCATACAGAGATGTACCCAAAATGCCTGCTACAATATAACACACACACACACACACACACACCAGTATTACTGTAAGAAAGTATACAATAGTTACAATAATAACAACAATAAAAATATGTACAGTAAATTATACACAGTACTGAATAATTTATTAAATTCTGCACTGATATCTTATTTATGAAATTCTGTAAAACACTCTCCTGGAGATATACAAGGTTTGTCATGACACATGTTACAATAAAACATGGTCATTTTTCATATTTTTTGTTTGTGGCAATATTTGCACTGTTTACTTATTGTTTCACCTTTGTTGTTTTCTTCTGTAATTCTCTTGGGGCAGTGTAATTGTTCGCAAACTTTTTTAAAGTGTGTACTATTCCTGTCTCTTGTCATTTCTAGCAAATATTCTATTACAAATAAACAGAAATCATATAGGGACAACTTTTTTCCAAAATATTTATTATACAAAGAATGAGCATTAAGTAAACATAATTGAATAATATTTGGATATTGTCATAACCCAAATTTTTTATACCAACACAATGTTTTCCTTTCACGGGGATAATAAGTGTTCATTTGATCCTGGCAATCTATGCCATTCATAAATTGAGTATATTTGAAAATAGGGAGTGGTTTATTTTTTTGTGGTTCCCCTTTTATCATTATATTCCACCATTTCATTTTTATGCTTCATTGATATATACATCACGTTCTGTTTGTCTTTCCATTTTTCAATTATAATATTGTTATTTGAATATCTTGCAACAGTTCCCTGCTTTCAGTTTTGTTTAAATTGCCTCTTTGCAGTTGCCTTTTGTGTCCTTTATCAGGAATTCTTGTGCTAATTGATATACAAGAACATTCAGTACAATCCCATTTTCTCAGAAAGCATTTTATGCTTTATTTTTGCTGTTTGTTTCTTATATACTGACAGAAAACTAAGCAACCCTGCTGTAGCTTCGTAGATTAGTCCATGGACAATTCTTTCTCAGGAGAATATCTTGTCTCTATCGTTTGATTGAAAAGTTCAATTAATATGTAATTTTATATAAATGGTCAGAAGTTTCCAGCAAAATGCGGGCATTGCCTGATTAACAAAAATCTATCACTACTCGTATTTTGTGCAAAACATTGTAAATTAAATAGTTTATGACTTTTCCAGTAATCTTGAAACCTGTTCAGTAAGCACGATAAATTTCTTAAACTGGTGTTGATAAAGGTTTCCACCTTTTTTATTCTTATGAATTCAGATACGTTTGGTGACAAAAGTAATTTATTTGCATATCTACTGGGTTTGAGTGAATTAAGGAACAATGTTTGCTTTGACAAAACCACTGAAAATTCTGTAGGTAAAAGGAATCCATAACCAGAAACTGAAGGGTAAAATATGGTCGACCATGTTGTTTAAGACGCAGTTTTCATAAGTGTGTTTGTAGAATTAGAAACTTCAAATTTTTTAATTTTGAAAATTGGGTAAGTGTACAAACTATTTCAGTTTAACAAAAAGAAGACTCAGATAAAATGACTTACAATAAATTAAGTTGGAACCCGTTTCACAATATGAACCAAGGATGTATTAAAATTTGGCTCATGGTGTTAAACATTTCAAAGTACGTAATTAAAATGTAAGGTTCTTAAACGTAAATGAGCATTATTTAGGAAAAAATATTTTTTGGTAAAAATATTTATAGTTTTTGACATTCAGTGGTACAGTCTTGTATATAATTATAATCGAATAGCGGATATCATACCACCTGACATGGTCGATGATGTCAGCACGGAGGAACACCAACAGATTCAATAGCAATCAGCAGTTCTTATTTAACACGAAGGAACACTAGCCAATTTAGCAACATCAAACCTAAAAAGGGTTGTTTTTGAGCACCAATTTTTTGAGACTTACAAAACATTTCTATAAAACCTACCCAAGATCCAGTTCTGGGACACTCTTTTTTTCAATTTGTCACATAAAAAAACCATATTAAACATATTAAACCATATTATTCAAATTTACCCCTTAATTTAAGATCTAAGTATATGTTATATTAAATTTCTTCTTTATTTCAGCCGATAGAATGCATTCCCAAAGTATATCCCATTCCTAATGGGACACTCTGTATAATTGTTATCAGTAACAATGGGTGGGCTCAGACTGATTCCTTCCTGTTTTATATTTTAAATCATAGGTTTGTTTACAACAATGTGGGTGGGTAGTATTATGTACGAGTGGGGTCAGATATATGGCTCAGACTCAACGGAGTAAAACATGTGTTCAGTATGAGTGATACATTTTACTCACTCAATAAAAATATGTGTGGATTAAATCTAAATAGTTTGTTGTTCTTCAGTGTATTGCAGCATTAGGAATTAATATTTCAAATCCATTTTATATTATGATAACTGAATTAATATTTTTTTGTGTTATCTTAAACACAGGCCTAACAGAGAGCGAATGGAAAGAGAAAGAGACAGAGACTGGAATAGAGATAGGCGATATTATGATCAGTATAGAGATCATTATGATGATGATCATTATTATAGAGAAAATAGGTAAGTACAAAAATATTAAGCTTTATTTGTAACTTTTTGTTTTATTAATAAATATTTAAAAACATAAAACCACCCAAAAACTCAACTTCCCACATTTACTTTTTAATTCTTTACCTTCACGTGGTCCAGGATTCGATATACGAACTCGTGACCTGTAAGAGTGGTTACTGGGTTTTATTGCATAATAATTGTCAACTCTCATTTACCACATTTAAACAAACTCGTTTATTAAAATTAACTCCAACATACTTTCTTTCTCTTTATGTTCTTTAAAAAAAGGTTATTTCTTCTTACCTCTTATACATTTCCCAAAAGCATTGGTTAACTTGCTTATAGAATAGGCAACTGTTCTAAATAACTCTTACTTTCTTACTCTTTACGATCTTTATAAAAGTTATTTTGCCTTGCCTATTACTCATCTTTCCAAAAAACAATCAAATATTAGTTAACTTAATTATAAAATATATATATATTTCTAATAGAAGGCAATCCAGTACTTCACTCTCTCTCTCTCTCTCTCTCTCTCTCTCTCTCTCTCTCTTACTTGTCACCCCTTCTTATCTCCCCCCCCCAATTATAATTGACAATTTTTTACAAATTTAAAATGAAATTATACTTTATTTCTTTATTTTTTGGCCAAATATTTAAATTAGGAACTCATACTGCACGTGCTCCCTGGTTACGCCACCTGTTGTCCACCACTGTTTTAATTAAATGTTCCGCAAGTTGTTTTATCGGTTTTTTAATTTTAACACTGTCTTTCTGTCTACGTTATCTCACAATGCACTTTGTTTTCTGGATAATTACAAACACATTTTGATGGTTGATTACATTTTAGCTTACGAGCACTATTACATGGAACCGTGCGGTTCAGAGAAGTGACGCCAACTGGGGCATCTCAAAATGGCTAGCATCTCTCTGCAGCCGGCAGCTTGCTTTTCGATTGGTCAGTGAGTGTCTCGCCTTTTCTCATCATCTCGTAGAAGACGGTAAAGAAATCCGGTACGTGGTTTTCACTCTGCTAAAGGCAGCATACGCGCGCTCGTACACATTCCAATGTTCCAAATTACGTCGCACCTCACCCGGACTGGTACCAGACTGACTACAGGGCGTTCAAAAAAGTCAAGCTTTGGTGTTCAAAATTGTTGCTTGGCGTGGGTTAACACTGATTTTGTGCAATTTATGAAATTAATAAAAACCCCTTGGTTTTGCCCCGTTACAATACCCCCTCCCCCAGTGAGAGGTTTTCTGCCGAAACAGAAAAACTCTCATTGCCTAAAAACCTAAGAGGACCAGCGAGGATATGGCACCATTGGCGTAAATCCTTATTAAAATCATGGGTAACTTACCCCCCTAGTCCGGTGACTGCGGCCGCACCTGCTTGACCTTACTGGTCTTCCCTCGTCGAGATCCCAATACCATAAAGTCAAACAGGCACATCACCACAGTATCACCAGACTCTGTAAATTGTTGCAACTATAAATTGATGACAAACAAAATGTCAAATTGGCCTTACACCAAACCAGATCCTCAACTGATTTAGTTCCCTCTTAGACGTACTGGATTGCCTTTAGCAAAGTACTGGTTGCTTATTTTGTATCTACCTTTCTTGGTTTGCCTACACATATACTTAACATAAACAGATTACATATTGATCATTTAGGTTAGAAACAATAAAACCAAAAAAATAAAAAATTTGAATTCCCCAACGTAGGTTATATAACATTGAAAACCTAGAGAAATTTTATATCTCATCCCAATCATAGCAGATTCTATTAAACACTGTTTACGTTTAATTATTTATCATGTATTATACACTTCAATCCAAAATAAATTTCTCGGTTTTGTTACCAAAGTTTTACATCCTTTAAGTTAATTACCGTCTTTTTTCATTACCTATTTTAATTGCATCCTTGGAAACATTTTTCATTAATTAAAACTTCTCACATAAATTTTAATTACACTATAATCAAAACACTAGGTTACTTCACTTACATCATTTAAAACAAATCTTTCAAATTGATTACCAAGATTTCTATCTTGTAAATGAATTTAATTTCATGAATTTAATTTTACTGATAAACCTTCATAATTATAAACTGACAATTATTCAAATAAAAAATGTATTACTATCATAAACTTAATTGCAACTATAAATTGATGACACAAAATACAATATACACATCAACATCATATCAGCTGACACCTTACCATAATATCAACATAACCTTACTCTAAGTACCTTTTAACACATGTAAACCAAATACAAAATTATCTACAATATACGTCATTAAATGTTTTTGTTAACCACAAATCGTTACAGTATTAAGGCCAGTATTTTAAAACCATTAATTCTCATAATTGAATGTTCATTAATGACAATTTAACCATCATCATCGGAAATCAATCTTATTTTAATACAACACAGCATAATCATTACCAAACAGCAATTGAGTCAAAACAATAACAACATATATAATCAGAGCGAATCAAGCTCACTTTCACCATGATTACGATCACATAATCCCTAACTGACCATTCAGTTATACTCCTCCTTCCACATCATTTTATCATATTCCCCCCTTAACCCAGTTACAATTGGGTAAATAACCTCCCGGGTAAACCGAGCGAGGCATCTACCTCCTTGCATAGATGCTATATCTATGCCCCTGGCTTGTAACGGCCAGCTGCTTTCCACACACTCTATTGCTTTGTGAAGTTGGACTGTAGCGCCCATTTGCTTTCACAAGAACTGAAGTTTTTTAGGGTGTAGACACTGACTACACCGTTCTTGCTTCGGCGTTATAAAACATTCGGCATTACTGATATCCGAGGACACCAGTAATCCTACTAAAAATTAGTTATATGCCCTTATACGGTCTACCATCCCATTCGATGGATAGCCGCTGTTCCATAGTTATGGTGATTCCCCTGATTCACCCCCTGTTAATTTCTGAATTCACCTTTACAACGATAACAAGCTATGGCCAGGCTTAGGCAGCGCGTAATGTAATGTGCCCTGACCATAGCCAGTTAAAGATGAGCCAATTCCACGGTCAGGGTTCGGTGAGGCCGTGACCGCCCGAAAGTGGAGAATCACATTTAAGATACACAATACATGTTACCTATCTATACCTAGTTACATACTACTCAGCTAGACACCTTATGCTTGTCATAATTCTTTCAAACTCATTTAATTTCATTCTTAAAACATCAATTTCATTATAAAATTCATACTGACATATGGTCAATCATTCAATCAAATAAACCATGATTACTGTCATAAACTCAACTATTAACATTGTAACGGTACAAACCCATGAGATTTTGCAATTTTAATATTTTCCCTTTTTATTCAATAAAGAGTATATGGTGAATAGAGTATATCTTCGAGACTGGTACGGCTCGTTACAGGAATGTAAAATTGTCAGCAAGGGAGCGCATTCACCCTCATGCGCGCACACATCGGCCAACGTTCTCACGCTAACGGCACGCACAGGTACATTCTTTCTCGCTGTGTGCGCAGAGAACAAAATCAGTCGGCAATTAACATCTACAAGCAACGGACGCGAGTAATTGAGTGCGTCCGCCGGCTGGGCACAGTTTATTTCATCCACACATAAAAATGTGAATTTTGGGCCAAAACAGTTCGATCTATAGTGTGGCTCGCGGCCGGATGAACACAAAGGCTCGCGGGCCGAAAGTTTAGTAAAATTGTAAAAAATGTGTTAATAAAAGTGCAACAGCAAAGTCAGAAGTAAAGTTTCTAAATTACGAATAGTTAAAGGTATTTTCTGGACTTTTAAGTGAAAACAGGGACACAACACCGGACCACACGTGCAGGATGAGTACTCTTCAAAACTAGTAACAATAGACCAATTATACACAGACCCACTAAAATGTATCAATATTAAAGAGATATCTATATTATGGGGGAAAATTTAAATACCGTGTGAATGAGAGTATGCACAAGTACTGGGTTGTCCTTACATAATCTAAGTAATTAATAACTTGTAGTTTAATTAACCAGTTGTATGTAATGGTAATTAATGAATGTCAAAGAAAAATGAATGCTAAATTTTGTCGGTAGAAGTCATGTTTTTAATGTTCAAATCTGTTTAAATTTGGAAAACGATATAAAAGAGAAGTCATACTAGTATTTATTCCCCAATTACATTACTTACTTTCTCTACATACAAATACTCTCACCACTGTGTCCCTACTGCTACCCTGTTTCTGTATTACTTTTATTCACAAAATTCTTATTTTGTCTAATACCCATTTAAATTAACTTTGATTGACTCAAGTGCCTTATTGAAACAGTTATCACCTAAACTCCAGCTTTTACAACATTTCACATTAAGTTATGTTCTTGTACTGATTTTATACTTATTTTAGTGTATTTATTTATTATGGTAATCTTACAATAATTCTGGTACTTACCATAATTGTTCGAGCACATGTCAGCATAATTATATTTGTTTCTTGCTGGGTCCAGAGTTCGTATTAAGCGTAAATAGAGACAGTTTGGTGATTGAAATGAAGGTACCAACACCAATATGATAGTAAATCAACTTATTTTTTATTATTTCGAATTTGAAAAAATTAAATCGTCATACATGACAACGGCCACTTTACCGTGACCAAGACAAAATGGCGGTCATATCCTTACTACTATAACTTTTACTACTATGACTTATTAGTCATGACTTTAAAATTTTGTTATAATGTTTGATCAACTAGATAATTTTATTACTTTACAGCTATTAACCTAATCAAGTATTTCCATTTTATTTATACTGTTATAATATCTAACACAAACCAACGCCTCAGTTTGGTTGCCGGCATTATTTCATACACACTTTCTCTCTCACTCACTCCCTCTCATCACAATATTATTCAAGATACATTTTTGTTTTAGGTCTTATTAATTTTGAGCTCAATTATTTAAAATGAATTTTGATTGCAATTTTGACTTTCCTGCCACTTCGTGCTATCCACATTGAACGGTCCTCATCTTCATGCCAGGTGTTCGGCGTATTTTCCCAGTTTGGTTGCCGGCATTATTTCATACACACTTTCTCTCTCACTCACTCCCTCTCATCACAATATTATTCAAGATACATTTTTGTTTTAGGTCTTATTAATTTTGAGCTCAATTATTTAAAATGAATTTTGATTGCAATTTTGACTTTCCTGCCACTTCGTGCTATCCACATTGAACGGTCCTCATCTTCATGCCAGGTGTTCGGCGTATTTTCCGTATTTGGTGGTTGTTTCTGTCACTGACTTTAGATTGTTAACTAAATGATAATTATAATGCACTACCTCTTGTTAATTACATTTCTTTCACTGATTTAACACATTTTATCTGGCTGACCTTTTGCCAGCAACATTGATAGCATCTTCACTCTATGATGGTATTCAGCAGACTGGGGCTGGATGCTATACACATTTTGCATAAGTGTGTGTGCATCGACATCACTGTCTTTTGTCTCGAAGTAGGAAACGCCCTGGTTTTGCGTTATTGTTGTTACGTCATTTATATTTTTAATGACACCTCGCATTGTTGACCAATGAGAAGTATATTAAGAGCTTGTGTCGACCGTCACATACGCTTGACCTTGGAATCGTCCCACACTGATGTAATTGCGTTGTTTTCGTTAAACAAAGGGAAAATTACCCTACCCTTTACATGTGTGCAAAATACAATAAAATAATACCTTTTGTACCATAAATATGAAAACAGGCTTTTGTCCTGTTACAAAACCCCCTCAATGAAAGGTTTTATGCTGAAGCATAAAAAGTTTCATTGACCCATTGACACTTCCTAAAGGAATCAGCCCAGATATGTTGCCACAACCCCGTGTAGTGTTAATATAAAAAGAAGATCCAATCACTTACCCTTGGTCCGATGATGATGATCGTACCTGTCCTGACCTTACTGGACTTCTCTCTCTCTCTCGAGATCCCAACACCATAAGGCCATGAGGCACTTACCGCTCCTGCTCTTATGCACCGGTCAGCTCAGGACCGCCATCACAACACCATCAAACTCTGAAACATGAATACAAAATTTAAAATAGTGGCCTTATCTATTCCCATATCCACAGCTGATATGTCTCCCCTTAGATGCATTGGTTTGTGTTTTGATGCATTGGTTTTCTTACTACAAAATTTTCAAACAACAAGTAACAAGATTTAAAAACAGAATGGCCTTCTCCTTCTATCTCACCATTTTTCCGAATTTTGCCTTCAGTCATTACTAATTTACTCTTTCCATCACACGAGAAAAATACATATTCTTATAGTAAAACTCTAACACGTAAAACAAACCTTTTAAATTTTGAAACAACAACTATTTATTTCTCCTATATAAAATTGAAAACATAATTATTATGGCGAACAACCTGATTACTTAAATTTTATTATTTAACTTTCTGATCATATTATTTCTTTGCAACAGGATCAAACTATATTTTTGTTCAAAACCATTTCTGACCTTATCTTTTCAACATGTTAACATTTTTTTTTTCTTCGTATTGTTTAAATTAGCAGCCATCCTTACTATTTCTTTTATGAATTTGCTAACTGCTATAATTTTTTATTGTTCGACTAAGCTTTTCGTCATTACTGACATCTTCAGGTCTTAAACAACCTTAACAGGTCAGGTTGTTTCAGAGCAAATTCATAAAAGAAATAAAAAAAATGTTAACATTTGTTACCGTTGCTACTAATAACAATAAAACCTAATAAAACATTGAACACTACACATTAACATTGTTACATTTATATTACATAATTCACATTTAAATAACTTGTACCAAAACTTTATAACATTTTTATTATCAACTCACTATTCAACTTTTAATTAGTTACCATTTATTGTATCATTAGATTCTATAAAAAATTTCAATTTTATTATTAACCTTTCTACTATGAATTTTCTTTTTCTAGCCTTTTCCTCAAAACTTATCTAGTTTGTGTGACTCTCTGTTATTCACTATTATCTATATCTTATTTTGGCATTTATCTATCTAACCTTACTCACTTTTCTTTCCTACTAACAACCATTACTAACAACCATTAACATATTATGACACTAATCTCTCAATTATAAACTCCTTCACTAATTCCACTTACCTCTGGCACCGCTCGTCTTTGTACTAGGATGTGTGTTCCCTACCTGGCCATATACATACCTAACCATTTGCCCTCCACCAAATATCGGCAAACACTCCCTTAAACTGCTCTATTACCTGCCACAATGCCGCACGCTGGTCTCTTGCCACGCCACACGCTGATCACTCCTTACACCAGTACCCTTACTACAAAATATCATCATCAACAAATATATTTACCATTCACATTACTCACCTCTCAACATATAATCACTACTACTGTGTCCCTAAAATATCTAACCCCTCCTTGTATATTATCTGTATCTCAACTTCTTATTCTCTTTAACTCCCAATAACTCTGTTTAACTAACTCCAATACCTTTATTTATCATTATCACCCAGGCTCTATCCCTCTTTAACACTTTACATTACTGTGATCATTGACAATTGCATTAGAAAATTCATCCCTCACCTACTAATAACAATACAACTCAATATCCAAATATATTACATGCTTAATCATTTATTATCCATTAGAATCTAAATCTCATAATTATTTAAAATCATCATCAAACTTTCTTCAATTATTTAAAATTCTACAGTACATGGTTTACATAAAATACATATAATACACAACACCAAGAATACACAAATACATTGACACTAATATACACAAAAAATATACAATCCAAATTATCATTTTATCATTTACCAAAATCAGTTCATAAACAGTCCATTTCAAAAACACTGTCCATATAATTAAATGTTCATTAACACAATAAAATATCTGTCCTCCATCGTCAAACAATAGTCTTATCTTCGGTCTATACAATTTATTTTTTATTAAATACATTATATTAACATCATTAATATAATAATTTAAAATGAATTTTGATTGCACTTTTGACTTTCCTGCCACTTCGTACTATCCACATTGAACGGTTCTCATCTTCATGCCAGGTGTTCGGCGTATTTTCCGTATTTGCTGGTTGTTTCTGTCACTGACTTTACATTGTTAACTAAATGATAATTATGAAGCACTAACTCTTGTTAATTACATTTCTATCACTGATTTAACACATTTTATCTGGCTGACCTTTTGCCAGCAACATTGATAGCATCTTCACTCTATGATGGTATTCAGCAGACTGGGGCTGGATGCTATACACATTTTGCATAAGTGTGTGTGCATCGACGTCATTGTCTTTTGTCCCGAAGTAGGAAACGCCCTGGTTTTGCGTTATTGTTGTTACGTCATTTATATTTTTAATGACGCCTCGCATTGTTGACCAATGAGAAGTATATTAAGAGCTTGTGTCGACCATCACATACGCTTGACCTTGGAATCGTCCCGCAACGATGTAATTGCGTTGTTTTCGTTAAACAAAGGGAAAATTGCCCTACCCATTTACATATGTGCAAAATTCAATAAAATAATACCTTTTGTACCATAAATATGAAAACAGGCTTTTGTCCTGTTACAGTTAACCATTGAAAATTACATTAGAAAACTCATAACTATCTCAAATTAGTTTCATCATTTAATTTAAACCTTTAAAACTCATTTAAAATATATTATTTAAACATTAAACATTTTACTTTATTTAAATTGCATTATAAACTTCATACTTACATTACATCACTCAATTGAATAAACACATGATTACTGTCGTAGACACAAAATTATAAACATTCATTACCACAAAAATCACGTACAACTATATGTACCTTCTGAAACATAACAATCATATGACTCCACAACTAAACACCTTTTACATTTATTCATTTACTATGTATTCTCAAGTTTAAATCATATAAAAATAATTTAACTTCATTATCAAAATGTATTTCTACCACATTTAAAGCAATTAATTCATCAACAATTTATTTTACTTCAATCAGTTATTTAAAACACCAAGTTTTTAAATTAAAATTCCAAAACAATTACAATTCATTTATTACAACCTCTCATTATTTATTTAGTCTAATAAAGTATTATTATTAAATCATTTTCTACTACATATACACATTGTTTACATAAAATACGTTTAACAACACAAACACAATTAATTTCACTATAAATTTATTTACAATTTTTGTCACTATTTTCTTGTTTACCACACCTCATTTCATAATCTAGCCAGGTCATCACCATAAACTAAAATATTTAAAATGTCCATTCACTGATTTTTTATTTAACCCCCATCATCAATTATAGTAGTCTTACTTTTATATAACAATTATCGTCTTTAACTACACTCCTTACGTTATAATTATTATTGTAACGACCATTATCATTAATTATATCAACATAGTATTTGACACCATTATTGCCTATTAATTCATAAAACCCGTCTACCTTGGTAATTTTCCTTCTGTCTCCGTCAGTATTTTTGGTTAACATAAGGTAAGTTATTTTATCATCAACTACTGCTGCTACACCAGTTTCAACACAAGGTAAGTACTCAATATAATTACCAGCTGTCTCTACATCTAACCTTTCTACTAATTCTTTATATCTACTACCAACCTTAAACAACTTTATCTCCCTATCTACACACAACTCTCTCTCTAAACATCTCTCACCATAACGCCATATCACACTTTCTCTACCATCCCATACAGAGGGTGCTAACTCATCATAAAATTTCAGGGACCAACTCAAAGACCTTATGTCTTCCAATAATAAGGGACTCTTGCCCTTCAACAACAACATTTGTAAACACCTTGGTTCACAATAAACCTGGGGAAAATTTACCCTCTGCAACCCCTCTACCTGTAAACTCTCTTCATACTCTCTCTCTCCCTCTCTCTCTAATTGATAAACACTTGTTTCTACCCCTTTACAACCCCCTACTCCCATTATTCTCTTACTCTCACTAACTATCTCTACATCATCACTATCTATTTTCATTATATCACCTTTAAATAGCTCGTTTTCCACTATTTTATCACTATTACTTATTAATTCATTATTAGAATATTATCGTTATTACTCACCTTGTCTACCGCCACCTGTTTTTCATTTAAATTAACACCATTACTATTAACACTTATATCTCTGTTATTTTCATTTATTTTGCACTTACCTATATCTGTTCTCCACTCTTTCATTCTCTCAAAATTTCGTTCTATTTCGTATTTTAATTCATTAAAATTACTCTCACATTTATCCTTTACCTCATTGATATCACTTTTAAGTTCGTTAAAATTTCTACTCTGTTCATTAAATTTATCATTAAAATTACTATTTTGAACGTCAAATTTTACGTTAATATTACTACTCAGGTTATCAGACATTGTTCTCATGAAATTATATATATTGTCCAGTGACAATTCTTTTACTTTACTTATTACAGGAGTAGATTCTGCTTTTGCTTCACTCATTATTACAGATTCATCTATCAGGCCTGGAGTTGTCTCCATTCCTGAATCGTTCGTGACATTTACGTCATTTGTAACATTCAGTTCATTTATCTTATTGTCTTGACCCACATTTGGAGTCGCATGGACTTCAAGGGCGCTCATGACAGCTGATTCACTCATTTCAACTTCAATCTCGTTAATATCCATTTTCTATATTTTTTATGATTTTTTAATCTTACAAAAAAATTTAACCTTACATGTACTTAGTATTCATTAATATTATAAGTATTACATAACTATAGTAGTATTACGTAATTTATACGTATTCCTAAATCACGCTTACATCCACTCGTAGGTGTGGTTTGTACAAAATTTAATTTATAAAAACTGTCCCTGTTCAGGCGCCATTGAGATGTTACTCACCTTTATCACATTTATTAATTATCAGGTGAAACAAACTTACCTTGATTTAGCCCAGGATTCGGCACACGAACTGTGACCTATAAGCGTGACTTAGGGTTATGTATAGCAAAAACTACACTCATATTATTTATTAACTAACAAATTTTATTCACCATTTTTTGTTTTTCATTCTCTTTTTTCTTTTATGTTATTATTTTACTATGTTAAAGTGTAGGAGTTATAAACATGTGTTATGTATTTTACATTGTATTATTTGTATGTAGTGTGCCCATAGAAAGGTCATTCACCTGTTAGTAAGACATCAGCTGATGACTGGTGTGAACTGTATACTGGCCAATGTAATCAAGTCACAGGTTCTGTTAATAATCAGTGTAATTTTATTTTATAATTTTCTTTCTATTAATTGTCAGAGTATATGTTTAATAAGACATTATTACATTTTATTACATTATTATTTAATTATGAAAAAAGAAAAAAATTTGTTTGTTTGTTTTGAGGTTTTGAGGTACAGCCTGTTGTGTTTTCATGTTCAAGATATATTGCTAGTTGTGTGCGTTGATAATGTATTAACTGATTTATATTGTTCATATTAAATGTTTGTAAACAGATGTAGTGATGAGGGCATTTATAATAGAAAGAAGTTGTTTGTTTTGTTTTGTTTTGTTTTGTTTATTATGATTGTTATTATTTAGATAAGAGTAGATATAAAATAAATTCATTTGAAGGATTTTAGAATTTTAAAAATTATGATTAAATTCATTAACTAAAGTAAATAATATGAATTATCTTGAAAGGGGAATCTTTGATAAGGGACTTGGGTTTATTGCATTATTTGAACAAAATTTAAACACTTTAATTTGATTTTAAATAATAACGTAAGGCAAACGATTAAAAGTTGAAAAATGGAATTGGATTTAAAACATAAAATATTTCTATGAATTTTAGATCAAGAAGTAGGATGTAGATGTTGTGTGTAATGAGTATGTGTACGCACCCAGTACTTGCTAAAGGCAACCCAGTATGTATGTAAGGGGAGATATATCGGTTGAGGATCTGGTATGGTATAAGGCCAGTTTTGGAATTTTATTCAGAATGTTACAAGGTTAGGTGGTACTATGGTGAGTACCGGTCCGACTTTACGGTGTTGGGATCTCGAATAGAGAAGTCCAGTAATGTCGTTCAGATGCAGCCATAGTCGCCGAGCTACGGGGGTAGTTTACCCATGATGTGTTAAGAATTAAGAGGGGTTGTTGGCACCGTATCCTCACTGATCCTCTTAGGGTTTAGCAATGAGAGTTTTTCTGTTTCGGCAGAAAACCTCTCATTGGGGGGGGGGTATTGTAACGGTACAAACCCATAAGATTTTGCAATTTTAATATTTTCCATTTTTATTCAACAAAGAGTATATGGTGAATAGAGTATATCTTCGAGACTGGTACGGCTTGTTACATGAATGTAAAATTGTCAGCAAGGGAGCGCGTTCACCCTCATGCGCGCACACATCGGCCAACGTTCTCACACTAACGGCACGCACAGGTACATTCTTTCTCGCTGTGTGCGCAGAGAACAAAGTCAATCGGCAATTAACATCTACAAGCAACGGACGCGAGTAATTGAGTGCGTCCGCCGGCTGGGCACAGTTTATTTCATCCGCACATAAAAATGTGAATTTTGGACCAAAACAGTTCGATCTATAGTGTGGCTCGCGGCCGGATGAACACAAAGGCTCGAGGGCCGAAAGTTTAGTAAAATTGTAAAAAATGTGTTAATAAAAGTGCAACAGCAAAGTCAGAAGTAACGTTTCTAAATTACGAACAGTTAAAAGGTATTTTCCAGACTTTTAAGTGAAAACAGGGACACAACACCGGACCACACGTGCAGGATGAGTACTCTTCAAAACTAGTAACAATAGACCAATTATACACAGACCCACTAAAATGTATCAATATTAAAGAGATGTCTATATTATGGGGGAAAATTTAAATACCGTGTGAATGAGAGTATGCACAAGTACTGGGTTGTCCTTACATATCTAAGTAATTAATAACTTGTAGTTTAATTAACCAGTTGTATGTAATGGTAATTAATGAATGTCAAAGAAAAATGAATGCTATATTATGTCGGTAGTAGTCATGTTTTTAATGTTCAAATCTGTTTAAATTTGGAAAACGATATAAAAGAGAAGTCATACTAGTATTTTAAAAAAACAAAAGAAAAAAGAGAATGAAAAACAAAAAATGGTGAATAAAATTTGTTTTAGTTAATAAATAATATGAGTGTAGTTATTGCTATATATATAACCCTAAGTCACGCTTATAGGTCACAGATCATGTGCTGAATCCTGGGCTAAATCAAGGTAAGTTTGTTTCACCTGATAATTAATAAATGTGATAAAGGTGAGTAACATCTCAACATTTATCGCAACAAATATAACGTACATAACCATATGTACTTTCTGATACTTTATAATAACAATATGACTCAATACCTAAACACATTTTACGTTTAATCATTTACTATTTATTATAAAGTATAACTCTCAGAAAAATCATTAAAATTTATTACCAAAATTCATCTATACAACCTTTTAAATTAATTAATTCATCTCAAATTAATTCAGCCATTTTATCAAACACATTTTAATTACTTTAATTATCAAATTGCTTTAATTACTAACAAAATTCATAATAACCAACTGTCAATCATTAAAGTTGAGTATATTTCATACACCACGTTGTATTCTCTGTTACCTTATCATTACAATAACATAACCTTACTCCATAAGTACATTTAACAACAACACAAAAGTATATACAATACACATTATTATCTTTTATTGTTTACCACAAATCATTTCCTAATTCAGTCCATTTCAAAAACCACTACACTCACATAATTAAATGTTCATGAACAATACTATTTACCCTCCATCATCAAACAATAATCTTGTCTTACATATTGTAATATAATAATGAAAGACGAGTTATTAGCCACACGTTGGTTGCGTCACTTTGTAATAAAATAAAGAGTATCCGTATGCAATGGTAGGGTGAGAGAGATTGTATTCGTCGGTTAGTGCTTTTTTGAATTTTCCTGCACTTCTGGTTAACTCGGCATCAGTTCTAACCGTATTCTGGGGCAGTTATAGGTTATTTTATTTCTCGTCATCGGCAAGGCTATATTCACCTATGTACCTGCTCGCTCCCACGAATACCTGTGAACACACTCTTATCCTATTTACAAGTATGAAATGATAACTCTGTTATTGGTAATTATTGATTTTTTATTTTCCAGCTTATTTGGTTAAACAAAAGTAAATGGTTCCGTCTTGGATCGACCTTGACAAGTTCGTATTGATTCGTTACTTGAATCCGACCTTCAACGAGTTGCAAATAATTATAATGTAAATTAAAAATCTCAGGGCTTGGGTTCTTTGATCTGTTAAGAAGTCAGAAATGTTTTAAAAAGGCGTACAACACATTACAAATACCTTAAAATAAGAAATCTTAATTATTATTGTTAACAAGTATGAATGTTATGTTTTTAACTAACTGTGTCAACGACACTTGGTCTGCACTGGCAAATAATTGCTAAACAAGATGGCCGTCCTGGTCAGTTAACCAAACGAAATGTCCTTCCTGTGTTTTTTGTTTAAATAAAATGTTATTATTGTTAACCACCGTATTAATGTTCAGTGGTTATTCCAATTATAACTGTAGATAGTTTATATAGTGTAGTGAAGTTGATCTATGTGTAGTGTTGTTACAAAATTACTTCGGAATTATATTTACGTCACTTGTATAATGCAGCTCTCTCGGATTTTTGATGTTGGTGTAGATTTAAGTTCCATCGGTCAGTGGTAGTTCTTTTATTTTTCTCTATAAGGTTTTTGGTATGTTCTCCTCTTCTGTGGTTTTGTTTAGGTCATTAATTTAGTGTAAGTTTGATTTTTTTATCTTCACTCTCAGCGTCAGCTATACGGCTTTTGACCAGGTTTATATCTGGCGTTCAACAATACAATAATATATTCTTCTCGTCTTAGTAACGGTTTTTTGACCACTAAACTCTGTTTTTGATTGGTCAGTTTGCACGAACTTGAGGTCAAGCGGCATATAGTACTGAAAATCATATCCTTGCCTTTTATGTCAAAAAATACTCCTTTGTTACCTTTTGTTTAAATTAAAATTAATTTACATAGTTTTGTTCCTTTTACAAAGATCTACATTTTGATATATAATTTTATGGGTTGACTTTATGTTAGGCGTTTTTACACCTTTACAAGAATTCTAAATCTGGACCATAGTACTGCCCTAACTTTTATTATAGAATACTTAATGTTTTGTTGGACTAATTTAATTTGATTCACAATTATTCTAAAACTTGTCTCTTACTTAAATTTTGGTCCTATTCTCTTATTATTTTCCTATATTGATTTGGTAACTTAATCATTTCTGATCTTATATTATTTTATATTATATGTTCGGCCAGGGCCTTAAATTTTATTTCAGGATCATGTTCTAATTCACATTAATTATTAACTGTTTTTTTTTGTTTTTAACGCTTTTACCTGATTACATTTGTTTACAGCTTATTGCATGATCTTTGACCTTTAACATATTCTAACGATATTTATAAATTAACTCAAAATCTCTTAACATACTAGCTTAAAATGTTGCCTTCATGGCCAATATTACATTCATTTATGAACAAACAATAACATAAACTATTTAGTTTACCATAATACCAATTCCATTCCCATACTATTAAACTTTACTAGTGGACCATTAATATATTGTTTATATGGGCCTCCATTTAGGTATCTTTTGGTATTATGTTGGAACATATACTTTCTATTTTGCGTATAGGCTTAATACACTTCTTCTAATCTTTTACAAGTGATTCTTGAATGATAAAAATTATCGGCATTGGCCTAAATAAAAGAAAATAAACATAGTTAAGCAATGCTAATGCCTTCTCTTTAAAAACCAACAACATGGGTTAAATAACTACAAAACTTCCAGTAACTAATACTACACTACTACAACTGTTTGTTTTCACTCTGACATTTAGTATGTCTGTTACTTTATAATGCCTTCACAAGTTGTTTCTCTCGTATCGACCTATTTGGTTTCTTACACTTAAGATAATTGGAGGGATCATTGATCTCCACAGTCTTATCTGCGTGATTAATGATCATCCTCATTTTTCCACCTTTCTCACTTTTCACTTATACACCTTTCACAAGTTCTGTCTTAATATCTACAGTACATGGTTACTATTTATTACACTTTTGTGTTGTACTTTTATTTTACATTGTTACATATTTGAGTCCAGTTATTCTGACTTTTTATCATTTGGATTCTTTTGGTTATTCATTTGGGGCTCCCATTATGTCACATTACATATGCTCCCCCTCCAAGACATGGTTATTTTTAGAAAACTGGGGTTTGGGGAAAATAAGCTGTTCCCTTGACTGCTCCTTCTTTATTCGTGATATTTTTTCAGTTATTTGTCAGGGTGGTGGCTTGTATAACATCATTTGGTACGGACTGATTCCCAGGGTTTCGTGGCATGCTAAATTCAAATACATTTCTGCGTTAGGGATATATTCACTCCATAGTCTATGGTTCTCATGTCTGTACGTCCTGAGGATTCTACCCACTTCTCGTAGTACTCTCTCGGCAGGATTGATCGAAGGGTGGTAGATAGAGGTTTTGTAAGTTTTAATATTTTTATTCAGCATTTCCTCTCTCCACTTCCTACCTTTGAACTGAGTTCCATGGTCAGTGATGATGGTTTCTGGGATTCCAACATCAATTACATATTTTTCATTGATTACTTTAATAATGACATTTGTTGACGCTTTACTGATTGGGTATTACTTTGTGTACTTAGAAAAGTGATCCCACACTATTACGATATACTTATATCGACGCCTACCTCCACTTCGGGGAAATGGCCCGCAGATGTTGAGAAATATTTTCTCCAGCTTCCTGCTTGAAGTGATTGTTATTAGCGCTCCTTCTTTCCTGGAGTTGTTTATTTTAACTTTTTGACAAATGACACATCTTCTCACAATTTGCCTAACTCTTTTATTTATACCCTTTATAAATACGTGCTCTTGTAGGGCACTGACCACCTTTGCGGGTCCCATATGACCGTACATATGATGATAATTTTCAATCAGTCCCTGTTCCAATGATTTTGGGATATATAATGTCCATTGATTATTTTTTGTATTGGGCTTAGTAAATAATAGTTCTTTATGTAGTTGGTAAAATGGTGTTATCTTTAAGTCATTATTCAGGATGCGTTCTCTGATCTGAGCTAATTTTTGGTCTGTGACTTGTTCTTCTTGGATCCTACCCAGTATATTTGCAAGTTCTTTTTTACTTATTACTGTATACTACACCTTCCCGATGTCTTCTCTATCTACATCAAAAGTGCCCTTTTCCAAGTTCACTCTCGATAGAGCGTCCGCAACTGTGTTCTTTTTCCGGGTATATATTCCCACGTGATGTGGTATTCTTGTAATGCCAAGATCCAGCGAGTCAATCTCCCATGACTTAACTTGCATCTTTGTAGGAAGGAAATGGATTTGTGGTCGGACCTCACCGTGATGGGATAGCCTAATATATAAGTTCGGAACTTACTGCAAGCGAAGACTACACTCAGTAGCTCCTTTTCTGTGACGTTGTAGTTATGTTCGCTCTGGTTAAGCACACGACTGGTGAAGCTGACAACTAGGTGGTCTCCCTCATCACTCTCTTGATAGAGCTCCGCTCCTAGACTCATGTCACTTGCGTCGCAATTAATAAAGAATCTTCGGTTGAAATCTGGATGGTGAAGCATAACCTTCCCTAGAAATTTTTCTTTAATTGTTTTGAACGTTTGATCATCTTCTTCTCCCCACTTCCACTTGTACTTCGAGGATAATAAATGCTTAAAACGGGATGTTAATTTAGAATAATCTTTTTGAAACTTTTGGTAGTAGTTACAAATCCCCAAGAATGATTGTAACTGTCTTACATTTCTTGGTTGTGGGGAATTCTGGATTGCCTCTACCTTTCCCGGAGATGTTGTTATCCCTGTTTCAGTGAGTATGAATCCGAGGAAGTTCAATTTATTTGTAAGCAGTTGTGATTTTTCTAACTTGAGTGTGATATTATTCTCTGCTAATCTATGGAATACCATCTCTACCCATTTGCAATGTTCTTCCCAAGTTTTGGATGTTATAAGTATGTCATCCACATATACTGTGGCAAACTCCAACACCTCCCTGCCTAAAACTTGATCCATCACTTTTACAAATACCGCTACTGAATTTATTAGCCCAAATGGAAGTCTTTTAAAGTGATAATTTCGGCCCTCGAAGATGAAAGCTACGTATTTTCTGCTGTGTGGGTGCAGTTCGACCTGCCAGTATCCACATACTGCGTCTAAGATGGTCATATATTTGCAATCCTTGAATTTCTTCATGATCTCGTCGATCTCACCCAGTGACGTCCTGTCGTTAATAATATATTTATTAATTTGTCGTGCATCTAGGCACAAACGTACCGTCCCATCTTTTTTTTGCACTGCGACAATTGGACTTGTGAACGGTGATGAACTACTTTCAATTATATGCTGGTCAATCATCCATTGTATTTCCTTCCTTACTGCTGGTTTCAAGGACTGTGCAATAGGGTATGATTTTTTTATTAAAGTTTATGGAATGGTTGAAAGTCAATTCACTTATAAAGTTTTTAGCCTCACCGGACAAATTCGAAAAAACTTTTTTGTACTTATTAAATACTGCTACCAGTTGATCTTTCTGTTCTGTATTTATCTTCTCTGTATTGGTAACTTGAAATGAATATATTTCATGTAACTTCTGAGTCCATATCTCTTCTTTTGGATAGTCTGATTCATGGTTCAATGTCTTCTTATCCTCCCTATCATTATATATCAAGGTGAACGTTTGTCGATCGTGAGTGGCACAATTTCGGCCTACAATCTCACTCGACCATTCACCTTGTTCATGGTACAGTATTACCTTCCCACTGCCCATGTCAATAACAGCTGAGTGCCGCCGTAGTGTATCACACCCAATCATAACTTTGAATGGTAGCCCTTGGGCTACTAAGAACACCATTGGAATCATTCTGTCTTTACTAGATACTTCTATTTGTACCTGTTTCTTGATGGACTTATTTGCTTTACCTGTTGCTCCCATGATTATCATATTACTAACTGGTAGTGCAGGTATGTTTTCTTTACATGCATCTTTAATTCTGTTAAACTCTGTTTGGTCTATTAGTGATATATTTGCCCCGGTGTCAACCATTATTTCCGTCATTACCCCTTGCAACTCAGGAGTAATGAATATAATCTGAGTGTTATTGTTATTTGTAGAGGATGACACTTCTTCCATTAAATCATCTCGAATGTTCTTCAAGTAGTTATTTTCCATATATACAGTTTCATTAATAGCACACCCGTCCAATTCTCGCAGTGATGGGTCGGTCTCTGTTCTCACTGCCGCATCTAGTTTTCCACCCTGTCCTGAGGTTGGTTACCTTGGACAGTCTCTTCTTGGTTTCTCAGGTGTCTATCTTCTACACTCCTATTCTTAGGTTGGTTTCTTCTGTCATTATCCTGGTATCCTCTACCGTTGTCGAAATTCCTTCTCCCTTCCCTGTACCTATTATTATTATTATTATTATTATTATTATTATTATTATTACCATTTCGGTTGTGATATGTATTATGATTATGATTATTATTACGTTGATTGTGGTCACTCCTGTTGGCATGGTTTGTCCTTTGATGCTGATCACGATTTTGTTCCTCCCTATTAAAAGTCATTCGTTCATATTGTCTTCTCGACCTCCTGTAATAATCTTGCTGTTCATAATCCCCCAGCAATGCTTCCATGGCTGATATCGTCTTGATCTGACCGCAAAGTCTAGCCTGAATGATTCCTTCGTCAAAATGATAGGCCATTTTATTCACTAGACATTCTTCTGAAATGTATGGTTCCAATTTGCGAGCTACACACACCTTACCCAGGTGTATAAAAACAAACTGATTTATATTTATTAATTGTTCATAATTCGTACTTACCGATATTTCGATCTTCCTAAGGGTCCCCAGGTTCTTTCATAAGCGAGGTCAGAAACAGTGTGAGGTTACAAAATAAGCATTATAACACATTTTGAATGAAGAGAATTGATATTTTAATTTTTTAAAATCATTTAAATTCCAACAAATTTTACCATGCTTTCGCATCTGACATAGTTTCTTAATGATTTCTTCTTTTGTTTGTTATTCGCTACATGAGTACCACTTGTAATTACTTATTCTACTGGCTTACCTTAATCACATCACACATAAACACAAACAGCCCAGCCTGCAATTTTTTTACACACACTCACACAGAATATTATTTAAAAACCCTTAACATTTTGAAATACCCCTCCCTGCCGGCACGCGGTTATAGCTCGAGCACTTAATTTTTCATTTTTTCTCGTATTTGGATGATGTGTCCGAAAATAGTTTATATTGG
This sequence comes from Magicicada septendecula, assembly GCA_034769895.1. NCBI lineage: Eukaryota > Metazoa > Arthropoda > Insecta > Hemiptera > Cicadidae > Magicicada > Magicicada septendecula. Next base: position 444,339,317 of record CM068368.1, read on the forward strand.
TTCTTCTTTTAGGTATCGAACTAGCCGCACTTCGTCATTGTTGATTAACTGCACTGAGTTTTAATTTAGAAAAATGTTACTTTTATGAGCCCTGTTTAGCGAACTGCCTGCGCAGGCGAAAGTCGGCAAGGGACTGCTAGCGTCTCTCTGTTCCCCACTACTTGATCATTTTAGTTAAGACAATGGACACCGATGCCTTCTATTTAATCGTCACAGGTTGGTCCTATTTACACCATGTAAGTATTTGTGTGCTGATCGTCTACGATTTTTGTGCGGCACTGGCTGACGACACGAGATAGGCGGGCCTTAAGTTCTACGTCCGGCCTCATGGCAGACTAAGGCAAACAGAAATTGTTTTCTTAGCTATGTTTGCTGTTCACATCGGTGTGGGTCCGCGCGCATGCTCGTGTGGTGCATACGAGCGCACTGTCACATTCTCGCAAAGTTCTTGGAAACTGAGGCTGTGCAAATTCCTGGTTACCGATTGCACAATCATGGACACGTATTACTGCTTTGTTACAACACTGTTCTTTCAACACGTGGTCTGTCACCGTCGAAAATTAAATTTATAACTATTTTAATAAAACCCTCAAATTTAATAAAATAAAATAACCCGCAAAATTGGCCCGTTACAATACCCCCCTAATGAGAGGTCTTCTGCCAAAACAAAGAAGTCTCATTGCTAAAACCCCTAAGAGGACCGGTGAGGAACTGGTGCCAACAACCCCCTCTTGTTCTTACACCTCATGGGTAAACGACCCCCCTGGCTCGGCGACTATGGACGCATCTGAACGAGATCACTGGACTTCTCTGTAGGAGATCCCAACACCGAAAAATCGAACAGATACGCACCACAGCGCACCTCCCCTTCTAAAATGTTTCCCCAAAAAATCCAAATCCCTGGCTTAGATCATGCCAGATCCTCAACCGATATGTTCCCCCTTGTATGCAAACTGGGCTGCCTTTAGCAGATACTGGGCTCACACACACTTTTATACTACATACTGTAAACATTTATATTCTTCGAAAATTTATTTAAGTTAAAATTCATTAGCTGTTTTCCTTGAAAATCAAAACACAAATTTTGCATCTATACTGAATAATTCTCTTCATTACTTTTTTGTTATTAAAAAATAAACCAATTGAACATTTCTTAAAATAGGAACATCCTTAACCTAACATGTGATTATACATATGCCCTAACAATACAATTCAATAAAATAAACACGATTAGTACACAAACAATAACATCATCAAAGTTCATAAATATCAATTAGATGGCAGGCGCAAAATCAAGAATTTTTTTTTTTTCAAAAAAAAATTTTAAATTCAAAAAATTTAAATTTATTAAAATATTTTCCTTTTTTCACTCTTGAAATTGTTCTAAATTATTCAAATTGATTAAACACAAAATTGGCTTTATTTCCTTGCTAAACGTCTCTAGTATATAACCTAACCTATCAGCTGATCAAAACTGGGTCAAGTCAATAACCTTGACCTACATACGTTATGTACAAGTTACATCTGAAAATGCATTGTACATCTGTAAAATTCTAACTTTAAACACAAACAAAATAAAATAAAACATTTAAAAGAACAAAACATTATTATAAATAACAATCACATTGGTATTTAAATTATTCAAAATAAACACTTTATAGCTTTACATTTTCAACTTCTATTAAAATTGTCACTGGTTTCAATAAAATTTTATATTTTTACTATAAATCTCTTTATTTAAACATCTTATTCTCCCTTACTTTGGGTGATTTAATTACTCATCATAACTTAACTTGCCACTTGGCCTGTATACCTTTATAATTAACATTGCGATTATTACATTAAAATAACTAGATCACATTTACCCTTTGGTCAACATCTACACACCCTACATCTTTTAAATTTGCGTATAACAATTATAAACATTTTACATTTGAATTAATTAAACTTTTATTAATTAACCATCAATTATTTATCATTTAATTCTTCACAAAAATTCAAATTTATTATTACCTTCATGTTACATTATATCTCTGATTACCTTTCTACTATGAATTTTCTATCTAACTCTTCACATTTTAATCATTTATTAGTCAGGGTGACACCTGTATTCTCTATGCTTTCAATCGAATAGACATTTTAATATTACTCCCTTTCTTACTAACAACCACTATTAACAAACTATGACACCAATCTCTCAATTATAAACACCTTCACTAATTCCACTTACCTCTGGCACCGCTCATCTTTGTACTAGGATGTGTGTTCCCAACCTGGCTGTATACATACCGAACCTTTTGCCCCTCCAAAATATCGGCAAACACTCCCTTAAACTACTCTATCACCTGCCACAACGCCGCACGCTGGTTGATTGCCACGTCGCACGCTGCTCACTCCTTACCACCTCATCCTTACTACAAAATATCATCATCAACAAATATATTTATATACCATTCACATTACGCATCTCTACATATACTCACTACTACTGTGTCCCTAAAATATCTAATACCCTCTTTGTTTTTCACTGGTATTTCAAAATTCTTATTCTCTCTGACTCCTATTACAATTAACTCAGCTTAACTCACCTGCCTCATTTCATTATCACCCAAACTCTATCTTTTATTATCTCTCACAAATTATTTAAAATCTCAACTTTATCAAATTACTTTTCTCATCATTTGAAACAATGTTTTTAACACATTACAACATTATATTTAACATTAATTACCTTGAACGTCAATAAACAATTTAACAGTGAAATTTTATTACTGATCAGCTGACATTCCTAGTAAGGTGAACGACCTCACTGCCCTCATTTAACAATTTACACATTATATAAAACACATATTTTTTATTAATTCTTATATCTAACATACTACAATAAAATAACACATTGCTAAAATAGAATGAACACAGTATACTGAATGTATGAACCTCCAGTTATCAAGGCAGAATACAAGCGTTTAATTAGTGCAGGATTGATTTGTCATTTTTAATTTACAAAATTTAAATTCGTTGTTCATCTGAACAACCCCCTAATCCACACACACTATTGCAATTTATGTAGGACTGTAGCGCCCATTTGCTTTCACAAAGACTGCATAGTTGGAGGAATTGGACATCTCCGTGTCTTTGCTTCGGCTTGACATTTTAAAGATTGTGGATATCGACATATCCTTGTTTTATATTGATAAGCCCTTAAAACGGGTCTACCACCTGGCTATGCTGTCCCCACGCGGACAGAGTGGCAGCCGCTGTTCCATAGTTCCGGGATTTCCCCTAGTTTCACCCCCCCATTTAATTTCTACTATCAACCAATTTCAAGTCAGCTATGGTCAAGGGACTTGATATGGCCATAGCTGACCGCTAGCCAAAACCACGATTAGTGCTGGTAAGGCAGTAATCGCCCGAAAAGTCGGGGAAATCAAACTTCATTTCAATGCCTGTTCTATATCATCATCACTATGTACGGCACGAGAGTCTATCATGGTACAATTGTACAAAAAGGTGTGCCGCACATTTTCGCCATGTTGGCCTCCGATGGAGGTAACACTTACTGTTACCCCCAACCCATTCCACTATCTACTGGGGCACAGGCCACCCCAGCAATAGCGCCTTAATAACTAAATAATAAAAATTAAATCTTTCTACAATTGCAGTTCCACACTCCACTGTGAAATCACTTCTATGAGCACCAAACTACCCCCCAAAATTACCCTTTAGTCTTGTACAATAACAAGCTCTTTTATTTATTTTTAAAAATTTTCACATAGACACTTCTGCAAGTCCAAGCTTTCACTTTTCACTAACATTTTCTTTCTGACAAAATAGTAAGTACCACAATAGATCATCTTATACAGTTACATCAAAATAAAATACATTTGCGATGTTTTCTGAGGGAAAACAATTCCTTGAAAATTTAAGTATTCAAATTTCATACTTTTGGTCGTTTCATTTCACAATTTCTAAAACAAAACTAAAATAGTTCGTGAAGAGAGAAAAAATATACTACCTTTCCACGAAACTATGGGTCCCCCTCCCCGTTCAATGTGTTGTAAGTTTTCAAATTTTAACCAATTTTGGTGGAGCCGGACCATCGTTGCATTCACCGCCCGAAGGAAGATCCTCCAACCATGGCCGGCCCGCCTCCGAGTTCCAAAAACTACGGCCAGGACTGGTAAGATCGTGACCGCCCGAAAATGGGGGAGACTCCCTTCTGTAAACATATAGGACCAAATTAAATTTCATCCACACAGTTACATTAATAACAGTCATTTAACTTTATTATCAAACTTTCTTTTGTACAACCTTAATTAAGTAATTAATTTTCAGTTATTTAATTCAATTATTTAACAGTTCACAATTATTTTCATCGCTTAATTAGTCTGTCAAATTTTATAATTATTGTTAATTTGTACTGGTTAATTGCAAATTTGATTTAACTGATAATGAATGTTATCAATTTCTCCTACATATACACATTGTTTACATAACATATAGTATACCATAATGTAGTACACAAATACATTTAACATAATGACATCTACACATAAAAGAATATACAGTCCAACTTATTATTTGTTATCATCAACCACAAATCGTTTCATAAGACAATGCACTTCAAAACCACATTATTCATATAATTAAATGTTCATGAACAATAAACAATAAACAATTACCCCATATCGTCGAATAATAGTCTAATCTTATGATTATACCAGTCATTTACAATTACATACATACTCTCATGATTATCAATATAATGATTATCTATATTGTCATATACTTCTACAATATCATTTGAATTAATATGATTATTCCATATTATTCTCTCATGTACCTGGTCACGCTCGAGTATAGTCCTGTCGCCGTTATTATATTCTGTTAAAATCAGGTGAGTTATATTATCATCGGTAACATCATCTACTGCTATCTCAGTTTCACTGTAAGGTAAGTACTCATTATTATTATTACTTCTCTCTACGCCTAACCTTTCTACGAATTCTTCATAACTTCTCTTTACTTTAAATATCTCTATTTCTCTCTTTCTCTCTCTCTCTCTCAAAACATTTCTCACCATCATGCCAAGCTACACTCTCTCTCTCAAAATATGCAGGGGACACTAACTTATCATTACGGCACCACCTATGAAGTGCACAAAAAACCCAGGGAAATTTATTTACAGACGATATGGCTTCCAAATACTCACGTGAAGCCATTTCTTCACCCTCCACTACAACATTATGGGAAAAATCTACCACCTGCATCCACTCTACCTGTAAATTCGTTCTACTCTCTCTCTCTGATTCATCACACACAAACATCTTATTATCAACTTCTACTCTTTCTACCATTTCGTTATCACTATCAACATCTACACAATCATTTTCTAACACCATATTTTTATTTGTATTGTCATTGTTATTACTTGTAAACACATTATTTAAATTATCATTTCCACTACTACTTACCCTGTCATCTTTGTTCGATTTTAATTTGTCTATTACTTTCTTATTTTCTAATTCTATTTCGCCTAACCGCGTCTCTATTTCACTCAATCTTTTATCATAAATATAGCCTTGTACCTGAATTTCTTTTTTCACTTCATTAAAATCATTTTTCTGTTCTCTAAATTTTTCATCGAACTTATTATTTTGTATATTAAAAAGCGTCTGCATCATTTTTATTATTTCGTTATCTCGTACTTCCCCCATATTTAAAATTTATTTCTATACCACTTTTTATATATAAAAAACCACTATTATTCTACAATCAAAACACCTAACACAACTGTATACCTTACTAACACAAACATAACCTTATTTTTACGTATGATATATTCTTTCGATACCCACACTGTTTCTGAATTCTGGCTTATTTATATAAATATTTTATATAATGTCCATAGTTCGGGCAGCCATTTGTATAAAAACAAACTGATTTATATTTATTAATTGTTCATAATTCGTACTTACCGATATTTCGATCTCCCTAAGGGTCCCCAGGTTCTTTCATAAGCGAGGTCAGAAACAGTGTGAGGTTACAAAATAAGCATTATAACACATTTTGAATGAAGAGAATTGATATTTTAATTTTTTAAAATCATTTAAATTCCAACAAATTTTACCATGCTTTCGCATCTGACATAGTTTCTTAATGATTTCTTCTTTTGTTTGTTATTCGCTACATGAGTACCACTTGTAATTACTTATTCTACTGGGTTACCTTAATCACATCACACATAAACACAAACAGCCCAGCCTGCAATTTTTTACACACACTGTAATAAATATTAACGTGAATTGTTTGTATTTCTGTCACACGTTGTATGCGTCAATTCGTAATAAAATAAAAGATTTGCGGTTGTTAAATAAAATTATGTTTATGTTTGAAATATTATTTTTGAATGTATTAAGGTTTGTGGTTGTTTCTAATTGAAGGTTACTAATTTTGTAAAGCGATTTAAAATGTAACATTCGAGGTTACTCAAAGTGTGTTTACAATTTTATAACTATAATTGTCAGAAAAGAATTCCCTTAAATAAAATAAAAATCGTTGTGTTAATATTATTTAAATACTAGCTTTGCTTAATTTCAAAGGTAAAGTATAATAGTTGGTCGCTTGGTGATGCTGATCGTCTTGTTGATACTGGCTGTGAAACTTCTCCTCCAGGTCGATAATAGTCTAAGTACGTTACGTCTAGTAATGTCTGGACAATAGAATAAATATAATATACTTTCACGTACCTGGTCGTATTTTCTAGAAGTTCAATAAGCTGCCAAGACAGTTTACAAAAACCAACTCACTTCAGCTACAAGGTTAAGTTGCCTTGTTTGATAGTGGGCGCCACACGGATTTATTTTGGGAAAATCCCGTGTAAAACCCATGAATTGAATCAATTAATGATTTAAAAAAATTTAAAATAATTGTTTATTACCTTTCTGGCAATGCTATTCCAAGTGCTTAATCACAACTGAAGGTTGTTTGAATTGTCTAAATAAAATATTTAACTATCTGTTAGAAATAAATTGAGTCGAGTTATGCTGTTAATAATGGGTTTTATTCATACCCTTGGTAGAGAATTCAAAACAAATGTAATTAAAAACATACAATGATGTACAATTGTAAATAAGTTATTATATACCCTATAAGGCTTGCTCAAAGCATGAGAAGTAAATCTGGCTAAGTCCAGATATTCTTTATTTTTAACATTAATTTTATTAAAATCTCAGATGTGAGTTCTTTGAGACACGAAAAAGAAAGTCATGCCTACACAATAGCTAATGATTTTCTGATATAATATTGATTAATAATGTTTTTGACGTTACTTTCATAAAGTAAACAAATAAAAATAACCTATTTGACAGGTTGTGCGTTCGTCACGCTTGATTTCTGATTTACAAAGTTTATAACTTGAGAACACTTATAACTAACATTCAGCTTAATTAATAATGACAAATTCATCAAATAAATTGAGACATGGTGTAATATCGAAATGTTTCTGTGTTTTGCGTCAGTACAGATCAGTGTATAAAAACGTACAGGTTATGGCGCTTGTAGTGAAAATGAATAATGGTTGCACTGTTACCTTTTGGTTTTAATTATTTAATTAAAACTCATTTAGCACCTCGATAATCGGATTATAATGATTATCGTTATTCACTGCACACGCACAAGAACAGAGAATTTCGATCCGCTTCTAACTTAATGGATCATAAATAACATTATTTAATTGCTTCTGTTCATTATTTTCCCACACAAAAATGAAATAATACTGCACATAATCACTATGGTTCTCTGTAGAATAATTTGAAGTAGTTGTAGGTTGTTGTCGAATTGTTTCCTTTGACGTGTTATCGTGATGATGCTATCAGTTAATAAAAATGTTGAGATGGCGGGCGTACGTTCCGCACTGGATGAAGTTGATAAGTGTCTGTCGAGAATCGGTTACATCCTCTTATATACCCTCCTCTTCGATCGGCTTTAGGCAAAAATGTTAATTACTAACTAATTTTGTGATTGGCTCTTGGAGGTGTGATGAATATGACGTAATGTCTTTTTAGCCGTTAATAACGGTTTCCCAACCGCCAAGCTCTGAAATGATTGACAGCTGTCGATATTGTTGTTATTAGTACCTAGATTTCTGATGCATATTTCGTAAATGATGCTAACACCTTTCACGCACTTAATACAGTTGCGATTGTGGCGATATTACCATCAAATTAAAGATCATTTTGTCCTCTTTAATTTGATATCGTTTGATACCGAGTTAATTTCACTTTTACTGACATTGCTACATAAACAATGTTCAGGTACACTACTCCGCACTGTCGTCTGTTTACCTGAATCGACGATTATACACTTTGATTAATATTGTTTGCGTTCACATAGCATTTTATTACTCAAACGTTTATGTGAGAACACTATTAACTCTGTACTGACATTTTACTGAACATTATGGATAAACCTTATCTTTATACATGGTAATGAACGATCCTTACTACTATGACACTTCGTTTTACACTAACTCGCTCTATTCTACTAATTAACAATTGAATTATTAAATATATCATTTTAATAATGGTTTTCTGCTATGTTTGAGCCTAACAATTGATCTGTGCATTTAATCTACACTCATGTTACCTCCCAATAATCAACTCACTGATTATTGTTTGGTCTAGGCCTTGTTAAGACATACCGTTTATACTGGAATTTTGCCTTAACAACATTTATTGGTTCACAATTCGGTAATTTGTTGAGGTACCTTATTCGTATAAGATTCCCTCTTACAAATGGTTTTTCTTTCTCGTCATAAGTATATTTGAGATTGAATTATATCTTTGTTATCATTTTGGTGGCCATTGCTAATTTTAGTTCTTGGCATTAATAATTACTAATCATATTTAATTAATACCCAGCCAAATGCTGATTCTGATTTCACATTATTCAGATTCTTATTGACTCACTTGTTATTAACATATCATATTCTGTTTACATTATTCACTGACTCGCTTGACAGCTTAAAGTAAATTTACTCTGTCCATCAGTTTGTGTTAGTCATTGTCTGGTTGTAGTGTCAAACAGTATTTGGGTTTACTGTTTCATGTGGCACTTCTGCTTCTTTCCTCTTCCATGATTTCTCTCTTCTTGGTTATTCTTATCACTATATTCCCTATTTACATTATGGTTATGTACTTATTAAATCTGATAGTATACGTTTAGGTTAGGTAACATTTTGTTATGTTACAACACTCACACAGAATATTATTTAAAAACCCTTAACATTATGAAATACCCCTCCCTGCCGGCACGCGGTTATAGCTCGTGCACTTAATTTTTCATTTTTTCTCGTATTTGGATGATGTGTCCGAAAATAGTTTATATTGGTTCTTCTTTTAGGTATCGAACTAGCCGCACTTCGTCATTGTTGATTAACTGCACTGAGTTTTAATTTAGAAAAATGTTACTTTTATGAGCCCTGTTTAGCGAACTGCCTGCGCAGGCGAAAGTCGGCAAGGGACTGCTAGCGTCTCTCTGTTCCCCACTACTTGATCATTTTAGTTAAGACGATGGACACCGATGCCTTCTATTTAATCGTCACAGCTTGGTCCTATTTACACCATGTAAGTATTTGTGTGCTGATCGTCTACGATTTTTGTGCGGCACTGGCTGACGACACGAGATAGGCGGGCCTTAAGTTCTACGTCCGGCCTCATGGCAGACTAAGGCAAACAGAAATTGTTTTCTTAGCTATGTTTGCTGTTCACATCGGCGTGGGTCCGCGCGCATGCTCGTGTGGTGCATACGAGCGCACTGTCACATTCTCGCAAAGTTCTTGGAAACTGAGGCTGTGCAAATTCCTGGTTACCGATTGCACAATCATGGACACGTATTACTGCTTTGTTACAACACTGTTCTTTCAACACGTGGTCTGTCACCGTTGAAAATTAAATTTACAACTATTTTAATAAAACCCCCAAATTTAATAAAATAAAATAACCCGCAAAATTGGCCCGTTACACAGGAAATAGGCTGTTGGTGACTGGCCTAGATTGGGATTATATTTTCCATTACTGAGATTATCTCTTACTATTATCTCTTATCTATTACCTATTATCTCTTACTTATATTTTGTATTGACTCAGACCAATATTTGGACCGAAAAGCTCCTTTAAATTCTTCATAGGTGTTAATTTCATTCCTTACCGTTGACCACCAATTGTCTGTTATTCCTTTGAAACTGTCGTCCAACAAGGTCTTAGTTATGCTCCATCTGTTTTCTTTCATTCGACTTAGTCCTCATTTACGCGTTCCAGAAATTCAATGGGGTTTTTCCTGTAATCTTTGAAACTCACACTGTCTCTGTTCTCTAGGGTGGTGTGGTGAGTACTGCATGTCGGTCTGACGTTTAGTCTATCCATTTCTTCCTGTATGTTTAGTTGAATGTGTTGCATACGTTCTATTTTTTCTTTGTTACCGTTTACCTGATTCTTCACTTGGTCTACTTCGTCACTTATTTTTGTCATTCTGCCGGACATATTACCTTGTATCTCATCCAACTTTTCCTGCGTTTCTTGCTGTGTCGCAATTATTCTGACTTGATTATTTGTTTCTACCTTTTCTATTTTGGTATCCACTTCTAATAGTAAATTTATATAAGTATAAGTACCTTATAGTCCGTCTTGCGGTCTTGTAGTTTTTCAATATGTATCACTACATGTTTCGAAAGTAAACTTTCATCATCAGGTATATTGTAAACTTCCTCCTATTTTCTAGGGCTCGTCAGTGAAAGTAAAAAACAATAAATAAGTAAACAACATAACACAAATGTACTAGTCAATACGATTAACGTTGACATAATATCTCGTAGCAGTGCGCACTGTACTATTGTCAACACACAACTGAGTGAGCCTCAAAGTTCATTATTTATCTTCATTACTGTGTCGTATAATATATTGGATTTAAAAAGGAGTTGGTCATTGAGTAAACACTTGTTATTAATTTTGGAAGCTCTGTAAATTTTGAATTCTAGAGCATCCATAAGTCTGCCTTTGCTACATATGTGTAAGGGTACTAAATTATCTGTGAAACTAGTGTAACTATGATTTTCATTTACAAGATCAAGCATGGCGAATGTCGATTTCAAATTTCTAATGTCCCTTTTCGGCATATGTTCTTTGAATCTTTCTAAAAATTTACGTCCAGTTTGGCCGATATAGAACTTGTCGCAGTCAATACATTGTATCTTATATATTCCTGAACTGTTTTCCATTGCTCTAGGTGGTCTTAGTTTAAATATATTTTTTAGATTGTTGTTTGTTCGAAAGGAGACGTTAATATTAAGTTTTTTGAATTCATTGCGAAGTATATTAGACATCACATTGGTGTATTCTGCTGTGACATAATAGTTCTTGTCCTTGTCGGTTTTTGTTTTGTTTTTATTTTTATTTTTCATTTTGTATTTGTGTTTACGTATAAGCTTGTCAACTTTATACCGATTACTTATACCTATATATTTAATGGTATTTATCTCCTCTTGATAGTCATTACTACATAAAGGTATACTCAATAATCTGTGTATAAAGGCATTAAAAGGAGCCAATTTCTGAGTTTCAGGGTGATATGAATGAGCGTTGATAACGATGTCTGTGGTCGTTGGTTTTCTATAGACCTTATAGGTTAAAGAATTGTTCTCTTTTCGTACAGATAAGTCCAAGAAATTCAAGCAGCCATTGCATTCCAACTCCATTGTGAATTTGATCTTACTATTTAATCCATTCATATAACTGAGTAACTTATCTATTTGTCTGTCTGTACCATCAAATACAATAAAAGTATCGTCTACATATCGTGTGTACAAAATAATATTTTTGGATAGTGTGTTGTTAGTAGACAATAAATATTTATTCTCATAAAAGGCCATAGTTAATAATCAAAAGTGATCAAGGTGAATGGAAAATAAATTAATTACTCATAACCAATAACCACACGATAATGTTAAAATAATTAGACAATATAGTGAATAATATCAAGTGAGTGGAATAAAGAGTGTATCAATATAAATAAGTGGTGACATGCCAGGTATAGCATGTTATAAAAAAAGTGAAAGTGAATAAATAAAAAAAAACCTTCTATGAAGGAAAAAGTGCAGTTGGTGAACAGAAAAAGGTATTTTAAAAGTAGACTGTAATAAAATATCTAAACAACCTGTGATAAACTTTATGTTAGCCAGTAAGATGAACTAATTGTACTGTGATTAATTTAAGTAATAGTTAGTAAGAATTATAAAATAAGATAAAAATTAAGGCATTAGGATGAATGGTAAATAAGGAAGATAGACACTGTATTCTAGTGAAGGAATTAGGGAGTAAAGTATATTGGGTAAGGTACAGTTTAACAGTAGTATTATAAGAGTTTTGTTATTGTTTAAAAAACAGAAAAGTAGTTAGAAATTTAATTTCAGGCTTGAACCTGGCATGAAAATGTTTATTCTTATGATAAGTGATGTGGCTAGTGTCACCAATGTTTTATTATTTGCTTCTATTAAAAAATTGTTTTAATGTACTATATATAATGTTAATAAGTTACAAAGAATGTTAAATAGTAGTATGGGGAAATCTAGGCTCTAGGCCTAACATTTAATGAAGGAACTTTGTAAATATAAAAGCAAAACAATAGCCCAGTATTAATCAGAATATACCAAATGTTTAAACAGTTAAGTAGGTATACCTAACACAAAAATGTATAAATAACATCCAGTTTTAGATTAAATATATAAGAAATATAAATAAGAAAATAACAAAAATGTGATTAACTATGCAAAAGTAACCATGAGGGGTATCAAAATAATCCTTAACAAAAAATAAGAACAATGGTATTCATGTAATAAACATAGCTACTAATATAAGAAAGAAATCTTAATTTGAAGATATTTTGTAGATTTAAACCAAAATAAAACGTTAGAATATAACAATGACGTAAAATAATGACCAATGAGAATTAGCATAATTTAATAGGTGGTAACCATAGCAACTGAAATTTATTACCAAAAAACTGTTGGAATTCTAATTAATCCATTATTGACCGACGCGGAGGGCGGATGTATGCAGCTCTCAATCCGAATTTAACTATAAAAATGTAAATTTTAATAAAACCAAGAAGGAAGAAGTATTGTAAAAGCATTTCACATGACACCGGATGAATTAACCAGTATTAAAATATTCACAACATAAAAATAACAATAAAAATAAGAAGACTTCGAAGGAATGTAACAGACGACTCATCCTGAAGGAAGAAGAGGATCGACCTACTTCAACATGAGAATACGAACGACTACGGAACAAGAGGGAAGCCGAACTTTAATGAAAACCATCTGAACGGGAATTGAGGAACATCCGAGGAGGAGAAGACGACTAAACCTATCCGGAAGAAGTAGACGAACATCGAAGAAGCCCCAACGAGAACCCGATGAGTATAAATTAATAATTTCACTTAAAAATGAATTCCTCTTTTATCCATAATAACGAGTTAAAATTTTCACTTCACTGATCACAATTTTGAACAAGAACTGAAGGTAATTAAAATATCACTATTAATAAAACTTAATCAATTAATAACTAATGAAACTGATTTATAATAAATTATTAATGAACATAACTTGCGGTCAAAATTCTAACCAAACACTAATCTAATTCTCATTGCTGATAACTTACTCGTATGTATTAGTGTATTAAACATTGTGTACCTAGTTTTAAGAAATATTATAATTTTGTACATTTTAACCGATAATCCAACTTCTGTAGTCAAAAGGACTTTAACACGCCTTGTGACAAATAATCATTGTAAACATAAACAATATCCACCATACTGGCGTATCTACAAACGACTGAGCATACCAACTGAGCAATTGTAAAAGCCGGCATAAATATAAATTAATGTACTATTGAATAACTGAAATTGAAAGGGTATAATAAATCTTATTGTTCTTCAACGCTGTATGTTTGATTCGTATAAAATAAAGTAATATATAGAGAATTATTAAATTGAAAACACCAAAAAACCACAGTTAGCGAAGTCGACACTGCAAGACGGCGTGAGCCAATCAGGTGACGAGGCGGTAAGATTCAAACTGAACACCGAGAGATATGGTTTGCCCGTAAGTATTAAGAAAAAGTACAACCCGACTCGCTATATACGAATAACATTCACAGAAGTAACTTAACCGATTAATACCCACAATTACACGCTTATACTATACTACGAACGCAACGAGCGAATTAAAAACGCTCGACACACCTATTTACGATACGAGTACAAGAACGGGTGACAAAGACAATTTAAAAACACCCACGTAAAAAGTTCTTATACAACGTTAATCGTATTGACTAGTACATTTGTACTTATCTAAAAATGAAACTTTTTCTTGTGAACTTACTGTTTATTCTCTTCTCGTCGAACGTGTTTCGGCGTACGTATTCGCCTTCTTCAGCTTAGAGACAGACTGCCGTCATTTAGTAAGGGTTGTTGTGTGGAAGGTGTAGTGGGGGTGGTGCATGGAGGAAGGGGATTGGCGCGGGGATTCAACTTAATGTTTGTTTTTTGTATAATTGTGTCAAAAAGTTATGTGATTTATATTGTAATTGATCGTTAAGTATGTTGTTTGGTTGTGTTGTGTGGTGTTTATATATTTCGTATTGTTCAGTTGTGTTGAGTTTTCGACCTTTGGGTAAGTAATGTAAAATTTCAAGATTAGTGTCTATGTTGGTGTAACTGTGGTTTTCTGTGTGTATGTGTGTGACAAATGCGGAGTGTATATTGATGTTGGTTAAAGCTTTTAAGTGTTCAGAATAACGGGATGAAAAAGATCTTCCCGTGTGGCCTATGTAGAAAGTATTGCAGTCATTACAATTTAATTTGTAAACACCTGTTTTGTTATATTTGTCTGTGTCTGTGTTTGTATTATTGATGTGTTTTTTGATGGTATTGGTTGATCTGTATGCTATTTTGTATTTGTGTTTTCTGAATGTGTTGGCGATTTTGTGTGTGTAGGAGTTGTGGTATGTGAGTGTGATGTATTTATTGTGCTGTGTGTTGATGGTATTTTGTGTTTTGTTGTTTTTGTTTTTGATGCGTTTGTGTAGTGTGTTTATTAAATTAGGGTTGTAACCGTTTTTGATTGCTATGTATTTTATTGTGTTGAGTTCGTAGGTGTAATCTTGTTTATTTAAGGGTATTTTAGTTAGTCTATGGAGCATATGGTTGAAGGCCGCATGTTTATGTTGTGTTGGGTGGTTTGATGTGTTGTGTATAACCATGTCAGTTGTGGTTGGTTTCCTGTATATTTTGTACGTGTGTGTATTGTTAGTTTTGTTAATTGTTAAGTCTAGAAAATTTATACTATTGTTTTGTTCAATTTCCAGTGTAAATTTTAATTTGTGGTGTATAGTGTTTATGTATTTGTGGAAGTTTTCAACTTGTCTTGTGTTGCCTTTGAATAAAAGTAATATATCATCTACATACCTGTGCCAGTATATAATTTTGTTAGTGTATTTGTTGTTGTTTATTATGTGGTTCTGTTCTATGTTGTGTATATATATTTCTGCTAGTATTCCTGATATGGGGGATCCCATCGGGAGACCTTCTGTTTGTGTGTATATCTTGTTATTGTATGTAAAGTAATTTTGTTCAGTTATTATTTTGGTTGGTTTCTTTGATGGGGACATTAGTGTATAGACATTAGTCCAAACACTAGAACAACTACTCAGACAAAACAACACACCTGAAACACACATACAAGAGATCATCACACTTACCAAAATAATAACTGAACAAAATTACTTTACATACAATAACAAGATATACACACAAACAGAAGGTCTCCCGATGGGATCCCCCATATCAGGAATACTAGCAGAAATATATATACACAACATAGAACAGAACCACATAATAAACAACAACAAATACACTAACAAAATTATATACTGGCAGAGGTATGTAGATGATGTACAAAGATTACTTTAGATGATATGTAGATGTATTACTTTTATTCAAAGGCAACACAAGACAAGTTGAAAACTTCCACAAATACATAAACACTATACACCACAAATTAAAATTTACACTGGAAATTGAACAAAACAATAGTATAAATTTTCTAGACCTAACAATTAACAAAACTAACAATACACACACGTACAAAATATACAGGAAACCAACCACAACTGACATGGTTATACACAACACATCAAACCACCCAACACAACATAAACATGCGGCCTTCAACCATATGCTCCATAGACTAACTAAAATACCCTTAAATAAACAAGATTACACCGACGAACTCAACACAATAAAATACATAGCAATCAAAAACGGTTACAACCCTAATTTAAATAAACACACTACACAAACGCATCAAAAACAAAAACAACAAAACACAAAATACCATCAACACACAGCACAATAAATACATCACACTCACATACCACAACTCCTACACACACAAAATCGCCAACACATTCAGAAAACACAAATACAAAATAGCATACAGAACAACCAATACCATCAAAAAACACATCAATAATACAAACACAGACATAGACAAATATAACAAAACAGGTGTTTACAAATTAAATTGTAATGACTGCAATAGTTTCTACATAGGCCACACGGGAAGATCTTTTTCATCCCGTTATTCTGAACACTTAAAAGCTTTAACCAACAACAATATACACTCTGCATTTGCCACACACATACACACAGAAAACCACAGTTATACCAACATAGACACTAATCTTGAAATTTTACATTACTTACCCAAAGGTCGAAAACTCAATACAACTGAACAATACGAAATATATAAACACCACACAACACAACCAAACAACATACTTAACGATCAATTACAATATAAATCACATACACTTTTTGACACAATTATACAAAAAACAAACATTAAGTTGAATCCCCGCGCCAATCCCCTTCCTCCACGCACCACCCCCACTACACCTTCCACACAACAACCCTTACTAAATGATGGCAGTCTGTCTCTAAGCTGAAGAAGGCGAATACGTACGCCGAAACGCGTTCGACGAGAAGAGAATAAACAGTAAGTTCACAAGAAAAAGTTTCTTTTTTAGATAAGTGTTAGTGCTGTGAAAGAAGAGATGAATAATCAAGACAACTATAGTACATTTGTGTTATGTTGTTTACTTATTTATTGTTTTTTAATTTCACTGACGAGCCCTAGAAAATAGGAGGAAGTTTACAATATACCTGATGATAAAAGTTTACTTTCGAAATATCTAGTGATACATATTGAAAAACTACAAGACCGCAAGATGGAGTATAAGGTATTTATACTTATATAAATTTACTATTATTAATGCGTTCTGGAGATTATACATACATAGTGAATCCACTTCTACTCTGAAGTGTACGATGGTTTCTTCAGTTTTCTCCAGCCTTTCCTTGGTCTCCGCTATTTGTTGTTTTCTTTCTTCATTATACTCCTCCACCCTCTGGCTAAGTGTTTCGGTGACGTTTTCAATCCTTTCATTTATAGTTTCCCTTAATTCTCTGTTGAAGTTCTCAATTTTTTCGTTTATTTGCTTTAAGTTTTGCTCGTTTATTTTCTCGATTTTGACTTCCAATTTCTCGTTCATTTGCCTATTATCTTCCTTATTTCGGTCAAACTTCTCATTCATTTGTCTTATTAAGTCTTCTCTCAAAGTTTCGCTTTGTTTCTTTGAGTTTTCGCTTGTTCGCTTGATATCTTCCTTCATACTGTCTATTTTTTCACTTGTCATTTTATTTTCATACTGTCTATTTTTTCATTTGTCATTTTATTATCTTCCTTCATACTGTCTATCTTTTCATTTGTCAGTTTATTATTTACCTCCATTCGTTTTATTAAATTTTCACTCATTTGTTCTATGAATTTCAGTAAATTTGCGTCTCCTCTGGCCTCTTCTTTATCACCCGCCTGTTCTTCCGTTTCTTGGTCCTTCGCCAACCTTTTCGACACCCCTCTTGTATGCATTTCTGAACTTATAATAGCCGCCTGCTAAAATTAGGTTGACTGTATTTTCAATAGCGGTACTACTGTCTGTAATTTTCCTAAATTCAGCCTCACTGGTTGGGCTCCACTTTGTATTATAATAATGAAAGACGAGTTATTAGCCACACGTTGGTTGCGTCACTTTGTAATAAAATAAAGAGTATCCGTATGCAATGGTAGGGTGAGATAGATTGTATTCGTCGGTTAGTGCTTTTTTGAATTTTCCCGCACTTCTGGTTAACTCGGCGATCAGCTCTAACCGTATTCTGGCAGTTATAGGTTATTTTATTTCTCGTCGTCGGCAAGGCTATATTCGCCTATGTACCTGCTCGCTCCCACTAATACCTGTGAACACACTCTTATCCTATTTACAAGTTTGAAATGATAACTCTGTTATTGGTAATTATTGATTTTTTATTTTCCAGCTTATTTGGTTAAACAAAAGTAAATGGTTCGGTCTTGGATCGACCTTGACAAGTTCGTATTGATTCGTTACTTGAATCCGACCTTCAACGAGTTGCAAATAATTATAATGTAAATTAAAAATCTCAGGGCTTGGGTTCTTTGATCTGTTAAGAAGTCAGAAATGTTTTAAAAAGGCGTACAACACATTACAAATACCTTAAAATAAGAAATCTTAATTATTATTGTTAACAAGTATGAATGTTATGTTTTTAACTAACTGTGTCAACGACACTTGGTCTGCACTGGCAAATAATTGCTAAACAAGATGGCCGTCCTGGTCAGTTAACCAAACGAAATGTGCTTCCTGTGTTTTTTGTTTAAATAAAATGTTATTATTGTTAACCACCGTATTAATGTTCAGTGGTTATTCCAATTATAACTGTAGATAGTTTATATAGTGTAGTGAAGTTGATCTATGTGTAGTGTTGTTACAAAATTACTTCGGAATTATATTTACGTCACTTGTATAATGCAGCTCTCTCGGATTTTTGATGTTGGTGTAGATTTAAGGTTCCATCAGTCAGTGGTAGTTCTTTTATTTTTCTCTATAAGGTTTTTGGTATGTTCTCCTCTTCTGTGGTTTTGTTTAGGTCATTAATTTAGTGTAAGTTTGATTTTTTTATCTTCACTCTCAGCGTCGGCTATACGGCTTTTGACCAGGTTTCTATCTGGCGTTCAACAATACAATAATATATTCTTCTCGTCTTAGTAACGGTTTTTTGACCACTAAACTCTGTTTTTGATTGGTCAGTTTGCACGAACTTGAGGTCAAGCGGCATATAGTACCGAAAATCATATCCTTGCCTTTCATGTCAAAAAATACTCCTTTGTTACCTTTTGTTTAAATTAAAATTAATTTACATAGTTTTGTTCCTTTTACAAAGATCTACATTTTGATATATAATTTTATATGGGTTGACTTTATATTAGGCGTTTTTACACCTTTACAGGAATTCTAAATCTGGACCATAGTACTGCCCTAACTTTTATTATACAATACTTAATTTTTTGTTGGACTAATTTAATTTGATTCACAATTATTCTAAAACTTGTCTCTTACTTAAATTTTGGTCCTATTTTCTTATTATTTTCCTATATTGATTTGGTAACTTAATCATTTCTGATCTTATATTATTTTATATTACATGTTCGGCCAGGGCCTTAAATTTTATTTCAGGATCATGTTCTAATTCACATTAATTATTAACTGTTTTTTTTTTGTTTTGAACCCTTTTGCCTGATTACATTTGTTTACAGCTTATTGCATGATCTTTGACCCTTAACATATTCTAACAATGTTTATAAATTAACACAAAATCTCTTAACATACTAACTTAAAATGTTGCCTTCATGGCCAAGATTACATTCATTTATGAACAAACAGTAACATAAACTATTTACGATATTAATTGATGACTCGTTGGGCACTTGGTGAAACATATTAATACAAAGGTTTTGTAAAATATATAAAAACTTGGTAAGTTTCACAAATTTTTTAATTAACTCTGACAGCTGTTTCGACTAACTTAAGCCATTGTCAAAGAGCGAGTGAATGAAATTACTGAACACAGGATGTTAGAGTAGTGTAGGTGGTAAACATCTGTTTAGGGCGTATCTGGAACATCTGTGTTGTGATGGCGAGGGGTGGGGAGTGTGTGCATGAGACAAGGGAAGGTCTGGTGTCTTTAAAAACTAAATACAATCATGAATGCAAAATATAAAATTAACTGAACTAAATATAAACTGAATGCAAAATTTAAAATAATGATGAACATTCAAAATAATATAAAATAAACTAAACTGAATAACAGATTTTAATAAAGGGGATACACAAAATTCAGTCTGTTCATTGGTTAAATTTTTGTTATTTTTTATTGCTTTTTTAATTTCTAAAATTTCTAACAAATCCATTTTTCTACCTTTTTGTATGTTGTGGAGTAGTGTTATGTTTTTTGTGTCTATAAAGTGATTGTGTTGTAAGCAATGATCTGCAAAACCTGTATTAGATGTATTGGTTAAAATCGCCTTCTTATGTTCAGAAATGCGATGTTTCAGAGCACGGCCACATTGTCCGATATATTTTTATATATCATACAAGTTTTTATATATTTTACAAAACCTTTGTATAAACTATTTAGTTTACCATAATACCAATTCCATTCCCATACTATTAAACTTTACTAGTGGACCATTAATATATTGTTTATATGGGCCTCCATTTAGGTATCTTTTGGTATTATGTTGGAACATATACTTTCTATTTTGCCTATAGACTTAATACATTTCTTCTAATCTTTTACAAGTGATTCTTGAATGATAAAAATTATCGGCATTGGCCTAAATAAAAGAAAATAAACATAGTTAAGCAATGCTAATGCCTTCTCTTTAAAAACCAACAACATGGGTTAAATAACTACAAAACTTCCAATAACTAATACTACACTACTACAATTGTTTGTTTTCACTCTGACATTTAGTATGTCTGTTACTTTATAATGCCTTCACAAGTTGTTTCTCTTGTATCGACCTATTTGGTTTCTTACACTTAAGATAATTGGAGGGATCATTGATCTCCACAGTCATATCTGCGTGATTAAAGGTCATCCTCATTTTTCCACTTTTTCTCACTTTTCACTTATACACCTTTCACAAGTTCTGTCTTAATATCTACAGTACATGGTTACTATTTATTACACTTTTGTGTTGTACTTTTATTTTACATGGTTAAATATTTGAGTCCAGTTATTCTGACTTTTTATCATTTGGATTCTTTTGGTTATTTATTTGGGGCTCCCATTATGTCACATTACAATATACACAATTCATTTTTAATTAGGTGCATTATATTATTACCATTAATATTGTTATAATTTTTTGATCTTTGTGTTTGTTTAAAATAAGCTCCACGTTGGAAAAGCCACTTTGTTAAAAACCTTTGTTAGTGTCACTTTGTAATAAATCTCGATCTGTCTGTGCATTTTTTAAGTCGCACGTTGAATGCGTCACTGTGTTATAAACGCTTCATGCAGTCTGTTAGTCCTTACCTGTCCTTACTCACTAGTTTTTTCTTCCCGATAGGCGCCAAATTGTTTTGCAGAAAAACAATTAAAAGATTCTATCTCAGTTGGTTACAGTACTGTAATGAGTGATTCGAATTATTCGCCGACTGGCGGGAACTCGGAATTTCGCTTGTGTGGGGGCATAAAATGTTGTCGGCTAATTCTATTCACTGCTACAGAACACAACATACATAATACACTTGAAATAATTACAGGACAACTAGTAACGATTCACACTTATGTATTTGGCTTGATAGCTTATTAATTTTCAATAATGGTTATACAAATGAGATTATTATAATAGTTTTTAGCCTCGGCAATAAATTAATTGTTCACTCAGCAGAAAGCAGGGTGGCAGTACAAGTTAATCTGACGCCATGATGGACGCCGTCTTCTTATTTATACAAAATAAAATTGCCAATGAATTCTTTTAAGTACAACGAAAAAGTTTAGAACAAGATATTTAAATAAAGTACACCACCTTACAATTGTGGTAATTACATATGAAAGAGGTTTACATTAAATTCAACTCTGTGGTGTTAAAAGTGTGTGCCAGTGTTATTCGTTTAATACATAGGTTATAATTTAGTTACTTGGTATTCATAAATATTTTTTCTTAATTAATCTTTGAAAGAAATAATATCAGTTTATAGTGAGAGTTCAAAGTGTTATGAGAAAATTTAAAGAGAATTTATTTCATAAATTCGGTTAACTCAGCAATACTTATCAATCAGTTGATTTAAGGTGTAGTGTCATACAGTTGAAATAGGTTGGGTCATCGTTTTTGGTCTTCAATCTTCAATCATCTTGGGATTCAATCACGTCTTGTGTCTTTTTCGTGTTAGTTGATCGAATTTAATTAATTTGGAATTAATTAATCTGGTCTGTTGCCTAGGTTGAATGTATTAGTCCCCTCATTAGGTAGTATGATTCTTCATTGGAATAAATTTGGTTACTTTTGTCTGTTTTAAATAAAAATTGGGCCATTTACGGCTTGGCGTCTATTTCTCTTGAGCGTCACTATGGAATTCATAGTTTCTAACTTAATATTCGTACAAAACGTTCAGTTGTCATGGTAACTGATTGATTCTGATTGGCTATTCATGACTTAAGCCCATTGTTAGAATATTTGAATTTTTATTCAGAATGATTAAATATCTTCTGATTGCTATTATTCTTTGGTCTTCTTATTTAAGTGTGAAATATTATCACAACTGTTCGTAAATTCTTTCAAAAATCATTTTGACATCCCACAAAGCTGGGTTTACTTATTTATTAATGTTTGAACAATCATGTTGATATTATTTAATTACATTACTTTCTTATTTTATGTCCTTAATTTAACATTTATCTTTTAATATGATCCATTAATTATCATTACTAGTTACTTGCCTTTGATTTGCTAATATTATAGTTAATTTCTTACAATTTGTTGTTATTGGTTTTATACAGTTAGGCATTTCATAGGCCTAGGTAGTAATTGGCTATATTTTCTTATTTTATACAGATTACATATTATTTTACCTTTGTACATGTTTTGTTTTGTGTTACAAATGATTTGTTTACTTGTTGAATGGTCTTGGGTCTGTTTTATAATAATTGTATGTTTTTATTAGTTTCCATATTATGGTTTGTCTATTATTTTTTAACTGCCTTTACAGTATTATTAGTTTTTTATTAATTTGTCTTTTTTCTTATTTATATTGTATTTGTTTATAATTTGGCTATTATTTACTATTCTCTATAAAATATAACATAACATTTAGGTTTATGGTCTGTATAACTCTTCAGCCATAGTCCTATACATAAACTTAATCAAACAATTCTTTAACAGTTATTATACTACTCTTGTTTACATTTGATTTATTCTTACTTATTTCTTGGTGATAAACATCATCACACCATTTAACTTTACTTAACTAACTATCCCTTAGAACATAGGATGTTTATTGATTTTGCCTTCCTGTTCTTTACCACATTCTTTCTTAAATAAACTTTACTCTCTAACCATGGTACCACTAACCCTTAATACTATTGTATTCCTTATCTACAATTTATCTTAATACTAATAATAACAAAATCCTTATTTAATAACACTTTTCACCAGTAAACCTTTAGCGTTTATCACTGATTATCAGGTGTTTATACCTATCAATAGGGTTTCTATTTAATTTGGGGTTGTACACTGTCACTTTGCACTTTTTATATTCTATTTAAGTATTACTAGTGGGTATTACCTAACATTAAATTCTCTTTCTCACATACTTATGTTCACTATCTCTCCATTTCTTTATCTCTCACTTTACAATGGTTAGTTGTACTGTTAACAAGTTCATGTCATAATATAGTGATTTATAATATTTATTCTCTATTTATTTGGTTAGTGTACTTTGTTTGTCTCTAAGTTATTGAATTTTAACAATTACCATTTACATTGCTTATTTGGTTGATACTAATAATTATCATTTACTTTTATCGTTTATTGGTTTCTTTTTCACTACTTTATTTGAGTGTAACATTTCTCCTTTTCCTGTTCTATATTATTTGTTTGTGTCTTTTCATTTCTTTTCATTTTATTTCATTTATATTTTGGTTTTCACCTTCTCATTTGGTTTCATTTTATTTGGTCAATCACTGGTGTTGTGGCTGGTTCTACCTATTCACTTATTTTATTTCTTTTTATTTATCCTATCACTGGTGTTGGGACTGGTTCTACCTTCTCACTTTACCATATCTGTTGGGTTATTTTGGTTAAATCGCATTGTACTATTGTTTTCACGTTTGCTTCGTGCTTGCTACATTTCTCTTATCAGAGGTTACTTTTACTATTACTTTTATTTGTTTGATCGCATAATTATGTTAATTACCCATTCCTTTATCTTTGATTCATCCCTTTTTATTCATAGTGTTAATCATTTAGTGTTTTATTCTTATCATGTTGCTTCATTAATGCATGTTGAAGATATGTACCCTTACATATTGCCCTGCCTCTAAAATTGATTATTTTAGCGAATATTGTTCAGATGTTTGATTGAAATCATCAATCATTTATTTAGTTTATTTCATTAATCACTTGTTAGTTTTGAGCTATCGGTTCTTAATGCTTTATTTAGTTTCAGTTGAAATCATCAATCATTTATTTAGTTTATTTCATTAATCACTTGTTATTTTTGAGCTGTCTGTTCTTAATGCTTTATTTAGTTTCAGTATTCTCCTTGAGTTCCTGTATTATATTCTTGTTTAATGTTTTTTATCCCTATAATATCTAATTCCCTAACATTTTGTCCCTAAAATTATATTGATTCGGATCGGAGGAGGGTACTTTTGACTCCTTTGCTCCGCCGTCAATTATATCATCTGGGTAAAGTGGAACGTATCGTCTGCCCAGGCATATGATTGCTGGATCATCTACAGTCAATCATTAACAAAATTATATAAGTAGTCTAAGTACGACTATAAATAAATATCATTGTGGGATTCTTCACATTATTGTTATTTAGTTTATACAATACATTATTTCAAATTATAACATTTTTTTTCTGACTCTTACTCTTTAGCTCTCAGTGATACGATATTATTGATGGGTACAATACACATGATATTATTATTATTAGTTGTTTATTACTTCTCTTTCAACACTAATTATTTATTAATCGGGTTCAGGATGCTTTTCTTGCATTTAATAACATTTTTCCATTGAAGATTGGTTATATGTTCCCTTTCTTCTTTGTGTATTTGGGTCTATGATCTCATATGTATTATTCTGATTATCTTTACTCACTATATAAGGTCCGGTGTAAAGTAGCAATAGCTTCTTGGCTATCCCTTCCATGGTACTTGGTAACTCTCTGTTTTTGATTAATATTTGCTCTCTGATCTGATATTTTAAGGGTTTTGGTTGTAATTGCTCATATCGTTGTCTTATCTTGTCCGTCTTCTCGAGTATCTTGTTGTGAAATTGCACGTTATCAAATTGGTATTCTGCTCCATTGGGAAATTGGATTAATGAAGTAATTTCTCTTGGTGGTGGTCTTTGAAACATTGTTGTGTATGGTGTTGTTTCAATAAATTGGTGGTGCGATAAATTTATAAAGTTCTCGGCCGCTGGTTTGTACTCAGACCACTTACTGTGCTGGTTGTAACAGTATGTACGGAGGATTCTCCCCACTTCCCTCAAGACTCGCTCTGCAGGATTGCTGCTTGGATGGTACACTGATGTCTTGTATGTTTTTATTCCGTGGTTTTGCAAAGTGTTCTTCCATTTATTCCCCTTGAATTGCGTTCCATGATCCGTGATGATGCATTTGGGTGTTCCCACTTCACTAATGTATAGTAATAATATTAAGTTTAAAATTTTCTGGGTAGTGGCATGATTGATGGGGTAGAGCTTCGTGAACCTGGTGTAGTGGTCGAACACAATAATGAGGTATTTGTATTAATGCCTCCCTCCACTACGCGGAAATGGTCCGCATATGTCAACGAAAACTTTCTCCAACTTACAAGATGTGGTGATAGGTATCATAGTGCCCTCCTTTCTGTCGTTGTTGACCTTCACTAGTTGACAGATGTGACATTGTTTTATGCATTTCCGTACCTTTCTGTTGGCGTCTTTTATGTATACGTGTTCTTGTAAGGCCTTTACTACTTTTAACGCACCCATGTGCCCATATCTCTCATGATAATCGAGAATTAAGTCCTTCTCTGTGGCTCGAGGTATGGCTATTTTCCAGGTGTTGAATTTATTTTTGGTTTTAATGAAGGTTATTCCTTGGTGATTGCAGTAATATTGGGATACATGGTCGTCTTGGTCTGTTAACCGTTGTCGAATTTTATTCAGCTTGGGATCTTGTTCTTTTTGTCTTTCCAATTCTTTCATGATCTTGGCCAAGTCAGTTCTGCTCTTAATAATATGGTAGATTTTAATGATAGTCTCCTTTTCTCCTTCGTACGTCTGGTCTTTAATGTTTACTCTGGACAGGGTATCGGCTACAACATTTTTCTTGCCCGGGATGTATTCCCAATTTAAATTATATTCCTGTAATACCAAACTTCATCTAGTCAATCTTCCATGACTTAATTTACAATTTCTCAGGAATGATATGGACTTGTGGTCAGTCCTTACTGTAATCGGGTACCCCAAGATGTATGTCCTAAATTTTCCACAGGAAAACACAACACTTAGCAATTCCTTCTCCATGACATTGTAATTTCTCTCGCTTCTGTTTAACACTCTACTTGCGAAACTGATTACACAATGATTCCCCTCTTCATCCTCCTGATACAAAACGGATCCGAGGCTAACGTCACTGGCGTCGCAATTTAAGTAGAATGGCTTGGTGAAATTGGGATGACGTAACATTACTGACTCGATGAATTTGTTTTTAATAAGTTGGAGTGTTATGTCTTGTTCGACTCCCCACGTCCATTTGTCCTTGGATGACAATTGATGTGAAAACTTGGCCGTCATTTCCGAGTAATTCTTTTGAAACTTTCGGTAATAATTGTATAGACCGAGGAATGACTGGAGTTGTTTCTTGTTTTTTGGTGTCGGAAACTTCTGTATGCATTCAATTTTTTCTTGTGATGGTGTTGTCCCATGTCCAGACAAGTTGAACCCCAAAAATAGTACTTCGTCAGCCAAAAATTTGGTTTTTTCCAGTTTGAGAGTTATATGGTTGTTTGATAGTTTTTCTAACACGTACTCTACTCGGTGGCAATGTTCATCCCACTTATCTGAAGTTATTAAGAGGTCGTCTACGTAGACTGTCGTAAACTTTAAGGCATCCGGTCCAAATATCTGGTCCATAATTTTCACAAATACTGCTACCGAATTCACTAATCCGAAGGGTAATCTTTTAAATTGGTAGTTCCGTCCTTCAAATATGAATGCCATGTATCTTCTACTGGATGGGTGTAACTCGACCTGCCAATAGCCACAGACAGTGTCCCATATACTAATGAATTTGGTCCTGTAGAACTTTTTCAGGATTTCTTCTATTCCCCCTAGGGATGTACGATCATTTACAATGATTTTGTTAATCTCACGGGCGTCTAGACATATACTCACCTTCCCGTGTTTCTTTGGGACTGCTAGGATAGGGCTGGCGTAAGGTGAGTAGCTTGGTTCAATTATGTCTTCTGCTATTAATCGGTTGATTTCTGTTCTCACCGCTTCCTTCAATGAAAATGCGATCGGGTAAGATTTTTTATTAAAGTCGACAGGCTCTCGGAATTCAATTTCGCACTGATAATCTCTGACCTTCCCAGGTGTATCTGAAAATACGTGGCGGTATCTATTGTACATGTCTATAAGTTGTTCAGCTTGTTGAACGGTTAATTGTGCGTTCGTCTTCTCTGCTGGAAAGTTCAGATTTCTTCGATTTTTTCGTGCCATAGTTGTTCATTGTCGGTCTCGTCGCAAATTCCATTGTTCGGTGTTTGTTCCCTAGCGTCTCGGTATTTCTGGATATGGTACATGGTTTTGTTCGACTGTATTTCGTCACTACTGGTTAATTCTGTTGTCCATTGCAAGTCACCCTTCTTCAAGAATAGTTTGGATTTACTTAGGTCAATTATGGCTGAGTACTGGCGCAGCATATCGCAACCAATTAGCATCTGGAATGGTAATCCACTGGCTACTAGGAATGTCATTATTACGGTTTGTCCGTCGCTCGTCAGTTCGAGTTGTACCTGTTTTCGGACGGTTCTATTCTGTCGTCCGGTCGCTCCTACAAGGACAGTGTTGCTGATGGGTAACGTAAGTAGTCATTGTACTCTTTTCCTGTATTCTATGCAGTTCGATAGTCATAGTTACTGTGTGGTCTTCAGATCACTGTATATGATTAAATAAATAATTACCTTATTTTATCCACTAAGTGATCTTCTTTTTCTTTTTTAATTACTACATTTAAAGAACATTTAAGTTCTTATTTAAAGAACATTTACCTAAGAAGTTCCCCAATACTAATGTATTGCATTACGCACAACATCTAATAAACGAAAATGATACATACACTGGATTTAAAGAGAATTTGGAACCTTTACATATAGGTAAAAAGGGTCAACTACTGGATGCCCTAGAGGAATTTGAAATATACAAGGCCTTAAGAAGAAATAAAAATCAGGTACTTAATGAACAGTTGTCATTCAAATCAAATAAACTATATGACACAGCTATGAAAGCAAACCGTGAATAGTGTGTACGGATCAGTTGAAAGTCGGACTTCGGCCAGTGCACTGGTTCGTTTGTAGCGCGTTCCGATACAGATTCAATGTTCTATGTTAATTTATTTAAGTGTGTTATGTGTTTGTGTCTTTGTGAATTTTTAACGAAACCGTAATAGGGTAGATTTTGCTTTTACCTGAAGATGGGGATATAAGCCCTGAAACATGTAGTAATTAAAAAAGAAAAAGAAGATCACTTAGTGGATAAAATAAGGTAATTATTTATTTAGTTCGATAGTGTCGATTAATGAAATGTTGGATCCCGTGTCTATCATTACTCGTGTTGGTACTCCATTAACTTTAGTCGAGATATAAGCAATTTCACTGTTGTGGTTGTTATCAGATTGGTTGTCTTTTTCTTCGAGCAATTCCTCCCTTATATTCTTTAAATAATTATTCCGCACGATTGTAATTGTTCGTTCATTGTTTGCTTGAGCAACGTTGCGATTTAACCCAATAGATTGGTTCAGTGAGGGTACAAGTAGATTTTTCACTGCCGCTCTTAATTTAAAGCCGGCTCGGGCTGTTCGTCACACCTGTCTTGTTGACTCGTCGGCTGACTTCCGTTTGTTGATGGTCGGGGTTCAGGCTGGTTACGATCTTCTTCATAGCGGTCACGCCGGCATACTTCTTGACTACGACTTCTGCCTACATTGGTTCTTGTATCCTGTCCGTAGTTGCTGTTACTGTACCGGTGTCCATATGCGTTTCGGTCGGTACTTCGTCGTCCTTGATAATACGATCTGTTTCTCCCGTCATCTTCGGCCCTCACATAGTGTACTTAGCGATAGTTACGATCCTGGTTATTTCGATTTCTATTATCATTATTATTATTGAAATTTGGCCAGTTGTAGTTTGGGTTATTCGGCCCCCAGGGTTGATGCTGTGGATTATTTGGCTGGTTGTACTGATTTTTTAGGTTATTTGGCCGATTGTTACCGTTATAGCTGTTGTTTGGTTGATTGGCCGGATGGCTAATTAAATAGAAAATTTGAAGAAAACTCAGAAAAGCTAGAAAATAAAATAGACAGTATCAAAGAAGATAATAGACAAACTAATGAAAAAATAGACAGTATTAAGGAAAGTACTAGTGAACTTTTAAGGCAAACCATAAATGAAAATAATGAACGATTGAAGGCCGATTTTAGACAAATCAATGAAAAGATAGACAGTATAAATGAAAATTCAGAAAAGCTGGAAAATAAAATAGACAGTATTAATGAGAACTCAAGAAAACAAAATGAAATTTTGAGCGAAAATTTAATCAAACAGATGAATAAAAGGTTTGACAGGAATGATGAGAGTTTGAGGCAGATTCTGGAGAATAACAAACGAATGGATGAGAAAATTGAAAACCATAATAAGGAGTTGCGGCAAATCATCAATGAACAAGGCCTAGCATTGAGGGAAGTCATCAATGGAAGTATTATAATTGTCAATGAAACACGGAGCAAAGGAGTTGATAGCTATGAAGTGGAGGTAAGACAGCAAATAAATGAAATTAAGGTGGATCTGGAAAAGACAGATGAATCCATCATGCAACTCAGAGTAGAAGTAGAGACCAAAATTACTCAAATAGGAAACATACAAGCGAAGACCCAAGAAAAATTTGACAAGATACCAATTGATAGAACCGGAAGTATAGAACGGGTTCATGATGAAATGAAGATAGTGAGAATAAGACAAATGTGTAAAAGGAAATTAATAGATACACGGGAAGAATTGGAAATGATTAAAGGGGGATTAGTTAAACTGCATAATAGACCAATTACGGAAAACAGAGAAGTAAGGCAAATGAGAAACTTTAAACGAACCACACTTGAATTCCCAGATGGACTAGAAGGACCAAAAAGGCCAAAACTAACTAAGGAGCATGGAGGACTTATGGAATTTATGTATGAACCATCAGAACCATTAAGAGACAGTACAGAAGAATCAGTTCAAAGGACGATGATGAGCTTGGCTATAAATGACAATTTTATAGTGACAAGAGGCAAGAACTGTACAATAATGAGATATGTCACAAGGACAGAAATAACTGTATACACTAGAGAGACCCGAACAACCAGTATAGAGGAAATAATGGACCACGGTTAAACAGATTCCAAACAGAATATAATGAAAAGGGACGGATTTTATGGATACAGGACCAAGCAACCCATTGTAAATAAAAAACCACAAAATTCTAAAAGTATGTAAGGACAACTTACTCATGTTATTTCGAACAATACAATTTAAAATGAAGAAACTAAAAAACCACAAAATTCTAAAAGTATGTAAGGACAACTTACTCATAATTATTCAGAAACAGTATGATTTAAAATAAAGAGAATAAATACCCCAAAAATTCAAAAAAAATGAAGTAAGCTCAACTTACAAACAAGTATCTAAGAAA
Organism: Magicicada septendecula; assembly: GCA_034769895.1. Classification (NCBI taxonomy): domain Eukaryota; kingdom Metazoa; phylum Arthropoda; class Insecta; order Hemiptera; family Cicadidae; genus Magicicada; species Magicicada septendecula. Next base: position 444,370,524 of record CM068368.1, read on the forward strand.
ACAATTTATGAGTTATATAAGAAAGAGAATTTTGAAGATAAAAAGAACAACCAAAGTCGAAAAATAAGTAAAAACACCTTACTATACAATTTAGAAGAAATTGCTTTAAACTGATATGAAAGAAGAAAAAAATTTTACACTAATTCAACCTAATAAAAATCATCAAAACCAGAAGACGAAATGAGTTTATCTGATATAATATAATAGCGAGAAATATAATTTTGAATGGAAAAGAAATAATAATGATTGTGCCAGAAGAATATAGCTACATAATGTAATGTATAGTACTGACCAAAATCTCATAACCAGCTGTATTGATCACAAAGGAATATGAGCCAATGAAGACAAGAGAATGAAGAAGCCAAAATGGAACCATCAAAAGGATCACAAGAAAAGAAAAAAAAAAAACTAATGGTTAAGAATTATCCGTAAACAAAACCCAATTAATAAATGTCAATAAAATAGCCAAGTATTGGAGAGAAAAAGTGTATAATAGAAGGAAGAATTAATATGAAGAAATAATATGATCTGAGTTAAAGTACAGTGAATAATCCCTAGAATATGATTATTATTTATTATTTTATTGAAGGTCACATGATGACTACCTTACGAGGTTTATTAATGAAAATTGACTGTAGAATATTCCAGCAATCATTTGACTGGGCAGAGATGATGTTCCTCTGATCCCAGAAAGTATGTAACGGACGACGGTAATTGGTTAGCCGATAGAGCACCACCGATTCGATTCCAGTTATAATGTTAGGGAGGTTTAGGAAAATTAAATATTAGAGGGAAAACTCACAAATAAATATAGAGAATTAAATAAAACCAGATCCAAAATGTATAATTAATGAAGAATGTCACAAGAATGATTATAGAAATAAGATTTAAACTTGGGAAATAATTGACTTTAAGAAGGAACGAAGAAATGATAATAAAATAACGAATAATTGGGAAATATAAAAGTACTATAAATAGGAAACCAATTGGCCAGATACAAATTAGAAGTTTATTTCTTGCTAAACTTTGTTTATACCAAAATAAACTTATTTCGAAGGGGGGGGTGTTATGTAACGCAACATAGTTGAGGTTCCCCAACGTTACATAAAAGACTGAATGAAATATGGTCAAAGACCATACCCTGACTTAAGGTTGTTCGATAGTTCATATGTTTGAGAAGGACCTCAAGTAAAAAGGAGGCAATGACTAATATTAAATGTAAAAGAGCCAGAACAATGAATGATTGGATGTAATGAAATGTTTGTTTTGTACTGTGACATGTTAAGGTCTACAGAATATTTATATTGTATGTTGAATGTGTTAAAAATGAAATGATGTTGTTTGATAATAATACTTATTCAATAATTATGTTTATATTTTATATTAGATTTGTTTTTATACAGCACAATATAGTTACCAATGTTAGGCACGGTACTAAGTTGTCAGTATTGTATAAAATTGAAAGATACTGTTGTTCTAATTAATGTTTATAAACTGGATCAGGAGTGTGACCAGTGTTTCAAGTCTAACAAGTAGTTCTGACAATTATGTCATAAATTAATAAAGGGTTCCAGAACCAATTGATTAATGTAAAAACAAATAACCACCAGTAAATTAAAATTCATGTAATTAACTATGTAATCAATAATTAATTGTACAGTAGGTCAGGTAAAAAGAAAATTAAGTTAAAAACCAAATAATGTTATAATGGTTGTAAATGAATCTATAGGCCTAAATTCCATATTAGTGAAAGGAAATTAATACCTTTTTAGTAAACCCAGTCCAACGAAACTCTAGTAAAACATTTACTGTTTAATAAGGAAGGTTAGGGGAGAATTTTATGTGATTCAATATTAATCCAAGCATGGAGTATTTTATTGGAAAGGAGTAGTAATATTCTATAATGCCGGCTCAAGGATATATAGAAAACCTGGTTGTTAAGGCAACTGATTTTTAGTAACTTGTTGATTTTGGATAGATGGTACTGATTGTTACAAGCTATTAGGTTGAAATGAACCGATATATTTAAAATATATGAATAAATATAAAGAAAATATATATCCAAATTGAAAAAAGCATTTTGCAAAACAATTATACTGGAATGTTAATGAATCATACAAATTAAATAACCCTATAAATTATCAATGAATACAATAAAAAAGAACTGAAAGCGTCTCACCTCATTCACTAAACAATTCCGCTGAATTTGGTATCAAACCAATTCATGCTATAAATTGAAGACCAATAAAGAGTTGAAGCCTGAATTAACGGAAATATTTGGAAATACCGAAGATTCGGTTGACGAAATAACCTTCATTGACAGCGTAAGCTGAGATCCTAATTCCAGTTCGTTGGGACCAAGAATTGTGAAGACGCAAAAGAAGAATCGAAGCACCAGAGTTCCCGTGGGATTATCATCATCCATTCATTGAAGACCAGAGCAGTTTTACTGGGTGAAGACGAGATAAACAGCATTTTGACCGTGTTGACAAACATTCACCGCCTAATGAAGCTTTCGCCGCTTGGGTAATAAAAAAACAAATTATTTTCATATCATTGTATTTTAAGTAAATAATTTTATTCTTTTTGTAAATTGAACAACCTTAATTATGCGTTTTACCTGGCCTTACTAATGGTTCAAAGAACTACACGAACCCTGGTATAAGAATTATTTGTCATTATTTTCAAAGTATATATGTTTTTCTTTTTAGAATTCGAATAATTAAGAATCGATACATGTTGGGATAGTCGATTGTATTGTCTTATTGTTTGTCTGAGACAACGTAACTGGTTAAATACCAGAGAAAAATAAATAAAGTACATTTGTTGTATGAGATAACGTTTTAATCATTGCAGAGAAAATACTATATGTAATTGGCGTAATAATTTATTAACAGATTGATACAAACACTCAGAATAACTAACCTATACGCACAATTATTTATAATAACAGCGCTCCAAGTTTGCAGCTGGTGAGACGGGAGATTGCTGAACTAACGGGTTTTGCCGTACTAAATTTGAATGAAATTTTTATCGTTGAGGGACTAGGGTTGAGACAAAAACCACTTACATTCAGTAAATACTCCATATATATTGCTCATATTAAGCAACCACTGAGAATTAAATTAAGTCTACAGAGTACTACCATTATAAATTCAGGAATATAATTCTAAGTTTGTGGACTTAATAATCTGTGTTCTGAGGGTTTCACTGGTCACAACCGCAAGGTATATTAGTAAATAACATATTAATTAAACCAGGTAACAGCATTTTAATTGTTACGAATCGCCACCTACAACGTACTACTTGGCGTTTGTTACACCGGAGTCTCTTATAACTAATTACACTCATAGACAAGATCTCTTTATAATTTGACGTCTCCAGCTGGTATCATACATTATTACATACGTCCTCACATAATTAACAAGCAGTTCATTACTAAATTGATTACAACAGTGGGGTTTGAATAAGACGGACATTTTCGCTAGCACCGGCACATATTAGTCTCTTGACAAATTGGCACATAACAACGTGGAACTTATTTAAACACTTACTCGACACATCCTATATATTAGTCTCTTTCTTTACGAATTGATGCTCGCAACGTGAGGCATCATAATCGTCGTATCGCTAACACCTAAAAGTCTGTCTCTCTCTTCTTTACAATATTTGCTCTCTGATCTGATATTTTAAGGGTTTTGGTTGTAATTGCTCATATCGTTGTCTTATCTTGTCCGTCTTCTCGAGTATCTTGTTGTGAAATTGCACGTTATCAAATTGGTATTCTGCTCCATTGGGAAATTGGATTAATGAAGTAATTTCTCTTGGTGGTGGTCTTTGAAACATTGTTGTGTATGGTGTTGTTTCAATAAATTGGTGGTGCGATAAATTTATAAAGTTCTCGGCCGCTGGTTTGTACTCAGACCACTTACTGTGCTGGTCGTAACAGTATGTACGGAGGATTCTCCCCACTTCCCTCAAGACTCGCTCTGCAGGATTGCTGCTTGGATGGTACACTGATGTCTTGTATGTTTTTATTCCGTGGTTTTGCAAAGTGTTCTTCCATTTATTCCCCTTGAATTGCGTTCCATGATCCGTGATGATGCATTTGGGTGTTCCCACTTCACTAATGTATAGTAATAATATTAAGTTTAAAATTTTCTGGGTAGTGGCATGATTGATGGGGTAGAGCTTCGTGAACCTGGTGTAGTGGTCGAACACAATAATGAGGTATTTGTATTAATGCCTCCCTCCACTACGCGGAAATGGTCCGCATATGTCAACGAAAACTTTCTCCAACTTACAAGATGTGGTGATAGGTATCATAGTGCCCTCCTTTCTGTCGTTGTTGACCTTCACTAGTTGACAGATGTGACATTGTTTTATGCATTTCCGTACCTTTCTGTTGGCGTCTTTTATGTATACGTGTTCTTGTAAGGCCTTTACTACTTTTAACGCACCCATGTGCCCATATCTCTCATGATAATCGAGAATTAAGTCCATCTCTGTGGCTCGAGGTATGGCTATTTTCCAGGTGTTGAATTTATTTTTGGTTTTAGTGAAGGTTATTCCTTGGTGATTGCAGTAATATTGGGATACATGGTCGTCTTGGTCTGTTAACCGTTGTCGAATTTTATTCAGCTTGGGATCTTGTTCTTTTTGTCTTTCCAATTCTTTCATGATCTTGGCCAAGTCAGTTCTGCTCTTAATAATATGGTAGATTTTAATGATAGTCTCCTTTTCTCCTTCGTACATCTGGTCTTTAATGTTTACTCTGGACAGGGTATCGGCTACAACATTTTTCTTGCCCGGGATGTATTCCCAATTTAAATTATATTCCTGTAATACCAAACTTCATCTAGTCAATCTTCCATGACTTAATTTACAATTTCTCAGGAATGATATGGACTTGTGGTCAGTCCTTACTGTAATCGGGTACCCCAAGATGTATGTCCTAAATTTTCCACAGGAAAACACAACACTTAGCAATTCCTTCTCCATGACATTGTAATTTCTATCGCTGCTGTTTAACACTCTACTTGCGAAACTGATTACACAATGATTCCCCTCTTCATCCTCCTGATACAAAACGGATCCGAGGCTAACGTCACTGGCGTCGCAATTTAAGTAGAATGGCTTGGTGAAATTGGGATGACGTAACATTACTGACTCGATGAATTTGTTTTTAATAAGTTGGAGTGTTATGTCTTGTTCGACTCCCCACGTCCATTTGTCCTTGGATGACAATTGATGTGAAAACTTGGCCGTCATTTCCGAGTAATTCTTTTGAAACTTTCGGTAATAATTGTATAGACCGAGGAATGACTGGAGTTGTTTCTTGTTTTTTGGTGTCGGAAACTTCTGTATGCATTCAATTTTTTCTTGTGATGGTGTTGTCCCATGTCCAGACAAGTTGAACCCCAAAAATAGTACTTCGTCAGCCAAAAATTTGGTTTTTTCCAGTTTGAGAGTTATATGGTTGTTTGATAGTTTTTCTAACACGTACTCTACTCGGTGGCAATGTTCATCCCACTTATCTGAAGTTATTAAGAGGTCGTCTACGTAGACTGTCGTAAACTGTAAGGCATCCGGTCCAAGTATCTGGTCCATAATTTTCACAAATACTGCTACCGAATTCACTAATCCGAAGGGTAATCTTTTAAATTGGTAGTTCCGTCCTTCAAATATGAATGCCATGTATCTTCTACTGGATGGGTGTAACTCGACCTGCCAATAGCCACAGACAGTGTCCCATATACTAATGAATTTGGTCCCGTAGAACTTTTTCAGGATTTCTTCTATTCCCCCTAGGGATGTACGATCATTTACAATGTTTTTGTTAATCTCACGGGCGTCTAGACATATACTCACCTTCCCGTGTTTCTTTGGGACTGCTAGGATAGGGCTGGTGTAAGGTGAGTAGCTTGGTTCAATTATGTCTTCTGCTATTAATCGGTTGATTTCGCACTGATAATCTCTGACCTTCCCAGGTGTATCTGAAAATACGTGGCGGTATCTATTGTACATGTCTATAAGTTGTTCAGCTTGTTGAACGGTTAATTGTGCGTTCGTCTTCTCTGCTGGAAAGTTCAGATTTCTTCGATTTTTTCGTGCCATAGTTGTTCATTGTCGGTCTCGTCGCAAATTCCATTGTTCGGTGTTTGTTCCCTAGCGTCTCGGTATTTCTGGATATGGTACATGGTTTTGTTCGACTGTATTTCGTCACTACTGGTTAATTCTGTTGTCCATTGCAAGTCACCCTTCTTCAAGAATAGTTTGGATTTACTTAGGTCAATTATGGCTGAGTACTGGCGCAGCATATCGCAACCAATTAGCATCTGGAATGGTAATCCACTGGCTACTAGGAATGTCATTGTTACGGTTTGTCCGTCGCTCGTCAGTTCGAGTTGTACCTGTTTTCGGACGGTTCTATTCTGTCGTCCGGTCGCTCCTACAAGGACAATGTTGCTGATGGGTAACGTAAGTATAGTCATTGTACTCTTTTCCTGTATTCTATGCAGTTCGATAGTCATAGTTACTGTATGGTCTCCAGATCACTGTATATGATTAAATAAATAATTACCTTATTTTATCCACTAAGTGATCTTCTTTTTCTTTTTTAATTACTACATTTAAAGAACATTTAAATTCTTATTTAAAGAACATTTACCTAAGAAGTTCCCCAATACTAATGTATTGCATTACGCACAACATCTAATAAACGAAAATGATACATACACTGGATTTAAAGAGAATTTGGAACCTTTACATATAGGTAAAAAGGGTCAACTACTGGATGCCCTAGAAGAATTTGAAATATACAAGGCCTTAAGAAGAAATAAAAATCAGGTACTTAATGAACAGTTGTCATTCAAATCAAATAAACTATATGACACAGCTATGAAAGCAAACCGTGAATAGCGTGTACGGATCAGTTGAAAGTCGGACTTCGGCCAGTGCACTGGTTCGTTTGTAGCGCGTTCCGATACAGATTCAATGTTCTATGTTAATTTATTTAAGTGTGTTATGTGTTTGTGTCTTTGTGAATTTTTAACAAAACCGTAATAGGGTAGATTTTGCTTTTACCTGAAGATGGGGATATAAGCCCTGAAACGTAGTAATTAAAAAAGAAAAAGAAGATCACTTAGTGGATAAAATAAGGTAATTATTTATTTAGTTCGATAGTGTCGATTAATGAAATGTTGGATCCCGTGTCTATCATTACTCGTGTTGGTACTCCATTAACTTTAGTCGAGATATAAGCAATTTCACTGTTGTGGTTGTTATCAGATTGGTTGTCTTTTTCTTCGAGCAATTCCTCCCTTATATTCTTTAAATAATTATTCCGCACGATTGTAATTGTTCGTTCATTGTTTGCTTGAGCAACGTTGCGATTTAACCCAATAGATTGGTTCAGTGAGGGTACAAGTAGATTTTTCACTGCCGCTCTTAATTTAAAGCCGGCTCGGGCTGTTCGTCACACCTGTCTTGTTGACTCGTCGGCTGACTTCCGTTTGTTGATGGTCGGGGTTCAGGCTGGTTACGATCTTCTTCATAGCGGTCACGCCGGCATACTTCTTGACTACGACTTCTGCCTACATTGGTTCTTGTATCCCGTCCGTAGTTGCTGTTACTGTACCGGTGTCCATATGCATTTCGGTCGGTACTTCGTCGTCCTTGATAATACGATCTGTTTCTCGCGTCATCTTCGGCCCTCACATAGTGTACTTGGCGATAGTTACGATCCTGGTTATTTCGATTTCTATTATCGTTATTATTATTATTGAAATTTGGCCAGTTGTAGTTTGGGTTATTCGGCCCCCAGGGTTGATGCTGTGGATTATTTGGCTGGTTGTACTGATTTTTTAGGTTATTTGGCCGATTGTTACCGTTATAGCTGTTGTTTGGTTGATTGGCCGGATGGCGATTATTTTGTCTGTTATACGCCTCATTGGTGTGGTTGTTATTGTTATTACGGCCGTCATATTTCAAACGGTAATTGTAGTTATTGTATTGGTTACCGTTCCGGAAGTTTCTGTTGTCACCCTTGTCGTCCCGTTGTCGACTTCTGCGATAGTATCGCTCCCTCTCATAATCTGCTAACAGGGCTGCCATCGATTGTACTGTCTTGATCTGACTGCCAAGTCGCGCTCTGGAGACACCCTCTTCATAATGAAATGCAAGTTTTGTGACCAAACTCTCTTCAGGAATTTTCGGCTCCAGGTTCCTTGCTAGACAGACCTTCCCCAAAAAATAGGCGGTGAAAGTCGTCCCTCTGCTGGCATCATACCTGCCGAAACATATGTTATCTCGGACGATGTTCTGGGTTGCCTCCGACCAGTATTTTCCTTTTAATACATCCTTGAAATCCTCGTAACTCGTGAGGTCGTGTCTCGTTGCCGTCCACCAATTGTCATTTATGTCCCGGAAGTATTCGTCCAAGTATCCTCGGATGATGGTTCATTGATTTTCCCGAGTCTTTGCCAGCTGTTCATCAACTCTCTCAAGGAATTCCATCAGGTTCCGCTTGTATTGTGTTAAAATTGATGACCTCCCGGTTGTCCATGTGTTGGAATTGCGATATCATGGGTGGTCTGCTATTAATAAGTTCCAACTCCTCTCTGATTTTGGCGATTTCCCGTTTCTGGATCTCTTCAATTTTATCCCGGTTGTTTTGACCTTGCCCGCGAACTTCGCTTACGGCGGTGTCGATCTCCTGGCATTTCTCTCCGAAATCTGTCCGCACCTGGGTTACGTTTTCTTCGGTTGCGGTTTATATGGACTCCATTCAAATCTGACTGTCTTCTTCAAGGTTAGTCATTCGGTTGCCGAAGTCTTCCTTCGTTTGTTGTAATTCCTGACTCGTGTTTTCCCATTTTCCGTTTATTTCGGAAATCTCTTGTCGGATCCCCGTCATCTCCTCCTCGATCTTCTTATTTATCTGTTCATTGTTCTCTGCTATCTTCTCGTTTAAGACCTCCATATTTTTCTTGCTGTCTTGCTTCAGTTTGTCTATTTTTTGGCTTAATTTTTGGTTGTCCTCTTTTAATTCCTCCTTATTTTTCTTAAAATCTTGTTTTAATGACGCTATATTTTTGTTGGTCTCTTCCCTGTTCTGGTCCAATTTTTCATTAATTTCCTCCTTATTTTTCATAAATTCTTCCTTGAAATCTTCTTTTAATGATGCTATGTTTCTGTCCAATTTTTCATTCATTTGTTTCAGACTCTCATTGTTTCTGTCCATCTTTTCTAGCATACGTTCCAACATTTTTTGCACATTTGGTTCTCCTCTATTTTCCGCCTTATCGCCCGTCTCCACTTCTTCAACCGATGTTGACTCCTTCTCTTCCACTCTAATTTCTTTTTCGGCCTCCTTCGTCCGTCTCAGTGATGACGCCCTCTTATGCATCTTGTTCTTCTTTTTTCGTACTTGCCGCTAGATATTATTCTTCTTGTAAATCTAGCCTCACTAGTTGGTGCGCCACTTTGTAATAATTTTTTGATCTTTGTGTTTGTTTAAAATAAGCTCCACGTTGGAAAAGCCACTTTGTTAAAAACCTTTGTTGGTGTCACTTTGTAACAAATCTCGATCTGTCGGTGCGTTTTTTAAGTCGCACGTTGAATGCGTCACTGTGTTATAAACGCTTCGTGCAGTCTGTTAGTCCTTACCTGTCCTTACTTACTAGTTTTTTTCTTCCCGATAGGCGCCAAATTGTTTTGCAGAAAAACAATTAAAAGATTATATCTCAGTTGGTTACGGTACTGTAATGAGTGATTCGAATTATTCGCCGACTGGCGGGAACTCGGAATTTCGCTTGTGTGGGGGGACGTGTTGCCAACATAAAATGTTGTCGGCTAATTCTATTCACTGCTACAGAACACAACATACATAATACACTTGAAATAATTACAGGACAGCTAGTAACGATTCACACTTATGTATTTGGCTTGATAGCTTATTAATTTTCAATAATGGTTATACAAATGAGATTATTATAATAGTTTTTAGCCTCGGCAATAAATTAATTGTTCACTCAGCAGAAAGCAGGGTGGCAGTACAAGTTAATCTGACGCCATGATGGACTCCGTCTTCTTATTTATACAAAATAAAATTGCCAATGAATTCTTTTAAGTACGACGAAAAAGTTTAGAACAAGATATTTAAATAAAGTACACCACCTTACAATTGTGGTAATTACATATGAAAGAGGTTTACATTAAATTCAACTCTGTGGTGTTAAAAGTGTGTGCCAGTGTTATTCGTTTAATACATAGGTTATAATTTAGTTACTTGGTATTCATAAATATTTTTTCTTAATTAATCTTTGAAAGAAATAATATCAGTTTATAGTGAGAGTTCAAAGTGTTATGAGAAAATTTAAAGAGAATTTATTTCATAAATTCGGTTAACTCAGCAATACTTATCAATCAGTTGATTTAAGGTGTAGTGTCATACAGTTGAAATAGGTTGGGTCATCGTTTTTGGTCTTCAATCTTCAATCATCTTGGTATTCAATCACGCCTTGTGTCTTTTTCGTGTTAGTTGATCGAATTTAATTAATTTGGAATTAATTAATCTGGTCTGTTGCCTAGCTTGAATGTATTAGTCCCCCTCATTAGGTAGTATGATTCTTCATTGGAATAAATTTGGTTACTTTTGACTGTTTTAAATAAAAATTGGGCCATTTACTGCTTGGCGTCTATTCCTCTTGAGCGTCAGTATGGAATTCATAGTTTCTAACTTAATATTCGTACATAACGTTCAGTTGTCATGGTAACTGATTGGCTATTCATGACTTAAGCCATTGCTAGAATATTTGAATTTTTCTTCAAAATGATTAAATATCTTCTGATTTCTATTATTCTTCGGTCTTCTTATTTAAGTATGAAATATTATCACAACTGTTCGTAATTTCTTTCAAAAATCATTTTGACATCCCACAAAGCTGGGTTTGCTTATTTATTAATGTTTGAACAATCATGTTGATATTATTTAATTACATTTCTTTCTTATTTTATGTCCTTAATTTAACATTTATCTTTTAATATGATCCATTAATTATCATTGACTAGTCACTTCCCTTTGATTTGCTAATATTATAGTTAATTTCTTACAATTTGTTGTTATTGGTTTTATACAATTAGGCATTTCATAGGCCTAGGTAGTAGTTGGCTATATTTTTTGTATTTTATACAGATTACATATTATTTTACCTTTGTACATGTTTTGTTTTGTGTTACAAATGATTTGTTTACTTGTTGAATGGTTTTGGGTCTGTTTTATAATAATTGTATGTTTTTATTAGTTTCCATATTATGGTTTGTCTATTATTTTCTAACTGCCTTTACAGTATTATTAGTTTTTTATTAATTTGTCTTTTTTCTTATTTATATTGTATTTGTTTATAATTTGGCTATTATTTACTATTCTCTATAAAATATAACATAACATTTAGGTTTATGGTCTGTATAACTCTTCAGCCATATTCCTATACATAAACTTAATCAAACAGTTCTTTAACAGTTATTATACTACTCTTGTTTACATTTGATTTATTCTTACTTATTTCTTGGTGATAAACATCATCACACCATTTAACTTTACTTAACTAACTATCCCTTAGAACATAGGATGTTTATTGATTTTGCCTTCCTGTTCTTTACCACATTCTTTCTTAAATAAACTTTACTCTCTAACCATGGTAACACTAACCCTTAATACTATTGTATTCCTCATCTACAATGTATCTTAATACTAATAATAACAAAATCCTTATTTAATAACACTTTTCACCAGTAAACCTTTAGCGTTTATCACTGATTATCAGGTGTTTATACCTATCAATAGGGTTTCTATTTAATTTGGGGTTGTACACTGTCACTTTGCACTTTTTATATTTTATTTAAGTATTACTAGTGGGTATTACCTAACATTAAATTCTCTTTCTCACATACTTATGTTCACTATCTCTCCATTTCTTTATCTCTCACTTTACAATGGTTAATTGTACTGTTAACAAGTTCATGTCATAATATAGTGATTTATAATATTTATTCTCTATTTATTTGGTTAGTGTACTTTGTTTGTCTCTAAGTTATTGAATTTTAAAAATTACCATTTACATTGCTTATTTGGTTGATACTAATAATTATCATTTACTTTTATCGTTTATTGGTTTCTTTTTCACTACTTTATTTGAGTGTAACATTTCTCCTTTTCCTGTTCTATATTATTTGTTTGTGTCTTTTCATTTCTTTTCATTTTATTTCATTTATATTTTGGTTTTCACCTTCTCATTTGGTTTCATTTTATTTGGTCAATCACTGGTGTTGTGGCTGGTTCTACCTATTCACTTATTTTATTTCTTTTTATTTATCCTATCACTGGTGTTGGGACTGGTTCTACCTTCTCACTTTACCATATCTGTTGGGTTATTTTGGTTAAATCGCATTGTACTATTGTTTTCACGTTTGCTTCGTTGCTTGCTACATTTCTCTTATCAGAGGTTACTTTTACTATTACTTTTATTTGTTTGATCGCATAATTATGTTAATTACCCATTCCTTTATCTCTGATTCATCCCTTTTTATTCATAGTGTTAATCATTTAGTGTTTTATTCTTATCATGTTGCTTCATTAATGCATGTTGAAGATATGTACCCTTACATATTGCCCTGCCTCTAAAATTGATTATTTTAGCGAATATTGTTCAGATGTTTGATTGAAATCATCAATCATTTATTTAGTTTATTTCATTAATCACTTGTTAGTTTTGAGCTATCGGTTCTTAATGCTTTATTTAGTTTCAGTTGAAATCATCAATCATTTATTTAGTTTATTTCATTAATCACTTGTTATTTTTGAGCTGTCTGTTCTTAATGCTTTATTTAGTTTCAGTATTCTCCTTGAGTTCCTGTATTATATTCTTGTTTAATGTTTTTTATCCCTATAATATCTAATTCCCTAACATTTCGTCCCTAAAATTATATTGATTCGGATCGGAGGAGGGTACTTTTGACTCCTTTGCTCCACCGTCAATTATATCATCTGGGTAAAGTGGAACGTATCGTCTGCCCAGGCATATGATTGCTGGATCATCTACAGTCAATCATTAACAAAATTATATAAGTAGTCTAAGTACGACTATAAATAAATATCATTATGGGATTCTTCACATTATTGTTATTTAGTTTATACAATACATTATTTCAAATTATAACATTTTTTTTCTGACTCTTACACTTTAGCTCTCAGTGATACGATATTATTGATGGGTACGATACACATGATATTATTATTATTAGTTGTTTATTACTTCTCTTTCAACACTAATTATTTATTAATCGGGTTCAGGATGCTTTTCTTGCATTTAATAATATTTTTCCATTGAAGATTGGTTATATGTTCCCTTTCTTCTTTGTGTATTTGGGTCTACGATCTCATATTTATTATTCTGATTATCTTTACTCACTATATAAGGTCCGGTGTAAAGTAGCAATAGCTTCTTGGCTATCCCTTCCATGGTACTTGGTAACTCTCTGTTTTTGATTAATATTTGCTCTCTGATCTGATATTTTAAGGGTTTTGGTTGTAATTGCTCATATCGTTGTCTTATCTTGTCCGTCTTCTCGAGTATCTTGTTGTGAAATTGCACGTTATCAAATTGGTATTCTGCTCCATTGGGAAATTGGATTAATAAAGTAATTTCTCTTGGTGGTGGTCTTTGAAACATTGTTGTGTATGGTGTTGTTTCAATAAATTGGTGGTGCGATAAATTTATAAAGTTCTCGGCCGCTGGTTTGTACTCAGACCACTTACTGTGCTGGTCGTAACAGTATGTACGGAGGATTCTCCCCACTTCCCTCAAGACTCGCTCTGCAGGATTGCTGCTTGGATGGTACACTGATGTCTTGTATGTTTTTATTCCGTGGTTTTGCAAAGTGTTCTTCCATTTATTCCCCTTGAATTGCGTTCCATGATCCGTGATGATGCATTTGGGTGTTCCCACTTCACTAATGTATAGTAATAATATTAAGTTTAAAATTTTCTGGGTAGTGGCATGATTGATGGGGTAGAGCTTCGTGAACCTGGTGTAGTGGTCGAACACAATAATGAGGTATTTGTATTAATGCCTCCCTCCACTACGCGGAAATGGTCCTCATATGTCAACGAAAACTTTCTCCAACTTACAAGATGTGGTGATAGGTATCATAGTGCCCTCCTTTCTGTCGTTGTTGACCTTCACTAGTTGACAGATGTGACATTGTTTTATGCATTTCCGTACCTTTCTGTTGGCGTCTTTTATGTATACGTGTTCTTGTAAGGCCTTTACTACTTTTAACGCACCCATGTGCCCATATCTCTCATGATAATCGAGAATTAAGTCCATCTCTGTGGCTCGAGGTATGGCTATTTTCCAGGTGTTGAATTTATTTTTGGTTTTAGTGAAGGTTATTCCTTGGTGATTGCAGTAATATTGGGATACATGGTCGTCTTGGTCTGTTAACCGTTGTCGAATTTTATTCAGCTTGGGATCTTGTTCTTTTTGTCTTTCCAATTCTTTCATGATCTTGGCCAAGTCAGTTCTGCTCTTAATAATATGGTAGATTTTAATGATAGTCTCCTTTTCTCCTTCGTACATCTGGTCTTTAATGTTTACTCTGGACAGGGTATCGGCTACAACATTTTTTCTTGCCCGGGATGTATTCCCAATTTAAATTATATTCCTGTAATACCAAACTTCATCTAGTCAATCTTCCATGACTTAATTTACAATTTCTCAGGAATGATATGGACTTGTGGTCAGTCCTTACTGTAATCGGGTACCCCAAGATGTATGTCCTAAATTTTCCACAGGAAAACACAACACTTAGCAATTCCTTCTCCATGACATTGTAATTTCTCTCGCTGCTGTTTAACACTCTACTTGCGAAACTGATTACACAATGATTCCCCTCTTCATCCTCCTGATACAAAACGGATCCGAGGCTAACGTCACTGGCGTCGCAATTTAAGTAGAATGGCTTGGTGAAATTGGGATGACGTAACATTACTGACTCGATGAATTTGTTTTTAATAAGTTGGAGTGTTATGTCTTGTTCGACTCCCCACGTCCATTTGTCCTTGGATGACAATTGATGTGAAAACTTGGCCGTCATTTCCGAGTAATTCTTTTGAAACTTTCGGTAATAATTGTATAGACCGAGGAATGACTGGAGTTGTTTCTTGTTTTTTGGTGTCGGAAACTTCTGTATGCATTCAATTTTTTCTTGTGATGGTGTTGTCCCATGTCCAGACAAGTTGAACCTCAAAAATAGTACTTCGTCAGCCAAAAATTTGGTTTTTTCCAGTTTGAGAGTTATATGGTTGTTTGATAGTTTTTCTAACACGTACTCTACTCGGTGGCAATGTTCATCCCACTTATCTGAAGTTATTAAGAGGTCGTCTACGTAGACTCTCGTAAACTGTAAGGCATCCGGTCCAAATATCTGGTCCATAATTTTCACAAATACTGCTACCGAATTCACTAATCCGAAGGGTAATCTTTTAAATTGGTAGTTCCGTCCTTCAAATATGAATGCCATGTATCTTCTACTGGATGGGTGTAACTCGACCTGCCAATAGCCACAGACAGTGTCCCATATACTAATGAATTTGGTCCCGTAGAACTTTTTCAGGATTTCTTCTATTCCCCCTAGGGATGTACGATCATTTACAATGTTTTTGTTAATCTCACGGGCGTCTAGACATATACTCACCTTCCCGTGTTTCTTTGGGACTGCTAGGATAGGGCTGGTGTAAGGTGAGTAGCTTGGTTCAATTATGTCTTCTGCTATTAATCGGTTGATTTCTGTTCTCACCGCTTCCTTCAATGAAAATGCGATCGGGTAAGATTTTTTATTAAAGTCGACAGGCTCTCGGAATTCAATTTCGCACTGATAATCTCTGACCTTCCCAGGTGTATCTGAAAATACGTGGCGGTACCTATTGTACATGTCTATAAGTTGTTCAGCTTGTTGAACGGTTAATTGTGCGTTCGTCTTCTCTGCTGGAAAGTTCGGATTTCTTCGATTTTTTCGTGCCATAGTTGTTCATTGTCGGTCTCGTCGCAAATTCCATTGTTCGGTGTTTGTTCCCTAGCGTCTCGGTATTTCTGGATATGGTACATGGTTTTGTTCGACTGTATTTCGTCACTACTGGTTAATTCTGTTGTCCATTGCAAGTCACCCTTCTTCAAGAATAGTTTGGATTTACTTAGGTCAATTATGGCTGAGTACTGGCGCAGCATATCGCAACCAATTAGCATCTGGAATGGTAATCCACTGGCTACTAGGAATGTCATTGTTACGGTTTGTCCGTCGCTCGTCAGTTCGAGTTGTACCTGTTTTCGGACGGTTCTATTCTGTCGTCCGGTCGCTCCTACAAGGACAATGTTGCTGATGGGTAACGTAAGTATAGTCATTGTACTCTTTTCCTGTATTCTATGCAGTTCGATAGTCATAGTTACTGTATGGTCTCCAGATCACTGTATATGATTAAATAAATAATTACCTTATTTTATCCACTAAGTGATCTTCTTTTTCTTTTTTAATTACTACATTTAAAGAACATTTAAATTCTTATTTAAAGAACATTTACCTAAGAAGTTCCCCAATACTAATGTATTGCATTACGCACAACATCTAATAAACGAAAATGATACATACACTGGATTTAAAGAGAATTTGGAACCTTTACATATAGGTAAAAAGGGTCAACTACTGGATGCCCTAGAGGAATTTGAAATATACAAGGCCTTAAGAAGAAATAAAAATCAGGTACTTAATGAACAGTTGTCATTCAAATCAAATAAACTATATGACACAGCTATGAAAGCAAACCGTGAATAGTGTGTACGGATCAGTTGAAAGTCGGACTTCGGCCAGTGCACTGGTTCGTTAGTAGCGCGTTCCGATACAGATTCAATGTTCTATGTTAATTTATTTAAGTGTGTTATGTGTTTGTGTCTTTGTGAATTTTTAACAAAACCGTAATAGGGTAGATTTTGCTTTTACCTGAAGATGGGGATATAAGCCCTGAAACATGTAGTAATTAAAAAAGAAAAAGAAGATCACTTAGTGGATAAAATAAGGTAATTATTTATTTAGTTCGATAGTGTCGATTAATGAAATGTTGGATCCCGTGTCTATCATTACTCGTGTTGGTACTCCATTAACTTTAGTTGAGATATAAGCAATTTCACTGTTGTGGTTGTTATCAGATTGGTTGTCTTTTTCTTCGAGCAATTCCTCCCTTATATTCTTTAAATAATTATTCTGCACGATTGTAATTGTTCGTTCATTGTTTGCTTGAGCAACGTTGCGATTTAACCCAATAGATTGGTTCAGTGAGGGTACAAGTAGATTTTTCACTGCCGCTCTTAATTTAAAGCCGGCTCGGGCTGTTCGTCACACCTGTCTTGTTGACTCGTCGGCTGACTTCCGTTTGTTGATGGTCGGGGTTCAGGCTGGTTACGATCTTCTTCATAGCGGTCACGCCGGCATACTTCTTGACTACGACTTCTGCCTACATTGGTTCTTGTATCCCGTCCGTAGTTGCTGTTACTGTACCGGTGTCCATATGCATTTCGGTCGGTACTTCTTCGTCCTTGATAATACGATCTGTTTCTCCCGTCATCTTCGGCCCTCACATAGTGTACTTGGCGATAGTTACGATCCTGGTTATTTCGATTTCTATTATCGTTATTATTATTATTGAAATTTGGCCAGTTGTAGTTTGGGTTATTCGGCCCCCAGGGTTGATGCTGTGGATTATTTGGCTGGTTGTACTGATTTTTTAGGTTATTTGGCCGATTGTTACCGTTATAGCTGTTGTTTGGTTGATTGGCCGGATGGCTATTATTTTGTCTGTTATACGCCTCATTGGTGTGGTTGTTATTGTTATTACGGCCGTCATATTTCAAACGGTAATTGTAGTTATTGTATTGGTTACCGTTCCGGAAGTTTCTGTTGTCACCCTTGTCGTCCCGTTGTCGACTTCTGCGATAGTATCGCTCCCTCTCATAATCTGCTAACAGGGCTGCCATCGATTGTACTGTCTTGATCTGACTGCCAAGTCGCGCTCTGGAGACACCCTCTTCATAATGAAATGCAAGTTTTGTGACCAAACTCTCTTCAGGAATTTTCGGCTCCAGGTTCCTTGCTAGACAGACCTTCCCCAAAAAATAGGCGGTGAAAATCGTCCCTCTGCTGGCATCATACCTGCCGAAACATTTGTTATCTCGGACGATGTTCTGGGTTGCCTCCGACCAGTATTTTCCTTTTAATACATCCTTGAAATCCTCGTAACTCGTGAGGTCGTGTCTCGTTGCCGTCCACCAATTGTCATTTATGTCCCGGAAGTATTCGTCCAAGTATCCTCGGATGATGGTTCATTGATTTTCCCGAGTCTTTGCCAGCTGTTCATCAACTCTCTCAAGGAATTCCATCAGGTTCCGCTTGTATTGTGTTAAAATTGATGACCTCCCGGTTGTCCATGTGTTGGAATTGCGATATCATGGGTGGTCTGCTATTAATAAGTTCCAACTCCTCTCTGATTTTGGCGATTTCCCGTTTCTGGATCTCTTCAATTTTATCCCGGTTGTTTTGACCTTGCCCGCGAACTTCGCTTACGGCGGTGTCTATCTCCTGGCATTTCTCTCCGAAATCTGTCCGCACCTGGGTTACGTTTTCTTCGGTTGCGGTTTATATGGACTCCATTCGAATCTGACTGTCTTCTTCAAGGTTAGTCATTCGGTTGCCGAAGTCTTCCTTCGTTTGTTGTAATTCCTGACTCGTGTTTTCCCATTTTCCGTTTATTTCGGAAATCTCTTGTCGGATCCCCGTCATCTCCTCCTCGATCTTCTTATTTATCTGTTCATTGTTCTCTGCTATCTTCTCGTTTAAGACCTCCATATTTTTCTTGCTGTCTTGCTTCAGTTTGTCTATTTTTTGGCTTAATTTTTGGTTGTCCTCTTTTAATTCCTCCTTATTTTTCTTAAAATCTTGTTTTAATGACGCTATATTTTTGTTGGTCTCTTCCCTGTTCTGGTCCAATTTTTCATTAATTTCCTCCTTATTTTTCATAAATTCTTCCTTGAAATCTTCTTTTAATGATGCTATGTTTCTGTCCAATTTTTCATTCATTTGTTTCAGACTCTCATTGTTTCTGTCCATCTTTTCTAGCATACGTTCCAACATTTTTTGCACATTTGGTTCTCCTCTATTTTCCGCCTTATCGCCCGTCTCCACTTCTTCAACCGATGTTGACTCCTTCTCTTCCACTCTAATTTCTTTTTCGGCCTCCTTCGTCCGTCTCAGTGATGACGCCCTCTTATGCATCTTGTTCTTCTTTTTTCGTACTTGCCGCTAGATATTCTTCTTCTTGTAAATCTAGCCTCACTAGTTGGTGCGCCACTTTGTAATAATTTTTTGATCTTTGTGTTTGTTTAAAATAAGCTCCACGTTGGAAAAGCCACTTTGTTAAAAACCTTTGTTGGTGTCACTTTGTAACAAATCTCGATCTGTCGGTGCGTTTTTTAAGTCGCACGTTGAATGCGTCACTGTGTTATAAACACTTCGTGCAGTCTGTTAGTCCTTACCTGTCCTTACTTACTAGTTTTTTTCTTCCCGATAGGCGCCAAATTGTTTTGCAGAAAAACAATTAAAAGATTCTATCTCAGTTGGTTACAGTACTGTAATGAGTGATTCGAATTATTCGCCGACTGGCGGGAACTCGGAATTTCGCTTGTGTGGGGGGACGTGTTGCCAACATAAAATGTTGTCGGCTAATTCTATTCACTGCTACAGAACACAACATACATAATACACTTGAAATAATTACAGGACAGCTAGTAACGATTCACACTTATGTATTTGGCTTGATAGCTTATTAATTTTCAATAATGGTTATACAAATGAGGTTATTGTAATAGTTTTTAGCCTCGGCAATAAATTATTTGTTCACTCAGCAGAAAGCAGGGTGGCAGTACAAGTTAATCTGACGCCATGATGGACTCCGTCTTCTTATTTATACAAAATAAAATTGCCAATGAATTCTTTTAAGTACGACGAAAAAGTTTAGAACAAGATATTTAAATAAAGTACACCACCTTACAATTGTGGTAATTACATATGAAAGAGGTTTACATTAAATTCAACTCTGTGGTGTTAAAAGTGTGTGCCAGTGTTATTCGTTTAATACATAGGTTATAATTTAGTTACTTGGTATTCATAAATATTTTTTCTTAATTAATCTTTGAAAGAAATAATATCAGTTTATAGTGAGAGTTCAAAGTGTTATGAGAAAATTTAAAGAGAATTTATTTCATAAATTCGGTTAACTCAGCAATACTTATCAATCAGTTGATTTAAGGTGTAGTGTCATACAGTTGAAATAGGTTGGGTCATCGTTTTTGGTCTTCAATCTTCAATCATCTTGGGATTCAATCACGCCTTGTGTCTTTTTCGTGTTAGTTGATCGAATTTAATTAATTTGGAATTAATTAATCTGGTCTGTTGCCTAGCTTGAATGTATTAGTCCCCCTCATTAGGTAGTATGATTCTTCATTGGAATAAATTTGGTTACTTTTGACTGTTTTAAATAAAAATTGGGCCATTTACTGCTTGGCGTCTATTCCTCTTGAGCGTCAGTATGGAATTCATAGTTTCTAACTTAATATTCGTACATAACGTTCAGTTGTCATGGTAACTGATTGGCTATTCATGACTTAAGCCATTGCTAGAATATTTGAATTTTTCTTCAAAATGATTAAATATCTTCTGATTTCTATTATTCTTCGGTCTTCTTATTTAAGTATGAAATATTATCACAACTGTTCGTAATTTCTTTCAAAAATCATTTTGACATCCCACAAAGCTGGGTTTGCTTATTTATTAATGTTTGAACAATCATGTTGATATTATTTAATTACATTTCTTTCTTATTTTATGTCCTTAATTTAACATTTATCTTTTAATATGATCCATTAATTATCATTGACTAGTCACTTCCCTTTGATTTGCTAATATTATAGTTAATTTCTTACAATTTGTTGTTA
The DNA here is from genome assembly GCA_034769895.1 of Magicicada septendecula. Taxonomy (NCBI): domain Eukaryota; kingdom Metazoa; phylum Arthropoda; class Insecta; order Hemiptera; family Cicadidae; genus Magicicada; species Magicicada septendecula. Next base: position 444,391,622 of record CM068368.1, read on the forward strand.
TTGGTTTTATACAATTAGGCATTTCATAGGCCTAGGTAGTAGTTGGCTATATTTTTTGTATTTTATACAGATTACATATTATTTTACCTTTGTACATGTTTTGTTTTGTGTTACAAATGATTTGTTTACTTGTTGAATGGTTTTGGGTCTGTTTTATAATAATTGTATGTTTTTATTAGTTTCCATATTATGGTTTGTCTATTATTTTCTAACTGCCTTTACAGTATTATTAGTTTTTTATTAATTTGTCTTTTTTCTTATTTATATTGTATTTGTTTATAATTTGGCTATTATTTACTATTCTCTATAAAATATAACATAACATTTAGGTTTATGGTCTGTATAACTCTTCAGCCATATTCCTATACATAAACTTAATCAAACAGTTCTTTAACAGTTATTATACTACTCTTGTTTACATTTGATTTATTCTTACTTATTTCTTGGTGATAAACATCATCACACCATTTAACTTTACTTAACTAACTATCCCTTAGAACATAGGATGTTTATTGATTTTGCCTTCCTGTTCTTTACCACATTCTTTCTTAAATAAACTTTACTCTCTAACCATGGTAACACTAACCCTTAATACTATTGTATTCCTCATCTACAATGTATCTTAATACTAATAATAACAAAATCCTTATTTAATAACACTTTTCACCAGTAAACCTTTAGCGTTTATCACTGATTATCAGGTGTTTATACCTATCAATAGGGTTTCTATTTAATTTGGGGTTGTACACTGTCACTTTGCACTTTTTATATTTTATTTAAGTATTACTAGTGGGTATTACCTAACATTAAATTCTCTTTCTCACATACTTATGTTCACTATCTCTCCATTTCTTTATCTCTCACTTTACAATGGTTAATTGTACTGTTAACAAGTTCATGTCATAATATAGTGATTTATAATATTTATTCTCTATTTATTTGGTTAGTGTACTTTGTTTGTCTCTAAGTTATTGAATTTTAAAAATTACCATTTACATTGCTTATTTGGTTGATACTAATAATTATCATTTACTTTTATCGTTTATTGGTTTCTTTTTCACTACTTTATTTGAGTGTAACATTTCTCCTTTTCCTGTTCTATATTATTTGTTTGTGTCTTTTCATTTCTTTTCATTTTATTTCATTTATATTTTGGTTTTCACCTTCTCATTTGGTTTCATTTTATTTGGTCAATCACTGGTGTTGTGGCTGGTTCTACCTATTCACTTATTTTATTTCTTTTTATTTATCCTATCACTGGTGTTGGGACTGGTTCTACCTTCTCACTTTACCATATCTGTTGGGTTATTTTGGTTAAATCGCATTGTACTATTGTTTTCACGTTTGCTTCGTTGCTTGCTACATTTCTCTTATCAGAGGTTACTTTTACTATTACTTTTATTTGTTTGATCGCATAATTATGTTAATTACCCATTCCTTTATCTCTGATTCATCCCTTTTTATTCATAGTGTTAATCATTTAGTGTTTTATTCTTATCATGTTGCTTCATTAATGCATGTTGAAGATATGTACCCTTACATATTGCCCTGCCTCTAAAATTGATTATTTTAGCGAATATTGTTCAGATGTTTGATTGAAATCATCAATCATTTATTTAGTTTATTTCATTAATCACTTGTTAGTTTTGAGCTATCGGTTCTTAATGCTTTATTTAGTTTCAGTTGAAATCATCAATCATTTATTTAGTTTATTTCATTAATCACTTGTTATTTTTGAGCTGTCTGTTCTTAATGCTTTATTTAGTTTCAGTATTCTCCTTGAGTTCCTGTATTATATTCTTGTTTAATGTTTTTTATCCCTATAATATCTAATTCCCTAACATTTCGTCCCTAAAATTATATTGATTCGGATCGGAGGAGGGTACTTTTGACTCCTTTGCTCCACCGTCAATTATATCATCTGGGTAAAGTGGAACGTATCGTCTGCCCAGGCATATGATTGCTGGATCATCTACAGTCAATCATTAACAAAATTATATAAGTAGTCTAAGTACGACTATAAATAAATATCATTATGGGATTCTTCACATTATTGTTATTTAGTTTATACAATACATTATTTCAAATTATAACATTTTTTTTCTGACTCTTACACTTTAGCTCTCAGTGATACGATATTATTGATGGGTACGATACACATGATATTATTATTATTAGTTGTTTATTACTTCTCTTTCAACACTAATTATTTATTAATCGGGTTCAGGATGCTTTTCTTGCATTTAATAATATTTTTCCATTGAAGATTGGTTATATGTTCCCTTTCTTCTTTGTGTATTTGGGTCTACGATCTCATATGTATTATTCTGATTATCTTTACTCACTATATAAGGTCCGGTGTAAAGTAGCAATAGCTTCTTGGCTATCCCTTCCATGGTACTTGGTAACTCTCTGTTTTTGATTGATATTTGCTCTCTGATCTGATATTTTAAGGGTTTTGGTTGTAATTGCTCATATCGTTGTCTTATCTTGTCCGTCTTCTCGAGTATCTTGTTGTGAAATTGCACGTTATCAAATTGGTATTCTGCTCCATTGGGAAATTGGATTAATGAAGTAATTTCTCTTGGTGGTGGTCTTTGAAACATTGTTGTGTATGGTGTTGTTTCAATAAATTGGTGGTGCGATAAATTTATAAAGTTCTCGGCCGCTGGTTTGTACTCAGACCACTTACTGTGCTGGTCGTAACAGTATGTACGGAGGATTCTCCCCACTTCCCTCAAGACTCGCTCTGCAGGATTGCTGCTTGGATGGTACACTGATGTCTTGTATGTTTTTATTCCGTGGTTTTGCAAAGTGTTCTTCCATTTATTCCCCTTGAATTGCGTTCCATGATCCGTGATGATGCATTTGGGTGTTCCCACTTCACTAATGTATAGTAATAATATTAAGTTTAAAATTTTCTGGGTAGTGGCATGATTGATGGGGTAGAGCTTCGTGAACCTGGTGTAGTGGTCGAACACAATAATGAGGTATTTGTATTAATGCCTCCCTCCACTACGCGGAAATGGTCCTCATATGTCAACGAAAACTTTCTCCAACTTACAAGATGTGGTGATAGGTATCATAGTGCCCTCCTTTCTGTCGTTGTTGACCTTCACTAGTTGACAGATGTGACATTGTTTTATGCATTTCCGTACCTTTCTGTTGGCGTCTTTTATGTATACGTGTTCTTGTAAGGCCTTTACTACTTTTAACGCACCCATGTGCCCATATCTCTCATGATAATCGAGAATTAAGTCCATCTCTGTGGCTCGAGGTATGGCTATTTTCCAGGTGTTGAATTTATTTTTGGTTTTAGTGAAGGTTATTCCTTGGTGATTGCAGTAATATTGGGATACATGGTCGTCTTGGTCTGTTAACCGTTGTCGAATTTTATTCAGCTTGGGATCTTGTTCTTTTTGTCTTTCCAATTCTTTCATGATCTTGGCCAAGTCAGTTCTGCTCTTAATAATATGGTAGATTTTAATGATAGTCTCCTTTTCTCCTTCGTACATCTGGTCTTTAATGTTTACTCTGGACAGGGTATCGGCTACAACATTTTTCTTGCCCGGGATGTATTCCCAATTTAAATTATATTCCTGTAATACCAAACTTCATCTAGTCAATCTTCCATGACTTAATTTACAATTTCTCAGGAATGATATGGACTTGTGGTCAGTCCTTACTGTAATCGGGTACCCCAAGATGTATGTCCTAAATTTTCCACAGGAAAACACAACACTTAGCAATTCCTTCTCCATGACATTGTAATTTCTCTCGCTGCTGTTTAACACTCTACTTGCGAAACTGATTACACAATGATTCCCCTCTTCATCCTCCTGATACAAAACGGATCCGAGGCTAACGTCACTGGCGTCGCAATTTAAGTAGAATGGCTTGGTGAAATTGGGATGACGTAACATTACTGACTCGATGAATTTGTTTTTAATAAGTTGGAGTGTTATGTCTTGTTCGACTCCCCACGTCCATTTGTCCTTGGATGACAATTGATGTGAAAACTTGGCCGTCATTTCCGAGTAATTCTTTTGAAACTTTCGGTAATAATTGTATAGACCGAGGAATGACTGGAGTTGTTTCTTGTTTTTTGGTGTCGGAAACTTCTGTATGCATTCAATTTTTTCTTGTGATGGTGTTGTCCCATGTCCAGACAAGTTGAACCCCAAAAATAGTACTTCGTCAGCCAAAAATTTGGTTTTTTCCAGTTTGAGAGTTATATGGTTGTTTGATAGTTTTTCTAACACGTACTCTACTCGGTGGCAATGTTCATCCCACTTATCTGAAGTTATTAAGAGGTCGTCTACGTAGACTGTCGTAAACTGTAAGGCATCCGGTCCAAATATCTGGTCCATAATTTTCACAAATACTGCTACCGAATTCACTAATCCGAAGGGTAATCTTTTAAATTGGTAGTTCCGTCCTTCAAATATGAATGCCATGTATCTTCTACTGGATGGGTGTAACTCGACCTGCCAATAGCCACAGACAGTGTCCCATATACTAATGAATTTGGTCCCGTAGAACTTTTTCAGGATTTCTTCTATTCCCCCTAGGGATGTACGATCATTTACAATGTTTTTGTTAATCTCACGGGCGTCTAGACATATACTCACCTTCCCGTGTTTCTTTGGGACTGCTAGGATAGGGCTGGTGTAAGGTGAGTAGCTTGGTTCAATTATGTCTTCTGCTATTAATCGGTTGATTTCTGTTCTCACCGCTTCCTTCAATGAAAATGCGATCGGGTAAGATTTTTTATTAAAGTCGACAGGCTCTCGGAATTCAATTTCGCACTGATAATCTCTGACCTTCCCAGGTGTATCTGAAAATACGTGGCGGTATCTATTGTACATGTCTATAAGTTGTTCAGCTTGTTGAACGGTTAATTGTGCGTTCGTCTTCTCTGCTGGAAAGTTCGGATTTCTTTGATTTTTTCGTGCCATAGTTGTTCATTGTCGGTCTCGTCGCAAATTCCATTGTTCGGTGTTTGTTCCCTAGCGTCTCGGTATTTCTGGATATGGTACATGGTTTTGTTCGACTGTATTTCGTCACTACTGGTTAATTATGTTGTCCATTGCAAGTCACCCTTCTTCAAGAATAGTTTGGATTTACTTAGGTCAATTATGGCTGAGTACTGGCGCAGCATATCGCAACCAATTAGCATCTGGAATGGTAATCCACTGGCTACTAGGAATGTCATTGTTACGGTTTGTCCGTCGCTCGTCAGTTCGAGTTGTACCTGTTTTCGGACGGTTCTATTCTGTCGTCCGGTCGCTCCTACAAGGACAATGTTGCTGATGGGTAACGTAAGTATAGTCATTGTACTCTTTTCCTGTATTCTATGCAGTTCGATAGTCATAGTTACTGTATGGTCTCCAGATCACTGTATATGATTAAATAAATAATTACCTTATTTTATCCACTAAGTGATCTTCTTTTTCTTTTTTAATTACTACATTTAAAGAACATTTAAATTCTTATTTAAAGAACATTTACCTAAGAAGTTCCCCAATACTAATGTATTGCATTACGCACAACATCTAATAAACGAAAATGATACATACACTGGATTTAAAGAGAATTTGGAACCTTTACATATAGGTAAAAAGGGTCAACTACTGGATGCCCTAGAGGAATTTGAAATATACAAGGCCTTAAGAAGAAATAAAAATCAGGTACTTAATGAACAGTTGTCATTCAAATCAAATAAACTATATGACACAGCTATGAAAGCAAACCGTGAATAGTGTGTACGGATCAGTTGAAAGTCGGACTTCGGCCAGTGCACTGGTTCGTTTGTAGCGCGTTCCGATACAGATTCAATGTTCTATGTTAATTTATTTAAGTGTGTTATGTGTTTGTGTCTTTGTGAATTTTTAACAAAACCGTAATAGGGTAGATTTTGCTTTTACCTGAAGATGGGGATATAAGCCCTGAAACATGTAGTAATTAAAAAAGAAAAAGAAGATCACTTAGTGGATAAAATAAGGTAATTATTTATTTAGTTCGATAGTGTCGATTAATGAAATGTTGGATCCCATGTCTATCATTACTCGTGTTGGTACTCCATTAACTTTAGTCGAGATATAAGCAATTTCACTGTTGTGGTTGTTATCAGATTGGTTGTCTTTTTCTTCGAGCAATTCCTCCCTTATATTCTTTAAATAATTATTCCGCACGATTGTAATTGTTCGTTCATTGTTTGCTTGAGCAACGTTGCGATTTAACCCAATAGATTGGTTCAGTGAGGGTACAAGTAGATTTTTCACTGCCGCTCTTAATTTAAAGCCGGCTCGGGCTGTTCGTCACACCTGTCTTGTTGACTCGTCGGCTGACTTCCGTTTGTTGATAGTCGGGGTTCAGGCTGGTTACGATCTTCTTCATAGCGGTCACGCCGGCATACTTCTTGACTACGACTTCTGCCTACATTGGTTCTTGTATCCCGTCCGTAGTTGCTGTTACTGTACCGGTGTCCATATGCATTTCGGTCGGTACTTCGTCGTCCTTGATAATACGATCTGTTTCTCGCGTCATCTTCGGCCCTCACATAGTGTACTTGGCGATAGTTACGATCCTGGTTATTTCGATTTCTATTATCGTTATTATTATTATTGAAATTTGGCCAGTTGTAGTTTGGGTTATTCGGCCCCCAGGGTTGATGCTGTGGATTATTTGGCTGGTTGTACTGATTTTTTAGGTTATTTGGCCGATTGTTACCGTTATAGCTGTTGTTTGGTTGATTGGCCGGATGGCTATTATTTTGTCTGTTATACGCCTCATTGGTGTGGTTGTTATTGTTATTACGGCCGTCATATTTCAAACGGTAATTGTAGTTATTGTATTGGTTACCGTTCCGGAAGTTTCTGTTGTCACCCTTGTCGTCCCGTTGTCGACTTCTGCGATAGTATCGCTCCCTCTCATAATCTGCTAACAGGGCTGCCATCGATTGTACTGTCTTGATCTGACTGCCAAGTCGCGCTCTGGAGACACCCTCTTCATAATGAAATGCAAGTTTTGTGACCAAACTCTCTTCAGGAATTTTCGGCTCCAGGTTCCTTGCTAGACAGACCTTCCCCAAAAAATAGGCGGTGAAAGTCGTCCCTCTGCTGGCATCATACCTGCCGAAACATATGTTATCTCGGACGATGTTCTGGGTTGCCTCCGACCAGTATTTTCCTTTAAATACATCCTTGAAATCCTCGTAACTCGTGAGGTCGTGTCTCGTTGCCGTCCACCAATTGTCATTTATGTCCCGGAAGTATTCGTCCAAGTATCCTCGGATGATGGTTCATTGATTTTCCCGAGTCTTTGCCAGCTGTTCATCAACTCTCTCAAGGAATTCCATCAGGTTCCTCTTGTATTGTTTAAAATTGATGACCTCCCGGTTGTCCATGTGTTGGAATTGCGATATCATGGGTGGTCTGCTATTAATAAGTTCCAACTCCTCTCTGATTTTGGCGATTTCCCGTTTCTGGATCTCTTCAATTTTATCCCGGTTGTTTTGACCTTGCCCGCGAACTTCGCTTACGGCGGTGTCGATCTCCTGGCATTTCTCTCCGAAATCTGTCCGCACCTGGGTTACGTTTTCTTCGGTTGCGGTTTATATGGACTCCATTCGAATCTGACTGTCTTCTTCAAGGTTAGTCATTCGGTTGCCGAAGTCTTCCTTCGTTTGTTGTAATTCCTGACTCGTGTTTTCCCATTTTCCGTTTATTTCGGAAATCTCTTGTCGGATCCCCGTCATCTCCTCCTCGATCTTCTTATTTATCTGTTCATTGTTCTCTGCTATCTTCTCGTTTAAGACCTCCATATTTTTCTTGCTGTCTTGCTTCAGTTTGTCTATTTTTTGGCTTAATTTTTGGTTGTCCTCTTTTAATTCCTCCTTATTTTTCTTAAAATCTTGTTTTAATGACGCTATATTTTTGTTGGTCTCTTCCCTGTTCTGGTCCAATTTTTCATTAATTTCCTCCTTATTTTTCATAAATTCTTCCTTGAAATCTTCTTTTAATGATGCTATGTTTCTGTCCAATTTTTCATTCATTTGTTTCAGACTCTCATTGTTTCTGTCCATCTTTTCTAGCATACGTTCCAACATTTTTTGCACATTTGGTTCTCCTCTATTTTCCGCCTTATCGCCCGTCTCCACTTCTTCAACCGATGTTGACTCCTTCTCTTCCACTCTAATTTCTTTTTCGGCCTCCTTCGTCCGTCTCAGTGATGACGCCCTCTTATGCATCTTGTTCTTCTTTTTTCGTACTTGCCGCTAGATATTCTTCTTCTTGTAAATCTAGCCTCACTAGTTGGTGCGCCACTTTGTAATAATTTTTTGATCTTTGTGTTTGTTTAAAATAAGCTCCACGTTGGAAAAGCCACTTTGTTAAAAACCTTTGTTGGTGTCACTTTGTAACAAATCTCGATCTGTCGGTGCGTTTTTTAAGTCGCACGTTGAATGCGTCACTGTGTTATAAACGCTTCGTGCAGTCTGTTAGTCCTTACCTGTCCTTACTTACTAGTTTTTTTCTTCCCGATAGGCGCCAAATTGTTTTGCAGAAAAACAATTAAAAGATTCTATCTCAGTTGGTTACGGTACTGTAATGAGTGATTCGAATTATTCGCCGACTGGCGGGAACTCGGAATTTCGCTTGTGTGGGGGGACGTGTTGCCAACATAAAATGTTGTCGGCTAATTCTATTCACTGCTACAGAACACAACATACATAATACACTTGAAATAATTACAGGACAGCTAGTAACGATTCACACTTATGTATTTGGCTTGATAGCTTATTAATTTTCAATAATGGTTATACAAATGAGATTATTATAATAGTTTTTAGCCTCGGCAATAAATTAATTGTTCACTCAGCAGAAAGCAGGGTGGCAGTACAAGTTAATCTGACGCCATGATGGACTCCGTCTTCTTATTTATACAAAATAAAATTGCCAATGAATTCTTTTAAGTACGACGAAAAAGTTTAGAACAAGATATTTAAATAAAGTACACCACCTTACAATTGTGGTAATTACATATGAAAGAGGTTTACATTAAATTCAACTCTGTGGTGTTAAAAGTGTGTGCCAGTGTTATTCGTTTAATACATAGGTTATAATTTAGTTACTTGGTATTCATAAATATTTTTTCTTAATTAATCTTTGAAAGAAATAATATCAGTTTATAGTGAGAGTTCAAAGTGTTATGAGAAAATTTAAAGAGAATTTATTTCATAAATTCGGTTAACTCAGCAATACTTATCAATCAGTTGATTTAAGGTGTAGTGTCATACAGTTGAAATAGGTTGGGTCATCGTTTTTGGTCTTCAATCTTCAATCATCTTGGTATTCAATCACGCCTTGTGTCTTTTTCGTGTTAGTTGATCGAATTTAATTAATTTGGAATTAATTAATCTGGTCTGTTGCCTAGCTTGAATGTATTAGTCCCCCTCATTAGGTAGTATGATTCTTCATTGGAATAAATTTGGTTACTTTTGACTGTTTTAAATAAAAATTGGGCCATTTACTGCTTGGCGTCTATTCCTCTTGAGCGTCAGTATGGAATTCATAGTTTCTAACTTAATATTCGTACATAACGTTCAGTTGTCATGGTAACTGATTGGCTATTCATGACTTAAGCCATTGCTAGAATATTTGAATTTTTCTTCAAAATGATTAAATATCTTCTGATTTCTATTATTCTTCGGTCTTCTTATTTAAGTATGAAATATTATCACAACTGTTCGTAATTTCTTTCAAAAATCATTTTGACATCCCACAAAGCTGGGTTTGCTTATTTATTAATGTTTGAACAATCATGTTGATATTATTTAATTACATTTCTTTCTTATTTTATGTCCTTAATTTAACATTTATCTTTTAATATGATCCATTAATTATCATTGACTAGTCACTTCCCTTTGATTTGCTAATATTATAGTTAATTTCTTACAATTTGTTGTTATTGGTTTTATACAATTAGGCATTTCATAGGCCTAGGTAGTAGTTGGCTATATTTTTTGTATTTTATACAGATTACATATTATTTTACCTTTGTACATGTTTTGTTTTGTGTTACAAATGATTTGTTTACTTGTTGAATGGTTTTGGGTCTGTTTTATAATAATTGTATGTTTTTATTAGTTTCCATATTATGGTTTGTCTATTATTTTCTAACTGCCTTTACAGTATTATTAGTTTTTTATTAATTTGTCTTTTTTCTTATTTATATTGTATTTGTTTATAATTTGGCTATTATTTACTATTCTCTATAAAATATAACATAACATTTAGGTTTATGGTCTGTATAACTCTTCAGCCATATTCCTATACATAAACTTAATCAAACAGTTCTTTAACAGTTATTATACTACTCTTGTTTACATTTGATTTATTCTTACTTATTTCTTGGTGATAAACATCATCACACCATTTAACTTTACTTAACTAACTATCCCTTAGAACATAGGATGTTTATTGATTTTGCCTTCCTGTTCTTTACCACATTCTTTCTTAAATAAACTTTACTCTCTAACCATGGTAACACTAACCCTTAATACTATTGTATTCCTCATCTACAATGTATCTTAATACTAATAATAACAAAATCCTTATTTAATAACACTTTTCACCAGTAAACCTTTAGCGTTTATCACTGATTATCAGGTGTTTATACCTATCAATAGGGTTTCTATTTAATTTGGGGTTGTACACTGTCACTTTGCACTTTTTATATTTTATTTAAGTATTACTAGTGGGTATTACCTAACATTAAATTCTCTTTCTCACATACTTATGTTCACTATCTCTCCATTTCTTTATCTCTCACTTTACAATGGTTAATTGTACTGTTAACAAGTTCATGTCATAATATAGTGATTTATAATATTTATTCTCTATTTATTTGGTTAGTGTACTTTGTTTGTCTCTAAGTTATTGAATTTTAAAAATTACCATTTACATTGCTTATTTGGTTGATACTAATAATTATCATTTACTTTTATCGTTTATTGGTTTCTTTTTCACTACTTTATTTGAGTGTAACATTTCTCCTTTTCCTGTTCTATATTATTTGTTTGTGTCTTTTCATTTCTTTTCATTTTATTTCATTTATATTTTGGTTTTCACCTTCTCATTTGGTTTCATTTTATTTGGTCAATCACTGGTGTTGTGGCTGGTTCTACCTATTCACTTATTTTATTTCTTTTTATTTATCCTATCACTGGTGTTGGGACTGGTTCTACCTTCTCACTGTACCATATCTGTTGGGTTATTTTGGTTAAATCGCATTGTACTATTGTTTTCACGTTTGCTTCGTTGCTTGCTACATTTCTCTTATCAGAGGTTACTTTTACTATTACTTTTATTTGTTTGATCGCATAATTATGTTAATTACCCATTCCTTTATCTCTGATTCATCCCTTTTTATTCATAGTGTTAATCATTTAGTGTTTTATTCTTATCATGTTGCTTCATTAATGCATGTTGAAGATATGTACCCTTACATAGTGCCCTGCCTCTAAAATTGATTATTTTAGCGAATATTGTTCAGATGTTTGATTGAAATCATCAATCATTTATTTAGTTTATTTCATTAATCACTTGTTAGTTTTGAGCTATCGGTTCTTAATGCTTTATTTAGTTTCAGTTGAAATCATCAATCATTTATTTAGTTTATTTCATTAATCACTTGTTATTTTTGAGCTGTCTGTTCTTAATGCTTTATTTAGTTTCAGTATTCTCCTTGAGTTCCTGTATTATATTCTTGTTTAATGTTTTTTATCCCTATAATATCTAATTCCCTAACATTTCGTCCCTAAAATTATATTGATTCGGATCGGAGGAGGGTACTTTTGACTCCTTTGCTCCACCGTCAATTATATCATCTGGGTAAAGTGGAACGTATCGTCTGCCCAGGCATATGATTGCTGGATCATCTACAGTCAATCATTAACAAAATTATATAAGTAGTCTAAGTACGACTATAAATAAATATCATTATGGGATTCTTCACATTATTGTTATTTAGTTTATACAATACATTATTTCAAATTATAACATTTTTTTTCTGACTCTTACACTGTAGCTCTCAGTGATACGATATTATTGATGGGTACGATACACATGATATTATTATTATTAGTTGTTTATTACTTCTCTTTCAACACTAATTATTTATTAATCGGGTTCAGGATGCTTTTCTTGCATTTAATAATATTTTTCCATTGAAGATTGGTTATATGTTCCCTTTCTTCTTTGTGTATTTGGGTCTACGATCTCATATGTATTATTCTGATTATCTTTACTCACTATATAAGGTCCGGTGTAAAGTAGCAATAGCTTCTTGGCTATCCCTTCCATGGTACTTGGTAACTCTCTGTTTTTGATTAATATTTGCTCTCTGATCTGATATTTTAAGGGTTTTGGTTGTAATTGCTCATATCGTTGTCTTATCTTGTCCGTCTTCTCGAGTATCTTGTTGTGAAATTGCACGTTATCAAATTGGTATTCTGCTCCATTGGGAAATTGGATTAATGAAGTAATTTCTCTTGGTGGTGGTCTTTGAAACATTGTTGTGTATGGTGTTGTTTCAATAAATTGGTGGTGCGATAAATTTATAAAGTTCTCGGCCGCTGGTTTGTACTCAGACCACTTACTGTGCTGGTCGTAACAGTATGTACGGAGGATTCTCCCCACTTCCCTCAAGACTCGCTCTGCAGGATTGCTGCTTGGATGGTACACTGATGTCTTGTATGTTTTTATTCCGTGGTTTTGCAAAGTGTTCTTCCATTTATTCCCCTTGAATTGCGTTCCATGATCCGTGATGATGCATTTGGGTGTTCCCACTTCATAATGTATAGTAATAATATTAAGTTTAAAATTTTCTGGGTAGTGGCATGATTGATGGGGTAGAGCTTCGTGAACCTGGTGTAGTGGTCGAACACAATAATGAGGTATTTGTATTAATGCCTCCCTCCACTACGCGGAAATGGTCCTCATATGTCAACGAAAACTTTCTCCAACTTACAAGATGTGGTGATAGGTATCATAGTGCCCTCCTTTCTGTCGTTGTTGACCTTCACTAGTTGACAGATGTGACATTGTTTTATGCATTTCCGTACCTTTCTGTTGGCGTCTTTTATGTATACGTGTTCTTGTAAGGCCTTTACTACTTTTAACGCACCCATGTGCCCATATCTCTCATGATAATCGAGAATTAAGTCCATCTCTGTGGCTCGAGGTATGGCTATTTTCCAGGTGTTGAATTTATTTTTGGTTTTAGTGAAGGTTATTCCTTGGTGATTGCAGTAATATTGGGATACATGGTCGTCTTGGTCTGTTAACCGTTGTCGAATTTTATTCAGCTTGGGATCTTGTTCTTTTTGTCTTTCCAATTCTTTCATGATCTTGGCCAAGTCAGTTCTGCTCTTAATAATATGGTAGATTTTAATGATAGTCTCCTTTTCTCCTTCGTACATCTGGTCTTTAATGTTTACTCTGGACAGGGTATCGGCTACAACATTTTTCTTGCCCGGGATGTATTCCCAATTTAAATTATATTCCTGTAATACCAAACTTCATCTAGTCAATCTTCCATGACTTAATTTACAATTTCTCAGGAATGATATGGACTTGTGGTCAGTCCTTACTGTAATCGGGTACCCCAAGATGTATGTCCTAAATTTTCCACAGGAAAACACAACACTTAGCAATTCCTTCTCCATGACATTGTAATTTCTCTCGCTGCTGTTTAACACTCTACTTGCGAAACTGATTACACAATGATTCCCCTCTTCATCCTCCTGATACAAAACGGATCCGAGGCTAACGTCACTGGCGTCGCAATTTAAGTAGAATGGCTTGGTGAAATTGGGATGACGTAACATTACTGACTCGATGAATTTGTTTTTAATAAGTTGGAGTGTTATGTCTTGTTCGACTCCCCACGTCCATTTGTCCTTGGATGACAATTGATGTGAAAACTTGGCCGTCATTTCCGAGTAATTCTTTTGAAACTTTCGGTAATAATTGTATAGACCGAGGAATGACTGGAGTTGTTTCTTGTTTTTTGGTGTCGGAAACTTCTGTATGCATTCAATTTTTTCTTGTGATGGTGTTGTCCCATGTCCAGACAAGTTGAACCCCAAAAATAGTACTTCGTCAGCCAAAAATTTGGTTTTTTCCAGTTTGAGAGTTATATGGTTGTTTGATAGTTTTTCTAACACGTACTCTACTCGGTGGCAATGTTCATCCCACTTATCTGAAGTTATTAAGAGGTCGTCTACGTAGACTGTCGTAAACTGTAAGGCATCCGGTCCAAATATCTGGTCCATAATTTTCACAAATACTGCTACCGAATTCACTAATCCGAAGGGTAATCTTTTAAATTGGTAGTTCCGTCCTTCAAATATGAATGCCATGTATCTTCTACTGGATGGGTGTAACTCGACCTGCCAATAGCCACAGACAGTGTCCCATATACTAATGAATTTGGTCCCGTAGAACTTTTTCAGGATTTCTTCTATTCCCCCTAGGGATGTACGATCATTTACAATGTTTTTGTTAATCTCACGGGCGTCTAGACATATACTCACCTTCCCGTGTTTCTTTGGGACTGCTAGGATAGGGCTGGTGTAAGGTGAGTAGCTTGGTTCAATTATGTCTTCTGCTATTAATCGGTTGATTTCTGTTCTCACCGCTTCCTTCAATGAAAATGCGATCGGGTAAGATTTTTTATTAAAGTCGACAGGCTCTCGGAATTCAATTTCGCACTGATAATCTCTGACCTTCCCAGGTGTATCTGAAAATACGTGGCGGTATCTATTGTACATGTCTATAAGTTGTTCAGCTTGTTGAACGGTTAATTGTGCGTTCGTCTTCTCTGCTGGAAAGTTCGGATTTCTTCGATTTTTTCGTGCCATAGTTGTTCATTGTCGGTCTCGTCGCAAATTCCATTGTTCGGTGTTTGTTCCCTAGCGTCTCGGTATTTCTGGATATGGTACATGGTTTTGTTCGACTGTATTTCGTCACTACTGGTTAATTCTGTTGTCCATTGCAAGTCACCCTTCTTCAAGAATAGTTTGGATTTACTTAGGTCAATTATGGCTGAGTACTGGCGCAGCATATCGCAACCAATTAGCATCTGGAATGGTAATCCACTGGCTACTAGGAATGTCATTGTTACGGTTTGTCCGTCGCTCGTCAGTTCGAGTTGTACCTGTTTTCGGACGGTTCTATTCTGTCGTCCGGTCGCTCCTACAAGGACAATGTTGCTGATGGGTAACGTAAGTATAGTCATTGTACTCTTTTCCTGTATTCTATGCAGTTCGATAGTCATAGTTACTGTATGGTCTCCAGATCACTGTATATGATTAAATAAATAATTACCTTATTTTATCCACTAAGTGATCTTCTTTTTCTTTTTTAATTACTACATTTAAAGAACATTTAAATTCTTATTTAAAGAACATTTACCTAAGAAGTTCCCCAATACTAATGTATTGCATTACGCACAACATCTAATAAACGAAAATGATACATACACTGGATTTAAAGAGAATTTGGAACCTTTACATATAGGTAAAAAGGGTCAACTACTGGATGCCCTAGAGGAATTTGAAATATACAAGGCCTTAAGAAGAAATAAAAATCAGGTACTTAATGAACAGTTGTCATTCAAATCAAATAAACTATATGACACAGCTATGAAAGCAAACCGTGAATAGTGTGTACGGATCAGTTGAAAGTCGGACTTCGGCCAGTGCACTGGTTCGTTTGTAGCGCGTTCCGATACAGATTCAATGTTCTATGTTAATTTATTTAAGTGTGTTATGTGTTTGTGTCTTTGTGAATTTTTAACAAAACCGTAATAGGGTAGATTTTGCTTTTACCTGAAGATGGGGATATAAGCCCTGAAACATGTAGTAATTAAAAAAGAAAAAGAAGATCACTTAGTGGATAAAATAAGGTAATTATTTATTTAGTTCGATAGTGTCGATTAATGAAATGTTGGATCCCGTGTCTATCATTACTCGTGTTGGTACTCCATTAACTTTAGTCGAGATATAAGCAATTTCACTGTTGTGGTTGTTATCAGATTGGTTGTCTTTTTCTTCGAGCAATTCCTCCCTTATATTCTTTAAATAATTATTCCGCACGATTGTAATTGTTCGTTCATTGTTTGCTTGAGCAACGTTGCGATTTAACCCAATAGATTGGTTCAGTGAGGGTACAAGTAGATTTTTCACTGCCGCTCTTAATTTAAAGCCGGCTCGGGCTGTTCGTCACACCTGTCTTGTTGACTCGTCGGCTGACTTCCGTTTGTTGATGGTCGGGGTTCAGGCTGGTTACGATCTTCTTCATAGCGGTCACGCCGGCATACTTCTTGACTACGACTTCTGCCTACATTGGTTCTTGTATCCCGTCCGTAGTTGCTGTTACTGTACCGGTGTCCATATGCATTTCGGTCGGTACTTCGTCGTCCTTGATAATACGATCTGTTTCTCCCGTCATCTTCGGCCCTCACATAGTGTACTTGGCGATAGTTACGATCCTGGTTATTTCGATTTCTATTATCGTTATTATTATTATTGAAATTTGGCCAGTTGTAGTTTGGGTTATTCGGCCCCCAGGGTTGATGCTGTGGATTATTTGGCTGGTTGTACTGATTTTTTAGGTTATTTGGCCGATTGTTACCGTTATAGCTGTTGTTTGGTTGATTGGCCGGATGGCTATTATTTTGTCTGTTATACGCCTCATTGGTGTGGTTGTTATTGTTATTACGGCCGTCATATTTCAAACGGTAATTGTAGTTATTGTATTGGTTACCGTTCCGGAAGTTTCTGTTGTCACCCTTGTCGTCCCGTTGTCGACTTCTGCGATAGTATCGCTCCCTCTCATAATCTGCTAACAGGGCTGCCATCGATTGTACTGTCTTGATCTGACTGCCAAGTCGCGCTCTGGAGACACCCTCTTCATAATGAAATGCAAGTTTTGTGACCAAACTCTCTTCAGGAATTTTCGGCTCCAGGTTCCTTGCTAGACAGACCTTCCCCAAAAAATAGGCGGTGAAAGTCGTCCCTCTGCTGGCATCATACCTGCCGAAACATATGTTATCTCGGACGATGTTCTGGGTTGCCTCCGACCAGTATTTTCCTTTTAATACATCCTTGAAATCCTCGTAACTCGTGAGGTCGTGTCTCGTTGCCGTCCACCAATTGTCATTTATGTCCCGGAAGTATTCGTCCAAGTATCCTCGGATGATGGTTCATTGATTTTCCCGAGTCTTTGCCAGCTGTTCATCAACTCTCTCAAGGAATTCCATCAGGTTCCGCTTGTATTGTGTTAAAATTGATGACCTCCCGGTTGTCCATGTGTTGGAATTGCGATATCATGGGTGGTCTGCTATTAATAAGTTCCAACTCCTCTCTGATTTTGGCGATTTCCCGTTTCTGGATCTCTTCAATTTTATCCCGGTTGTTTTGACCTTGCCCGCGAACTTCGCTTACGGCGGTGTCGATCTCCTGGCATTTCTCTCCGAAATCTGTCCGCACCTGGGTTACGTTTTCTTCGGTTGCGGTTTATATGGACTCCATTCGAATCTGACTGTCTTCTTCAAGGTTAGTCATTCGGTTGCCGAAGTCTTCCTTCGTTTGTTGTAATTCCTGACTCGTGTTTTCCCATTTTCCGTTTATTTCGGAAATCTCTTGTCGGATCCCCGTCATCTCCTCCTCGATCTTCTTATTTATCTGTTCATTGTTCTCTGCTATCTTCTCGTTTAAGACCTCCATATTTTTCTTGCTGTCTTGCTTCAGTTTGTCTATTTTTTGGCTTAATTTTTGGTTGTCCTCTTTTAATTCCTCCTTATTTTTCTTAAAATCTTGTTTTAATGACGCTATATTTTTGTTGGTCTCTTCCCTGTTCTGGTCCAATTTTTCATTAATTTCCTCCTTATTTTTCATAAATTCTTCCTTGAAATCTTCTTTTAATGATGCTATGTTTCTGTCCAATTTTTCATTCATTTGTTTCAGACTCTCATTGTTTCTGTCCATCTTTTCTAGCATACGTTCCAACATTTTTTGCACATTTGGTTCTCCTCTATTTTCCGCCTTATCGCCCGTCTCCACTTCTTCAACCGATGTTGACTCCTTCTCTTCCACTCTAATTTCTTTTTCGGCCTCCTTCGTCCGTCTCAGTGATGACGCCCTCTTATGCATCTTGTTCTTCTTTTTTCGTACTTGCCGCTAGATATTCTTCTTCTTGTAAATCTAGCCTCACTAGTTGGTGCGCCACTTTGTAATAATTTTTTGATCTTTGTGTTTGTTTAAAATAAGCTCCACGTTGGAAAAGCCACTTTGTTAAAAACCTTTGTTGGTGTCACTTTGTAACAAATCTCGATCTGTCGGTGCGTTTTTTAAGTCGCACGTTGAATGCGTCACTGTGTTATAAACGCTTCGTGCAGTCTGTTAGTCCTTACCTGTCCTTACTTACTAGTTTTTTTCTTCCCGATAGGCGCCAAATTGTTTTGCAGAAAAACAATTAAAAGATTCTATCTCAGTTGGTTACGGTACTGTAATGAGTGATTCGAATTATTCGCCGACTGGCGGGAACTCGGAATTTCGCTTGTGTGGGGGGACGTGTTGCCAACATAAAATGTTGTCGGCTAATTCTATTCACTGCTACAGAACACAACATACATAATACACTTGAAATAATTACAGGACAGCTAGTAACGATTCACACTTATGTATTTGGCTTGATAGCTTATTAATTTTCAATAATGGTTATACAAATGAGATTATTATAATAGTTTTTAGCCTCGGCAATAAATTAATTGTTCACTCAGCAGAAAGCAGGGTGGCAGTACAAGTTAATCTGACGCCATGATGGACTCCGTCTTCTTATTTATACAAAATAAAATTGCCAATGAATTCTTTTAAGTACGACGAAAAAGTTTAGAACAAGATATTTAAATAAAGTACACCACCTTACAATTGTGGTAATTACATATGAAAGAGGTTTACATTAAATTCAACTCTGTGGTGTTAAAAGTGTGTGCCAGTGTTATTCGTTTAATACATAGGTTATAATTTAGTTACTTGGTATTCATAAATATTTTTTCTTAATTAATCTTTGAAAGAAATAATATCAGTTTATAGTGAGAGTTCAAAGTGTTATGAGAAAATTTAAAGAGAATTTATTTCATAAATTCGGTTAACTCAGCAATACTTATCAATCAGTTGATTTAAGGTGTAGTGTCATACAGTTGAAATAGGTTGGGTCATCGTTTTTGGTCTTCAATCTTCAATCATCTTGGGATTCAATCACGCCTTGTGTCTTTTTCGTGTTAGTTGATCGAATTTAATTAATTTGGAATTAATTAATCTGGTCTGTTGCCTAGCTTGAATGTATTAGTCCCCCTCATTAGGTAGTATGATTCTTCATTGGAATAAATTTGGTTACTTTTGACTGTTTTAAATAAAAATTGGGCCATTTACTGCTTGGCGTCTATTCCTCTTGAGCGTCAGTATGGAATTCATAGTTTCTAACTTAATATTCGTACATAACGTTCAGTTGTCATGGTAACTGATTGGCTATTCATGACTTAAGCCATTGCTAGAATATTTGAATTTTTCTTCAAAATGATTAAATATCTTCTGATTTCTATTATTCTTCGGTCTTCTTATTTAAGTATGAAATATTATCACAACTGTTCGTAATTTCTTTCAAAAATCATTTTGACATCCCACAAAGCTGGGTTTGCTTATTTATTAATGTTTGAACAATCATGTTGATATTATTTAATTACATTTCTTTCTTATTTTATGTCCTTAATTTAACATTTATCTTTTAATATGATCCATTAATTATCATTGACTAGTCACTTCCCTTTGATTTGCTAATATTATAGTTAATTTCTTACAATTTGTTGTTATTGGTTTTATACAATTAGGCATTTCATAGGCCTAGGTAGTAGTTGGCTATATTTTTTGTATTTTATACAGATTACATATTATTTTACCTTTGTACATGTTTTGTTTTGTGTTACAAATGATTTGTTTACTTGTTGAATGGTTTTGGGTCTGTTTTATAATAATTGTATGTTTTTATTAGTTTCCATATTATGGTTTGTCTATTATTTTCTAACTGCCTTTACAGTATTATTAGTTTTTTATTAATTTGTCTTTTTTCTTATTTATATTGTATTTGTTTATAATTTGGCTATTATTTACTATTCTCTATAAAATATAACATAACATTTAGGTTTATGGTCTGTATAACTCTTCAGCCATATTCCTATACATAAACTTAATCAAACAGTTCTTTAACAGTTATTATACTACTCTTGTTTACATTTGATTTATTCTTACTTATTTCTTGGTGATAAACATCATCACACCATTTAACTTTACTTAACTAACTATCCCTTAGAACATAGGATGTTTATTGATTTTGCCTTCCTGTTCTTTACCACATTCTTTCTTAAATAAACTTTACTCTCTAACCATGGTAACACTAACCCTTAATACTATTGTATTCCTCATCTACAATGTATCTTAATACTAATAATAACAAAATCCTTATTTAATAACACTTTTCACCAGTAAACCTTTAGCGTTTATCACTGATTATCAGGTGTTTATACCTATCAATAGGGTTTCTATTTAATTTGGGGTTGTACACTGTCACTTTGCACTTTTTATATTTTATTTAAGTATTACTAGTGGGTATTACCTAACATTAAATTCTCTTTCTCACATACTTATGTTCACTATCTCTCCATTTCTTTATCTCTCACTTTACAATGGTTAATTGTACTGTTAACAAGTTCATGTCATAATATAGTGATTTATAATATTTATTCTCTATTTATTTGGTTAGTGTACTTTGTTTGTCTCTAAGTTATTGAATTTTAAAAATTACCATTTACATTGCTTATTTGGTTGATACTAATAATTATCATTTACTTTTATCGTTTATTGGTTTCTTTTTCACTACTTTATTTGAGTGTAACATTTCTCCTTTTCCTGTTCTATATTATTTGTTTGTGTCTTTTCATTTCTTTTCATTTTATTTCATTTATATTTTGGTTTTCACCTTCTCATTTGGTTTCATTTTATTTGGTCAATCACTGGTGTTGTGGCTGGTTCTACCTATTCACTTATTTTATTTCTTTTTATTTATCCTATCACTGGTGTTGGGACTGGTTCTACCTTCTCACTTTACCATATCTGTTGGGTTATTTTGGTTAAATCGCATTGTACTATTGTTTTCACGTTTGCTTCGTTGCTTGCTACATTTCTCTTATCAGAGGTTACTTTTACTATTACTTTTATTTGTTTGATCGCATAATTATGTTAATTACCCATTCCTTTATCTCTGATTCATCCCTTTTTATTCATAGTGTTAATCATTTAGTGTTTTATTCTTATCATGTTGCTTCATTAATGCATGTTGAAGATATGTACCCTTACATATTGCCCTGCCTCTAAAATTGATTATTTTAGCGAATATTGTTCAGATGTTTGATTGAAATCATCAATCATTTATTTAGTTTATTTCATTAATCACTTGTTAGTTTTGAGCTATCGGTTCTTAATGCTTTATTTAGTTTCAGTTGAAATCATCAATCATTTATTTAGTTTATTTCATTAATCACTTGTTATTTTTGAGCTGTCTGTTCTTAATGCTTTATTTAGTTTCAGTATTCTCCTTGAGTTCCTGTATTATATTCTTGTTTAATGTTTTTTATCCCTATAATATCTAATTCCCTAACATTTCGTCCCTAAAATTATATTGATTCGGATCGGAGGAGGGTACTTTTGACTCCTTTGCTCCACCGTCAATTATATCATCTGGGTAAAGTGGAACGTATCGTCTGCCCAGGCATATGATTGCTGGATCATCTACAGTCAATCATTAACAAAATTATATAAGTAGTCTAAGTACGACTATAAATAAATATCATTATGGGATTCTTCACATTATTGTTATTTAGTTTATACAATACATTATTTCAAATTATAACATTTTTTTTCTGACTCTTACACTTTAGCTCTCAGTGATACGATATTATTGATGGGTACGATACACATGATATTATTATTATTAGTTGTTTATTACTTCTCTTTCAACACTAATTATTTATTAATCGGGTTCAGGATGCTTTTCTTGCATTTAATAATATTTTTCCATTGAAGATTGGTTATATGTTCCCTTTCTTCTTTGTGTATTTGGGTCTACGATCTCATATGTATTATTCTGATTATCTTTACTCACTATATAAGGTCCGGTGTAAAGTAGCAATAGCTTCTTGGCTATCCCTTCCATGGTACTTGGTAACTCTCTGTTTTTGATTAATATTTGCTCTCTGATCTGATATTTTAAGGGTTTTGGTTGTAATTGCTCATATCGTTGTCTTATCTTGTCCGTCTTCTCGAGTATCTTGTTGTGAAATTGCACGTTATCAAATTGGTATTCTGCTCCATTGGGAAATTGGATTAATGAAGTAATTTCTCTTGGTGGTGGTCTTTGAAACATTGTTGTGTATGGTGTTGTTTCAATAAATTGGTGGTGCGATAAATTTATAAAGTTCTCGGCCGCTGGTTTGTACTCAGACCACTTACTGTGCTGGTCGTAACAGTATGTACGGAGGATTCTCCCCACTTCCCTCAAGACTCGCTCTGCAGGATTGCTGCTTGGATGGTACACTGATGTCTTGTATGTTTTTATTCCGTGGTTTTGCAAAGTGTTCTTCCATTTATTCCCCTTGAATTGCGTTCCATGATCCGTGATGATGCATTTGGGTGTTCCCACTTCACTAATGTATAGTAATAATATTAAGTTTAAAATTTTCTGGGTAGTGGCATGATTGATGGGGTAGAGCTTCGTGAACCTGGTGTAGTGGTTGAACACAATAATGAGGTATTTGTATTAATGCCTCCCTCCACTACGCGGAAATGGTCCTCATATGTCAACGAAAACTTTCTCCAACTTACAAGATGTGGTGATAGGTATCATAGTGCCCTCCTTTCTGTCGTTGTTGACCTTCACTAGTTGACAGATGTGACATTGTTTTATGCATTTCCGTACCTTTCTGTTGGCGTCTTTTATGTATACGTGTTCTTGTAAGGCCTTTACTACTTTTAACGCACCCATGTGCCCATATCTCTCATGATAATCGAGAATTAAGTCCATCTCTGTGGCTCGAGGTATGGCTATTTTCCAGGTGTTGAATTTATTTTTGGTTTTAGTGAAGGTTATTCCTTGGTGATTGCAGTAATATTGGGATACATGGTCGTCTTGGTCTGTTAACCGTTGTCGAATTTTATTCAGCTTGGGATCTTGTTCTTTTTGTCTTTCCAATTCTTTCATGATCTTGGCCAAGTCAGTTCTGCTCTTAATAATATGGTAGATTTTAATGATAGTCTCCTTTTCTCCTTCGTACATCTGGTCTTTAATGTTTACTCTGGACAGGGTATCGGCTACAACATTTTTCTTGCCCGGGATGTATTCCCAATTTAAATTATATTCCTGTAATACCAAACTTCATCTAGTCAATCTTCCATGACTTAATTTACAATTTCTCAGGAATGATATGGACTTGTGGTCAGTCCTTACTGTAATCGGGTACCCCAAGATGTATGTCCTAAATTTTCCACAGGAAAACACAACACTTAGCAATTCCTTCTCCATGACATTGTAATTTCTCTCGCTCCTGTTTAACACTCTACTTGCGAAACTGATTACACAATGATTCCCCTCTTCATCCTCCTGATACAAAACGGATCCGAGGCTAACGTCACTGGCATCGCAATTTAAGTAGAATGGCTTGGTGAAATTGGGATGACGTAACATTACTGACTCGATGAATTTGTTTTTAATAAGTTGGAGTGTTATGTCTTGTTCGACTCCCCACTTCCATTTGTCCTTGGATGACAATTGATGTGAAAACTTGGCCGTCATTTCCGAGTAATTCTTTTGAAACTTTCGGTAATAATTGTATAGACCGAGGAATGACTGGAGTTGTTTCTTGTTTTTTGGTGTCGGAAACTTCTGTATGCATTCAATTTTTTCTTGTGATGGTGTTGTCCCATGTCCAGACAAGTTGAACCCCAAAAATAGTACTTCGTCAGCCAAAAATTTGGTTTTTTCCAGTTTGAGAGTTATATGGTTGTTTGATAGTTTTTCTAACACGTACTCTACTCGGTGGCAATGTTCATCCCACTTATCTGAAGTTATTAAGAGGTCGTCTACGTAGACTGTCGTAAACTGTAAGGCATCCGGTCCAAATATCTGGTCCATAATTTCTACAAATACTGCTACCGAATTCACTAATCCGAAGGGTAATCTTTTAAATTGGTAGTTCCGTCCTTCAAATATGAATGCCATGTATCTTCTACTGGATGGGTGTAACTCGACCTGCCAATAGCCACAGACAGTGTCCCATATACTAATGAATTTGGTCCCGTAGAACTTTTTCAGGATTTCTTCTATTCCCCCTAGGGATGTACGATCATTTACAATGTTTTTGTTAATCTCACGGGCGTCTAGACATATACTCACCTTCCCGTGTTTCTTTGGGACTGCTAGGATAGGGCTGGTGTAAGGTGAGTAGCTTGGTTCAATTATGTCTTCTGCTATTAATCGGTTGATTTCTGTTCTCACCGCTTCCTTCAATGAAAATGCGATCGGGTAAGATTTTTTATTAAAGTCGACAGGCTCTCGGAATTCAATTTCGCACTGATAATCTCTGACCTTCCCAGGTGTATCTGAAAATACGTGGCGGTATCTATTGTACATGTCTATAAGTTGTTCAGCTTGTTGAACGGTTAATTGTGCGTTCGTCTTCTCTGCTGGAAAGTTCGGATTTCTTCGATTTTTTCGTGCCATAGTTGTTCATTGTCGGTCTCGTCGCAAATTCCATTGTTCGGTGTTTGTTCCCTAGCGTCTCGGTATTTCTGGATATGGTACATGGTTTTGTTCGACTGTATTTCACTACTGGTTAATTCTGTTGTCCATTGCAAGTCACCCTTCTTCAAGAATAGTTTGGATTTACTTAGGTCAATTATGGCTGAGTACTGGCGCAGCATATCGCAACCAATTAGCATCTGGAATGGTAATCCACTGGCTACTAGGAATGTCATTGTTACGGTTTGTCCGTCGCTCGTCAGTTCGAGTTGTACCTGTTTTCGGACGGTTCTATTCTGTCGTCCGGTCGCTCCTACAAGGACAATGTTGCTGATGGGTAACGTAAGTATAGTCATTGTACTCTTTTCCTGTATTCTATGCAGTTCGATAGTCATAGTTACTGTATGGTCTCCAGATCACTGTATATGATTAAATAAATAATTACCTTATTTTATCCACTAAGTGATCTTCTTTTTCTTTTTTAATTACTACATTTAAAGAACATTTAAATTCTTATTTAAAGAACATTTACCTAAGAAGTTCCCCAATACTAATGTATTGCATTACGCACAACATCTAATAAACGAAAATGATACATACACTGGATTTAAAGAGAATTTGGAACCTTTACATATAGGTAAAAAGGGTCAACTACTGGATGCCCTAGAGGAATTTGAAATATACAAGGCCTTAAGAAGAAATAAAAATCAGGTACTTAATGAACAGTTGTCATTCAAATCAAATAAACTATATGACACAGCTATGAAAGCAAACCGTGAATAGTGTGTACGGATCAGTTGAAAGTCGGACTTCGGCCAGTGCACTGGTTCGTTTGTAGCGCGTTCCGATACAGATTCAATGTTCTATGTTAATTTATTTAAGTGTGTTATGTGTTTGTGTCTTTGTGAATTTTTAACAAAACCGTAATAGGGTAGATTTTGCTTTTACCTGAAGATGGGGATATAAGCCCTGAAACATGTAGTAATTAAAAAAGAAAAAGAAGATCACTTAGTGGATAAAATAAGGTAATTATTTATTTAGTTCGATAGTGTCGATTAATGAAATGTTGGATCCCGTGTCTATCATTACTCGTGTTGGTACTCCATTAACTTTAGTCGAGATATAAGCAATTTCACTGTTGTGGTTGTTATCAGATTGGTTGTCTTTTTCTTCGAGCAATTCCTCCCTTATATTCTTTAAATAATTATTCCGCACGATTGTAATTGTTCGTTCATTGTTTGCTTGAGCAACGTTGCGATTTAACCCAATAGATTGGTTCAGTGAGGGTACAAGTAGATTTTTCACTGCCGCTCTTAATTTAAAGCCGGCTCGGGCTGTTCGTCACACCTGTCTTGTTGACTCGTCGGCTGACTTCCGTTTGTTGATGGTCGGGGTTCAGGCTGGTTACGATCTTCTTCATAGCGGTCACGCCGGCATACTTCTTGACTACGACTTCTGCCTACATTGGTTCTTGTATCCCGTCCGTAGTTGCTGTTACTGTACCGGTGTCCATATGCATTTCGGTCGGTACTTCGTCGTCCTTGATAATACGATCTGTTTCTCGCGTCATCTTCGGCCCTCACATAGTGTACTTGGCGATAGTTACGATCCTGGTTATTTCGATTTCTATTATCGTTATTATTATTATTGAAATTTGGCCAGTTGTAGTTTGGGTTATTCGGCCCCCAGGGTTGATGCTGTGGATTATTTGGCTGGTTGTACTGATTTTTTAGGTTATTTGGCCGATTGTTACCGTTATAGCTGTTGTTTGGTTGATTGGCCGGATGGCTATTATTTTGTCTGTTATACGCCTCATTGGTGTGGTTGTTATTGTTATTACGGCCGTCATATTTCAAACGGTAATTGTAGTTATTGTATTGGTTACCGTTCCGGAAGTTTCTGTTGTCACCCTTGTCGTCCCGTTGTCGACTTCTGCGATAGTATCGCTCCCTCTCATAATCTGCTAACAGGGCTGCCATCGATTGTACTGTCTTGATCTGACTGCCAAGTCGCGCTCTGGAGACACCCTCTTCATAATGAAATGCAAGTTTTGTGACCAAACTCTCTTCAGGAATTTTCGGCTCCAGGTTCCTTGCTAGACAGACCTTCCCCAAAAAATAGGCGGTGAAAGTCGTCCCTCTGCTGGCATCATACCTGCCGAAACATATGTTATCTCGGACGATGTTCTGGGTTGCCTCCGACCAGTATTTTCCTTTTAATACATCCTTGAAATCCTCGTAACTCGTGAGGTCGTGTCTCGTTGCCGTCCACCAATTGTCATTTATGTCCCGGAAGTATTCGTCCAAGTATCCTCGGATGATGGTTCATTGATTTTCCCGAGTCTTTGCCAGCTGTTCATCAACTCTCTCAAGGAATTCCATCAGGTTCCGCTTGTATTGTGTTAAAATTGATGACCTCCCGGTTGTCCATGTGTTGGAATTGCGATATCATGGGTGGTCTGCTATTAATAAGTTCCAACTCCTCTCTGATTTTGGCGATTTCCCGTTTCTGGATCTCTTCAATTTTATCCCGGTTGTTTTGACCTTGCCCGCGAACTTCGCTTACGGCGGTGTCGATCTCCTGGCATTTCTCTCCGAAATCTGTCCGCACCTGGGTTACGTTTTCTTCGGTTGCGGTTTATATGGACTCCATTCGAATCTGACTGTCTTCTTCAAGGTTAGTCATTCGGTTGCCGAAGTCTTCCTTCGTTTGTTGTAATTCCTGATTCGTGTTTTCCCATTTTCCGTTTATTTCGGAAATCTCTTGTCGGATCCCCGTCATCTCCTCCTCGATCTTCTTATTTATCTGTTCATTGTTCTCTGCTATCTTCTCGTTTAAGACCTTCATATTTTTCTTGCTGTCTTGCTTCAGTTTGTCTATTTTTGGCTTAATTTTTGGTTGTCCTCTTTTAATTCCTCCTTATTTTTCTTAAAATCTTGTTTTAATGACGCTATATTTTTGTTGGTCTCTTCCCTGTTCTGGTCCAATTTTTCATTAATTTCCTCCTTATTTTTCATAAATTCTTCCTTGAAATCTTCTTTTAATGATGCTATGTTTCTGTCCAATTTTTCATTCATTTGTTTCAGACTCTCATTGTTTCTGTCCATCTTTTCTAGCATACGTTCCAACATTTTTTGCACATTTGGTTCTCCTCTATTTTCCGCCTTATCGCCCGTCTCCACTTCTTCAACCGATGTTGACTCCTTCTCTTCCACTCTAATTTCTTTTTCGGCCTCCTTCGTCCGTCTCAGTGATGACGCCCTCTTATGCATCTTGTTCTTCTTTTTTCGTACTTGCCGCTAGATATTCTTCTTCTTGTAAATCTAGCCTCACTAGTTGGTGCGCCACTTTGTAATAATTTTTTGATCTTTGTGTTTGTTTAAAATAAGCTCCACGTTGGAAAAGCCACTTTGTTAAAAACCTTTGTTGGTGTCACTTTGTAACAAATCTCGATCTGTCGGTGCGTTTTTTAAGTCGCACGTTGAATGCGTCACTGTGTTATAAACGCTTCGTGCAGTCTGTTAGTCCTTACCTGTCCTTACTTACTAGTTTTTTTCTTCCCGATAGGCGCCAAATTGTTTTGCAGAAAAACAATTAAAAGATTCTATCTCAGTTGGTTACGGTACTGTAATGAGTGATTCGAATTATTCGCCGACTGGCGGGAACTCGGAATTTCGCTTGTGTGGGGGGACGTGTTGCCAACATAAAATGTTGTCGGCTAATTCTATTCACTGCTACAGAACACAACATACATAATACACTTGAAATAATTACAGGACAGCTAGTAACGATTCACACTTATGTATTTGGCTTGATAGCTTATTAATTTTCAATAATGGTTATACAAATGAGGTTATTATAATAGTTTTTAGCCTCGGCAATAAATTATTTGTTCACTCAGCAGAAAGCAGGGTGGCAGTACAAGTTAATCTGACGCCATGATGGACTCCGTCTTCTTATTTATACAAAATAAAATTGCCAATGAATTCTTTTAAGTACGACGAAAAAGTTTAGAACAAGATATTTAAATAAAGTACACCACCTTACAATTGTGGTAATTACATATGAAAGAGGTTTACATTAAATTCAACTCTGTGGTGTTAAAAGTGTGTGCCAGTGTTATTCGTTTAATACATAGGTTATAATTTAGTTACTTGGTATTCATAAATATTTTTTCTTAATTAATCTTTGAAAGAAATAATATCAGTTTATAGTGAGAGTTCAAAGTGTTATGAGAAAATTTAAAGAGAATTTATTTCATAAATTCGGTTAACTCAGCAATACTTATCAATCAGTTGATTTAAGGTGTAGTGTCATACAGTTGAAATAGGTTGGGTCATCGTTTTTGGTCTTCAATCTTCAATCATCTTGGGATTCAATCACGCCTTGTGTCTTTTTCGTGTTAGTTGATCGAATTTAATTAATTTGGAATTAATTAATCTGGTCTGTTGCCTAGCTTGAATGTATTAGTCCCCCTCATTAGGTAGTATGATTCTTCATTGGAATAAATTTGGTTACTTTTGACTGTTTTAAATAAAAATTGGGCCATTTACTGCTTGGCGTCTATTCCTCTTGAGCGTCAGTATGGAATTCATAGTTTCTAACTTAATATTCGTACATAACGTTCAGTTGTCATGGTAACTGATTGGCTATTCATGACTTAAGCCATTGCTAGAATATTTGAATTTTTCTTCAAAATGATTAAATATCTTCTGATTTCTATTATTCTTCGGTCTTCTTATTTAAGTATGAAATATTATCACAACTGTTCGTAATTTCTTTCAAAAATCATTTTGACATCCCACAAAGCTGGGTTTGCTTATTTATTAATGTTTGAACAATCATGTTGATATTATTTAATTACATTTCTTTCTTATTTTATGTCCTTAATTTAACATTTATCTTTTAATATGATCCATTAATTATCATTGACTAGTCACTTCCCTTTGATTTGCTAATATTATAGTTAATTTCTTACAATTTGTTGTTATTGGTTTTATACAATTAGGCATTTCATAGGCCTAGGTAGTAGTTGGCTATATTTTTTGTATTTTATACAGATTACATATTATTTTACCTTTGTACATGTTTTGTTTTGTGTTACAAATGATTTGTTTACTTGTTGAATGGTTTTGGGTCTGTTTTATAATAATTGTATGTTTTTATTAGTTTCCATATTATGGTTTGTCTATTATTTTCTAACTGCCTTTACAGTATTATTAGTTTTTTATTAATTTGTCTTTTTTCTTATTTATATTGTATTTGTTTATAATTTGGCTATTATTTACTATTCTCTATAAAATATAACATAACATTTAGGTTTATGGTCTGTATAACTCTTCAGCCATATTCCTATACATAAACTTAATCAAACAGTTCTTTAACAGTTATTATACTACTCTTGTTTACATTTGATTTATTCTTACTTATTTCTTAGTGATAAACATCATCACACCATTTAACTTTACTTAACTAACTATCCCTTAGAACATAGGATGTTTATTGATTTTGCCTTCCTGTTCTTTACCACATTCTTTCTTAAATAAACTTTACTCTCTAACCATGGTAACACTAACCCTTAATACTATTGTATTCCTCATCTACAATGTATCTTAATACCAATAATAACAAAATCCTTATTTAATAACACTTTTCACCAGTAAACCTTTAGCGTTTATCACTGATTATCAGGTGTTTATACCTATCAATAGGGTTTCTATTTAATTTGGGGTTGTACACTGTCACTTTGCACTTTTTATATTTTATTTAAGTATTACTAGTGGGTATTACCTAACATTAAATTCTCTTTCTCACATACTTATGTTCACTATCTCTCCATTTCTTTATCTCTCACTTTACAATGGTTAATTGTACTGTTAACAAGTTCATGTCATAATATAGTGATTTATAATATTTATTCTCTATTTATTTGGTTAGTGTACTTTGTTTGTCTCTAAGTTATTGAATTTTAAAAATTACCATTTACATTGCTTATTTGGTTGATACTAATAATTATCATTTACTTTTATCGTTTATTGGTTTCTTTTTCACTACTTTATTTGAGTGTAACATTTCTCCTTTTCCTGTTCTATATTATTTGTTTGTGTCTTTTCATTTCTTTTCATTTTATTTCATTTATATTTTGGTTTTCACCTTCTCATTTGGTTTCATTTTATTTGGTCAATCACTGGTGTTGTGGCTGGTTCTACCTATTCACTTATTTTATTTCTTTTTATTTATCCTATCACTGGTGTTGGGACTGGTTCTACCTTCTCACTTTACCATATCTGTTGGGTTATTTTGGTTAAATCGCATTGTACTATTGTTTTCACGTTTGCTTCGTTGCTTGCTACATTTCTCTTATCAGAGGTTACTTTTACTATTACTTTTATTTGTTTGATCGCATAATTATGTTAATTACCCATTCCTTTATCTCTGATTCATCCCTTTTTATTCATAGTGTTAATCATTTAGTGTTTTATTCTTATCATGTTGCTTCATTAATGCATGTTGAAGATATGTACCCTTACATATTGCCCTGCCTCTAAAATTGATTATTTTAGCGAATATTGTTCAGATGTTTGATTGAAATCATCAATCATTTATTTAGTTTATTTCATTAATCACTTGTTAGTTTTGAGCTATCGGTTCTTAATGCTTTATTTAGTTTCAGTTGAAATCATCAATCATTTATTTAGTTTATTTCATTAATCACTTGTTATTTTTGAGCTGTCTGTTCTTAATGCTTTATTTAGTTTCAGTATTCTCCTTGAGTTCCTGTATTATATTCTTGTTTAATGTTTTTTATCCCTATAATATCTAATTCCCTAACATTTCGTCCCTAAAATTATATTGATTCGGATCGGAGGAGGGTACTTTTGACTCCTTTGCTCCACCGTCAATTATATCATCTGGGTAAAGTGGAACGTATCGTCTGCCCAGGCATATGATTGCTGGATCATCTACAGTCAATCATTAACAAAATTATATAAGTAGTCTAAGTACGACTATAAATAAATATCATTATGGGATTCTTCACATTATTGTTATTTAGTTTATACAATACATTATTTCAAATTATAACATTTTTTTTCTGACTCTTACACTGTAGCTCTCAGTGATACGATATTATTGATGGGTACGATACACATGATATTATTATTATTAGTTGTTTATTACTTCTCTTTCAACACTAATTATTTATTAATCGGGTTCAGGATGCTTTTCTTGCATTTAATAATATTTGTCCATTGAAGATTGGTTATATGTTCCCTTTCTTCTTTGTGTATTTGGGTCTACGATCTCATATGTATTATTCTGATTATCTTTACTCACTATATAAGGTCCGGTGTAAAGTAGCAATAGCTTCTTGGCTATCCCTTCCATGGTACTTGGTAACTCTCTGTTTTTGATTAATATTTGCTCTCTGATCTGATATTTTAAGGGTTTTGGTTGTAATTGCTCATATCGTTGTCTTATCTTGTCCGTCTTCTCGAGTATCTTGTTGTGAAATTGCACGTTATCAAATTGGTATTCTGCTCCATTGGGAAATTTGATTAATGAAGTAATTTCTCTTGGTGGTGGTCTTTGAAACATTGTTGTGTATGGTGTTGTTTCAATAAATTGGTGGTGCGATAAATTTATAAAGTTCTCGGCCGCTGGTTTGTACTCAGACCACTTACTGTGCTGGTCGTAACAGTATGTACGGAGGATTCTCCCCACTTCCCTCAAGACTCGCTCTGCAGGATTGCTGCTTGGATGGTACACTGATGTCTTGTATGTTTTTATTCCGTGGTTTTGCAAAGTGTTCTTCCATTTATTCCCCTTGAATTGCGTTCCATGATCCGTGATGATGCATTTGGGTGTTCCCACTTCACTAATGTATAGTAATAATATTAAGTTTAAAATTTTCTGGGTAGTGGCATGATTGATGGGGTAGAGCTTCGTGAACCTGGTGTAGTGGTCGAACACAATAATGAGGTATTTGTATTAATGCCTCCCTCCACTACGCGGAAATGGTCCGCATATGTCAACGAAAACTTTCTCCAACTTACAAGATGTGGTGATAGGTATCATAGTGCCCTCCTTTCTGTCGTTGTTGACCTTCACTAGTTGACAGATGTGACATTGTTTTATGCATTTCCGTACCTTTCTGTTGGCGTCTTTTATGTATACGTGTTCTTGTAAGGCCTTTACTACTTTTAACGCACCCATGTGCCCATATCTCTCATGATAATCGAGAATTAAGTCCATCTCTGTGGCTCGAGGTATGGCTATTTTCCAGGTGTTGAATTTATTTTTGGTTTTAGTGAAGGTTATTCCTTGGTGATTGCAGTAATATTGGGATACATGGTCGTCTTGGTCTGTTAACCGTTGTCGAATTTTATTCAGCTTGGGATCTTGTTCTTTTTGTCTTTCCAATTCTTTCATGATCTTGGCCAAGTCAGTTCTGCTCTTAATAATATGGTAGATTTTAATGATAGTCTCCTTTTCTCCTTCGTACATCTGGTCTTTAATGTTTACTCTGGACAGGGTATCGGCTACAACATTTTTCTTGCCCGGGATGTATTCCCAATTTAAATTATATTCCTGTAATACCAAACTTCATCTAGTCAATCTTCCATGACTTAATTTACAATTTCTCAGGAATGATATGGACTTGTGGTCAGTCCTTACTGTAATCGGGTACCCCAAGATGTATGTCCTAAATTTTCCACAGGAAAACACAACACTTAGCAATTCCTTCTCCATGACATTGTAATTTCTCTCGCTGCTGTTTAACACTCTACTTGCGAAACTGATTACACAATGATTCCCCTCTTCATCCTCCTGATACAAAACGGATCCGAGGCTAACGTCACTGGCGTCGCAATTTAAGTAGAATGGCTTGGTGAAATTGGGATGACGTAACATTACTGACTCGATGAATTTGTTTTTAATAAGTTGGAGTGTTATGTCTTGTTCGACTCCCCACGTCCATTTGTCCTTGGATGACAATTGATGTGAAAACTTGGCCGTCATTTCCGAGTAATTCTTTTGAAACTTTCGGTAATAATTGTATAGACCGAGGAATGACTGGAGTTGTTTCTTGTTTTTTGGTGTCGGAAACTTCTGTATGCATTCAATTTTTTCTTGTGATGGTGTTGTCCCATGTCCAGACAAGTTGAACCCCAAAAATAGTACTTCGTCAGCCAAAAATTTGGTTTTTTCCAGTTTGAGAGTTATATGGTTGTTTGATAGTTTTTCTAACACGTACTCTACTCGGTGGCAATGTTCATCCCACTTATCTGAAGTTATTAAGAGGTCGTCTACGTAGACTGTCGTAAACTGTAAGGCATCCGGTCCAAATATCTGGTCCATAATTTCTACAAATACTGCTACCGAATTCACTAATCCGAAGGGTAATCTTTTAAATTGGTAGTTCCGTCCTTCAAATATGAATGCCATGTATCTTCTACTGGATGGGTGTAACTCGACCTGCCAATAGCCACAGACAGTGTCCCATATACTAATGAATTTGGTCCCGTAGAACTTTTTCAGGATTTCTTCTATTCCCCCTAGGGATGTACGATCATTTACAATGTTTTTGTTAATCTCACGGGCGTCTAGACATATACTCACCTTCCCGTGTTTCTTTGGGACTGCTAGGATAGGGCTGGTGTAAGGTGAGTAGCTTGGTTCAATTATGTCTTCTGCTATTAATCGGTTGATTTCTGTTCTCACCGCTTCCTTCAATGAAAATGCGATCGGGTAAGATTTTTTTATTAAAGTCGACAGGCTCTCGGAATTCAATTTCGCACTGATAATCTCTGACCTTCCCAGGTGTATCTGAAAATACGTGGCGGTATCTATTGTACATGTCTATAAGTTGTTCAGCTTGTTGAACGGTTAATTGTGCGTTCGTCTTCTCTGCTGGAAAGTTCGGATTTCTTCGATTTTTTCGTGCCATAGTTGTTCATTGTCGGTCTCGTCGCAAATTCCATTGTTCGGTGTTTGTTCCCTAGCGTCTCGGTATTTCTGGATATGGTACATGGTTTTGTTCGACTGTATTTCGTCACTACTGGTTAATTCTGTTGTCCATTGCAAGTCACCCTTCTTCAAGAATAGTTTGGATTTACTTAGGTCAATTATGGCTGAGTACTGGCGCAGCATATCGCAACCAATTAGCATCTGGAATGGTAATCCACTGGCTACTAGGAATGTCATTGTTACGGTTTGTCCGTCGCTCGTCAGTTCGAGTTGTACCTGTTTTCGGACGGTTCTATTCTGTCGTCCGGTCGCTCCTACAAGGACAATGTTGCTGATGGGTAACGTAAGTATAGTCATTGTACTCTTTTCCTGTATTCTATGCAGTTCGATAGTCATAGTTACTGTATGGTCTCCAGATCACTGTATATGATTAAATAAATAATTACCTTATTTTATCCACTAAGTGATCTTCTTTTTCTTTTTTAATTACTACATTTAAAGAACATTTAAATTCTTATTTAAAGAACATTTACCTAAGAAGTTCCCCAATACTAATGTATTGCATTACGCACAACATCTAATAAACGAAAATGATACATACACTGGATTTAAAGAGAATTTGGAACCTTTACATATAGGTAAAAAGGGTCAACTACTGGATGCCCTAGAGGAATTTGAAATATACAAGGCCTTAAGAAGAAATAAAAATCAGGTACTTAATGAACAGTTGTCATTCAAATCAAATAAACTATATGACACAGCTATGAAAGCAAACCGTGAATAGTGTGTACGGATCAGTTGAAAGTCGGACTTCGGCCAGTGCACTGGTTCGTTTGTAGCGCGTTCCGATACAGATTCAATGTTCTATGTTAATTTATTTAAGTGTGTTATGTGTTTGTGTCTTTGTGAATTTTTAACAAAACCGTAATAGGGTAGATTTTGCTTTTACCTGAAGATGGGGATATAAGCCCTGAAACATGTAGTAATTAAAAAAGAAAAAGAAGATCACTTAGTGGATAAAATAAGGTAATTATTTATTTAGTTCGATAGTGTCGATTAATGAAATGTTGGATCCCGTGTCTATCATTACTCGTGTTGGTACTCCATTAACTTTAGTCGAGATATAAGCAATTTCACTGTTGTGGTTGTTATCAGATTGGTTGTCTTTTTCTTCGAGCAATTCCTCCCTTATATTCTTTAAATAATTATTCCGCACGATTGTAATTGTTCGTTCATTGTTTGCTTGAGCAACGTTGCGATTTAACCCAATAGATTGGTTCAGTGAGGGTACAAGTAGATTTTTCACTGCCGCTCTTAATTTAAAGCCGGCTCGGGCTGTTCGTCACACCTGTCTTGTTGACTCGTCGGCTGACTTCCGTTTGTTGATGGTCGGGGTTCAGGCTGGTTACGATCTTCTTCATAGCGGTCACGCCGGCATACTTCTTGACTACGACTTCTGCCTACATTGGTTCTTGTATCCCGTCCGTAGTTGCTGTTACTGTACCGGTGTCCATATGCATTTCGGTCGGTACTTCGTCGTCCTTGATAATACGATCTGTTTCTCGCGTCATCTTCGGCCCTCACATAGTGTACTTGGCGATAGTTACGATCCTGGTTATTTCGATTTCTATTATCGTTATTATTATTATTGAAATTTGGCCAGTTGTAGTTTGGGTTATTCGGCCCCCAGGGTTGATGCTGTGGATTATTTGGCTGGTTGTACTGATTTTTTAGGTTATTTGGCCGATTGTTACCGTTATAGCTGTTGTTTGGTTGATTGGCCGGATGGCTATTATTTTGTCTGTTATACGCCTCATTGGTGTGGTTGTTATTGTTATTACGGCCGTCATATTTCAAACGGTAATTGTAGTTATTGTATTGGTTACCGTTCCGGAAGTTTCTGTTGTCACCCTTGTCGTCCCGTTGTCGACTTCTGCGATAGTATCGCTCCCTCTCATAATCTGCTAACAGGGCTGCCATCGATTGTACTGTCTTGATCTGACTGCCAAGTCGCGCTCTGGAGACACCCTCTTCATAATGAAATGCAAGTTTTGTGACCAAACTCTCTTCAGGAATTTTCGGCTCCAGGTTCCTTGCTAGACAGACCTTCCCCAAAAAATAGGCGGTGAAAGTCGTCCCTCTGCTGGCATCATACCTGCCGAAACATATGTTATCTCGGACGATGTTCTGGGTTGCCTCCGACCAGTATTTTCCTTTAAATACATCCTTGAAATCCTCGTAACTCGTGAGGTCGTGTCTCGTTGCCGTCCACCAATTGTCATTTATGTCCCGGAAGTATTCGTCCAAGTATCCTCGGATGATGGTTCATTGATTTTCCCGAGTCTTTGCCAGCTGTTCATCAACTCTCTCAAGGAATTCCATCAGGTTCCGCTTGTATTGTGTTAAAATTGATGACCTCCCGGTTGTCCATGTGTTGGAATTGCGATATCATGGGTGGTCTGCTATTAATAAGTTCCAACTCCTCTCTGATTTTGGCGATTTCCCGTTTCTGGATCTCTTCAATTTTATCCCGGTTGTTTTGACCTTGCCCGCGAACTTCGCTTACGGCGGTGTCGATCTCCTGGCATTTCTCTCCGAAATCTGTCCGCACCTGGGTTACGTTTTCTTCGGTTGCGGTTTATATGGACTCCATTCGAATCTGACTGTCTTCTTCAAGGTTAGTCATTCGGTTGCCGAAGTCTTCCTTCGTTTGTTGTAATTCCTGACTCGTGTTTTCCCATTTTCCGTTTATTTCGGAAATCTCTTGTCGGATCCCCGTCATCTCCTCCTCGATCTTCTTATTTATCTGTTCATTGTTCTCTGCTATCTTCTCGTTTAA
Source organism: Magicicada septendecula (assembly GCA_034769895.1). Lineage (NCBI taxonomy): Eukaryota > Metazoa > Arthropoda > Insecta > Hemiptera > Cicadidae > Magicicada > Magicicada septendecula. Next base: position 444,429,344 of record CM068368.1, read on the forward strand.
GACCTCCATATTTTTCTTGCTGTCTTGCTTCAGTTTGTCTATTTTTTGGCTTAATTTTTGGTTGTCCTCTTTTAATTCCTCCTTATTTTTCTTAAAATCTTGTTTTAATGACGCTATATTTTTGTTGGTCTCTTCCCTGTTCTGGTCCAATTTTTCATTAATTTCCTCCTTATTTTTCATAAATTCTTCCTTGAAATCTTCTTTTAATGATGCTATGTTTCTGTCCAATTTTTCATTCATTTGTTTCAGACTCTCATTGTTTCTGTCCATCTTTTCTAGCATACGTTCCAACATTTTTTGCACATTTGGTTCTCCTCTATTTTCCGCCTTATCGCCCGTCTCCACTTCTTCAACCGATGTTGACTCCTTCTCTTCCACTCTAATTTCTTTTTCGGCCTCCTTCGTCCGTCTCAGTGATGACGCCCTCTTATGCATCTTGTTCTTCTTTTTTCGTACTTGCCGCTAGATATTATTCTTCTTGTAAATCTAGCCTCACTAGTTGGTGCGCCACTTTGTAATAATTTTTTGATCTTTGTGTTTGTTTAAAATAAGCTCCACGTTGGAAAAGCCACTTTGTTAAAAACCTTTGTTGGTGTCACTTTGTAACAAATCTCGATCTGTCGGTGCGTTTTTTAAGTCGCACGTTGAATGCGTCACTGTGTTATAAACGCTTCGTGCAGTCTGTTAGTCCTTACCTGTCCTTACTTACTAGTTTTTTTCTTCCCGATAGGCGCCAAATTGTTTTGCAGAAAAACAATTAAAAGATTCTATCTCAGTTGGTTACGGTACTGTAATGAGTGATTCGAATTATTCGCCGACTGGCGGGAACTCGGAATTTCGCTTGTGTGGGGGGACGTGTTGCCAACATAAAATGTTGTCGGCTAATTCTATTCACTGCTACAGAACACAACATACATAATACACTTGAAATAATTACAGGACAGCTAGTAACGATTCACACTTATGTATTTGGCTTGATAGCTTATTAATTTTCAATAATGGTTATACAAATGAGATTATTATAATAGTTTTTAGCCTCGGCAATAAATTAATTGTTCACTCAGCAGAAAGCAGGGTGGCAGTACAAGTTAATCTGACGCCATGATGGACTCCGTCTTCTTATTTATACAAAATAAAATTGCCAATGAATTCTTTTAAGTACGACGAAAAAGTTTAGAACAAGATATTTAAATAAAGTACACCACCTTACAATTGTGGTAATTACATATGAAAGAGGTTTACATTAAATTCAACTCTGTGGTGTTAAAAGTGTGTGCCAGTGTTATTCGTTTAATACATAGGTTATAATTTAGTTACTTGGTATTCATAAATATTTTTTCTTAATTAATCTTTGAAAGAAATAATATCAGTTTATAGTGAGAGTTCAAAGTGTTATGAGAAAATTTAAAGAGAATTTATTTCATAAATTCGGTTAACTCAGCAATACTTATCAATCAGTTGATTTAAGGTGTAGTGTCATACAGTTGAAATAGGTTGGGTCATCGTTTTTGGTCTTCAATCTTCAATCATCTTGGGATTCAATCACGCCTTGTGTCTTTTTCGTGTTAGTTGATCGAATTTAATTAATTTGGAATTAATTAATCTGGTCTGTTGCCTAGGTTGAATGTATTAGTCCCCCTCATTAGGTAGTATGATTCTTCATTGGAATAAATTTGGTTACTTTTGACTGTTTTAAATAAAAATTGGGCCATTTACTGCTTGGCGTCTATTCCTCTTGACCGTCAGTATGGAATTCATAGTTTCTAACTTAATATTCGTACATAACGTTCAGTTGTCATGGTAACTGATTGGCTATTCATGACTTAAGCCATTGCTAGAATATTTGAATTTTTCTTCAAAATGATTAAATATCTTCTGATTTCTATTATTCTTCGGTCTTCTTATTTAAGTATGAAATATTATCACAACTGTTCGTAATTTCTTTCAAAAATCATTTTGACATCCCACAAAGCTGGGTTTGCTTATTTATTAATGTTTGAACAATCATGTTGATATTATTTAATTACATTTCTTTCTTATTTTATGTCCTTAATTTAACATTTATCTTTTAATATGATCCATTAATTATCATTGACTAGTCACTTCCCTTTGATTTGCTAATATTATAGTTAATTTCTTACAATTTGTTGTTATTGGTTTTATACAATTAGGCATTTCATAGGCCTAGGTAGTAGTTGGCTATATTTTTTGTATTTTATACAGATTACATATTATTTTACCTTTGTACATGTTTTGTTTTGTGTTACAAATGATTTGTTTACTTGTTGAATGGTTTTGGGTCTGTTTTATAATAATTGTATGTTTTTATTAGTTTCCATATTATGGTTTGTCTATTATTTTCTAACTGCCTTTACAGTATTATTAGTTTTTTATTAATTTGTCTTTTTTCTTATTTATATTGTATTTGTTTATAATTTGGCTATTATTTACTATTCTCTATAAAATGTAACATAACATTTAGGTTTATGGTCTGTATAACTCTTCAGCCATATTCCTATACATAAACTTAATCAAACAGTTCTTTAACAGTTATTATACTACTCTTGTTTACATTTGATTTATTCTTACTTATTTCTTGGTGATAAACATCATCACACCATTTAACTTTACTTAACTAACTATCCCTTAGAACATAGGATGTTTATTGATTTTGCCTTCCTGTTCTTTACCACATTCTTTCTTAAATAAACTTTACTCTCTAACCATGGTAACACTAACCCTTAATACTATTGTATTCCTCATCTACAATGTATCTTAATACTAATAATAACAAAATCCTTATTTAATAACACTTTTCACCAGTAAACCTTTAGCGTTTATCACTGATTATCAGGTGTTTATACCTATCAATAGCGTTTCTATTTAATTTGGGGTTGTACACTGTCACTTTGCACTTTTTATATTTTATTTAAGTATTACTAGTGGGTATTACCTAACATTAAATTCTCTTTCTCACATACTTATGTTCACTATCTCTCCATTTCTTTATCTCTCACTTTACAATGGTTAATTGTACTGTTAACAAGTTCATGTCATAATATAGTGATTTATAATATTTATTCTCTATTTATTTGGTTAGTGTACTTTGTTTGTCTCTAAGTTATTGAATTTTAAAAATTACCATTTACATTGCTTATTTGGTTGATACTAATAATTATCATTTACTTTTATCGTTTATTGGTTTCTTTTTCACTACTTTATTTGAGTGTAACATTTCTCCTTTTCCTGTTCTATATTATTTGTTTGTGTCTTTTCATTTCTTTTCATTTTATTTCATTTATATTTTGGTTTTCACCTTCTCATTTGGTTTCATTTTATTTGGTCAATCACTGGTGTTGTGGCTGGTTCTACCTATTCACTTATTTTATTTCTTTTTATTTATCCTATCACTGGTGTTGGGACTGGTTCTACCTTCTCACTTTACCATATCTGTTGGGTTATTTTGGTTAAATCGCATTGTACTATTGTTTTCACGTTTGCTTCGTTGCTTGCTACATTTCTCTTATCAGAGGTTACTTTTACTATTACTTTTATTTGTTTGATCGCATAATTATGTTAATTACCCATTCCTTTATCTCTGATTCATCCCTTTTTATTCATAGTGTTAATCATTTAGTGTTTTATTCTTATCATGTTGCTTCATTAATGCATGTTGAAGATATGTACCCTTACATATTGCCCTGCCTCTAAAATTGATTATTTTAGCGAATATTGTTCAGATGTTTGATTGAAATCATCAATCATTTATTTAGTTTATTTCATTAATCACTTGTTAGTTTTGAGCTATCGGTTCTTAATGCTTTATTTAGTTTCAGTTGAAATCATCAATCATTTATTTAGTTTATTTCATTAATCACTTGTTATTTTTGAGCTGTCTGTTCTTAATGCTTTATTTAGTTTCAGTATTCTCCTTGAGTTCCTGTATTATATTCTTGTTTAATGTTTTTTATCCCTATAATATCTAATTCCCTAACATTTCGTCCCTAAAATTATATTGATTCGGATCGGAGGAGGGTACTTTTGACTCCTTTGCTCCACCGTCAATTATATCATCTGGGTAAAGTGGAACGTATCGTCTGCCCAGGCATATGATTGCTGGATCATGTACAGTCAATCATTAACAAAATTATATAAGTAGTCTAAGTACGACTATAAATAAATATCATTATGGGATTCTTCACATTATTGTTATTTAGTTTATACAATACATTATTTCAAATTATAACATTTTTTTTCTGACTCTTACACTTTAGCTCTCAGTGATACGATATTATTGATGGGTACGATACACATGATATTATTATTATTAGTTGTTTATTACTTCTCTTTCAACACTAATTATTTATTAATCGGGTTCAGGATGCTTTTCTTGCATTTAATAATATTTGTCCATTGAAGATTGGTTATATGTTCCCTTTCTTCTTTGTGTATTTGGGTCTACGATCTCATATGTATTATTCTGATTATCTTTACTCACTATATAAGGTCCGGTGTAAAGTAGCAATAGCTTCTTGGCTATCCCTTCCATGGTACTTGGTAACTCTCTGTTTTTGATTAATATTTGCTCTCTGATCTGATATTTTAAGGGTTTTGGTTGTAATTGCTCATATCGTTGTCTTATCTTGTCCGTCTTCTCGAGTATCTTGTTGTGAAATTGCACGTTATCAAATTGGTATTCTGCTCCATTGGGAAATTGGATTAATGAAGTAATTTCTCTTGGTGGTGGTCTTTGAAACATTGTTGTGTATGGTGTTGTTTCAATAAATTGGTGGTGCGATAAATTTATAAAGTTCTCGGCCGCTGGTTTGTACTCAGACCACTTACTGTGCTGGTCGTAACAGTATGTACGGAGGATTCTCCCCACTTCCCTCAAGACTCGCTCTGCAGGATTGCTGCTTGGATGGTACACTGATGTCTTGTATGTTTTTATTCCGTGGTTTTGCAAAGTGTTCTTCCATTTATTCCCCTTGAATTGCGTTCCATGATCCGTGATGATGCATTTGGGTGTTCCCACTTCACTAATGTATAGTAATAATATTAAGTTTAAAATTTTCTGGGTAGTGGCATGATTGATGGGGTAGAGCTTCGTGAACCTGGTGTAGTGGTCGAACACAATAATGAGGTATTTGTATTAATGCCTCCCTCCACTACGCGGAAATGGTCCGCATATGTCAACGAAAACTTTCTCCAACTTACAAGATGTGGTGATAGGTATCATAGTGCCCTCCTTTCTGTCGTTGTTGACCTTCACTAGTTGACAGATGTGACATTGTTTTATGCATTTCCGTACCTTTCTGTTGGCGTCTTTTATGTATACGTGTTCTTGTAAGGCCTTTACTACTTTTAACGCACCCATGTGCCCATATCTCTCATGATAATCGAGAATTAAGTCCATCTCTGTGGCTCGAGGTATGGCTATTTTCCAGGTGTTGAATTTATTTTTGGTTTTAGTGAAGGTTATTCCTTGGTGATTGCAGTAATATTGGGATACATGGTCGTCTTGGTCTGTTAACCGTTGTCGAATTTTATTCAGCTTGGGATCTTGTTCTTTTTGTCTTTCCAATTCTTTCATGATCTTGGCCAAGTCAGTTCTGCTCTTAATAATATGGTAGATTTTAATGATAGTCTCCTTTTCTCCTTCGTACATCTGGTCTTTAATGTTTACTCTGGACAGGATATCGGCTACAACATTTTTCTTGCCCGGGATGTATTCCCAATTTAAATTATATTCCTGTAATACCAAACTTCATCTAGTCAATCTTCCATGACTTAATTTACAATTTCTCAGGAATGATATGGACTTGTGGTCAGTCCTTACTGTAATCGGGTACCCCAAGATGTATGTCCTAAATTTTCCACAGGAAAACACAACACTTAGCAATTCCTTCTCCATGACATTGTAATTTCTCTCGCTGCTGTTTAACACTCTACTTGCGAAACTGATTACACAATGATTCCCCTCTTCATCCTCCTGATACAAAACGGATCCGAGGCTAACGTCACTGGCGTCGCAATTTAAGTAGAATGGCTTGGTGAAATTGGGATGACGTAACATTACTGACTCGATGAATTTGTTTTTAATAAGTTGGAGTGTTATGTCTTGTTCGACTCCCCACGTCCATTTGTCCTTGGATGACAATTGATGTGAAAACTTGGCCGTCATTTCCGAGTAATTCTTTTGAAACTTTCGGTAATAATTGTATAGACCGAGGAATGACTGGAGTTGTTTCTTGTTTTTTGGTGTCGGAAACTTCTGTATGCATTCAATTTTTTCTTGTGATGGTGTTGTCCCATGTCCAGACAAGTTGAACCCCAAAAATAGTACTTCGTCAGCCAAAAATTTGGTTTTTTCCAGTTTGAGAGTTATATGGTTGTTTGATAGTTTTTCTAACACGTACTCTACTCGGTGGCAATGTTCATCCCACTTATCTGAAGTTATTAAGAGGTCGTCTACGTAGACTGTCGTAAACTGTAAGGCATCCAGTCCAAATATCTGGTCCATAATTTTCACAAATACTGCTACCGAATTCACTAATCCGAAGGGTAATCTTTTAAATTGGTAGTTCCGTCCTTCAAATATGAATGCCATGTATCTTCTACTGGATGGGTGTAACTCGACCTGCCAATAGCCACAGACAGTGTCCCATATACTAATGAATTTGGTCCCGTAGAACTTTTTCAGGATTTCTTCTATTCCCCCTAGGGATGTACGATCATTTACAATGTTTTTGTTAATCTCACGGGCGTCTAGACATATACTCACCTTCCCGTGTTTCTTTGGGACTGCTAGGATAGGGCTGGTGTAAGGTGAGTAGCTTGGTTCAATTATGTCTTCTGCTATTAATCGGTTGATTTCTGTTCTCACCGCTTCCTTCAATGAAAATGCGATCGGGTAAGATTTTTTATTAAAGTCGACAGGCTCTCGGAATTCAATTTCGCACTGATAATCTCTGACCTTCCCAGGTGTATCTGAAAATACGTGGCGGTATCTATTGTACATGTCTATAAGTTGTTCAGCTTGTTGAACGGTTAATTGTGCGTTCGTCTTCTCTGCTGGAAAGTTCGGATTTCTTCGATTTTTTCGTGCCATAGTTGTTCATTGTCGGTCTCGTCGCAAATTCCATTGTTCGATGTTTGTTCCCTAGCGTCTCGGTATTTCTGGATATGGTACATGGTTTTGTTCGACTGTATTTCGTCACTACTGGTTAATTCTGTTGTCCATTGCAAGTCACCCTTCTTCAAGAATAGTTTGGATTTACTTAGGTCAATTATGGCTGAGTACTGGCGCAGCATATCGCAACCAATTAGCATCTGGAATGGTAATCCACTGGCTACTAGGAATGTCATTGTTACGGTTTGTCCGTCGCTCGTCAGTTCGAGTTGTACCTGTTTTCGGACGGTTCTATTCTGTCGTCCGGTCGCTCCTACAAGGACAATGTTGCTGATGGGTAACGTAAGTATAGTCATTGTACTCTTTTCCTGTATTCTATGCAGTTCGATAGTCATAGTTACTGTATGGTCTCCAGATCACTGTATATGATTAAATAAATAATTACCTTATTTTATCCACTAAGTGATCTTCTTTTTCTTTTTTAATTACTACATTTAAAGAACATTTAAATTCTTATTTAAAGAACATTTACCTAAGAAGTTCCCCAATACTAATGTATTGCATTACGCACAACATCTAATAAACGAAAATGATACATACACTGGATTTAAAGAGAATTTGGAACCTTTACATATAGGTAAAAAGGGTCAACTACTGGATGCCCTAGAGGAATTTGAAATATACAAGGCCTTAAGAAGAAATAAAAATCAGGTACTTAATGAACAGTTGTCATTCAAATCAAATAAACTATATGACACAGCTATGAAAGCAAACCGTGAATAGTGTGTACGGATCAGTTGAAAGTCGGACTTCGGCCAGTGCACTGGTTCGTTTGTAGCGCGTTCCGATACAGATTCAATGTTCTATGTTAATTTATTTAAGTGTGTTATGTGTTTGTGTCTTTGTGAATTTTTAACAAAACCGTAATAGGGTAGATTTTGCTTTTACCTGAAGATGGGGATATAAGCCCTGAAACATGTAGTAATTAAAAAAGAAAAAGAAGATCACTTAGTGGATAAAATAAGGTAATTATTTATTTAGTTCGATAGTGTCGATTAATGAAATGTTGGATCCCGTGTCTATCATTACTCGTGTTGGTACTCCATTAACTTTAGTCGAGATATAAGCAATTTCACTGTTGTGGTTGTTATCAGATTGGTTGTCTTTTTCTTCGAGCAATTCCTCCCTTATATTCTTTAAATAATTATTCCGCACGATTGTAATTGTTCGTTCATTGTTTGCTTGAGCAACGTTGCGATTTAACCCAATAGATTGGTTCAGTGAGGGTACAAGTAGATTTTTCACTGCCGCTCTTAATTTAAAGCCGGCTCGGGCTGTTCGTCACACCTGTCTTGTTGACTCGTCGGCTGACTTCCGTTTGTTGATGGTCGGGGTTCAGGCTGGTTACGATCTTCTTCATAGCGGTCACGCCGGCATACTTCTTGACTACGACTTCTGCCTACATTGGTTCTTGTATCCCGTCCGTAGTTGCTGTTACTGTACCGGTGTCCATATGCATTTCGGTCGGTACTTCGTCGTCCTTGATAATACGATCTGTTTCTCCCGTCATCTTCGGCCCTCACATAGTGTACTTGGCGATAGTTACGATCCTGGTTATTTCGATTTCTATTATCGTTATTATTATTATTGAAATTTGGCCAGTTGTAGTTTGGGTTATTCGGCCCCCAGGGTTGATGCTGTGGATTATTTGGCTGGTTGTACTGATTTTTTAGGTTATTTGGCCGATTGTTACCGTTATAGCTGTTGTTTGGTTGATTGGCCGGATGGCTATTATTTTGTCTGTTATACGCCTCATTGGTGTGGTTGTTATTGTTATTACGGCCGTCATATTTCAAACGGTAATTGTAGTTATTGTATTGGTTACCGTTCCGGAAGTTTCTGTTGTCACCCTTGTCGTCCCGTTGTCGACTTCTGCGATAGTATCGCTCCCTCTCATAATCTGCTAACAGGGCTGCCATCGATTGTACTGTCTTGATCTGACTGCCAAGTCGCGCTCTGGAGACACCCTCTTCATAATGAAATGCAAGTTTTGTGACCAAACTCTCTTCAGGAATTTTCGGCTCCAGGTTCCTTGCTAGACAGACCTTCCCCAAAAAATAGGCGGTGAAAGTCGTCCCTCTGCTGGCATCATACCTGCCGAAACATATGTTATCTCGGACGATGTTCTGGGTTGCCTCCGACCAGTATTTTCCTTTAAATACATCCTTGAAATCCTCGTAACTCGTGAGGTCGTGTCTCGTTGCCGTCCACCAATTGTCATTTATGTCCCGGAAGTATTCGTCCAAGTATCCTCGGATGATGGTTCATTGATTTTCCCGAGTCTTTGCCAGCTGTTCATCAACTCTCTCAAGGAATTCCATCAGGTTCCGCTTGTATTGTGTTAAAATTGATGACCTCCCGGTTGTCCATGTGTTGGAATTGCGATATCATGGGTGGTCTGCTATTAATAAGTTCCAACTCCTCTCTGATTTTGGCGATTTCCCGTTTCTGGATCTCTTCAATTTTATCCCGGTTGTTTTGACCTTGCCCGCGAACTTCGCTTACGGCGGTGTCGATCTCCTGGCATTTCTCTCCGAAATCTGTCCGCACCTGGGTTACGTTTTCTTCGGTTGCGGTTTATATGGACTCCATTCGAATCTGACTGTCTTCTTCAAGGTTAGTCATTCGGTTGCCGAAGTCTTCCTTCGTTTGTTGTAGTTCCTGACTCGTGTTTTCCCATTTTCCGTTTATTTCGGAAATCTCTTGTCGGATCCCCGTCATCTCCTCCTCGATCTTCTTATTTATCTGTTCATTGTTCTCTGCTATCTTCTCGTTTAAGACCTCCATATTTTTCTTGCTGTCTTGCTTCAGTTTGTCTATTTTTTGGCTTAATTTTTGGTTGTCCTCTTTTAATTCCTCCTTATTTTTCTTAAAATCTTGTTTTAATGACGCTATATTTTTGTTGGTCTCTTCCCTGTTCTGGTCCAATTTTTCATTAATTTCCTCCTTATTTTTCATAAATTCTTCCTTGAAATCTTCTTTTAATGATGCTATGTTTCTGTCCAATTTTTCATTCATTTGTTTCAGACTCTCATTGTTTCTGTCCATCTTTTCTAGCATACGTTCCAACATTTTTTGCACATTTGGTTCTCCTCTATTTTCCGCCTTATCGCCCGTCTCCACTTCTTCAACCGATGTTGACTCCTTCTCTTCCACTCTAATTTCTTTTTCGGCCTCCTTCGTCCGTCTCAGTGATGACGCCCTCTTATGCATCTTGTTCTTCTTTTTTCGTACTTGCCGCTAGATATTCTTCTTCTTGTAAATCTAGCCTCACTAGTTGGTGCGCCACTTTGTAATAATTTTTTGATCTTTGTGTTTGTTTAAAATAAGCTCCACGTTGGAAAAGCCACTTTGTTAAAAACCTTTGTTGGTGTCACTTTGTAACAAATCTCGATCTGTCGGTGCGTTTTTTAAGTCGCACGTTGAATGCGTCACTGTGTTATAAACGCTTCGTGCAGTCTGTTAGTCCTTACCTGTCCTTACTTACTAGTTTTTTTCTTCCCGATAGGCGCCAAATTGTTTTGCAGAAAAACAATTAAAAGATTCTATCTCAGTTGGTTACGGTACTGTAATGAGTGATTCGAATTATTCGCCGACTGGCGGGAACTCGGAATTTCGCTTGTGTGGGGGGACGTGTTGCCAACATAAAATGTTGTCGGCTAATTCTATTCACTGCTACAGAACACAACATACATAATACACTTGAAATAATTACAGGACAGCTAGTAACGATTCACACTTATGTATTTGGCTTGATAGCTTATTAATTTTCAATAATGGTTATACAAATGAGATTATTATAATAGTTTTTAGCCTCGGCAATAAATTAATTGTTCACTCAGCAGAAAGCAGGGTGGCAGTACAAGTTAATCTGACGCCATGATGGACTCCGTCTTCTTATTTATACAAAATAAAATTGCCAATGAATTCTTTTAAGTACGACGAAAAAGTTTAGAACAAGATATTTAAATAAAGTACACCACCTTACAATTGTGGTAATTACATATGAAAGAGGTTTACATTAAATTCAACTCTGTAGTGTTAAAAGTGTGTGCCAGTGTTATTCGTTTAATACATAGGTTATAATTTAGTTACTTGGTATTCATAAATATTTTTTCTTAATTAATCTTTGAAAGAAATAATATCAGTTTATAGTGAGAGTTCAAAGTGTTATGAGAAAATTTAAAGAGAATTTATTTCATAAATTCGGTTAACTCAGCAATACTTATCAATCAGTTGATTTAAGGTGTAGTGTCATACAGTTGAAATAGGTTGGGTCATCGTTTTTGGTCTTCAATCTTCAATCATCTTGGGATTCAATCACGCCTTGTGTCTTTTTCGTGTTAGTTGATCGAATTTAATTAATTTGGAATTAATTAATCTGGTCTGTTGCCTAGGTTGAATGTATTAGTCCCCCTCATTAGGTAGTATGATTCTTCATTGGAATAAATTTGGTTACTTTTGACTGTTTTAAATAAAAATTGGGCCATTTACTGCTTGGCGTCTATTCCTCTTGAGCGTCAGTATGGAATTCATAGTTTCTAACTTAATATTCGTACATAACGTTCAGTTGTCATGGTAACTGATTGGCTATTCATGACTTAAGCCATTGCTAGAATATTTGAATTTTTCTTCAAAATGATTAAATATCTTCTGATTTCTATTATTCTTCGGTCTTCTTATTTAAGTATGAAATATTATCACAACTGTTCGTAATTTCTTTCAAAAATCATTTTGACATCCCACAAAGCTGGGTTTGCTTATTTATTAATGTTTGAACAATCATGTTGATATTATTTAATTACATTTCTTTCTTATTTTATGTCCTTAATTTAACATTTATCTTTTAATATGATCCATTAATTATCATTGACTAGTCACTTCCCTTTGATTTGCTAATATTATAGTTAATTTCTTACAATTTGTTGTTATTGGTTTTATACAATTAGGCATTTCATAGGCCTAGGTAGTAGTTGGCTATATTTTTTGTATTTTATACAGATTACATATTATTTTACCTTTGTACATGTTTTGTTTTGTGTTACAAATGATTTGTTTACTTGTTGAATGGTTTTGGGTCTGTTTTATAATAATTGTATGTTTTTATTAGTTTCCATATTATGGTTTGTCTATTATTTTCTAACTGCCTTTACAGTATTATTAGTTTTTTATTAATTTGTCTTTTTTCTTATTTATATTGTATTTGTTTATAATTTGGCTATTATTTACTATTCTCTATAAAATATAACATAACATTTAGGTTTATGGTCTGTATAACTCTTCAGCCATATTCCTATACATAAACTTAATCAAACAGTTCTTTAACAGTTATTATACTACTCTTGTTTACATTTGATTTATTCTTACTTATTTCTTGGTGATAAACATCATCGCACCATTTAACTTTACTTAACTAACTATCCCTTAGAACATAGGATGTTTATTGATTTTGCCTTCCTGTTCTTTACCACATTCTTTCTTAAATAAACTTTACTCTCTAACCATGGTAACACTAACCCTTAATACTATTGTATTCCTCATCTACAATGTATCTTAATACTAATAATAACAAAATCCTTATTTAATAACACTTTTCACCAGTAAACCTTTAGCGTTTATCACTGATTATCAGGTGTTTATACCTATCAATAGGGTTTCTATTTAATTTGGGGTTGTACACTGTCACTTTGCACTTTTTATATTTTATTTAAGTATTACTAGTGGGTATTACCTAACATTAAATTCTCTTTCTCACATACTTATGTTCACTATCTCTCCATTTCTTTATCTCTCACTTTACAATGGTTAATTGTACTGTTAACAAGTTCATGTCATAATATAGTGATTTATAATATTTATTCTCTATTTATTTGGTTAGTGTACTTTGTTTGTCTCTAAGTTATTGAATTTTAAAAATTACCATTTACATTGCTTATTTGGTTGATACTAATAATTATCATTTACTTTTATCGTTTATTGGTTTCTTTTTCACTACTTTATTTGAGTGTAACATTTCTCCTTTTCCTGTTCTATATTATTTGTTTGTGTCTTTTCATTTCTTTTCATTTTATTTCATTTATATTTTGGTTTTCACCTTCTCATTTGGTTTCATTTTATTTGGTCAGTCACTGGTGTTGTGGCTGGTTCTACCTATTCACTTATTTTATTTCTTTTTATTTATCCTATCACTGGTGTTGGGACTGGTTCTACCTTCTCACTTTACCATATCTGTTGGGTTATTTTGGTTAAATCGCATTGTACTATTGTTTTCACGTTTGCTTCGTTGCTTGCTACATTTCTCTTATCAGAGGTTACTTTTACTATTACTTTTATTTGTTTGATCGCATAATTATGTTAATTACCCATTCCTTTATCTCTGATTCATCCCTTTTTATTCATAGTGTTAATCATTTAGTGTTTTATTCTTATCATGTTGCTTCATTAATGCATGTTGAAGATATGTACCCTTACATATTGCCCTGCCTCTAAAATTGATTATTTTAGCGAATATTGTTCAGATGTTTGATTGAAATCATCAATCATTTATTTAGTTTATTTCATTAACCACTTGTTAGTTTTGAGCTATCGGTTCTTAATGCTTTATTTAGTTTCAGTTGAAATCATCAATCATTTATTTAGTTTATTTCATTAATCACTTGTTATTTTTGAGCTGTCTGTTCTTAATGCTTTATTTAGTTTCAGTATTCTCCTTGAGTTCCTGTATTATATTCTTGTTTAATGTTTTTTATCCCTATAATATCTAATTCCCTAACATTTCGTCCCTAAAATTATATTGATTCGGATCGGAGGAGGGTACTTTTGACTCCTTTGCTCCACCGTCAATTATATCATCTGGGTAAAGTGGAACGTATCGTCTGCCCAGGCATATGATTGCTGGATCATCTACAGTCAATCATTAACAAAATTATATAAGTAGTCTAAGTACGACTATAAATAAATATCATTATGGGATTCTTCACATTATTGTTATTTAGTTTATACAATACATTATTTCAAATTATAACATTTTTTTTCTGACTCTTACACTGTAGCTCTCAGTGATACGATATTATTGATGGGTACGATACACATGATATTATTATTATTAGTTGTTTATTACTTCTCTTTCAACACTAATTATTTATTAATCGGGTTCAGGATGCTTTTCTTGCATTTAATAATATTTTTCCATTGAAGATTGGTTATATGTTCCCTTTCTTCTTTGTGTATTTGGGTCTACGATCTCATATGTATTATTCTGATTATCTTTACTCACTATATAAGGTCCGGTGTAAAGTAGCAATAGCTTCTTGGCTATCCCTTCCATGGTACTTGGTAACTCTCTGTTTTTGATTAATATTTGCTCTCTGATCTGATATTTTAAGGGTTTTGGTTGTAATTGCTCATATCGTTGTCTTATCTTGTCCGTCTTCTCGAGTATCTTGTTGTGAAATTGCACGTTATCAAATTGGTATTCTGCTCCATTGGGAAATTGGATTAATGAAGTAATTTCTCTTGGTGGTGGTCTTTGAAACATTGTTGTGTATGGTGTTGTTTCAATAAATTGGTGGTGCGATAAATTTATAAAGTTCTCGGCCGCTGGTTTGTACTCAGACCACTTACTGTGCTGGTCGTAACAGTATGTACGGAGGATTCTCCCCACTTCCCTCAAGACTCGCTCTGCAGGATTGCTGCTTGGATGGTACACTGATGTCTTGTATGTTTTTATTCCGTGGTTTTGCAAAGTGTTCTTCCATTTATTCCCCTTGAATTGCGTTCCATGATCCGTGATGATGCATTTGGGTGTTCCCACTTCACTAATGTATAGTAATAATATTAAGTTTAAAATTTTCTGGGTAGTGGCATGATTGATGGGGTAGAGCTTCGTGAACCTGGTGTAGTGGTCGAACACAATAATGAGGTATTTGTATTAATGCCTCCCTCCACTACGCGGAAATGGTCCGCATATGTCAACGAAAACTTTCTCCAACTTACAAGATGTGGTGATAGGTATCATAGTGCCCTCCTTTCTGTCGTTGTTGACCTTCACTGGTTGACAGATGTGACATTGTTTTATGCATTTCCGTACCTTTCTGTTGGCGTCTTTTATGTATACGTGTTCTTGTAAGGCCTTTACTACTTTTAACGCACCCATGTGCCCATATCTCTCATGATAATCGAGAATTAAGTCCATCTCTGTGGCTCGAGGTATGGCTATTTTCCAGGTGTTGAATTTATTTTTGGTTTTAGTGAAGGTTATTCCTTGGTGATTGCAGTAATATTGGGATACATGGTCGTCTTGGTCTGTTAACCGTTGTCGAATTTTATTCAGCTTGGGATCTTGTTCTTTTTGTCTTTCCAATTCTTTCATGATCTTGGCCAAGTCAGTTCTGCTCTTAATAATATGGTAGATTTTAATGATAGTCTCCTTTTCTCCTTCGTACATCTGGTCTTTAATGTTTACTCTGGACAGGGTATCGGCTACAACATTTTTCTTGCCCGGGATGTATTCCCAATTTAAATTATATTCCTGTAATACCAAACTTCATCTAGTCAATCTTCCATGACTTAATTTACAATTTCTCAGGAATGATATGGACTTGTGGTCAGTCCTTACTGTAATCGGGTACCCCAAGATGTATGTCCTAAATTTTCCACAGGAAAACACAACACTTAGCAATTCCTTCTCCATGACATTGTAATTTCTCTCGCTGCTGTTTAACACTCTACTTGCGAAACTGATTACACAATGATTCCCCTCTTCATCCTCCTGATACAAAACGGATCCGAGGCTAACGTCACTGGCGTCGCAATTTAAGTAGAATGGCTTGGTGAAATTGGGATGACGTAACATTACTGACTCGATGAATTTGTTTTTAATAAGTTGGAGTGTTATGTCTTGTTCGACTCCCCACGTCCATTTGTCCTTGGATGACAATTGATGTGAAAACTTGGCCGTCATTTCCGAGTAATTCTTTTGAAACTTTCGGTAATAATTGTATAGACCGAGGAATGACTGGAGTTGTTTCTTGTTTTTTGGTGTCGGAAACTTCTGTATGCATTCAATTTTTTCTTGTGATGGTGTTGTCCCATGTCCAGACAAGTTGAACCCCAAAAATAGTACTTCGTCAGCCAAAAATTTGGTTTTTTCCAGTTTGAGAGTTATATGGTTGTTTGATAGTTTTTCTAACACGTACTCTACTCGGTGGCAATGTTCATCCCACTTATCTGAAGTTATTAAGAGGTCGTCTACGTAGACTGTCGTAAACTGTAAGGCATCCAGTCCAAATATCTGGTCCATAATTTTCACAAATACTGCTACCGAATTCACTAATCCGAAGGGTAATCTTTTAAATTGGTAGTTCCGTCCTTCAAATATGAATGCCATGTATCTTCTACTGGATGGGTGTAACTCGACCTGCCAATAGCCACAGACAGTGTCCCATATACTAATGAATTTGGTCCCGTAGAACTTTTTCAGGATTTCTTCTATTCCCCCTAGGGATGTACGATCATTTACAATGTTTTTGTTAATCTCACGGGCGTCTAGACATATACTCACCTTCCCGTGTTTCTTTGGGACTGCTAGGATAGGGCTGGTGTAAGGTGAGTAGCTTGGTTCAATTATGTCTTCTGCTATTAATCGGTTGATTTCTGTTCTCACCGCTTCCTTCAATGAAAATGCGATCGGGTAAGATTTTTTATTAAAGTCGACAGGCTCTCGGAATTCAATTTCGCACTGATAATCTCTGACCTTCCCAGGTGTATCTGAAAATACGTGGCGGTATCTATTGTACATGTCTATAAGTTGTTCAGCTTGTTGAACGGTTAATTGTGCGTTCGTCTTCTCTGCTGGAAAGTTCGGATTTCTTCGATTTTTTCGTGCCATAGTTGTTCATTGTCGGTCTCGTCGCAAATTCCATTGTTCGGTGTTTGTTCCCTAGCGTCTCGGTATTTCTGGATATGGTACATGGTTTTGTTCGACTGTATTTCGTCACTACTGGTTAATTCTGTTGTCCATTGCAAGTCACCCTTCTTCAAGAATAGTTTGGATTTACTTAGGTCAATTATGGCTGAGTACTGGCGCAGCATATCGCAACCAATTAGCATCTGGAATGGTAATCCACTGGCTACTAGGAATGTCATTGTTACGGTTTGTCCGTCGCTCGTCAGTTCGAGTTGTACCTGTTTTCGGACGGTTCTATTCTGTCGTCCGGTCGCTCCTACAAGGACAATGTTGCTGATGGGTAACGTAAGTATAGTCATTGTACTCTTTTCCTGTATTCTATGCAGTTCGATAGTCATAGTTACTGTATGGTCTCCAGATCACTGTATATGATTAAATAAATAATTACCTTATTTTATCCACTAAGTGATCTTCTTTTTCTTTTTTAATTACTACATTTAAAGAACATTTAAATTCTTATTTAAAGAACATTTACCTAAGAAGTTCCCCAATACTAATGTATTGCATTACGCACAACATCTAATAAACGAAAATGATACATACACTGGATTTAAAGAGAATTTGGAACCTTTACATATAGGTAAAAAGGGTCAACTACTGGATGCCCTAGAGGAATTTGAAATATACAAGGCCTTAAGAAGAAATAAAAATCAGGTACTTAATGAACAGTTGTCATTCAAATCAAATAAACTATATGACACAGCTATGAAAGCAAACCGTGAATAGTGTGTACGGATCAGTTGAAAGTCGGACTTCGGCCAGTGCACTGGTTCGTTTGTAGCGCGTTCCGATACAGATTCAATGTTCTATGTTAATTTATTTAAGTGTGTTATGTGTTTGTGTCTTTGTGAATTTTTAACAAAACCGTAATAGGGTAGATTTTGCTTTTACCTGAAGATGGGGATATAAGCCCTGAAACGTAGTAATTAAAAAAGAAAAAGAAGATCACTTAGTGGATAAAATAAGGTAATTATTTATTTAGTTCGATAGTGTCGATTAATGAAATGTTGGATCCCGTGTCTATCATTACTCGTGTTGGTACTCCATTAACTTTAGTCGAGATATAAGCAATTTCACTGTTGTGGTTGTTATCAGATTGGTTGTCTTTTTCTTCGAGCAATTCCTCCCTTATATTCTTTAAATAATTATTCCGCACGATTGTAATTGTTCGTTCATTGTTTGCTTGAGCAACGTTGCGATTTAACCCAATAGATTGGTTCAGTGAGGGTACAAGTAGATTTTTCACTGCCGCTCTTAATTTAAAGCCGGCTCGGGCTGTTCGTCACACCTGTCTTGTTGACTCGTCGGCTGACTTCCGTTTGTTGATGGTCGGGGTTCAGGCTGGTTACGATCTTCTTCATAGCGGTCACGCCGGCATACTTCTTGACTACGACTTCTGCCTACATTGGTTCTTGTATCCCGTCCGTAGTTGCTGTTACTGTACCGGTGTCCATATGCATTTCGGTCGGTACTTCGTCGTCCTTGATAATACGATCTGTTTCTCGCGTCATCTTCGGCCCTCACATAGTGTACTTGGCGATAGTTACGATCCTGGTTATTTCGATTTCTATTATCGTTATTATTATTATTGAAATTTGGCCAGTTGTAGTTTGGGTTATTCGGCCCCCAGGGTTGATGCTGTGGATTATTTGGCTGGTTGTACTAATTTTTTAGGTTATTTGGCCGATTGTTACCGTTATAGCTGTTGTTTGGTTGATTGGCCGGATGGCTATTATTTTGTCTGTTATACGCCTCATTGGTGTGGTTGTTATTGTTATTACGGCCGTCATATTTCAAACGGTAATTGTAGTTATTGTATTGGTTACCGTTCCGGAAGTTTCTGTTGTCACCCTTGTCGTCCCGTTGTCGACTTCTGCGATAGTATCGCTCCCTCTCATAATCTGCTAACAGGGCTGCCATCGATTGT
Organism: Magicicada septendecula; assembly: GCA_034769895.1. Taxonomy (NCBI): domain Eukaryota; kingdom Metazoa; phylum Arthropoda; class Insecta; order Hemiptera; family Cicadidae; genus Magicicada; species Magicicada septendecula. The sequence continues at coordinate 444,448,430 of CM068368.1, forward strand.
ACTGTCTTGATCTGACTGCCAAGTCGCGCTCTGGAGACACCCTCTTCATAATGAAATGCAAGTTTTGTGACCAAACTCTCTTCAGGAATTTTCGGCTCCAGGTTCCTTGCTAGACAGACCTTCCCTAAAAAATAGGCGGTGAAAGTCGTCCCTCTGCTGGCATCATACCTGCCGAAACATATGTTATCTCGGACGATGTTCTGGGTTGCCTCCGACCAGTATTTTCCTTTAAATACATCCTTGAAATCCTCGTAACTCGTGAGGTCGTGTCTCGTTGCCGTCCACCAATTGTCATTTATGTCCCGGAAGTATTCGTCCAAGTATCCTCGGATGATGGTTCATTGATTTTCCCGAGTCTTTGCCAGCTGTTCATCAACTCTCTCAAGGAATTCCATCAGGTTCCTCTTGTATTGTTTAAAATTGATGACCTCCCGGTTGTCCATGTGTTGGAATTGCGATATCATGGGTGGTCTGCTATTAACAAGTTCCAACTCCTCTCTGATTTTGGCGATTTCCCGTTTCTGGATCTCTTCAATTTTATCCCGGTTGTTTTGACCTTGCCCGCGAACTTCGCTTACGGCGGTGTCGATCTCCTGGCATTTCTCTCCGAAATCTGTCCGCACCTGGGTTACGTTTTCTTCGGTTGCGGTTTATATGGACTCCATTCGAATCTGACTGTCTTCTTCAAGGTTAGTCATTCGGTTGCCGAAGTCTTCCTTCGTTTGTTGTAATTCCTGACTCGTGTTTTCCCATTTTCCGTTTATTTCGGAAATCTCTTGTCGGATCCCCGTCATCTCCTCCTCGATCTTCTTATTTATCTGTTCATTGTTCTCTGCTATCTTCTCGTTTAAGACCTCCATATTTTTCTTGCTGTCTTGCTTCAGTTTGTCTATTTTTTGGCTTAATTTTTGGTTGTCCTCTTTTAATTCCTCCTTATTTTTCTTAAAATCTTGTTTTAATGACGCTATATTTTTGTTGGTCTCTTCCCTGTTCTGGTCCAATTTTTCATTAATTTCCTCCTTATTTTTCATAAATTCTTCCTTGAAATCTTCTTTTAATGATGCTATGTTTCTGTCCAATTTTTCATTCATTTGTTTCAGACTCTCATTGTTTCTGTCCATCTTTTCTAGCATACGTTCCAACATTTTTTGCACATTTGGTTCTCCTCTATTTTCCGCCTTATCGCCCGTCTCCACTTCTTCAACCGATGTTGACTCCTTCTCTTCCACTCTAATTTCTTTTTCGGCCTCCTTCGTCCGTCTCAGTGATGACGCCCTCTTATGCATCTTGTTCTTCTTTTTTCGTACTTGCCGCTAGATATTATTCTTCTTGTAAATCTAGCCTCACTAGTTGGTGCGCCACTTTGTAATAATTTTTTGATCTTTGTGTTTGTTTAAAATAAGCTCCACGTTGGAAAAGCCACTTCTTTGTTAAAAACCTTTGTTGGTGTCACTTTGTAGCAAATCTCGATCTGTCGGTGCGTTTTTTAAGTCGCACGTTGAATGCGTCACTGTGTTATAAACGCTTCGTGCAGTCTGTTAGTCCTTACCTGTCCTTACTTACTAGTTTTTTTCTTCCCGATAGGCGCCAAATTGTTTTGCAGAAAAACAATTAAAAGATTCTATCTCAGTTGGTTACGGTACTGTAATGAGTGATTCGAATTATTCGCCGACTGGCGGGAACTCGGAATTTCGCTTGTGTGGGGGGACGTGTTGCCAACATAAAATGTTGTCGGCTAATTCTATTCACTGCTACAGAACACAACATACATAATACACTTGAAATAATTACAGGACAGCTAGTAACGATTCACACTTATGTATTTGGCTTGATAGCTTATTAATTTTCAATAATGGTTATACAAATGAGATTATTATAATAGTTTTTAGCCTCGGCAATAAATTAATTGTTCACTCAGCAGAAAGCAGGGTGGCAGTACAAGTTAATCTGACGCCATGATGGACTCCGTCTTCTTATTTATACAAAATAAAATTGCCAATGAATTCTTTTAAGTACGACGAAAAAGTTTAGAACAAGATATTTAAATAAAGTACACCACCTTACAATTGTGGTAATTACATATGAAAGAGGTTTACATTAAATTCAACTCTGTGGTGTTAAAAGTGTGTGCCAGTGTTATTCGTTTAATACATAGGTTATAATTTAGTTACTTGGTATTCATAAATATTTTTTCTTAATTAATCTTTGAAAGAAATAATATCAGTTTATAGTGAGAGTTCAAAGTGTTATGAGAAAATTTAAAGAGAATTTATTTCATAAATTCGGTTAACTCAGCAATACTTATCAATCAGTTGATTTAAGGTGTAGTGTCATACAGTTGAAATAGGTTGGGTCATCGTTTTTGGTCTTCAATCTTCAATCATCTTGGGATTCAATCACGCCTTGTGTCTTTTTCGTGTTAGTTGATCGAATTTAATTAATTTGGAATTAATTAATCTGGTCTGTTGCCTAGGTTGAATGTATTAGTCCCCCTCATTAGGTAGTATGATTCTTCATTGGAATAAATTTGGTTACTTTTGACTGTTTTAAATAAAAATTGGGCCATTTACTGCTTGGCGTCTATTCCTCTTGAGCGTCAGTATGGAATTCATAGTTTCTAACTTAATATTCGTACATAACGTTCAGTTGTCATGGTAACTGATTGGCTATTCATGACTTAAGCCATTGCTAGAATATTTGAATTTTTCTTCAAAATGATTAAATATCTTCTGATTTCTATTATTCTTCGGTCTTCTTATTTAAGTATGAAATATTATCACAACTGTTCGTAATTTCTTTCAAAAATCATTTTGACATCCCACAAAGCTGGGTTTGCTTATTTATTAATGTTTGAACAATCATGTTGATATTATTTAATTACATTTCTTTCTTATTTTATCTCCTTAATTTAACATTTATCTTTTAATATGATCCATTAATTATCATTGACTAGTCACTTCCCTTTGATTTGCTAATATTATAGTTAATTTCTTACAATTTGTTGTTATTGGTTTTATACAATTAGGCATTTCATAGGCCTAGGTAGTAGTTGGCTATATTTTTTGTATTTTATACAGATTACATATTATTTTACCTTTGTACATGTTTTGTTTTGTGTTACAAATGATTTGTTTACTTGTTGAATGGTTTTGGGTCTGTTTTATAATAATTGTATGTTTTTATTAGTTTCCATATTATGGTTTGTCTATTATTTTCTAACTGCCTTTACAGTATTATTAGTTTTTTATTAATTTGTCTTTTTTCTTATTTATATTGTATTTGTTTATAATTTGGCTATTATTTACTATTCTCTATAAAATATAACATAACATTTAGGTTTATGGTCTGTATAACTCTTCAGCCATATTCCTATACATAAACTTAATCAAACAGTTCTTTAACAGTTATTATACTACTCTTGTTTACATTTGATTTATTCTTACTTATTTCTTGGTGATAAACATCATCACACCATTTAACTTTACTTAACTAACTATCCCTTAGAACATAGGATGTTTATTGATTTTGCCTTCCTGTTCTTTACCACATTCTTTCTTAAATAAACTTTACTCTCTAACCATGGTAACACTAACCCTTAATACTATTGTATTCCTCATCTACAATGTATCTTAATACTAATAATAACAAAATCCTTATTTAATAACACTTTTCACCAGTAAACCTTTAGCGTTTATCACTGATTATCAGGTGTTTATACCTATCAATAGGGTTTCTATTTAATTTGGGGTTGTACACTGTCACTTTGCACTTTTTATATTTTATTTAAGTATTACTAGTGGGTATTACCTAACATTAAATTCTCTTTCTCACATACTTATGTTCACTATCTCTCCATTTCTTTATCTCTCACTTTACAATGGTTAATTGTACTGTTAACAAGTTCATGTCATAATATAGTGATTTATAATATTTATTCTCTATTTATTTGGTTAGTGTACTTTGTTTGTCTCTAAGTTATTGAATTTTAAAAATTACCATTTACATTGCTTATTTGGTTGATACTAATAATTATCATTTACTTTTATCGTTTATTGGTTTCTTTTTCACTACTTTATTTGAGTGTAACATTTCTCCTTTTCCTGTTCTATATTATTTGTTTGTGTCTTTTCATTTCTTTTCATTTTATTTCATTTATATTTTGGTTTTCACCTTCTCATTTGGTTTCATTTTATTTGGTCAATCACTGGTGTTGTGGCTGGTTCTACCTATTCACTTATTTTATTTCTTTTTATTTATCCTATCACTGGTGTTGGGACTGGTTCTACCTTCTCACTTTACCATATCTGTTGGGTTATTTTGGTTAAATCGCATTGTACTATTGTTTTCACGTTTGCTTCGTTGCTTGCTACATTTCTCTTATCAGAGGTTACTTTTACTATTACTTTTATTTGTTTGATCGCATAATTATGTTAATTAGCCATTCCTTTATCTCTGATTCATCCCTTTTTATTCATAGTGTTAATCATTTAGTGTTTTATTCTTATCATGTTGCTTCATTAATGCATGTTGAAGATATGTACCCTTACATATTGCCCTGCCTCTAAAATTGATTATTTTAGCGAATATTGTTCAGATGTTTGATTGAAATCATCAATCATTTATTTAGTTTATTTCATTAATCACTTGTTAGTTTTGAGCTATCGGTTCTTAATGCTTTATTTAGTTTCAGTTGAAATCATCAATCATTTATTTAGTTTATTTCATTAATCACTTGTTATTTTTGAGCTGTCTGTTCTTAATGCTTTATTTAGTTTCAGTATTCTCCTTGAGTTCCTGTATTATATTCTTGTTTAATGTTTTTTATCCCTATAATATCTAATTCCCTAACATTTCGTCCCTAAAATTATATTGATTCGGATCGGAGGAGGGTACTTTTGACTCCTTTGCTCCACCGTCAATTATATCATCTGGGTAAAGTGGAACGTATCGTCTGCCCAGGCATATGATTGCTGGATCATGTACAGTCAATCATTAACAAAATTATATAAGTAGTCTAAGTACGACTATAAATAAATATCATTATGGGATTCTTCACATTATTGTTATTTAGTTTATACAATACATTATTTCAAATTATAACATTTTTTTTCTGACTCTTACACTTTAGCTCTCAGTGATACGATATTATTGATGGGTACGATACACATGATATTATTATTATTAGTTGTTTATTACTTCTCTTTCAACACTAATTATTTATTAATCGGGTTCAGGATGCTTTTCTTGCATTTAATAATATTTTTCCATTGAAGATTGGTTATATGTTCCCTTTCTTCTTTGTGTATTTGGGTCTACGATCTCATATGTATTATTCTGATTATCTTTACTCACTATATAAGGTCCGGTGTAAAGTAGCAATAGCTTCTTGGCTATCCCTTCCATGGTACTTGGTAACTCTCTATTTTTGATTAATATTTGCTCTCTGATCTGATATTTTAAGGGTTTTGGTTGTAATTGCTCATATCGTTGTCTTATCTTGTCCGTCTTCTCGAGTATCTTGTTGTGAAATTGCACGTTATCAAATTGGTATTCTGCGCCATTGGGAAATTGGATTAATGAAGTAATTTCTCTTGGTGGTGGTCTTTGAAACATTGTTGTGTATGGTGTTGTTTCAATAAATTGGTGGTGCGATAAATTTATAAAGTTCTCGGCCGCTGGTTTGTACTCAGACCACTTACTGTGCTGGTCGTAACAGTATGTACGGAGGATTCTCCCCACTTCCCTCAAGACTCGCTCTGCAGGATTGCTGCTTGGATGGTACACTGATGTCTTGTATGTTTTTATTCCGTGGTTTTGCAAAGTGTTCTTCCATTTATTCCCCTTGAATTGCGTTCCATGATCCGTGATGATGCATTTGGGTGTTCCCACTTCACTAATGTATAGTAATAATATTAAGTTTAAAATTTTCTGGGTAGTGGCATGATTGATGGGGTAGAGCTTCGTGAACCTGGTGTAGTGGTCGAACACAATAATGAGGTATTTGTATTAATGCCTCCCTCCACTACGCGGAAATGGTCCTCATATGTCAACGAAAACTTTCTCCAACTTACAAGATGTGGTGATAGGTATCATAGTGCCCTCCTTTCTGTCGTTGTTGACCTTCACTAGTTGACAGATGTGACATTGTTTTATGCATTTCCGTACCTTTCTGTTGGCGTCTTTTATGTATACGTGTTCTTGTAAGGCCTTTACTACTTTTAACGCACCCATGTGCCCATATCTCTCATGATAATCGAGAATTAAGTCCATCTCTGTGGCTCGAGGTATGGCTATTTTCCAGGTGTTGAATTTATTTTTGGTTTTAGTGAAGGTTATTCCTTGGTGATTGCAGTAATATTGGGATACATGGTCGTCTTGGTCTGTTAACCGTTGTCGAATTTTATTCAGCTTGGGATCTTGTTCTTTTTGTCTTTCCAATTCTTTCATGATCTTGGCCAAGTCAGTTCTGCTCTTAATAATATGGTAGATTTTAATGATAGTCTCCTTTTCTCCTTCGTACATCTGGTCTTTAATGTTTACTCTGGACAGGGTATCGGCTACAACATTTTTCTTGCCCGGGATGTATTCCCAATTTAAATTATATTCCTGTAATACCAAACTTCATCTAGTCAATCTTCCATGACTTAATTTACAATTTCTCAGGAATGATATGGACTTGTGGTCAGTCCTTACTGTAATCGGGTACCCCAAGATGTATGTCCTAAATTTTCCACAGGAAAACACAACACTTAGCAATTCCTTCTCCATGACATTGTAATTTCTCTCGCTGCTGTTTAACACTCTACTTGCGAAACTGATTACACAATGATTCCCCTCTTCATCCTCCTGATACAAAACGGATCCGAGGCTAACGTCACTGGCGTCGCAATTTAAGTAGAATGGCTTGGTGAAATTGGGATGACGTAACATTACTGACTCGATGAATTTGTTTTTAATAAGTTGGAGTGTTATGTCTTGTTCGACTCCCCACGTCCATTTGTCCTTGGATGACAATTGATGTGAAAACTTGGCCGTCATTTCCGAGTAATTCTTTTGAAACTTTCGGTAATAATTGTATAGACCGAGGAATGACTGGAGTTGTTTCTTGTTTTTTGGTGTCGGAAACTTCTGTATGCATTCAATTTTTTCTTGTGATGGTGTTGTCCCATGTCCAGACAAGTTGAACCCCAAAAATAGTACTTCGTCAGCCAAAAATTTGGTTTTTTCCAGTTTCAGAGTTATATGGTTGTTTGATAGTTTTTCTAACACGTACTCTACTCGGTGGCAATGTTCATCCCACTTATCTGAAGTTATTAAGAGGTCGTCTACGTAGACTGTCGTAAACTGTAAGGCATCCGGTCCAAATATCTGGTCCATAATTTTCACAAATACTGCTACCGAATTCACTAATCCGAAGGGTAATCTTTTAAATTGGTAGTTCCGTCCTTCAAATATGAATGCCATGTATCTTCTACTGGATGGGTGTAACTCGACCTGCCAATAGCCACAGACAGTGTCCCATATACTAATGAATTTGGTCCCGTAGAACTTTTTCAGGATTTCTTCTATTCCCCCTAGGGATGTACGATCATTTACAATGTTTTTGTTAATCTCACGGGCGTCTAGACATATACTCACCTTCCCGTGTTTCTTTGGGACTGCTAGGATAGGGCTGGTGTAAGGTGAGTAGCTTGGTTCAATTATGTCTTCTGCTATTAATCGGTTGATTTCTGTTCTCACCGCTTCCTTCAATGAAAATGCGATCGGGTAAGATTTTTTATTAAAGTCGACAGGCTCTCGGAATTCAATTTCGCACTGATAATCTCTGACCTTCCCAGGTGTATCTGAAAATACGTGGCGGTATCTATTGTACATGTCTATAAGTTGTTCAGCTTGTTGAACGGTTAATTGTGCGTTCGTCTTCTCTGCTGGAAAGTTCGGATTTCTTCGATTTTTTCGTGCCATAGTTGTTCATTGTCGGTCTCGTCGCAAATTCCATTGTTCGGTGTTTGTTCCCTAGCGTCTCGGTATTTCTGGATATGGTACATGGTTTTGTTCGACTGTATTTCGTCACTACTGGTTAATTCTGTTGTCCATTGCAAGTCACCCTTCTTCAAGAATAGTTTGGATTTACTTAGGTCAATTATGGCTGAGTACTGGCGCAGCATATCGCAACCAATTAGCATCTGGAATGGTAATCCACTGGCTACTAGGAATGTCATTGTTACGGTTTGTCCGTCGCTCGTCAGTTCGAGTTGTACCTGTTTTCGGACGGTTCTATTCTGTCGTCCGGTCGCTCCTACAAGGACAATGTTGCTGATGGGTAACGTAAGTATAGTCATTGTACTCTTTTCCTGTATTCTATGCAGTTCGATAGTCATAGTTACTGTATGGTCTCCAGATCACTGTATATGATTAAATAAATAATTACCTTATTTTATCCACTAAGTGATCTTCTTTTTCTTTTTTAATTACTACATTTAAAGAACATTTAAATTCTTATTTAAAGAACATTTACCTAAGAAGTTCCCCAATACTAATGTATTGCATTACGCACAACATCTAATAAACGAAAATGATACATACACTGGATTTAAAGAGAATTTGGAACCTTTACATATAGGTAAAAAGGGTCAACTACTGGATGCCCTAGAGGAATTTGAAATATACAAGGCCTTAAGAAGAAATAAAAATCAGGTACTTAATGAACAGTTGTCATTCAAATCAAATAAACTATATGACACAGCTATGAAAGCAAACCGTGAATAGTGTGTACGGATCAGTTGAAAGTCGGACTTCGGCCAGTGCACTGGTTCGTTTGTAGCGCGTTCCGATACAGATTCAATGTTCTATGTTAATTTATTTAAGTGTGTTATGTGTTTGTGTCTTTGTGAATTTTTAACAAAACCGTAATAGGGTAGATTTTGCTTTTACCTGAAGATGGGGATATAAGCCCTGAAACGTAGTAATTAAAAAAGAAAAAGAAGATCACTTAGTGGATAAAATAAGGTAATTATTTATTTAGTTCGATAGTGTCGATTAATGAAATGTTGGATCCCGTGTCTATCATTAGTCGTGTTGGTACTCCATTAACTTTAGTCGAGATATAAGCAATTTCACTGTTGTGGTTGTTATCAGATTGGTTGTCTTTTTCTTCGAGCAATTCCTCCCTTATATTCTTTAAATAATTATTCCGCACGATTGTAATTGTTCGTTCATTGTTTGCTTGAGCAACGTTGCGATTTAACCCAATAGATTGGTTCAGTGAGGGTACAAGTAGATTTTTCACTGCCGCTCTTAATTTAAAGCCGGCTCGGGCTGTTCGTCACACCTGTCTTGTTGACTCGTCGGCTGACTTCCGTTTGTTGATGGTCGGGGTTCAGGCTGGTTACGATCTTCTTCATAGCGGTCACGCCGGCATACTTCTTGACTACGACTTCTGCCTACATTGGTTCTTGTATCCCGTCCGTAGTTGCTGTTACTGTACCGGTGTCCATATGCATTTCGGTCGGTACTTCGTCGTCCTTGATAATACGATCTGTTTCTCGCGTCATCTTCGGCCCTCACATAGTGTACTTGGCGATAGTTACGATCCTGGTTATTTCGATTTCTATTATCGTTATTATTATTATTGAAATTTGGCCAGTTGTAGTTTGGGTTATTCGGCCCCCAGGGTTGATGCTGTGGATTATTTGGCTGGTTGTACTGATTTTTTAGGTTATTTGGCCGATTGTTACCGTTATAGCTGTTGTTTGGTTGATTGGCCGGATGGCTATTATTTTGTCTGTTATACGCCTCATTGGTGTGGTTGTTATTGTTATTACGGCCGTCATATTTCAAACGGTAATTGTAGTTATTGTATTGGTTACCGTTCCGGAAGTTTCTGTTGTCACCCTTGTCGTCCCGTTGTCGACTTCTGCGATAGTATCGCTCCCTCTCATAATCTGCTAACAGGGCTGCCATCGATTGTACTGTCTTGATCTGACTGCCAAGTCGCGCTCTGGAGACACCCTCTTCATAATGAAATGCAAGTTTTGTGACCAAACTCTCTTCAGGAATTTTCGGCTCCAGGTTCCTTGCTAGACAGACCTTCCCCAAAAAATAGGCGGTGAAAGTCGTCCCTCTGCTGGCATCATACCTGCCGAAACATATGTTATCTCGGACGATGTTCTGGGTTGCCTCCGACCAGTATTTTCCTTTAAATACATCCTTGAAATCCTCGTAACTCGTGAGGTCGTGTCTCGTTGCCGTCCACCAATTGTCATTTATGTCCCGGAAGTATTCGTCCAAGTATCCTCGGATGATGGTTCATTGATTTTCCCGAGTCTTTGCCAGCTGTTCATCAACTCTCTCAAGGAATTCCATCAGGTTCCTCTTGTATTGTTTAAAATTGATGACCTCCCGGTTGTCCATGTGTTGGAATTGCGATATCATGGGTGGTCTGCTATTAATAAGTTCCAACTCCTCTCTGATTTTGGCGATTTCCCGTTTCTGGATCTCTTCAATTTTATCCCGGTTGTTTTGACCTTGCCCGCGAACTTCGCTTACGGCGGTGTCGATCTCCTGGCATTTCTCTCCGAAATCTGTCCGCACCTGGGTTACGTTTTCTTCGGTTGCGGTTTATATGGACTCCATTCGAATCTGACTGTCTTCTTCAAGGTTAGTCATTCGGTTGCCGAAGTCTTCCTTCGTTTGTTGTAATTCCTGACTCGTGTTTTCCCATTTTCCGTTTATTTCGGAAATCTCTTGTCGGATCCCCGTCATCTCCTCCTCGATCTTCTTATTTATCTGTTCATTGTTCTCTGCTATCTTCTCGTTTAAGACCTCCATATTTTTCTTGCTGTCTTGCTTCAGTTTGTCTATTTTTTGGCTTAATTTTTGGTTGTCCTCTTTTAATTCCTCCTTATTTTTCTTAAAATCTTGTTTTAATGACGCTATATTTTTGTTGGTCTCTTCCCTGTTCTGGTCCAATTTTTCATTAATTTCCTCCTTATTTTTCATAAATTCTTCCTTGAAATCTTCTTTTAATGATGCTATGTTTCTGTCCAATTTTTCATTCATTTGTTTCAGACTCTCATTGTTTCTGTCCATCTTTTCTAGCATACGTTCCAACATTTTTTGCACATTTGGTTCTCCTCTATTTTCCGCCTTATCGCCCGTCTCCACTTCTTCAACCGATGTTGACTCCTTCTCTTCCACTCTAATTTCTTTTTCGGCCTCCTTCGTCCGTCTCAGTGATGACGCCCTCTTATGCATCTTGTTCTTCTTTTTTCGTACTTGCCGCTAGATATTATTCTTCTTGTAAATCTAGCCTCACTAGTTGGTGCGCCACTTTGTAATAATTTTTTGATCTTTGTGTTTGTTTAAAATAAGCTCCACGTTGGAAAAGCCACTTCTTTGTTAAAAACCTTTGTTGGTGTCACTTTGTAGCAAATCTCGATCTGTCGGTGCGTTTTTTAAGTCGCACGTTGAATGCGTCACTGTGTTATAAACGCTTCGTGCAGTCTGTTAGTCCTTACCTGTCCTTACTTACTAGTTTTTTTCTTCCCGATAGGCGCCAAATTGTTTTGCAGAAAAACAATTAAAAGATTCTATCTCAGTTGGTTACGGTACTGTAATGAGTGATTCGAATTATTCGCCGACTGGCGGGAACTCGGAATTTCGCTTGTGTGGGGGGACGTGTTGCCAACATAAAATGTTGTCGGCTAATTCTATTCACTGCTACAGAACACAACATACATAATACACTTGAAATAATTACAGGACAGCTAGTAACGATTCACACTTATGTATTTGGCTTGATAGCTTATTAATTTTCAATAATGGTTATACAAATGAGATTATTATAATAGTTTTTAGCCTCGGCAATAAATTAATTGTTCACTCAGCAGAAAGCAGGGTGGCAGTACAAGTTAATCTGACGCCATGATGGACTCCGTCTTCTTATTTATACAAAATAAAATTGCCAATGAATTCTTTTAAGTACGACGAAAAAGTTTAGAACAAGATATTTAAATAAAGTACACCACCTTACAATTGTGGTAATTACATATGAAAGAGGTTTACATTAAATTCAACTCTGTGGTGTTAAAAGTGTGTGCCAGTGTTATTCGTTTAATACATAGGTTATAATTTAGTTACTTGGTATTCATAAATATTTTTTCTTAATTAATCTTTGAACGAAATAATATCAGTTTATAGTGAGAGTTCAAAGTGTTATGAGAAAATTTAAAGAGAATTTATTTCATAAATTCGGTTAACTCAGCAATACTTATCAATCAGTTGATTTAAGGTGTAGTGTCATACAGTTGAAATAGGTTGGGTCATCGTTTTTGGTCTTCAATCTTCAATCATCTTGGGATTCAATCACGCCTTGTGTCTTTTTCGTGTTAGTTGATCGAATTTAATTAATTTGGAATTAATTAATCTGGTCTGTTGCCTAGGTTGAATGTATTAGTCCCCCTCATTAGGTAGTATGATTCTTCATTGGAATAAATTTGGTTACTTTTGACTGTTTTAAATAAAAATTGGGCCATTTACTGCTTGGCGTCTATTCCTCTTGAGCGTCAGTATGGAATTCATAGTTTCTAACTTAATATTCGTACATAACGTTCAGTTGTCATGGTAACTGATTGGCTATTCATGACTTAAGCCATTGCTAGAATATTTGAATTTTTCTTCAAAATGATTAAATATCTTCTGATTTCTATTATTCTTCGGTCTTCTTATTTAAGTATGAAATATTATCACAACTGTTCGTAATTTCTTTCAAAAATCATTTTGACATCCCACAAAGCTGGGTTTGCTTATTTATTAATGTTTGAACAATCATGTTGATATTATTTAATTACATTTCTTTCTTATTTTATGTCCTTAATTTAACATTTATCTTTTAATATGATCCATTAATTATCATTGACTAGTCACTTCCCTTTGATTTGCTAATATTATAGTTAATTTCTTACAATTTGTTGTTATTGGTTTTATACAATTAGGCATTTCATAGGCCTAGGTAGTAGTTGGCTATATTTTTTGTATTTTATACAGATTACATATTATTTTACCTTTGTACATGTTTTGTTTTGTGTTACAAATGATTTGTTTACTTGTTGAATGGTTTTGGGTCTGTTTTATAATAATTGTATGTTTTTATTAGTTTCCATATTATGGTTTGTCTATTATTTTCTAACTGCCTTTACAGTATTATTAGTTTTTTATTAATTTGTCTTTTTTCTTATTTATATTGTATTTGTTTATAATTTGGCTATTATTTACTATTCTCTATAAAATATAACATAACATTTAGGTTTATGGTCTGTATAACTCTTCAGCCATATTCCTATACATAAACTTAATCAAACAGTTCTTTAACAGTTATTATACTACTCTTGTTTACATTTGATTTATTCTTACTTATTTCTTGGTGATAAACATCATCACACCATTTAACTTTACTTAACTAACTATCCCTTAGAACATAGGATGTTTATTGATTTTGCCTTCCTGTTCTTTACCACATTCTTTCTTAAATAAACTTTACTCTCTAACCATGGTAACACTAACCCTTAATACTATTGTATTCCTCATCTACAATGTATCTTAATACTAATAATAACAAAATCCTTATTTAATAACACTTTTCACCAGTAAACCTTTAGCGTTTATCACTGATTATCAGGTGTTTATACCTATCAATAGGGTTTCTATTTAATTTGGGGTTGTACACTGTCACTTTGCACTTTTTATATTTTATTTAAGTATTACTAGTGGGTATTACCTAACATTAAATTCTCTTTCTCACATACTTATGTTCACTATCTCTCCATTTCTTTATCTCTCACTTTACAATGGTTAATTGTACTGTTAACAAGTTCATGTCATAATATAGTGATTTATAATATTTATTCTCTATTTATTTGGTTAGTGTACTTTGTTTGTCTCTAAGTTATTGAATTTTAAAAATTACCATTTACATTGCTTATTTGGTTGATACTAATAATTATCATTTACTTTTATCGTTTATTGGTTTCTTTTTCACTACTTTATTTGAGTGTAACATTTCTCCTTTTCCTGTTCTATATTATTTGTTTGTGTCTTTTCATTTCTTTTCATTTTATTTCATTTATATTTTGGTTTTCACCTTCTCATTTGGTTTCATTTTATTTGGTCAGTCACTGGTGTTGTGGCTGGTTCTACCTATTCACTTATTTTATTTCTTTTTATTTATCCTATCACTGGTGTTGGGACTGGTTCTACCTTCTCACTTTACCATATCTGTTGGGTTATTTTGGTTAAATCGCATTGTACTATTGTTTTCACGTTTGCTTCGTTGCTTGCTACATTTCTCTTATCAGAGGTTACTTTTACTATTACTTTTATTTGTTTGATCGCATAATTATGTTAATTACCCATTCCTTTATCTCTGATTCATCCCTTTTTATTCATAGTGTTAATCATTTAGTGTTTTATTCTTATCATGTTGCTTCATTAATGCATGTTGAAGATATGTACCCTTACATATTGCCCTGCCTCTAAAATTGATTATTTTAGCGAATATTGTTCAGATGTTTGATTGAAATCATCAATCATTTATTTAGTTTATTTCATTAACCACTTGTTAGTTTTGAGCTATCGGTTCTTAATGCTTTATTTAGTTTCAGTTGAAATCATCAATCATTTATTTAGTTTATTTCATTAATCACTTGTTATTTTTGAGCTGTCTGTTCTTAATGCTTTATTTAGTTTCAGTATTCTCCTTGAGTTCCTGTATTATATTCTTGTTTAATGTTTTTTATCCCTATAATATCTAATTCCCTAACATTTCGTCCCTAAAATTATATTGATTCGGATCGGAGGAGGGTACTTTTGACTCCTTTGCTCCACCGTCAATTATATCATCTGGGTAAAGTGGAACGTATCGTCTGCCCAGGCATATGATTGCTGGATCATCTACAGTCAATCATTAACAAAATTATATAAGTAGTCTAAGTACGACTATAAATAAATATCATTATGGGATTCTTCACATTATTGTTATTTAGTTTATACAATACATTATTTCAAATTATAACATTTTTTTTCTGACTCTTACACTGTAGCTCTCAGTGATACGATATTATTGATGGGTACGATACACATGATATTATTATTATTAGTTGTTTATTACTTCTCTTTCAACACTAATTATTTATTAATCGGGTTCAGGATGCTTTTCTTGCATTTAATAATATTTTTCCATTGAAGATTGGTTATATGTTCCCTTTCTTCTTTGTGTATTTGGGTCTACGATCTCATATGTATTATTCTGATTATCTTTACTCACTATATAAGGTCCGGTGTAAAGTAGCAATAGCTTCTTGGCTATCCCTTCCATGGTACTTGGTAACTCTCTGTTTTTGATTAATATTTGCTCTCTGATCTGATATTTTAAGGGTTTTGGTTGTAATTGCTCATATCGTTGTCTTATCTTGTCCGTCTTCTCGAGTATCTTGTTGTGAAATTGCACGTTATCAAATTGGTATTCTGCTCCATTGGGAAATTGGATTAATGAAGTAATTTCTCTTGGTGGTGGTCTTTGAAACATTGTTGTGTATGGTGTTGTTTCAATAAATTGGTGGTGCGATAAATTTATAAAGTTCTCGGCCGCTGGTTTGTACTCAGACCACTTACTGTGCTGGTCGTAACAGTATGTACGGAGGATTCTCCCCACTTCCCTCAAGACTCGCTCTGCAGGATTGCTGCTTGGATGGTACACTGATGTCTTGTATGTTTTTATTCCGTGGTTTTGCAAAGTGTTCTTCCATTTATTCCCCTTGAATTGCGTTCCATGATCCGTGATGATGCATTTGGGTGTTCCCACTTCACTAATGTATAGTAATAATATTAAGTTTAAAATTTTCTGGGTAGTGGCATGATTGATGGGGTAGAGCTTCGTGAACCTGGTGTAGTGGTCGAACACAATAATGAGGTATTTGTATTAATGCCTCCCTCCACTACGCGGAAATGGTCCGCATATGTCAACGAAAACTTTCTCCAACTTACAAGATGTGGTGATAGGTATCATAGTGCCCTCCTTTCTGTCGTTGTTGACCTTCACTAGTTGACAGATGTGACATTGTTTTATGCATTTCCGTACCTTTCTGTTGGCGTCTTTTATGTATACGTGTTCTTGTAAGGCCTTTACTACTTTTAACGCACCCATGTGCCCATATCTCTCATGATAATCGAGAATTAAGTCCATCTCTGTGGCTCGAGGTATGGCTATTTTCCAGGTGTTGAATTTATTTTTGGTTTTAGTGAAGGTTATTCCTTGGTGATTGCAGTAATATTGGGATACATGGTCGTCTTGGTCTGTTAACCGTTGTCGAATTTTATTCAGCTTGGGATCTTGTTCTTTTTGTCTTTCCAATTCTTTCATGATCTTGGCCAAGTCAGTTCTGCTCTTAATAATATGGTAGATTTTAATGATAGTCTCCTTTTCTCCTTCGTACATCTGGTCTTTAATGTTTACTCTGGACAGGGTATCGGCTACAACATTTTTCTTGCCCGGGATGTATTCCCAATTTAAATTATATTCCTGTAATACCAAACTTCATCTAGTCAATCTTCCATGACTTAATTTACAATTTCTCAGGAATGATATGGACTTGTGGTCAGTCCTTACTGTAATCGGGTACCCCAAGATGTATGTCCTAAATTTTCCACAGGAAAACACAACACTTAGCAATTCCTTCTCCATGACATTGTAATTTCTCTCGCTGCTGTTTAACACTCTACTTGCGAAACTGATTACACAATGATTCCCCTCTTCATCCTCCTGATACAAAACGGATCCGAGGCTAACGTCACTGGCGTCGCAATTTAAGTAGAATGGCTTGGTGAAATTGGGATGACGTAACATTACTGACTCGATGAATTTGTTTTTAATAAGTTGGAGTGTTATGTCTTGTTCGACTCCCCACGTCCATTTGTCCTTGGATGACAATTGATGTGAAAACTTGGCCGTCATTTCCGAGTAATTCTTTTGAAACTTTCGGTAATAATTGTATAGACCGAGGAATGACTGGAGTTGTTTCTTGTTTTTTGGTGTCGGAAACTTCTGTATGCATTCAATTTTTTCTTGTGATGGTGTTGTCCCATGTCCAGACAAGTTGAACCCCAAAAATAGTACTTCGTCAGCCAAAAATTTGGTTTTTTCCAGTTTGAGAGTTATATGGTTGTTTGATAGTTTTTCTAACACGTACTCTACTCGGTGGCAATGTTCATCCCACTTATCTGAAGTTATTAAGAGGTCGTCTACGTAGACTGTCGTAAACTGTAAGGCATCCGGTCCAAATATCTGGTCCATAATTTTCACAAATACTGCTACCGAATTCACTAATCCGAAGGGTAATCTTTTAAATTGGTAGTTCCGTCCTTCAAATATGAATGCCATGTATCTTCTACTGGATGGGTGTAACTCGACCTGCCAATAGCCACAGACAGTGTCCCATATACTAATGAATTTGGTCCCGTAGAACTTTTTCAGGATTTCTTCTATTCCCCCTAGGGATGTACGATCATTTACAATGTTTTTGTTAATCTCACGGGCGTCTAGACATATACTCACCTTCCCGTGTTTCTTTGGGACTGCTAGGATAGGGCTGGTGTAAGGTGAGTAGCTTGGTTCAATTATGTCTTCTGCTATTAATCGGTTGATTTCTGTTCTCACCGCTTCCTTCAATGAAAATGCGATCGGGTAAGATTTTTTATTAAATTCGACAGGCTCTCGGAATTCAATTTCGCACTGATAATCTCTGACCTTCCCAGGTGTATCTGAAAATACGTGGCGGTATCTATTGTACATGTCTATAAGTTGTTCAGCTTGTTGAACGGTTAATTGTGCGTTCGTCTTCTCTGCTGGAAAGTTCGAATTTCTTCGATTTTTTCGTGCCATAGTTGTTCATTGTTGGTCTCGTCGCAAATTCCATTGTTCGGTGTTTGTTCCCTAGCGTCTCGGTATTTCTGGATATGGTACATGGTTTTGTTCGACTGTATTTCGTCACTACTGGTTAATTCTGTTGTCCATTGCAAGTCACCCTTCTTCAAGAATAGTTTGGATTTACTTAGGTCAATTATGGCTGAGTACTGGCGCAGCATATCGCAACCAATTAGCATCTGGAATGGTAATCCACTGGCTACTAGGAATGCCATTGTTACGGTTTGTCCGTCGCTCGTCAGTTCGAGTTGTACCTGTTTTCGGACGGTTCTATTCTGTCGTCCGGTCGCTCCTACAAGGACAATGTTGCTGATGGGTAACGTAAGTATAGTCATTGTACTCTTTTCCTGTATTCTATGCAGTTCGATAGTCATAGTTACTGTATGGTCTCCAGATCACTGTATATGATTAAATAAATAATTACCTTATTTTATCCACTAAGTGATCTTCTTTTTCTTTTTTAATTACTACATTTAAAGAACATTTAAATTCTTATTTAAAGAACATTTACCTAAGAAGTTCCCCAATACTAATCTATTGCATTACGCACAACATCTAATAAACGAAAATGATACATACACTGGATTTAAAGAGAATTTGGAACCTTTACATATAGGTAAAAAGGGTCAACTACTGGATGCCCTAGAGGAATTTGAAATATACAAGGCCTTAAGAAGAAATAAAAATCAGGTACTTAATGAACAGTTGTCATTCAAATCAAATAAACTATATGACACAGCTATGAAAGCAAACCGTGAATAGTGTGTACGGATCAGTTGAAAGTCGGACTTCGGCCAGTGCACTGGTTCGTTTGTAGCGCGTTCCGATACAGATTCAATGTTCTATGTTAATTTATTTAAGTGTGTTATGTGTTTGTGTCTTTGTGAATTTTTAACAAAACCGTAATAGGGTAGATTTTGCTTTTACCTGAAGATGGGGATATAAGCCCTGAAACATGTAGTAATTAAAAAAGAAAAAGAAGATCACTTAGTGGATAAAATAAGGTAATTATTTATTTAGTTCGATAGTGTCGATTAATGAAATGTTGGATCCCGTGTCTATCATTAGTCGTGTTGGTACTCCATTAACTTTAGTCGAGATATAAGCAATTTCACTGTTGTGGTTGTTATCAGATTGGTTGTCTTTTTCTTCGAGCAATTCCTCCCTTATATTCTTTAAATAATTATTCCGCACGATTGTAATTGTTCGTTCATTGTTTGCTTGAGCAACGTTGCGATTTAACCCAATAGATTGGTTCAGTGAGGGTACAAGTAGATTTTTCACTGCCGCTCTTAATTTAAAGCCGGCTCGGGCTGTTCGTCACACCTGTCTTGTTGACTCGTCGGCTGACTTCCGTTTGTTGATGGTCGGGGTTCAGGCTGGTTACGATCTTCTTCATAGCGGTCACGCCGGCATACTTCTTGACTACGACTTCTGCCTACATTGGTTCTTGTATCCCGTCCGTAGTTGCTGTTACTGTACCGGTGTCCATATGCATTTCGGTCGGTACTTCGTCGTCCTTGATAATACGATCTGTTTCTCCCGTCATCTTCGGCCCTCACATAGTGTACTTGGCGATAGTTACGATCCTGGTTATTTCGATTTCTATTATCGTTATTATTATTATTGAAATTTGGCCAGTTGTAGTTTGGGTTATTCGGCCCCCAGGGTTGATGCTGTGGATTATTTGGCTGGTTGTACTGATTTTTTAGGTTATTTGGCCGATTGTTACCGTTATAGCTGTTGTTTGGTTGATTGGCCGGATGGCTATTATTTTGTCTGTTATACGCCTCATTGGTGTGGTTGTTATTGTTATTACGGCCGTCATATTTCAAACGGTAATTGTAGTTATTGTATTGGTTACCGTTCCGGAAGTTTCTGTTGTCACCCTTGTCGTCCCGTTGTCGACTTCTGCGATAGTATCGCTCCCTCTCATAATCTGCTAACAGGGCTGCCATCGATTGTACTGTCTTGATCTGACTGCCAAGTCGCGCTCTGGAGACACCCTCTTCATAATGAAATGCAAGTTTTGTGACCAAACTCTCTTCAGGAATTTTCGGCTCCAGGTTCCTTGCTAGACAGACCTTCCCCAAAAAATAGGCGGTGAAAGTCGTCCCTCTGCTGGCATCATACCTGCCGAAACATATGTTATCTCGGACGATGTTCTGGGTTGCCTCCGACCAGTATTTTCCTTTAAATACATCCTTGAAATCCTCGTAACTCGTGAGGTCGTGTCTCGTTGCCGTCCACCAATTGTCATTTATGTCCCGGAAGTATTCGTCCAAGTATCCTCGGATGATGGTTCATTGATTTTCCCGAGTCTTTGCCAGCTGTTCATCAACTCTCTCAAGGAATTCCATCAGGTTCCTCTTGTATTGTTTAAAATTGATGACCTCCCGGTTGTCCATGTGTTGGAATTGCGATATCATGGGTGGTCTGCTATTAATAAGTTCCAACTCCTCTCTGATTTTGGCGATTTCCCGTTTCTGGATCTCTTCAATTTTATCCCGGTTGTTTTGACCTTGCCCGCGAACTTCGCTTACGGCGGTGTCGATCTCCTGGCATTTCTCTCCGAAATCTGTCCGCACCTGGGTTACGTTTTCTTCGGTTGCGGTTTATATGGACTCCATTCGAATCTGACTGTCTTCTTCAAGGTTAGTCATTCGGTTGCCGAAGTCTTCCTTCGTTTGTTGTAATTCCTGACTCGTGTTTTCCCATTTTCCGTTTATTTCGGAAATCTCTTGTCGGATCCCCGTCATCTCCTCCTCGATCTTCTTATTTATCTGTTCATTGTTCTCTGCTATCTTCTCGTTTAAGACCTCCATATTTTTCTTGCTGTCTTGCTTCAGTTTGTCTATTTTTTGGCTTAATTTTTGGTTGTCCTCTTTTAATTCCTCCTTATTTTTCTTAAAATCTTGTTTTAATGACGCTATATTTTTGTTGGTCTCTTCCCTGTTCTGGTCCAATTTTTCATTAATTTCCTCCTTATTTTTCATAAATTCTTCCTTGAAATCTTCTTTTAATGATGCTATGTTTCTGTCCAATTTTTCATTCATTTGTTTCAGACTCTCATTGTTTCTGTCCATCTTTTCTAGCATACGTTCCAACATTTTTTGCACATTTGGTTCTCCTCTATTTTCCGCCTTATCGCCCGTCTCCACTTCTTCAACCGATGTTGACTCCTTCTCTTCCACTCTAATTTCTTTTTCGGCCTCCTTCGTCCGTCTCAGTGATGACGCCCTCTTATGCATCTTGTTCTTCTTTTTTCGTACTTGCCGCTAGATATTATTCTTCTTGTAAATCTAGCCTCACTAGTTGGTGCGCCACTTTGTAATAATTTTTTGATCTTTGTGTTTGTTTAAAACAAGCTCCACGTTGGAAAAGCCACTTTGTTAAAAACCTTTGTTGGTGTCACTTTGTAGCAAATCTCGATCTGTCGGTGCGTTTTTTAAGTCGCACGTTGAATGCGTCACTGTGTTATAAACGCTTCGTGCAGTCTGTTAGTCCTTACCTGTCCTTACTTACTAGTTTTTTTCTTCCCGATAGGCGCCAAATTGTTTTGCAGAAAAACAATTAAAAGATTCTATCTCAGTTGGTTACGGTACTGTAATGAGTGATTCGAATTATTCGCCGACTGGCGGGAACTCGGAATTTCGCTTGTGTGGGGGGACGTGTTGCCAACATAAAATGTTGTCGGCTAATTCTATTCACTGCTACAGAACACAACATACATAATACACTTGAAATAATTACAGGACAGCTAGTAACGATTCACACTTATGTATTTGGCTTGATAGCTTATTAATTTTCAATAATGGTTATACAAATTAGATTATTATAATAGTTTTTAGCCTCGGCAATAAATTAATTGTTCACTCAGCAGAAAGCAGGGTGGCAGTACAAGTTAATCTGACGCCATGATGGACTCCGTCTTCTTATTTATACAAAATAAAATTGCCAATGAATTCTTTTAAGTACGACGAAAAAGTTTAGAACAAGATATTTAAATAAAGTACACCACCTTACAATTGTGGTAATTACATATGAAAGAGGTTTACATTAAATTCAACTCTGTGGTGTTAAAAGTGTGTGCCAGTGTTATTCGTTTAATACATAGGTTATAATTTAGTTACTTGGTATTCATAAATATTTTTTCTTAATTAATCTTTGAAAGAAATAATATCAGTTTATAGTGAGAGTTCAAAGTGTTATGAGAAAATTTAAAGAGAATTTATTTCATAAATTCGGTTAACTCAGCAATACTTATCAATCAGTTGATTTAAGGTGTAGTGTCATACAGTTGAAATAGGTTGGGTCATCGTTTTTGGTCTTCAATCTTCAATCATCTTGGGATTCAATCACGCCTTGTGTCTTTTTCGTGTTAGTTGATCGAATTTAATTAATTTGGAATTAATTAATCTGGTCTGTTGCCTAGGTTGAATGTATTAGTCCCCCTCATTAGGTAGTATGATTCTTCATTGGAATAAATTTGGTTACTTTTGACTGTTTTAAATAAAAATTGGGCCATTTACTGCTTGGCGTCTATTCCTCTTGAGCGTCAGTATGGAATTCATAGTTTCTAACTTAATATTCGTACATAACGTTCAGTTGTCATGGTAACTGATTGGCTATTCATGACTTAAGCCATTGCTAGAATATTTGAATTTTTCTTCAAAATGATTAAATATCTTCTGATTTCTATTATTCTTCGGTCTTCTTATTTAAGTATGAAATATTATCACAACTGTTCGTAATTTCTTTCAAAAATCATTTTGACATCCCACAAAGCTGGGTTTGCTTATTTATTAATGTTTGAACAATCATGTTGATATTATTTAATTACATTTCTTTCTTATTTTATGTCCTTAATTTAACATTTATCTTTTAATATGATCCATTAATTATCATTGACTAGTCACTTCCCTTTGATTTGCTAATATTATAGTTAATTTCTTACAATTTGTTGTTATTGGTTTTATACAATTAGGCATTTCATAGGCCTAGGTAGTAGTTGGCTATATTTTTTGTATTTTATACAGATTACATATTATTTTACCTTTGTACATGTTTTGTTTTGTGTTACAAATGATTTGTTTACTTGTTGAATGGTTTTGGGTCTGTTTTATAATAATTGTATGTTTTTATTAGTTTCCATATTATGGTTTGTCTATTATTTTCTAACTGCCTTTACAGTATTATTAGTTTTTTATTAATTTGTCTTTTTTCTTATTTATATTGTATTTGTTTATAATTTGGCTATTATTTACTATTCTCTATAAAATATAACATAACATTTAGGTTTATGGTCTGTATAACTCTTCAGCCATATTCCTATACATAAACTTAATCAAACAGTTCTTTAACAGTTATTATACTACTCTTGTTTACATTTGATTTATTCTTACTTATTTCTTGGTGATAAACATCATCACACCATTTAACTTTACTTAACTAACTATCCCTTAGAACATAGGATGTTTATTGATTTTGCCTTCCTGTTCTTTACCACATTCTTTCTTAAATAAACTTTACTCTCTAACCATGGTAACACTAACCCTTAATACTATTGTATTCCTCATCTACAATGTATCTTAATACTAATAATAACAAAATCCTTATTTAATAACACTTTTCACCAGTAAACCTTTAGCGTTTATCACTGATTATCAGGTGTTTATACCTATCAATAGGGTTTCTATTTAATTTGGGGCTGTACACTGTCACTTTGCACTTTTTATATTTTATTTAAGTATTACTAGTGGGTATTACCTAACATTAAATTCTCTTTCTCACATACTTATGTTCACTATCTCTCCATTTCTTTATCTCTCACTTTACAATGGTTAATTGTACTGTTAACAAGTTCATGTCATAATATAGTGATTTATAATATTTATTCTCTATTTATTTGGTTAGTGTACTTTGTTTGTCTCTAAGTTATTGAATTTTAAAAATTACCATTTACATTGCTTATTTGGTTGATACTAATAATTATCATTTACTTTTATCGTTTATTGGTTTCTTTTTCACTACTTTATTTGAGTGTAACATTTCTCCTTTTCCTGTTCTATATTATTTGTTTGTGTCTTTTCATTTCTTTTCATTTTATTTCATTTATATTTTGGTTTTCACCTTCTCATTTGGTTTCATTTTATTTGGTCAGTCACTGGTGTTGTGGCTGGTTCTACCTATTCACTTATTTTATTTCTTTTTATTTATCCTATCACTGGTGTTGGGACTGGTTCTACCTTCTCACTTTACCATATCTGTTGGGTTATTTTGGTTAAATCGCATTGTACTATTGTTTTCATGTTTGCTTCGTTGCTTGCTACATTTCTCTTATCAGAGGTTACTTTTACTATTACTTTTATTTGTTTGATCGCATAATTATGTTAATTACCCATTCCTTTATCTCTGATTCATCCCTTTTTATTCATAGTGTTAATCATTTAGTGTTTTATTCTTATCATGTTGCTTCATTAATGCATGTTGAAGATATGTACCCTTACATATTGCCCTGCCTCTAAAATTGATTATTTTAGCGAATATTGTTCAGATGTTTGATTGAAATCATCAATCATTTATTTAGTTTATTTCATTAACCACTTGTTAGTTTTGAGCTATCGGTTCTTAATGCTTTATTTAGTTTCAGTTGAAATCATCAATCATTTATTTAGTTTATTTCATTAATCACTTGTTATTTTTGAGCTGTCTGTTCTTAATGCTTTATTTAGTTTCAGTATTCTCCTTGAGTTCCTGTATTATATTCTTGTTTAATGTTTTTTATCCCTATAATATCTAATTCCCTAACATTTCGTCCCTAAAATTATATTGATTCGGATCGGAGGAGGGTACTTTTGACTCCTTTGCTCCACCGTCAATTATATCATCTGGGTAAAGTGGAACGTATCGTCTGCCCAGGCATATGATTGCTGGATCATCTACAGTCAATCATTAACAAAATTATATAAGTAGTCTAAGTACGACTATAAATAAATATCATTATGGGATTCTTCACATTATTGTTATTTAGTTTATACAATACATTATTTCAAATTATAACATTTTTTTTTCTGACTCTTACACTGTAGCTCTCAGTGATACGATATTATTGATGGGTACGATACACATGATATTATTATTATTAGTTGTTTATTACTTCTCTTTCAACACTAATTATTTATTAATCGGGTTCGGGATGCTTTTCTTGCATTTAATAATATTTTTCCATTGAAGATTGGTTATATGTTCCCTTTCTTCTTTGTGTATTTGGGTCTACGATCTCATATGTATTATTCTGATTATCTTTACTCACTATATAAGGTCCGGTGTAAAGTAGCAATAGCTTCTTGGCTATCCCTTCCATGGTACTTGGTAACTCTCTGTTTTTGATTAATATTTGCTCTCTGATCTGATATTTTAAGGGTTTTGGTTGTAATTGCTCATATCGTTGTCTTATCTTGTCCGTCTTCTCGAGTATCTTGTTGTGAAATTGCACGTTATCAAATTGGTATTCTGCTCCATTGGGAAATTGGATTAATGAAGTAATTTCTCTTGGTGGTGGTCTTTGAAACATTGTTGTGTATGGTGTTGTTTCAATAAATTGGTGGTGCGATAAATTTATAAAGTTCTCGGCCGCTGGTTTGTACTCAGACCACTTACTGTGCTGGTCGTAACAGTATGTACGGAGGATTCTCCCCACTTCCCTCAAGACTCGCTCTGCAGGATTGCTGCTTGGATGGTACACTGATGTCTTGTATGTTTTTATTCCGTGGTTTTGCAAAGTGTTCTTCCATTTATTCCCCTTGAATTGCGTTCCATGATCCGTGATGATGCATTTGGGTGTTCCCACTTCACTAATGTATAGTAATAATATTAAGTTTAAAATTTTCTGGGTAGTGGCATGATTGATGGGGTAGAGCTTCGTGAACCTGGTGTAGTGGTCGAACACAATAATGAGGTATTTGTATTAATGCCTCCCTCCACTACGCGGAAATGGTCCGCATATGTCAACGAAAACTTTCTCCAACTTACAAGATGTGGTGATAGGTATCATAGTGCCCTCCTTTCTGTCGTTGTTGACCTTCACTAGTTGACAGATGTGACATTGTTTTATGCATTTCCGTACCTTTCTGTTGGCGTCTTTTATGTATACGTGTTCTTGTAAGGCCTTTACTACTTTTAACGCACCCATGTGCCCATATCTCTCATGATAATCGAGAATTAAGTCCATCTCTGTGGCTCGAGGTATGGCTATTTTCCAGGTGTTGAATTTATTTTTGGTTTTAGTGAAGGTTATTCCTTGGTGATTGCAGTAATATTGGGATACATGGTCGTCTTGGTCTGTTAACCGTTGTCGAATTTTATTCAGCTTGGGATCTTGTTCTTTTTGTCTTTCCAATTCTTTCATGATCTTGGCCAAGTCAGTTCTGCTCTTAATAATATGGTAGATTTTAATGATAGTCTCCTTTTCTCCTTCGTACATCTGGTCTTTAATGTTTACTCTGGACAGGGTATCGGCTACAACATTTTTCTTGCCCGGGATGTATTCCCAATTTAAATTATATTCCTGTAATACCAAACTTCATCTAGTCAATCTTCCATGACTTAATTTACAATTTCTCAGGAATGATATGGACTTGTGGTCAGTCCTTACTGTAATCGGGTACCCCAAGATGTATGTCCTAAATTTTCCACAGGAAAACACAACACTTAGCAATTCCTTCTCCATGACATTGTAATTTCTCTCGCTGCTGTTTAACACTCTACTTGCGAAACTGATTACACAATGATTCCCCTCTTCATCCTCCTGATACAAAACGGATCCGAGGCTAACGTCACTGGCGTCGCAATTTAAGTAGAATGGCTTGGTGAAATTGGGATGACGTAACATTACTGACTCGATGAATTTGTTTTTAATAAGTTGGAGTGTTATGTCTTGTTCGACTCCCCACGTCCATTTGTCCTTGGATGACAATTGATGTGAAAACTTGGCCGTCATTTCCGAGTAATTCTTTTGAAACTTTCGGTAATAATTGTATAGACCGAGGAATGACTGGAGTTGTTTCTTGTTTTTTGGTGTCGGAAACTTCTGTATGCATTCAATTTTTTCTTGTGATGGTGTTGTCCCATGTCCAGACAAGTTGAACCCCAAAAATAGTACTTCGTCAGCCAAAAATTTGGTTTTTTCCAGTTTGAGAGTTATATGGTTGTTTGATAGTTTTTCTAACACGTACTCTACTCGGTGGCAATGTTCATCCCACTTATCTGAAGTTATTAAGAGGTCGTCTACGTAGACTGTCGTAAACTGTAAGGCATCCGGTCCAAATATCTGGTCCATAATTTTCACAAATACTGCTACCGAATTCACTAATCCGAAGGGTAATCTTTTAAATTGGTAGTTCCGTCCTTCAAATATGAATGCCATGTATCTTCTACTGGATGGGTGTAACTCGACCTGCCAATAGCCACAGACAGTGTCCCATATACTAATGAATTTGGTCCCGTAGAACTTTTTCAGGATTTCTTCTATTCCCCCTAGGGATGTACGATCATTTACAATGTTTTTGTTAATCTCACGGGCGTCTAGACATATACTCACCTTCCCGTGTTTCTTTGGGACTGCTAGGATAGGGCTGGTGTAAGGTGAGTAGCTTGGTTCAATTATGTCTTCTGCTATTAATCGGTTGATTTCTGTTCTCACCGCTTCCTTCAATGAAAATGCGATCGGGTAAGATTTTTTATTAAATTCGACAGGCTCTCGGAATTCAATTTCGCACTGATAATCTCTGACCTTCCCAGGTGTATCTGAAAATACGTGGCGGTATCTATTGTACATGTCTATAAGTTGTTCAGCTTGTTGAACGGTTAATTGTGCGTTCGTCTTCTCTGCTGGAAAGTTCGGATTTCTTCGATTTTTTCGTGCCATAGTTGTTCATTGTCGGTCTCGTCGCAAATTCCATTGTTCGGTGTTTGTTCCCTAGCGTCTCGGTATTTCTGGATATGGTACATGGTTTTGTTCGACTGTATTTCGTCACTACTGGTTAATTCTGTTGTCCATTGCAAGTCACCCTTCTTCAAGAATAGTTTGGATTTACTTAGGTCAATTATGGCTGAGTACTGGCGCAGCATATCGCAACCAATTAGCATCTGGAATGGTAATCCACTGGCTACTAGGAATGCCATTGTTACGGTTTGTCCGTCGCTCGTCAGTTCGAGTTGTACCTGTTTTCGGACGGTTCTATTCTGTCGTCCGGTCGCTCCTACAAGGACAATGTTGCTGATGGGTAACGTAAGTATAGTCATTGTACTCTTTTCCTGTATTCTATGCAGTTCGATAGTCATAGTTACTGTATGGTCTCCAGATCACTGTATATGATTAAATAAATAATTACCTTATTTTATCCACTAAGTGATCTTCTTTTTCTTTTTTAATTACTACATTTAAAGAACATTTAAATTCTTATTTAAAGAACATTTACGTAAGAAGTTCCCCAATACTAATGTATTGCATTACGCACAACATCTAATAAACGAAAATGATACATACACTGGATTTAAAGAGAATTTGGAACCTTTACATATAGGTAAAGAGGGTCAACTACTGGATGCCCTAGAGGAATTTGAAATATACAAGGCCTTAAGAAGAAATAAAAATCAGGTACTTAATGAACAGTTGTCATTCAAATCAAATAAACTATATGACACAGCTATGAAAGCAAACCGTGAATAGTGTGTACGGATCAGTTGAAAGTCGGACTTCGGCCAGTGCACTGGTTCGTTTGTAGCGCGTTCCGATACAGATTCAATGTTCTATGTTAATTTATTTAAGTGTGTTATGTGTTTGTGTCTTTGTGAATTTTTAACAAAACAGTAATAGGGTAGATTTTGCTTTTACCTGAAGATGGGGATATAAGCCCTGAAACATGTAGTAATTAAAAAAGAAAAAGAAGATCACTTAGTGGATAAAATAAGGTAATTATTTATTTAGTTCGATAGTGTCGATTAATGAAATGTTGAATCCCGTGTCTATCATTACTCGTGTTGGTACTCCATTAACTTTAGTCGAGATATAAGCAATTTCACTGTTGTGGTTGTTATCAGATTGGTTGTCTTTTTCTTCGAGCAATTCCTCCCTTATATTCTTTAAATAATTATTCCGCACGATTGTAATTGTTCGTTCATTGTTTGCTTGAGCAACGTTGCGATTTAACCCAATAGATTGGTTCAGTGAGGGTACAAGTAGATTTTTCACTGCCGCTCTTAATTTAAAGCCGGCTCGGGCTGTTCGTCACACCTGTCTTGTTGACTCGTCGGCTGACTTCCGTTTGTTGATGGTCGGGGTTCAGGCTGGTTACGATCTTCTTCATAGCGGTCACGCCGGCATACTTCTTGACTACGACTTCTGCCCACATTGGTTCTTGTATCCCGTCCGTAGTTGCTGTTACTGTACCGGTGTCCATATGCGTTTCAGTCGGTACTTCGTCGTCCTTGATAATACGATCTGTTTCTCCCGTCATCTTCGGCCCTCACATAGTGTACTTGGCGATAGTTACGATCCTGGTTATTTCGATTTCTATTATCGTTATTATTATTATTGAAATTTGGCCAGTTGTAGTTTGGGTTATTCGGCCCCCAGGGTTGATGCTGTGGATTATTTGGCTGGTTGTACTGATTTTTTAGGTTATTTGGCCGATTGTTACCGTTATAGCTGTTGTTTGGTTGATTGGCCGGATGGCTATTATTTTGTCTGTTATACGCCTCATTGGTGTGGTTGTTATTGTTATTACGGCCGTCATATTTCAAACGGTAATTGTAGTTATTGTATTGGTTACCGTTCCGGAAGTTTCTGTTGTCACCCTTGTCGTCCCGTTGTCGACTTCTGCGATAGTATCGCTCCCTCTCATAATCTGCTAACAGGGCTGCCATCGATTGTACTGTCTTGATCTGACTGCCAAGTCGCGCTCTGGAGACACCCTCTTCATAATGAAATGCAAGTTTTGTGACCAAACTCTCTTCAGGAATTTTCGGCTCCAGGTTCCTTGCTAGACAGACCTTCCCCAAAAAATAGGCGGTGAAAGTCGTCCCTCTGCTGGCATCATACCTGCCGAAACATATGTTATCTCGGACGATGTTCTGGGTTGCCTCCGACCAGTATTTTCCTTTAAATACATCCTTGAAATCCTCGTAACTCGTGAGGTCGTGTCTCGTTGCCGTCCACCAATTGTCATTTATGTCCCGGAAGTATTCGTCCAAGTATCCTCGGATGATGGTTCATTGATTTTCCCGAGTCTTTGCCAGCTGTTCATCAACTCTCTCAAGGAATTCCATCAGGTTCCTCTTGTATTGTTTAAAATTGATGACCTCCCGGTTGTCCATGTGTTGGAATTGCGATATCATGGGTGGTCTGCTATTAATAAGTTCCAACTCCTCTCTGATTTTGGCGATTTCCCGTTTCTGGATCTCTTCAATTTTATCCCGGTTGTTTTGACCTTGCCCGCGAACTTCGCTTACGGCGGTGTCGATCTCCTGGCATTTCTCTCCGAAATCTGTCCGCACCTGGGTTACGTTTTCTTCGGTTGCGGTTTATATGGACTCCATTCGAATCTGACTGTCTTCTTCAAGGTTAGTCATTCGGTTGCCGAAGTCTTCCTTCGTTTGTTGTAATTCCTGACTCGTGTTTTCCCATTTTCCGTTTATTTCGGAAATCTCTTGTCGGATCCCCGTCATCTCCTCCTCGATCTTCTTATTTATCTGTTCATTGTTCTCTGCTATCTTCTCGTTTAAGACCTCCATATTTTTCTTGCTGTCTTGCTTCAGTTTGTCTATTTTTTGGCTTAATTTTTGGTTGTCCTCTTTTAATTCCTCCTTATTTTTCTTAAAATCTTGTTTTAATGACGCTATATTTTTGTTGGTCTCTTCCCTGTTCTGGTCCAATTTTTCATTAATTTCCTCCTTATTTTTCATAAATTCTTCCTTGAAATCTTCTTTTAATGATGCTATGTTTCTGTCCAATTTTTCATTCATTTGTTTCAGACTCTCATTGTTTCTGTCCATCTTTTCTAGCATACGTTCCAACATTTTTTGCACCTTTGGTTCTCCTCTATTTTCCGCCTTATCGCCCGTCTCCACTTCTTCAACCGATGTTGACTCCTTCTCTTCCACTCTAATTTCTTTTTCGGCCTCCTTCGTCCGTCTCAGTGATGACGCCCTCTTATGCATCTTGTTCTTCTTTTTTCGTACTTGCCGCTAGATATTATTCTTCTTGTAAATCTAGCCTCACTAGTTGGTGCGCCACTTTGTAATAATTTTTTGATCTTTGTGTTTGTTTAAAATAAGCTCCACGTTGGAAAAGCCACTTTGTTAAAAACCTTTGTTGGTGTCACTTTGTAACAAATCTCGATCTGTCGGTGCGTTTTTTAAGTCGCACGTTGAATGCGTCACTGTGTTATAAACGCTTCGTGCAGTCTGTTAGTCCTTACCTGTCCTTACTTACTAGTTTTTTTCTTCCCGATAGGCGCCAAATTGTTTTGCAGAAAAACAATTAAAAGATTCTATCTCAGTTGGTTACGGTACTGTAATGAGTGATTCGAATTATTCGCCGACTGGCGGGAACTCGGAATTTCGCTTGTGTGGGGGGACGTGTTGCCAACATAAAATGTTGTCGGCTAATTCTATTCACTGCTACAGAACACAACATACATAATACACTTGAAATAATTACAGGACAGCTAGTAACGATTCACACTTATGTATTTGGCTTGATAGCTTATTAATTTTCAATAATGGTTATACAAATGAGATTATTATAATAGTTTTTAGCCTCGGCAATAAATTAATTGTTCACTCAGCAGAAAGCAGGGTGGCAGTACAAGTTAATCTGACGCCATGATGGACTCCGTCTTCTTATTTATACAAAATAAAATTGCCAATGAATTCTTTTAAGTACGACGAAAAAGTTTAGAACAAGATATTTAAATAAAGTACACCACCTTACAATTGTGGTAATTACATATGAAAGAGGTTTACATTAAATTCAACTCTGTGGTGTTAAAAGTGTGTGCCAGTGTTATTCGTTTAATACATAGGTTATAATTTAGTTACTTGGTATTCATAAATATTTTTTCTTAATTAATCTTTGAAAGAAATAATATCAGTTTATAGTGAGAGTTCAAAGTGTTATGAGAAAATTTAAAGAGAATTTATTTCATAAATTCGGTTAACTCAGCAATACTTATCAATCAGTTGATTTAAGGTGTAGTGT
The DNA here is from genome assembly GCA_034769895.1 of Magicicada septendecula. Classification (NCBI taxonomy): domain Eukaryota; kingdom Metazoa; phylum Arthropoda; class Insecta; order Hemiptera; family Cicadidae; genus Magicicada; species Magicicada septendecula. The sequence goes on from CM068368.1 coordinate 444,480,670, forward strand.
CATACAGTTGAAATAGGTTGGGTCATCGTTTTTGGTCTTCAATCTTCAATCATCTTGGGATTCAATCACGCCTTGTGTCTTTTTCGTGTTAGTTGATCGAATTTAATTAATTTGGAATTAATTAATCTGGTCTGTTGCCTAGGTTGAATGTATTAGTCCCCCTCATTAGGTAGTATGATTCTTCATTGGAATAAATTTGGTTACTTTTGACTGTTTTAAATAAAAATTGGGCCATTTACTGCTTGGCGTCTATTCCTCTTGAGCGTCAGTATGGAATTCATAGTTTCTAACTTAATATTCGTACATAACGTTCAGTTGTCATGGTAACTGATTGGCTATTCATGACTTAAGCCATTGCTAGAATATTTGAATTTTTCTTCAAAATGATTAAATATCTTCTGATTTCTATTATTCTTCGGTCTTCTTATTTAAGTATGAAATATTATCACAACTGTTCGTAATTTCTTTCAAAAATCATTTTGACATCCCACAAAGCTGGGTTTGCTTATTTATTAATGTTTGAACAATCATGTTGATATTATTTAATTACATTTCTTTCTTATTTTATGTCCTTAATTTAACATTTATCTTTTAATATGATCCATTAATTATCATTGACTAGTCACTTCCCTTTGATTTGCTAATATTATAGTTAATTTCTTACAATTTGTTGTTATTGGTTTTATACAATTAGGCATTTCATAGGCCTAGGTAGTAGTTGGCTATATTTTTTGTATTTTATACAGATTACATATTATTTTACCTTTGTACATGTTTTGTTTTGTGTTACAAATGATTTGTTTACTTGTTGAATGGTTTTGGGTCTGTTTTATAATAATTGTATGTTTTTATTAGTTTCCATATTATGGTTTGTCTATTATTTTCTAACTGCCTTTACAGTATTATTAGTTTTTTATTAATTTGTCTTTTTTCTTATTTATATTGTATTTGTTTATAATTTGGCTATTATTTACTATTCTCTATAAAATATAACATAACATTTAGGTTTATGGTCTGTATAACTCTTCAGCCATATTCCTATACATAAACTTAATCAAACAGTTCTTTAACAGTTATTATACTACTCTTGTTTACATTTGATTTATTCTTACTTATTTCTTGGTGATAAACATCATCACACCATTTAACTTTACTTAACTAACTATCCCTTAGAACATAGGATGTTTATTGATTTTGCCTTCCTGTTCTTTACCACATTCTTTCTTAAATAAACTTTACTCTCTAACCATGGTAACACTAACCCTTAATACTATTGTATTCCTCATCTACAATGTATCTTAATACTAATAATAACAAAATCCTTATTTAATAACACTTTTCACCAGTAAACCTTTAGCGTTTATCACTGATTATCAGGTGTTTATACCTATCAATAGGGTTTCTATTTAATTTGGGGTTGTACACTGTCACTTTGCACTTTTTATATTTTATTTAAGTATTACTAGTGGGTATTACCTAACATTAAATTCTCTTTCTCACATACTTATGTTCACTATCTCTCCATTTCTTTATCTCTCACTTTACAATGGTTAATTGTACTGTTAACAAGTTCATGTCATAATATAGTGATTTATAATATTTATTCTCTATTTATTTGGTTAGTGTACTTTGTTTGTCTTTAAGTTATTGAATTTTAACAATTATCATTTACATTGCTTATTTGGTTGATACTAATAATTATCATTTACTTTTATCGTTTATTGGTTTCTTTTTCACTACTTTATTTGAGTGTAACATTTCTCCTTTTCCTGTTCTATATTATTTGTTTGTGTCTTTTCATTTCTTTTCATTTTATTTCATTTATATTTTGGTTTTCACCTTCTCATTTGGTTTCATTTTATTTAGTCAATCACTGGTGATGTGGCTGGTTCTACCTATTCACTTATTTTATTTCTTTTTATTTATCCTATCACTGGTGTTGGGGCTGGTTCTACCTTCTCACTTTACCATATCTATTGGGTTATTTTGGTTAAATCGCATTGTACTATTGTTTTCAACGTTTGCTTCGTTGCTTGCTACATTTCTCTTATCAGAGGTTACTTTTACTATTACTTTTATTTGTTTGATCGCATAATTATGTTAATTGCCCATTCCTTTATCTCTGATTCATCCCTTTTTATTCATAAATCATTTAGTGTTTTATTCTTATCATGTTGCTTCATTAATGCATGTTGAAGATATGTACCCTTACAATATAATAACCCTTCCATTTCTCAAATTGTTCCATTACACCAGAATAAGCACCCCCCGTATTACTCCATATTATTCTATCATAAAATGTGTCTACATTAGGTATGTTACTGTCTCCATTAGAAATCTTTGTCACACTTAAATAGTTTACCATGTTATCATTATAGCTATCATCTGCTATCAGTATACCCACTGTATACACAGGTAAGTAATTATTATCAACACCCTCTAAATAATCATTATCTGCTACTGTGTTATTTACTTCATAATGTAAGTCTTTATTATTAACAATATAACTATCCGTTATTTTCATATTTATTCTCTCTATTAACTCTTTATAACCTCTTTTTAACTCGAACAACTCTATCTCTCTCACTCTCTCAAAATACCTCTCATCATAACACCATTTCACTTTCTCTCTATCATTCCACGCAAAGGGCAATACACATTATTATAACATATCCTGGCTTTTCCAGGGAAATCATAATACACGGGGGACTTATTTGTAGACCATATGTCTCTCAAATACACTCGTGAAGCCTTTTGTTCACCCACAACAACACCACAGGAAAAATTTACCCTCTGTAACCCCTGTACCTGTAAACTCTCTTTCCACTCTTTCTCTAACTCATCAACACTCACTAATACTCCATTACCAACCCCAACTAATCTTCCACTCTCATCATCACTATTACTATTCACCGTCTCATACTTAGACTCTCCATTTTCAACTACATTACTGTTATTACTTTTTATTTCACCATTAAACTCGTTACTATTATTACTACTTACCTCGTTATTATTCGTCATATCGCTAACACTGTCACTTACCTTCTTATTCATTATCTGATTTAATTTACTGTCTAAATTTTTATTCATTTCGTTAATCTGTTCCTCTACTAATTCTATCACTTGTTCTTTAAATGTCTTTAAACTTTCGTTAATCTCATTCAGATGTTTATTCAAATTACTTTCCCTTTTGATATTTTGTTGTTCCATTTCCCCCTTTAATTAATTAAATTTAGCATCAAACTTATTATTTTGTTCAGTGAAATTACTCTTTACTTCAGTGAAATTATTTTTTACTTCCTCAAATTTAACCTCAAAATCACTCTTTACTTCATTATTTTGTTCTTTCAATTCATTGAATCTACTTTTGTTTTTAACGGCTTGTTTATTAAAATTACTATTGTAACGTAACTAGATCCTCCCTCTATAATTTATAATTTATAGATTTAATTGTTTAATTTATTTATTTGTGGTTTAATGGAGTCTCTTGTATTACATGCAGTAATTATTTTTTATAATTGATAAATATGATTTATTTAATTGTAGTGTGATAATTTATTATGGATAAAATAATAATTTGCTGGTCTGTTAATGAATGTAACGGTAGCGTCAAACTTGAAGTCGAACTCCTCTTCTATGGAAAAATGTCGTCAGTCTAGTAAAAGTCAAGTGTTGTCTGGACAAATAAATTAATATAAGGAACACTTTTCACGTACCTGGTTGTCGTACTTGATGTTCAGACGTTCACCGCCACTGAATAAACTGTCAAGTTTTCCTTTTGACCAGTTTAAACTTTATAAGCAAGGTTTTATAGCACCTTGAATGTTATGTGGGCGCCATATGGGTTTTCTTCGATAAAAGCCCCATAAAAAACTTCTAATTTTCTAATTGTGTGTTTTTTCTTTAACTGTTGTTTAAATGCTTGTTGCATTTAAAATAATTCAAATGGTGTACTGAAAGATTTCTGTTTCAAATGTACCTCAGTGTATGCAATACTGAGGGTTACTTATCTAAATTAAAATGATTGAAAACAAAAGTTAATGCTGTATGACATCATAGGTTTATTATAACCTCTAAAATTGGATTGAATAATACATTTACAATAATACAATTCGGATAGCAAATTATCCGTCTACTGTCTGGTCTAGCTCAGTTAAGCACAATCTAAAAAACTCTTATGTTTATTAACAAAATTTTAATCTTAATTAACTAGGTACCTCAAGGGTAAGTCCTTTAAAATACAAAATAGAACGATTATTAATTGCTTTTAATAGATACTGCTATGATAGTAATTCATTTTTTGGCCTCTTTAAAACTTGCAATTATATATTTGGTTAATGAGAATTTCGTCTGCTTATGTCCTAATTAATATTGTAATAACTAATTCTAACACATATATTCTTACGTCGGATTATTAAACCCTCTAAATAAATGAATACAGTGTTCTCTCTGAATAGTTTGATTGTTTTTGCGTCAGTACAAATATGTTAATAGCTAAAATCAATGGATGGTATATTAACAATGAAATTGGTCACTGTACTACCTTGATTTTTAATCGTATAGATTAAAAATGAACACTTTAACGATCGGATTATATTGATCGCTAATACACTGCACTTTAATCGCACTTGGAAACGAGAAATAACCCTCTTCTTACTAATAATGGGTTGTAGCCTTTACAGGTTAAGTTAAATTTGCTCGTTCCGAATACACGCACTGTTTAAAAAGATTCACTATTAACTTTCGATGCACTTATAGACGATGACTCGCCTTTCCAATAGTTAATTCGATAAAATTTAAAGTATTTACTACCATTGTGCTGTAGTAGATTATTAAAATATAAGACAACGCCGAGACGCAACTTGTTAGCTCGTGAAGAATGATGCGAATGCCAAATTTTTAGCGTCTCTCTGATTATATACCCAGCTTCTCGATCGCCGTTAGGAACAATTTTCGCTAAGTAAACTCTTTTGTGATTGGTGCAAAATTCCGTTATAGTGACGTAATGTTTTTGTTAGACACCACCGGCGCGTCTTTTGTACTCGACTGTCGTTATTGTGTGTATTCACCGCCAATTTCTTAAATCTGGTTAAAAAATGATGCTAACACTCATTATTAAATTGTTATAATTCCAATCTCTTAAGTTATTATCATCAAATTAAAGCTTATTTTCTGCTCTTTATTTTGATGTGGCTTAATGCCGGTTTGAACCTAGTTTTCACTGACAATACATAGAAATGCCGTTTTGAAACATGGTTTCTTAGTGTCGTCTGCTAATAATGCAAAATGCGACTATTTTCCTATCTTTTACATTTGATTATTTATCTCTGTGTTCTCTTTTGAACGTTATTACATGAATGAAAATACATACATTATTAAAATTAAAAGCTGTTTACAGCTGAACAATATTAAATCTTAGTATAATTATGACAATACATTATTCTGACAATTCCTTACTCTCTAAATACATTTTTACATGGCCTGCTCATTTTAAAGGCATACAATATTAATTGAGTGGTGGTATTTCACACCTTGTTCGTTATATTTACTATTCTGTAAATTTAATGTTAATTAGGGGTCCTGTTTCCCTATTAATTTACTGACCTAAACTCGTTTATGCAGGGTCTAGATACAGTTATAGTACTAGGTTTATTCCCTGTTTATTATTATTTCTAATTACATCTCGTTTAATTAGGAAGTTGCTTATACACATAAGGCTTCTGTTTATAATTATCCTTATTCTATATTGTTACATCTTTGTTGGTAAAGCTAGCTTTTTGTAGCTTTGTGGCTACAGCTAGTATAGTAATAGTCTTTGTTATTTATATATCATTGTTCTTCTATTTTCAGCCAGAATGCTGTTATCGTTATTACTTTATTAAAGTCATTGGTTATTTAGTTTATATTTTCATGACTCTACACATTAATGTCATGAACTGGTTCACTTGACAGCTTATTTGTGAACTTTGCATGTCAATTAGTCATAGTCAGTCATTGTGTTTACGTTGTAGTGTCATGCAGTGTATTCATCACTGCTTCTTGGGATCCCTCCTCTTCTTTCTTCTATGCTGGTCCCTTCTCTTCTTTGTTACATTCATTACAATCATTCACTTTATATTTCTAGTGTCATATTTTACCCTTCTGGTGTGTGTTTTGGTTATGTAACATTTTGTGATGTTACACTATTCATATTTTCCGACATTGTTTTCATAAGGTTAAATATATCATCCATGGACAACTCTCTTCTCTGGTTGTCGTTGGAGTGAGTTCTGCTTTCGTATGACTTATTATATTGTCATCAGATTTCTTATTTTTACTAATTGAGGTTGGGGTTAACTGAATTACCGAGTCATCTGTAGTATCTGACTTCTTTAATTTACTATTTAGAACTACATTCGGAGTTGAATGAACCTCCAGCTGAGAAGCTACAGATTAACTGAAAAATAATAAAATCGAGTCTTTAGTTCGGACGCCACTGAGAAGCTACTGATTAATTGCAAATATCAATAGATAAATAAACAACTTTATTTGCCCCCATTCCAAACTGCTTACCTTTACGGGCCCAGGATTCTTCACTCGAACTCGTGGCCTGCAAGTGTGATTTTAGGTTCATATTATTTAATAAATTATGCTCTCACTGACTGTGTTAACTATCTCAGTTTTATTTAACATTTCTTTGTATTCTCTTTTTTGAATTTCTTACTTTCTATTTTCATTTTCAAGAACAATTACTAATTCCTTTTTTTTTAAACAAAACAAAATTTACTATGTTTACTTATTATAATTAAATTAGATATCTTTTAGAAGACAACGCAGTACCCGCTCACTCTCTCCCTTTCACACATTTTGCCCCCTTAAAAACAAGAGATCTCTTTATTCATTATAGATTTTAGTTTCAGCTGTTTTAATTGAAATACAGTAAAGCTCCGATTATCCGCGAGCGGATGATCCGTGGTGCGGATTATCCACGAGTGCCGCGAAAAATTTTTTTAATTACGAACCTCAAAAAAACCAATTTTAATCCAAGCCAACAACAGGGAAAATACAATAGGCCCTACAGTGCGAAGGTCGAAAATTTCTGACAGGTTTATTGTGCATCGTAATCCTATAGGCCTTCTCGGAATTTTGTTTTGGCTCTTGCTCTTTTGTTTTGGTCAAGTTCACTAACCTTCTCCCTCTACGTACATATTCTCTCGGTCTGCCAGTGGTGTCATTTGTCAGTAAGCGTGCTTAGTGATCAGTCGTGATCAGTTCGTTAGTTCCTGAAATTAATAATGGCTGAAAAACGAGAGAAGGTTGTGTTAACGATTGCACAAAAACTTGAAATGATTTCTAAAATAGAAAATGGCGCTTCAAGGAAGCAGATGTGTTTGAATTACAGGATCGGGGAAACAACAGTGCGAGACGTTTTAAAGCAAAAAGACAAACTGTTAGCCTTTGCATCAGTGTCGGACAGTGTTTCTGGGATGATAAAACGAAAAACAATGAAGAAATCCACCTATAATGAACTTGACTCTGCATTAGCGGAATGCTTAGCTCAGGTACGAAGTGAGGGCACCCTCATGTCTGCTCCTACCATTGCAGCTAAAGCAAAAATCTTTTTTGATTTGTTAGGCCTGGAAGGAAATTTTGATGCGTCGTCCGGTTGGTTACATCATTTTAAGAAACGTCATGGAATTAGAGAGATTGGTCTACACGGAGAGAAGCTGAGTGGTGATCAACAAGCAGCTGATGATTTTCAACGTGATTTTGAAGAGTTTGTGTTGTCTGAAGATCTGTCATATGAACAAATTTATAACGCTGATGAATCATAGCTTTTTTGGAAGAGTCTTCCCACTCGTACTTTAGCATTTGAAAGTGAACATCAAGCGGCAGGTCACAAAAGTAGCAAGGAAAGAATTACAATCTTGCCATGCAGCAACGCTGCGGGTAGTCACAAACTTAGGCTTCTTGTAATCGGTAAATCTAAGAAACTGAGGTCTTTTAAGGGGACAAGAGCAGAAAATTTACCAGTTGATTATTTCAACCAAAAAAAAGGTTAGATGTCCCAGCAGATTTTTCAAGAATGGTTTGAAAACATTTTTGTGCCTCAAGTACGTAAACATCTTGACACAAAAAATTTGCCAAAGAAGGCTGTTTTGTTAATTGACAACGCCCCTTCACACTCAGCTACATGTGTGCTTAAATCTTCTGACGGGCAAATCTTCGCAAAGTTTTTGCCCCCAAATGTTACTGCGCTGATACAACCTATGGACCAGGGAGTCATTGCAACCATGAAGAAAACATACAGAACAAAGTTGTTACTGTCAAAAATCGAAGAAGGCTGCGATCTCAAAGAATTTTGGAAGAAATATACAATTTTGGATATTATTTACGATATTGCGTCTGCATGGGATTACATCAAACCCTCAACCCTTGTTAAATCATGGAGAAAACTCTTTCTGAGTATCGAAACAAATGTCAACCAAAACATTTGTGAAGAAGAGAATGAAGTCAAGCCGACTGCTACACTTGTTGACCTAGTGACATCCGTTCCGGGAGGTGAGAATGTCGACGAAGAGAACATGCTGGAAGAGTGGCTGGAATGCGACGCAAGTGAGCCGGGGTTTGAATGATTCACTGACGTAGAGATAACGAACAAAGCAATGGGAGTGAATGAGAACGAAGAAGAACAAAGTGAAAGTGAAGAAGACGAGGCGCCTGCGCGGATGACACACGAAACTGCTTTGCAGCACGTAGACGGATTGCTTCAATATTTAGAGGAACAAGACGATGACGCATATCTGGCAGAAAAACTCATGTTAAGAAAAGTACAATCTAGAATAAATAAAAGGTGTTTCCAAAGCAAGAAGCAAAAACGAGTGACTGATTTTTTTTAAAAAGGCGTAACTGAACACTTTTTGTTAACAGTACAGTATTGTTTTTTGTTTACTGTTCTTTATTTTAGTGATTTAGACGTACAGCAAAGGTTTCTGCTGTACTGTACATATTTTAAAAGTTTTACATATTATGTTTTTTGTACAATAAAACATAGTTTTTATGCTGAAATATTTTTTTCGTGTTTACACCTCATTTTTAGTCTTTTTCCAGGTTATCCGCGATTTTTACTATCCGCGGTGCCCTTGCCACCCAATTCCGCGGATAATCGGGGCTTTACTGTAGTATGTTTACTTCCTGTGGTCGCCTCAGGGACATGTTGAAAGCAGTCCAGTTTTTGTTCACTTGGTTGTTCCGAAATATGTTTTCACTGATTAAAATTTGCTCACTGTTCGTTGTCTGATATTTCACGGTTATTTTAATACTGTTTTACATTTTTAACACTTTTCACATTCTCGGCCGGGTCGGTCTACATGGTTACATAGATTTTAGGCAAACCGCGCATTAACGCCTCTGCGCGGTTCCGAAGTTATAAGCCGACTGACTCTTACGGAGACGTTTTCAAGAAGGTCAGGATCCCTCTTGAGCGTGGCAACTTGCTTTCCTATTGGACGAGAGCATTTACCGCAAAATCTCGCTATTTACAGTCGTCTCGCGGCCGGCGACCAGGGAAATCGTACATGCTGTTCACGATGTCAGAACGGGCACCCGCGCACTCGGACACATTCCGATGCTACAAATTTTGTCGTATGTTGCCTAGCTTACTGGACAAACTGGCAACTGGGTGTTTGAAAAGTGAACTTCGCTTATTAAAACTGAGGCTCTGCGTGGGTAACTCCACATTATTATAACTGATAAAAGAATAAAATGATTCCCAAACTGCTGTACCGTTACACAGCCCGCTCATAACGGCTGACTCATTCACGCCAGTTATATCAATTACATTTACCTCAATTTCCGTATTTTACATTTTTTTTTTAATTACAAAATTTTCATATACATTAAAAAATCCTAATCTTAAGTGTATTCAGTAATATTCAATCACTTAAATATAACATAACATAACACAACCTTTCATCATTTACTTGCACGTAACTTACTCGTAATATGCATTAACCTCAATTAACCTCTCTTACATCCACAAGTAGGTATAGTCTGTACAGAATAAATTTATACAAACCATCCCTGTTCGAAGCACCATTTGTAACTTTTTGTTTTATTAATAAATATTTAAAAACAAAACCACCCAAAAACTCAACTTCCCACATTTACTTTTTAATTCTTACCTTCACGTGGTCCCGGATTCGATATACGAACTCGTGACCTGTAAGAGTGGTTACTGGGTTTTATTGCATAATAATTGTCAACTCTCATTTACCACATTTAAACAAACTCGTTTATTAAAATTAACTCCAACATACTTTCTTTCTCTTTATGTTCTTTACAAAAAGGTTATTTCTTCTTATCTCTTATACATTCCCCAGAAGCATTGGTTAACTTAGTTATAGAATAGGCAACTGTTCTAAATAACTCTAATTTCTTACTCTTTACGATCTTTATAAAAGTTATTTTGCCTTGTCTCTTACTCATCTTTCCAAAAAACAAATATTAGTTAACTTAATTATAAAATATATATATATATATATATATATTTCTAATAGAAGGCAATCCAGTACTTCACTCACTCTCTCTTACTTGTCACCCCTTCTTATCCCCCCCATTATAATTGAACATTTTTTACAAATTTAAAGTGAAATTATACTTTATTTCTTTATTTTTTGGTCAAATATTTAAATTAGGTACTTTTACTGCAGCTCCCTGGTTACGCCACCTGTTGTCCACCACTGTTTTAATTAAATGTTCCGCAAATTGTTTTATCGGTTTTTTGAATTTTAACACTGTCTTTCTGTCGACGTTATCTCACAACGCACTTTGTTTTCCAGATAATTACAAACACATTTTGATGGTTGATTACATTTTAGCTCGCGAGCACTATTACATGGAACCGCGCGGTTCAGAGAAGTGATGCCAACTGGGGTGTCTCAAAATGGCTAGCGTCTCTCTGCAGCCAGCAGCTTGCTTTTCGATTGGTCAGTGAGTGTCTCGCCTTTTCTCGTCATCTCGTAGAAGGCGGTAAAGAAATCCGGTACGTGCTTTTCACTCTGCTAAATGATTTACCTTATTGAAACCGTCCAGTGACTTCAAATTATAAATTTATGATGCGTTTTGAGTCATATGACCCTTCATCAGATATTACCACTCACAAGGAGATCATCAAATATTAAAATTCACAAAAACACAAAACACACATATGTACAATAATAAAACCTATACAAGCGTCCGACACAGTGCACTGCGTGTGGCCCACTGGACTCTGAGCAAACGCTTGTCACGCCGTGTGTTATCTCATAATCGATTGTAGCGCGGTGTCATACAGCGGGTTTGATTTGAAATTTAATTTATCGTTAAGTATGCCATCATGAGTAACTGGGTTATTATGTCCACTATAAATTTCAAATTCTTCCCATGCATCCATATAACGACCCTTACTACAATAATGTAAGGGTATTAAATTCGTATTAAAATTCGTGTACGAATGGTTGCATGTAATTAAATGTCTTGTGAAATTAGATTTTATATTATCTATAGAAACACATTTATTGATGAAATTATGTGGAGTGTGTTCCCAAAACCTTTTAATAAAAGGTCTCCCTGTTTGACCAATATAGAAACATTCACAATCATTACAAATCAATTTATATACACCCGTCCTTGACTCTAGTTGTGTGTGAACAGCCTGGCAAACCGAATTCCAAAGGCTATTATTGGTTTTAAAAATTGTGGTGAAACCAAGCCTATTAAAAACGGACGTTAGAATTTTGGGCATTATCTCCGTGTATGTGGTTGAGATGTACTTATTTTTGGTTTTTATATTATTTATTTGTTTTGATTTCTTAGCCTTATGTTTCCTAAGAATGTTATCCACCATCCGGCAATCATAACCATTAGCAGCAGCAATATGTTTAATTGTATTTAATTCATCATTAAAATCGTTAGCGTCAAGGGGGACACTCAAAAGCCTGTGTACGAAACTATTATATGCTGCTAATTTTTGCGAATATGGGTGGTGGGAATCCGCATGTATAGTAACATAAGTGGTGGTAGGCTTTCTATATATTCCAAATTTCAGGTTGTTGTGCTGTTTAGTTATGGTTAAATCCAAAAAATTTAGTTAATTTAAATATATATATATTTTAAATAATTTTTAAATTATTCATTTTAAATAATGTTTAAACTCTGCTAAAGGCGGCACACGCGCGCTTGTACACATTCCAATGTTCCAAATTACATCGCACCTTGTAACGGGGCAAAAGGGAAAGTTTTCATTTTATTAAAAAATTATAATATTATATTTTCCCTCTGCACGGTCAGTCCCTATGTGAAGTAAGATTGTCGTCAAAGGAACAATGAAGTGAGATTGTGAACGATGAGTTGGCAATGGAATGCGATGCCTAGTCTAAACACACGGCGGTAATTAAGCATTGAGGCACGTACAAAGACGCGCAAAATGAACATGCGCGCATGGAAGACGCACATCAGACTCAAAAGGGACGCCACGAAAAATGGTGAGAGACGAAAACTTTGTTCCATGCGGTTCGTTGCTGATGGATACTCTTAGAGGCCACGCCTTCCACAGCCTCAATCTTTTCGCCAGTCAGCATCGTCAACGCCAGTGCCCAATGCCAAACCATGCTACCTAAACGGTGACGAAAAACTGTAATCGCAGTGGCCGTGTATGTGCCCGGAAACAGTCAGACAAGGTGGGGATTTAATTACCCGCCGTTTCATCAGTCGGCGAGAAAGAACTAAGTGCAGCGGACGCCGGTGGTGGTGTGAGTCGCCGACCGGGCGGGGTTGTGTTTATTAGTACAAATGGAAAAATAGTTAAAGACAGTCGGCTAACGACATCTGAGCCGCGCAGTTGCGTGTACACGCGGTTCGCAAAAAATACTTTGAAATGTAATAAAATGTAGGCAGACCGGCCAAAAAATTATAAAATAAAGTGGTGCAGAAAGTGTAACATACGTTAAGCGGCAGTAATATCAAAATCTAATAGGAGAACCGAATTCGGAGAACATTGACGAAATTGTGAAGCAGGTGGTCAGCCTGACTCATCAAAATCAAGTAAACGTATCATATAACCTTTTACAATTGTGGAAAATTAAAAAGAAAAAATACAGAGAGCTCTAAATTAAATGGGGTAATAAAAAGAATGAATGTGTGTGAATAGCAAGCTGGGTTGCTTTAAATTAATTAATGAATATTCTAAGGCAGATATAAGTAATGTGGTGAATATGTTAAAATTATTGCTGGTAATAAGGGGCTTCACCTCAGTATCAAGTACAATTTAATTTAATTGTGGAAGTTATGGTTGAAATTATTGCAATAAATTCATTACTTTATTTTATTTACTAAAAGAGTTTACAAATTATTTAAACCACCTTATTTCATTTACTGTACTGTTAAGTTCGCCGTACGAACGGGGTTAGTCCACACTTAGAGATCAGGCCAGATCAAGAATCAAAAGGTAAGTGGAAGTTTCAGTTTAATTCATTAATAAATACAATAACGTAATAAAAAGTTACAACCTCACCTGGACTGGTACCAGACTGACTACAGGGCGTTCAAAAAAGTCAAGCTTTGGTGATCAAATATGTTGCTCGGCGTGGGTTAACACTGATTTTTTACAATTTATGAAATTAATAAAATACCCTTGGTTTTGCCCCGTTACATATTTGGTTTTTGAAAGTATTATTTTTATTAATAACATTTATATGTGACTAAAACATTAAAGTTTCCCTATAACGTATCTTCACTGTTTCATCCTTCAGGGAACAAGCTTTTACCTTTACCTTCCCCTTAACCTTATCAAGTTCATAAATTTAAAAAGCATCATCCTTTAGCTACAATCATTCCTTTAATTAGCAAATGTTTGATATTGTGTTTAAAAATCAAACATCCTGTGCACAGAAATAGTATCATGATTTGAGTCTTTTATATTCCTCAATAAATTCATTTCAGCTGCTTTTTTTTTTGCTGTTTACCTCTCATTGACATCAGTCTACAATTTACTTCCACACATCAATTTCTTTCGGGACAAGGATTTGATTCAATGCATATACAACTTTTAATGAATTACAATCCTGTAACAAAGAATTAGAGGTTATAATACAATTTCCATTGGAAATTGCAGGTGCAGGAAAACTAAGGAGTAACTTAGAGTCTGAGCAAGTGTCCTACCTACAGTGGAATCTTGATGTAACGCTCCTTCGATATAATGCAACCCTTGATGTAATGCTCATTTTTTTATGGTCTTAACTAATTTGCTATACAAACAATACAAAATAAACCTTGATTTTACGCTCTGGTTTTGGTACATAACTCTTGATGTAACTCTCTTTATCAATGAAAAAGGATGAAAAGGGATTTTCAAAGATCCATGTGAATGCGACAAACATGTGTTTCACTGTGTGACTTTTTGGCAGTTACTGACATGACTGGTGGCACTACAAGGAAACAAAAAACGCAAAACACTTTCAGATTTCAACTGGAATTGATGTTTTAAAGACTGATGCTTCTTTTACAACGGATGGGATTAGATAATTAGACTACTAAGGTGTAGGCTACTTTGACCTTAGAAACACAAAATCATACAAAACACTTTCAAATTGTAAGTGTAACTGACACTTGAAAGACTGACGCTTCCTTTACAAGGAATAGGATTAGGTAATTAGGCTACAAAGGTGTAGGCTACTTTGATCTTAGCAACACGTAAATTTGTTTTGTTTCATTTGGCAGTCATATGTTGTGTGAGTTATGCAAAGTTCGTGCTAACAAAATCTTGAAATTTTTGAGATTCTTGTGTATTGTATAGTGTCATTGTAAGAGATAAGTCATTATTACTGGTACTGTATTATTTTTATTGTTAAATATAGCTCATTTTAATTACTTTTTAAAATTCATTTTATAATGTGTTAAAGAGAGTAAATAATTCTAAACAATAATTTCTTAGTTAGAATATTTGAGGCTTGGGTAAAAGGGACTGCTGTATAAATGCCTGCGATTTCTGTCTCCATTCTTCTGTTTTTGTCATTAATTATTTGCCATATTTACTTGCTAAATTTTTGCTTTCACATAATTTTGAACTCATTTTGTGCTTTTTTTATTCTTGCATAATAGTACAGTTACCGAAAGAAAAAAGTTCAAATTAAGTTGAATCTATGAGATTTTTGCATAGGCTATATGAAAGGGTAAGAATGAATTTAAAAAAAGTTTGCCACAATTCCATCAAGGTTTTTTGAAAAAGGGAGGGGGAAAGTACTAGAAATGCATTTTTCATAATTATCTTAAGAGAATAACAAAGTTACAAAAAATACAATAGAAAGAGCACAAAATTCTCTTTTTGTGTTTTTTTTTGTATATACAAAAAAGGTATATATCAATTCTTTGTCAGTGCAATACTTTTGGAATAAAATTCAGTCAAAATGTTCGAAAAAATTGATTGTTGCAGCCCATGTGGACACGTGGAAAGGCTAATTTTTTCAGATCCAGCAATATATAAATTGTAATAAAAAAATGTCAAAATGGTTGTACAGAGAAAAATCAAAGTGCGTTTTAAAGGTAAATGTGCCTATTTTTATAATATATAAAAATAAATTGTTAAATACATTTTAAATATTTAAATAAAGTAATAACGTTTTTTTTTTTCTGTGACTGACATGTGTACACAATAATATTTTATTACAAAAGCATTTACATTTAAAAAAATTTTACAATATAAATTACATATATAAGTTGTTGAAAATAATAATGAAAATATTGTTTTATTGGTGTAAAATTAGCAAACTTTAAAATTTATCTTTTTTTTAGTGCTTGAATTTACCTCATTTTTGAACTACAAATTTCTGTAGAATTTTTAAGTATTAACTTGTTTTAACAAAGTTATACATGAATATTGTTCAATGTATATATAATGAGACTGTGTTATAAAAACTTGTAAAACTTTCGTTCAGTTTTTAAAAATTGTAATTTTATAAATAAATGTAAAATACATACTTTGTACCTATTATTATTAGTATTTAGAAACTAAAAAATAATAATAAAAAACTATTATATGTGAGAGTAAAATATTTGGACTATTTTGAGGTGCCAGGTATTTGACCTCACCTGGCACGTGCATCGGATCGATGCGCAGAAGGCGTACATATTGTTACAACACAAATAAGCCACCCCAGTACCAGGGATAAAAAAGATAATTATAAATGTAAATATACTTCATATCAAATAAAATGTTTAAAAATAAATAAAATATAAATATTATAATACGACGAACGACGATATTACCCAACCTAAGTGATTGACCCAACAACAGAAAACAAAAGAAGGGAACCACGAAACATACACAAGAAAAAGGTGATTGACCAAACAAATAGGAACTAACTAAGAAGGTAAGAAACCAGAACCAAAGAAGAATAAAAGGAAGTGAACGAATTCCTACAACTAAATAGAAATTAAACCAGATGAGAAGAGGAGAACCGAATCAAAATGAAGACAATTGAAGTTGAAGAAGATGAAGAGGAAGAATGAAGAGGAGACAAAGTGAAACCAAGAAGTAACCAACACCACATATAAAAGGGAGAAATGGTATACTCAAAGATAGAATACTGTAAATAAACCCCAAATAATTATCCACTAATGAAAACAAATATTATTGTTATAAATGGAATAACTTATATACCTGTTTTAAAACAAAAGACAATTAAAAAGTAACATAGTGTAGAAAAGTACACTAACCCCAATTATTAAAGTTAGATTTAATGAAATGTAAATAACCAAATGTCATTAATGATAAGTATTATGTTATAAAGAAATAGTGAGAAATAGGAGAAATAAGTATAGGGATTACCCACTAAGTAACACTTAATATAAACAGTGAAACAAAATAAAGTGCAATAGTGAAACTGTTAATACCCCAAAATAGTGAGTGTATCAGTGATAAACCTCAGTTAATTAAAGGTGAAAGTGATACGTGGAGAAAGATATTATCAGTAATAAAAATGTATTAATAGATAAGAAAACACTTAATAAATCATTGGTAAACCAATCAATGATGTAAGTGAGCTTATGAACAATCATATAATTAAGAATAGTATTTAAAATAGAGATAAGTAAAGTATATGATATTATTCAGGGAGAAAGCCCAGGTAAAAACAGTTTGTATTAACATGGAATGGAGGAAGATAGTAGTATTGAAATAAGATTTTGCATTAAAATTAAGTATACAATTAAAAAACACCCCATGTTAAAAGGGGAAATAACTTTAATAAGTTTGCAAGAAGTGATGATGTTTCTCACTCAAAGTAATAGCAAAAGAATGAAATGAATGTTAAACCAACAGTAACTAATAACTTATAAAGAATAGTTTGTTGTAATGTTATGAAAAGGATATGGCTGAAAGAAACTTGCAGTCCATAAGCCTAATTGTTATATTTTAAAATATGTATAATGAAAACTGTATTGAATAGTAATTAGAACACGAGCAGAATCAAAACGCAACACAAACAATTATCATAACAAAGTGAAGCCCATCAGGCTGAATTAAAATGTAATTTAGAGGAAATAAGTAAAATACCATCATGGCTACTTTTGGCTATGAAAATGTATAACTGTCAGACACACACAAATGTCAATTGTAACAAATTCACAAGGAAATTTACTAATCTAAGACCAGTAAATAGCCAGTAATTATGTGTGAATCATGTTAAAACAGAAATATTATTATATAAGTTTAATTTAAAAGAGATATGTAATTTATCAGATGTCAAATAATTAGACTAAAGTTAATGTATAATGGAATATGACCTTATGAGGTATCATTTTAAACTTTGAAAGGAAATAACGACAATAGTGATATTATTTATTACCCCAAAGGAACGATAAAGGAATAAAATCATTAAGAAAATACATAATAAATTTGAATAAAAATTCAAATCTCATAACAATGCTTTTGAACGAGGCCTTAACCAATCAAAGGGTTTCTGTTACCATAGAAACGGGCCGTTGAATACTAATTTTCCTTTAAATTTATTAGACTTGAAAAAATGACGCGTGGGTAAGCGGTGCGCAAGATTGTGATGACTGAAATTTTACATTAAATAGTTAAAAAGACATTCAGAAGTTGACAACAAGAACCAAAGACGAGTAGATGCAGAGCTTCTAAGATTAAACGATGTCCTGGAACCAAATAAAAAGAAATTAAATAGCAGAAAGTCCCAAGACGAGATAGAAGAAGATGCCCGAAGTTTAAACCAGCCCAAAATTGCAGAATTTCCACTACCCCAGATGACAACATATCAACACTGTCTAAACTGATAAGTATCCACTAAATTCCTTTATCCCAGAAACCAAATTACTTTAAATATTTCTCAAAACAATCAAAATTTCTCACTATTAAACAAAATTAATTTTCTTTCAAAGGTTTAATGCATAATCAACTTACATAAAACATTTGTTAATTAAAATATAACCTCGCATTAGTGTGCGAACTTTGTAACAAACAATACGACACTACCGAACAATTTGTAAAAACAATTTATACTCTTTAAGTACGTATAAGGTATGGTAGTGTACTTTTTTAATGTAACCAACTTTTATGTCTTATTTTATAATCCAAAGGACCCCAGATTTTCAACAGATTAATATTTTGTATGTAAACAGAGGCCATGACGGCATTGAAATAATTTGTTTCAAAACCAATTTCGCCAACTTTGGGATATATGTGTCTCATGTTCTAAGCCGGAGCAATCTGTTATCAAATCATTTATAATCTTTTTGTCATATTAATTAATGACTGAATTTGTATTAAAATTACAGTACAGAGTATTACCATCGTTTTATTTCATAGGACGTTGTAGAATATATGTGTGTTAGCAATTTTTATTCAGTAACCAACTAGCGCTCTTCACGAGTGGACAATATGGCAACCTGTACAGCGGCGGGAATCATTCGAACGCTCCAGCCGCCAACGCTGACAACACTTATTAACTTGTAATTTAACAAATTTAATTGTTTTAATATAAACAATTTGGCGCCACCCGGGATTCGCAACCCCTATGAATTAACAGGTAGGTTGTACTGGTAATTTAGACCACGCTACGGACCTCAGTAGTGACAACCATTATTGTAACGACCGGTGTGAGGCGAACACACCACATTAACACTTATACACATAAAAAACAAGTGTAAACATTTTATACAAAGGTACGACCGAGTCTTCGAGATCGTTACAGATTGACGACTACAACGTGAAGTTTAAATAAGAAGGACGTCACAACATTTACTCGTTACAATATACAAACCTGTTAGTGTAGAAACCTGGCACATTTGGTACTTTTTTTTAGTAGTGTTTTATGTCAGTTGTAGCGGTGTTTTTATAAAGACTTGTCTTAATTTCCTGTGTGTTATAGATACATATAATAGTGACAACTTAACAATGAGTTAGAAAATATTTATATTAATAATTAAATGTAGTAATTTTACCTTCATGATTAATGAAGGATTTAATGTCAATATATTAATGAGACAATTTATAATATGAAATCTGAAATAGAAGATTTAGCATATGAAAACTTCCAGATATTTGGGGAAATTGAAGAAGAATACAATTTTTAAAAATATTAAATTTATAAAAACCATTTTGAATAGCATTTGTATAACAAATATAAGTAATAAATTAATAATAGTGTTTATAAAGTTATTTTCCTTTAGAAACCTCACTTGTATTAAAAAAAAAAAACTTTTTTTTGTGAAAATGTACATCAACAAAATTTTCCAATATTTTGGATCACTTTTTCTGCTGAGAGTATTGCACTGACAAAAAATCGATATATTTTTTTTGTAGAGAATTTTGTGCTCTTTCTTTTTGATGCCTTGTGTGTGTTTTTTTGTAACTTTATTTTCTGAGATAATAACAAGAAAATTATTTGTTGTACCTTCCCACTCCCTTTTTCCGAAAACTCACAACAGAATTCTGGCAAACTTTCTTTTAAATTCATTTCTACCCTTTCACGTAACCCTACGCAAACAATTTCATAGATGCCACTTGATTTGATCTTTTCCCTTTTTTTGGTTTCAGCAACATTACTACAATTTTTTATGTGTTTCAAATGCATCAATAGAAAAAAACGATAATTTCTAGAACAAGTTGTATTTCTTTAAGGCGAACAGGTCTCAACTTGCCTATAACTCTCATCCAGCCCTGTTTATGTTCAATGTACAAGCATAAATATGTACTCTAAGCAAGTCAAAGTGTACAGAATTCGTAACAAGCATATAACATTGTATGTTTGTAATACCATATTTTATTTTCTCTCATAATTTATGTACTTCTATTTTATAACAAAATCCCCAAGAGAAGTGCAAAAATTACTCAAGTAAATGTGGTAATTTTCAACCATAACTTGTGCTAAGCTGTTTTAAAATTTGTTGTCACAGCATCAGAGGATTTTTGTATTATTTATTTCATAAAGACTTATGCAAATTGATGTATTAATAGAAGTTCAGTAGGTTAGCTGAAAATGATTTATGGATTTTATCATGAAAAATTAGCTTAATTTCTTTTGGATTGTTATAGCACCCTACAGTAAACTAAACCACTGCATACAGTATGGTAATTCATTTTGATCTAATTAAATATTTTAGCTAATTTTCATAATATACTTGTACTGTATTTGAAAACAGAAGCAGGCCATCTTTATCCTAAAATCATCATAAACAGTTCTATGATGATAATTTCAACCACCCACTAGATACTGAATCTTGAATCTTCATAATTTCAGCAATCTTGTCAACTTGTTTATGTATACTGCCCCACTGATAAAGCGTTAGAAGCTCAAGCTTCGTTGAACCACTGGGAAAGGTCATTTCTAAATCATATGGTGTAAATTTCTTTTAATTTTATCCTTAATTCATGTCTTGTTGCAATTTAATTTGCTCCTTCTTCAATTTTTTGATCATGACAATTCTTATGGATGCTGTTGCAATTTTGTTTAGTCTACAACATACTATTTGGTATATTGTTCACACCATTTTTCATATTTGTTATTAATTTTATTTCTTTTTGGTTTAATTTTTTTCTGCATATTTTTTATGAAAATTATTTATTGTAGTGTAGTTGTTTATATGTACTATAAACATTGTATAATGGGATTATTGTTCATCTCTAGAATTATTTCATTCTTTCTATATAGATCCTAACGTGGTGTCATAGTAAACTTCTGTAAGGGTACTTCTCTTCATGATTTTCTAAAGTGCAGTAGAACTCATAGTTGATTGAATTGTCCAAATATTTCCTCTTTTGTGGCAATACAGAATTTTGTTAGTAAAATTATTTTATCGTGTTTTTAATGCATTTTCATTAAACCTACTGTTTTTATGAATTTTTTCAGCGACATTATTTTTCACATTTTTATATTTAAGTAACTGCTATAAGCTATGTATATACATTAAACATATACATTTTTATAAATCTGTGTTTGGAATAAACCTAACGGTACTTTTCTTATTCAGCGCAACTATGTGATAAAAGAATGCTTAATGTCATAATTTTTAACTTGCTCCATTTAATTCTGAAAATTTTAGCACACAACTAATGTACTTAATTTCAAACATATAACATTTTTAGACATAGTATGCTGTAATATAAATGTATGATATCCTATTATTCTTCCATAATACCTGTAAGACAGAAAAATGTTTTTCTATAAACTCAGCTGTAAAGAATTCTTGGAAAAAATATTCACAAACTAACTCTATAAATATGAACTTTTTAGATTTCCAAGTTTCAACAAAAAAATAAGTATCAGGTAACCAGTGCTTTTTGGGGGAAAATACCTTCACATTTCTTAAGTTAAACTTGAAACCTTGATATAAAGCTCTTTTTGCTTGGTTGGCTGAAGAGCATTATTTCAAGGTTTCACTATATATTGCCATTATTGCTTGCCTGTCAGCTACATCTGAATTGCTGCTAATGCTCTATCTATAAAGCAGCTAATGCTCTAAAGCATGTCTCTCTCTGAACCGGAACTTAATTAAGATATTGCTATGACAATTACGCTCTTAAAAAATTGAGGGTGTCCTTTCTACACATTTCTCGACTAGTCCAGTGTGCAGCGTCTGTGTCAAGGCGATCCACTCGTGTACCACTCCAGACTGTTCGAAAACACTTTGTAATTATTTGAAGTTATGTTGGCACGCCACCAAAAAAATGGAAAATTATTCTGGAACTTCTGTGGATAATATATAAGCAACAGCGGCCAGCTTAGTTAGTTAGTTACACCTGGCAGTGTTGTAGAGTGCGTATCAAGTGAATGTTGCAGATTAGTGGACAGTGATCATTGTGTTATAATTAGTGCAGAACTCTTAATAGTTGATACTGTATTTTCTGTGGACAAGTTTAACTTGAATTATTGTGGGAGAGTACCTTCTTGATTTTGACTTTGTTATTTGTGACTAATTAAAGCTGGTAATTAGTGACTTCATTGGTGTCTGTACTTTGTATCCACTGTACAACATGGTAATCCATGAGATCGTCATAACAATATGCTTTTTTCTGGCAGTAAGCAGTCATTATCTCTATGCATCTAAGCTTACCGCCCTTCATGACCATCTACTGTCTCATTGCCTCTATAAATGTCTTGTCTTGTGTATTTTTTTTAATGTAATTCTCTCAAAAGGCTAGTATATATTTTAGTTTGATTATGTATGTATCCATTCAGCTGTTTTCTATCTTTCATTGCTATTCTTAGTATGGCTATTTGCATGCTTCTCTGAGTCATCTGCAATTTTCTACTACATTAATGTTCACTGTCTGTGTTCTGATCCATAAGTCATTAAAGGAAGTATAACATGTTGTTGAAACCCCTATTTTTAAGTATAAGGGTAGTGTCTTTAAAATATACTAATCTTTCTTAATGTAATCATCCTAATCTTATTCAGTTAATAACTTCTGATACCAGGTCTCATTTGTTATTATTTTTTCCCAGTGTGGTTCACATCAGTCAAAATTCAGTTTGATACCCTACTAGTTTTGCCACTAAAGTGAGTGTTGCATCATTAATCATTGTGTTTATATATCCTATGTTTACATACAGTATATATACACACTGTGTTTATAGTATTTACATGTCAAGGGTATCACTAATGGCTGTTTTGAGGCCGATATTAGGGATTTCATCTGGCCCAGTGCCTTGTTTGTTCTCACCCTGCTACAAGCTTTCATCAGTTCTTCATTGAAAATCAGTGGAAACACTTCTTCCTCTACAGTTTCCTCTAAGGGATAGTGACATTCAATTTGATTGGGGAACTACACCATGACTGTCGTTCTCAGAAGAATAAATGCAGTAAGAAAGACACTGAGAAAACCTTCCTCAGTAGATTGGTGATTGGATGACTTTCAGCTTTGCCATCACTGTTTGTTAAAGCCTTCCCCAGGGCCTCCAGTATTTCTGTTCGCTTGCCTTAATAGAGTTCTTCAACAGAGGGTGTAAGTTCTTGAAATTTTGTGGAGAGAAGCAAATGTACTTCTGTCACACTCTGTATGATATTGTCTTCTTACTCTGTGGCACTGCCCACAGATCTAAGAAATCACATTCCACCAGTTTACTAGCTAATGCCTGTTGTTCCACTTCATGCATTACATGATCTGATGCATTTTATAATGTTTTCAATCTTCTTGTGAGCTGTCACTCCTCTGGTGGCACTGCCAGGGCAATAAGACATAATGCGTGTTGATCAAGGGAGCCTGTTCATCCAATATTATACTGTTCTACTACACAGTTTTGTCTGTTTTGGTTTGAGTAAGATGTCAAAGTGGCCTGATGGTCACTATTAGTTCTAGGGTTCTTTGACCCTTCAACTAATTCATTCTACAGTCAGACATTCACTGTCAAAGATAGGGTCAGTAACTAAGCCAGTTCTTGTTTTACAGAAAGTAAGTGACTCACAATTGTTTGGAACTACTAAATGATCCAAAGAAAGGAGCAATTCCAGAAGGGAATGTCATGTAGCGATTCATGCTCCACCATTCAGAGTCCAGACATTAAAATCACCAGCAATTATCAGAGGGCAGCACTATCTAGCATCAAATATCAGTCAGTAAAATAATTTCTCGAATTCCTCAGTCTGATATATTGGTTGGGGCATAGCGTCTATAAATACATATTCTCTCCACCTTCTTCCACACCACAAAGCCTGACACTAACCCAGATCTTCCCAGTGAAATTAGCATTCCTAGCCACTTCTGCAGAGTCTCACAACAGCAGTCTGTCACCATATTTTTTTCATATACTTATCAAGACAGTGGTAATAATGCTTAATCCAAATCCTTGACTTCAGTATCCAGTTAAGGCTTCAGTTGTGAATTTGGCTCTTAACTGTGACATCTTGTCCAAGTACTCTTTCTACTGATTCGTGGAACTGAGGTTCTCTAGATCTTTAGTTACCTGTTCCCCAAGGCTGTGTCTGTGTTCTTTTTCACATTACTCATCTCTGGATATGTGATATCTCCCCTGTCTTTACATGACAGGGGATATGTCCCTAATGACCAGTACATTAGGGAGCACTGACCTAGTACAGTTTGTATGATTTTCTGGTCTTGGGATGTTGCCAATATTCTGGTCACTCAAATCTTGCTCTCAAGTATTTATCACCATCTGAACTACCTTACTTTTATTTGCTGTTTCATCATGTGCAAAAATTGATGACATCTGTGATGAGACAATTGAATCAGTGGTTTTGAAAAAGGCATCAGTCACATTTTTTTGAGAAAATGACATATGAGTTGTTTTGCATTCTATAAACCTAGATTTACCATTTTACATGAAAAGGGCACCAGTCCAATGCTCAGTACGGCTACACTATGCCACTCAATATTGTGTTTGTTTTGAAAGGGGCATCAACCCTGGACTCATGCCCTTTTCAAAACAACTATGCTGGCGCTGCTGGGCGGCCATATTGTTATAAACTGCAAATCCCACAATCCTACACAGTAATGTTATTATTTGTGGTTGATGGTAAAGCACAAATCAAAGAAATTTTATAATAAACCGCAGGAGGTTAGTGAAATGTGTGAGAATCAAGGTGTGTGATATTGCCTGTATCTGTTTTGATTATACGCAGAATCTCCCTCTACCCCATATACCTGTTCAGGAAGTTTTCTACTTAAGGCAACTGTGGGTTTATGTTTTCTGTATTCATGATATAAAAATAGGAACATCACAGTATCACTTATACCATGAAAGTTTGGATAAAAGAAATCCAAATGAAGTTTGCAATTTCCTTCATTATTATATTTCTAATAATATTCCACACATTACAGAAGTTCTTCATTTGTTCAATTTGTCTGTGGAGGCCAAGACAGGAACGATACTGTTATCTGCTATTTGATGACCCTGGTTTGTTCTGAACGATTTGAAAAGTTATCCAATACTATCCCATAAGGAGACACTCATTTCTCCCCTGTGATCGTAATTTTGGAGTTATCAGGAGACACATAAGATGAAGTGATTGCATTTACTCACCTACAGAATGTGCAAAGATGGTGGTAGAATCAAGTTTAAGCTGAAAATTTACCAATGTATTACACGAGGAAAACATTTTTGTTGATTACAAAGCGTGGTGGACAAATTTCTACAAGAGGAAAGTTTTATCCATAGAATCTTTGGGGAAAAATCCCTAAAAATGAAAGAGTAGATTTTACTATTTCCAAGTACTACATGTTTGAATGTAAAAAATAATCCAAGCGTGTTGAAGGTCTATGGTTATATTGAAGGTTTGACTTCCTATCATTTTAGACTTGCTAAAAATCAGGTAAAGAAACCTTTTCCGACTAGAAAAAATTATAAGTGCCCAATGAACTGCAAGAAAGTAGAATATATCAAACAACTCAAAAATACATTCCTGATGAGCATTTACCCTTATATGATAAGAAATGTAACTGGCCAACAAAGGATGGAGAAGAAATCGAATAAGTTTTCACTTGACGTTAAGAAACTCGTCTTCTACTTATAGTATATTTCAATTTAAATATTTATAAAATACTACCAGTTATGTAGTAGTATACACAACAATAATTATTTGTGTAATAGGAAAATATACAATGTATTTGACATTTTTATTTCATAAATTTTGAAAAGGGCATGAGTCCAATAGTTTCAATTTTTTATACAGTAAGAGAGAGCAACCTAAAAAAATAGTATATTATGCAAGTTTATTATATGTAGTAACAAAAAAATAATCAAAAAAGTAAAGCTAAAATTTTGCTTGTGAAACAGTTTTTCATCGTTTTCCAAAACTCAGGTCTTGTGGACTCATGCCCTTTTCAAAACCACTGATTCAATTGAAACTTATGCCAAAAATAATATCGATACATTTTTGTTTATGAGAAAAACCATATTTCAGTTAAAAACTTTGCCTTTCTTATGAAGACCTGCCATTTGGTTAATGAATATTTATGATAATAATTTGTTTGAATAGTTCATTACTATAATCAGTGTCAAGTTCCTTTTCTTTTTCTCTTCTTCCATTTTCTAACTATGTAAGTTGCCATAAGTTGACACATACATTTTTAACAGACACCAGTGCCACCACACCTTTATTTTCTATCAAGTTTTTATTGAAGTAAATCCATCATTGTGTGAAACTACCTCAGCTGTTGCTGTTCTAATAGCCTTCTTCCTACAAAACATAGTTTTAGCACATCTGTTTTAATAACTGCTTCAGTCATTTGTTTGCATTTTTTATACTGTCCGTTACTTTACATAGTCAGTTACTTTACTTTTATACTTTACACAGTCAGTTGTTCAATATAATTAATCATACTTGTGAGAAAAAATATGATTGGACACTTACGCATGATAATTGGTTAATTGGTGATGGAAAAAGTAAACCTTATTGAAATCATCAGAAAGTAGAAAAGATGGAAGTGTAAATTAACTTTAAAAATACTTGTAATACAGTAAGTATATAAAACAAAAAGTGTGTCCATTTCTGTATCAGTTATACTACAGAGGTGTGATTTTTGTTGAGACATTCTTGTTTTTTTAAGTAATGTAAGTCATCAAGAAAATTCAGTATCATAACAGTATCTTTGCTTTGTTTTGATTTTTATAATATGAATAATTAATATTTGTAATTTCTCTTAAAGGTCTCGCCCATCTAGCAGAACTGGATCAGATTACAGAAGACAACAGCCTAGAGAATATCCTCCACGCTATCCATATTATCCAGACCAAGGTAGCTTAATTCATTAACTCTGATTAAATATAGTGTCTCTTTGTACTTTAGTACAGTTCAGTTGACTATATCATTTTATGTAACAATACACAAAACACATACAAAATTATATCAGCAACCCTAAAATAATACAAGTTTATTTAATTTAAATTTTACCACTCTTCCGTCTGGAAGGTGTATCCTTGTGAATGTATGTAGTGATCCCAGCAGTTCTTCCATCTCTGAAATCATCATAGTTGTTTTCCAAAATATGATTTTAGAATCACATTTGTATATCAGTGCAGTACAACTCACTATATTTTTGTTAGAGGAACAAGATAAAGGCTTGTGTCAGGTAAGTACAGAGAGTATTGGACAAGCACTTTTTTTTATCAAAACCTTAGTTGAGGAAAATATGAGGACATTTTGTTGACACAAGAGTCAGTTCAAATGTTTTGCAATGTAGTTTTTGCCACGTATCTTTTATTGGAATTTGGAGTGCCTTCAAGTGTCATAGTAAAAGTCAGAAGTTCTATATTTGTAGGAGGATAAGTTCTCAGTATATATTGCTGTAGGAGAAACCAGTGTACAAGCTGCTATTAAAAAGAAAGATTCTGTCAAAAAGAAACTGGTCAGGCTTGCCACACTGAATTGTATGAGTAAATTAATATCTGACCTACGTTCCTTAAAAATAGTCTTCTTCAGCAGTGAGTCAGTAATTCCACTGCTCCCACCAGGTTTTGAGTGCTCCCTTGAAGTCTTTTTCTCCAACCATATCAACTATCTGTTGTGTGATTCAATCTGAATCTTGTTGACAGTGTACAAATACCACTCTCATTTTTAGTTTTTGGAAACAACAAAAAATCATTAGAGACTAAATCTAGAGAGTAACAAGAAAACAGAATGATTATCATTCTCTTTGCTGCCAAAAGCAGTTGCACTGTGAAAACTGTTTGCATGTGAGTATGCTGTCATGCAGGAAGCAGTTTATGTTGTGCCATAATTGCAGCTTTGATGTATGTCTTCCTCCAGCAACATAAGATGTCTCTGTAAAAGTCTGAATGAATTGTCTGACATGAAGCAACAAATCCTTGGTTTACAACTCTTGTGGTTGGAAGAACAGTATGCTATTTGATTGTACTCCTTACTTTCCATGTCTTCTTTAGTCTTGAAGACCATGGACTCCACCATTGGAAAGACTGTTGCTTGGTCTCCAGGCATTGTTTTCTGTGATGGTGCATACATGATGGTAGGGTTATCATTGCTTGTGTACAGAGATCTTCACGGATGATGTTGAGAAGTTCCTTCTAATCAAGAGTCAGCAGACAGTAGATTAATTTAGCAACAAGATGGAGTGTTCAGGACATTTGTGATGATGCCTGAGATGCATCAAACTGAAATTTTAAATACACTAGCAACTTCATGAATGGTAGTTCAGTGTTCATCACAAATGATGCCAAATTTTGTTGACATTTTCAGGAGTTGTGCTGGTGCTTTGCTGTCATCCTCCAGTAATGTTCCAACTTTTAAAATATGAGCGCCATTCAAAATACTGAAGCGCTGAGTTCACCATTGGTGCCATTGCTAAAAACCTTCTAAAGCATTTCATATATCTTTGTGGCAAATTTCCTAAGTATAACATGAACATTTTATATATGCTCGCTCCTTGTCCAAATTTCAAATTCATTTTGAAGCAACAGAATAGGATAGCTAGAATGTTCACAAATTCCTCATAGTTTATACGAGGGGTATCCAAAAGTAAGTTTCCCTTATCAAGGAAAAATAAAAAAATAATTTAAAAAATGCAAGAAATATTTATTTACCTTTGTACATAAGTACTTATTTTTCTATATAATTTCCATCCCTTTCCTAGCATTTCTGGTACCTAGGTAACAGTTTCTTTATTCCAGCTTCATACCAATCTGCCGCCAAATTCTGAAACCAGTTATCCACCTCCTTTATCACTTCATCATCATTGGCAAAGCGCCGACCACCTAGATGATGTTTGAGCTCCGGAAACAGATGCAAGTCACTTGGAGCAAGGTCTGGAGAGTACGGAGGATGCTCGAAAATCTCCCATCGGAAGTTGGCGAGAACCTCGCCTGTTGCACGAGCAGCATGTGGTCGGGCGTTGTCATGAAGGAGCAAAACTTTGCGTGACAAAAGCCCCCGCCGTTTGTTCTGAATAGCGCGACGAAGTCTGGTCAGCACATCACAGTACTGCGCTGTTTTATTGTCGTTCCATGTGGCAGATAATCAATCAGCAATACTCCACGGCAGTCCCAAAAAACTGTGGCCATCACCTTTCCTGCCGACTCAATCACTTTGGCTTTTTGGAGAGCTTTCTCTCCT
The DNA here is from genome assembly GCA_034769895.1 of Magicicada septendecula. Lineage (NCBI taxonomy): Eukaryota > Metazoa > Arthropoda > Insecta > Hemiptera > Cicadidae > Magicicada > Magicicada septendecula. The sequence continues at coordinate 444,510,229 of CM068368.1, forward strand.
TTTTTTTTGGCACACCATACTCTGGCACTTGTTTTCAGGAGTTGAATGGTGAATTCATGTTTCATCACCTGTGACTATTCTTGTAAACAGGGCTTCACCCTCATCTTTAAACAACTGCAAGAAAGACTGCAGCTGTGAAGTGATGCTGCTTATGGGTGTCAGTCAAGAAGCACGGCACTCATCTTGCACACACTTGTGAAAGTTGAAGGTCTTCACCCAATATGTTGTGAAGAGAGGATTGGCTAATTTCAATATTTGGTGGCAGTAGAGTCATGATTTCGTTGAGCGTGAGCCGCTTGTCGGAGTCAATGACATCACGCACAGCAGCAACGGCCCCGGCTTGGCGCAAAGCTGCTGGTCGGCTGCTGTGCTCATCATCGTGAACATTTTCTCTGCCTTCAATAAACATTGTTCGCCAACGACGAACCATTTGTACAGACATGACATCTTCATATAATCACTGCATAACTGAAGATGAATTTCCACGGCCGATTCATTTTTTGCAGTCAAAAAAGAATAACACTATGTATTTCACAACTGGGGACAAAACGAAGTGGAGTCTCCATGGCGCTCGGCTCGCTACTGATGCTTGAGCAGTTCACGGTCACCAGTTCGGCTCCGAGCACTGCCACTACAGCCAAACTAAAATTCCCTGTGCACGAGAACTGCCTGAGTAACTCACACTTGGATATAAAAATTAGAGACTCTTATTTTTTGCATACCTCTCGTATTATAGAGTGTACAGTTTGATACCTTGACACAACTGAGGCTTGGTTGAGCAGTGCTCTCTCTCAGCCCTGATTTGTTTAGATGGACCATATATACGAGGTCTGTGAATTAAGTAATAAAGCTAATTCAGTAAAACCTTTTATTTACAATCAAACTATATCTAGACTCTATTGCCTTCAAAATAGTTCCCGTAGGATGCCACACAATGCTTTAGACAGGTTTTCCACTTTTCATAGCAGTGCTGGAACTCAGAAACTGAAATCTCCTTCAACAAGTCGGTTACATTTCTTTTTTTAATGTTGTCTATTGTCCCAAAATGGTGTCCTTTGAGATGTTTTTTCAATCTTGGGAAGAGAAAATAGTCACAGGGACTCAAGTTAGGTGAATAAGGGGGCTGAGGAACAACAGAAATATTTTTCTTTGCCAAAAACTCATTAACCGAGAGTGCTGTGTGACAAGGTGCATTGTCATGATGCAGCATCAATGTGTTCATGATGGTTGGTCTCACGCGGGCAACTCTTTTCCGCAACCTTTCAAGAATTTCTCGGTAAACATGTTGATTGACAGTCTGTCCTGTAGGCAAAAACTCCTTATAGATAATGCCTTTACTATGAAAGAAACAAATGAACGCGTGTTTTGATTTTGGATTTGCTCATTTTTGCTTTTTTGGGACATGGTGTAAACTCCTTTTTTGCTTTTTTGGTGTGTGTCACTCCTCGCTCTGGCATTTTGTTTGATAAACTGTACGTAGTGTGGTTTGAATTTAATTGTTCTGTGATTATTCTGATGGTTAATCGACAGTCAGACCGCACCAAGTCCCTGAATTGATCAATATTGTCATCAGTTCTTGACGTTGATGGTCTTCCAGAACATGGATCATCCTTAATTGATTCCCAGCCATCTGAAAGTGCTTTAAACCGTCTGAAAACGTGTGCTCTTGTCAAAGCTTCATCTCCATGTGCCTTTGTCAATTTTGTAAAAGTCTCAGTAGCATTGTGCCCGAGTTTAACACAAAACTTAATTGCACAATGTTGCTCGTTATTGATGTCACTCATTTTTATAATGCACAACAAAAACACACTTCACGAAAAGCTTGTTTACATTTCATGTGGCAACAGTAGACAATAAATATTAATACTCAGTATCAATCAGCTGTTTATCTAACCATCTGTGTTAATGGAAACCTTACAGTGTTGCCTATTGACTGCAACATGATTAGTCTCATTACTTAATTTACAAACCTCGTATTTCGTTGCAGTCCAGAATTTTTGTGTCTTCTCAATCTTAGTGATTATAGCATGGCTGTGTGAGTGATTGACTGCATGACTGTAATATTGTAGCAGATTTTCTAAGTACAATATTGTCTCCAAGTCAGAACTGTAAACCCAGGTTGGCCATTCACAATGACACAACTGAGGCATTCGGATACTGAATGCAATTTTTTCCGTGTGGTGAACCCTTTTGTAAGATGGAATGCAGTAATTATTTTAGTTATTATGAGGGAAATTTAAACATTTATTTTTCTTTGCTTTCGATGTATTTGGTGTAATACTTATACAAAATAAGAATAACATTTTAATGGACAATTCTACATTGTGAAATACCTCCACTTTTTCATAGTTTATCTTTTCCTTTCTCCAATCTTCATAATGTCATGTTTACTTATTTCTTTCATTAAAGTACTTTTAGGTTTTCACTGATTGTGTAAATGAACATAACACCTTCAGAACTTCAAATGCTAGTTACAAGTCACACACAACCTTCACCTTTACTTACAGCCTACTGGATACTGGATATATTGTTATAAGCCTCAAATAATGACACTGTAAATGTGAGAATGTATTGTCTGGTGGCAGTTATACTCAAGCCCATATCTCTGGTGGCTATAATAAGGAACTTAAATGTAACATATTTAGTTGGAACTTTTTTGTAATAGTTACCCTATGAGTCTGCAAGGGTTTCAATTAGCATGTCATTGGTACATAGCCATACTTTATTTATTACACTTTACGTTTTATTCCATCCAGATACTTTCTTGTGCGACAAAAAACCTGTATTTAGCCTAAAGAAAGAATGCTGGAAGCTTGATGGCAAGTCTTGTAGCATATTTGTGAAGCAGTATGCAAAATTTAACACATGGACGTTGCTCGAATTTAATGCATGACCATAAAAACATGCAATGATCCTAACAGAAAGTGATTAAACTGTTTGTACAAATCAAATGGATGCGTTGTATTTTGACAGTATAATGTTAAATAGCAAACTGTGCAAGCATAGGAGCAGTTACTTTCAGTTTACCATGCATATTTCTCAACTGTTTCTCATATCAAGTAGTAGTAATGTTCCACTTGTGTACTGAACATTCTTTGTATTTTTTTAAATGACACATTACAAAACCAGCAATAAGAAAGAAATCATAACCAAAACCATTTGGTATTATTTTTGGTTGTGCAAACACTTGGTGCCATCAAATAAACATGTGCCTAATTTTTAAGTGCAAAATTACAAAAAATGCCCTTTTAAGATATTAAGAAAACATTTTTATTTAAAAAAGTGTTGGGGAAATGCAGCATCCTTGTCGCAGACCTTTGTTGACTGTAAAGGGTTCTTATATTTTATTTCCTAATTTCAATGCAGATTTCATGTTATTGTATAAGTTTTGGACAGCCTTTACGAGGGTATGATTGATGTTGGTATTTTGAAGCACTTCCCATAGTTTTGGTATTGGTATGTTATCATAGGCTTTTTGTAAGTCTATAAACATTAAGTATATTGGTCTATTTCTTTCTATTTTCTTCTCTATAACTTGTTTTAGTGAAAAACATGTCTGTACAAGACCTACCAGCCCTAAACCCACTCTGCTCTTCCTCTTTGTAATTTGCATATTCCTGTTCTATCATGTCTCTTATTATCCTTGCATATACCCTGCTTATTGCATTTGTTACCGATATTCCACGATAATTGTTGCATTTTAATTTGTTTCGCTTTTTGTGTATTGATGTAATGTAAGCTGTTTTGCAGTCTTCGGGTACATTTTCACTACTGATGTATTTTGTAAATATATATGACAAAGATGAAGAGTTTTTCAGTTCCATTTTTTAGTAGCTCAGCATTGATTCCATCTGTCCCAGGGAATCTTCCATTTTTAGTTGTTTGATTGTATTTTTAACTGCTGTTGTATCTATCTGTATTTCTTCTCCTTCAGTTTGTATTTTTGTTTGTGTTTGCTGACTATATTCAGGTCTATGTTCAGTCAGTATGTTTAGATCAACGAGTGTACTAGATCTAACCAAAGAAAACTGCAACGACAGGAGATATTGGCAATTAGGCATCAGACAACGTCGCAGGAGTGTTAACCCAAATTTTATATTTATATATTGTAATAAAAAGAAAACTGTGGATGTATTTATTTATTTAACTTTTATTTTATTTTTTAATTATTTATTAGGCGTTTTTTTATTATATTAAAAAAGTTAATATTTATTCTTTTAATAGTTTATGGCACTCGTTGCCTTCAACCGCAGGTGTTAAATGTCCTTTGGGAAGAATAAACTCGTAACCAAGGGAGTTTAAGGAGTACCTAGCTTTGGGGTTTTATTTGGATTATGTTATTTTTTTGTTTAAGTATACTGACCTTGTGTCCTGTAATTGTTGTTTCCTGTAATACAATAACACACACTTATGCTAAATCTGGGCGCCACCTGAACACTGGTCCAGGAAAAAAGAATCAACTGAAGTTTAAACTATTAAATCTATTTATAAAAAAACTAATCGATTCTTAATTTTGTAAATAATTTTCTATGAATGAAAACAAGTTGAGTTGTAGTTATATAAAAATTCAATTTATTAAATTCAAAATTGTCTGAAGGACAGTTAAGACTTTTTAAAATTGGTTCAATAAATTACAATGTTCAATATTCTAGATAACCCTTAATTATACCATCGGCTAAAAATTTGCTCAGTTGATCGGTTGAGTTTACAGTAGAACCTCGTTAACCCAGATCAACTGGGGCCGGGGCCGATCCGAGTTAACGAAAATCCGGGTTATCCAGAGAATGAGGGAAAAACGATAAAAAAGAACATGTACTTACCAAAAATATTTTTAATGGAGTTTAAAAATTATTATCGGCACACTTTCACCTAAAAACACATAATATGTATTTACACTGTACACAATATAGGTACAAACTAGTTTTTAGTAAAAAAGGCAGTGAGCTTTTGCTGCCTCAGTTTTGTGTATCGCTTACGAGCAGCGCGATCTCGCATCCGCTTTAGCATTAGAAGCTCGTTTGGCGATGTTTCGGCTTGACTCTCGAAATAAACCATCAATTTATCTATGTTTGCTACTGCTTCTGCGTGGGTCATAACCACAGCTGGTTCATCAACACTGTATGAATCCTCTTCATTTTCATTTTCTGTAACACTGCATGATGCAATAAGTTCTTCCTCTGTGATCGCTTTATAACCTCCGTTATTGTCAATTTGCAACCAATTGTCAATGTCTTCTTCATCAACATTGGAACAGCCATCGATATTTTTAAAAATGTCTATAAAATCTTCTTCCACACTTGTTTTTTCTTCTTCTTCAATTGTATTGTTTTCTGGCAAGTCACACACACCAGGCCACAACTTTTTCCATGACTTTATCAAAGTTTCTCTTCCAACCTGGTCCCAAGCTTCCGCAATCATATAAATAACAGTCTTTACGTTAAAAGATTTCAGCACCTCTACCACACCATGCTCTCCTTCGTCCTCTACTAGTTGACTTAGCATTTGCCTTTTGTACACTTTTTTTATTTTTTCTAGAACTCCTTGGTCCATCGGTTGAACGAGAGAAGTTACATTAGGTGGTAAAAACTTCACTGAAATGTCATCTTTGACTAGTTCATTGACAGACGGATGCAAAGGCGCATTGTCAATCAGCAAAACCGCCTTGTTGGGAAGGCCACAGTTCCTCAAATATTTTTTTACTGACGGCACAAAATTCTCGAAAAACCATTGTTTGAAAATGTCACTAACCATCCAAGCACTTTTTTGTGAGCTGTAAACGACAGGCAATGAGCCTCGTTTCACATTTTTCAATGCACGGGGGTTTTTAGACTTCCCTATTATAAGGAGAGGAATTTTGTGCTTTCCTGACGCATTACTGCAAGCCATTATGGTGAGGCGGTCTTTCCCTTTTTTATACCCTTTCGCTGAATCTCCTAATTTTGAGGCTAGCATTTTACTTGGCAACACCCGGTGAAATAAACCGGATTCATCGCCATTGTAAACTTGATCTGCAGTCAGTTCTTCTTTTTTAATAAAGTCTTCAAACTCTTTTTTAAAATTTTCTGCCGCTTCAACATCACCTGACAAGCTTTCTCCAGTGATTGTAAGTTGACGCACTCCATGACGTTTTTTCCATCTGTCCAACCACCCCTGGCTAGCTGTAAAACTCGGGTCTCCATGGGGCAACTGTTTGTTCAAACTCAATGCTTTCTGTTGGATGATGGGTCCAGAAATCGGCAAACCACGTTTTCTTTCAGCACAAACCCAGACAAACAATGCTTCATCCAGAGTTTCTAGTTTAGCAGTTTTTGCTTTACACCGATTATCCAAACTGTCCTTAGAAATCATTTTGAAACAAAAGTCTTCAATGCGTTTTCTGTTCTTTTTCCAATCAGATACGGTCGATGTTCCTACTCCAAACTCAGCAGCAATGTTCTTTAACGATTCTCCCTTATCAGTTCTTGTCAATGCTTCCATCCTTTTTTTCATAGTCACAACAATGTTTTTATGTTTCGTCGCCATCGTGAACAACGCGCTAACGAAACAGCACAACAATACTGTACCTCGACAGTGACACTAGGACAACACGCGAACACTACCGAGATTGCAGCGCAACTGAGGAATGTTGTTTCTAGGTCAATGTCAAGTGCGAGGCGTGGGGAGAGGAAGGAGAGGGTTGAGTCACCAGTTTGCTGTGTAGCAACAGCAGGTGGGGTGAGCGCAATGAACTCGCCCGCTGGCAAGTGAATTCGAGTAATGTACCTACTGAGAATAGCGATTTATCGTCTGTAAAACAAGTCTTCATTTAATACGCTAAACAACATAATTTTTTTTTTCCAAAACTGGTCCGGGTTATCCGGACGTCCGGGTTAACGAGGTTCTACTGTAATTACCTTATAATATCACAAGGTCGTGAATTCTTTTAACTTCCAAGATTTATCAAAATGATGCCTTACAAAATTTCTTAAAATAGTCTAAACTTTATAAATTAACAATCTTCGTATTTGACTGACGTATTGCCAGTCGATTTATTACTATGAATATTTTTGGTTAATTAATCGACAAAGTTCTTTAACTACCAAGATTGTTTCTTTATTTGGTTATGAATTACAAATATACTGTTTGTTATGTAGTGTAGTTATTTGAAAAACAATACACCAGATCGTTATTTAAATTTTTGGTTAAAAACTTACAGTGTCCGTTGAAATTATTTTCTTTCACTGCCTTTAATTTAATTTATTTAAATAAATAAATTTCTCACTAACACTCCACAATTCACTTCACTGATTTAATAAAATTCTATTCTTCGTTGATAATCTGCTCGTGTCGCTGTGAACTTGGCGTCCTAACCACAAGAGTGCTTCGTCGTTGGTGGTCGAATCTAGTCTTCTTCTGCACGTTCGTTATCGTGGATTATTTTATCACTCTTCGTTGAAAAAACTTACTTTGTTTAATTATCATGCACTTGGTTTAATGATACTTCTTCTTTGACCAAAATTAGCTACATGCCCATTGGTCAGTACCGTTGAACTTAGGTGTCACATGACCCTTATTATTTAAAATATATTGTTTTTACATTTTCCACTCCAAATTACTCTCTAATTAATACTTAATTGTACCTAAATTGAATTATACAGTGATCTTCCTTATAATAAGACAAACATTTTGGTATCTCATTTGATATGTGTGTGTTTCCTAATAGATGGTTTAGTATCTTTACAAAATTTGGTTTTTCATGTCTTTACACAGCTTGACATTCACAAAAACATTTTCTAATTCATTTATGTATTCTAAAAATGTGATTACCATTATAGAAATACTGTCTGTTTTGTTAATTTTATTATTCCTTATTAATTATGTTGGTTTGTTACTTTACTGGCTATTCTGACAATAGTTCATTTATTTTAACATTAGCCTATGTCATGGCGATCCTTTCAGTACCATGTTTCATTTTGGTATTTATTATTTGGCCTTTTGGTTTGAACCCTTCTTATTAATTACAAATGTTCTCTAGTATCTTATTACATTGGATTAACATACTCTTCATATTCTTATAATATTATTACGTCAACAAAAATACAAACATGTTAACTCAATGTCATGTCTTCATGACTGAGACTCTGATAAACACTAAACAATAAACTAACTTCCCAAAAAACACAAAAACTGTTTAACATATAATCAAAAATAACTAATTCTTAATAAATCTAACAACACTGTTTAACTTATATTACTATTATTTTTCCTAGTTTATTTTATTCTGTTATTCAATGATTACATCAAACCAATTTAATTTAATTCTTCCTAATTGAATAGGTAATGTTCATTATTGGTATTGATGTCCCTTTGAATCAACATTAAAAATGTTAAAAAGACATAGGGAGCTTTTATAATTAATTACAAAATTGGTAATCCTTCTTCTTAATTTAAAAGTATAATTGGGAACAACTATCATCATTACCCCAATATTGTTTTATACCCTTTTTTTGTTTTGTTGTTCACACTTTTGTTCTTTTGGACAGTTTGTGTTTACACTTATTTTGTCACTGACAGAATTCATTAACTTACACAGTCCTGTCTGCTTGATTAATTACTATTCTTTTCCACTTCTCACTTCACTTCTACTTATAAACATTCTTTACAATTTTTCTTATCTATATATATAAAAGAGAAATACCACTGACTCACTGACTCACTGATTCATCACGAAATCTCCGAAACTATAACACCTAGAAACTTGAAATTTGGCATGTAGGTTCCTTATGTGATGTAGGTATCCGCTAAGAAGGGATTTTTGGAAATTCGACCTTTAAAGGGGGAAAAGGGGGGGGGAAGTTTGCCTGACTAACTGACATAGAATCAACGTAGAGCAAAAACTACTGAATGGATATCAATGAAACTTTGAACATAGCTTCATCATAGGTCTTAGGTGCTCACTAAGAAACGGTTTTAAAAACTTTCACTCCTAAGGGGCAACCCCCCCCCTATTGTATGTATGTATCTATGTATGTATGTTCCACATCTCCTCCTAAACCACTGGACCGATTTTAACAAAACTTAGCACAAATATTTTACGCGACGGGAGAACCACATAGGTGAGGTGCTTTTTTCGATGGGGTCCTTTGGGGTCTTCCACATCTCCTCCTAAACCACTGGACCGATTTCAACCAAACTTGGCACAAATATTTTACACGACGGGAGAACCAACATAGGATAGGTGTTTTTTTCGATGGGGTCCTTTGGGGGTTCTTTGGGGTCTTCCACATCTCCTCCTAAACCACTGGACCGATTTCAACCAAACTTGGCACAAATATTTTACGCAACGGGAGAACCAACATAGGTGTTTTCTTCGATGGGGTCCTTTGGAGTCTTCCACATCTCCTCCTAAACCACTGGACCGATTTAAACCAAACTTGGCACAAATATTTTACTCAACGGGAGAACCAACATAGGGTAGGTGTTTTTTCGATACGATCCTTTGGGGGGTCCTTTGGGGTCTTCCACATCTCCTCCTAAACCACTGGACCGATTTCAACCAAACTTGGCACAAATATTTTACGCAACGGGAGAACCAACATAGGATAGGTGTTTTTTTCGATGGGGTCCTTTGGGGGGTTCTTTGGGGTCTTCCACATCTCCTCCTAAACCACTGGACCGATTTCAACCAAACTTGGCACAAATATTTTACGCAACGGGAGAACCAACATAGGTGTTTTCTTCGATGGGGTCCTTTGGGGTCTTCCACATCTCCTCCTAAACCACTGGACCGATTTCAACCAAACCTGGCACAAATATTTTACGCAACGGGAGAACCAACATAGGAGAAGTGTTTTTTCGATACGATCCTTTGGGGGGTCCTTTGGGTCTTAAAAACTATTAGATCTGGTTACTATGGCAACCCAATAGAATAGATTCTGGTTACCATAGCATCGGTGGAAGTCTCCCGCGTAGGAAATAGCGTGGGAGTCGTCCGACGGGCCTTCCCCGGAGTTCATCCACGGAACCCGGGGAGTCTTAGGTCGGATCCCGCGAAACACGGCGGGGCCAGAGTCCACGGTTCTTATAAATAAAGATATAGGTTATGATATCAAAGGTGGTGTATGCATCTTAAGAAACTTCTTAACAGTGTGTGAATTCAGAGTTGTTTCAGTTTGAATTTAAAAGTGGATAAGTTAAGATCGAAGTAAGTTATAAGCGAGTATAAAAAACAAAGTTTTGATAGCAAGTGTATTCAGATCATAGTGTTCAGACAATATAAATGCACTTGCTTCAGTTTGAATTTAAAAATTGATAAGTTGAAATCTATAGAGGTATTGTATTGTTAGAATAAGTTTAGGAGACACTAATTTAACAAATGCCTTATTTCAACATTAACACAATGAATTATAAAAGACAGTAAATACGCAGCGCGTGCAAGTACTGTAGACATTTTATTGAAAACTAATTTAGCTGTTCGCCCTCTCCCAGAGTTAGAAATCGAGCAGGAGCGTCACGCGCAACAGAATTCTTCTCCAGATATAAGAATACAGTTTATGACATGTTCTTAAACAGGTGCGCTACAGAGTATTCCTCCAGTGAGAATGCGAACGTAACAATATAAGGAAGATTATACAATATACAAGTAATATAATGTTAGAACAAGAATAGGTGCCTATGAGCCTATGAATAAATTATGAACCCGAGCAACGCTGGGTAAATCGGCTAGATATAGATATCTATATAAGCCAAATACCACTGACTGACTCACTGATCACGATATCTCTGAAACCACTGAATGGATATCAATGAAACTTTGAACGTAGCTTCATCATAGGTCTTAGGTGCTCACTAAGAAACGGTTTTAAAAACTTTCACTCCTAAGGGGCAAAAAACCAAATAATGAAATTTACCACGGGAATTGCATACTTTGTAAATGAAGTGGTTGACATCTCAGTTTATTGGAAACCCCGAATACAATTAGTTCTGAGTTTTTAATCATTGTTTTAAATTGAAAAACTTCGTTGTTTGCAGGTTCTTATAGTCGAGAAAATTTCGAAGTTCAATTAATTAATAAATGTATGTCCTTTTTTTTCTCGGAAACGGCTCTAACGATTTTCTCGAAATAAATAATAAACAGCTGTTGCTATGAATGTAAATAAACAAACTAAGAGTTGAGAATTTGTACAATCTATCTAATCCTATACTATTAAGCGAGCAATAATTGTACAATTACGTACAACGTGAAAGTCCGTAGCGAAGCACGGGTATTTTGCTAGTCTATATATATAAAAGAGAAATACCACTGACTCACTGACTGATTCATCACGAAATCTCCGAAACTATAACACCTAGAAACTTGAAATTTGGCATGTAGGTTCCTTATGTGATGTAGGTCTCCGCTAAGAAGGGATTTTTGGAAATTCGACCTTTAAAGGGGGAAAAGGGGGGAAGTTTGCCTGACTGACTGACATAGAATCAACGTAGAGCAAAAACTACTGAATGGATATCAATGAAACTTTGAACATAGCTTCATCATAGGTCTTAGGTGCTCACTAAGAAACGGTTTTAAAAACTTTCACTCCTAAGGGGCAACCCCCCCCCCCATTGTATGTATGTTCCACATCTCCTCTTAAACCACTGGACCGATTTCAACCAAACTTGGCACAAATATTTTACGCGACGGGAGAACCAACATAGGACAGGTGTTTTTTTCGATACGATCCTCTGGGGGGTCCTTTGGGTCTTAAAAAACTATTAGATCTGGTTACTATGGCAAACCAATAGAATAGATTCTGGTTACCATAGCATCGGTGGAAGTCTCCCGCATAGGAAATAGCGCGGGAGTCGTCCGACGGGCCTTCCCCGGAACGATACCTCTGAAACCTTCTGGTTTCACGATATCTCTGAAACCACTGAATGGATATCAATGAAACTTTGAACATAGCTTCATCATAGGTCTTAGGTGCTCACTAAGAAACGGTTTTACAAAATTTCACTCCTAAGGGGCAAAAAAACCAAATACTGAAATTTATCCACTGTAAGTGGTTGACATCTCAGTTTACTGGAAACCCCGAATACATTTAGTCCTGAGTTTTTAATCATTGTTTTAAATTGAAAAAAACTTTGTTGTTTGCAGGTTCTTATAGTCGAGAAAATTTCGAAGTTCAATTAATTAATAAATGTATGTCCTTTTTTTCTCGGAAACGGCTCTAACGATTTTCTCGAAATAAATAATAAATAGTTGTTGCTATGAATGTAAATAAACAAACTAAGAGTTGAGAATTTGTACAATCTATCTAATCCTATACTACTAAGCGAGCAATAATTGTACAATTACGTACAACGTGAAACTCCGTAGCGAAGCACGGGTATTTTGCTAGTAAATTATAATACATCAATTTTTATTAGATACTGTATTGTACTTCTGGGTTACTATAGGGATTTTATTTATTTTATTTTATGGGTTTTAGTATTTTTTTTAGATTAATTAAGTTTTATCTTATTTATCTGAGCCTATCTACTTCTGTTACATAACAATATATATATATATATATATATATATATATATATATATATTGCAACAGATCAAACTTTATTATTCTAATAAGGATATTGTGAGTGTGTAAAAATTGATACAAGTCTATTATGGAGGAGATGAAAAATTATTTATTATATACAAATATTGTTTATAAAGATGTATAATGTATTTTAAATTGTCATGTATTGATAATATATTTAATTGTTTGTATTGTTCGATAATATAAATCGAAATTACTTGTTTGCTGCAACGTCCTCCTCTCGTCTCGTCAGTCCTGTCTTGGCATCCTCTTCTTCTTGTCCCTCCTTCCTGGTGTCCTCTTCGTCTCGCCGTCCTCTTCGTCTCGTTGTCCTCTTCTACAGCTTCACTCCTTCCTGGTGTCCTCTTCGTCCTGGCGTCCTCTTCTACAGCAAGCGGCTCCAGCGGCGATATTTCACAGAGTCTCGTAGTTATGTTTGACTGCTTCCACGATATCTTGTAGTGTCATAAAGTTCACTAAGCTTATTGTTTATGGTTCCCTAAGTCATAAAGGTTTATGGTTTATTTTATATAAGATTTTTCTACGCTTGTAAGAGAACAACTCTCTTACCCGGGCACAACTTCCCCTAGCAACGTCGACAGACAGACTGTCCATCCTAGCTCTGCAACGTATGAATCTCACTGAATTTGGTGTATTTTGATAGGCCAAGCCCAAGTCACATGATTGATGGAACGACCAGATACACAAATTTCATGAAAAACTTTGTATAATTTTGCATAGTCCTGCATGGAAATTATCTACAATTTTTATTACCCTATCATTGATAAGAGTTACACTTGAGTTTTGCTTTACGTAAAAACCCATATTTCTAAAATAGTTACAAACCTCAGAGTATACACAAATCGAAGCTATTTACTTAAATAATTCCTTGTCAAATTTTCATGTAAATCGGTTAACTACCACTGCCGCTAAAGCGATTGCAGATTATCACACCCGCACACGCGCACCAATTCATACAAAAAATACATGGCAATATAGTACATCTTTTTATGAAGAGTTTGGTGTAACCTATATGCTTATCAATTTTTAAATACAAAACTTATGACTAAAAGACAAACTATTACACAAAACAAATTTAAACCAGAAAATGCTCGTCATTCATGTACTCTGATATAAACAGCATATCTTATCATCCTGTGTTCTTTTGCAGAATTAACCCCTCCACACGTAAAAAAAAATTTTTTATATGGAATACAATTTTTTTTTCCTAAATTGACATAATTTCTTCCCAATAATCATAATCATCTAAATAATAACATAATAACTTCAAAAATCAAAAAAACTGAGTAGCTTCTATCAAACAACATTTCTCCAACTGTCACTTTGACATCCCTAATTGTAAACAAACAACCGCACATGGCTGCATATCACCAAACATTCCTGAACATTGATAAGGATGTCCATGTCAGACGTCATTCGGCTATATCTACAGTTCAACCATACATTTTTCAACATGATTACAATTATTCTTATTTTACACATAATTTTATACAATTTCCTACCAGTCATTCCACTTATATCCTGGCATTCTAGTTTAATTATTTGTATTATTCTTATTTTAATTTTTAATTTATTGCACAGACTCATGCCGCGCAACCTTTCTCGTTTTTTGATTGCTCTTCGCTTGCATTTGTTTCGGTAATTGCTTATACATTGCTTTGATTTAATTTTTAAAGGTTTATATGTAATGCCAGTTGTATTACCCAGGCTACACATAATATAATCTCCTTTGTACAATATGAACTCATTGTTTGATTGAAATTTCTCTGGTATCATCTCAAACATTATTTTCATCAAGTTTTCACAGGGATCAGTATCTAAGTGCACTTTAAAATTTTTTAATGTCTCGGATTTGTCTGCATATGCATTCATAAAAGACGAACACATAGTGCTGTACAGTGAATCTCTGACTGTATAAATAACACCTGCATTTCGTTTCATATGTGGCTGAAAACACTCAGACAGTTCTAATCTTCTGTCAGAATTAACCTTACCTGTGTGCTTTTCCTCAAATGCACCAGCTTCAGGAACAAAACTACTTTGTTTACCCAAGTATTCATCAGATACCTTATTTAAATATTCATTTTTACAACTGTATGGACTTATCACGTGTTTATAAATTTCATTACTGACTGATAAAACATTACCAGAATGGATCTGCATCTTACAGACACGGTACAGCAAATAACATTTATTGTTTTTAAATACTCCACCATTTACCCTTTGATCATACCAATCTGGATATATGTGAACCAACACTTTGATAAGGTTTTCCCTATGTCTCTTTTCATATTTATTTAAAATATTATTTGATTGTTTTCGTTGATCAGCTGTTATCTCCTTATCGGGCGCTCCACCGTTACCCGCTATCTTATCTATGCGATTACCAGCTGGCTTCTGTATGTCGACGGGACTACATCGGTCAACCGCATTGTCACATTCACTTTCCTGCCTAAGAGAATAATTCAACTTAATTTTGGCTTCACATTCCCTGCTGTGAGATTTATTCCTTTCTAAGGCGGTCTCACTACTACTACAAATTTATTCTAATTTATCAGCTATACGTTTTTCAGTTGACTCTAAAAGTTGTTTATTTTGTTTAGCCTGGTCATGAACGGCTGTATAAATTTTTTTATTCTCATCATGAAGTGATTGTAGTGACTTATTTTGCTTCACCTCTTCGTCTCTACTAACCTTATTTTCTTCTGAGAGTTTTTGTATATTAGCTAGGATTGCCGCTAATGTATTCTGCAATTCTTGTGATTCGGCCATATTCATTTATTTATTTTTAAATTTATAAAATATTGTAGTTTTTATTTATAGAAACGTCAATTTTTTTTATACGTATTATTACTAATAATGTCCGTTTATGTTATTTATTATTATAGTCCAGTCTCTCAATCAAATGTAAACAAGCTTAATCTAACATAAATACCAATAATAATTCAATCTCCATATAGACAATTTACTACTATTGTTCGACTAGCTGATAAGAGAGAGTATTCAAACTTTTATCAACACTCCCTGATAACATAGAACAGCACATATAAATAGTACAATGAATTTAGTCTCTACACACTCAAATAAATATTTCTTTTTTTTAACAGCACATATAAATAGTACAATGAATTTAGTCTCTACACACTCAAATAAATATTTCTTTTTTAAAATTAATGTAAAAATCGAGCCCAACGTTGGCAAGCGCCAAATATCCTTATGCAGATCAAACTTTATTATTCTAATAAGGATATTGTGAGTGTGTAAAAATCGATACAAGTCTATTATGGAGGAGATGAAAAATTATTTATTATATACAAATATTGTTTATAAAGATGTATAATGTATTTTAAATTGTCATGTATTGATAATATATTTAATTGTTTGTATTGTTCGATAATATAAATCGAATTTACTTGTTTGCTGCAACGTCCTCCTCTCGTCTCGTCGGTCCCGTCTTGGCGTCCTCTTCTTCCTGTCCCTCCTTCCTGGTGTCCTCTTCGTCTCGTCGTCCTCTTCTACAGCTTCACTCCTTCCTGGTGTCCTCTTCGTCCTGGCGTCCTCTTCTACAGCAAGCGGCTCCAGCGGCGATATTTCACAGAGTCTCGTAGTTATGTTTGACTGCTTCCACGATATCTGGTAGTGTCATAAAGTTCCCTAAGCGGATATCTTAACTTACACAAGACAGCACTGTATTATATTTTAAATTTTATTTAATTATTTACCCTCTCGGTTCTTATCGCAAAACTTCGTTAAGAATTTCAAGGTTTATAGTTTATTTTATATAAAATATTCCTCTATTCCTTCTTGGTTCTTACCGCAAAACTTCGTTAAGTATTTTAAGGTTTATGGTTTATTTTATATAAGATTTTTCTACGCTTGTAAGAGAACAACTCTCTTACCCGGGCACAACTTCCCCTAGCAACGTCGACAGACAGACTGTCCATCCTAGCTCTGCAACGTATGAATCTCACTGAATTTGGTGTATTTTGATAGGCCAAGCCCAAGTCACATGATTGATGGAACGACCAGATACACAAATTTCATGAAAAACTTTGTATAATTTTGCATAGTCCTGCATGGAAATTATCTACAATTTTTATTACCCTATCATTGATAAGAGTAACACTTGAGTTTTGCTTTACGTAAAAACCCATATTTCTAAA
The DNA here is from genome assembly GCA_034769895.1 of Magicicada septendecula. NCBI lineage: Eukaryota > Metazoa > Arthropoda > Insecta > Hemiptera > Cicadidae > Magicicada > Magicicada septendecula. Next base: position 444,526,949 of record CM068368.1, read on the forward strand.
ATAGTTACAAACCTCAGAGTATACACAAATCGAAGCTATTTACTTAAATAATTCCTTGTCAAATTTTCATGTAAATCGGTTAACTACCACTGCCGCTAAAGCGATTGCAGATTATCACACCCGCACACGCGCACCAATTCATACAAAAAATACATGGCAATATAGTACATCTTTTTATGAAGAGTTTGGTGTAACCTATATGCTTATCAATTTTTAAATACAAAACTTATGACTAAAAGACAAACTATTACACAAAACAAATTTAAACCAGAAAATGCTCGTCATTCATGTACTCTGATATAAACAGCATATCTTATCATCCTGTGTTCTGTTGCAATATATATATATATATATATATATATATATTTATCAATGACTTTCTGCTACAGTTCGTTTCTTGATATATATATAAAGTATTTAAAATTTTATATTTATATTACCTCAAGATGTTCTTTTCCTTATTTGGAACATGTTTCGAGAGAATCTAGGAAGATGAGAGAACAGGAACTCTCGAAACATGTTGCAAATAAGGAAAAGAACATCTTGAGGTAATATAAATATAAAATTTTAAATACTGTATATATTGTAAAATATTCAACCTTATGTTATTAATTAAATTTGAGGATGTTTATAAGCCCCTCGTTGTTGACGTCAATTTGTAAAATAAATCTTTTACTACAAATAAATGATGATGATGCCCCACTGTTGGGTTCGTCAATTTGTAAAATAAATCAATACTATAGAGATTGATTCTCCCGAATATCAACATTAAGCCCCACTGTAGGGTTCGTCAAATTGTAACCCAATTATTTTTTGTTGTTTTTTAAGTTAATTTTTGTGTGTTTATTTTAATTTTTTTTTTGAAGTTTTAAGTGGTCTTTCTTAAATACTGCAATATCAATCTATTTATACGGAAACAATATTTTATATGGGTGATATTATTCAATTAGGGATAATATCTCTATATTAGATAGTTCTTAAGTGCTTTACGAAGGAATAACACTCTGCTCCAGTTAATATATTGGGTAATTTAATGGTTATTCTTCAAGCCTAGTCTGCATACACTATCGAGAGAGCGGATGAAACGAATTCGTTTTCTATTCTCCCGTATTCACCAGCTGTCTGCATACGAGCGCTGTTGTTTACAATTAGCCTGTTATTATAGGTTAAGTTGTTCCGCTTGCTGTATTTCTCACGTTCCTTTCTCTGTAAATTACAACTTATTCGAAATGCACTAATTACTCTACAAATAACAAGAAATCATCAAATTCAAGAAGGATTCTTTATTTTGTATATTTTTTATTTCAAAACAGATGCTTTCTCATGCCACTGATACAACACATCGATCATACAGGACTGAATCGATTCGTCATTGAATTAGGGTTTAGATGTTTTAAAATTTAATTATATTTTTTAATTTGTTCTTAATCTCAGGGTACATGTAGTTCTTTTTACTATTAGTAAGGTCAGGCAATGCAAATCAAGGTTACTAGGTATTACAATTTAGTTATACAATCTTATTATATAAAGTTCAAACATAAGCTGGTTTTTTACCGTACGTTGACAAGATACTTAATATGGCCGTGTTTCGCTATGCAGAGACGAGAGCAGAATGTTGATTCTATGTCTGGAAAATATCAGCCTCCAGCTTCTCAATAAAAGTTTGGTATTGATGTCCCAGGATGTAGTAGAAGTTTCAGTTCTGATCTTCGCTAATCTTCACGGTTCTGGTGGTTACAGGTCCCAATGGAATTTGTGTAGTATTAAGACTTCGTTCGGTTGTGAAAAGTGTGGTTTTGGACGTTATTTTAAATTTCTTTGTTTGTTTTTAATATATTTAATTAATTTGGCATCTCCAGGCTATGGATTGTCTTCATTTATTTATAGTTAATCTTCATTATTGCTCATTTGCAGTTAGTAGGTTGGTTAATTTATTTTTAGAAATTCGTTTAACTTTGTTGGTAGATCGAATTATATTTGTTGAGCGATAGCCTCGGAAGTTGATCCACTGTCCTTTTTAATGGATTACTATTTATAAAATTTGATTTATATTGATTTTATTCATTAGGTTTTTTTGGTTTCTTTTCTAAATTTGTATCAACTGAACTCAACCCATCCACATATAACAATTGAGTCTGAATCAACAAGATATCGCTTATTTAGTAGTCCATGACAACCATTCCTTGTTCTGTTATTGGATAATATTTGTTATCCTAGAGCCGTAATTACAAAATGTTCTTGCACTTATTTAATAAAATACTCCCTTATTAAAATTACATTACATCATATAAAACCTTCACATAATCTGTGTTATTAAACTATATACATTTTGCTACATTTTCTTCTTGATCGACTTAGTCTAATAGGTATTATTTTCGCTTTACAAAATACTAATTTTAGGCCTATTTGTTTTATTACATTTGTTATAATTTTTTATTTTTTATTTAACTTTTCTGACCTGACCTACTGTACAATGAGTCACTGGCTTATGGCCAATTATTCTAATTTTATTTTATCCTGATTTCAATTTATTATTATTTATTTTAGTGTTGAACCCTTCATCTGTTTATAACATAATTACAATGACCCCTTGGCAATTTATTAACAATTATTGCCTTCATGGACAAGCTTACAAATACAATCCAATAATATTTCTATTATTTATTAAAAGTCAGTATCCTAATATTTACTCTTATAAAGTTTAACATAAATAAAGTTAACATCCATAAATTGATGCTTTCTCAAAGCAATTGCTTCACTACTACTAACATACAAAATACAGAATAAATACCATGCAAACAAAATAACATGACAAAATATAATAACATGCACATTATCATAACATTTTAAATAACAATTAATTAGTCTCCTCTTTAGTATATTATTATACTAATTATCTATAGACAATTAATGAATCTGTCTATAGAATTTTTATATTGATTGACACTGTTTATAGCTGACACCTTCCACTGACCACTTTATAGTTTGTATTTATAAACATTTCTAATTTTTTTATTACCTAGTAACCTTACTTGGTATTATTGATTTGTTTATTTTACGAAGGTTTACTTTGTGACCTTAATTATAACGAACACTTGATGTTGTTTTATTTTGATAATGATAAAAGTTTTTATGTAACGTAGGGGACCTTAGCTTCGTTACGTTACATAATACTCCCCCTCCAAAAGAAGTTTATTTTAGCTGAATATCGTTTGGTTGAAATAAACTTATAGTTTCATATCTGTGAATGTTTTCTTCTTAATCGTAGTATTTTTTTATTTCAGCTTGGTTATAAGTACCCCTTACTTTGTTATTAATTGGGTCAGTCACCACGTATGTGTTGTTTTGGTTATCCTTGCTTATTAAAAAATGTCCAACATATAATAACAATAATTTTTTAGCTATCCCTTCAGAACTGCTGGGTTGTTGTCTGTTTCTTATCAAATTTTTTTCACCTACTGTATATTTAATGATATTTCTTCCTGTTGTATTCTGTTTTAGTATGCAGTTCAATGGGTTCTTTGTGATTTATTTTATATTTATACTCTTTAAACTGTTAATTGCACCGGAAAACTGTGTTGATACTCATTGTATATCTTGTCATTCAATTCTCTACTGGTACCTCACTCAGTTGTAGACCTGTCCTTTTCTCTGGAACTCATAACTTTTTCTAGCTTTTTACGCCATCATTTCTTATTATCATATTTATATTATTTACCTCGCTTGGTGTATAATCCCTAAAATACTATATTCCCCTAACATTTTTCCCTAATATCATAGCTGGTACGGAATCAGAGAGGCACTCTTGGCTTCCATTACTCTGCCATTTCCCTAACTATATCTTCTGAGATCAGAGGAACTTCATCTCTGTCCAGAAAAAAAATAAAAGTTGCACTATCACAACACAATACATATAATTATTACCTATAAGGTAGCTACTTCGCTACAAACTTATATTCAAGGGATGATTACTATTATTTCTGAGGTATCCTAATACTTTTTCTTAACTTATTTATCTCGTTGTTCTGTATTTCCATTTATCGTATTATTCACAGGTACAGTAGTTAAAGCTGTTCAATATTTATTTTAAATTCTCCTTAGTTCCGTGTTGTCAATTAATTATTCTTTAACATACGTATTTTCCTATTTTTGATTCACTCCCATTTACTTCTGCAATTAAACACTAAATCTCCTCCTTATCATAAATTGTATTGGCATATTGTTCCTTTATCGAACTCATTTCTAACCCTTCTTAAATAGCAACTAGTCTTCATTGTTCTTATCATTGTAATTATTCTGATTAATATGGTTATTCACATAATTATTATGGTTATTACCCGTCTTTCTCTTCTTTTATGATTATTAGTTTAAAATAATTTTTTCTGAATTATATAGTAAGATGTTCTTACTTATTTTTAGAATTCTGTTATTTTTTAATTGATTCCAAATAATTTATCTTAACTGTTCTGTATTGGCCACTGTTCGGGCTGCTCTACCAATATGGTTTTCCGGTGGATTCCGTAGATTATATGCGGTTGTAAATCTTTCTATGGGATCGTCACAGTATGGATCATACACATACGGTTCTATGTCCTCTTCGTTCCATCTATTCCTTCCCTCAGCATTCCCAGAATCGGGATTAGGTTTACGGTTTCCACGATAGTCCTCTTGGTTATCTCTCTCATCAGCCATGATATAGTTTATTCGAGCTATATGGGTTCCCTGGTCATTACTTGGTTGATTTTCCGAGGGTATGTCTCTCCTTTGTTCCCTGTTTCCTCCATCATTCTCGACGCTCCGATTTCTGGGTTGATTTCTTCCATCATCGTTCCCGCGGTTACTATTCCAATAGTCTCTCCCATTGTCAAAATTCCTGCGGCCTGTGCTTTATCGGTTATTATTAGGGTTATTATAATGATTATTGTTTTGTAATTATTATTGCGGTAGCGGTTATTCATATAATGGTCATTAACATTTCGGTTATAATTATTATGGTTATACCTATTCATTCCCTGACGCGGTTCTTGATTTTGCTCCTCTCTCCTATTGTTTGAATAGTCATTTTGTCTTCGAGAACTCTGATAATAATCTTCCATTTCATAGCTGGCTATCAATGTTTCCATCGCTCCTACTGTCTTCACTTGCCCACTGCATCTAGCACGAATTATTTCTTCTTCGAAATGGTATGATAGTTTGTTCACCAAACACTCCTCTGGTATTCGTGGTTCCAAATGACGCGCCAAACACACTTTTCCCAAAAAGTAGGTAGTTGGGGACTGTTCTTGATTAACGTTGAATCTTCCGTTCGTAATATTGTCCCTAATCATGTTCTGTACGGAATCCGACCAGTATTTTGACCTAAAAACCTTCTTAAACTCTTCATAATTACTCGTCTCGTTTCGAACCGCCGACCACCAATTACCATTTATGTTTTTAAACAGTCATCCAACAAATTCTTGATTATGTTCCGTCGGGTCACTTTAATTCTACCAAACCATTCATCTATTCTCTATAAAAATTCTATGGGGTTTCCTCTGTTATAACTTTTGAAATAAATGTTCTCCTTTTGATCAGGGGCTATGTGGTGTGCCAGGTACATCGGTCTATTTTGTAAATTTTCGATTGACTCCTTTATATTAATCAACTCCTGATTTTGTATATTTTCCATGGTTCCTTTATTTTGATCCACTTGGGTTTTTATTTGTGTTATTTCATTGTTAACTGTCTCTATTCTTCCAGCTATGTTAATTTGTACTTCGTCCAATTTCCCTTGGGTTTCTAATCGTGCCTCTTTTATTCTAGTTTTGTTATTGTTTTCTACTTGGTTTATTTTGGCCTCTACTTTGTAACATGACATAAGATGGTGAAAATACACTGATGATTAATAATAATACAAAAAAGCTGAAAATGAAAAGAAAGGCCAAAAACTTATAAATCAAAGATTAATGACCAAATTACAATGACAAATGACTGAGAAACTGACAATGACTTGACCCAATAGATTGGAAAACAACAAGGAAAATATAATGTAACAAGGAAGGAGGAATAAGAAACTAAATGTAACCTAGAATGTAATAACGAACATTGTAATCTCCGAATTATGACTATAATATTTATGTAAACCAATGCACTAAAATAGGTAGGGCATAAATAAAAGATAACCATATTAACAATAACAAGTAAGATAGTGATGTTATATATATATTGTGTGAAAGGAGAAGAAAGATGTACTTATAATATAAGGTAGGGAGTTAAAAACTAACCATACCCAAATTAATAGTGATAATAATAGTCAAAACCAATAAAAGATGCTTTGAGCCAAACAAAGGCAATAATTAAATAATAACCAAAGGTGATCAAGGTGATTTGAAAGTAAACTAATTATTCATGACCCATAATCACACAGTGATATCAAAATAATCAGACAAACCGTGTGAATAAATAAGTGAGTGAAATAAAAGGTGTATAAAAATAAATAAGTGGTGAAATGCTAGGTATAGCATGTAATAAAAAAGTGATAGTGATAATAAATAAAGAAACCTTCTATGAAGGGAAAAGTGCAGTGGGTGTGCAGAATAAAGTATTTTATAAGCAGACTATAATAAAATAGCTAAACAATCTTTGATAAACTTTATGTTAGCAAGTAAGATTAAACTGATTGTGCTATTATGAATTTAAGTAATAGGAAGTAAGAATTATAAAATAAGGTAAAAATTAAGTTATTAGAATGAATAGTAAAATAAGAAGGACAGACACTGTATTTAAGTGAAGGGATTAGTAAGTAAAGACATATTGTGTAAGGTACAGTTTAACAGTAGTATTATAAGAGTTTTGTTATTGTTCAGAAAACCATAGAATGTAGTAAATTATAAGATAAGCAAGATAATAGTAAAAAACAGAAAACTAGTTAGAAGTTTAATTTCAGGCTTGAACCTGGCAAAGAATATTTTTATAATAGGAGGTGTAGTTAGAATCACCTATGTTTTATTATCTGTTTATATAAAAATTGTTTTAATGTACCATATACAAAGTTAATAAGGTACAAAGAATGTTAAATAGTAGTATGGGGAAGTCTAGGCTCTAGGCCTAACATTTAGTGAAGGAACTTTGTAAATTTAAAAGCAAAACAATAGCCCAGTATCAATCAGAGTATACCAAATGTTTAAACAGTTAAGTAAGTATACCTAATACAAAAATGTATAAATAATATCCAGTTTTAGATTAAATATATAAGAAATATAAATAAGAAAATAACGAAAATGTTATTAACTATTCAAAAGTAACCATGAGGGATATCAAAATAATCCTTAACAAAAAAGAAGAACAATGGTATTCATGTAATTAATATAACTACTAATATAAGAAAGAAATCTTAATTTGAAGATATTTTATAGATTTAAACCAAAATAAAACGTTAGAATATAACAATGACATAAAATAACGACCAATGAGAATTAGCATAATTTAATAGGTAACCATAGCAACTGAGATTTATTACCAAAAAACCGTTGGAATTCTAATGACTTTATTATTGACTGACGCGGAGGGCGGATGTATGCAGCTCTCAATCCAAAATTAACTATAAAAACTTAAAATTTTTATAAACCAAGAAGGAAGAAGTATTGGAGAAGCATCCCATATGACACCTGATGGAATAACCAGTAATAAAATATTTAAAAAATAAAAATAACTGTAAAAGAAGAATACTCTGAAGGAACGTAACGGACGACTCATCCCGAAGGAAGAAGGGGATCGACCTACTTTAACCTGAGGATATGAACGACTACGGAACAAGAGGGAAGCCGAACTTTAATTGAAACCATCTGAACGGGAATTGAGAACCATCCGAGGAAGAGAAGACGACTAGACCTATCTGGAAGAAGAAGACAAACATCGAAGAAGCCACAACGAGAACCCGATGAGTATAAACTAATATTTTCACTTAAAAATAAATTCCCCTTTATCCATAATAACGAGGTAAAATTTTCACTTCACCGATCACAATTTTGAAACAAGAACTGAAGTTAATTAAAATATCACTATTAATAAAACTTAATCAATTAACAACCTTTGAAATTGATTTATAATAAATTGTTAATGAACATAACTTGCTGACAAAATTCTAACCAAACACTATTCTAATTCTCATTGCCGATAACTTACTTGTATGTATTAGAGTATTAAACATTGTGTACCTAGTTTTAAGAATATTATAATTTTGTGCATTTTAGCCGATAATCCAAACTTCTGTAGTCAAAAGGACTTAACACCTTGAGAGGAAATAATACTTGTAAACAAACATTATAAGCCATGCTGGCGTCTCGATATATGACTGAGCGATACCAACTGAGAAAATTGTAAAACCCGGGATTATTATAAAAATCTGTACTATTCATTAAATGTAATTGATGGGATAATAGAAAGAACGGTTAATAAATTTTAATGTTCCTCAACGCTGTATGTTTGATTCATAGAAAATAAAGTAATATAAACAAATACTAAACTGAAATGCCTACATACGGCAGTTAGTGAAATCGACACTGCAAGACAGCGTGGGCCAATCAGGTAACGAGGCGGCAAGATTCAAATTGAACCACGAGAGATACTGTTTGCCCGTAAGTATTAAGAAAAAGTATATTCCGACTCGTTACATACGATTAACTCTTCACAGAGTATTTGACAGATTATCACCCACAATTACACACTTATACTACGAACGCAACGAGCGAAATAAAAACGCTCGTCACACATATTTACATTACGATTACAACGGGTGACAATAAGAACATTAGAACACACCACAAAACGTTCATATACAAAGTGGCGCGCCAACTAGTAGGGCCAGAGTAATTAAAAAATTATACCATTAAACCCCACAGATTCTAGTGGCGGCTGCAGAGAATGGAACCGGCAAAATACGGCACAAGGCACCAGACTAAGCTGCGCGAGAAGGAGGTGGAAAAGGAAGCAGAGACGTTAGAAAAGGAGATTGAGAAAGACATCAGAATGGAAGAAAGGGAAATAACTTTGGTGGAAGATGTAGAAGAATTATTAACTCCTGTGGAAACAGATAAACCCACACAGCAGGAGGAAACCAGAGGAGGCATGGACTTACTACAACTATGGGAATTAATTAATAACAATTTCAAGAAACAGGATGAAAAAATGGACAAAAATAATGAGAAGATGAATGAAAAATTGGACAGCACTAAGGAAGAAATGAAGGAGGACAATAAAAAATTATTAAAACAAAATAGTGAGGAGTTGAAAAAGGAGATGAATGAAAAATTAGACAGCACTAAGGAAGAATTGAATAAGAAGTTTGAGTCCTTGAACGAAAAATTCGACAGGAATGAGGAGAGTAATAAAAAGAGTATTGAAACATTAGAACGGAAAATGAAGGAGGAGAATAAATTGATCAGTGAAAAGATAGAGAGAAGTAATGAGAAAACCAGCGAAACCTTGAGACTAATGAAAAAGGATATTGAAAAATTGAACAATAAAATCGATAGTAACAGTGAAACTATACAACGACAATTAATAGCGTATCGTAAAGAAGTAAAGCAGACAAAAATGGAGATGAATCAGAGATGGGAAGAAACAAATGACAAAACCGATCAGATCAAGGAAACATTAGATAATGGTTTCAAGAAGGTGAATGAAACACTAGAAAGAGTTTCTGAAGGTATTAAAGAAACATTGAATGAGAACGGGAAACCGGAAAATAAAAAAATAGAAGATAGTAGGAAGGAAATAAAAACTACAGAAGACAAAGGGATACTATTATCTGAAAATAAAAATAACAAAAACAAAGAGAATATCCAAACTATGGAAATGAAGAAAGTAAGACAGATACATCAAATGAAATTAATAAATACCAGAGAAGAATTGGAGATGATGAAGAATGGACTACTTGAGATGTTTAATGTACCAATTAACGACCAGAATGAAATAATGAATTTTAAAAATAACAGAAGGAACTTACTAAAAACTTTAGAAAGGAATCACTACAAAACAGTGTGTAACAGAATAAGAAGGAGAAGACACTTAATAGACATGCATAATCCAATATCAACGATAGCATCTACGAATGAAATAGCATTGACCTATTCGTTGTATAAACAAAATATGAAATGATTGAGATAGGAATGGAAACAAGTGAAAATTTTATGACAGAAATATTTAAATACAAGATAGTAGCAAGAAAGTGGACAAGAACAGAAGTCATTCTGAAAACGACAGCAATCCGAACAACAGGGGTAACTCATATAATCATGGACCATGGCTAAACCAAGTGCGGAGGAACACTGAGAAATGGGACTGATTTTAGGTAGACCGACCATGCAAACCAATGGAGAAGAAAAGAAAACAAAATCAACTAAATTCCAAAAAGGTAAGAACAACTTACTACAAGTATATTTGAACCAATTAATGTATGTCAGAAAATTAAAAGAATTTGGAGAGTAAACATTATCTAAATTCAAAAATCAAAGTAAGTACAGCTTACAAATAAATATTTGATTGAAATTAATATATGAATGAAAAAGAATTTAGAAGAAAGATTAGCTAAATTCAAAACAAAGTAAGTACAACTTACAACGAAGTGAGAAACAAAATGTGTAAACCAATGTAATTTTGAAAAAGAATATATATAATAAAAAAACCAAAAAACTGGCAAAATAATAAAATATAAGACAAACAATGATGACGCTACATAACATCATTGACTAACCCTATTACAAAAGGGAAGAATAAAGAATTAACGTTTCACAAAAAGAAAAGACAAAACAATCAAATAAAAAATCACAATGACATATTAAATGGACAATCAATGATGAAAAATATAAGTAAGCCAGAAACCAGCTACAATGTTAATATTGATTATAAATGAGAAAGAAAGTGATAACAAATAAAATAACTATCATATGAAGTAAATTGATGAAACAATGCAAAATATCTATTAAATATCGCCATAAGCATAGAAAAGGGATCCAAATAAATCACTGAGAAGAAAAGGTCATGAGATGTATAAAAGAGAGAATAATTAATCCCAAAAGTGTTTTATCGTATTGATATTATATGAGTCGAAAATAGACGACTATTATTATGATTACTATTAATATTATTATTTGATGATTTTATGTTGAGATACGTCCAACAATTATTTTATGTTATTGAGCAGATAGGCAAGACCTCTGAACTCAAAATGTGTATAAATGGATTCGAGTAATCCATGGCACACGTGCCCTCTGGCTAGTACCAATTTATATGAATAGGAGAGAAGAAAATTTTAGGGAGATAGAACATACAAGGGATAACACTCGTAAGGAAAGAGTAAAGAAGAATAATAATACCAAGTACCATATCATGAACCATGACTTAATAAAAATAAAATAAAGAAGAAAGTAGCGATTGATGAATTCCTTAATAATAACAACTTGATTGAATGAACTATATTGATAATTTCAGAAAAGATAAATCTGTATTTTCGAAATAATCAATTCTGGTGGCGATGCATTATGTAACATGACATAAGATGGTGAAAATACACTGATGATTAATAATAATACAAAAAAGCTGAAAATGAAAAGAAAGGCCAAGAACTTATAAATCAAAGATTAATGACCAAATTACAATGACAAATGACTGAGAAACTGACAATGACTTGACCCAATAGATTGGAAAACAACAAGGAAAATATAATGTAACAAGGAAGGAGGAATAAGAAACTAAATGTAACCTAGAATGTAATAACGAACATTGTAATCTCCGAATTATGACTGTAATTGTTACTTTAATTACCCTTTCGATATAATTAAAATCATAAAAGTATTTATAAACTACTTTTCACACTTACCTCGTTTTGCCCTCTTGATACAGAATTTGTCACACGAACGTTGAAATGCAAGAGTGATTATAAGGTTGTGTTAATAACAGACACCACTCGCATTTATAAAGAGAAACAAATTAAATTTTATTAAATTCTTTTCTTTAAAACTTTCAACATGTTCATTATTAATGATTCATTTCTTTACCTCAACTTCTTTACATCAATCTATTACTTCTTGCCAAAGATTCGAAATAAATAAAACTTTTTAATAATATTTATGACATGATTGGATATACTACAATACTACAATTAAACATCTTACCTTAAAGTGGCCGCCCAGCCTGCTCACACACACATTCATTCCATTACCAAAAAAATAAAAAAAAAACCTTTGTATTTATTTAAAACATTGTTGAATACATTATGCAGTACCCTTGTCGGCAACGTGGGGCTTCTCCGACCTCGTGGCTCCTCACTTACAAAATTCACTCTATTTGTCCGAAACAATTTACGATTTTTATTTTTCTTCCGAAAACTGTTCTCACTTCCGCATTTTTCGAAAACTGTACTCACATTTACTTGATATTCAGACTTTTTTAGTGAGCCCTGTTTGGCAAGCTGCCTGGCCAGGCGAGCGTCGGTGAGGTAACTGGGAAGAGCGTTCACCAAGTCCCCACCACTTACATTTCTTTTGGACAAAACGGAAAGCAATGCCTTATGCGTTAAAGTCATAGTTACTGTTCATGGTACCACGTGCAATTCCCGGGTGTTGGACGTCGACGAAATCTGGTGTCCTCTAGTTGACGTCATTGGAAAGGCGTGTCCTTAATCTTATATCCGCCTTGCCCCGAGCACATTGTTGAACAAAATTCGCCCAAGTCATTTTGTGCGACTTTTGGTTAGCGTGGGTCATGCGCTCCGCCGATGTTAGTGCGCTTGGGCGCATTACACAGTACTCCAGTTCTGAGAATTACGAAGTTGTGTGCAACACGCACATTCCATTGTACTGACTTCACCTTACTGTTCTTTGTTTGTTACGATTTATATTGCCGTGGGACGGACCACGCAGATGAAAATGAATAGTTACAAAATTTTTTAATAAAATAAAAACCCCTCCCTTAAGCCCCGTTACAATACCACCCCCCCAATGAGAGAGCTTCTGTCGAAACAGAAGAAATCTCATTGCTAAACCCCTAAGAGGATCGGTGAGGATATGGTGCCAACAACCCTCAATTTGTTCTTATTCATCATGGGTAAACTACCCCCCTGGCTCGGCGACCATGGCTGCACCTGAACGATATTACTGGACTTCTCTATTTGAGATCCCAACACCATAAAATCGAACAGACACGCACCACAGCACACCTAACCTTCTATCATACCACCCCAAAATCCAAACCCCTGGTCTTATACCATGCCAGATCCTCAACCGATATGTTCCCCCTTACCATGCACACTGGGCTGCCTTTGGCAGTTACTGGGCTCGTACACACACTCATAATTACTCACTAAACAAAATTATCCTTTAAAATTTTCAAAACATTTCTCTTTATATTCAAACTTCATTTACGTTAAACTCAAATTGTACTTCCTCCAAATCACAATAAGAAAATCTTTTACATTAATCCCTAATTCCCTTCACTACTACTAACAATCCTAAAGAAAACAAATTGAATACCTTATTAAACATGAATTCACTTACTCTAACATTTGTCTACACACATATTCTAAACAGTATAATTCAATAAAACCCTCACAATACACATAAACAATAATACACTTAAAACTCAAAACATCAATTAGATGGCGGGCACAAAAACCAAAATTTTTTTCCAAAAAAAATTTAAATTGATTAAAATATACTTTTCTCAATATTCAGAAAATTTTAAATTATTTAAATCAATTAAACAATTAAATTTGCATCACTTCATTGCCAAAACTGGTCTAATTTATAACATCGACCATCAGCTGATCAAACTGGGTCAAGTCAACAACCTTGACCTACCTATGGTATACACAGAACTACATCATAAAGTACATAGAACATCTTCAAAATTCTTTATCTTTAAACACAACAAAACAATAAAATAAGACCTTTAAAATTAACATAGTATTATTACAATTACCAATAAAACTGACATTTAAATTAATCAAAATTACACATTTTATAGCTTTACATTATACTCAAATTCTATTAAAAGTTGTCACTTGTTTCAATTAATTTTTTCATTTTAACTCTGATTTACTTTCTTTAACATTCTCAATCTCCATTAGTTTGAGTGATTTAATTATTCATAATGACTTGATTCACAGCTTGGTATGTATACATTTATAATCTTCCCCTCTCTGACTTTAATATCACTAACAGTTTTAACTAATATGACACCCATCTCTATCAAAAACATCTATCAAACATTCTGTCAACCCAACTTACTACTCAACTCATATCGCAACATTCTGCCCTTATATAAAAAAAATACTCTCTACCCCTTTGTACTCAGGATGTGTGTTCCCTCCCCCCAAAGCTCACTCCCTTATCTGGTCCCTGGACTTTCCCTAGGCAACCCTTTCCGGCGCTAAACGGTCCCTTCCCGTCCCAACACCTTTCGTTGCGGACTCCTTATCACACCACCCCCTTACAAAATTCCCATCAACTAATTACTCTTCCAATACATCACTTTCAGCTATTACAAAATATCTCCACTTTTTTATTACACCAATATATCAATCAATACTCTACATATTTTCCCCATAGCTACTGTGTCACTATCACATCTCAAATTCTACATTACTTTGATTCATAACTATAATATCATTCTATTCAACTCCACTTCTAAACTTAACTTGGACTGATCTACATGTCCTAACAAAATATTAATCACCCAAAATCAACCTCACCTTTTACATTACCTTTAAAATTCTCAACTATCTCAAATTACTTCCATCATTTAAATTAAAACCTTTTAACACATTAAAATCATTATTCAAACATTAATTACGTTCCATTTTCCTCATATTCAAATATTTAACTATATTGAAAAAATTGCAATTCATTTATAAGTGATATTCTACAGCTGATCAGCTGATTTTCTTAGCAAGGTGAATGACCTTACTATAAACACATTTCAAAATTATACAACTTACACATTTTATCAATCCTTACCTCTAACACAATAAACTAATACATTTTTAAGACAGAATAAACACCGTATAATAACATCTAATGCACCTATTTATCAAATCAAGAGACAATTCTTTAATTACTTCAAGAGCGAGTCACCATCCTTAAGTTACAAAATTTTAATTCGTTGCTCCCCTGAGCAACCACCCTGCCACACACACTATTGTTTTCTGAGGGTGGACTGTTGCGCCCATTTGCATCCACAAGGACGGCATTGGTGGAGGAATTTATCATCTCCGTGTCCTTGCTTCAGCGTTACATTTTAAAATTATGTAGATATCATCATATCTATGTTATATATTAATAAGCCCTTAAAACGGGTCTACCACCTGGTTTACTGTTTCCACGCGAACAGAGTGGCAGCCGCTGTTCCATAGTTCTGGGGATTTCCCCTAAGTCACACTCCATTAATTTCAAATATACACCAATTTCAAGCCAGCTATGGTCAAGGTTCTAACTTTTTAGCCATAGCTGACCGCTATCCAAAACCACGATTAGTGCTGGTAAGGCAGTAATCGCCCGAAAAGTCGGGGAAATCAACTCTAAATTCAGGCATGTTCTCTTCGTCATTATTATACACGGCACGGCAATCTATCAGCATATAATATAAAATTATATAAAAGGTGTACCGTGTATTTTACACCATTTTGGCCTCCTATGGAGGTAAAACTCTCTGTTACCCCCAACACTTACCGCTATCTACCGTGGCACATGCCACCACGGCAATAGCCAACCTAATAACTAAACTAACCCTTCTACAGTTACAGTTTCTACACTCCCTAAGTATAGCACTTCTATTAACACCACTCAACCCCCCAAAATTGCCCACATATCTTGTATGATAACATTACATAACGTAATAAACAAATGACTAATGACTTTATAAGTAAGTATAAGTAATAAGTAACGTTCTAATGACTTTATTATTGACTGACGCGGAGGGCGGATGTATGCAGCTCTCAATCCGAAATTAACTATAAAAACTTAAAATTTTTATAAACCAAGAAGGAAGAAGTATTGGAGAAGCATCCCATACTCGACACCTGATGGAATAACCAGTAATAAAATATTAAAAAAATAAAAATAACTGTAAAAGAAGAATACTCCGAAGGAACGTAACGGACGACTCATCCCGAAAGAAGAAGGGGATCTACCTACTTCAACCTGAGGATACGAATGACTATGGAACAAGAGGGAAGCCGAACTGTAATTGAAACCATCTGAACGGGAATTGAGAACCATCCGAGGAAGAGAAGACGACTAGACCTATCCGGAAGAAGTAGACGAACATCGAAGAATCCACAACGAGAACCCGATGAGTATAAACTAATATTTTCACTTAAAATAAATTCCCCTTTATCCATAATAACGAGGTAAAATTTTCACTTCACCGATCACAATTTTGAAACAAGAACTAAAGTTAATTAAAATATCACTATTAATAAAACTTAATCAATTAACAACCTTTGAAATTGATTTATAATAAATTGTTAATGAACATAACTTGCTGACAAAATTCTAACCAAACACTATTCTAATTCTCATTGCCGATAACTTACTTGTATGTATTAGAGTATTAAACATTGTGTACCTAGTTTCAATAATATTATAATTTTGTGCATTTTAGCCGATAATCCAAACTTCTGTAGTCAAAAGGACTTAACACCTTGAGAGGAAATAATACTTGTAAACAAACATTATAAGCCATGCTGGCGTCTCGATATATGACTGAGCGATACCAACTGAGAAAATTGTAAAAGCTGGGATTAATATAAAACTCTGTACTATTCATTAAATGTAATTGAAGGGATAATAGAAAGAAGGGTTAATACATTTTAATGTTCCTCAACACTGTATGTTTGATTCATAGAAAATAAAGTAATATAAACAAATACTAAACTGAAAACGCCTACATACGGCAGTTAGCGAAATCGACACTGCAAGACAGCGTGGGCCAATCAGATAACGAGGCGGCAAGATGCAAATCGAACCACAAGAGATACGGTTTGCCCGTAAGTATTAAGAAAAAGTATATTCCGACTCGTTACATACGATTAACTCTTCACAGAGTATTTGACAGATTATCACCCACAATTACACACTTATACTACGAACGCAACGAGCGAAATAAAAACGCTCGTCACACATATTTACAATACGATTACAACGGGTGACAATAAGAACATTAGAACGCACCACAAAACGTTCATATACAACTTCCACTCCGAGTTGTATGATGGTTTCATCTGTCTTTTCTAGACCTACCTTAGTTTCAGCTATTTGTTGTCTTACTTCCTTTTCATAATCATCCACCCTTTTGATAAGTGTTTCATTGACATTTGCAATCCTTTCATTAGTGACTTCCCTCAACGCTTGGTTTTGTTCATTGATGATTTGCCACAACTCCTTATTACTGTTTTCAATTCTTTCGTCTAATTGTTTGTAATTTTCCTGAATCTGCCTTAATCTCTCGTCGTTCCTGTCAAACCTTTCGTTAATTTGGTTTAAGCTTTCATTTATCAGCCTGTTATTCTCATCAGATTCCTCTTTATTTTTGTCAAACTTCTCATTCATTAGTTTAAGTTCTCACTCAAAATTTCGTTTTGTTTTTTGAGTTTTCGTTAATACTGTCTATTTTGTTTTCTAGCTTTTCTGAATTTTCATTTATACTGTCTATTTTATTTTCTAGCTTTTCTGAATTTTCATTTATACTGTCTATTTTATTTTCTAACTTTTCTGAATTTTCGTCAAATTTTTTATTTATTTCTTTCTTCTGTTTCTTGGAATCTTCTTTAATTAATTCCCATAGTTTTAGTAAATCCATATCTCCTCTGGCTTCCTCCTTGTCACCCGCCTGTTGTTCCATCTCACCTTCCGTAACTATCTCTGCTTCTTCTTCCCGTCTATCTTCTTCCGTTTCTTGGTCCTTTGCCATCCTTTTAGAAACACCTCTCGTATGCATTCCTGTGCCTCTAATAGTCGCCTGCTCAAGTTAAGTAATAGCGATATAGTCGATTTTTTACTTAACTAAAGCCCACTAGTTGAGCGCCAATTTGTAAAATATTCAACCTTATGTTATTAATTAAATTTGAGGATGTTTATAAGCCCCTCGTTGTTGACGTCAATTTATAAAATAAATCTTTTACTACAAATAAATGATGATGATGCCCCACTATTGGGTTCGTCAATTTGTAAAATAAATCAATACTATATAGATTGATTCTCCCGAATATCAACGTTAAGCCCCACTGTAGGGTTCGTCAAATTGTAACCCAATTATTTTTGGTTGTCTTGTAAGTTAATTGTTTTGTGTTTATTTTAATTTTTTTTTTGAAGTTGTAAGTGGTCTCTCTTAAATACTGCAATATCAATCTATTTATACGGAAACAGTATTTTATATGGGTGATATTATTCAATTAGGGATAATATCTCTATATTAGGTAGTTCTTAAGTGCTTTACAAAGGAATAATGCTCTGCTCCAGTTAATATATTGGGTAATTCAATGGTTATTCTTCAAGCCTAGTCTGCATACACTATCGAGAGAGCGGATGAAACGAATTAGTTTTCTATTCTCCCGTATTCACCAGCTGTCTGCAGACGAGCGCTGTTGTTTACAATTAGCCTGTATACATTATAGGTTACGTTGTTCCGCTTGCTGTATTTCTCACGTTCCTTTCTCTGTAAATTACAACTTATTCGAAATGGACTAATTACTCTACAAATTTCAAGAAATCATCAAATTCAAGAAGGATTCTTTATTTTGTATATTTTTTATTTCAAAACAGATGCTTTCTCATGCCACTGATACAACACATCGATCATACAGGACTGAATCGATTCGTCATTGAATTAGGGTTTAGATGTTTTAAAATTTAATTATATTTTTTAATTTGTTCTTAATCTCAGGGTACATGTAGTTCTTTTGAATATTATTAAGGTCAGGCAATGCAAATTAAGGTTACTGGGTATTACAATTTAGTTATAAAATCTTATTATATAAAGTTCAAACATAAGCTGGTTTTTTACCATACGTTGACAAGATACTTAATATGGCCGTGTTTCGCTACGCAGAGACGAGAGCAGAATGTTGATTCAATGTCTGGAAAATATCAGCCTCCAGCTTCTCAATAAAAGTTTGGTATTGATGTCCCAGGATGTAGTAGAAGTTTCAGTTCTGATCTTCGCTAATCTTCACGGTTCTGGTGGTTACAGGTCCCAATGGAATTTGTGTAGTATTAAGACTTCGTTCGGTTGTGAAAAGTGAAGTTTTGGACGTTATTTTAAATTTCTTTGTTTGTTTTTAATATATTTAATTATTTTGGCATCTCCAGGCTATGGATTGTCTTCATTTATTTATAGTTAATCTTCATTATTGCTCATTTGCAGTTAGTAGGTTGGTTAATTTATTTTTAGAAATTCGTTTAACTTTGTTGGTAGATCGAATTATATTTGTTGTGCGATAGCCTCGGAAGTTGATCCACTGTCCTTTTTAATGGATTACTATTTATAAAATTTGATTTATATTGATTTTATTCATTAGGTTTTTTGGTTTCTTTTCTAAATTTGTATCAACTGAACTCAACCCATTCACATATAACAATTGAGTCTGAATCAACAAGATATCTTTATTTAGTAGTCCATGACAACCATTCCTTGTTCTGTTATTGGATAATATTTGTTATCCTAGAGCCGTAATTAGAAAATGTTCTTGCACTTATTTAATAAAGTACTGCCTTATTAAAATTACATTACATCATATAAAACCTTCACATAATCTGTGTTATTAAACTATATACATTTTGCTACATTTTCTTCTTGATCGACTTGTCTAATAGGTATTATTTTCCCTTTACAAAATACTAATTTTAGGCCTATTTGTTTTATTACATGTGTTATAATTTTTTATTTTTTATTTAACTTTTCTGACCTGACCTACTGTACAATGAGTCACTGGCTTATGGTCAATTATTCTTATTTTATTTTATCCTGATTTCAATTTATTATTATTTATTTTAGTGTTGAACCCTTCATCTGTTTATAACATAATTACAATGACCCCTTGGCAATTTATTAACAATTATTGCCTTCATGGACAAGCTTACAAATACAATCCAATAATATTTCTATTATTTATTAAAAGTCAGTATCCTAATATTTACTCTTATAAAGTTTAACATAAATAAAGTTAACATACATAAATTGATGCTTTCTCAAAGCAATTGCTTCACTCCTGCTACATACAAAATACAGAATAAATACCATGCAAACAAAATAACATGACAAAATATAATAACATGCACATTATCATAACATTTTAAATAACAATTAATTAGTCTCCTCTTTAGTATATTATTATACTAATTATCTATAGATAATTAATGAATCTGTCTATAGAATTTTTATATTGATTGACACTGTTTATAGCTGACACCTTCCACTGACCACTTTATAGTTTGTATTTATAAACATTTCTAATTTTTTTATTACCTAGTAACCTTACTTGGTATTATTGATTTGTTTATTTTACGAAGGTTTACTTTCTGACCTTAATTATAACGAACACTTGATGTTGTTTTATTTTGATAATGATAAAAGTTTTTATGTAACGTAGGGGACCTTAGCTTCGTTACGTTACATAATACTCCCCCTCCAAAAGAAGTTTATTTTAGCTGAATATCGTTTGGTTGAAATAAACTTATAGTTTCATGTCTGTGAATGTTTTCTTCTTAATCGTAGTATTTTTTTATTTCAGCTTGGTTATAAGTACCCCTTACTTTGTTATTAATTGGGTCAGTCACCACATATGTGTTGTTTTGGTTATCCTTGCTTATTAAAAAAGGTCCAACATATAATAATAATTTTTTTAGCTATCCCTTCAGAACTGCTGGGTTGTTGTCTGTTTCTTATCAAAATTTTTTCACCTACTGTATATTTAATGATATTTCTTCCTGCTGTATTCTGTTTTAGTATGCAATTCAATGGGTTCTTTGTGATTTATTTTATATTTATACTCTTTAAACTGTTAATTGCACCGGAAAACTGTGTTGATACTCATTGTATATCTTGTCATTCAATTCTCTACTGGTACCTCACTCAGTTGTAGACCTGTCCTTTTCTCTGGAACTCATAACTTTTTCTAGCTTTTTACGCCATCATTTCTTTTATCATATTTATATTTAATTACCTCGCTTGGTGTATAATCCCTAAAATACTATATTTCCCTAACATTTTTCCCTAATATCATAGCTGGTACGGAATCAGAGGGGCACTCTTGGCTTCCATTACTCTGTCGTTTCCGTAACTATATCTTCTGAGATCAGAGGAACTTCATCTCTGTCCAGAAAAAAAATAAAAGTTGCACTATCACAACACAATACATATAATTATTACCTATAAGGTAGCTACTTCGCTACAAACTTATATTCAAGGGATGATTACTATTATTTCTGAGGTATCCTAACACTTTTTCTTAATTTATTTATCTCGTTGTTCTGTAGTTCCATTTATCATATTATTCACAGGTACAGTAGTTAAAGCTGTTCAATATTTATTTCAAATTCTCCTTAGTTCCGTGTTGTCAATTAATTATTCTTTAACATACGTATTTTCCTATTTTTGATTCACTCCCATTTACTTCTGCAATTAAACACTGAATCTCCTCCTTATCATAAATTGTATTGGCATATTGTTCCTTCATCCAACTCATTTCTAACCCTTCTTAAATAGCAACTAGTCTTCATTGTTCTTATCATTGTAATTATCCTGATTAATATGGTTATTCACATAATTATTATGGTTATTACCCGTCTTTCTCTTCTTTTATGATTATTAGTTTAAAATAATTTTTTCTGAATTATATAGTAAGATGTTTTTACTTATTTTTAGAATTTTGTTGTTTTTTAATTGATTCCAAATAATTTATCTTAACTGTTCTGTATTGGCCACTGTTCGGGCTGCTCTACCAATATGGTTTTCCGGTGGATTCCGTAGATTATATGCGGTTGTAAATCTTTCTATGGGATCGTCACAGTATGGATCATACACATACGGTTCTATGTCCTCTTCGTTCCATCTATTCCTTCCCTCAGCATTCCCAGAATCGGGATTAGGTTTACGGTTTCCACGATAGTCCTCTTGATTATCTCTCTCATCCGCCATGATATAGTTTATTCGAGCTATATGGGTTCCCTGGTCATTACTTGGTTGATTTTCCGAGGGTATGTCTGTCCTTTGTTCCCTGTTTCCTCCATCATTCTCGACGTTTCGATTTCTGAGTTGATTTCTTCCGTCATCGTTCCCTTGGTTACTATTCCAATAGTCTCTCCCATTGTCGAAATTCCTGTGGCCTGTGCTGTATCGGTTATTATTAGGGTTATTATAATGATTATTGTTTTGGTAATTATTATTGCGGTAGCGGTTATTCATATAATGGTCATTAACATTTCGGTTATAATTATTATGGTTATACCTATTCATTCCCTGATGCGGTTCTTGATTTTGCTCCTCTCTCCTATTGTTTGAATAGTCATTTTGTCTTCGAGACCTCTGATAATAGTCTTCCATTTCATAGCTGGCTAACAATGTTTCCATCGCTCCTACTGTCTTCACTTGCCCACTGCGTCTAGCACGAACTATTTCTTCTTCG
The DNA here is from genome assembly GCA_034769895.1 of Magicicada septendecula. Classification (NCBI taxonomy): domain Eukaryota; kingdom Metazoa; phylum Arthropoda; class Insecta; order Hemiptera; family Cicadidae; genus Magicicada; species Magicicada septendecula. The sequence goes on from CM068368.1 coordinate 444,549,606, forward strand.
AAATGGTATGATAGTTTGTTCACCAAACACTCCTCTGGTATTCGTGGTTCCAAATGACGCGCCAAACACACTTTTCCCAAAAAATAGGTAGTTGGGGACTGTTCTTGATTAACGTTGAATTTTCCGTTGGTAATATTGTCCCTAATCATGTTCTGTACGGAATCCGACCAGTATTTTGACCTAAAAACCTTCTTAAACCCTTCATAATTACTCGTCTCGTTTCGAACCGCTGACCACCAATTATCATTTATGTTTTTAAAACAGTCATCCAACAAATTCTTGATTATGTTCCATCGGTCACTTTAATTCTACCAAACCATTCATCTGTTCTCTCTAAAAATTCTATGGGGTTTCCTCTATTATAACTTTTGAAATTAATGTTTTCCTTTTGATCAGGGGCTATGTGGTGTGCCAGGTACATTGGTCTATTTTGTAAATTTTCGATTGACTCCTTTATATTAATCAACTCCTGATTTTGTATATTTTCCACCGTCCCTTTATTTTGATCCACTTGGGTTTTTATTTGTGTTATTTCATTGTTAACTATCTCTATTCTTCCAGCTGTTAATTTGTACTTCGTCCAATTTCCCTTGGGTTTCTAATCATACCTCTTTTATTCTAGTTTTGTTATTGTTTTCTACTTGGTTTATTTTGGCCTCTGCTTCCACTCCGAGTTGTATGATGGTTTCATCTGTCTTTTCTAGACCTACCTTAGTTTCAGCTATTTGTTGTCTTACTTCCTTTTCGTAATCATCCACCCTTTTGCTAAGTGTTTCATTGACATTTGCAATCCTTTCATTAGTGACTTCCCTCAACGCTTGGTTTTGTTAATTGATGATTTACGGCAACTCCTTATTACTGTTTTCAATTCTTTCGTCTAATTGTTTGTTATTTTCCTGAATCTGCCTTAATCTCTCGTCGTTCCTGTCAAACCTTTCGTTAATTTGGTTTAAGCTTTCATTTATCAGCCGGTTATTCTCATCAGTTTCCTCTTTATTTTTGTCAAACTTCTCATTCATTAGTATAAGTTCTCACTCAAAATTTCGTTTTGTTTTTTGAGTTTTCGTTAATACTGTCTATTTTGTTTTCTAGCTTTTCTGAATTTTCATTTATACTGTCTTATTTTATTTTCTAACTTTTCTGAATTTTCGTCAAATTTTTTATTTATTTCTTTCTTCTGTTTCTTGGAATCTTCTTTAATTAATTCCCATAGTTTTAGTAAATCCATATCTCCTCTGGCTTCCTCCTTGTCACCCGCCTGTTGTTCCATCTCACCTTCCGTAACTATCTCTGCTTCTTCTTCCCGTCTATCTTCTTCCGTTTCTTGGTCCTTTGCCATCCTTTTAGAAACACCTCTCGTATGCATTCCTGTGCCTCTAATAGTCGCCTGCTCAAGTTAAGTAATAGCGATATAGTCGATTTTTTACTTAACTAAAGCCCACTAGTTGAGCGCCAATTTGTAAAATATTCAACCTTATGTTATTAATTAAATTTGAGGATGTTTATAAGCCCCTCGTTGTTGACGTCAATTTATAAAATAAATCTTTTACTACAAATAAATGATGATGATGCCCCACTATTGGGTTCGTCAATTTGTAAAATAAATTAATACTATAGAGATTGATTCTCCCGAATATCAACGTTAAGCCCCACTGTAGGGTTCGTCAAATTGTAACCCAATTATTTTTGGTTGTTTTGTAAGTTAATTGTTTTGTGTTTATTTTAATTTTTTTTTTTTTGAAGTTGTAAGTGGTCTCTCTTAAATACTGCAATATCAATCTATTTATACGGAAACAGTATTTTATATGGGTGATATTATTCAATTAGGGATAATATCTCTATATTAGGTAGTTCTTAAGTGCTTTACAAAGGAATAATGCTCTGCTCCAGTTAATATATTGGGTAATTCAATGGTTATTCTTCAAGCCTAGTCTGCATACACTATCGAGAGAGCGGATGAAACGAATTAGTTTTCTATTCTCCCGTATTCACCAGCTGTCTGCAGACGAGCGCTGTTGTTTACAATTAGCCTGTATACATTATAGGTTACGTTGTTCCGCTTGCTGTATTTCTCACGTTCCTTTCTCTGTAAATTACAACTTATTCGAAATGGACTAATTACTCTACAAATTTCAAGAAATCATCAAATTCAAGAAGGATTCTTTATTTTGTATATTTTTTATTTCAAAACAGATGCTTTCTCATGCCACTGATACAACACATCGATCATACAGGACTGAATCGATTCGTCATTGAATTAGGGTTTAGATGTTTTAAAATTTAATTATATTTTTTAATTTGTTCTTAATCTCAGGGTACATGTAGTTCTTTTGAATATTATTAAGGTCAGGCAATGCAAATTAAGGTTACTGGGTATTACAATTTAGTTATAAAATCTTATTATATAAAGTTCAAACATAAGCTGGTTTTTTACCATACGTTGACAAGATACTTAATATGGCCGTGTTTCGCTACGCAGAGACGAGAGCAGAATGTTGATTCAATGTCTGGAAAATATCAGCCTCCAGCTTCTCAATAAAAGTTTGGTATTGATGTCCCAGGATGTAGTAGAAGTTTCAGTTCTGATCTTCGCTAATCTTCACGGTTCTGGTGGTTACAGGTCCCAATGGAATTTGTGTAGTATTAAGACTTCGTTCGGTTGTGAAAAGTGAAGTTTTGGACGTTATTTTAAATTTCTTTGTTTGTTTTTAATATATTTAATTATTTTGGCATCTCCAGGCTATGGATTGTCTTCATTTATTTATAGTTAATCTTCATTATTGCTCATTTGCAGTTAGTAGGTTGGTTAATTTATTTTTAGAAATTCGTTTAACTTTGTTGGTAGATCGAATTATATTTGTTGTGCGATAGCCTCGGAAGTTGATCCACTGTCCTTTTTAATGGATTACTATTTATAAAATTTGATTTATATTGATTTTATTCATTAGGTTTTTTGGTTTCTTTTCTAAATTTGTATCAACTGAACTCAACCCATTCACATATAACAATTGAGTCTGAATCAACAAGATATCTTTATTTAGTAGTCCATGACAACCATTCCTTGTTCTGTTATTGGATAATATTTGTTATCCTAGAGCCGTAATTAGAAAATGTTCTTGCACTTATTTAATAAAGTACTGCCTTATTAAAATTACATTACATCATATAAAACCTTCACATAATCTGTGTTATTAAACTATATACATTTTGCTACATTTTCTTCTTGATCGACTTGTCTAATAGGTATTATTTTCCCTTTACAAAATACTAATTTTAGGCCTATTTGTTTTATTACATGTGTTATAATTTTTTATTTTTTATTTAACTTTTCTGACCTGACCTACTGTACAATGAGTCACTGGCTTATGGTCAATTATTCTTATTTTATTTTATCCTGATTTCAATTTATTATTATTTATTTTAGTGTTGAACCCTTCATCTGTTTATAACATAATTACAATGACCCCTTGGCAATTTATTAACAATTATTGCCTTCATGGACAAGCTTACAAATACAATCCAATAATATTTCTATTATTTATTAAAAGTCAGTATCCTAATATTTACTCTTATAAAGTTTAACATAAATAAAGTTAACATACATAAATTGATGCTTTCTCAAAGCAATTGCTTCACTCCTGCTACATACAAAATACAGAATAAATACCATGCAAACAAAATAACATGACAAAATATAATAACATGCACATTATCATAACATTTTAAATAACAATTAATTAGTCTCCTCTTTAGTATATTATTATACTAATTATCTATAGATAATTAATGAATCTGTCTATAGAATTTTTATATTGATTGACACTGTTTATAGCTGACACCTTCCACTGACCACTTTATAGTTTGTATTTATAAACATTTCTAATTTTTTTATTACCTAGTAACCTTACTTGGTATTATTGATTTGTTTATTTTACGAAGGTTTACTTTCTGACCTTAATTATAACGAACACTTGATGTTGTTTTATTTTGATAATGATAAAAGTTTTTATGTAACGTAGGGGACCTTAGCTTCGTTACGTTACATAATACTCCCCCTCCAAAAGAAGTTTATTTTAGCTGAATATCGTTTGGTTGAAATAAACTTATAGTTTCATGTCTGTGAATGTTTTCTTCTTAATCGTAGTATTTTTTTATTTCAGCTTGGTTATAAGTACCCCTTACTTTGTTATTAATTGGGTCAGTCACCACATATGTGTTGTTTTGGTTATCCTTGCTTATTAAAAAAGGTCCAACATATAATAATAATTTTTTTAGCTATCCCTTCAGAACTGCTGGGTTGTTGTCTGTTTCTTATCAAAATTTTTTCACCTACTGTATATTTAATGATATTTCTTCCTGCTGTATTCTGTTTTAGTATGCAATTCAATGGGTTCTTTGTGATTTATTTTATATTTATACTCTTTAAACTGTTAATTGCACCGGAAAACTGTGTTGATACTCATTGTATATCTTGTCATTCAATTCTCTACTGGTACCTCACTCAGTTGTAGACCTGTCCTTTTCTCTGGAACTCATAACTTTTTCTAGCTTTTTACGCCATCATTTCTTTTATCATATTTATATTTAATTACCTCGCTTGGTGTATAATCCCTAAAATACTATATTTCCCTAACATTTTTCCCTAATATCATAGCTGGTACGGAATCAGAGGGGCACTCTTGGCTTCCATTACTCTGTCGTTTCCGTAACTATATCTTCTGAGATCAGAGGAACTTCATCTCTGTCCAGAAAAAAAATAAAAGTTGCACTATCACAACACAATACATATAATTATTACCTATAAGGTAGCTACTTCGCTACAAACTTATATTCAAGGGATGATTACTATTATTTCTGAGGTATCCTAACACTTTTTCTTAATTTATTTATCTCGTTGTTCTGTAGTTCCATTTATCATATTATTCACAGGTACAGTAGTTAAAGCTGTTCAATATTTATTTCAAATTCTCCTTAGTTCCGTGTTGTCAATTAATTATTCTTTAACATACGTATTTTCCTATTTTTGATTCACTCCCATTTACTTCTGCAATTAAACACTGAATCTCCTCCTTATCATAAATTGTATTGGCATATTGTTCCTTCATCCAACTCATTTCTAACCCTTCTTAAATAGCAACTAGTCTTCATTGTTCTTATCATTGTAATTATCCTGATTAATATGGTTATTCACATAATTATTATGGTTATTACCCGTCTTTCTCTTCTTTTATGATTATTAGTTTAAAATAATTTTTTCTGAATTATATAGTAAGATGTTTTTACTTATTTTTAGAATTTTGTTGTTTTTTAATTGATTCCAAATAATTTATCTTAACTGTTCTGTATTGGCCACTGTTCGGGCTGCTCTACCAATATGGTTTTCCGGTGGATTCCGTAGATTATATGCGGTTGTAAATCTTTCTATGGGATCGTCACAGTATGGATCATACACATACGGTTCTATGTCCTCTTCGTTCCATCTATTCCTTCCCTCAGCATTCCCAGAATCGGGATTAGGTTTACGGTTTCCACGATAGTCCTCTTGATTATCTCTCTCATCCGCCATGATATAGTTTATTCGAGCTATATGGGTTCCCTGGTCATTACTTGGTTGATTTTCCGAGGGTATGTCTGTCCTTTGTTCCCTGTTTCCTCCATCATTCTCAACGCTTCGATTTCTGAGTTGATTTCTTCCGTCATCGTTCCCTTGGTTACTATTCCAATAGTCTCTCCCATTGTCGAAATTCCTGTGGCCTGTGCTGTATCGGTTATTATTAGGGTTATTATAATGATTATTGTTTTGGTAATTATTATTGCGGTAGCGGTTATTCATATAATGGTCATTAACATTTCGGTTATAATTATTATGGTTATACCTATTCATTCCCTGATGCGGTTCTTGATTTTGCTCCTCTCTCCTATTGTTTGAATAGTCATTTTGTCTTCGAGACCTCTGATAATAGTCTTCCATTTCATAGCTGGCTAACAATGTTTCCATCGCTCCTACTGTCTTCACTTGCCCACTGCGTCTAGCACGAACTATTTCTTCTTCGAAATGGTATGATAGTTTGTTCACCAAACACTCCTCTGGTATTCGTGGTTCCAAATGACGCGCCAAACACACTTTTCCCAAAAAATAGGTAGTTGGGGACTGTTCTTGATTAACGTTGAATTTTCCGTTGGTAATATTGTCCCTAATCATGTTCTGTACGGAATCCGACCAGTATTTTGACCTAAAAACCTTCTTAAACCCTTCATAATTACTCGTCTCGTTTCGAACCGCTGACCACCAATTATCATTTATGTTTTTAAAACAGTCATCCAACAAATTCTTGATTATGTTCCATCGGTCACTTTAATTCTACCAAACCATTCATCTGTTCTCTCTAAAAATTCTATGGGGTTTCCTCTATTATAACTTTTGAAATTAATGTTTTCCTTTTGATCAGGGGCTATGTGGTGTGCCAGGTACATTGGTCTATTTTGTAAATTTTCGATTGACTCCTTTATATTAATCAACTCCTGATTTTGTATATTTTCCACGGTCCCTTTATTTTGATCCACTTGGGTTTTTATTTGTGTTATTTCATTGTTAACTATCTCTATTCTTCCAGCTGTTAATTTGTACTTCGTCCAATTTCCCTTGGGTTTCTAATCATACCTCTTTTATTCTAGTTTTGTTATTGTTTTCTACTTGGTTTATTTTGGCCTCTGCTTCCACTCCGAGTTGTATGATGGTTTCATCTGCCTTTTCTAGACCTACCTTAGTTTCAGCTATTTGTTGTCTTACTTCCTTTTCGTAATCATCCACCCTTTTGCTAAGTGTTTCATTGACATTTGCAATCCTTTCATTAGTGACTTCCCTCAACGCTTGGTTTTGTTAATTGATGATTTACGGCAACTCCTTATTACTGTTTTCAATTCTTTCGTCTAATTGTTTGTTATTTTCCTGAATCTGCCTTAATCTCTCGTCGTTCCTGTCAAACCTTTCGTTAATTTGGTTTAAGCTTTCATTTATCAGCCGGTTATTCTCATCAGTTTCCTCTTTATTTTTGTCAAACTTCTCATTCATTAGTATAAGTTCTCACTCAAAATTTCGTTTTGTTTTTTGAGTTTTCGTTAATACTGTCTATTTTGTTTTCTAGCTTTTCTGAATTTTCATTTATACTGTCTTATTTTATTTTCTAACTTTTCTGAATTTTCGTCAAATTTTTTATTTATTTCTTTCTTCTGTTTCTTGGAATCTTCTTTAATTAATTCCCATAGTTTTAGTAAATCCATATCTCCTCTGGCTTCCTCCTTGTCACCCGCCTGTTGTTCCATCTCACCTTCCGTAACTATCTCTGCTTCTTCTTCCCGTCTATCTTCTTCCGTTTCTTGGTCCTTTGCCATCCTTTTAGAAACACCTCTCGTATGCATTCCTGTGCCTCTAATAGTCGCCTGCTCAAGTTAAGTAATAGCGATATAGTCGATTTTTTACTTAACTAAAGCCCACTAGTTGAGCGCCAATTTGTAAAATATTCAACCTTATGTTATTAATTAAATTTGAGGATGTTTATAAGCCCCTCGTTGTTGACGTCAATTTATAAAATAAATCTTTTACTACAAATAAATGATGATGATGCCCCACTATTGGGTTCGTCAATTTGTAAAATAAATTAATACTATAGAGATTGATTCTCCCGAATATCAACGTTAAGCCCCACTGTAGGGTTCGTCAAATTGTAACCCAATTATTTTTGGTTGTTTTGTAAGTTAATTGTTTTGTGTTTATTTTAATTTTTTTTTTTTTTAAGTTGTAAGTGGTCTCTCTTAAATACTGCAATATCAATCTATTTATACGGAAACAGTATTTTATATGGGTGATATTATTCAATTAGGGATAATATCTCTATATTAGGTAGTTCTTAAGTGCTTTACAAAGGAATAATGCTCTGCTCCAGTTAATATATTGGGTAATTCAATGGTTATTCTTCAAGCCTAGCCTGCATACACTATCGAGAGAGCGGTTGAAACGAATTAGTTTTCTATTCTCCCGTATTCACCAGCTGTCTGCAGACGAGCGCTGTTGTTTACAATTAGCCTGTATACATTATAGGTTACGTTGTTCCGCTTGCTGTATTTCTCACGTTCCTTTCTCTGTAAATTACAACTTATTCGAAATGGACTAATTACTCTACAAATTTCAAGAAATCATCAAATTCAAGAAGGATTCTTTATTTTGTATATTTTTTATTTCAAAACAGATGCTTTCTCATGCCACTGATACAACACATCGATCATACAGGACTGAATCGATTCATCATTGAATTAGGGTTTAGATGTTTTAAAATTTAATTATATTTTTTAATTTGTTCTTAATCTCAGGGTACATGTAGTTCTTTTGAATATTATTAAGGTCAGGCAATGCAAATTAAGGTTACTGGGTATTACAATTTAGTTATAAAATCTTATAAAGTTCAAACATAAGCTGGTTTTTTACCGTACGTTGACAAGATACTTAATATGGCCGTGTTTCGCTACGCAGAGACGAGAGCAGAATGTTGATTCAATGTCTGGAAAATATCAGCCTCCAGCTTCTCAATAAAAGTTTGGTATTGATGTCCCAGGATGTAGTAGAAGTTTCAGTTCTGATCTTCGCTAATCTTCACGGTTCTGGTGGTTACAGGTCCCAATGGAATTTGTGTAGTATTAAGACTTCGTTCGGTTGTGAAAAGTGAGGTTTTGGACGTTATTTTAAATTTCTTTGTTTGTTTTTAATATATTTAATTAATTTGGCATCTCCAGGCTATGGATTGTCTTCATTTATTTATAGTTAATCTTCATTATTGCTCATTTGCAGTTAGTAGGTTGGTTAATTTATTTTTAGAAATTCGTTTAACTTTGTTGGTAGATCGAATTATATTTGTTGAGCGATAGCCTCGGAAGTTGATCCACTTTCCTTTTTAATGGATTACTATTTATAAAATTTGATTTATATTGATTTTATTCATTAGGTTTTTTGGTTTCTTTTCTAAATTTGTATCAACTGAACTCAACCCATTCACATATAACAATTGAGTCTGAATCAACAAGATATCTCTTATTTAGTAGTCCATGACAACCATTCCTTGTTCTGTTATTGGATAATATTTGTTATCCTAGAGCCGTAATTAGAAAATGTTCTTGCACTTATTTAATAAAATACTGCCTTATTAAAATTACATTACATCATATAAAACCTTCACATAATCTGTGTTATTAAACTATATACATTTTGCTACATTTTCTTCTTGATCGACTTAGTCTAATAGGTATTATTTTCCCTTTACAAAATACTAATTTTAGGCCTATTTGTTTTATTACATGTGTTATAATTTTTTATTTTTTATTTAACTTTTCTGACCTGACCTACTGTACAATGAGTCACTGGCTTATGGCCAATTATTCTAATTTTATTTTATCCTGATTTCAATTTATTATTATTTATTTTAGTGTTGAACCCTTCATCTGTTTATAACATAATTACAATGACCCCTTGGCAATTTATTAACAATTATTGCCTTCATGGACAAGCTTATAAATACAATCCAATAATATTTCTATTATTTATTAAAAGTCAGTATCCTAATATTTACTCTTATAAAGTTTAACATAAATAAAGTTAACATACATAAATTGATGCTTTCTCAAAGCAATTGCTTCACTCCTGCTACATACAAAATACAGAATAAATACCACGCAAACAAAATAACATGACAAAATATAATAACATGCACATTATCATAACATTTTAAATAACAATTAATTAGTCTCCTCTTTAGTATATTATTATACTAATTATCTATAGATAATTAATGAATCTGTCTATAGAATTTTTATATTGATTGACACTGTTTATAGCTGACACCTTCCACTGACCACTTTATAGTTTGTATTTATAAACATTTCTAATTTTTTTATTACCTAGTAACCTTACTTGGTATTATTGATTTGTTTATTTTACGAAGGTTTACTTTCTGACCTTAATTATAACGAACACTTGATGTTGTTTTATTTTGATAATGATAAAAGTTTTTATGTAACGTAGGGGACCTTAGCTTCGTTACGTTACATAATACTCCCCCTCCAAAAGAAGTTTATTTTAGCTGAATATCGTTTGGTTGAAATAAACTTATAGTTTAATGTCTGTGAATGTTTTCTTCTTAATCGTAGTATTTTTTTATTTCAGCTTGGTTATAAGTACCCCTTACTTTGTTATTAATTGGGTCAGTCACCACATATGTGTTGTTTTGGTTATCCTTGCTTATTAAAAAAGGTCCAACATATAATAACAATAATTTTTTTAGCTATCCCTTCAGAACTGCTGGGTTGTTGTCTGTTTCTTATCAAAATTTTTTCACCTACTGTATATTTAATGATATTTCTTCCTGTTGTATTCTGTTTTAGTATGCAATTCAATGGGTTCTTTGTGATTTATTTTATATTTATACTCTTTAAACTGTTAATTGCACCGGAAAACTGTGTTGATACTCATTGTATATCTTGTCATTCAATTCTCTACTGGTACCTCACTCAGTTGTAGACCTGTCCTTTTCTCTGGAACTCATAACTTTTTCTAGCTTTTTACGCCATCATTTCTTATTATCATATTTATATTTAATTACCTCGCTTGGTGTATAATCCCTAAAATACTATATTTCCCTAACATTTTTCCCTAATATCATAGCTGGTACGGAATCAGAGGGGCACTCTTGGCTTCCATTACTCTGTCGTTTCCGTAACTATATCTTCTGAGATCAGAGGAACTTCATCTCTGTCCAGAAAAAAAATAAAAGTTGCACTATCACAACACAATACATATAATTATTACCTATAAGGTAGCTACTTCGCTACAAACTTATATTCAAGGGATGATTACTATTATTTCTGAGGTATCCTAATACTTTTTCTTAATTTATTTATCTCGTTGTTCTGTAGTTCCGTTTATCATATTATTCACAGGTACAGTAGTTAAAGCTGTTCAATATTTATTTCAAATTCTCCTTAGTTCCGTGTTGTCAATTAATTATTCTTTAACATACGTATTTTCCTATTTTTGATTCACTCCCATTTACTTCTGCAATTAAACACTGAATCTCCTCCTTATCATAAATTGTATTGGCATATTGTTCCTTCGTCCAACTCATTTCTAACCCTTCTTAAATAGCAACTAGTCTTCATTGTTCTTATCATTGTAATTATCCTGATTAATATGGTTATTCACATAATTATTATGGTTATTACCCGTCTTTCTCTTTTATGATTATTAGTTTAAAATAATTTTTTCTGAATTATATAGTAAGATGTTTTTACTTATTTTTAGAATTTTGTTGTTTTTTAATTGATTCCAAATAATTTATTTTAACTGTTCTGTATTGGCCACTGTTCGGGCTGCTCTACCAATATGGTTTTCCGGTGGATTCCGTAGATTATATGCGGTTGTAAATATTTCTATGGGATCGTCACAGTATGGATCATACACATACGGTTCTATGTCCTCTTCGTTCCGTCTATTCCTTCCCTCAGCATTCCCAGAATCGGGATTAGGTTTACGGTTTCCACGATAGTCCTATTGATTATCTCTCTCATCCGCCATGATATAGTTTATTCGAGCTATATGGGTTCCCTGGTCATTACTTGGTTGATTTTCCGAGGGTATGTCTGTCCTTTGTTCCCTGTTTCCTCCATCATTCTCAACGCTTCGATTTCTGAGTTGATTTCTTCCGTCATCGTTCCCTCGGTTACTATTCCAATAGTCTCTCCCATTGTCGAAATTCCTGCAGCCTGTGCTGTATCGGTTATTATTAGGGTTATTATAATGATTATTGTTTTGGTAATTATTATTGCGGTAGCGGTTATTCATATAATGGTCATTAACATTTCGGTTATAATTATTATGGTTATACCTATTCATTCCCTGATGCGGTTCTTGATTTTGCTCCTCTCTCCTATTGTTTGAATAGTCATTTTGTCTTCGAGACCTCTGATAATAGTCTTCCATTTCATAGCTGGCTAACAATGTTTCCATCGCTCCTACTGTCTTCACTTGCCCACTGCGTCTAGCACGAACTATTTCTTCTTCGAAATGGTATGATAGTTTGTTCACCAAACACTCCTCTGGTATTCGTGGTTCCAAATGACGCGCCAAACACACTTTTCCCAAAAAATAGGTAGTTGGGGACTGTTCTTGATTAACGTTGAATTTTCCGTTGGTAATATTGTCCCTAATCATGTTCTGTACGGAATCCGACCAGTATTTTGACCTAAAAACCTTCTTAAACCCTTCATAATTACTCGTCTCGTTTCGAACCGCTGACCACCAATTATCATTTATGTTTTTAAAACAGTCATCCAACAAATTCTTGATTATGTTCCATCGGTCACTTTAATTCTACCAAACCATTCATCTGTTCTCTCTAAAAATTCTATGGGGTTTCCTCTATTATAACTTTTGAAATTAATGTTTTCCTTTTGATCAGGGGCTATGTGGTGTGCCAGGTACATTGGTCTATTTTGTAAATTTTCGATTGACTCCTTTATATTAATCAACTCCTGATTTTGTATATTTTCCACGGTCCCTTTATTTTGATCCACTTGGGTTTTTATTTGTGTTATTTCATTGTTAACTATCTCTATTCTTCCAGCTGTTAATTTGTACTTCGTCCAATTTCCCTTGGGTTTCTAATCATACCTCTTTTATTCTAGTTTTGTTATTGTTTTCTACTTGGTTTATTTTGGCCTCTGCTTCCACTCCGAGTTGTATGATGGTTTCATCTGTCTTTTCTAGACCTACCTTAGTTTCAGCTATTTGTTGTCTTACTTCCTTTTCGTAATCATCCACCCTTTTGCTAAGTGTTTCATTGACATTTGCAATCCTTTCATTAGTGACTTCCCTCAACGCTTGGTTTTGTTAATTGATGATTTACGGCAACTCCTTATTACTGTTTTCAATTCTTTCGTCTAATTGTTTGTTATTTTCCTGAATCTGCCTTAATCTCTCGTCGTTCCTGTCAAACCTTTCGTTAATTTGGTTTAAGCTTTCATTTATCAGCCGGTTATTCTCATCAGTTTCCTCTTTATTTTTGTCAAACTTCTCATTCATTAGTATAAGTTCTCACTCAAAATTTCGTTTTGTTTTTTGAGTTTTCGTTAATACTGTCTATTTTGTTTTCTAGCTTTTCTGAATTTTCATTTATACTGTCTTATTTTATTTTCTATCTTTTCTGAATTTTCGTCAAATTTTTTATTTATTTCTTTCTTCTGTTTCTTGGAATCTTCTTTAATTAATTCCCATAGTTTTAGTAAATCCATATCTCCTCTGGCTTCCTCCTTGTCACCCGCCTGTTGTTCCATCTCACCTTCCGTAACTATCTCTGCTTCTTCTTCCCGTCTATTTTCTTCCGTTTCTTGGTCCTTTGCCATCCTTTTAGAAACACCTCTCGTATGCATTCCTGTGCCTCTAATAGTCGCCTGCTCAAGTTAAGTAATAGCGATATAGTCGATTTTTTACTTAACTAAAGCCCACTAGTTGAGCGCCAATTTGTAAAATATTCAACCTTATGTTATTAATTAAATTTGAGGATGTTTATAAGCCCCTCGTTGTTGACGTCAATTTATAAAATAAATCTTTTACTACAAATAAATGATGATGATGCCCCACTATTGGGTTCGTCAATTTGTAAAATAAATCAATACTATAGAGATTGATTCTCCCGAATATCAACGTTAAGCCCCACTGTAGGGTTCGTCAAATTGTAACCCAATTATTTTTGGTTGTTTTGTAAGTTAATTGTTTTGTGTTTATTTTAATTTTTTTTTTTTTAAGTTGTAAGTGGTCTCTCTTAAATACTGCAATATCAATCTATTTATACGGAAACAGTATTTTATATGGGTGATATTATTCAATTAGGGATAATATCTCTATATTAGGTAGTTCTTAAGTGCTTTACAAAGGAATAATGCTCTGCTCCAGTTAATATATTGGGTAATTCAATGGTTATTCTTCAAGCCTAGCCTGCATACACTATCGAGAGAGCGGTTGAAACGAATTAGTTTTCTATTCTCCCGTATTCACCAGCTGTCTGCAGACGAGCGCTGTTGTTTACAATTAGCCTGTATACATTATAGGTTACGTTGTTCCGCTTGCTGTATTTCTCACGTTCCTTTCTCTGTAAATTACAACTTATTCGAAATGGACTAATTACTCTACAAATTTCAAGAAATCATCAAATTCAAGAAGGATTCTTTATTTTGTATATTTTTTATTTCAAAACAGATGCTTTCTCATGCCACTGATACAACACATCGATCATACAGGACTGAATCGATTCATCATTGAATTAGGGTTTAGATGTTTTAAAATTTAATTATATTTTTTAATTTGTTCTTAATCTCAGGGTACATGTAGTTCTTTTGAATATTATTAAGGTCAGGCAATGCAAATTAAGGTTACTGGGTATTACAATTTAGTTATAAAATCTTATAAAGTTCAAACATAAGCTGGTTTTTTACCGTACGTTGACAAGATACTTAATATGGCCGTGTTTCGCTACGCAGAGACGAGAGCAGAATGTTGATTCAATGTCTGGAAAATATCAGCCTCCAGCTTCTCAATAAAAGTTTGGTATTGATGTCCCAGGATGTAGTAGAAGTTTCAGTTCTGATCTTCGCTAATCTTCACGGTTCTGGTGGTTACAGGTCCCAATGGAATTTGTGTAGTATTAAGACTTCGTTCGGTTGTGAAAAGTGAGGTTTTGGACGTTATTTTAAATTTCTTTGTTTGTTTTTAATATATTTAATTAATTTGGCATCTCCAGGCTATGGATTGTCTTCATTTATTTATAGTTAATCTTCATTATTGCTCATTTGCAGTTAGTAGGTTGGTTAATTTATTTTTAGAAATTCGTTTAACTTTGTTGGTAGATCGAATTATATTTGTTGAGCGATAGCCTCGGAAGTTGATCCACTTTCCTTTTTAATGGATTACTATTTATAAAATTTGATTTATATTGATTTTATTCATTAGGTTTTTTGGTTTCTTTTCTAAATTTGTATCAACTGAACTCAACCCATTCACATATAACAATTGAGTCTGAATCAACAAGATATCTCTTATTTAGTAGTCCATGACAACCATTCCTTGTTCTGTTATTGGATAATATTTGTTATCCTAGAGCCGTAATTAGAAAATGTTCTTGCACTTATTTAATAAAATACTGCCTTATTAAAATTACATTACATCATATAAAACCTTCACATAATCTGTGTTATTAAACTATATACATTTTGCTACATTTTCTTCTTGATCGACTTAGTCTAATAGGTATTATTTTCCCTTTACAAAATACTAATTTTAGGCCTATTTGTTTTATTACATGTGTTATAATTTTTTATTTTTTATTTAACTTTTCTGACCTGACCTACTGTACAATGAGTCACTGGCTTATGGCCAATTATTCTAATTTTATTTTATCCTGATTTCAATTTATTATTATTTATTTTAGTGTTGAACCCTTCATCTGTTTATAACATAATTACAATGACCCCTTGGCAATTTATTAACAATTATTGCCTTCATGGACAAGCTTATAAATACAATCCAATAATATTTCTATTATTTATTAAAAGTCAGTATCCTAATATTTACTCTTATAAAGTTTAACATAAATAAAGTTAACATACATAAATTGATGCTTTCTCAAAGCAATTGCTTCACTCCTGCTACATACAAAATACAGAATAAATACCACGCAAACAAAATAACATGACAAAATATAATAACATGCACATTATCATAACATTTTAAATAACAATTAATTAGTCTCCTCTTTAGTATATTATTATACTAATTATCTATAGATAATTAATGAATCTGTCTATAGAATTTTTATATTGATTGACACTGTTTATAGCTGACACCTTCCACTGACCACTTTATAGTTTGTATTTATAAACATTTCTAATTTTTTTATTACCTAGTAACCTTACTTGGTATTATTGATTTGTTTATTTTACGAAGGTTTACTTTCTGACCTTAATTATAACGAACACTTGATGTTGTTTTATTTTGATAATGATAAAAGTTTTTATGTAACGTAGGGGACCTTAGCTTCGTTACGTTACATAATACTCCCCCTCCAAAAGAAGTTTATTTTAGCTGAATATCGTTTGGTTGAAATAAACTTATAGTTTAATGTCTGTGAATGTTTTCTTCTTAATCGTAGTATTTTTTTATTTCAGCTTGGTTATAAGTACCCCTTACTTTGTTATTAATTGGGTCAGTCACCACATATGTGTTGTTTTGGTTATCCTTGCTTATTAAAAAAGGTCCAACATATAATAACAATAATTTTTTTAGCTATCCCTTCAGAACTGCTGGGTTGTTGTCTGTTTCTTATCAAAATTTTTTCACCTACTGTATATTTAATGATATTTCTTCCTGTTGTATTCTGTTTTAGTATGCAATTCAATGGGTTCTTTGTGATTTATTTTATATTTATACTCTTTAAACTGTTAATTGCACCGGAAAACTGTGTTGATACTCATTGTATATCTTGTCATTCAATTCTCTACTGGTACCTCACTCAGTTGTAGACCTGTCCTTTTCTCTGGAACTCATAACTTTTTCTAGCTTTTTACGCCATCATTTCTTATTATCATATTTATATTTAATTACCTCGCTTGGTGTATAATCCCTAAAATACTATATTTCCCTAACATTTTTCCCTAATATCATAGCTGGTACGGAATCAGAGGGGCACTCTTGGCTTCCATTACTCTGTCGTTTCCGTAACTATATCTTCTGAGATCAGAGGAACTTCATCTCTGTCCAGAAAAAAAATAAAAGTTGCACTATCACAACACAATACATATAATTATTACCTATAAGGTAGCTACTTCGCTACAAACTTATATTCAAGGGATGATTACTATTATTTCTGAGGTATCCTAATACTTTTTCTTAATTTATTTATCTCGTTGTTCTGTAGTTCCGTTTATCATATTATTCACAGGTACAGTAGTTAAAGCTGTTCAATATTTATTTCAAATTCTCCTTAGTTCCGTGTTGTCAATTAATTATTCTTTAACATACGTATTTTCCTATTTTTGATTCACTCCCATTTACTTCTGCAATTAAACACTGAATCTCCTCCTTATCATAAATTGTATTGGCATATTGTTCCTTCGTCCAACTCATTTCTAACCCTTCTTAAATAGCAACTAGTCTTCATTGTTCTTATCATTGTAATTATCCTGATTAATATGGTTATTCACATAATTATTATGGTTATTACCCGTCTTTCTCTTTTATGATTATTAGTTTAAAATAATTTTTTCTGAATTATATAGTAAGATGTTTTTACTTATTTTTAGAATTTTGTTGTTTTTTAATTGATTCCAAATAATTTATTTTAACTGTTCTGTATTGGCCACTGTTCGGGCTGCTCTACCAATATGGTTTTCCGGTGGATTCCGTAGATTATATGCGGTTGTAAATATTTCTATGGGATCGTCACAGTATGGATCATACACATACGGTTCTATGTCCTCTTCGTTCCGTCTATTCCTTCCCTCAGCATTCCCAGAATCGGGATTAGGTTTACGGTTTCCACGATAGTCCTATTGATTATCTCTCTCATCCGCCATGATATAGTTTATTCGAGCTATATGGGTTCCCTGGTCATTACTTGGTTGATTTTCCGAGGGTATGTCTGTCCTTTGTTCCCTGTTTCCTCCATCATTCTCAACGCTTCGATTTCTGAGTTGATTTCTTCCGTCATCGTTCCCTCGGTTACTATTCCAATAGTCTCTCCCATTGTCGAAATTCCTGCAGCCTGTGCTGTATCGGTTATTATTAGGGTTATTATAATGATTATTGTTTTGGTAATTATTATTGCGGTAGCGGTTATTCATATAATGGTCATTAACATTTCGGTTATAATTATTATGGTTATACCTATTCATTCCCTGATGCGGTTCTTGATTTTGCTCCTCTCTCCTATTGTTTGAATAGTCATTTTGTCTTCGAGACCTCTGATAATAGTCTTCCATTTCATAGCTGGCTAACAATGTTTCCATCGCTCCTACTGTCTTCACTTGCCCACTGCGTCTAGCACGAACTATTTCTTCTTCGAAATGGTATGATAGTTTGTTCACCAAACACTCCTCTGGTATTCGTGGTTCCAAATGACGCGCCAAACACACTTTTCCCAAAAAATAGGTAGTTGGGGACTGTTCTTGATTAACGTTGAATTTTCCGTTGGTAATATTGTCCCTAATCATGTTCTGTACGGAATCCGACCAGTATTTTGACCTAAAAACCTTCTTAAACCCTTCATAATTACTCGTCTCGTTTCGAACCGCTGACCACCAATTATCATTTATGTTTTTAAAACAGTCATCCAACAAATTCTTGATTATGTTCCATCGGTCACTTTAATTCTACCAAACCATTCATCTGTTCTCTCTAAAAATTCTATGGGGTTTCCTCTATTATAACTTTTGAAATTAATGTTTTCCTTTTGATCAGGGGCTATGTGGTGTGCCAGGTACATTGGTCTATTTTGTAAATTTTCGATTGACTCCTTTATATTAATCAACTCCTGATTTTGTATATTTTCCACGGTCCCTTTATTTTGATCCACTTGGGTTTTTATTTGTGTTATTTCATTGTTAACTATCTCTATTCTTCCAGCTGTTAATTTGTACTTCGTCCAATTTCCCTTGGGTTTCTAATCATACCTCTTTTATTCTAGTTTTGTTATTGTTTTCTACTTGGTTTATTTTGGCCTCTGCTTCCACTCCGAGTTGTATGATGGTTTCATCTGTCTTTTCTAGACCTACCTTAGTTTCAGCTATTTGTTGTCTTACTTCCTTTTCGTAATCATCCACCCTTTTGCTAAGTGTTTCATTGACATTTGCAATCCTTTCATTAGTGACTTCCCTCAACGCTTGGTTTTGTTAATTGATGATTTACGGCAACTCCTTATTACTGTTTTCAATTCTTTCGTCTAATTGTTTGTTATTTTCCTGAATCTGCCTTAATCTCTCGTCGTTCCTGTCAAACCTTTCGTTAATTTGGTTTAAGCTTTCATTTATCAGCCGGTTATTCTCATCAGTTTCCTCTTTATTTTTGTCAAACTTCTCATTCATTAGTATAAGTTCTCACTCAAAATTTCGTTTTGTTTTTTGAGTTTTCGTTAATACTGTCTATTTTGTTTTCTAGCTTTTCTGAATTTTCATTTATACTGTCTTATTTTATTTTCTATCTTTTCTGAATTTTCGTCAAATTTTTTATTTATTTCTTTCTTCTGTTTCTTGGAATCTTCTTTAATTAATTCCCATAGTTTTAGTAAATCCATATCTCCTCTGGCTTCCTCCTTGTCACCCGCCTGTTGTTCCATCTCACCTTCCGTAACTATCTCTGCTTCTTCTTCCCGTCTATTTTCTTCCGTTTCTTGGTCCTTTGCCATCCTTTTAGAAACACCTCTCGTATGCATTCCTGTGCCTCTAATAGTCGCCTGCTCAAGTTAAGTAATAGCGATATAGTCGATTTTTTACTTAACTAAAGCCCACTAGTTGAGCGCCAATTTGTAAAATATTCAACCTTATGTTATTAATTAAATTTGAGGATGTTTATAAGCCCCTCGTTGTTGACGTCAATTTATAAAATAAATCTTTTACTACAAATAAATGATGATGATGCCCCACTATTGGGTTCGTCAATTTGTAAAATAAATCAATACTATAGAGATTGATTCTCCCGAATATCAACGTTAAGCCCCACTGTAGGGTTCGTCAAATTGTAACCCAATTATTTTTGGTTGTTTTGTAAGTTAATTGTTTTGTGTTTATTTTAATTTTTTTTTTTTTAAGTTGTAAGTGGTCTCTCTTAAATACTGCAATATCAATCTATTTATACGGAAACAGTATTTTATATGGGTGATATTATTCAATTAGGGATAATATCTCTATATTAGGTAGTTCTTAAGTGCTTTACAAAGGAATAATGCTCTGCTCCAGTTAATATATTGGGTAATTCAATGGTTATTCTTCAAGCCTAGCCTGCATACACTATCGAGAGAGCGGTTGAAACGAATTAGTTTTCTATTCTCCCGTATTCACCAGCTGTCTGCAGACGAGCGCTGTTGTTTACAATTAGCCTGTATACATTATAGGTTACGTTGTTCCGCTTGCTGTATTTCTCACGTTCCTTTCTCTGTAAATTACAACTTATTCGAAATGGACTAATTACTCTACAAATTTCAAGAAATCATCAAATTCAAGAAGGATTCTTTATTTTGTATATTTTTTATTTCAAAACAGATGCTTTCTCATGCCACTGATACAACACATCGATCATACAGGACTGAATCGATTCATCATTGAATTAGAGTTTAGATGTTTTAAAATTTAATTATATTTTTTAATTTGTTCTTAATCTCAGGGTACATGTAGTTCTTTTGAATATTATTAAGGTCAGGCAATGCAAATTAAGGTTACTGGGTATTACAATTTAGTTATAAAATCTTATAAAGTTCAAACATAAGCTGGTTTTTTACCGTACGTTGACAAGATACTTAATATGGCCGTGTTTCGCTACGCAGAGACGAGAGCAGAATGTTGATTCAATGTCTGGAAAATATCAGCCTCCAGCTTCTCAATAAAAGTTTGGTATTGATGTCCCAGGATGTAGTAGAAGTTTCAGTTCTGATCTTCGCTAATCTTCACGGTTCTGGTGGTTACAGGTCCCAATGGAATTTGTGTAGTATTAAGACTTCGTTCGGTTGTGAAAAGTGAGGTTTTGGACGTTATTTTAAATTTCTTTGTTTGTTTTTAATATATTTAATTAATTTGGCATCTCCAGGCTATGGATTGTCTTCATTTATTTATAGTTAATCTTCATTATTGCTCATTTGCAGTTAGTAGGTTGGTTAATTTATTTTTAGAAATTCGTTTAACTTTGTTGGTAGATCGAATTATATTTGTTGAGCGATAGCCTCGGAAGTTGATCCACTATCCTTTTTAATGGATTACTATTTATAAAATTTGATTTATATTGATTTTATTCATTAGGTTTTTTGGTTTCTTTTCTAAATTTGTATCAACTGAACTCAACCCATTCACATATAACAATTGAGTCTGAATCAACAAGATATCTCTTATTTAGTAGTCCATGACAACCATTCCTTGTTCTGTTATTGGATAATATTTGTTATCCTAGAGCCGTAATTAGAAAATGTTCTTGCACTTATTTAATAAAATACTGCCTTATTAAAATTACATTACATCATATAAAACCTTCACATAATCTGTGTTATTAAACTATATACATTTTGCTACATTTTCTTCTTGATCGACTTAGTCTAATAGGTATTATTTTCCCTTTACAAAATACTAATTTTAGGCCTATTTGTTTTATTACATGTGTTATAATTTTTTATTTTTTATTTAACTTTTCTGACCTGACCTACTGTACAATGAGTCACTGGCTTATGGCCAATTATTCTAATTTTATTTTATCCTGATTTCAATTTATTATTATTTATTTTAGTGTTGAACCCTTCATCTGTTTATAACATAATTACAATGACCCCTTGGCAATTTATTAACAATTATTGCCTTCATGGACAAGCTTATAAATACAATCCAATAATATTTCTATTATTTATTAAAAGTCAGTATCCTAATATTTACTCTTATAAAGTTTAACATAAATAAAGTTAACATACATAAATTGATGCTTTCTCAAAGCAATTGCTTCACTCCTGCTACATACAAAATACAGAATAAATACCACGCAAACAAAATAACATGACAAAATATAATAACATGCACATTATCATAACATTTTAAATAACAATTAATTAGTCTCCTCTTTAGTATATTATTATACTAATTATCTATAGATAATTAATGAATCTGTCTATAGAATTTTTATATTGATTGACACTGTTTATAGCTGACACCTTCCACTGACCACTTTATAGTTTGTATTTATAAACATTTCTAATTTTTTTATTACCTAGTAACCTTACTTGGTATTATTGATTTGTTTATTTTACGAAGGTTTACTTTCTGACCTTAATTATAACGAACACTTGATGTTGTTTTATTTTGATAATGATAAAAGTTTTTATGTAACGTAGGGGACCTTAGCTTCGTTACGTTACATAATACTCCCCCTCCAAAAGAAGTTTATTTTAGCTGAATATCGTTTGGTTGAAATAAACTTATAGTTTAATGTCTGTGAATGTTTTCTTCTTAATCGTAGTATTTTTTTATTTCAGCTTGGTTATAAGTACCCCTTACTTTGTTATTAATTGGGTCAGTCACCACATATGTGTTGTTTTGGTTATCCTTGCTTATTAAAAAAGGTCCAACATATAATAACAATAATTTTTTTAGCTATCCCTTCAGAACTGCTGGGTTGTTGTCTGTTTCTTATCAAAATTTTTTCACCTACTGTATATTTAATGATATTTCTTCCTGTTGTATTCTGTTTTAGTATGCAATTCAATGGGTTCTTTGTGATTTATTTTATATTTATACTCTTTAAACTGTTAATTGCACCGGAAAACTGTGTTGATACTCATTGTATATCTTGTCATTCAATTCTCTACTGGTACCTCACTCAGTTGTAGACCTGTCCTTTTCTCTGGAACTCATAACTTTTTCTAGCTTTTTACGCCATCATTTCTTATTATCATATTTATATTTAATTACCTCGCTTGGTGTATAATCCCTAAAATACTATATTTCCCTAACATTTTTCCCTAATATCATAGCTGGTACGGAATCAGAGGGGCACTCTTGGCTTCCATTACTCTGTCGTTTCCGTAACTATATCTTCTGAGATCAGAGGAACTTCATCTCTGTCCAGAAAAAAAATAAAAGTTGCACTATCACAACACAATACATATAATTATTACCTATAAGGTAGCTACTTCGCTACAAACTTATATTCAAGGGATGATTACTATTATTTCTGAGGTATCCTAATACTTTTTCTTAATTTATTTATCTCGTTGTTCTGTAGTTCCGTTTATCATATTATTCACAGGTACAGTAGTTAAAGCTGTTCAATATTTATTTCAAATTCTCCTTAGTTCCGTGTTGTCAATTAATTATTCTTTAACATACGTATTTTCCTATTTTTGATTCACTCCCATTTACTTCTGCAATTAAACACTGAATCTCCTCCTTATCATAAATTGTATTGGCATATTGTTCCTTCGTCCAACTCATTTCTAACCCTTCTTAAATAGCAACTAGTCTTCATTGTTCTTATCATTGTAATTATCCTGATTAATATGGTTATTCACATAATTATTATGGTTATTACCCGTCTTTCTCTTCTTTTATGATTATTAGTTTAAAATAATTTTTTCTGAATTATATAGTAAGATGTTTTTACTTATTTTTAGAATTTTGTTGTTTTTTAATTGATTCCAAATAATTTATCTTAACTGTTCTGTATTGGCCACTGTTCGGGCTGCTCTACCAATATGGTTTTCCGGTGGATTCCGTAGATTATATGCGGTTGTAAATATTTCTATGGGATCGTCACAGTATGGATCATACACATACGGTTCTATGTCCTCTTCGTTCCATCTATTCCTTCCCTCAGCATTCCCAGAATCGGGATTAGGTTTACGGTTTCCACGATAGTCCTCTTGATTATCTCTCTCATCCGCCATGATATAGTTTATTCGAGCTATATGGGTTCCCTGGTCATTACTTGGTTGATTTTCCGAGGGTATGTCTGTCCTTTGTTCCCTGTTTCCTCCATCATTCTCGACGCTTCGATTTCTGAGTTGATTTCTTCCGTCATCGTTCCCTTGGTTACTATTCCAATAGTCTCTCCCATTGTCGAAATTCCTGTGGCCTGTGCTGTATCGGTTATTATTAGGGTTATTATAATGATTATTGTTTTGGTAATTATTATTGCGGTAGCGGTTATTCATATAATGGTCATTAACATTTCGGTTATAATTATTATGGTTATACCTATTCATTCCCTGATGCGGTTCTTGATTTTGCTCCTCTCTCCTATTGTTTGAATAGTCATTTTGTCTTCGAGACCTCTGATAATAGTCTTCCATTTCATAGCTGGCTAACAATGTTTCCATCGCTCCTACTGTCTTCACTTGCCCACTGCGTCTAGCACGAACTATTTCTTCTTCGAAATGGTATGATAGTTTGTTCACCAAACACTCCTCTGGTATTCGTGGTTCCAAATGACGCGCCAAACACACTTTTCCCAAAAAATAGGTAGTTGGGGACTGTTCTTGATTAACGTTGAATTTTCCGTTGGTAATATTGTCCCTAATCATGTTCTGTACGGAATCCGACCAGTATTTTGACCTAAAAACCTTCTTAAACCCTTCATAATTACTCGTCTCGTTTCGAACCGCTGACCACCAATTATCATTTATGTTTTTAAAACAGTCATCCAACAAATTCTTGATTATGTTCCATCGGTCACTTTAATTCTACCAAACCATTCATCTGTTCTCTCTAAAAATTCTATGGGGTTTCCTCTATTATAACTTTTGAAATTAATGTTTTCCTTTTGATCAGGGGCTATGTGGTGTGCCAGGTACATTGGTCTATTTTGTAAATTTTCGATTGACTCCTTTATATTAATCAACTCCTGATTTTGTATATTTTCCACGGTCCCTTTATTTTGATCCACTTGGGTTTTTATTTGTGTTATTTCATTGTTAACTATCTCTATTCTTCCAGCTGTTAATTTGTACTTCGTCCAATTTCCCTTGGGTTTCTAATCATACCTCTTTTATTCTAGTTTTGTTATTGTTTTCTACTTGGTTTATTTTGGCCTCTGCTTCCACTCCGAGTTGTATGATGGTTTCATCTGTCTTTTCTAGACCTACCTTAGTTTCAGCTATTTGTTGTCTTACTTCCTTTTCGTAATCATCCACCCTTTTGCTAAGTGTTTCATTGACATTTGCAATCCTTTCATTAGTGACTTCCCTCAACGCTTGGTTTTGTTAATTGATGATTTACGGCAACTCCTTATTACTGTTTTCAATTCTTTCGTCTAATTGTTTGTTATTTTCCTGAATCTGCCTTAATCTCTCGTCGTTCCTGTCAAACCTTTCGTTAATTTGGTTTAAGCTTTCATTTATCAGCCGGTTATTCTCATCAGTTTCCTCTTTATTTTTGTCAAACTTCTCATTCATTAGTATAAGTTCTCACTCAAAATTTCGTTTTGTTTTTTGAGTTTTCGTTAATACTGTCTATTTTGTTTTCTAGCTTTTCTGAATTTTCATTTATACTGTCTTATTTTATTTTCTAACTTTTCTGAATTTTCGTCAAATTTTTTATTTCTTTCTTTCTTCTGTTTCTTGGAATCTTCTTTAATTAATTCCCATAGTTTTAGTAAATCCATATCTCCTCTGGCTTCCTCCTTGTCACCCGCCTGTTGTTCCATCTCACCTTCCGTAACTATCTCTGCTTCTTCTTCCCGTCTATCTTCTTCCGTTTCTTGGTCCTTTGCCATCCTTTTAGAAACACCTCTCGTATGCATTCCTGTGCCTCTAATAGTCGCCTGCTCAAGTTAAGTAATAGCGATATAGTCGATTTTTTACTTAACTAAAGCCCACTAGTTGAGCGCCAATTTGTAAAATATTCAACCTTATGTTATTAATTAAATTTGAGGATGTTTATAAGCCCCTCGTTGTTGACGTCAATTTATAAAATAAATCTTTTACTACAAATAAATGATGATGATGCCCCACTATTGGGTTCGTCAATTTGTAAAATAAATTAATACTATAGAGATTGATTCTCCCGAATATCAACGTTAAGCCCCACTGTAGGGTTCGTCAAATTGTAACCCAATTATTTTTGGTTGTTTTGTAAGTTAATTGTTTTGTGTTTATTTTAATTTTTTTTTTTTTGAAGTTGTAAGTGGTCTCTCTTAAATACTGCAATATCAATCTATTTATACGGAAACAGTATTTTATATGGGTGATATTATTCAATTAGGGATAATATCTCTATATTAGGTAGTTCTTAAGTGCTTTACAAAGGAATAATGCTCTGCTCCAGTTAATATATTGGGTAATTCAATGGTTATTCTTCAAGCCTAGCCTGCATACACTATCGAGAGAGCGGTTGAAACGAATTAGTTTTCTATTCTCCCGTATTCACCAGCTGTCTGCAGACGAGCGCTGTTGTTTACAATTAGCCTGTATACATTATAGGTTACGTTGTTCCGCTTGCTGTATTTCTCACGTTCCTTTCTCTGTAAATTACAACTTATTCGAAATGGACTAATTACTCTACAAATTTCAAGAAATCATCAAATTCAAGAAGGATTCTTTATTTTGTATATTTTTTATTTCAAAACAGATGCTTTCTCATGCCACTGATACAACACATCGATCATACAGGACTGAATCGATTCATCATTGAATTAGGGTTTAGATGTTTTAAAATTTAATTATATTTTTTAATTTGTTCTTAATCTCAGGGTACATGTAGTTCTTTTGAATATTATTAAGGTCAGGCAATGCAAATTAAGGTTACTGGGTATTACAATTTAGTTATAAAATCTTATAAAGTTCAAACATAAGCTGGTTTTTTACCGTACGTTGACAAGATACTTAATATGGCCGTGTTTCGCTACGCAGAGACGAGAGCAGAATGTTGATTCAATGTCTGGAAAATATCAGCCTCCAGCTTCTCAATAAAAGTTTGGTATTGATGTCCCAGGATGTAGTAGAAGTTTCAGTTCTGATCTTCGCTAATCTTCACGGTTCTGGTGGTTACAGGTCCCAATGGAATTTGTGTAGTATTAAGACTTCGTTCGGTTGTGAAAAGTGAGGTTTTGGACGTTATTTTAAATTTCTTTGTTTGTTTTTAATATATTTAATTAATTTGGCATCTCCAGGCTATGGATTGTCTTCATTTATTTATAGTTAATCTTCATTATTGCTCATTTGCAGTTAGTAGGTTGGTTAATTTATTTTTAGAAATTCGTTTAACTTTGTTGGTAGATCGAATTATATTTGTTGAGCGATAGCCTCGGAAGTTGATCCACTATCCTTTTTAATGGATTACTATTTATAAAATTTGATTTATATTGATTTTATTCATTAGGTTTTTTGGTTTCTTTTCTAAATTTGTATCAACTGAACTCAACCCATTCACATATAACAATTGAGTCTGAATCAACAAGATATCTCTTATTTAGTAGTCCATGACAACCATTCCTTGTTCTGTTATTGGATAATATTTGTTATCCTAGAGCCGTAATTAGAAAATGTTCTTGCACTTATTTAATAAAATACTGCCTTATTAAAATTACATTACATCATATAAAACCTTCACATAATCTGTGTTATTAAACTATATACATTTTGCTACATTTTCTTCTTGATCGACTTAGTCTAATAGGTATTATTTTCCCTTTACAAAATACTAATTTTAGGCCTATTTGTTTTATTACATGTGTTATAATTTTTTATTTTTTATTTAACTTTTCTGACCTGACCTACTGTACAATGAGTCACTGGCTTATGGCCAATTATTCTAATTTTATTTTATCCTGATTTCAATTTATTATTATTTATTTTAGTGTTGAACCCTTCATCTGTTTATAACATAATTACAATGACCCCTTGGCAATTTATTAACAATTATTGCCTTCATGGACAAGCTTATAAATACAATCCAATAATATTTCTATTATTTATTAAAAGTCAGTATCCTAATATTTACTCTTATAAAGTTTAACATAAATAAAGTTAACATACATAAATTGATGCTTTCTCAAAGCAATTGCTTCACTCCTGCTACATACAAAATACAGAATAAATACCACGCAAACAAAATAACATGACAAAATATAATAACATGCACATTATCATAACATTTTAAATAACAATTAATTAGTCTCCTCTTTAGTATATTATTATACTAATTATCTATAGATAATTAATGAATCTGTCTATAGAATTTTTATATTGATTGACACTGTTTATAGCTGACACCTTCCACTGACCACTTTATAGTTTGTATTTATAAACATTTCTAATTTTTTTATTACCTAGTAACCTTACTTGGTATTATTGATTTGTTTATTTTACGAAGGTTTACTTTCTGACCTTAATTATAACGAACACTTGATGTTGTTTTATTTTGATAATGATAAAAGTTTTTATGTAACGTAGGGGACCTTAGCTTCGTTACGTTACATAATACTCCCCCTCCAAAAGAAGTTTATTTTAGCTGAATATCGTTTGGTTGAAATAAACTTATAGTTTAATGTCTGTGAATGTTTTCTTCTTAATCGTAGTATTTTTTTATTTCAGCTTGGTTATAAGTACCCCTTACTTTGTTATTAATTGGGTCAGTCACCACATATGTGTTGTTTTGGTTATCCTTGCTTATTAAAAAAGGTCCAACATATAATAACAATAATTTTTTTAGCTATCCCTTCAGAACTGCTGGGTTGTTGTCTGTTTCTTATCAAAATTTTTTCACCTACTGTATATTTAATGATATTTCTTCCTGTTGTATTCTGTTTTAGTATGCAATTCAATGGGTTCTTTGTGATTTATTTTATATTTATACTCTTTAAACTGTTAATTGCACCGGAAAACTGTGTTGATACTCATTGTATATCTTGTCATTCAATTCTCTACTGGTACCTCACTCAGTTGTAGACCTGTCCTTTTCTCTGGAACTCATAACTTTTTCTAGCTTTTTACGCCATCATTTCTTATTATCATATTTATATTTAATTACCTCGCTTGGTGTATAATCCCTAAAATACTATATTTCCCTAACATTTTTCCCTAATATCATAGCTGGTACGGAATCAGAGGGGCACTCTTGGCTTCCATTACTCTGTCGTTTCCGTAACTATATCTTCTGAGATCAGAGGAACTTCATCTCTGTCCAGAAAAAAAATAAAAGTTGCACTATCACAACACAATACATATAATTATTACCTATAAGGTAGCTACTTCGCTACAAACTTATATTCAAGGGATGATTACTATTATTTCTGAGGTATCCTAATACTTTTTCTTAATTTATTTATCTCGTTGTTCTGTAGTTCCGTTTATCATATTATTCACAGGTACAGTAGTTAAAGCTGTTCAATATTTATTTCAAATTCTCCTTAGTTCCGTGTTGTCAATTAATTATTCTTTAACATACGTATTTTCCTATTTTTGATTCACTCCCATTTACTTCTGCAATTAAACACTGAATCTCCTCCTTATCATAAATTGTATTGGCATATTGTTCCTTCGTCCAACTCATTTCTAACCCTTCTTAAATAGCAACTAGTCTTCATTGTTCTTATCATTGTAATTATCCTGATTAATATGGTTATTCACATAATTATTATGGTTATTACCCGTCTTTCTCTTCTTTTATGATTATTAGTTTAAAATAATTTTTTCTGAATTATATAGTAAGATGTTTTTACTTATTTTTAGAATTTTGTTGTTTTTTAATTGATTCCAAATAATTTATCTTAACTGTTCTGTATTGGCCACTGTTCGGGCTGCTCTACCAATATGGTTTTCCGGTGGATTCCGTAGATTATATGCGGTTGTAAATATTTCTATGGGATCGTCACAGTATGGATCATACACATACGGTTCTATGTCCTCTTCGTTCCGTCTATTCCTTCCCTCAGCATTCCCAGAATCGGGATTAGGTTTACGGTTTCCACGATAGTCCTCTTGATTATCTCTCTCATCCGCCATGATATAGTTTATTCGAGCTATATGGGTTCCCTGGTCATTACTTGGTTGATTTTCCGAGGGTATGTCTGTCCTTTGTTCCCTGTTTCCTCCATCATTCTCGACGCTTCGATTTCTGAGTTGATTTCTTCCGTCATCGTTCCCTCGGTTACTATTCCAATAGTCTCTCCCATTGTCGAAATTCCTGCAGCCTGTGCTGTATCGGTTATTATTAGGGTTATTATAATGATTATTGTTTTGGTAATTATTATTGCGGTAGCGGTTATTCATATAATGGTCATTAACATTTCGGTTATAATTATTATGGTTATACCTATTCATTCCCTGACGCGGTTCTTGATTTTGCTCCTCTCTCCTATTCTTTGAATAGTCATTTTGTCTTCGAGACCTCTGATAATAGTCTTCCATTTCATAGCTGGCTAACAATGTTTCCATCGCTCCTACTGTCTTCACTTGCCCACTGCGTCTAGCACGAACTATTTCTTCTTCGAAATGGTATGATAGTTTGTTCACCAAACACTCCTCTGGTATTCGTGGTTCCAAATGACGCGCCAAACACACTTTTCCCAAAAAATAGGTAGTTGGGGACTGTTCTTGATTAACGTTGAATTTTCCGTTGGTAATATTGTCCCTAATCATGTTCTGTACGGAATCCGACCAGTATTTTGACCTAAAAACCTTCTTAAACCCTTCATAATTACTCGTCTCGTTTCGAACCGCTGACCACCAATTATCATTTATGTTTTTAAAACAGTCATCCAACAAATTCTTGATTATGTTCCATCGGTCACTTTAATTCTACCAAACCATTCATCTGTTCTCTCTAAAAATTCTATGGGGTTTCCTCTATTATAACTTTTGAAATTAATGTTTTCCTTTTGATCAGGGGCTATGTGGTGTGCCAGGTACATTGGTCTATTTTGTAAATTTTCGATTGACTCCTTTATATTAATCAACTCCTGATTTTGTATATTTTCCACGGTCCCTTTATTTTGATCCACTTGGGTTTTTATTTGTGTTATTTCATTGTTAACTATCTCTATTCTTCCAGCTGTTAATTTGTACTTCGTCCAATTTCCCTTGGGTTTCTAATCATACCTCTTTTATTCTAGTTTTGTTATTGTTTTCTACTTGGTTTATTTTGGCCTCTGCTTCCACTCCGAGTTGTATGATGGTTTCATCTGTCTTTTCTAGACCTACCTTAGTTTCAGCTATTTGTTGTCTTACTTCCTTTTCGTAATCATCCACCCTTTTGCTAAGTGTTTCATTGACATTTGCAATCCTTTCATTAGTGACTTCCCTCAATGCTTGGTTTTGTTAATTGATGATTTACGGCAACTCCTTATTACTGTTTTCAATTCTTTCGTCTAATTGTTTGTTATTTTCCTGAATCTGCCTTAATCTCTCGTCGTTCCTGTCAAACCTTTCGTTAATTTGGTTTAAGCTTTCATTTATCAGCCGGTTATTCTCATCAGTTTCCTCTTTATTTTTGTCAAACTTCTCATTCATTAGTATAAGTTCTCACTCAAAATTTCGTTTTGTTTTTTGAGTTTTCGTTAATACTGTCTATTTTGTTTTCTAGCTTTTCTGAATTTTCATTTATACTGTCTTATTTTATTTTCTAACTTTTCTGAATTTTCGTCAAATTTTTTATTTATTTCTTTCTTCTGTTTCTTGGAATCTTCTTTAATTAATTCCCATAGTTTTAGTAAATCCATATCTCCTCTGGCTTCCTCCTTGTCACCCGCCTGTTGTTCCATCTCACCTTCCGTAACTATCTCTGCTTCTTCTTCCCGTCTATCTTCTTCCGTTTCTTGGTCCTTTGCCATCCTTTTAGAAACACCTCTCGTATGCATTCCTGTGCCTCTAATAGTCGCCTGCTCAAGTTAAGTAATAGCGATATAGTCGATTTTTTACTTAACTAAAGCCCACTAGTTGAGCGCCAATTTGTAAAATATTCAACCTTATGTTATTAATTAAATTTGAGGATGTTTATAAGCCCCTCGTTGTTGACGTCAATTTATAAAATAAATCTTTTACTACAAATAAATGATGATGATGCCCCACTATTGGGTTCGTCAATTTGTAAAATAAATCAATACTATAGAGATTGATTCTCCCGAATATCAACGTTAAGCCCCACTGTAGGGTTCGTCAAATTGTAACCCAATTATTTTTGGTTGTTTTGTAAGTTAATTGTTTTGTGTTTATTTTAATTTTTTTTTTTTTGAAGTTGTAAGTGGTCTCTCTTAAATACTGCAATATCAATCTATTTATACGAAAACAGTATTTTATATGGGTGATATTATTCAATTAGGGATAATATCTCTATATTAGGTAGTTCTTAAGTGCTTTACAAAGGAATAATGCTCTGCTCCAGTTAATATATTGGGTAATTCAATGGTTATTCTTCAAGCCTAGCCTGCATACACTATCGAGAGAGCGGTTGAAACGAATTAGTTTTCTATTCTCCCGTATTCACCAGCTGTCTGCAGACGAGCGCTGTTGTTTACAATTAGCCTGTATACATTATAGGTTACGTTGTTCCGCTTGCTGTATTTCTCACGTTCCTTTCTCTGTAAATTACAACTTATTCGAAATGGACTAATTACTCTACAAATTTCAAGAAATCATCAAATTCAAGAAGGATTCTTTATTTTGTATATTTTTTATTTCAAAACAGATGCTTTCTCATGCCACTGATACAACACATCGATCATACAGGACTGAATCGATTCATCATTGAATTAGGGTTTAGATGTTTTAAAATTTAATTATATTTTTTAATTTGTTCTTAATCTCAGGGTACATGTAGTTCTTTTGAATATTATTAAGGTCAGGCAATGCAAATTAAGGTTACTGGGTATTACAATTTAGTTATAAAATCTTATAAAGTTCAAACATAAGCTGGTTTTTTACCGTACGTTGACAAGATACTTAATATGGCCGTGTTTCGCTACGCAGAGACGAGAGCAGAATGTTGATTCAATGTCTGGAAAATATCAGCCTCCAGCTTCTCAATAAAAGTTTGGTATTGATGTCCCAGGATGTAGTAGAAGTTTCAGTTCTGATCTTCGCTAATCTTCACGGTTCTGGTGGTTACAGGTCCCAATGGAATTTGTGTAGTATTAAGACTTCGTTCGGTTGTGAAAAGTGAGGTTTTGGACGTTATTTTAAATTTCTTTGTTTGTTTTTAATATATTTAATTAATTTGGCATCTCCAGGCTATGGATTGTCTTCATTTATTTATAGTTAATCTTCATTATTGCTCATTTGCAGTTAGTAGGTTGGTTAATTTATTTTTAGAAATTCGTTTAACTTTGTTGGTAGATCGAATTATATTTGTTGAGCGATAGCCTCGGAAGTTGATCCACTATCCTTTTTAATGGATTACTATTTATAAAATTTGATTTATATTGATTTTATTCATTAGGTTTTTTGGTTTCTTTTCTAAATTTGTATCAACTGAACTCAACCCATTCACATATAACAATTGAGTCTGAATCAACAAGATATCTCTTATTTAGTAGTCCATGACAACCATTCCTTGTTCTGTTATTGGATAATATTTGTTATCCTAGAGCCGTAATTAGAAAATGTTCTTGCACTTATTTAATAAAATACTGCCTTATTAAAATTACATTACATCATATAAAACCTTCACATAATCTGTGTTATTAAACTATATACATTTTGCTACATTTTCTTCTTGATCGACTTAGTCTAATAGGTATTATTTTCCCTTTACAAAATACTAATTTTAGGCCTATTTGTTTTATTACATGTGTTATAATTTTTTATTTTTTATTTAACTTTTCTGACCTGACCTACTGTACAATGAGTCACTGGCTTATGGCCAATTATTCTAATTTTATTTTATCCTGATTTCAATTTATTATTATTTATTTTAGTGTTGAACCCTTCATCTGTTTATAACATAATTACAATGACCCCTTGGCAATTTATTAACAATTATTGCCTTCATGGACAAGCTTATAAATACAATCCAATAATATTTCTATTATTTATTAAAAGTCAGTATCCTAATATTTACTCTTATAAAGTTTAACATAAATAAAGTTAACATACATAAATTGATGCTTTCTCAAAGCAATTGCTTCACTCCTGCTACATACAAAATACAGAATAAATACCACGCAAACAAAATAACATGACAAAATATAATAACATGCACATTATCATAACATTTTAAATAACAATTAATTAGTCTCCTCTTTAGTATATTATTATACTAATTATCTATAGATAATTAATGAATCTGTCTATAGAATTTTTATATTGATTGACACTGTTTATAGCTGACACCTTCCACTGACCACTTTATAGTTTGTATTTATAAACATTTCTAATTTTTTTATTACCTAGTAACCTTACTTGGTATTATTGATTTGTTTATTTTACGAAGGTTTACTTTCTGACCTTAATTATAACGAACACTTGATGTTGTTTTATTTTGATAATGATAAAAGTTTTTATGTAACGTAGGGGACCTTAGCTTCGTTACGTTACATAATACTCCCCCTCCAAAAGAAGTTTATTTTAGCTGAATATCGTTTGGTTGAAATAAACTTATAGTTTAATGTCTGTGAATGTTTTCTTCTTAATCGTAGTATTTTTTTATTTCAGCTTGGTTATAAGTACCCCTTACTTTGTTATTAATTGGGTCAGTCACCACATATGTGTTGTTTTGGTTATCCTTGCTTATTAAAAAAGGTCCAACATATAATAACAATAATTTTTTTAGCTATCCCTTCAGAACTGCTGGGTTGTTGTCTGTTTCTTATCAAAATTTTTTCACCTACTGTATATTTAATGATATTTCTTCCTGTTGTATTCTGTTTTAGTATGCAATTCAATGGGTTCTTTGTGATTTATTTTATATTTATACTCTTTAAACTGTTAATTGCACCGGAAAACTGTGTTGATACTCATTGTATATCTTGTCATTCAATTCTCTACTGGTACCTCACTCAGTTGTAGACCTGTCCTTTTCTCTGGAACTCATAACTTTTTCTAGCTTTTTACGCCATCATTTCTTATTATCATATTTATATTTAATTACCTCGCTTGGTGTATAATCCCTAAAATACTATATTTCCCTAACATTTTTCCCTAATATCATAGCTGGTACGGAATCAGAGGGGCACTCTTGGCTTCCATTACTCTGTCGTTTCCGTAACTATATCTTCTGAGATCAGAGGAACTTCATCTCTGTCCAGAAAAAAAATAAAAGTTGCACTATCACAACACAATACATATAATTATTACCTATAAGGTAGCTACTTCGCTACAAACTTATATTCAAGGGATGATTACTATTATTTCTGAGGTATCCTAATACTTTTTCTTAATTTATTTATCTCGTTGTTCTGTAGTTCCGTTTATCATATTATTCACAGGTACAGTAGTTAAAGCTGTTCAATATTTATTTCAAATTCTCCTTAGTTCCGTGTTGTCAATTAATTATTCTTTAACATACGTATTTTCCTATTTTTGATTCACTCCCATTTACTTCTGCAATTAAACACTGAATCTCCTCCTTATCATAAATTGTATTGGCATATTGTTCCTTCGTCCAACTCATTTCTAACCCTTCTTAAATAGCAACTAGTCTTCATTGTTCTTATCATTGTAATTATCCTGATTAATATGGTTATTCACATAATTATTATGGTTATTACCCGTCTTTCTCTTCTTTTATGATTATTAGTTTAAAATAATTTTTTCTGAATTATATAGTAAGATGTTTTTACTTATTTTTAGAATTTTGTTGTTTTTTAATTGATTCCAAATAATTTATCTTAACTGTTCTGTATTGGCCACTGTTCGGGCTGCTCTACCAATATGGTTTTCCGGTGGATTCCGTAGATTATATGCGGTTGTAAATATTTCTATGGGATCGTCACAGTATGGATCATACACATACGGTTCTATGTCCTCTTCGTTCCGTCTATTCCTTCCCTCAGCATTCCCAGAATCGGGATTAGGTTTACGGTTTCCACGATAGTCCTCTTGATTATCTCTCTCATCCGCCATGATATAGTTTATTCGAGCTATATGGGTTCCCTGGTCATTACTTGGTTGATTTTCCGAGGGTATGTCTGTCCTTTGTTCCCTGTTTCCTCCATCATTCTCGACGCTTCGATTTCTGAGTTGATTTCTTCCGTCATCGTTCCCTCGGTTACTATTCCAATAGTCTCTCCCATTGTCGAAATTCCTGCAGCCTGTGCTGTATCGGTTATTATTAGGGTTATTATAATGATTATTGTTTTGGTAATTATTATTGCGGTAGCGGTTATTCATATAATGGTCATTAACATTTCGGTTATAATTATTATGGTTATACCTATTCATTCCCTGACGCGGTTCTTGATTTTGCTCCTCTCTCCTATTCTTTGAATAGTCATTTTGTCTTCGAGACCTCTGATAATAGTCTTCCATTTCATAGCTGGCTAACAATGTTTCCATCGCTCCTACTGTCTTCACTTGCCCACTGCGTCTAGCACGAACTATTTCTTCTTCGAAATGGTATGATAGTTTGTTCACCAAACACTCCTCTGGTATTCGTGGTTCCAAATGACGCGCCAAACACACTTTTCCCAAAAAATAGGTAGTTGGGGACTGTTCTTGATTAACGTTGAATTTTCCGTTGGTAATATTGTCCCTAATCATGTTCTGTACGGAATCCGACCAGTATTTTGACCTAAAAACCTTCTTAAACCCTTCATAATTACTCGTCTCGTTTCGAACCGCTGACCACCAATTATCATTTATGTTTTTAAAACAGTCATCCAACAAATTCTTGATTATGTTCCATCGGTCACTTTAATTCTACCAAACCATTCATCTGTTCTCTCTAAAAATTCTATGGGGTTTCCTCTATTATAACTTTTGAAATTAATGTTTTCCTTTTGATCAGGGGCTATGTGGTGTGCCAGGTACATTGGTCTATTTTGTAAATTTTCGATTGACTCCTTTATATTAATCAACTCCTGATTTTGTATATTTTCCACGGTCCCTTTATTTTGATCCACTTGGGTTTTTATTTGTGTTATTTCATTGTTAACTATCTCTATTCTTCCAGCTGTTAATTTGTACTTCGTCCAATTTCCCTTGGGTTTCTAATCATACCTCTTTTATTCTAGTTTTGTTATTGTTTTCTACTTGGTTTATTTTGGCCTCTGCTTCCACTCCGAGTTGTATGATGGTTTCATCTGTCTTTTCTAGACCTACCTTAGTTTCAGCTATTTGTTGTCTTACTTCCTTTTCGTAATCATCCACCCTTTTGCTAAGTGTTTCATTGACATTTGCAATCCTTTCATTAGTGACTTCCCTCAATGCTTGGTTTTGTTAATTGATGATTTACGGCAACTCCTTATTACTGTTTTCAATTCTTTCGTCTAATTGTTTGTTATTTTCCTGAATCTGCCTTAATCTCTCGTCGTTCCTGTCAAACCTTTCGTTAATTTGGTTTAAGCTTTCATTTATCAGCCGGTTATTCTCATCAGTTTCCTCTTTATTTTTGTCAAACTTCTCATTCATTAGTATAAGTTCTCACTCAAAATTTCGTTTTGTTTTTTGAGTTTTCGTTAATACTGTCTATTTTGTTTTCTAGCTTTTCTGAATTTTCATTTATACTGTCTTATTTTATTTTCTAACTTTTCTGAATTTTCGTCAAATTTTTTATTTATTTCTTTCTTCTGTTTCTTGGAATCTTCTTTAATTAATTCCCATAGTTTTAGTAAATCCATATCTCCTCTGGCTTCCTCCTTGTCACCCGCCTGTTGTTCCATCTCACCTTCCGTAACTATCTCTGCTTCTTCTTCCCGTCTATCTTCTTCCGTTTCTTGGTCCTTTGCCATCCTTTTAGAAACACCTCTCGTATGCATTCCTGTGCCTCTAATAGTCGCCTGCTCAAGTTAAGTAATAGCGATATAGTCGATTTTTTACTTAACTAAAGCCCACTAGTTGAGCGCCAATTTGTAAAATATTCAACCTTATGTTATTAATTAAATTTGAGGATGTTTATAAGCCCCTCGTTGTTGACGTCAATTTATAAAATAAATCTTTTACTACAAATAAATGATGATGATGCCCCACTATTGGGTTCGTCAATTTGTAAAATAAATCAATACTATAGAGATTGATTCTCCCGAATATCAACGTTAAGCCCCACTGTAGGGTTCGTCAAATTGTAACCCAATTATTTTTGGTTGTTTTGTAAGTTAATTGTTTTGTGTTTATTTTAATTTTTTTTTTTTTGAAGTTGTAAGTGGTCTCTCTTAAATACTGCAATATCAATCTATTTATACGAAAACAGTATTTTATATGGGTGATATTATTCAATTAGGGATAATATCTCTATATTAGGTAGTTCTTAAGTGCTTTACAAAGGAATAATGCTCTGCTCCAGTTAATATA
Organism: Magicicada septendecula; assembly: GCA_034769895.1. NCBI lineage: Eukaryota > Metazoa > Arthropoda > Insecta > Hemiptera > Cicadidae > Magicicada > Magicicada septendecula. The sequence goes on from CM068368.1 coordinate 444,587,819, forward strand.
TTGGGTAATTCAATGGTTATTCTTCAAGCCTAGCCTGCATACACTATCGAGAGAGCGGTTGAAACGAATTAGTTTTCTATTCTCCCGTATTCACCAGCTGTCTGCAGACGAGCGCTGTTGTTTACAATTAGCCTGTATACATTATAGGTTACGTTGTTCCGCTTGCTGTATTTCTCACGTTCCTTTCTCTGTAAATTACAACTTATTCGAAATGGACTAATTACTCTACAAATTTCAAGAAATCATCAAATTCAAGAAGGATTCTTTATTTTGTATATTTTTTATTTCAAAACAGATGCTTTCTCATGCCACTGATACAACACATCGATCATACAGGACTGAATCGATTCATCATTGAATTAGGGTTTAGATGTTTTAAAATTTAATTATATTTTTTAATTTGTTCTTAATCTCAGGGTACATGTAGTTCTTTTGAATATTATTAAGGTCAGGCAATGCAAATTAAGGTTACTGGGTATTACAATTTAGTTATAAAATCTTATTATATAAAGTTCAAACATAAGCTGGTTTTTTACCGTACATTGACAAGATACTTAATATGGCCGTGTTTCGCTACGCAGAGACGAGAGCAGAATGTTGATTCAATGTCTGGAAAATATCATCCTCCAGCTTCTCAATAAAAGTTTGGTATTGATGTCCCAGGATGTAGTAGAAGTTTCAGTTCTGATCTTCGCTAATCTTCACGGTTCTGGTGGTTACAGGTCCCAATGGAATTTGTGTAGTATTAAGACTTCGTTCGGTTGTGAAAAGTGAGGTTTTGGACGTTATTTTAAATTTCTTTGTTTGTTTTTAATATATTTAATTAATTTGGCATCTCCAGGCTATGGATTGTCTTCATTTATTTATAGTTAATCTTCATTATTGCTCATTTGCAGTTAGTAGGTTGGTTAATTTATTTTTAGAAATTCGTTTAACTTTGTTGGTAGATCGAATTATATTTGTTGAGCGATAGCCTCGGAAGTTGATCCACTGTCCTTTTTAATGGATTACTATTTATAAAATTTGATTTATATTGATTTTATTCATTAGGTTTTTTGGTTTCTTTTCTAAATTTGTATCAACTGAACTCAACCCATTCACATATAACAATTGAGTCTGAATCAACAAGATATCTCTTATTTAGTAGTCCATGACAACCATTCCTTGTTCTGTTATTGGATAATATTTGTTATCCTAGAGCCGTAATTAGAAAATGTTCTTGCACTTATTTAATAAAATACTGCCTTATTAAAATTACATTACATCATATAAAACCTTCACATAATCTGTGTTATTAAACTATATACATTTTGCTACATTTTCTTCTTGATCGACTTAGTCTAATAGGTATTATTTTCCCTTTACAAAATACTAATTTTAGGCCTATTTGTTTTATTACATGTGTTATAATTTTTTATTTTTTATTTAACTTTTCTGACCTGACCTACTGTACAATGAGTCACTGGCTTATGGCCAATTATTCTAATTTTATTTTATCCTGATTTCAATTTATTATTATTTATTTTAGTGTTGAACCCTTCATCTGTTTATAACATAATTACAATGACCCCTTGGCAATTTATTAACAATTATTGCCTTCATGGACAAGCTTATAAATACAATCCAATAATATTTCTATTATTTATTAAAAGTCAGTATCCTAATATTTACTCTTATAAAGTTTAACATAAATAAAGTTAACATACATAAATTGATGCTTTCTCAAAGCAATTGCTTCACTCCTGCTATATACAAAATACAGAATAAATACCACGCAAACAAAATAACATGACAAAATATAATAACATGCACATTATCATAACATTTTAAATAACAATTAATTAGTCTCCTCTTTAGTATATTATTATACTAATTATCTATAGATAATTAATGAATCTGTCTATAGAATTTTTATATTTATTGACACTGTTTATAGCTGACACCTTCCACTGACCACTTTATAGTTTGTATTTATAAACATTTCTAATTTTTTTATTACCTAGTAACCTTACTTGGTATTATTGATTTGTTTATTTTACGAAGGTTTACTTTCTGACCTTAATTATAACGAACACTTGATGTTGTTTTATTTTGATAATGATAAAAGTTTTTATGTAACGTAGGGGACCTTAGCTTCGTTACGTTACATAATACTCCCCCTCCAAAAGAAGTTTATTTTAGCTGAATATCGTTTGGTTGAAATAAACTTATAGTTTCATGTCTGTGAATGTTTTCTTCTTAATCGTAGTATTTTTTTATTTCAGCTTGGTTATAAGTACCCCTTACTTTGTTATTAATTGGGTCAGTCACCACATATGTGTTGTTTTGGTTATCCTTGCTTATTAAAAAAGGTCCAACATATAATAACAATAATTTTTTTAGCTATCCCTTCAGAACTGCTGGGTTGTTGTCTGTTTCTTATCAAAATTTTTTCACCTACTGTATATTTAATGATATTTCTTCCTGTTGTATTCTGTTTTAGTATGCAATTCAATGGGTTCTTTGTGATTTATTTTATATTTATACTCTTTAAACTGTTAATTGCACCGGAAAACTGTGTTGATACTCATTGTATATCTTGTCATTCAATTCTCTACTGGTACCTCACTCAGTTGTAGACCTGTCCTTTTCTCTGGAACTCATAACTTTTTCTAGCTTTTTACGCCATCATTTCTTATTATCATATTTATATTTAATTACCTCGCTTGGTGTATAATCCCTAAAATACTATATTTCCCTAACATTTTTCCCTAATATCATAGCTGGTACGGAATCAGAGGGGCACTCTTGGCTTCCATTACTCTGTCGTTTCCCTAACTATATCTTCTGAGATCAGAGGAACTTCATCTCTGTCCAGAAAAAAAAATAAAAGTTGCACTATCACAACACAATACATATAATTATTACCTATAAGGTAGCTACTTCGCTACAAACTTATATTCAAGGGATGATTACTATTATTTCTGAGGTATCCTAATACTTTTTCTTAACTTATTTATCTCGTTGTTCTGTAGTTCCATTTATCATATTATTCACAGGTACAGTAGTTAAAGCTGTTCAATATTTATTTTAAATTCTCCTTAGTTCCGTGTTGTCAATTAATTATTCTTTAACATACGTATTTTCCTATTTTTGATTCACTCCCATTTACTTCTGCAATTAAACACTGAATCTCCTCCTTATCATAAATTGTATTGGCATATTGTTCCTTCGTCCAACACCCTTCTTAAATAGCAACTAGTCTTCATTGTTCTTATCATTGTAATTATCCTGATTAATATGGTTATTCACATAATTATTATGGTTATTACACGTCTTTCTCTTCTTTTATGATTATTAGTTTAAAATAATTTTTTCTGAATTATATAGTAAGATGTTTTTACTTATTTTTAGAATTTTGTTGTTTTTTAATTGATTCCAAATAATTTATCTTAACTGTTCTGTATTGGCCACTGTTCGGGCTGCTCTACCAATATGGTTTTCCGGTGGATTCCGTAGATTATATGCGGTTGTAAATCTTTCTATGGGATCGTCACAGTATGGATCATACACATACGGTTCTATGTCCTCTTCGTTCCATCTATTCCTTCCCTCAGCATTCCCAGAATCGGGATTAGGTTTACGGTTTCCACGATAGTCCTCTTGATTATCTCTCTCATCCGCCATGATATAGTTTATTCAAGCTATATGGGTTCCCTGGTCATTACTTGGTTGATTTTCCGAGGGTATGTCTGTCCTTTGTTCCCTGTTTCCTCCATCATTCTCGACGCTTCGATTTCTGAGTTGATTTCTTCCGTCATCGTTCCCTCGGTTACTATTCCAATAGTCTCTCCCATTGTCGAAATTCCTGCGGCCTGTGCTGTATCGGTTATTATTAGGGTTATTATAATGATTATTGTTTTGGTAATTATTATTGCGGTAGCGGTTATTCATATAATGGTCATTAACATTTCGGTTATAATTATTATGGTTATACCTATTCATTCCCTGACGCGGTTCTTGATTTTGCTCCTCTCTCCTATTCTTTGAATAGTCATTTTGTCTTCGAGACCTCTGATAATAGTCTTCCATTTCATAGCTGGCTAACAATGTTTCCATCGCTCCTACTGTCTTCACTTGCCCACTGCGTCTAGCACGAACTATTTCTTCTTCGAAATGGTATGATAGTTTGTTCACCAAACACTCCTCTGGTATTCGTGGTTCCAAATGACGCGCCAAACACACTTTTCCCAAAAAATAGGTAGTTGGGGACTGTTCTTGATTAACGTTGAATTTTCCGTTGGTAATATTGTCCCTAATCATGTTCTGTACGGAATCCGACCAGTATTTTGACCTAAAAACCTTCTTAAACCCTTCATAATTACTCGTCTCGTTTCGAACCGCTGACCACCAATTATCATTTATGTTTTTAAAACAGTCATCCAACAAATTCTTGATTATGTTCCATCGGTCACTTTAATTCTACCAAACCATTCATCTGTTCTCTCTAAAAATTCTATGGGGTTTCCTCTATTATAACTTTTGAAATTAATGTTTTCCTTTTGATCAGGGGCTATGTGGTGTGCCAGGTACATTGGTCTATTTTGTAAATTTTCGATTGACTCCTTTATATTAATCAACTCCTGATTTTGTATATTTTCCACGGTCCCTTTATTTTGATCCACTTGGGTTTTTATTTGTGTTATTTCATTGTTAACTATCTCTATTCTTCCAGCTGTTAATTTGTACTTCGTCCAATTTCCCTTGGGTTTCTAATCATACCTCTTTTATTCTAGTTTTGTTATTGTTTTCTACTTGGTTTATTTTGGCCTCTGCTTCCACTCCGAGTTGTATGATGGTTTCATCTGTCTTTTCTAGACCTACCTTAGTTTCAGCTATTTGTTGTCTTACTTCCTTTTCGTAATCATCCACCCTTTTGCTAAGTGTTTCATTGACATTTGCAATCCTTTCATTAGTGACTTCCCTCAACGCTTGGTTTTGTTAATTGATGATTTACGGCAACTCCTTATTACTGTTTTCAATTCTTTCGTCTAATTGTTTGTTATTTTCCTGAATCTGCCTTAATCTCTCGTCGTTCCTGTCAAACCTTTCGTTAATTTGGTTTAAGCTTTCATTTATCAGCCGGTTATTCTCATCAGTTTCCTCTTTATTTTTGTCAAACTTCTCATTCATTAGTATAAGTTCTCACTCAAAATTTCGTTTTGTTTTTTGAGTTTTCGTTAATACTGTCTATTTTGTTTTCTAGCTTTTCTGAATTTTCATTTATACTGTCTTATTTTATTTTCTATCTTTTCTGAATTTTCGTCAAATTTTTTATTTATTTCTTTCTTCTGTTTCTTGGAATCTTCTTTAATTAATTCCCATAGTTTTAGTAAATCCATATCTCCTCTGGCTTCCTCCTTGTCACCCGCCTGTTGTTCCATCTCACCTTCCGTAACTATCTCTGCTTCTTCTTCCCGTCTATTTTCTTCCGTTTCTTGGTCCTTTGCCATCCTTTTAGAAACACCTCTCGTATGCATTCCTGTGCCTCTAATAGTCGCCTGCTCAAGTTAAGTAATAGCGATATAGTCGATTTTTTACTTAACTAAAGCCCACTAGTTGAGCGCCAATTTGTAAAATATTCAACCTTATGTTATTAATTAAATTTGAGGATGTTTATAAGCCCCTCGTTGTTGACGTCAATTTATAAAATAAATCTTTTACTACAAATAAATGATGATGATGCCCCACTATTGGGTTCGTCAATTTGTAAAATAAATCAATACTATAGAGATTGATTCTCCCGAATATCAACGTTAAGCCCCACTGTAGGGTTCGTCAAATTGTAACCCAATTATTTTTGGTTGTTTTGTAAGTTAATTGTTTTGTGTTTATTTTAATTTTTTTTTTTTTTAAGTTGTAAGTGGTCTCTCTTAAATACTGCAATATCAATCTATTTATACGGAAACAGTATTTTATATGGGTGATATTATTCAATTAGGGATAATATCTCTATATTAGGTAGTTCTTAAGTGCTTTACAAAGGAATAATGCTCTGCTCCAGTTAATATATTGGGTAATTCAATAGTTATTCTTCAAGCCTAGCCTGCATACACTATCGAGAGAGCGGTTGAAACGAATTAGTTTTCTATTCTCCCGTATTCACCAGCTGTCTGCAGACGAGCGCTGTTGTTTACAATTAGCCTGTATACATTATAGGTTACGTTGTTCCGCTTGCTGTATTTCTCACGTTCCTTTCTCTGTAAATTACAACTTATTCGAAATGGACTAATTACTCTACAAATTTCAAGAAATCATCAAATTCAAGAAGGATTCTTTATTTTGTATATTTTTTATTTCAAAACAGATGCTTTCTCATGCCACTGATACAACACATCGATCATACAGGACTGAATCGATTCATCATTGAATTAGGGTTTAGATGTTTTAAAATTTAATTATATTTTTTAATTTGTTCTTAATCTCAGGGTACATGTAGTTCTTTTGAATATTATTAAGGTCAGGCAATGCAAATTAAGGTTACTGGGTATTACAATTTAGTTATAAAATCTTATTATATAAAGTTCAAACATAAGCTGGTTTTTTACCGTACATTGACAAGATACTTAATATGGCCGTGTTTCGCTACGCAGAGACGAGAGCAGAATGTTGATTCAATGTCTGGAAAATATCAGCCTCCAGCTTCTCAATAAAAGTTTGGTATTGATGTCCCAGGATGTAGTAGAAGTTTCAGTTCTGATCTTCGCTAATCTTCACGGTTCTGGTGGTTACAGGTCCCAATGGAATTTGTGTAGTATTAAGACTTCGTTCGGTTGTGAAAAGTGAGGTTTTGGACGTTATTTTAAATTTCTTTGTTTGTTTTTAATATATTTAATTAATTTGGCATCTCCAGGCTATGGATTGTCTTCATTTATTTATAGTTAATCTTCATTATTGCTCATTTGCAGTTAGTAGGTTGGTTAATTTATTTTTAGAAATTCGTTTAACTTTGTTGGTAGATCGAATTATATTTGTTGAGCGATAGCCTCGGAAGTTGATCCACTGTCCTTTTTAATGGATTACTATTTATAAAATTTGATTTATATTGATTTTATTCATTAGGTTTTTTGGTTTCTTTTCTAAATTTGTATCAACTGAACTCAACCCATTCACATATAACAATTGAGTCTGAATCAACAAGATATCTCTTATTTAGTAGTCCATGACAACCATTCCTTGTTCTGTTATTGGATAATATTTGTTATCCTAGAGCCGTAATTAGAAAATGTTCTTGCACTTATTTAATAAAATACTGCCTTATTAAAATTACATTACATCATATAAAACCTTCACATAATCTGTGTTATTAAACTATATACATTTTGCTACATTTTCTTCTTGATCGACTTAGTCTAATAGGTATTATTTTCCCTTTACAAAATACTAATTTTAGGCCTATTTGTTTTATTACATGTGTTATAATTTTTTATTTTTTATTTAACTTTTCTGACCTGACCTACTGTACAATGAGTCACTGGCTTATGGCCAATTATTCTAATTTTATTTTATCCTGATTTCAATTTATTATTATTTATTTTAGTGTTGAACCCTTCATCTGTTTATAACATAATTACAATGACCCCTTGGCAATTTATTAACAATTATTGCCTTCATGGACAAGCTTATAAATACAATCCAATAATATTTCTATTATTTATTAAAAGTCAGTATCCTAATATTTACTCTTATAAAGTTTAACATAAATAAAGTTAACATACATAAATTGATGCTTTCTCAAAGCAATTGCTTCACTCCTGCTATATACAAAATACAGAATAAATACCACGCAAACAAAATAACATGACAAAATATAATAACATGCACATTATCATAACATTTTAAATAACAATTAATTAGTCTCCTCTTTAGTATATTATTATACTAATTATCTATAGATAATTAATGAATCTGTCTATAGAATTTTTATATTGATTGACACTGTTTATAGCTGACACCTTCCACTGACCACTTTATAGTTTGTATTTATAAACATTTCTAATTTTTTTATTACCTAGTAACCTTACTTGGTATTATTGATTTGTTTATTTTACGAAGGTTTACTTTCTGACCTTAATTATAACGAACACTTGATGTTGTTTTATTTTGATAATGATAAAAGTTTTTATGTAACGTAGGGGACCTTAGCTTCGTTACGTTACATAATACTCCCCCTCCAAAAGAAGTTTATTTTAGCTGAATATCGTTTGGTTGAAATAAACTTATAGTTTCATGTCTGTGAATGTTTTCTTCTTAATCGTAGTATTTTTTTATTTCAGCTTGGTTATAAGTACCCCTTACTTTGTTATTAATTGGGTCAGTCACCACATATGTGTTGTTTTGGTTATCCTTGCTTATTAAAAAAGGTCCAACATATAATAACAATAATTTTTTTAGCTATCCCTTCAGAACTGCTGGGTTGTTGTCTGTTTCTTATCAAAATTTTTTCACCTACTGTATATTTAATGATATTTCTTCCTGTTGTATTCTGTTTTAGTATGCAATTCAATGGGTTCTTTGTGATTTATTTTATATTTATACTCTTTAAACTGTTAATTGCACCGGAAAACTGTGTTGATACTCATTGTATATCTTGTCATTCAATTCTCTACTGGTACCTCACTCAGTTGTAGACCTGTCCTTTTCTCTGGAACTCATAACTTTTTCTAGCTTTTTACGCCATCATTTCTTATTATCATATTTATATTTAATTACCTCGCTTGGTGTATAATCCCTAAAATACTATATTTCCCTAACATTTTTCCCTAATATCATAGCTGGTACGGAATCAGAGGGGCACTCTTGGCTTCCATTACTCTGTCGTTTCCCTAACTATATCTTCTGAGATCAGAGGAACTTCATCTCTGTCCAGAAAAAAAATAAAAGTTGCACTATCACAACACAATACATATAATTATTACCTATAAGGTAGCTACTTCGCTACAAACTTATATTCAAGGGATGATTACTATTATTTCTGAGGTATCCTAATACTTTTTCTTAACTTATTTATCTCGTTGTTCTGTAGTTCCATTTATCATATTATTCACAGGTACAGTAGTTAAAGCTGTTCAATATTTATTTTAAATTCTCCTTAGTTCCGTGTTGTCAATTAATTATTCTTTAACATACGTATTTTCCTATTTTTGATTCACTCCCATTTACTTCTGCAATTAAACACTGAATCTCCTCCTTATCATAAATTGTATTGGCATATTGTTCCTTCGTCCAACACCCTTCTTAAATAGCAACTAGTCTTCATTGTTCTTATCATTGTAATTATCCTGATTAATATGGTTATTCACATAATTATTATGGTTATTACACGTCTTTCTCTTCTTTTATGATTATTAGTTTAAAATAATTTTTTCTGAATTATATAGTAAGATGTTTTTACTTATTTTTAGAATTTTGTTGTTTTTTAATTGATTCCAAATAATTTATCTTAACTGTTCTGTATTGGCCACTGTTCGGGCTGCTCTACCAATATGGTTTTCCGGTGGATTCCGTAGATTATATGCGGTTGTAAATCTTTCTATGGGATCGTCACAGTATGGATCATACACATACGGTTCTATGTCCTCTTCGTTCCATCTATTCCTTCCCTCAGCATTCCCAGAATCGGGATTAGGTTTACGGTTTCCACGATAGTCCTCTTGATTATCTCTCTCATCCGCCATGATATAGTTTATTCGAGCTATATGGGTTCCCTGGTCATTACTTGGTTGATTTTCCGAGGGTATGTCTGTCCTTTGTTCCCTGTTTCCTCCATCATTCTCGACGCTTCGATTTCTGAGTTGATTTCTTCCGTCATCGTTCCCTCGGTTACTATTCCAATAGTCTCTCCCATTGTCGAAATTCCTGCGGCCTGTGCTGTATCGGTTATTATTAGGGTTATTATAATGATTATTGTTTTGGTAATTATTATTGCGGTAGCGGTTATTCATATAATGGTCATTAACATTTCGGTTATAATTATTATGGTTATACCTATTCATTCCCTGACGCGGTTCTTGATTTTGCTCCTCTCTCCTATTCTTTGAATAGTCATTTTGTCTTCGAGACCTCTGATAATAGTCTTCCATTTCATAGCTGGCTAACAATGTTTCCATCGCTCCTACTGTCTTCACTTGCCCACTGCGTCTAGCACGAACTATTTCTTCTTCGAAATGGTATGATAGTTTGTTCACCAAACACTCCTCTGGTATTCGTGGTTCCAAATGACGCGCCAAACACACTTTTCCCAAAAAATAGGTAGTTGGGGACTGTTCTTGATTAACGTTGAATTTTCCGTTGGTAATATTGTCCCTAATCATGTTCTGTACGGAATCCGACCAGTATTTTGACCTAAAAACCTTCTTAAACCCTTCATAATTACTCGTCTCGTTTCGAACCGCTGACCACCAATTATCATTTATGTTTTTAAAACAGTCATCCAACAAATTCTTGATTATGTTCCATCGGTCACTTTAATTCTACCAAACCATTCATCTGTTCTCTCTAAAAATTCTATGGGGTTTCCTCTATTATAACTTTTGAAATTAATGTTTTCCTTTTGATCAGGGGCTATGTGGTGTGCCAGGTACATTGGTCTATTTTGTAAATTTTCGATTGACTCCTTTATATTAATCAACTCCTGATTTTGTATATTTTCCACGGTCCCTTTATTTTGATCCACTTGGGTTTTTATTTGTGTTATTTCATTGTTAACTATCTCTATTCTTCCAGCTGTTAATTTGTACTTCGTCCAATTTCCCTTGGGTTTCTAATCATACCTCTTTTATTCTAGTTTTGTTATTGTTTTCTACTTGGTTTATTTTGGCCTCTGCTTCCACTCCGAGTTGTATGATGGTTTCATCTGTCTTTTCTAGACCTACCTTAGTTTCAGCTATTTGTTGTCTTACTTCCTTTTCGTAATCATCCACCCTTTTGCTAAGTGTTTCATTGACATTTGCAATCCTTTCATTAGTGACTTCCCTCAATGCTTGGTTTTGTTAATTGATGATTTACGGCAACTCCTTATTACTGTTTTCAATTCTTTCGTCTAATTGTTTGTTATTTTCCTGAATCTGCCTTAATCTCTCGTCGTTCCTGTCAAACCTTTCGTTAATTTGGTTTAAGCTTTCATTTATCAGCCGGTTATTCTCATCAGTTTCCTCTTTATTTTTGTCAAACTTCTCATTCATTAGTATAAGTTCTCACTCAAAATTTCGTTTTGTTTTTTGAGTTTTCGTTAATACTGTCTATTTTGTTTTCTAGCTTTTCTGAATTTTCATTTATACTGTCTTATTTTATTTTCTAACTTTTCTGAATTTTCGTCAAATTTTTTATTTATTTCTTTCTTCTGTTTCTTGGAATCTTCTTTAATTAATTCCCATAGTTTTAGTAAATCCATATCTCCTCTGGCTTCCTCCTTGTCACCCGCCTGTTGTTCCATCTCACCTTCCGTAACTATCTCTGCTTCTTCTTCCCGTCTATCTTCTTCCGTTTCTTGGTCCTTTGCCATCCTTTTAGAAACACCTCTCGTATGCATTCCTGTGCCTCTAATAGTCGCCTGCTCAAGTTAAGTAATAGCGATATAGTCGATTTTTTACTTAACTAAAGCCCACTAGTTGAGCGCCAATTTGTAAAATATTCAACCTTATGTTATTAATTAAATTTGAGGATGTTTATAAGCCCCTCGTTGTTGACGTCAATTTATAAAATAAATCTTTTACTACAAATAAATGATGATGATGCCCCACTATTGGGTTCGTCAATTTGTAAAATAAATCAATACTATAGAGATTGATTCTCCCGAATATCAACGTTAAGCCCCACTGTAGGGTTCGTCAAATTGTAACCCAATTATTTTTGGTTGTTTTGTAAGTTAATTGTTTTGTGTTTATTTTAATTTTTTTTTTTTTTAAGTTGTAAGTGGTCTCTCTTAAATACTGCAATATCAATCTATTTATACGAAAACAGTATTTTATATGGGTGATATTATTCAATTAGGGATAATATCTCTATATTAGGTAGTTCTTAAGTGCTTTACAAAGGAATAATGCTCTGCTCCAGTTAATATATTGGGTAATTCAATGGTTATTCTTCAAGCCTAGCCTGCATACACTATCGAGAGAGCGGTTGAAACGAATTAGTTTTCTATTCTCCCGTATTCACCAGCTGTCTGCAGACGAGCGCTGTTGTTTACAATTAGCCTGTATACATTATAGGTTACGTTGTTCCGCTTGCTGTATTTCTCACGTTCCTTTCTCTGTAAATTACAGCTTATTCGAAATGGACTAATTACTCTACAAATTTCAAGAAATCATCAAATTCAAGAAGGATTCTTTATTTTGTATATTTTTTATTTCAAAACAGATGCTTTCTCATGCCACTGATACAACACATCGATCATACAGGACTGAATCGATTCATCATTGAATTAGGGTTTAGATGTTTTAAAATTTAATTATATTTTTTAATTTGTTCTTAATCTCAGGGTACATGTAGTTCTTTTGAATATTATTAAGGTCAGGCAATGCAAATTAAGGTTACTGGGTATTACAATTTAGTTATAAAATCTTATTATATAAAGTTCAAACATAAGCTGGTTTTTTACCGTACGTTGACAAGATACTTAATATGGCCGTGTTTCGCTACGCAGAGACGAGAGCAGAATGTTGATTCAATGTCTGGAAAATATCAGCCTCCAGCTTCTCAATAAAAGTTTGGTATTGATGTCCCAGGATGTAGTAGAAGTTTCAGTTCTGATCTTCGCTAATCTTCACGGTTCTGGTGGTTACAGGTCCCAATGGAATTTGTGTAGTATTAAGACTTCGTTCGGTTGTGAAAAGTGAGGTTTTGGACGTTATTTTAAATTTCTTTGTTTGTTTTTAATATATTTAATTAATTTGGCATCTCCAGGCTATGGATTGTCTTCATTTATTTATAGTTAATCTTCATTATTGCTCATTTGCAGTTAGTAGGTTGGTTAATTTATTTTTAGAAATTCGTTTAACTTTGTTGGTAGATCGAATTATATTTGTTGAGCGATAGCCTCGGAAGTTGATCCACTGTCCTTTTTAATGGATTACTATTTATAAAATTTGATTTATATTGATTTTATTCATTAGGTTTTTTGGTTTCTTTTCTAAATTTGTATCAGCTGAACTCAACCCATTCACATATAACAATTGAGTCTGAATCAACAAGATATCTCTTATTTAGTAGTCCATGACAACCATTCCTTGTTCTGTTATTGGATAATATTTGTTATCCTAGAGCCGTAATTAGAAAATGTTCTTGCACTTATTTAATAAAATACTGCCTTATTAAAATTACATTACATCATATAAAACCTTCACATAATCTGTGTTATTAAACTATATACATTTTGCTACATTTTCTTCTTGATCGACTTAGTCTAATAGGTATTATTTTCCCTTTACAAAATACTAATTTTAGGCCTATTTGTTTTATTACATGTGTTATAATTTTTTATTTTTTATTTAACTTTTCTGACCTGACCTACTGTACAATGAGTCACTGGCTTATGGCCAATTATTCTAATTTTATTTTATCCTGATTTCAATTTATTATTATTTATTTTAGTGTTGAACCCTTCATCTGTTTATAACATAATTACAATGACCCCTTGGCAATTTATTAACAATTATTGCCTTCATGGACAAGCTTATAAATACAATCCAATAATATTTCTATTATTTATTAAAAGTCAGTATCCTAATATTTACTCTTATAAAGTTTAACATAAATAAAGTTAACATACATAAATTGATGCTTTCTCAAAGCAATTGCTTCACTCCTGCTATATACAAAATACAGAATAAATACCACGCAAACAAAATAACATGACAAAATATAATAACATGCACATTATCATAACATTTTAAATAACAGTTAATTAGTCTCCTCTTTAGTATATTATTATACTAATTATCTATAGATAATTAATGAATCTGTCTATAGAATTTTTATATTGATTGACACTGTTTATAGCTGACACCTTCCACTGACCACTTTATAGTTTGTATTTATAAACATTTCTAATTTTTTTATTACCTAGTAACCTTACTTGGTATTATTGATTTGTTTATTTTACGAAGGTTTACTTTCTGACCTTAATTATAACGAACACTTGATGTTGTTTTATTTTGATAATGATAAAAGTTTTTATGTAACGTAGGGGACCTTAGCTTCGTTACGTTACATAATACTCCCCCTCCAAAAGAAGTTTATTTTAGCTGAATATCGTTTGGTTGAAATAAACTTATAGTTTCATGTCTGTGAATGTTTTCTTCTTAATCGTAGTATTTTTTTATTTCAGCTTGGTTATAAGTACCCCTTACTTTGTTATTAATTGGGTCAGTCACCACATATGTGTTGTTTTGGTTATCCTTGCTTATTAAAAAAGGTCCAACATATAATAACAATAATTTTTTTAGCTATCCCTTCAGAACTGCTGGGTTGTTGTCTGTTTCTTATCAAAATTTTTTCACCTACTGTATATTTAATGATATTTCTTCCTGTTGTATTCTGTTTTAGTATGCAATTCAATGGGTTCTTTGTGATTTATTTTATATTTATACTCTTTAAACTGTTAATTGCACCGGAAAACTGTGTTGATACTCATTGTATATCTTGTCATTCAATTCTCTACTGGTACCTCACTCAGTTGTAGACCTGTCCTTTTCTCTGGAACTCATAACTTTTTCTAGCTTTTTACGCCATCATTTCTTATTATCATATTTATATTTAATTACCTCGCTTGGTGTATAATCCCTAAAATACTATATTTCCCTAACATTTTTCCCTAATATCATAGCTGGTACGGAATCAGAGGGGCACTCTTGGCTTCCATTACTCTGTCGTTTCCCTAACTATATCTTCTGAGATCAGAGGAACTTCATCTCTGTCCAGAAAAAAAATAAAAGTTGCACTATCACAACACAATACATATAATTATTACCTATAAGGTAGCTACTTCGCTACAAACTTATATTCAAGGGATGATTACTATTATTTCTGAGGTATCCTAATACTTTTTCTTAACTTATTTATCTCGTTGTTCTGTAGTTCCATTTATCATATTATTCACAGGTACAGTAGTTAAAGCTGTTCAATATTTATTTTAAATTCTCCTTAGTTCCGTGTTGTCAATTAATTATTCTTTAACATACGTATTTTCCTATTTTTGATTCACTCCCATTTACTTCTGCAATTAAACACTGAATCTCCTCCTTATCATAAATTGTATTGGCATATTGTTCCTTCGTCCAACTCATTTCTAACCCTTCTTAAATAGCAACTAGTCTTCATTGTTCTTATCATTGTAATTATCCTGATTAATATGGTTATTCACATAATTATTATGGTTATTACACGTCTTTCTCTTCTTTTATGATTATTAGTTTAAAATAATTTTTTCTGAATTATATAGTAAGATGTTTTTACTTATTTTTAGAATTTTGTTGTTTTTTAATTGATTCCAAATAATTTATCTTAACTGTTCTGTATTGGCCACTGTTCGGGCTGCTCTACCAATATGGTTTTCCGGTGGATTCCGTAGATTATATGCGGTTGTAAATCTTTCTATGGGATCGTCACAGTATGGATCATACACATACGGTTCTATGTCCTCTTCGTTCCATCTATTCCTTCCCTCAGCATTCCCAGAATCGGGATTAGGTTTACGGTTTCCACGATAGTCCTCTTGATTATCTCTCTCATCCGCCATGATATAGTTTATTCGAGCTATATGGGTTCCCTGGTCATTACTTGGTTGATTTTCCGAGGGTATGTCTGTCCTTTGTTCCCTGTTTCCTCCATCATTCTCGACGCTTCGATTTCTGAGTTGATTTCTTCCGTCATCGTTCCCTCGGTTACTATTCCAATAGTCTCTCCCATTGTCGAAATTCCTGCGGCCTGTGCTGTATCGGTTATTATTAGGGTTATTATAATGATTATTGTTTTGGTAATTATTATTGCGGTAGCGGTTATTCATATAATGGTCATTAACATTTCGGTTATAATTATTATGGTTATACCTATTCATTCCCTGACGCGGTTCTTGATTTTGCTCCTCTCTCCTATTCTTTGAATAGTCATTTTGTCTTCGAGACCTCTGATAATAGTCTTCCATTTCATAGCTGGCTAACAATGTTTCCATCGCTCCTACTGTCTTCACTTGCCCACTGCGTCTAGCACGAACTATTTCTTCTTCGAAATGGTATGATAGTTTGTTCACCAAACACTCCTCTGGTATTCGTGGTTCCAAATGACGCGCCAAACACACTTTTCCCAAAAAATAGGTAGTTGGGGACTGTTCTTGATTAACGTTGAATTTTCCGTTGGTAATATTGTCCCTAATCATGTTCTGTACGGAATCCGACCAGTATTTTGACCTAAAAACCTTCTTAAACCCTTCATAATTACTCGTCTCGTTTCGAACCGCTGACCACCAATTATCATTTATGTTTTTAAAACAGTCATCCAACAAATTCTTGATTATGTTCCATCGGTCACTTTAATTCTACCAAACCATTCATCTGTTCTCTCTAAAAATTCTATGGGGTTTCCTCTTTTATAACTTTTGAAATTAATGTTTTCCTTTTGATCAGGGGCTATGTGGTGTGCCAGGTACATTGGTCTATTTTGTAAATTTTCGATTGACTCCTTTATATTAATCAACTCCTGATTTTGTATATTTTCCACGGTCCCTTTATTTTGATCCACTTGGGTTTTTATTTGTGTTATTTCATTGTTAACTATCTCTATTCTTCCAGCTGTTAATTTGTACTTCGTCCAATTTCCCTTGGGTTTCTAATCATACCTCTTTTATTCTAGTTTTGTTATTGTTTTCTACTTGGTTTATTTTGGCCTCTGCTTCCACTCCGAGTTGTATGATGGTTTCATCTGTCTTTTCTAGACCTACCTTAGTTTCAGCTATTTGTTGTCTTACTTCCTTTTCGTAATCATCCACCCTTTTGCTAAGTGTTTCATTGACATTTGCAATCCTTTCATTAGTGACTTCCCTCAACGCTTGGTTTTGTTAATTGATGATTTACGGCAACTCCTTATTACTGTTTTCAATTTTTTCGTCTAATTGTTTGTTATTTTCCTGAATCTGCCTTAATCTCTCGTCGTTCCTGTCAAACCTTTCGTTAATTTGGTTTAAGCTTTCATTTATCAGCCGGTTATTCTCATCAGTTTCCTCTTTATTTTTGTCAAACTTCTCATTCATTAGTATAAGTTCTCACTCAAAATTTCGTTTTGTTTTTTGAGTTTTCGTTAATACTGTCTATTTTGTTTTCTAGCTTTTCTGAATTTTCATTTATACTGTCTTATTTTATTTTCTAACTTTTCTGAATTTTCGTCAAATTTTTTATTTATTTCTTTCTTCTGTTTCTTGGAATCTTCTTTAATTAATTCCCATAGTTTTAGTAAATCCATATCTCCTCTGGCTTCCTCCTTGTCACCCGCCTGTTGTTCCATCTCACCTTCCGTAACTATCTCTGCTTCTTCTTCCCGTCTATCTTCTTCCGTTTCTTGGTCCTTTGCCATCCTTTTAGAAACACCTCTCGTATGCATTCCTGTGCCTCTAATAGTCGCCTGCTCAAGTTAAGTAATAGCGATATAGTCGATTTTTTACTTAACTAAAGCCCACTAGTTGAGCGCCAATTTGTAAAATATTCAACCTTATGTTATTAATTAAATTTGAGGATGTTTATAAGCCCCTCGTTGTTGACGTCAATTTATAAAATAAATCTTTTACTACAAATAAATGATGATGATGCCCCACTATTGGGTTCGTCAATTTGTAAAATAAATCAATACTATAGAGATTGATTCTCCCGAATATCAACGTTAAGCCCCACTGTAGGGTTCGTCAAATTGTAACCCAATTATTTTTGGTTGTTTTGTAAGTTAATTGTTTTGTGTTTATTTTAATTTTTTTTTTTTTTGAAGTTGTAAGTGGTCTCTCTTAAATACTGCAATATCAATCTATTTATACGAAAACAGTATTTTATATGGGTGATATTATTCAATTAGGGATAATATCTCTATATTAGGTAGTTCTTAAGTGCTTTACAAAGGAATAATGCTCTGCTCCAGTTAATATATTGGGTAATTCAATGGTTATTCTTCAAGCCTAGCCTGCATACACTATCGAGAGAGCGGTTGAAACGAATTAGTTTTCTATTCTCCCGTATTCACCAGCTGTCTGCAGACGAGCGCTGTTGTTTACAATTAGCCTGTATACATTATAGGTTACGTTGTTCCGCTTGCTGTATTTCTCACGTTCCTTTCTCTGTAAATTACAACTTATTCGAAATGGACTAATTACTCTACAAATTTCAAGAAATCATCAAATTCAAGAAGGATTCTTTATTTTGTATAATTTTTTATTTCAAAACAGATGCTTTCTCATGCCACTGATACAACACATCGATCATACAGGACTGAATCGATTCATCATTGAATTAGGGTTTAGATGTTTTAAAATTTAATTATATTTTTTAATTTGTTCTTAATCTCAGGGTACATGTAGTTCTTTTGAATATTATTAAGGTCAGGCAATGCAAATTAAGGTTACTGGGTATTACAATTTAGTTATAAAATCTTATTATATAAAGTTCAAACATAAGCTGGTTTTTTACCGTACGTTGACAAGATACTTAATATGGCCGTGTTTCGCTACGCAGAGACGAGAGCAGAATGTTGATTCAATGTCTGGAAAATATCAGCCTCCAGCTTCTCAATAAAAGTTTGGTATTGATGTCCCAGGATGTAGTAGAAGTTTCAGTTCTGATCTTCGCTAATCTTCACGGTTCTGGTGGTTACAGGTCCCAATGGAATTTGTGTAGTATTAAGACTTCGTTCGGTTGTGAAAAGTGAGGTTTTGGACGTTATTTTAAATTTCTTTGTTTGTTTTTAATATATTTAATTAATTTGGCATCTCCAGGCTATGGATTGTCTTCATTTATTTATAGTTAATCTTCATTATTGCTCATTTGCAGTTAGTAGGTTGGTTAATTTATTTTTAGAAATTCGTTTAACTTTGTTGGTAGATCGAATTATATTTGTTGAGCGATAGCCTCGGAAGTTGATCCACTGTCCTTTTTAATGGATTACTATTTATAAAATTTGATTTATATTGATTTTATTCATTAGGTTTTTTGGTTTCTTTTCTAAATTTGTATCAGCTGAACTCAACCCATTCACATATAACAATTGAGTCTGAATCAACAAGATATCTCTTATTTAGTAGTCCATGACAACCATTCCTTGTTCTGTTATTGGATAATATTTGTTATCCTAGAGCCGTAATTAGAAAATGTTCTTGCACTTATTTAATAAAATACTGCCTTATTAAAATTACATTACATCATATAAAACCTTCACATAATCTGTGTTATTAAACTATATACATTTTGCTACATTTTCTTCTTGATCGACTTAGTCTAATAGGTATTATTTTCCCTTTACAAAATACTAATTTTAGGCCTATTTGTTTTATTACATGTGTTATAATTTTTATTTTTTATTTAACTTTTCTGACCTGACCTACTGTACAATGAGTCACTGGCTTATGGCCAATTATTCTAATTTTATTTTATCCTGATTTCAATTTATTATTATTTATTTTAGTGTTGAACCCTTCATCTGTTTATAACATAATTACAATGACCCCTTGGCAATTTATTAACAATTATTGCCTTCATGGACAAGCTTATAAATACAATCCAATAATATTTCTATTATTTATTGAAAGTCAGTATCCTAATATTTACTCTTATAAAGTTTAACATAAATAAAGTTAACATACATAAATTGATGCTTTCTCAAAGCAATTGCTTCACTCCTGCTATATACAAAATACAGAATAAATACCACGCAAACAAAATAACATGACAAAATATAATAACATGCACATTATCATAACATTTTAAATAACAATTAATTAGTCTCCTCTTTAGTATATTATTATACTAATTATCTATAGATAATTAATGAATCTGTCTATAGAATTTTTATATTTATTGACACTGTTTATAGCTGACACCTTCCACTGACCACTTTATAGTTTGTATTTATAAACATTTCTAATTTTTTTATTACCTAGTAACCTTACTTGGTATTATTGATTTGTTTATTTTACGAAGGTTTACTTTCTGACCTTAATTATAACGAACACTTGATGTTGTTTTATTTTGATAATGATAAAAGTTTTTATGTAACGTAGGGGACCTTAGCTTCGTTACGTTACATAATACTCCCCCTCCAAAAGAAGTTTATTTTAGCTGAATATCGTTTGGTTGAAATAAACTTATAGTTTCATGTCTGTGAATGTTTTCTTCTTAATCGTAGTATTTTTTTATTTCAGCTTGGTTATAAGTACCCCTTACTTTGTTATTAATTGGGTCAGTCACCACATATGTGTTGTTTTGGTTATCCTTGCTTATTAAAAAAGGTCCAACATATAATAACAATAATTTTTTTAGCTATCCCTTCAGAACTGCTGGGTTGTTGTCTTGTTTCTTATCAAACTTTTTTCACCTACTGTATATTTAATGATATTTCTTCCTGTTGTATTCTGTTTTAGTATGCAATTCAATGGGTTCTTTGTGATTTATTTTATATTTATACTCTTTAAACTGTTAATTGCACCGGAAAACTGTGTTGATACTCATTGTATATCTTGTCATTCAATTCTCTACTGGTACCTCACTCAGTTGTAGACCTGTCCTTTTCTCTGGAACTCATAACTTTTTCTAGCTTTTTACGCCATCATTTCTTATTATCATATTTATATTTAATTACCTCGCTTGGTGTATAATCCCTTAAATACTATATTTCCCTAACATTTTTCCCTAATATCATAGCTGGTACGGAATCAGAGGGGCACTCTTGGCTTCCATTACTCTGTCGTTTCCCTAACTATATCTTCTGAGATCAGAGGAACTTCATCTCTGTCCAGAAAAAAAATAAAAGTTGCACTATCACAACACAATACATATAATTATTACCTATAAGGTAGCTACTTCGCTACAAACTTATATTCAAGGGATGATTACTATTATTTCTGAGGTATCCTAATACTTTTTCTTAACTTATTTATCTCGTTGTTCTGTAGTTCCATTTATCATATTATTCACAGGTACAGTAGTTAAAGCTGTTCAATATTTATTTTAAATTCTCCTTAGTTCCGTGTTGTCAATTAATTATTCTTTAACATACGTATTTTCCTATTTTTGATTCACTCCCATTTACTTCTGCAATTAAACACTGAATCTCCTCCTTATCATAAATTGTATTGGCATATTGTTCCTTCATCCAACTCATTTCTAACCCTTCTTAAATAGCAACTAGTCTTCATTGTTCTTATCATTGTAATTATCCTGATTAATATGGTTGTTCACATAATTATTATGGTTATTACCCGTCTTTCTCTTCTTTTATGATTATTAGTTTAAAATAATTTTTTCTGAATTATGTAGTAAGATGTTCTTACTTATTTTTAGAATTTTGTTGTTTTTTAATTGATTCCAAATAATTTATCTTAACTGTTCTGTATTGGCCACTGTTCGGGCTGCTCTACCAATATGGTTTTCCGGTGGATTCCGTAGATTATATGCGGTTGTAAATCTTTCTATGGGATCGTCACAGTATGGATCATACACATACGGTTCTATGTCCTCTTCGTTCCATCTATTCCTTCCCTCAGCATTCCCAGAATCGGGATTAGGTTTACAGTTTCCACGATAGTCCTCTTGGTTATCTCTCTCATCCGCCATGATATAGTTTATTCGAGCTATATGGGTTCCCTGGTCATTACTTGGTTGATTTTCCGAGGGTATGTCTCTCCTTTGTTCCCTGTTTCCTCCATCATTCTCGACGCTTCGATTTCTGAGTTGATTTCTTCCGTCATCGTTCCCTCGGTTACTATTCCAATAGTCTCTCCCATTGTCAAAATTCCTGCGGCCTGTGCTGTATCGGTTATTATTAGGGTTATTATAATGATTATTGTTTTGGTAATTATTATTGCGGTAGCGGTTATTCATATAATGGTCATTAACATTTCGGTTATAATTATTATGGTTATACCTATTCATTCCCTGACGCGGTTCTTGATTTTGCTCCTCTCTCCTATTGTTTGAATAGTCATTTTGTCTTCGAGACCTCTGATAATAGTCTTCCATTTCATAGCTGGCTAACAATGTTTCCATCGCTCCTACTGTCTTCACTTGCCCACTGTGTCTAGCACGAACTATTTCTTCTTCGAAATGGTATGATAGTTTGTTCACCAAACACTCCTCTGGTATTCGTGGTTCCAAATGACGCGCCAAACACACTTTTCCCAAAAAATAGGTAGTTGGGGACTGTTCTTGATTAACGTTGAATTTTCCGTTGGTAATATTGTCCCTAATCATGTTCTGTACGGAATCCGACCAGTATTTTGACCTAAAAACCTTCTTAAACTCTTCATAATTACTCGTCTCGTTTCGAACCGCCGACCACCAATTATCATTTATGTTTTTAAAACAGTCATCCAACAAATTCTTGATTATGTTCCATCGGTTCACTTTAATTCTACCAAACCATTCATCTGTTCTCTCTAAAAATTCTATGGGGTTTCCTCTATTATAACTTTTGAAATTAATGTTTTCCTTTTGATCAGGGGCTATGTGGTGTGCCAGGTACATTGGTCTATTTTGTAAATTTTCGATTGACTCCTTTATATTAATCAACTCCTGATTTTGTATATTTTCCACGGTCCCTTTATTTTGATCCACTTGGGTTTTTATTTGTGTTATTTCATTGTTAACTATCTCTATTCTTCCAGCTGTTAATTTGTACTTCGTCCAATTTCCCTTGGGTTTCTAATCGTACCTCTTTTATTCTAGTTTTGTTATTGTTTTCTACTTGGTTTATTTTGGCCTCTGCTTCCACTCCGAGTTGTATGATGGTTTCATCTGTCTTTTCTAGACCTACCTTAGTTTCAGCTATTTGTTGTCTTACTTCCTTTTCGTAATCATCCACCCTTTTGCTAAGTGTTTCATTGACATTTGCAATCCTTTCATTAGTGACTTCCCTCAACGCTTGGTTTTGTTAATTGATGATTTACGGCAACTCCTTATTACTGTTTTCAATTCTTTCGTCTAATTGTTTGTTATTTTCCTGAATCTGCCTTAATCTATTGTCGTTCCTGTCAAACCTTTCGTTAATTTGGTTTAAGCTTTCATTTATCAGCCGGTTATTCTCATCAGTTTCCTCTTTATTTTTGTCAAACTTCTCATTCATTAGTTTAAGTTCTCACTCAAAATTTCGTTTTGTTTTTTTGAGTTTTCGTTAATACTGTCTATTTTGTTTTCTAGCTTTTCTGAATTTTCATTTATACTGTCTATTTTATTTTCTAACTTTTCTGAATTTTTGTCAAATTTTTTATTTATTCTTTCTTCTGTTTCTTGGAATCTTCTTTAATTAATTCCCATAGTTTTAGTAAATCCATATCTCCTCTGGCTTCCTCCTTGTCACCCGCCTGTTGTTCCATCTCACCTTCCGTAACTATCTCTGCTTCTTCTTCCCGTCTATCTTCTTCCGTTTCTTGGTCCTTTGCCATCCTTTTAGAAACACCTCTCGTATGCATTCCTGTGCCTCTAATAGTCGCCTGCTCAAGTTGAGTAATAGCGATATAGTCGATTTTTTACTTAACTAAAGCCCACTAGTTGAGCGCCAATTTGTAAAATATTCAACCTTATGTTATTAATTAAATTTCAGGATGTTTATAAGCCCCTCATTGTTGACGTCAATTTATAAAATAAATCTTTTACTACAAATAAATGATGATGATGCCCCACTATTGGGTTCGTCAATTTGTAAAATAAATCAATACTATAGAGATTGATTCTCCCGAATATCAACGTTAAGCCCCACTGTAGGGTTCGTCAAATTGTAACCCAATTATTTTTGGTGGTTTTGTAAGTTAATTGTTTTGTGTTTATTTTAATTTTTTTTTTTTGAAGTTGTAAGTGGTCTCTCTTAAATACTGCAATATCAATCTATTTATACGGAAACAGTGTTTTATATGGGTGATATTATTCAATTAGGGATAATATCTCTATATTAGGTAGTTCTTAAGTGCTTTACAAAGGAATAATGCTCTGCTCCAGTTAATATATTGGGTAATTCAATGGTTATTCTTCAAGCCTAGTCTGCATACACTATCGAGAGAGTGGATGAAACGAATTAGTTTTCTATTCTCCCGTATTCACCAGCTGTCTGCAGACGAGCGCTGTTGTTTACAATTAGCCTGTATACATTATAGGTTACGTTGTTCCGCTTGCTGTATTTCTCACGTTCCTTTCTCTGTAAATTACAACTTATTCGAAATGGACTAATTACTCTACAAATTTCAAGAAATCATCAAATTCAAGAAGGATTCTTTATTTTGTATATTTTTTATTTCAAAACAAATGCTTTCTCATGCCACTGATACAACACATCGATCATACAGGACTGAATCGATTCGTCATTGAATTAGGGTTTAGATGTTTTAAAATTTAATTATATTTTTTAATTTGTTATTAATCTCAGGGTACATGTAGTTCTTTTGAATATTATTAAGGTCAGGCAATGCAAATTAAGGTTACTGGGTATTACAATTTAGTTATAAAATCTTATTATATAAAGTTCAAACATAAGCTGGTTTTTTACCGTACGTTGACAAGATACTTAATATGGCCGTGTTTCGCTACGCAGAGACGAGAGCAGAATGTTGATTCAATGTCTGGAAAATATCAGCCTCCAGCTTCTCAATAAAAGTTTGGTATTGATGTCCCAGGATGTAGTAGAAGTTTCAGTTCTGATCTTCGCTAATCTTCACGGTTCTGGTGGTTACAGGTCCCAATGGAATTTGTGTAGTATTAAGACTTCGTTCGGTTGTGAAAAGTGAGGTTTTGGACGTTATTTTAAATTTCTTTGTTTGTTTTTAATATATTTAATTAATTTGGCATCTCCAGGCTATGGATTGTCTTCATTTATTTATAGTTAATCTTCATTATTGCTCATTTGCAGTTAGTAGGTTGGTTAATTTATTTTTAGAAATTCGTTTAACTTTGTTGGTAGATCGAATTATATTTGTTGAGCGATGGCCTCGGAAGTTGATCCACTGTCCTTTTTAATGGATTACTATTTATAAAATTTGATTTATATTGATTTTATTCATTAGGTTTTTTGGTTTCTTTTCTAAATTTGTATCAGCTGAACTCAACCCATTCACATATAACAATTGAGTCTGAATCAACAAGATATCTCTTATTTAGTAGTCCATGACAACCATTCCTTGTTCTGTTATTGGATAATATTTGTTATCCTAGAGCCGTAATTAGAAAATGTTCTTGCACTTATTTAATAAAATACTGCCTTATTAAAATTACATTACATCATATAAAACCTTCACATAATCTGTGTTATTAAACTATATACATTTTGACACATTTTCTTCTTGATCGACTTAGTCTAATAGGTATTATTTTCCCTTTACAAAATACTAATTTTAGGCCTATTTGCTTTATTACATGTGTTATAATTTTTTATTTTTTATTTAACTTTTCTGACCTGACCTACTGTACAATGAGTCACTGGCTTATGGCCAATTATTCTAATTTTATTTTATCCTGATTTCAATTTATTATTATTTATTTTAGTGTTGAACCCTTCATCTGTTTATAACATAATTACAATGACCCCTTGGCAATTTATTAACAATTATTGCCTTCATGGACAAGCTTACAAATACAATCCAATAATATTTCTATTATTTATTAAAAGTCAGTATCCTAATATTTACTCTTATAAAGTTTAACATAAATGAAGTTAACATACATAAATTGATGCTTTCTCAAAGCAATTGCTTCACTCCTGCTACATACAAAATACAGAATAAATACCATGCAAACAAAATAACATGACAAAATATAATAACATGCACATTATCATAACATTTTAAATAACAATTAATTAGTCTCCTCTTTAGTATATTATTATACTAATTATCTATAGATAATTAATGAATCTGTCTATAGAATTTTTATATTGATTGACACTGTTTATAGCTGACACCTTCCACTGACCACTTTATAGTTTGTATTTATAAACATTTCTAATTTTTAATGAAGAAATTTGTGTTAGTGGCGGGTGGGGGAGAGGGGTGAAGTATTTGTTTTAAAATAATTTCTGCCTATTCCGATCTGACGATGGGCTGTGAGGCTTGAAAGCGCTAATCGGGATAATTTTTATATAGTGGTGTGCAACTGTGATCATTCTGATTTCTAATTTTTGTATTACCTAGTAACCTTACTTGGTATTATTGATTTGTTTATTTTACGAAGGTTTACTTTCTGACCTTAATTATAACGAACACTTGATGTTGTTTTATTTTGATAATGATAAAAGTTTTTATGTAACGTAGGGGACCTTAGCTTCGTTACGTTACATAATACTCCCCCTCCAAAAGAAGTTTATTTTAGCTGAATATCGTTTGGTTGAAATAAACTTATAGTTTAATGTCTGTGAATGTTTTCTTCTTAATCGTAGTATTTTTTTATTTCAGCTTGGTTATAAGTACCCCTTACTTTGTTATTAATTGGGTCAGTCACCACATATGTGTTGTTTTGGTTATCCTTGCTTATTAAAAAAGGTCCAACATATAATAACAATAATTTTTTTAGCTATCCCTTCAGAACTGCTGGGTTGTTGTCTGTTTCTTATCATACTTTTTTCACCTACTGTATATTTAATGATATTTCTTCCTGTTGTATTCTGTTTTAGTATCAATTCAATGGGTTCTTTGTGATTTATTTTATATTTATACTCTTTAAACTGTTAATTGCACCGGAAAACTGTGTTGATACTCATTGTATATCTTGTCATTCAATTCTCTACTGGTACCTCACTCAGTTGTAGACCTGTCCTTTTCTCTGGAACTCATAACTTTTTCTAGCTTTTTACGCCATCATTTCTTATTATCATATTTATATTTAATTACCTCGCTTGGTGTATAATCCCTTAAATACTATATTTCCCTAACATTTTTCCCTAATATCATAGCTGGTACGGAATCAGAGGGGCACTCTTGGCTTCCATTACTCTGTCGTTTCCCTAACTATATCTTCTGAGATCAGAGGAACTTCATCTCTGTCCAGAAAAAAAATAAAAGTTGCACTATCACAACACAATACATATAATTATTACCTATAAGGTAGCTACTTCGCTACAAACGTATATTCAAGGGATGATTACTATTATTTCTGAGGTATCCTAATACTTTTTCTTAACTTATTTATCTCGTTGTTCTGTAGTTCCATTTATCATATTATTCACAGGTACAGTAGTTAAAGCTGTTCAATATTTATTTTAAATTCTCCTTAGTTCCGTGTTGTCAATTAATTATTCTTTAACATACGTATTTTCCTATTTTTGATTCACTCCCATTTACTTCTGCAATTAAACACTGAATCTCCTCCTTATCATAAATTGTATTGGCATATTGTTCCTTCATCCGACTCATTTCTAACCCTTCTTAAATAGCAACTAGTCTTCATTGTTCTTATCATTGTAATTATCCTGATTAGTATGGTTATTCACATAATTATTATGGTTATTACCCGTCTTTCTCTTCTTTTATGATTATTAGTTTAAAATAATTTTTCTGAATTATATAGTAAGATGTTCTTACTTATTTTAGAATTTTGTTGTTTTTTAATTGATTCCAAATAATTTATCTTAACTGTTCTGTATTGGCCACTGTTCGGGCTGCTCTACCAATATGGTTTTCCGGTGGATTCCGTAGATTATATATGGTTGTAAATCTTTCTATGGGATCGTCACAGTATGGATCATACACATACGGTTCTATGTCCTCTTCGTTCCATCTATTCCTTCCCTCAGCATTCCCAGAATCGGGATTAGGTTTACGGTTTCCACAATAGTCCTCTTGGTTATCTCTCTCATCCGCCATGATATAGTTTATTCGATCTATATGGGTTCCCTGGTCATTACTTGGTTGATTTTCCGAGGGTATGTCTCTCCTTTGTTCCCTGTTTTCTCCATCATTCTCGACGCTTCGATTTCTGAGTTGATTCCTTCCGTCATCGTTCCCTCGGTTACTATTCCAATAGTCTCTCCCATTGTCAAAATTCCTGCGGCCTGTGCTGTATCGGTTATTATTAGGGTTATTATAATGATTATTGTTTTGGTAATTATTATTGCGGTAGCGGTTATTCATATAATGGTCATTAACATTTCGGTTATAATTATTATGGTTATACCTATTCATTCCCTGATGCGGTTCTTGATTTTGCTCCTCTCTCCTGTTGTTTGAATAGTCATTTTGTCTTCGAGACCTCTGATAATAGTCTTCCATTTCGTAGCTGGCTAACAATGTTTCCATCGCTCCTACTGTCTTCACTTGCCCACTGCGTCTAGCACGAACTATTTCTTCTTCGAAATGGTATGATAGTTTGTTCACCAAACACTCCTCTGGTATTCGTGGTTCCAAATGACGCGCCAAACACACTTTTCCCAAAAAATAGGTAGTTGGGGACTGTTCTTGATTAACGTTGAATTTTCCGTTGGTAATATTGTCCCTAATCATGTTCTGTACGGAATCCGACCAGTATTTTGACCTAAAAACCTTCTTAAACTCTTCATAATTACTCGTCTCGTTTCGAACCGCCGACCACCAATTATCATTTATGTTTTTAAAACAGTCATCCAACAAATTCTTGATTATGTTCCATCGGGTCACTTTAATTCTACCAAACCATTCATCTGTTCTCTCTAAAAATTCTATAGGGTTTCCTCTATTATAACTTTTGAAATTAATGTTTTCCTTTTGATCAGGGGCTATGTGGTGTGCCAGGTACATTGGTCTATTTTGTAAATTTTCGATTGACTCCTTTATATTAATCAACTCCTGATTTTGTATATTTTCCACGGTCCCTTTATTTTGATCCACTTGGGTTTTTATTTGTGTTATTTCATTGTTAACTATCTCTATTCTTCCAGCTGTTAATTTGTACTTCGTCCAATTTCCCTTGGGTTTCTAATCGTACCTCTTTTATTCTAGTTTTGTTATTGTTTTCTACTTGGTTTATTTTGGCCTCTGCTTCCACTCCGAGTTGTATGATGGTTTCATCTGTCTTTTCTAGACCTACCTTAGTTTCAGCTATTTGTTGTCTTACTTCCTTTTCGTAATCATCCACCCTTTTGCTAAGTGTTTCATTGACATTTGCAATCCTTTCATTAGTGACTTCCCTCAACGCTTGGTTTTGTTCATTGATGATTTACGGCAACTCCTTATTACTGTTTTCAATTCTTTCGTCTAATTGTTTGTTATTTTCCTGAATCTGCCTTAATCTCTCGTCGTTCCTGTCAAACCTTTCGTTAATTTGGTTTAAGCTTTCATTTATCAGCCGGTTATTCTCATCAGTTTCCTCTTTATTTTTGTCAAACTTCACATTCATTAGTTGAAGTTCTCACTCAAAATTTCGTTTTGTTTTTTTGAGTTTTCGTTAATACTGTCTATTTTATTTTCTAACTTTTCTGAATTTTCGTCAAATTTTTTATTTATTTCTTTCTTCTGTTTCTTGGAATCTTCTTTAATTAATTCCCATAGTTTTAGTAAATCCATATCTCCTCTGGCTTCCTCCTTGTCACCCGCCTGTTGTTCCATCTCACCTTCCGTAACTATCTCTCCTTCTTCTTCCCGTCTATCTTCTTCTGTTTCTTGGTCCTTTGCTATCCTTTTAGAAACACCTCTCGTATGCATTCCTGTGCCTCTAATAGTCACCTGCTCAAGTTAAGTAATAGCGATATAGTCGATTTTTTACTTAACTAAAGCCCACTAGTTGAGCGCCAATTTGTAAAATATTAAACCTTATGTTATTAATTAAATTTGAGGATGTTTATAAGCCCCTCGTTGTTGACGTCAATTTATAAAATAAATCTTTTACTACAAATAAATGATGATGATGCCCCACTATTGGGTTCGTCAATTTGTAAAATAAATCAATACTATAGAGATTGATTCTCCCGAATATCAACGTTAAGCCCCACTGTAGGGTTCGTCAAATTGTAACCCAATTATTTTTGGTTGTTTTTTAAGTTAATTGTTTTGTGTTTATTTTAATTTTTTTTTTTTGAAGTTGTAAGTGGTCTCTCTTAAATACTGCAATATCAATCTATTTATACGGAAACAGTATTTTATATGGGTGATATTATTCAATTAGGGATAATATCTCTATATTAGGTAGTTCTTAAGTGCTTTACGAAGGAATAATGCTCTGCTCCAGTTAATATATTGGGTAATTCAATGGTTATTCTTCAAGCCTAGTCTGCATACACTATCGAGAGAGCGGATGAAACGAATTAGTTTTCTATTCTCCCGTATTCACCAGCTGTCTGCGGACGAGCGCTGTTGTTTACAATTAGCCTGTTATTATAGGTTACGTTGTTCCGCTTGCTGTATTTCTCACGTTCCTTTCTCTGTAAATTACAACTTATTTGAAATGGACTAATTACTCTACAAATAACAAGAAATCATCAAATTCAAGAAGGATTCTTTATTTTGTATATTTTTTATTTCAAAACAAATGCTTTCTCATGCCACTGATACAACACATCGATCATACAGGACTGAATCGATTCATCATTGAATTAGGTTTTAGATGTTTTAAAATTTAATTATATTTTTTAATTTGTTCTTAATCTCAGGGTACATGTAGTTCTTTTGACTATTAGTAAGGTCAGGCAATGCAAATTAAGGTTACTAGGTGTTACAATTTAGTTATAAAATCTTATTATATAAAGTTCAAACGTAAGCTGGTTTTTTACCGTACGTTGACAAGATACTTAATATGGCCGTGTTTCGCTACGCAGAGACGAGAGCAGAATGTTGATTCAATGTCTGGAAAATATCAGCCTCCAGCTTCTCAATACAAGTTTGGTATTGATGTCCCAGGATGTAGTAGAAGTTTCAGTTGTGATCTTCGCTAATCTTCACGGTTCTGGTGGTTACAGGTCCCAATGGAATTTGTGTAGTATTAAGACTTCGTTCGGTTGTGAAAAGTGTGGTTTTGGACGTTATTTTAAATTTCTTTGTTTGTTTTTAATATATTTAATTAATTTGGCATCTCCAGGCTATGGATTGTCTTCATTTATTTATAGTTAATCTTCATTATTGCTCATTTGCAGTTAGTAGGTTGGTTAATTTATTTTTAGAAATTCGTTTAACTTTGTTGGTAGATCGAATTATATTTGTTGAGCGATAGCTTCGGAAGTTGATCCACTGTCCTTTTTAATGGATTACTATTTATAAAATTTTATTTATATTGATTTTATTCATTAGGTTTTTTTGGTTTCTTTTCTAAATTTGTATCAACTGAACTCAACCCATTCACATATAACAATTGAGTCTGAAACAACAAGATATCTCTTATTTAGTAGTCCATGACAACCATTCCTTGTTCTGTTATTGGATAATATTTGTTATCCTAGAGCCGTAATTAGAAAATGTTCTTGCACTTATTTAATAAAATACTGCCTTATTAAAATTACATTACATCATATAAAACCTTCACATAATCTGTGTTATTAAACTATATACATTTTGCTACATTTTCTTCTTGATCGACTTAGTCTAATAGGTATTATTTTCCCTTTACAAAATACTAATTTTAGGCCTATTTGTTTTATTACACGTGTTATAATTTTTTATTTTTTATTTAACTTTTCTGACCTGACCTACTGTACAATGAGTCACTGGCTTATGGCCAATTATTCTAATTTTATTTTATCCTGATTTCAATTTATTATTATTTATTTTAGTGTTGAACCCTTCATCTGTTTATAACATAAATACAATGACCCCTTGGAAATTTATTAACAATTATTGCCTTCATGGACAAGCTTACAAATACAATCCAATAATATTTCTATTATTTATTAAAAGTCAGTATCCTAATATTTACTCTTATAAAGTTTAACATAAATAAAGTTAACATCCATAAATTGATGCTTTCTCAAAGCAATTGCTTCACTCCTACTACATACAAAATACAGAATAAATACCATGCAAACAAAATAACATGACAAAATATAATAACATGCACATTGTCATAACATTTTAAATAACAATTAATTAGTCTCCTCTTTAGTATATTGTTATACTAATTATCTTTAGACAATTAATGAATCTGTCTATAGAATTTTTATATTGATTGACACTGTTTATAGCTGACACCTTCCACTGACCACTTTATAGTTTGTATTTATAAACATTTCTAATTTTTTTATTACCTAGTAACCTTACTTGGTATTATTGATTTGTTTATTTTATGAAGGTTTACGTTCTGACCTTAATTATAACGAACACTTGATGTTGTTTTATTTTGATAATGATAAAAGTTTTATGTAACGTAGGGGACCTTAGCTTCGTTACGTTATAAATATTCGTTACAAATATATATTGTAACGTCTCTCAAGTCTAGTCTCTAAGAGTGTCTTAAACAGTACTTTACTTAATGGTAACTTTTAATGGCTCTTTGAAAATCTCGCTTTGTGAGAGTCACTGTTAATCCTTTATTGATTGTATTTGTTATTGTCCTGTGTCGGTTAAATTTTATGTTTACCGAAAGAAAAAAAAAACTGAAATCGAGTGTGTGTGATTTTGGAGAATTCAATGAAGTTGTTTGACCGTAGTTAGGAGAGAGAGGACCAAGGATATTATCCCCGGAGTATACAATTACTTAATTTAAATTTTTCGCCGCTCATGAAACCAGCTGATCTTGACGTCTGCTTCCCAATTTAAGGTTAAATAAACACCAATTGTCGGTAATACTTACCCGGTGGTTCGTCCTCTTCTTGGTTTCCTGAAATTCTGTAACAACTACCCTCTACAAGAAATAATACACATTTTATTAGTTATAACAAATTTTCAGGGTATTTATTTATTAAATACACTGATTTTTATTTTCTCCCAATACAAAAAAAATTATAATCGATTCTCCCTGTCAACACCACATTGGTTCGATCTTATTAAGTAAACATCGGAATTATAACAAAGTAGTTTTTATCCTTGATAAAATATTAAAACAATAAAGAATTAAGTTATTAATTTCCCCAGGGTTAAGGGTAAGTTCTTTGTGTTATGAGACGGTCAGAAATGAATAATAAAAAAGTACGCTTTACAAAGAAAAATAGATTATATTTGTTTTTCTGTAGTATTTAGTTCCGGGTTTATCCGCTAGAGTACAGGTTATGTTCTTTTCTACCACCACGAAATCAGTTAATGAATGCTAAAACTGCACAAAGATTTGTTATGAAGGTTTTTTTGGTTAACAAAAATTAATAAAGTTTGTTTCACCTCTTTTCTTGAAGTGTTTACTTTGTATGGTGCTGGTTCTAGTGTTGAAGTTATAGTTGTTTTGTAATTTAGTTCAATTTTTCTAAGATACAATCTCACCAAAAATCTCAAAGTGCCTTCAAACTAGGCCTGACCTGGTGGTTGGATTATTTCAAATTTTTATCGAATAAAGGACGTGAATGTTGATACTTGAAGGAGTTCTGACATAAGGTGGACACTACTCGTTAATTTTTATTAAATTTCGCACTATTTTCAAAAGTATTCATTAGGTTTTTATTAAATTTTAATAAGCATTACACTTTTTTCCAAACGTACGTTTTCCAATCGTTTTAACAATTAACAATTATCTTGTTAGTTGGTTACTGTTAGTAACCAAGAATTTTTATATAATTTTTTATTGGTGCATCTATATACTTTTGAGTATATAGGCTGTTTTTAATTATTATAAATTTATTTCTTATTTATAGAAAAATAATCCTTTTTAACTTTTGTTTATTATCCAATTGAATTTATATATGGGTTTTCCTTCTATTTCCTCTTAACTTTATACATAGGTCTTTAATATTTTTATTTCCTTTAATTGTATTTATTTATTATTTATATATGCTTATAGTATCCTTACACTAAACTATTTTCCTCTGCCATTTTACTCATACAGTATTATTTTATTTTATTATTATTTTATATCTAACCCTGGGTTATCTTATATTCAAACACAAGTATTATATTAAATATAAAATTAGACCTAGGTACAAAATCTTTGTGGCCTACACAATATAAATTACACAAAATTCAAACAAAATACAGAATTGGTCAGTAGCAATAGTCTACTGTTACAATTAATTGTTTCTCCATCTACAGCATAAGTCTGTGAGATGCTCCTTTTAAAAACAC
Organism: Magicicada septendecula; assembly: GCA_034769895.1. Taxonomy (NCBI): domain Eukaryota; kingdom Metazoa; phylum Arthropoda; class Insecta; order Hemiptera; family Cicadidae; genus Magicicada; species Magicicada septendecula. Next base: position 444,622,179 of record CM068368.1, read on the forward strand.
TTACATTCTCACTGTGTACACTATAGTCACTTTGTACCCTTTATATCACTTAATTATAGTTTATAGTGTTTTGTAATACAAAGTAATCTATAGCTATGCATATTATACTCATTTCTGACCTTTATAGTGGGGTGATTACGTTATCATTTTTGGGCATGGGTTATGTAACGTTACAATATATATATATATTACAACATAACAAATTGATGTTTATTTAAATTAATTTAACTTGTGTAGCCTCATGCTTTTGGGAGACAATTATTTATACAACGCAAGTTAACCAATTTAAATGCATTTATATATGGTGTATTGAATTCATGGGTGTAATCGTAATAAGAAGATGATACGTTATTTAAGTTTAAAATCGTTCCATTATTTATTTATTTAAACAACATCTCTCATATCGGTTATTAAACAATAACTCATTATTAAATCGTTTGTACGACGTTTTCGTACATAACTTATTGCTAACAAATTACATACATAAGTTATATACAACTCTTATTATCTAATTGTAATTACTTTAAAATGTTTATTTTGCTCTCGGCTTACTCATGGTGTGTTCATATTTTTGCAATTGCTGATTCATTAGCTTCAAAAAAATGAATTTACTTCTATTCAAACTTCTTTTATTTTACTTTCTACTGCATATGCATTTTTTCTTTATCATCAAAGACTTTACTAATTACGTTAATTCAAAAATTACTTATTTCTCTTATCATTTACGTTACTAATTTCTAAATTTGATACAAGAAATATTATTCTAATTTTTACTGCTTTTACATTTATGTATCATTTATTTATTTTAATATTGGTTGAATGTCTTCTATTCAAACTTTAATTAGTGTCTTTCAACTGTCTGTAATTAAATGTTTTTTTATCACCTCATTTGACATGGTTATTCATCTGTACGTCCTCCGCATGTTCTTCTGGTTGTGTCCTCTGCATGTGCTTCGGGTCCTCTGGTCATGTTCTCTGCATGTGCTGATAACAATCGTCTCATCTCACGTCATATGCTGCCAGTGTGTCCATAGACCTCATCATATGTATTTTGCAGCTCTGGCTGTATAGCTAGTTGATCCTGTGACTCTTACGATAATTGTGAATTTGTGTTGTCAACTGACATAGCCTCCTGCGGCAGTGGTTGAATCGAGAAGAAGAAACTTTATTAGCGCGACCTGGTATTTATAGTCAGGTTGTGCAAAAATTCCTGTCTGAACACGTTTAACTGTAACGGTACAGAATTGCATATTAAAGACAATCATGTAAATCTGTTTTAATTTGAAAGCAGTCAGTATTCACCTGTGGGGTGCCCCATTGTAACATACAATGTTATTGCAGACTATTTATGTTTAATGTCTGAGTCTGCCCAGCCAGACGTATTACGCAACAGCCTGCCAGCTCAGTCTCTGTGTAAATCACAGTAAGAACACTGCCACCCCAGTTTGCATCAGACAGTAGCAGAGAGCAGTGCATTAACAAGTTAAACGGTGGCCTCGGGTGTGTAAGATAAGCCAAAATTAAAAACGGCCTATCTAATAAAATATGTATAAAAGCGCATAAACAATATTGCGGTCAACACCTAAGTGCTCGAGCAAATTAAAGTCGGCCGACAAAATGTTACAAAAGTGTAAAGTGTAATTTGAAACCATGGTAAACTAAATAAGGCGGAGTATACCGCGACAGTAAAAAAAATTCATAAACAACATTGAAATAACATTTCGGAGTGATCAGAAACAGCGAATAACACGAGGCGGTGCTGAAACGGTTAGGAACGCCGTGGATTGGTTAAGTACCCTTCACAACACTACCAAATTAATTCTATAAATCCATGAAATAAATATAAACACAGAGCTCTAAGAACGGGGGTTAAAAGATAAAAATGTAAAAAGTGTGAATGAGTGAGCGAGACAAAGTACTGGGTATTAAACATTTTAACACTTTGTTGTAGTCATAGAAACATAGTAATTGTAAGAATTGTTTTTTTCTTACTTTGGCATATCGATACTTTATATGTGATTTCCATTTAACAGGAAACTAAAGAAACTTTTAATCAATGTAGTAATCAACCAGCATAGAATTTGAGACGTTATTACATAGCTGTAAAACATTATCTAATTTCATTAAATAAAATCCAAATAAGTTGTTTTAGCCAGAATAAACTGTGTTATTATATTTTCACCACTCAACACAAATAATCCTTCTGCAGCTGGTTTCGTCTGTAGGACCCTGGAAGAAGGCCCGAAGGTAAGATGCAAACGAAGTTGGCGTGAATTTAATGTATTTTAATTAATTGAAATAAATTCAGTTGTCTCAATGACGCCCGAATAGAGGGACTCGAATATTTTATTTTATGAAATAAATTCTATTGTCTCACAACTTGTCAGATTCTGTCAAGGCGTCACTCCCCCCACTCTGGTTCAATTCACTATTTTTGCCTATTTTCGCGAATTACGAAGTTTGTTTCACCTCACTTGATGTTCAATCGATCACTAATTTTTATGTGATTACTATACGTAAATTGCATTTCTTTACGGTATTCACAAAAAGAGTTATTCACTTTTTACGTATGCACTTTTCGTCACCTCTGTATGGTTTTTTAACATTTTATTTATCTATAATTTCTACACGCTTTGGTGTCTTTTGTTTTATCCTATCGTACATACTTTTCTTATAATTAACAATAAACATATAACTATTCTACTTGAAAAGGGTTGGTTACATTTCAGGAACGGACAGGTTTCACACACACACACACACACACACACACACACACACACACACACACACACACACACACACACACACACACACACACACACACACACACACACACACACACACACACACACACACACACACACAAAATACGCGCGTACACAACGCTAGCAACAGGTGTGTCAAAACTGCATGTCCATGCATGAATTCTGTACTCCCTATTTTTACTACGATTTAGCTTATGCAATCTGACTCATGTTTATTAATTTATATTTATTCATTTTCATTATTTATTTTATTTATTTGGGCAATGCACAGTATCATTACTGTTTGTACTGTTGCAATATATATATATATATATATATATATATATATATATTACTATAATACTTATAACTATTTTACCTCAAGATGTATTTTTTCTTTAGGGACACTATATTACTATATAATATAGTATTATATACATCAAGAAATGGACTGTAGCAGAAAGTGAATGAAATATATATATATATATATATTAGTAATGGATTATTTATATGTAGAGTAGTGGATAGTAAACAATATAATAAATTTGAAGTTAAATTAAATTGTGTTATGTGTGTGTAACTTCTTTTCCAGTTCCCAGTTACCACCATATGCATTATTATCAGATGTATTATGAAAATTTGAGGAGAAATGATCCACAGGCATATGCCATTTGGTATGAAAGGTACATGACTGAAAAATTAGCAGCTGCTGCTGGAGCAGCGGGCAATAACTTTAGCATCGATAGAGCAAGTGTACATTCTGGCCGTAGTTCAGCTAATGACCATACTCACAGACATGATCGGTATGTATACTAAGTTGTTTGGCTCCTTTTGATGTTAATCAGTAACTCTTTGATGCTTAAATGCCATGTGCCTGCTACAGAGCACTCACGGTCGGTAGCAGGCCACATCCCTAACATCCAGAAGGGCCCTGCGGCAGGAGCTCTTTTCGTAGCTTGGAACGCAGCAAATATGTGGGTGATGGGCTTGTCCTTTGTCCCACACAACCCTCTTTTGCCAGAGCACTGATGTATAGGTTGTGTTACAAAAAGTGATGCAGTAGTGTGTTGTCCCTAGAATAACAATCCTTACAACGTATTTTCAGGAACAACTGATGTAAATTTAAATATACACCATAACCCCTTGTAATCTGAATTTCCCTAGACCAAAATGTCCAGTAATAGAACAATTTTTCAAGAAAAATCTATTGTAAATATGAAAAATTAAAAATTTGTTTCTGTATAATAAAATATAAAATTCTGGAGTCTTAAAAAACAAATCGGTAAAAAAATAACCTCTATAATTTTAAATTTTGTTTACACCGTATAAAACAAGATCCATAAACATTCTGTGTAAATAAAACTTTCTTAAAATGTAAGTTTAAATTGCATGTATTGAGTCTGACAGGTTAAGGAAATGGCAACAAAGGTCTTCTGTTTGCTTCACTTTCACTAAAATACCAATTAGTTTTGTTTGGAATCAAACTTATCAGCAAATTTGAGCTAAATTTGATTTTTAAATTTTATAGATTTGTAAAACTTAAAGAAAGGGCTGGAAATGTTTCATATTCAATTTTGTGTACTTAAATAATGTAAAATGTAACATTGGATTAACAAGAACGTATCGGTGTACATCGGATTATGTATATACATTTTTTAAATATTAATTTTTGTGAAAGTTTAATCACAAACTAATCTCTGTTATTGTTAGGATACTGTGTGGGTGGATAGGGATGTGCCTTGGTTCTTCCATCATGATTCATCCTGTATTTATGTTTTACTAACGAGATGTAAATACATGTATCCTTGATAGTCCTAAGCTACATTGTCTACTACTTTAAATAAAGATTCAAGTAGCAAGTATTTTTAGTTACCTTAAAACGAACTTGAATCTGTGCATTCTTTTTTAAACTTTATAAATAAAAAATTGACTTGAGGTGAACTTGTGAAGCTACTTATTAAGTCCCTAGTTCTGGGCGTCAAATGTGAAGCTACTTTCCAACTGTAAGAAAATAATTTATGAGGGTTCTTTTCAGCGAACTAGGAGAGCAGAATGTGGTTGCTGAAATAATAACAATCATTTATGTTCATCAATAATTAAACGTTATTATTACTTTATTATTATTCATATTTCATGTTAATAAAATCATACAGACAAAATTTGAATTAATAATTGACAAAACGTGAATAATAGTTGTTGATTACCTTGAATCTCTTTTAATTTACTTACTCGCATTACAATAACAGATTCTTGAAATACATTTTTAAGAATTATAATAGGAACGCAAACCAGCCTTCTTAATTTTTATCTTAATTTCAATATATTCTCACATACTCATGCACGCCCACACGCACACAATTAATTTATATCCCATGAGATCTCATTTTTTTTATTAAAATTTTGTTGTGTTCTCATTTTTAATTAGCCCTTGTTAAAATTCATTTTAATTATTTGGTACTTAGCTGTTCAATTTTGTCCAGAAGACGTCGCCTTAATTTAACCGCACATTTGCTATTTTTGACACTGATGATTAAAACCGAAACTGTCTCTACCTTTTATATTCTGAATTCCTACATATTTTAAAACTGTTATTACACTCTTTTTAAGAAGTAAAATGCGTTACTTTCATTTTCGGTGCGGGCGCCCGTGATTTACGTTTCGAAACTTTTTATATGTACCACTCGCGAGTGGTGATGGCGTTATACTGGCTGAGAAAAAGGCGCTATTTTGTGAAGCGACTGTTGTAGGATGTTCAATTCTTATTGTCTTAAAGTTTATATCACTCCGCCAGCTGCATGTCACCGTTATGTAACGGAATTACTCATCAAGGATAGGCTCTGACGTAACGCTCGCCTGATGTTTCATTGCATAATTTGTTTACCGTTACATAATGTGTTTACTGGTTTTGTGTTCGTCATTGTCTGACCTTGACACAGCTTGTCGGCTATCAAATACGTTCATACTGGTTTTACAAAACATTGTTAAACAATTCTGCACAGTCAATGTTGCCACGGTTGTTTTCATTTCAAACAAATTTACCTCTCGGTTACAAAATTTATAATTTCTGTCCTTATCACTCAACAAGGGATAAAGTTATTATTATTTATTTATAAAAAAAAATACAAAATATGTTATTTATTATCAATAAAATATAAACTTCTTTACATTGTCTCAGGTAGGCCCCAAAAATGCCCCGCTACAATACCCCCTCAATGAGATATTTTATGCCGAAGCATAAAAAATCTCATTGACACACTCATACTTGCTAGAGGGATCAGCCAGGATATGTCGCCACAACCCCCTGTACGGTTTCCAAAAAAAAATATTAATAATCAACTCACCCTTGGTCCGGTGACTGTGACCGCATCTGCATGACAATACTGGACTTCTCTCTCGAGATCCCAACACCGTAGAGTCAGACAGATACTCAACGCCCCTGCCCTGACGCGCAGGCCAGCTCAGGTCCGCCGCCACAGCATCACCAAACACTGAAACAACAAATCAAAATATTAAATAGTGGCCTTATACAACACCATATCCCCAACTGATCTATTCCCCCCTAGCGGTGCTGGTTTGCGCTAAGAAGCACTGGTTTTGTTTTTACTCACTTATTACTAACATGTATATATCAGAATACCTAACATAACTTAACATAAGAAAACACAGTACATTAATAATTCATTTTAAAATAAACAACTTACAATTAAAATGTTACACACTTTACATCATTAAATTGACATATAAAATCAAAAAATTACTTTTAAACTTGATTTACTCTTATTAATTCGTTTCTCAAAATTACAAAAATTATTTTTTTTTTTTTTTTTTTCAATTCTGGCCATCATTATTCCATTTCATTACTTTGGGTGATTCTACGTTATTCATTATTTCATTATAATTTACTTCATCCATTTGGCATTTACTCATAATCTTACCCCTTTTATTACTCTAATGCTCCCTTACAAAATCTTTAACTAGTATGACACCCCTCTATCAAAATTTTACTAACCCTTCTCTACCTCTAACTACTTACTACTTTAACTCCAATCTCCACCTTCTACTCTTATATAAAAAAAATACTCTCTAACCCTTTGTACATAGGATACGTGTTTCCTTCCCAAAACTCATTCCCTTATGTTGGTCCCTGGACTCACCCTAGGTAACCCTTTCCGGCGCCAATCGGTCCCTATCCCGTCCCAACCCTTGTTGCGGACTCCCCAAATACACTACCACTACTACAAAATTACCATCCCCAAAAAATCTCAATCTCATAACCTCACTACAATTACAACAAATTAACATCAACAAATAAACAATATATCGCTCCAAACTCTACATAAAATCTCCATTTCTACTGTGTCTCCACTTATTTCTCAAATTCTATAACATTACATTAACTCAAAACAACATTGCATTATTTTCATTTCCACTATTACTTTAACTTTTACTTCGATTTGGACAAATCTATGTCCCACAAAATTCAACTTGAACTGATTCCAACATTTTATTCAAACAATTACTATCACCCACTTCTATCTTTTACAACCTATTGAAAATTTTACTTATTACAACTATTTTTCATTTTATTTTAAAATCTGTAAACACATTGAAAACATATTATTATATTTTTATAATACTTATTCCTAACATACTAAATGCAAACAACACAATAAGACATAATGACACAATATAATAAGTATTTAGTGCATCTATTTTTTAAATTCAAACAAAATTATTGAGTAGCAAATCATCATTATTAATTAAAATATATCAAATTTTTAATACGTTATCCCCTTGGATAACCTCCCAGCCACACACACTATTATAATACATTACATAACATAATACACAAATAGCAATACACCTGGATTATTAGCATACATCAAACAAACAATTCTCTTTTAAATAATTTAGATAAAATTTATAAACATTATTATTTAAAATTTTTCATTAACTCGTTCTATTTATCATCATTATTGACTTATCCTGTGTTGCAATCAGATTTTCAAAATTGCTTAAAATTTATTATTAACATATATTTTTAATCATTATGTTCCACAAAATTCCACAAAATAAACCATCTAACATTATTATTATTAATTATTATTAAATCAAAATCTCATCACACAATTTAATTACCTGATAAATTCAAACACATAACATTCAATCACAATATCTAAAGATCTCAAATTATTTAATTCAATTGATATTAATTTAAAATTGAATATTCATTTGTTTATTAAAATAACATATTTCAATTATTATCAAATCATTAACTATTGTCTTCATAATTATTTTGTTATTTAATTAGAGTGCTAAAATATTAATAATCTTATTATTATTAATACAACATTTTCTAAAACATATACACATTACTTTTCTAACATTTCACAATACACACAAATGAATTCAATATTATTTACAAAATATGCGTCAAAACTGTTCAAGTGTATCTCACTTCAGATGTCCACATCAGCAAGGTCATTACCAATAATTTACAATATTTAAAAAATGTCCCAACACTGATCTTTATTTCACCCACCATCGTCATATATATATCTAGTGTATTTGTAACATTCATCATTTTTATCAACACACAAATTATGATAATCATTACTATCATAATAATCTATCAACTCTATTTCATCCATTGTACCACTATAAATCTTGTCACCATAGGTTAGGATTGTCCCGTCTATATCAGGGTTATTTGTTAATGTCAGGTAAATTTTCTCATCTTTGTATTCCTCAACTACTACGTCAGGTAAGTCATTATAGTCAGTTAAGATATTATCAAAATTATTCTCTGCCTCTCTTTCAACAGGTACGTATTTCACATGATTCATCATCACCCCTTTTATTAATTTTCTCAATTCATCATACTTTCTTTCTAACTTGTATATTTCTATTTCATTCTCAACATATAACTCTCTTTCTCCTTCATCAATACATCTCAACATCTCATGATTACATTCTAAAACTTCATCAGTACTTTCTATATTTACTCCATTATTTTTTAACATTATATTTTCACTTATATTGTCATAATTATCATTCCTACTTACCTCGGAATTGTAATTAATACCATTATCATCACTAGTCAACACTATTTCTCCCACTATTTGGTCACTGTTAGCTATTAACTCATTATTCGAATTGTCACTCACCTGGTTACTTATTTCTTCACTATTATCAAAGACACCACTTACCTGTGTTAACTCAACTTCTGTATTCTTTTTTACCTGACATCTATCTCCCTCCCACTTCTCATCTGGTTTATCAAAAGCATTTTTTATTGTATCACAACCCTTACTCATTATTTCCTTTGTTTCGTTTAATCCTATATGTAACTCATCAAAACCCTTGTTCATATTATCAAAATGTTTACTCATCATTTCCCCCCTCTCATCAAGCCATTTATTCATCATATCAAAATTCTTATCCATTTTTGCATTTAACTCATTTAGTAGGTTAAATAGGTCATATACTGTATACTCTTTTTCTTCCACCCCTAAACTACCGTTATCATTAGGCCTATTTTCCGTCTTAATCTCTACCACTGTCGCTTCAACGATCTTACCTTTATTGCTTGGCACCTCACTATCAATATCATCACTGTGCTTCTTAATTTCTGCAAATATTCCCTCCTCCATTTCTTCCATTCGTGTTAAACTATCTTCTAAGCTCCCCCATTCCTCGTCCGTCATTTCACCTACAACCCCTCTAAATTCGCTTTCCCACTCCTTCCATACGAAGCCACTATCATTTTCTTGTATCTTAGCCATATTAAAAAATTTTATTATAATACCTTTTATATAATATAATTCATCTCATACACACTAATTACCCTCACAATACACATAAACACATAAACAAATAATGCACTACATACATAACCCTATCAAAACATAACCCCATACTTGCGTCTATTTTATGTACGAAAAAAAAATTTATTCTACCTCAACAACCATTCTGCTTTCCCAGTGGGCCTATATTTATATAATATTATTATATAAATCGTCCCTGTTCGGGCGCCAAATGTGAAGCTACTTATTAAGTCCCTAGTTCTGGGCGTCAAATGTGAAGCTACTTTCCAACTGTAAGAAAATAATTTATGAGGGTTCTTTTCAGCGAACTAGGAGAGCAGAATGTGGTTGCTGAAATAATAACAATCATTTATGTTCATCAATAATTAAACGTTATTATTACTTTATTATTATTCATATTTCATGTTAATAAAATCATACAGACAAAATTTGAATTAATAATTGACAAAACGTGAATAATAGTTGTTGATTACCTTGAATCTCTTTTAATTTACTTACTCGCATTACAATAACAGATTCTTGAAATACATTTTTAAGAATTATAATAGGAACGCAAACCAGCCTTCTTAATTTTTTTCTTAATTTCAATATATTCTCACATACTCATGCACGCCCACACGCACACAATTAATTTATATCCCATGAGATCTCATTTTTTTTATTAAAATTTTGTTGTGTTCTCATTTTTAATTAGCCCTTGTTAAAATTCATTTTAATTATTTGGTACTTAGCTGTTCAATTTTGTCCAGAAGACGTCGCCTTAATTTAACCGCACATTTGCTATTTTTGACACTGATGATTAAAACCGAAACTGTCTCTACCTTTTATATTCTGAATTCCTACATATTTTAAAACTGTTATTACACTCTTTTTAAGAAGTAAAATGCGTTACTTTCATTTTCGGTGCGGGCGCCCGTGATTTACGTTTCGAAACTTTTTATATGTACCACTCGCGAGTGGTGATGGCGTTATACTGGCTGAGAAAAAGGCGCTATTTTGTGAAGCGACTGTTGTAGGATGTTCAATTCTTATTGTCTTAAAGTTTATATCACTCCGCCAGCTGCATGTCACCGTTATGTAACGGAATTACTCATCAAGGATAGGCTCTGACGTAACGCTCGCCTGATGTTTCATTGCATAATTTGTTTACCGTTACATAATGTGTTTACTGGTTTTGTGTTCGTCATTGTCTGACCTTGACACAGCTTGTCGGCTATCAAATACGTTCATACTGGTTTTACAAAACATTGTTAAACAATTCTGCACAGTCAATGTTGCCACGGTTGTTTTCATTTCAAACAAATTTACCTCTCGGTTACAAAATTTATAATTTCTGTCCTTATCACTCAACAAGGGATAAAGTTATTATTATTTATTTATAAAAAAAAATACAAAATATGTTATTTATTATCAATAAAATATAAACTTCTTTACATTGTCTCAGGTAGGCCCCAAAAATGCCCCGCTACAAACTTTATTAATAAAGTTAATATTTTTTACTAAATACAACAAATGGTATTTAGTAAAAAGTAATTAGATACTCTTTGTTTTTGTTTTTTGCAGTTTTTAAGACAGCTTTGATTCTCCGTAACCCTGAACCAACAAAGTCTCAGTCAGAAAAGTTATACACTGTTTTTTAACTAGAAAAATTTTATTAAACCACTTAGGTGATATTCTGTGTTGAAAATCACAATGTTTGAAAGGCTCTGCAAAGAAAAAACATTAACCTTCAAAATTTTAAAACTCATAGATGAAGTAGTTGTATAATATACATGAATAGGGCAAAATATTTAAGTGAATCTTATTTCCTTTGTAGACATTATTATATTCAAATAATGATTTTTGAAAATGTCAATCATTGCCGTCAAAAAGTGCTTGTAGTAAAACATTTGTAAAGCACAATTTCCAACTATTGAGAACAAAAAATCACTTGGCTATTTGGCCAGAAAATTATAAAAATTAAAAAAGATGAGTAACACTGACTGGGTAATTGAAATGGATGAATCCTCTTAGTTAGAACTTGCTGTGAAATCTGAAAGAGCCTATGCTTACAACATAGGTCAACAGTGTATTATTTCAGATAAGATTTTATGTGATGCAGTGCTTCATAGGTTTTATCTAACAATTTCATTTTCATTAGTTACAGATAAAGTCATTTCATATTTTTATTGAATATTTAATTCATGTATTAACTTTGCTTAAGCCACTTCGGAAGTAGTATAGGATTAATACACATATCCTGCTACTGGAAAATCCCATAATACAAAACAATCAAAAAACATTTTTAGAACAAATTTCCGGGTTGGCCTTGTGGAACATATATGTTTGTCTCTTCCGTACTGATTGTTAGATCAACAGTGCGACTTCTTTGGCTCTGCAAATTAATTGTTTCTTCATTTTAAACATCACTATTTCACAGCAAATATCCTTATATTCCATTCCATCTCCTGTGCTCATTGCCGGAACAATTGTGTCGGGAATAAGTTTAGTGATAGGGGAGCTTCTTGCCATATTCCCTTTCTATTGACATTTTATTTGATAGTGTATGCATTTTTTGCTTGAGTGATATTTTTTAGGAGACCATGCTTGTAGAAGAAAAAGTGTGGCTTGTATTCAGAACAGTATGGAAACTATCCAGAAATAACTGGATAGTATGCTAGCAAATTAATTAATTCTTCCAAGTTTAGTCATTAAAAATATTTAAATCACTTATAAAACAAGAAACAGAATAGATCGTGGAAATTTATTGACATATTAAGCACATCACCAGCATGTGTTTTTTTAACTGTAATACTAGCTGTCATAGGCATGTTCTAGTTTTTAACAAACGTTTAATAATTGTCAAATAAATTACTCATTACACCCGCACAGTTGCTGTTTTCATTATACCATACTGTTTGAATAGTTTGTGTTTCCAACATAGTTTTGAGTGAATCAGTCAAAATATCATCAGGGCATTATCGTGTTACCAGCATAGTGTAACTCACAATGTGATCTGATCTGATATGATTTGTAATGTTTAGTTCATATTGAAATTTGTTTCATGGTTATGTGAAAAGTGGGCCCATATTTGCCAATACCATTCCTCCCTTGATCTAAAAGTAACACGTTAATTAAACCAAAATGTGTCCACTTCTTTCGTATGGACCTCATCCTACAGCTTTAAAGGAGAGGCCATTGTAGGATGTAAGAATAGCAATAGTAATTAAACACAGAAACATAAGGCATGGGTAACACAGCATGTAGGATTAAAAGTAATAAGTAAATATAAAAAAGTCATAAAATATTGCCAAATGTATCATTTTAACAAGAAATTCATTGTTTCTATTTAACAATAGGAACATGGTCCATTAATAAACATGCTTGTTTAAATGCTCTATTAATAAAGCATAGAAACAAGGGAGGGGAGGTGAAATCACAGAAGAAGAGAGAAAGATCAGAAGTGAAAGAAATCCTACGGAAAAAGATGAAAGAATGAAACGTGCAACATGGTCCTAAATGGGACAATAAAAAAAAATTGACATTTACTCTCCCATCAGACATTATAACCTCAGCACTTTTAACATACGATTTGGTGTACAAAATTATCACCAATTAAAAAAAAAAAAAAATACATATTCCAATTATTCTTGGCTCCACAGTCGGATGGACAATGAGTGAGATAGGGAAATACATTGTGTTTATGGGTTTTATGTTTGCTACTATATTATGCAACTTGAAAACCTCAATTGAAAAAATGAATTACTAGATAAGTGTTAAAAATGTACTCAGTAGTAACAGTATTTTAATTCTTCATATTTTGGTATATTTTTAATAAATTTAGCGTAAAAAGTGAGTCAGTAAAAATTAAAAAAAAGAACTTAACAAAACCATTGCACACTCAATTTAGTACTTATTAAAATATAAACTGTCCTTACAAAAAATGTTCTTGTGCCTTAACAATAACTTTTTTTCTACATATAGTCCAGACCACATATATGTGATGTACATGCCATTAAATTTAATAATATTCAGGTAATAACAAAATAAAACATAAAATTTCATATAAAGTTTTAATTTTTGCAGTCATGAGGCATAAAAAGTAGCCTGCAAGAAACGTTTACCTATTCAAGATAGACTAATACATTAAGCAAGTGAATTGCACGGAAAGATTCGAATTTAATTTTGATCTAACTCCCAGTGCTCTATTCTTATTGGTTGCCAAATTATTGTACGAATTGTTAAACTATACTTTAGTGGTCACGCTGCATACTGCCATACATCCATTTCCCATACTTCTCGTACTGTGTTAATCGTGACATGTTTCAATTAACGCATGGTACTGTAGAAATCATTAGAAAAAAATTTGTTGTAACTTAAAGAGGTAAAACAGTAAATCACATCTGCAACATTTAGGAAATTGGAAATTGTAATAGATTACTTGTTAAAATACAAGTAATTATTACTTGAAGGAATAGCTTTTAACTTAATGAAAAACATGTATAGCTTTTGTTGAGGATGTTAATGATAAACATATGATACAGTGTTTTTAATTGACAGAACATGACACTTAACAAATGTTTCAGCAACAGTAGATGTTTACACAAATATTTATAATAATACTTTTGTGGTCTGTAGCAAACAGCTGATAGAAACCATATTCTGCATATGAAAATACAAAACAAAATACTACTCTTAAGTTTTAAAGTTGTGATGCAGAGAGCAATTATCAGCATAACGTAGAGGGAGGGTGACCCTGCCAAAGCATAACAAAAGGTTGGGAGCTTTAGTTGCTACCCGACTATCATTGGAAAGTCGGCAATCGGGAAAATGGAAGAATGCTTCGCTTTTGCCAAAAGGCCAATAAATGTCATGCCTTTTTACGAGTACTAGTGTAGCCTAAAAAAAAACATTAAAGGAAATAAACCATCAGTTTGTTGAAGAGTTTCAGCCCGAGCATTCAGATTACAGCTGTTTTTTTATACTAATCTTTTTCAATATAAGCCAGTGTTTGTAACATTGATTGATTGTTTGTGTACATGTGTCCAGTGTGTTTAGTTATATTTTAGTTTAGTGTAGTGTATTATAAATATTTATGATGCCATCATAAGATCCTGAAAAAAATGCATCATGTTTTCAAAAGGGGGGAACAAGGAATCATTTTGTGTGTTTACAACTGTTTAATAATGAAAGACTCCAATAAATCAGACATTAACATTATTAAAGAAAGTTGTGAAATCACGAGAATAAGCCAGGCAACAGCTTATTTTACATACTCAAGATACAATCTAAAGAAGGTCCAGTTGTTACACCAAAAAAAGCTAGGAAAGGACTTTTACTTAAAAGCAGTGGTATAATCAAATACGATGACTTTGTTAGGAGCACAATTCATCAAAAAAGTCAATGATTTTTTTTTAGAAGAAGTGAGCTGCCAACTGTGAAACCAGGGCTGAACAGTGTCAACACTGATATCACCCTGCCAAATTTTAAAAGAATCTTTTACTGTTTATTAAAAGAAATAAGGGTTTAAATATGATTAAAGAGGGAACAAAGGCATTTTAGTTGAACGGGGCGATATAATTGTTTTGCTACATTCCTATTTGAGGAAAATGAAATGTCATAGGGCTGAAAACAATAATATAGTTTTCCTTGACGAAACATGGGTAAATGTAGGGCACTCGTACTGAAAGCATGAAGACATGTAAAAATTAATTCGCCGAAAGATGCCTTTACAGCTAACGGTCAGTTGGTCTTCATCATCCAAATTCAAGGGGGCTTCACTTTGTTCTTTGTCATGATGGAGGGTGTAACAGATTTGTAAAGAATGCAAAACTGTTATTTCTTTCAAAAAAATACACTATTGATTACCATGATGAAATGGATGGTGAGTTACTTGAAAAGTGGGTTTTGGAGCAGCTGATAAAGAATTTTGAGAAAGGAAGTGTCATTGTAATGGACAATGCACACTAATAGCCCAGACATGTTGAAAAATTCCCAACAACAGCATGGACTCTTGGAAACATTAAGGAATGGCTATCATCGAAAAAGAGAATTCACTGAGTACAGTTTAAAGAGGGAATTGCTGGCACTCATAAACGCCATGAGGAAACGGTATTCTAACTATAAAATTGACAAACTGGCCAAAGAATATCTTGCATAAGGACAGTTTATATTTTAATACGTTCTAAATTGAGTGTGCGATGGTTTTATTACGTTTTTTTATTTTTACCAACTCGCTATTTTTATTTTATTTTATTTATTTTATTTTTATTTTTGTCACTAATGTTAAATGTTTGTTGAAGAAATAATAATATCCTTATGACTACTAAACTTGACACAGGCTGACTGGGACAGAAATTAAAAAATTAGTCTTATATTATTGGCAGAGGATTGCCTGCACAAGGACTGAGTGTAAATGTTCTTTGTTTTTTGAACGACCCTCGTTGTTGCAGCATACAAACATTTTGCATGATAACTGTGAAGCGTATAAAATTCATGTCAGCATAGCAGAGGTCTAGAATTTTACTTCACTTGCTTAACTTCTAAATGAAAAATTAAATTGAAAGTGCATTCTTTTAAATCGAAAGTTGTGAAAGTACAGTAGACTCTTGGCTATCCGACTCCCGACTATTCAACCTCCGGCCTATCCGACCCAACCCGCTACTCAAAAAAAAAAAAGTACGGTACGTATGCAGTATTTCCGATCCGATTACTAGCGCCTTCAAACGTCATGTGAGCAATCCTGCCATGCGGGTGAAGGCGCTTGCGCGTGAATCACCAGTTACCAATACAGTAAGCCAATTGATTCATGTTGTGACAGGAAAGTTTCGTGTTCCTACTTGAGTGTGTAACAGGTGCATCAGTCAGTCTGTATCCAGAAGTCAGTCCGTGCGGTTCAGTCGTTCATGGATTGTTAAGTGAAATATGGGTGACAAACGAAAGAAAGTGGTAGTAACTTTGGAAGAAAAACTGCAAGCAATAAAAAGAATGGATTCTGGTGAGTCGGTAAACAAAATTGCACTGGAGTTAGGAGTTGGAAAAACTACTGTGGGTGATTGGCGAAGAAATCGCGCAGAGATTGAAAAATGGTGTTCTAAGCAAGTAAGTGGCAGTGGCGTGAAAGTTAGAAAAACTATGCAAAAAGGAAAACATGTGGAAGTTGAAGAGGCTTTATATCTGTGGTATGAAAATGTGAGGGGGAAAGGATTGACGGTTTCAGGCCCCTTGCTCCAAGAAAAAGCGATTCAGTTTAAAAAACAGATCGAAGGAGACGATGGTGAGTTTACTGCCAGTGACGGGTGACTTGATCGCTGGAAGAAACGTTTTGGTGTTCGTCAGATGATGATTAGTGGTGAAGCATTGTCTGCTAATAAGGACCCTGTCCCTGACTTTAAAAAACACTTTTTTGACCTGCTTGATAAGGAAGGTATTTCCGGAGAACAAGTGTACAACTGTGATGAGACGGGTTTGAATTTCCGTGTGTTGCCGTCTAAAACACTAGCGTCTAAACAGGAAAAGCCCACACCAGGGTTCAAGAAGAGCAAGGACCGCGTTACAGTTTTAGCTTGTAGTAACGCAACCGGAAACCACAAGTTGAGAGACCTTGGTTGGAAAATCTCGCAAGCCTAGGGATTTTAAAAATCTTAAAGATTTAAGTTATTTGCCCCTGCATTATACCCATCAAAAAAAGGCGTGGATGAATGGAGAAATTTTCAAAAATTGGTTTGAACAGGAATTTGTGCCACAAGTTGAAAAACATTTAGCTGAAAACAATTTAACAAGGAAAGCAATCCTAGTTTTGGATAACGCTCCTTCACATCCAGCAAATGACCAATTAAAAGATGGAGACAAAAGCTTTGTTCTTGCCTGCAAATGTTACATCTATATGTCAGCTAATGGATCAGGGAGTGCTCCAAGCTTTGAAAAAGAAATATCGACGTAGGCTACTAAGCTATATCATCGCGACAATTGATAATACAGAAGTTGCGACGGCACTACAGTCAGTAGACATGCTTGACGTCATCAGATGGGTGTCCGAGGCATGGGATGAAATTCCATCTTTAACACTTGTGCGATCGTGGAAAATTTTGCTGGATCACAGAGCCAGTGATAAGTGGGAAGAGGTAGAACAGCAATGTGATGTGGAAAATGCAACTGATAACACTGCGCTTGTATCGCTGTTAGAAAAAGTTCCCGGATGTGAGGAAGCTTCATTGGAAGACATCACAGAATGTTTGGCAAAGGACGAAATCGAAGAAATTGCAGACGAAGATATTGTAGCGATGGTATTAAATGAACAGCCGATTGAAGAGGAACAAGGTGATGAACCCTCCTATCGTATAACCCACTCCGAAGGCCTGAAGGCAATCGAGACGGCAGTGGAATACATTGGCCAGCAAGAAGAAGCAACACCAGCAGACATCATATTGTTACGACGGTCTACTCGATCGTCGTAGGTACAGTGGAAACAAAATAAGTACAACACACCAATTAAGTCACTAATCACACCTTTAATTGTTACAGTAAAACAGAAAACAACACAGTCTACAGTATAACGGACCAAACTTGTGGGTATTTTTATTTATTTACATTGTTTGGGATTTATAAAAAATATTTGTAAATTCATTTCTCAACGGTGACCAGAACACGTGGTGAATGGAACAGTTTATAACAAAGGAGAAATACGCCGTATGCATTGTGCAATCAGTACAGAGGTATGCAGCAAGCCTCATTTCCAAGAACTCTGTTTGTGTCTGACCTTGCGCTCGTATGCGCGACACAGGCATACGTGCGGGTGACGCTACCGTTCAAAAAACCAAGATGGTCAGGAGACGATTTTTATTCAACTTAGTCTCACTTGCTGGCGGATGCATAACTTTAAGGTCCGCCTATTTTGTGACGTCAAGCCAGAAGTGCCTAAATATCGTCAGCGCACAACACAGAAAAAACTACTATGTATCAGGCACATAGTCGCTCAACTGCAACACTTCAGGCTATGAGCAACGACGAAATTCGTTCGCTGGCAGGCATGAAGATCCGTCCGCCGGAGAGAGACGCTATCCCCAGTCCACGAGCTACAGAGTTCAGTTACAGACGCCTATAGTTTCGTTCGGTCCCGGTCGGTGGAGTTTTTATAAAATGTAACTAATTCAATAATATCGTTAATACCGACTGGGACCCAAGGGATTAACGGACTCAACAAAGTATAAATGTTGGCACGGAGTGACAACCGAACACAGTGAAATAACGGGTAAGCGAATCGGGCGGAAAAACACGTGTTCGGGCAGCACCGCGGGAGCGAATAGTGCGACTAAAGTATGAACCTATAAAACAAAACAAAGTGTAATATATTAAAAAATGTGTGTGTGTAAAAAATTGCAGGCTGGGCAGTCTTCATAGGTGTAAGTAACATAATGTAAGTAATTTAAGTATACCAATAAAAAACTGTGAACAAGAGGTACGAAAATTTCAAAACAATATGAGAAAATTTATTGGGAACGATTAGTGATTAACTTAACTTTACAATGTTTGATAATTAAAAATATTGATTCTTTTCGTAAAAATGTGTTAGACTAAGTTATTTCGTCATTACCACTTTCTCATTTCTGTGCTGCAAGATTCGTCTAAACGTTCCGGATATCTTCTGAATTATTATTGGGAGGGGGGGGTCAGATGGCGAAATTGTCCCGTTTTATTTAAGGTAAAGTGTAAAGGTCTCCATATCTGTCCTTTAAAGATATAGGTGGCGACTCTGGTCTTCTGAAAAAATTTTAATACCAGGTAAGTAGTGGAGAAAGCTTGCAGGTAAGTTCTGGCAGTATTTTATTTATTAATATATATTTTGATCAAATTTTTAGCATCACATTGGCGACCCTGCCAGGATTTTCATTTAATTTTATTTATACGAGATAGACCTATTTTAATGCACAGAAAATAGGATGTGGTGATGACGAATTTATAAAAATTATTTATCGTATATAATAACGCACGTGTGAGGAGGTTATGTTTATGTTATTGTGATTTACCGTTGTGTTAGGTGTTTTGATTGTAGAAAAATAGGGGTTATATATATAAAAAGTGTTGTATAAATAAACTTTAAACATGTCTAAAATACAAGGTAATGATATTGATTTCG
The DNA here is from genome assembly GCA_034769895.1 of Magicicada septendecula. Lineage (NCBI taxonomy): Eukaryota > Metazoa > Arthropoda > Insecta > Hemiptera > Cicadidae > Magicicada > Magicicada septendecula. The sequence continues at coordinate 444,641,864 of CM068368.1, forward strand.
CGTGGGATGAGTGGGAGAGTGAATTTCGAGGGGTAGTAGGCGAAATGACGGACGAGGAGTGGGGTAATTTACATAACAATTTAACGTGGATGGAAGAGCAAGAAGAGGGAATATTTGCCGAAATTAGAAAGCATAGTGATGATATTAGTATTGGTAGTAAGGTGACAAACGATAAAGGTAAGATAGTCGAAGTAATAGTAGTAGAAAATAAGACAGTGAATAGGCCTAATGAGAAGGATGATAGTGTAAGGGGAGTAGAAAACGGTGAAGAGACAAATCAATTTAACAAGAATAAAGTCGATCAGGTGGCAGACAATGAGGTAAGTGATGATATGAGTGATGATTATAAGACACATATGATGAATATGATATTTATGATGTGCAAAGAGTTTAATGAACGTTTGGATAAACAAAACACAATGTTAGATGACATGATTAGTGATGTCAAGGAATTCAATAATGATATGAAAAAACAAAACGAGGAGTGGAGAAGAGAGAGATGTCAATTAAAGGAGAGTACAGAAGTTGAACCAAAACAGGTAAGTGTTTGTGGTGGTAGTAATATAACGAAAAATAATGAAGGAATAATGAAGGTAAGTGGGAGTAATACAAGTAATTATAATGATGAAATAACATTAAATAAGAATAATGATTATATAACTGAAAATTTGGTATCTAAGAATGATACGGTAAGTAACAGTGGTGAAATTAAAAACGTGGTGTTAGAGTGTAAGGTTGTGAGCAGAGAAAGTGTTGATGAGGTTATAAGTGTGTGTAGAGAGGTTAAATGGGCAAAGGGCAGATGTTCCCCAAGTTTATGGTGAAACAGAGTTTTCACAGGTGTTTAATGAGGACAGAGTTTCCTCCGGTATTTGTATGGAAGACAAGGTGTCTTCAGATGGTCCCTGTATTTTTTGTGATTTAACTGGTAAAGCCAGTAGAGGTAATAAATATTTAATGGTGCTCTTTGCATGGAATGGGAGAGTTCAGTATGGTTATGAGAGGTGTTGTAAAGAAAGAGAGAGAGAGAAATAAAAATTTCTGAGATTAATAGAGGTTATGAGATGTTGGTGCAGGTGTTAGATATTGAGAGAGATGAAGAAAGTAAATTGCATTTTGAAACAGAGAGAGAGGAATATTTGAATAAAACTGTTATAAATAATGATAAAATAATTGATTTGGTGTTTAGAAAAATTACTGACGGAGACTGGACAAAATTAATTGATCGTGACAGGTTGTATGAAACAATAAATGGTATGATGAAGGATATAGAAATAATGGTGTGTTATAATAATAATAATAACAAAGTGAGTATAACTAAGAAAGAGAAGTGTTATAAAAAGGTACGACTATTACATGACGATGGAGGCTAGATTAAGAAATCGGGGAAGGGACAGTTTAAGTATGTGAATACATGGTAATAACTTAGCTGATTTTGACATTGAAATATGATATAACTGAATAAATGATGAGGAAGGTTTGTAAATACAAATGTAGAGAATTGATTTGTGTGTATGATAAAATGTTAAGTAAACAATGTGTAGGCAGGTAATTGTTGTAATAATAATATTAATATTTTGGCAATTTAAATAAATAAACAGAATTAATTTTGAAAAACAGTAATTGGCTAATTGTAATTGTTTTGATAGCAATGGAATTTGCATTTGCAATAATTAATGTAATTAAAATGATTTGAAATGTTTTAAATATTTTGATTAATTCAAAGTTGATATAATTGAAATTTTTTAATGAATTTAAATTATTTTACGAGAGATGTATTTGGTAATTGATTGTTAAATTGTTGGATTTGAACTAACATTTTGTTAAATGTTTCAGAGATAAATTGGTGTATGGTGTATATATTTTGTGTATGTCAGTTTAAATGGACTGTAAGTATAAAAATTTTATAGTATGAATCTAGTATAATAAACATGTTTACAGGTGTAACTCAGATAAAGAGATTTTAATTCAATAATGAGACGATTTGAAATAATTGTGTTAAATAAAAATGATAATTAAAAAATTTAATAATAGCTGAAAGATGCTATATAATAATTATTAATAATAAATTTGAAAATTTTATGAGAATTCAATGGTAGGTTTTAATTTTTGTACTTATTATCTTATGTTAATGAAGGTTAAGATAGGGAGAGTAAGAAAGAGATGTATGGGGTTAAAACACCACCCAGACTAATAATGTCATTTAATGTAAATTGTTAATTTTAATTTTACAAAAGATATTTTACTTGTGATACCCCAACTTTTCGGGCGGTCACGGCCTCACCGAACCCTGACCGTGGAATTGGTTTAGCTTTAACAGCTATGGTTGGGGCTCATTGCGCCACTTTCTGCCTTAACTGGCCATAGCTGTTATCGTTGTAAAGGTGAATTTTGAAATTGACAGGGGGGCAATTAAGGGGAATCACCAAACTATGGAACAGCGGCTGCCACTCTGTCCGCGTGGGGACAGCATAGCCAGGTGGTAGACCCGTTTTAGGGGCGTTTCAATATATACCAAGGATATGTTGATATCCAAAACGTTAAAATGTAAATGCCGAAGCAAAGACACGGAGATGTCAAATTCCTCCAAATATGCAGTCTTTGTGGAAGCAAAAAGGCGCTACAGTCTTACATAAACTACAATAGAGTGTGTGGACCAGGGGGTTGCTCAGATGAGCAACGTACTTAAATTTTGTAAATTAAAAAAGGATAAATCCATTTTGCTCTAAGAAACATGCTTTATTCCGCTTAAATAAATAGGTGCTCAGACATTCAGTATAATGTGTTCATTCTATATTTTTTAAATGTATCATTTTATTGTAGTAGGTTAGATATGAGAAATGATAAAAAGTATATGTTTTATATAATTTGTGTATTTTGAAACTAAGTAGATAACTAAACCGACTGGCAGGCGGTTAACATAAATTACCAGAGTCAGAAAAAGGGGGAAACAAGTATGTTAGAAGTAAGAATTGATAATCATATGTATTTAATGTAATCTGCACAATTTTTGAAATGTGTTTTCACTTTGTTAGGAATGTCAGCTGATCAGTAATAAAATGTCACTGTTAAATTGTTTATTAATATTCCAGGTAATTAACGTTAAATATAAGGTTGTAATGTGTTAAAAACATTGTTTTAAATCATGAGAAAAGTAAGTTAATAAAGTTGCGATGTTAAAATGAATTGTCAGAAATAATAAAAGATAGATTCTGGGTGATGAATATTTTTATTGGGACATGCAGATCAGTCCAAGTTAAAGTTAAAGTTAAAATGGTAGTAGAGAAAATAATGCTGTTTTGAGTTAATGTAATGTTGTTGTGAGTTAATGTTATAGAATTGGAGAAGTATTGATGTTGACACAGTAGTTATGGGGAATATATGTAGAGATTTGAGTGATATATTGATATTATTAAATGATGATGTTATTTTGTTGTAGTTGAAGTGAGGTAATTAGATTGAGATTTTGGGGATGGTAATTTTGTAATAAGGGGTAGTGTAATGTGGGAGTCCGCAACAAAAGGGTTGGGACGGGAAGGAACAGATTTGGTGGGAAGGGATCGCCTTAGGTAGAATCCAGGGACCAGATTAAGGAAATGAGCTTTTTGGGGGGGGGGGAAACACTTATCCTAGGTACAAAGGGTTAGAGAGTATTTTTTTTATATATTGAGAGAAGGTGGCGATTTGAGTTTAATGGTAAGTTGGGTTTAGAGATTGTTTGATAGATATTTTGATAGTGATGGGTGTCATATTTAGTTCAAAGTTGTTAGTGGTATTAGAGTCAAAGAGGGAAAGATTATATATGTATAAATGCCAACTGGCAAATTGAGTTACTACAAGTAATTAAATCACCCGAAGTAAGAGAAAGTGAGAATAACAAAGAAAGAGATTTATAATAAGAATATAAAAATTTTTTAATTGAAACCAGTGACAATTTTGATAGTGTTTGGAAATAATGTAAAGTTACAAAGTGTTTATTTTGAATAATCTACATATCAATTTGATTAATTATAATAATATTTTGTTAATTTTAAATATTGCATTTTCTTATGTTCTGTGTTGAAAGACAGAATTTTACAGAAGTTTAAGGTGTTCACAGATGTAACTTGTATATAACGTATATAGGTCAAGGTTCTGGACTTGACCCAGTTTTGGTCAGCTGATGGGTGAGGTCATATACTAGGCATGTTTAGCAAGGAAGTTAATCCAACTTTTGTTTGTAATTGATTTGAACAAACTTTAAATAATTTCAATATGAAAAGAAAATATTTTAATAAATTTAAATTTTTTGAATTTAAAATTTTTTTGAGAAAAAAAAACATTTTCTTGATTTTGCGCCTGCCAGATAATAGATATTTGTAAACTTTGATTATTTTATTGTTTGTGTTCTATTCGTGTTTATTATTATTGAATTATTTTATTGAATTGTATTGTTAGACTCTAGGTGTAATCACATGTTAGGTTAAGGATGTTCTTATTTTTAAGAAATGTTCAATTGGTTTATTTTAAATAACAGAAAAAAAATGGAGAGAATTAGTCAATTTAGGTAACGGATTTGTAGTTTGATTTTAAAGGAGGCAATTGTTGATTTTAACTTAGAGAAATTTTGCAGAAATGTTTCAATGTTCATAACATGTAGTATAAGTGTGTGTGTGAGCCCAGTATCTGCTAAAGGCAGCCCAGCTTGCATATAAGGGGAAACATATCGGCTGAGGATCTGGCATAATCTAAGCCAGGGATTGAGGATTTTTGGGGTAGCATGATAGAAGGTGAGGTGCGCTGTGGTGCGTGTCTGTTCGATTTTTCGGTGTTGGGATCTCTTACAGAGAAGTCCAGTGATCTCATTCAGATGCGTCCATAGTCGCCGAGCCAGGGGGGTCGGGTACCCATGCAGTGTAAGAACAAAAGGGGGTTGTTGGCACCAGTTCCTCACTGGTCCTCTTAGGGGTTTTATCAATGAGATTTCTTCTGTTTTGACAGAAGATCTCTCATTGAGGGGGTATTGTAATGGACCAAAATTGTGGGTATCTTTATTTATTTTCATTTTTTGGGATTTATAAAAAATATTTGTAAATTCATTTCTCAACGGTGACCAGAACACGTGGTGAATGGAACAGTTTGTAACAAAGGAGAAATACGCCGTATGCATTGTGCAATCAGTACAGAGGTATGCAGCAAGCCTCATTTCCAAGAACTCTGTTTGTGTGTGACCTTGCGCTCGTATGCGCGACACAGGCATACGCGCAGGTGACGCTACCGTTCAAAAAACCAAGATGGTCAGGAGACGATTTTTATTCAACTTAGTCTCACTTGCTGGCGGATGCATAACTTTAAGGTCCGCCTATTTTGTGACGTCGAGCCAGAAGCGCCTAAATATCGTCGGCGCACAACACAGAAAAAACTACTATGTATCAGGCACATAGTCGCTCAACTGCAACACTTCAGGCTATGAGCGACGATGAAATTCGTTCACTGGCAGGCATGAAGATCCGTCCGCCGGAGAGAGACGCTATCCCCAGTCCACGAGCTACAGAGTTCAGTTACAGACGCCTATAGTTTCGTTCGGTCCCGGTCGGTGGAGTTTTTATAAAATGTAACTAATTCAATAATATCGTTAATACCGACCGGGACCCAAGGGATTAACGGACTCAACAAAGTATAAATGTTGGCACGGAGTGACAACCGAACACAGTGAAATAACGGGTAAGCGAATCGGGCGGAAAAACACGTGTTCGGGCAGCACCGCGGGAGCGAATAGTGCGACTAAAGTATGAACCTATAAAACAAAACAAAGTGTAATATATTAAAAAATGTGTGTGTGTAAAAAATTGCAGGCTGGGCAGTCTTCATAGGTGTAAGTAACATAATGTAAGTAATTTAAGTATACCAATAAAAAACTGTGAACAAGAGGTACGAAAATTTCAAAACAATATGATAATTAATGCTTGATGCCTTTACTTGGTGAAAATCCATTGTAAATTATAGTAAAAAATAAAACCATAAAATAGTTTTTGTGATTTCCACTCGTCAATTTATTAAAATTATAAAACTATGACAGCTGTTTCGGCAACACAGTGCCTTCATCAGATGGTATAAGCTGACTAATTTTCGTACAAACAATACAGAATATAAAATATAATACAAGTGCTGTTGTATAGAGAGCGATAGTAATCTCGTGTCAATAAGATTTATACACATTACACAAATATATAACATAACATATACCAAGTCTATTTATACAAATTAAGCAGAGGCGAGCTATTTAGATCTAACTGATCATTTAATAATACATTTAAATATTTGTGTTTATTAATTTCAAGGGTTTCTAATAAATCAAGCTTTGGACCCTTATAAATACTTAAATCAGTTACGTAAGTTAAACAAGTTGAAAATGTTTAAGGTTAGTAATAGCGGTAATTATTATAATAGACAATGCGGGCATAATAACAAATTTTCTAACCATATATTTTATCAACGTTTTATGAATTTTACCAACGTAACTTTTAATAGTTTTGAAACTAAACTGATCGAAAAGGGTTTCAAATATAATATACAACCGTCAAATTATAAAAAGGAGTTTGAAAATTTTAGGTGTGGATTGTGAGTTAGCTTGTAATAAGTACAATAAATTTCATGAAAATTCCGAATCAATACCATTGAACAAATACATTGTAGCGGATAAATTAACTTCTCTTTATGCGAAACAAATTAAGACTCTACCATTTAACAATAAAAATAGACTAACTATTAATTCAATTAAGAGAAAATCTGTAGTTAATAATATAATATTTACCCGCGCTGACAAGGGCAATACTGTTATTGCTATCGACAAAGGCGAATATGTAAACAAGACACTTGAATGTTTGAACTCTTTTGAACCCATTGATACTAACCCGACTTTTAAATTTCAAATAGATGTTAAACAGGCTATAAAGAATTGTTCTTTCTTTGATAATCGAGATTTGGATTTTTTATCAGTAATGAATCCTCAGCCACCAAAGCTTTACTCTTTAATTAAATTGCATAAGGATAACCATCCAATTAGACCAGTGGTATCATATGTAACTGCTCCTTCTGTTAAATTATCTAAAAGACTAATTAAGATTATACAAACACAATGCAAATTTCAGTCAACACATAGTATTAAAAATTCACTAGACTTAATTAACAGAATTAAAGATTCACATATCCCAGACAAAGCTGTTTTATTATCATTTGATGTGAAAAATTTGTTTCCGAGTATTCCACCGACTGATGTAATAGATATTGTAGAAAAATTATTAATTGAAAATTGTAATAACCCCTTTATGAGAGAGGATATCTTGAATTTACTGAAGGTTTGCCTTAATCAAAACTACTTTGAATTTAATGGAAAGATCTATATTGGCAAAGAAGGGCTTGCAATGGGAAATCCACTTAGCCCTTTGGCAGCTGAAATCTTTATGGACTACATAGAAACTAAAATTAGAGCACACCCTTATTTCAAATTGTTTATTTTTTGGTATAGATATGTGGACGATATTTTAGCAATTTTTCTAGGTACACGTAGACAGTTACAGATCTTTCTTAATTTTATTAACAATTTACACAAAAATATTAGCTTTACCTTAGAATTAGAAGATAACAATAGTATCAATTTTTTAGACCTTACAATAACAAAATGCAATAATAAATTAGACTTCGGTATTTTTCATAAGCCTACACATACAGATATGACGATACACATTACTTCCACACATCCATACTCACATAAATTGGCTGCTTTTCACAGTTTTATCCACAGACTAGTTAGTATTCCGTTATCAGACTCAAATTTCCAATCAGAACTTAACATTATTAAACAAATAGCTGTCAACAATGGTTACCAACCTAGCCTCATAGATCACTTGATAAACAAAAAATTTTATTCACAAGCTTTAAAACTAGTTTACCCTCCCTCAACACAGATTAAAAGATATCACACTCTCACTTACATAGGTTCTGCTTCTGATAATATTGGTAAATATTTCACGCAAAGGAATGTAAATATAGCTTTTAAGATGCAGTCTTCTTTGGGAAAATATATTAAAAATAATAAGAGTAAAACAGATAAACTGCAAAAGTCTGGTGTATACAAATTATCCTGTGGGTCTTGTAATAAAGTGTATATCGGACAGACAGGTAGATCTTTCGAAAAAAGAATGTATGGTCACAATTATAGTTTTAGATATAATGATGGCAAATCAAATTATGCAAATCACTTGTTAGAAAAAGACCATAGTTATAATGACAATTTTGAAATTTTACATTTATCTGATAAGGGTCCAAAGCTTGATTTATTAGAAACCCTTGAAATTAATAAACACAAATATTTAAATGTATTATTAAATGATCAGTTAGATCTAAATAGCTCGCCTCTGCTTAATTTGTATAAATAGACTTGGTATATGTTATGTTATATATTTGTGTAATGTGTATAAATCTTATTGACACGAGATTACTATCGCTCTCTATACAACAGCACTTGTATTATATTTTATATTCTGTATTGTTTGTACGAAAATTAGTCAGCTTATACCATCTGATGAAGGCACTGTGTTGCCGAAACAGCTGTCATAGTTTTATAATTTTAATAAATTGACGAGTGGAAATCACAAAAACTATTTTATGGTTTTATTTTTTACTATAATTTAAAACAATATGAGAAAATTTATTGGGAACGATTAGTGATTAACTTAACTTTACAATGTTTGATAATTAAAAATATTGATTCTTTTCGTAAAAATGTGTTAGACTAAGTTATTTCGTCATTACCACTTTCTCATTTCTGTGCTGCAAGATTCGTCTAAACGTTCCGGGTATCTTCTGAATTATTATTGGGGGGGGGGGTCAGATGGCGAAATTGTCCCGTTTTATTTAAGGTAAAGTGTAAAGGTCTCCATATCTGTCCTTTAAAGATATAGGTGGCGACTCTGGTCTTCTGAAAAAATTTTAATACCAGGTAAGTAGTGGAGAAAGCTTGCAGGTAAGTTCTGGCAGTATTTTATTTATTAATATATATTTCAATCAAATTTTTAGCATCACAACAGTAAATCAAATGAAAATTGTACACACGCAATAAAATGTCCACAAATATTAAAACTCAATTTTATTACAATTATACCGTCTGATTATAAAACGTAACACTTCAATAATAACTACTTGAACGTACACAGTAATAACTTGAACCGCTCTGGAAATATATCGCACTAATACTCTCGAATCGCACTATCAAATATCTCGCATTGAACTGAAAAACTAAGGCCGCTACCCGATGTATTTATAGTCACGCTCACACACCAGAAGCTTCCAAACTGCGTCTTATCTCTCGTGAACTACGTAATTACTACGCCCTTGACACAGTCCGAGCGCCCGAGCGAAGCCCGGCACAGTCGAGAAAATTCTCGCAAAATGCGTCTAGTAGCACGTACACCACACGCTTACATCGAGATCTTCTGGCATATTCGATAAACGCGTACATTGTTCTGTGCTGTCGTAGCAATATGTTTACGTAAGTGGAAGGATATAGCGGCGAGGAAATTAATGCGAGGAAAGAAGCAGGTCTCAATTACAGACTTTTTCAAACCTTAGACAATGTAAGTTTCACTTGTTCTTTCATTATACAGTACATAGTTTTAGGTTATTATAATTTGATTTATATTAACAACTAATTTGGTTGAAAGCTTTCGTATAAATTAAAACTCATAGTAAAACTCATTCAACTTATTGTTAACTACACATTTAGGTTATTATAATTTGATTTATATTAACAACTAATTTGGTTGAAAGCTTTCGTATAAATTAAAACTCATAGTAAAACTCATTCAACTTATTGTTAACTACACATTTTGTTTCGTCCTTCAAATAAAGGTTTTGTGAAAGATACTGTACTTGCGAATTCTTTTTTCATTTCTTTCTAATTCATTTATTACTGTACGCAATTTATAAGGACAAACTGATGTGACGTACGCATCCAAATAGCAACAAGTACAGTCAACGCAATAGGGTGGCGGTCATTGACCTTACAGAGGCTGGTATGCCTACGGCTCCGGTGTATCCGACTTTTTTGCTATCCGACCCGGCCGACCGCCACATTAGGTCGGATAGTTGAGAGTCTACTGTACATAAAACATTATGTAATTCTATTGTATTTGTTAGTAGTTGGTAGAATAAGTACAAAACTAAAACTAAAAAATTAAATGGAAAAAAATGTTTCATTTGTTATCAGGGATATAAAAAAACTCAATGTGTCTTTAATTTCACAGTGAACAAGATGAAGAAGATGTTGATCCGTATAAAACAGAAGACATATCATCACAGAGGTCTACACCAAAGCTTTTTCCTAGTGCTCATATACGAGGTAAATTGTATTGAAAAACTGTACTTTATTATTGCAAGTCTTATTATTGCCCAGTCTTACCTGTTAAGTCAGTGGACAATCCCTTGATTTTTTGTCTTCAGAACAGTCATCCAACAAGACTTTAGTTTTAGTTTTACTTTCATCACACAGGTTTTTTATCAACAAATTGCTCTGTTATCACAAGTAATAACTATATAAGCTACATGCAGCTATATGAGTCATTGTACATACAAGACATGTTTTATTTACATTCGTTTATTCATTAACACCCATGCAATGAAGCTTCAAGTTCACTTTAATTTTAGTTTAATGAGAAAGTGCAATTTTTAGTTGCTGTCATGGATTGTGTATTATCAAATTATTTATCATGCACTTGAAAGTGTGTGTACAAATAACATAATTGTTGAGACTGTGTAGTTTTACATTTTATGTTTTTTGCAGCATACATTTATAATACATAGTTTTACATCTTTTTCATCTTCTCATCTACCCAGAAGTTGGATGGGTTGCAATTTCTTTCTTTCTACAGACAGCCTCTTGATCACCACATACCTTCTTCCTTTTTTTATCCCTTGTACTCCTGCCTGGGTCTTCCCCTCCCATGGTGCCTCATGATCAGGTTGGTAAATGAGTTTGAAAGGCATACCAGATGACAACCATATTGCTTCTCCTTTCCACAATAGATCCACTCAGCATCCTTTTTCTCTCACTCTCGTGAGAGCCTCATCATTAGGTACTCTTTCTGTATCCCAGATTAGGCCATCTCCTTATTCCAAGAGATACTCTGTCCTGCATTTGTTACCCACTTTAGTTTCACATACATACAGTGGCGGCGCTAACGAAACGGGGGCCCCCCGCAAAACTAATTAGGGGGCCCTATAAAAATGGTTAAATTTTGTATACGTAATAGGGGAAACACTCAAATGAGTTTCTATTTACATGTGTTTCACAACAATGGTTTGCGAATACTTTCTCGTCTATCACAAAGCGTTTGCAATTTGCAAAGGACGTTTTACACGTGTACAAACTCTTAAAATTCATTGTTGCTAAATAGACAAAGTTCTATACAAACTATAAAAAAACCAAAATAAAAAGAATGATTTATTTTTATGTCAAAGATCTAAATTCAGACTATGAAACAGTACCGCACACAGAGTGTTAAAAATTTATTATTTAAAAACGAATATCAAAGTAACATTCTAGCTTTTTTCAAACATTTAAATTAGTTTGTAACTGAATTTGTAAAATTCTTGAATATACTCTATACAAGTTCTCCTTAAGTCTAATCCAATTCAATAACACTCGAACTCAAGTAATGTACAATATTTACAGATGAGGATCAACCAAAGTTCACTGTTTTCCTAAGCCTAGTCTTCTTTTTTTAATAGTTAAGAACTTTTCAACCACTTCGTTGATATTAGTTTTCTGTGTCTCTTCATGCTCAATGCTTAACAGTGGCAAGTCACTCAACCGAGCCATGGTACTTCTTAAGTATGACTTAATTAATTTAAGTTTTGAAAAGCTTCTTTCCGCTGTAGCTGTTGTGACAGGTATGGTTAAATAAAGCTGCAAAGCTGTAGTTAAGTCTGGGAGGCAACTCATAAGGCAGCTGTTTTCTTCAACCAGTAAATTCATCATTTCTCGAATTCTTTTCTTGTGTACAATTTTTTGGCCATCAGAGCTTTGAAGGATATTACTTGGTCAGGCAGTGATGTGGAAAGGTCACCAGGATACACATTTACCAGAGCCTTACTTTTCTCCACTATTGTCTCTTGTGAGAAGTTTACTAAATTCTGAGGCGTCAGGAATGAAAACCTATCATCAGTGCAACGCAATCCTTCGAATCTCATTTGTAGCTGAGCTATTACAATATCTAGTGTTGCATTGAAAACTTTTACTTCAAATGATTTCACTGGGTCGTCAATTCTATGGTCAACTGATAATTCAACAAAGAAGCGTTTTACAACTCGTTTACGCTTATTTTTCATGTTACAAGTTATGTCCCATGACTGGGCCAACTGGGGCCCCCCATGAGGGTCGGGGCCCCCCCGCGCCGCGGGGTCTGCGGGGGCCTTATCGCCGCCACTGCATACATACCATATTACATCCTCCCCCTACACATGCCGCGTGCTCTGACAATGGCGCTGACTAGCGGCAACTTTTGGAAACATCATCCAATATTCCGCTTCTTTCTACCATTGTTGTGATTCTCGCCACAGGAGCTGAAATTAATATGTATTCTAACCTCTTGGTGAATTTTTCCCGTAGTGAAAATGAAAGAGCTTGAAGAACAACCTGTTTGCATAAAATTTTGCTTCAAACTCTATAAAACTTTTACAGAAACATTCGAAATGGTTCAGCAAGCATATGGGTATGATTGTTTGAACTGAACACAGCTACGATTGGTTTACTCGTTTTGAAGTATTATTCAGTAATTAATTAATTAAATTTAATATTGTTTTTATGTGTTAAGTTTTAATGAAGGAATTCGTTTAGTGTACTTTGGCAGAGAACTGTGGGCAAATACTAATAACAGAATGCGTATATCAAGTAAAATATAACATTATTTATTTTCTTTTGACAACATAAAAAAGATCATGACCACACTTATTCCACCTTAAGGCGTAAATCTGATTTTCAATAACTATTACATCAAAATGCAAATACGTATATCAAAATTACGCAAACTCAGCACTTCTTGTTAGGCCTATATTCATATTCGTCACTCACACAATCATACACATTTACATATTTTTGATTTTGTTGAGCTCAACTTTAAAATATAGTGAAAAGCCAGTAGTTAATTATTTTTGAAATGTCTACTTCCCTTTAATGTTGCGTATGGTTTCATTCTACGAGATGCCTCCTGTTGCGTGCACTTTTTGTTGTTTTCACTTTTATATCTTACGGCCAAACTGTCAATTTAGTTTTACTGATCACTGATTAATACATTATTTATATTGTTTTAAATTCCAATACTAATTAAATTTCACATTTTTTGATTTGCGTTTGATGCTTATGCGGGCGCCCGCGATTGCTGCTCCACAGCGCAAAAGATAGTGGTCGACTGACTTTCAGTGTTAAAAATTTTCATTTGTGTCGCCTCTAAACTGGTTCACTCCGCTCCCCACCATACGTCTCGTCCTCAGTTTTGAAAAGTTTCGCTGAACTTAGTATCACCTTTTTAACTGGCCACGAACTGTTTCTCGTCAACAACATTCCTTCGTTATTAATCACTGACTACAAATAAACTTGAAATTTGCTGCATAACCATATATGGTCATGAAACATTTACTGGCAATCGTGTCACCTTAAGGGGGCCTCATGTGCACTTGTTATAGAATTCATAAACTTTGACAATAATATTTATGTAAATTTAGACCCATTACAGTTTCAAAGTGGGAAGAACATCAACCAATGAAAATCCAAGACCTGGTCGCCTTTTAACGTCAATGAGTGACAATAAAATTGATGAAGTTCGCACCATGATACGTGAAGATCGTCGTTTAACTGTAGGTGGGATTGCCGAGGAATTGGGTATCAGAGTATCACAAAATTTTAATAGGAAAACTGAACATGCATCGTTTCCCAGCAAAATTTGTGCTGCATTTGTTGTCCAATGATCAGAAAGAGAATCGCATTAACATCAGTCAAGAATTGCTTTACCATGCCAGTGCCAATGAAAACTTCATCAAAACACAACAACACGGGATGAGACGTGGATGTATGGATACGATGTCAAAACAAAGGTACAGTCTTTGCAGTGGGTGGAAAAAGGATAGCCTCAACCAAAAAAAGGCCGGATGAGTCGGTCAAACACGAAGGCGATTTTGGTAGTGTTTTTTGACCGGAAAGGGTTGGTTCATCATGAATTCGTTCCACATGGTCAGACAGTAAATAAGGTGTATTATAGGGAAGTTTTAACACATTTGAGGGAAGTAGTACGCAAGAAGAGGCCAGACCTGTGGAAAGAACAGACTTGGGTGTTACAACATGATAACGCACTAGCTCACACATCACTTTTTATCATTGATTACCTGGCGAAAAACAATACGACCGTTCTGCCCCACCTACCCTACTCTCCAGACGTAGCCCCAGCAGACTTTTTCTTCTCCCTAAAACTGAAGGCGACCTTGAAAGGACATTTGAAACAGTAGAGGAGATCAAGAGGAGTATGAAAGAACAGCTGCGTGCCATTCCAAAAAGTATGTTCCAGGAATCGTTCCAGAATTTGAAAAAACGTTAGGAACAGTGCATTGCCAGTAGGGGGAGGGAATACTTTGAAAGGGAATAGATAAGCATGCATAAAGTTTAAGTACATTAATAAAGTTTTTGTTGGAAAGGTTAGGACTTTTTTTAACACACCTCATATAATGTCAGTGACCACAGTCTACAGTATGATACTTGAATACTGTAATTAACACACACACATACAACAATCAACAAATGAATTAACAGAACAATGGACATGCATAATAATAGAACAAAAAACATTCCAACATGCACACGTGTTAATAGAAAAACACTCCAACACACATGACTGTTCACTGTGTTACTTAATGTCTCTGGCACAATATGGTACTTAAGCGCAGTGGTGAAAGTTTGTTTGGGAAAATTTGCCTCATCGTCTTCACCTTGAGCTCATAACATGCACGTGTGGATTCACTTTACACCCTATGTAGTGGGTGAATGATACAAAAAATGATAGATTTTGTGTATGCAAACATGACATTTTTATATGTTAGGTTTGCACATATAAGACACGTATGGTTTTTGAAAGGGCATTTTAAGGGAAGAAATAGTCTTATATTTAGGCTAATGTGGTAATTTTAATATTCACCATGTCCATGATGCATAGCAAAGTAGTGAATGTAAAGTTATTCACAGCTAGGGATATTGTTTTTTTTTTCATGTTTTCAGTTTGATGAAAAATGAATATGATCAAACAGTTTTGGTCAGGGAAGCTGTACTCATAACAGCAAAAGATACAGAATTAAGTGAAAACGGTAATTGAAAAATAATGAAAGAATCATAAATTACAAAGGGCAGTAATTCTTCGTTTTCAGCTTCTAAGAGCAGAAACAGTAAAGTTCAAAATATAATGTAGATGACTTTTATAATGACATGACTTGTTGCATGGTAAATAATTGTTATGCTGTAGAAAAAATGAGACCTATACTAAAGCATTTACATGAAAAGCAGTTGGCAGCATGAATTTAAAAGTAGTTGGTCTTCATTTTGCAGACTAATTGTGAAAACGCATTGCAAATGGAAAACACTCCTGACAATAGATGCCAGTTAACTGGAAGGCAGCATATTAGAGTGTCTATAATTCATTTTTTCAAACAATAATGCAACTCAGGGAAGAAGAACATAATATTGTCTAGGTGAAATGTAGGTGGTATGACATATTGAAAAAGTGGTGATATGACACTAACAAGGAAGGTTATCATATTCCATTGTTTAACCACGAAAGAATTGTTCTTCATTGTGATAATGAACAATGATTTGTTCCTAACAGCCTCCTAATATTTGAATGGGTAAAGAAGAGTTATAATTTTCATGATGACGTGAACTACATTAACCTCAAGAAGTTAGTTGAAAGTATTGTAATTGAAAACCTACCACCAGACTCCAGAGACTTGCTAGGCGGTAACCCAGAATTAAAATTCTAGAAAAATAGAAATGCAGAACTGGCTAACAAAATACAAGCTACATTGAAACTGAATAATAATACATCAGTGTTGAAACTGAATTACAATAGAACCTTGGTTTAATTCTTTAATACATTGCGTTGATGTAATACTCATTTTTCATGGTCCTGACCAATTTCCCATATAAACAATGTAAAATAAACCTTGATTTTATTCTCTGTTTAGTCGCGGGACCCTTGATGTAATGCTGTTTTTGCTGGCTTATGGAAAGGAAATTTCAGTTAACTATTTGGAGATGGATGCTACCATTACAAGGGGTACACATAGGTGTACCATTCTTTTACCTGGGAAAATTTTGTTTTATTCTGTTAGGCAGTCATACATTATGTACAGGTTGTTTTGGATTGATATCAAAGTTTTTGCTAATGGTATCTTGGAATTTTTAAGATTCTTGAGTTATGTATAGCTTCACTGTAAGAGATAAGTCATTATTACGAGGACTGTATTATTTTTATTGTTAAATTTATTACATATTGAAAATTTTAGTCTCTTGGCTATAAGGGACTGCAGTACAAATGGCAGCAATTTCAGTCTTCATTCATGTTTTTTATCATTATTTAACTGCCATATTCATTTGCATAAATTTGCAACCATGTTTTGTTCCCTTATATTCTTCCGTAATTTTCTTCATAGTGATAAATACATTAACAGCAGAAAACAGTATTCCGTGGAAAATTGTCAGTTATCATATAATAGACTGTGAGCATGAAGTAGCATGGTTTCACTTCTCTCTCTACCTGTCCTTGAACAACTATGATAAACGAATTGAACGTCAGCATGTGCTGACTTCCCTGTAACTTTCATCCAGCCTATTTGTGTTTACTGTACAAGCATAAATGTCATGTTTTTTCATGACAAAGTATACAAATATGTGGCATAGAGGGGTCAGTCCATTTCAAGTGATCCAGTTCTGGATGCCTGACCATTTCAGAAAAATTCATTTTTTGTGTGTCCATTCCCTTATGCTTTGGTGGTTCAAAACATATTCTTTTATTTTTATTGTACCTGGTTTACATGTGGGGGCAATTTTTGTTCAATGGTGCATACTTTTTACATTTTGCTGACATTTATGGTATTTTAAATTTCTCAGGACTGAGTTGTACTAGGTCTTTCAATTAAACTTCATTGTTTTCAGTACATTCTAACCTACAATTTGGAGCCCTAAACAGCCATTGGCCTAGTATGTTTCTGTGTAGGTGATTTTTGTATCCGAAGTTGTTGAACAAGAGTAAATAAAATTCAATTTTCATGTGTAATTTATCAAGGAAGGAAAAGAATTACAGCTTTAATTTTTTATATGCTTATTTGCATATGAGTATAGTTATTTCTAGGAAGTATCAATTCTTGAGTAATGTATCCTTTAAAAAGTACAGTCTCTTAAAAACTGAAGTGTTTCATTTTTTGTAATTTTAAGCTTTGATATCTCTGTTGGGGACAGAGAAAAATCTGAAAACTGCACCCATAAACTGCAGACAGAGAAGTTCCTGTTTGACCTGTGTTGAACATATGTAGAGATACATTGAACACACAGAGGTACTACAGTACTACACTCGACCACCGAGTCCATCTTTGCAAACCACGCATACACAAATATAAACAGCAACATGGATATTCTACATGTTCACACAAAAGGCCGAAAACTAGACACTCTTGAACAACTAGAAATATACAAACACATAAATACGACATCCTAAATGAACAGACACAATTCATATCACACATACTATTTGAACATATAACACCACACACATATGCATTGATCTTTTGAACAACGGTGCCTTCAACAAGAACAAGATGGACACAGTGCTCCTAGTGGCAGCCTCAGATGAAGCTTGTAATAAGCGAAAACTGGTTCAGCCTTCTAGGTAAAAGTTTTACATTTTTACCAATAAAAAGTTAGTGTTATGAGCCAGTAGTATTATATTTATAATTACCAAAAAATTGTTTTTCTAAAACTCAGCTTTAAGAATTCTGGGAAGAAATCTTCATAGATCAACTCTAAATTAGAAGTTTTATAATGCCAAGTTTCACTAAACAAATAAGTTTGAGGTAAACAAAGTTTTTAAAGGGAATACCTTCACATTTCTTAAACTCAAAACTTCATTAAAGCTACCCTGGATATTTTGCTCAGTCCACTGAATAGCATTATATCAAGGTTCTACTGTATATGGCATAATAAAACATTAACAACTCACAAATTGTGACATACAGAATACGAGGGCAATTTGAAAAGTTTTCAGCATATCATATAAAAGTATGTGTCTGTTTTTCATGGATCATCCAACATTTGGGAGATGACCATAGTGGGGATCCGAAAAGTACCACTACACCAGAAATCATTAATGAAGTAATACTGTTTTGGAAGATCACCATTTGAAGGTGTCTAAAATTGCTAAGACTGTGGGGCATCTCAGATGAAAGGGTATGTCCACATTCTGACTGCAGAATTATGTAGAGACAGCTGTCTGCAAAGTGAATGCCGCATTTATTGACATCAAAAACACATTTGAATGCAGGTTTCTCAGGAATTTTTAGATCATTTTAAGAAAAATCTGAAAGACTATTCATATATTTGTAATAACTGGTAAAACTTGGGTCCATCGCTTCACTCCAGAAACAGAACAACAGTCAAAACAATGGATACACAGTGATTCTCACCTTCAAAAAGGTGATGTTAGGTTTGTCTGCTGGAAAGTGTGTGGTTTCGATTTTATAGAATGCTAAGAGAATACTACTAAAGACTGTCTTGAGAAGGATCAAAACAATAAATGGAGAGTACTATGCTAACCTTTTGTACAAAGTAAATGAAAAAATGGTGAAAAAGACCAGGTTTAGCAAAGAAAAAGATTATTCTATCAGGATAATGCATGACCTGAGTGGAAGTACGACTGTTTCACCATCTGCCTTATTCGCTTCCTTTAGCTCTAGCTGACTTTCATCTATTCCCAAGCCTCAAAAAATTCCTCAGGAGAAGCATTTTCCTCAGATAACAGTCTGAAAGCAGCAGTAAACAGTTTGTTCATGACTATAAGAATTTAAACATCCACTATGTGATAAAAGGATTGGAGCATCAGTGGACCAAGTATGTTTATGTACATGCAGGCTATGTTGACAAAGAAAAATTATTCTAGAAAGATAAGCAAATCTTTTGTTATCATGTAACTGTACAAACACTTTTAGATACAAATACACAAACTTACTACTTACCCCAACTCTGACGCATTTACTATGACTTACCTAACAGAAGACTCCAAATTATTCAAGGTCGCCATGATGTCTTAAGGTGAAACATCGAAACCATAATACTCTTTCCCTTACGTAATTTAGATAATTTATTTTCCCTTAATTCAAAACTTACCCAGGTTCATTTTAGGCGAGCTTCTCCGCAAGGAAACAGGTTACGATAAATTGGCATAATAATTAAGCTAACACATGGTTATGCTATTAAAAAAAATCTTATTTTATTTTTCAATTTAAACAAGTATTTTCCTTTATGGTAATGTTATGCCCACATGTTTTATTTTAACAAGAACAATTATTTTCTTTCTACTCTAGTTATACAAAAATATTATACCCATACAACTTATAATACTATGATTATACCATCCAAATAACTTCCTCTTAGCTAGCAAACCAATACTTCATCTCTCTCAAAATAGGTTTCGAACTGTTATAAATTGAACACTATTGTTGATTGATCATAATTATATTCTTTGCTGTTGTTTTAGATTAATTCACATAACATTTTGGTCGGCCGACTCTTACTTGCTCGCGAGCACTGTTTTACATGACCACGCGGTCTGGATGTATTTTGTTGACTGCCCAGCGTCGCTGGCTTGGTGATGCTATTCGTTCTTTATGTACTCGCCACGTGGTCCCAACCGGATGTACCACTGCACTCCCTGTCCTGACTTGTCGAATGTTCCAGAAGCTGGAAAGTCTTTTTGCACAAAACACGTAGTGAATTTATTACGCAGTACAGCCATGTGCTTGTCCGCTGCCGCAACTACGCTTTGTTCTAACTCCCAATATGTCTCCAACAGTATGATTCATAAGAAAAGAATTATTCGTTACTAATTATTTACAATTATTAAACAAAAAGTGGTTCTTAGTTAGTAAACGAAGGACAATTTCATTTGCTAATGATCATCAAACCTTTCTTCATAAGTTGTACTTCCACTTATGTTTACCTAGAACAAATATACTGTAGGCCTATAAATATAAACAATTTCAGTTTTTGTTCAACTGTGGTAAGTTACCACATTATGTAGTGTGATGGCTGAGTGGCTGGTTTTGTTGCCATTGAAGGAGGAGTCTCCTTCCTCTTAAGAGTTGCTTCGGAGTCAAATTCATTTATTATTTTTGAAATGTCAATTTTATGTGTTATTTCAATGCACAGAACAGAAAGGTGATAAGGTCTTTCTTGTCCAGTAGTATTGTGTATGTAAGTCTTCAGCCTCCGAAGACAAGAAAAAGAGTGCTCACTGCTTGCTGAACTTACAGGCACTGTCAAAAATGTTTTAAACATGTTCAAGTTGGGAAAACATTCACTCAAATTTTGTTCAACAAAACTCTTTAGTCTTTGATCAAATTCATCACCAATGTTTTTATTTGCACACATACGTGAAAACACATTCAATTCTGAATACAGTTCCTTCTCTGGCACTTTATAAACAGCACACACTAATTTCACATCCTCTTCCTCAACCTCATTTTTACTCATAAGTGAGCAAAGTGCATGAAGTACTTTTAAGTAATTTTCTTGAAATCTGTATGTAATTTCATTTATAAGTGTATCTAAAACAGGAAAATATACATTCTCAAGTCAGAGGCAGTTTGATAATTTCCAGTTCTGTCACCATCAAGCTTTTCAGGCATTTTCTTTTTCTTGGAACCACTGTCATATAACATCCTTCTTTTTCAGCGTTTTTTTGTTTCTTTCCATTTTGACGTATATCATTCAAATCTGTCAAACAAGTTCCTTTCCCTTACAAGTTTCTTCAAAAGAAATAAGGATAATAAATTTATGGTAACTAGTCATCTGATAACAGTACAAACGTTGATAAATAGCGTGTACTATGCTCGCAAGCATAGAAACTGTCTGCTGTTTGACTGTTTGTTAGTTTTGATTTATAACAAATGGAAACAAAATTTTATAATTTTATTGGAGGGGGGACGAGTGCCCCCTTCAACCCCCTAAGTTACACCTATGATTATAGGTAATGTTTACAGTCATTGTCTCCTATTTTAATGGTAAGTTAAAGAATAGCAATTTACTGAATTTGTAGTGTAAGTTGTTAGTAATATTTTGTAAGAATTACAATAATCACATTTACTGTAAATAGCTGCATAAAATTAAATATTAAACTATAACAAACAATTAAAAAGTGGAAGTAAATTATAGTTGTGAAAATAAATAAATGACAATAAAGTAGTTAATACTTACAGTTAAATGTGGCACTCAATTTATATTTCTAATATATAATAATGTTAAGTAAATAAATAAGCAACAGAAATATTTGTTACAAAAACAAACAAACAAATTAGAGAGATCTGGGCAGAATTGACTGTAAAACCCTTATTAGTAGAATATGGTATACAACAATGTTAGTGGCAGAAATTCCTTATGTTCGTAACATTACTTGTTCAAACACTGTAAATTGTTCTGATGCTGTTTGGACACAACTGTAAGAAAGGTGTGTTTTTCTATTATGATGTGGTAATAGGCGTGATATAATAAGAGCGGCGTGATGTAATAAGAGCATCTGTAATAAACATGTGAACTGACAAGGAAGTCTGATACCTACAGAACCAACTTTTTTTTAATAATTTTTTTTGCAGTTTGCCATAGTATTATGAGTTCTCACCTGTATTGAATTAAAAAAAGAAAACTTATTTGCGTACTGTATTGACATTATTATTTTATAATAGATATTCTTTTGTTGCTGTGTATTACTGAAGAGGCATTTGTAATACAGAGTGTGCCAAGTGATTGATGTTTTGTGTATGAATGGTAACAAGAAATAAGTCGCTGTATTAGAATCTGTTAGAATGCCATTTTGAAGTGTATTTTTTATAATTTTGTGTGTTTCCTTTCTGTTAATCCAAATACCCTAAATGACTCATTTTTATAGATTACTTTTATTGAAATATTAATGTCATCTATTACTTTTAAGCACATTTGAAGCAAAAATATGTCAGTTTTCTTTTAATTTATATTCATTGTATGATTTAAAACAGTTTATAAACATAATGTAATGACATTTTTTTAGGAGCTAGATGGATAAGAGATATTTTAGGAAAAAATAAAAAAAAAACTTAATTAGCACTTTGGTAAGCTGTTCTGTAAACACTGATGAAGCTTGATCAAGAATAAAGTACTTTTCCGTACGAATTTCATGATTGTCTCATGATTTTGTTTAAGTTTGTCAGGCATTCAGAAATAGTCTTTGATGGTCTTCCTCAATTAAGTACTAAACACCATATGAACTTTTTTTTGTCACTATACTTTAGTGATTTTCTGATAAATTTCTATTCTTAATTCTAGTGCAAGATTTATTTGCGTTTAGAAACCGAATCACATTTCACTGTATTAATATATTAGAGAACTACTAATGGCAGTTGTGTGAGTGGTATCTGCAAACTTCATTACTTTCTGAGAAAAAACATAATGGATTTCGTATATACAGTAGAGCTTCCATATTCTTCTATAGCATCACAGTTCGAAGTTGAAACTTAGCCTCCATAACCATCTGCCTTCATTTTTCCCTGTCCTTGGCGATCGATGTCCCTTGGCATCAGCATCCCTCGCCACTGCATCAATCCAGGGTGTCTTGGGTCTTCCTACAGGCCTTCTACCCTCGATCTGACTAAACAGTACTGTTACGACGGTCTACTTGAGCGTCATAGGTATAGTGGAAAACAAAATACAAGACACCAATTAAGTCACTAATCACCAGCTTTAATTTTCACAGTTAAACAGTTCGTAATTAACAACACAATCTCTTACAACATATCAAATAAAAATTGTTCATGTGCAATAAAAATGTCAGCTAAAGTTAAAACACAATTGTATTACAATATACCGCCCGATTATAAAACAGTACTTCACTAATAACCACTTTAACGTACAGAGTAATATCACTTGTAATCGCCCGACAATAACTGAACTGAGTGTCCCTGAGTAATTGTATTTATAGCCCGCCAAAAATCTAAGACAATTCCACATACTACGTATTACCTCTAAACTACGACGTAATTGATTGTGGCCTTGACAGTGCGAGCGGCCGCGCGAATTCTGGCACCATGCAGCAAATTCGTTGAGAAGCACATACACTACACGCATTACATTCCAGATCCCTCTGGAACATTCTATAAACACGTAGAATACCTTCCTGTTTTGTCGTAACAGT
Source organism: Magicicada septendecula (assembly GCA_034769895.1). Taxonomy (NCBI): domain Eukaryota; kingdom Metazoa; phylum Arthropoda; class Insecta; order Hemiptera; family Cicadidae; genus Magicicada; species Magicicada septendecula. The sequence continues at coordinate 444,665,368 of CM068368.1, forward strand.
ACCTTCCTAGATATGCGGTTGTCTTCCATCCTAATGATGTGTCCTGCCCACTGCAATCTATGCAGTCAGATGGTGGTGGCCAGATCATTGTCTGTATACAGCTTGTATAGCTCCTCATTGTGACGCATTCTCCATATCCCATTTACTTGGATTGGTCTGTATATTCTCCTCAACATTCTCCTTTCAAAAGTATTGACTATGTTAGCGGCTTGTCCAAGTCTCGCTGCCATATGTTATCATTGGTATAATCATAACTTTATATAATGTGACCTTGGACTGATGGTGGATATTCCTTGTCTTAGGGCTTCCATATTACGAACTTCTAAGTAACAAAATTCTCTGTTCAACTAATTTTTTTTTTCAGAAATATTGAGCATTAGAAAAACATGTTAAAATGTCCCTACTTAACGAAGTTAGTTTTCTATTTAACAAACTTTTTTGGCTAGGTTGATAAAAAAATCTGGCCTGAGACTAGAATCCATTTCCGTTTTACTTTATTTTACCCCCGTACATCTGATAACCAACTATAGAGTGTGTTGGATAACTTCGCCTGTTACTGTACTGTGGAATGTAATGTGATCCCGCCCACTCATCTACACATTTGCGTTCAGTTCTCTCCACCGTCACTGTCTGTTACTGCTCCACAGTTTACATACATCATTCTGGTTTCGTCTTTGTCCTAGTGTGGTTCTCTGTTTTAGCGAGTTCAAGTGATTTACTGTATACAGTAGTTGTCAACCTGTATTTTTGTGATATTGTCAGTGTTCGTCAGGCAGAATAGTGATGGGACTTCAATAATGTCAGAACGCAAGGTTTTAGGTATCAAAGAAAAATTGCAGATTCTTAATGAAGTGGACAGTGAAGTTAAAAAAAAAGAAATTGCATTAAATTTTGGTATTTTGGCAAATTCTTTATCGACCATTTTAAAGAAGTGCGAATCAATCGAAAAACACGCTGAGCAGTTAAATATGAATCAAAAACTTTTTAAAATATGTGTTTGTGAAGATTTAGACGAGGCGGTTCTTAAATGGCTTATCGTGGTCTGTGAAAAAAATATTCCTGTATCAGGAGCATTAATAAAATAGAAAGCTTTAGTATTTGCTAAAATGTTAAACTATCCTGATTTTCAAGCCAATATGGGGTGGTTGGATAAGTTTAAGTCCCGTCACAACATTTCCCAAAAATGTGTCAGCGGCAAGAGTGCTGATGTTAAAAAAGACGACTATGTTTCTTGGAAACAAAATGTCTTGCTGAAATTATTGCAGGAATACGACAACAATATTTTTAATGCCAATGAGACCAGCCTATTTTTTAAATGTCTTCCTGATAAAACCCTTTCTTTCAAAGGAGACAAATGTTTTGGCGGGAAGTAGCATAGTAAAGAGAGGGTGACTGTTATGGTCACGACGAATATGAGTGGAAGTGAGAAGCTAAAACTCCTTGGGTTATTGGGAAAAGTAAATAGCCACATTGTTTCCGAGGAGTTACAGATTACGATATTAACCATAAAGCCTGGATGACTATTGAAATCTACACCAAATTTTTAATGAAACTCGACCATGAAATGATTAAACAAAAACGAACAATTTTATTGTTTGTTGATAATTGCCCTGCGCACCCACGAACTGTTTCCGAGAAATGTAAAAATGTTAAGGTTGATTATTCCCCCCCCCCTTGTACACAAAACTTCAGCCTATGGACCAGGAGATAATTACAAATTTGAAAGTCCATTATCGCAAGCGAATTCTTGCAAAAGTTTTGAAGGCCATCGATGAAAATCAACTAATTAACCCCAGTAAATTAATTTTGTTGAAGGAATGCATTTAAGGTGTTTCAAAAGCATGGTCTCAGGGCGTCACAGGTAAAACAATAACACGATGCTTCAAAAAAACACAGAACATGAAAATGAAAATGGAGCAGACTCGGAAACAGATGTAGATGAGATTCCTGAGATTGTTAAAGACACCTGGGAGAAGTTAGAAAACTGTTCTAATTTATGTAATGATGTTCATCTAGGTGGACTATCTTCAAGTCCATGGGAACGTTGGAGTAGCAGTGTTTCTGGATGATGAAGAGATTATCAGTTATGTGAATGGTAGAAAAGCTGAAGCATCGCAAAGTAGTAATAGAAGTAAAGATTTCAAAGAAAATGAAGTCAAAGAAGATTCTGATTCTAAGGTTACAACCAATTATTTATTGAATGTGTTTAAGACGATAAGAAATGGAATACGTCAGCAGAAAAATGAACCGGATGAGATGTTTTTGTCATTAAATAAACTTGAATCATTCATTGAAAGTAGAACGATCTTTTCAAAACAAAAGCAAGCTAAGATAGCAGATTTTTGTCAAACTAAGAACTGTATGTAATAGCCTAGCTTTTAATTTCATTATCTCTTAAATTTGTGTTTTCATTACTTTCTTGGTTTATGAAAAAATACAGTATAATATGTGATTATGTTATCTAAATAAATTCTAGTTTTATAATTAAAATATTTCACTGGAAAGTTATTTTGCATTTCACTGTTCAATAACAATTCAATTTGTTAATTTTATTATTCAATTTGCTATCACCTTTATTTTATCGATTGTCTATTCATCAATAAAATAACACTTTTTTTTTATGCAAGAGCTATTGGAAACACTGATTAGTTCCTCATGTGCAGTAACTTCAACTGGTCCGATGGACATATACGCCACATATTGTTGTCAGTCCATTGTTGTTTGCTTAGCATGGCAGTGGGTTATAATGCATGTGAAAATAAACAATCCCATCAGTTGTGAAGACTGAACATTGATTAGATTTCTAAACACAAGAGGACATAATGCTACTAAAATTCACCATCAGTTGTGTGAAATGTATGGGCCACTGCAATGAGTGAAGGAAAAGGGTGGCAATGATGTCGTGAGTTTAGGGAAGGCCAGTCAGATGTTCACAATGAAGAAGGGAGTAGCAAGCCTAGCGACCGAATTGATGTCTCGCTGAGTGTGTGTGAGTGCAAAAGTGAGAGAAAACAATCACTTTAAGATTAGTGATCTTTTTATACAATTTTCAAAAGTTTGAGAGACCACATTTTTTAGAATTGTGACTGACACTCTCCCCCTCCTCCTATGGCACTACAGCCCTTGTTGGGCCCTGGCCTCCTTCAATTTTTCCCCCCCATTCTCCTCTGTCAGCAGCCATCCTCCTCCAGGAACGCACTTTCAATATTTCTCTTGCATCCTCATCCACCGCATCCTCCCATCTTCTCCTTGGTCTTCCCACTGGTCTTTTTCCATGGATTCTGGTATACAATAGTTTTTGTGGTATCCTTTCTTCTCCCATCCTGGCTACATGACCAGCCCAAAAAGACCCCAAAGACTGACACTCTAGGCTATCATAAACTGTATGCACAATGGGTGCCGATAATATTGACAAGTGCTCACAAAGACCATAAATTGACATCAGCATGTGCTTTTATGGTCCACTTTCATAGAGAGGGAGACAAATTTTTTCCCATATCATCACTGTTGATGAAACGTGGATTTCTTATGTAAATGCTGGGTCAAAACAACAATCCATGCTGTGATGTCATTCCAGTTCAGTCAAATGGAAAAAATTCAAACAAACCCAGTCACAAAGGAAAATCGTGGGAAATGTATTGTGGGATCAAAAGGGTGTACTTTTGATAGATTACACGGAGTCTGGAATGATCACATCTCAAGTGTATTGTGAAACAATTTCTAAACTGCGCTGTGCTATTTAAAACCAACAACAGGAAATGGTGAGGTCAGGAATTGTTCTCTTTCACGATAACACATGTCCACATGTGGCTGCCAGTAGGACCTTACAGACCTGATCTTGCGCTCAGTGAGTACCTTCTCTTCCTACAGCTCAAAGCTTGCATCTCAACAATTTGATGACACTGAAGAGTTGAATACCTAGTGCAAAACTGACTGAAATCCCAGGCAGCAGAATTTTATGCAGAGGGTTTGTAAAAGCTTGCTTCATGATATTATAAGTGTTTGGAACAAAACGGTGGCTACTTAGAAAAATAATGTAAGTTTGTATGTATTTAGAACCACTACTAAATTTTTCATTTTCCCATTTGTTCTTGTTTTACATCTGATTGCCTGTACTTTTGAAATGCCCCTTGTAGTCACTTGTTAATTCTTTTTTTTTTTAATCAGAATATAGTACAAAATATAATGATTTATTTCAATATTACTTTTTTTTAGGTGGTTTTAGTAACTTAGGCCAATTGGTGGTAGTAAATCCAGAAGATCCATATCACTATGGAGGTTCAAAGCCACACAGTATTTACTTGTGTAAAATGCCTACTACAAGTCTAGCAGATACATCAGATACTCTTGACTTTTTACACTTTCCTGGGCCTTTTGTAGTGTAAGTAAATAACATTCTATTGTATTTGTCTTTCGCACCCTAAGAGTGTGCAGGTGAGTTTGTCCAGGATTCCTCTGTATCCTAAAGTAGTATATTGTTTAACGTCGTAGATATTGTTTAGAAATCTTACTATTAAGTTCACACAAATTAATTTATTCTGATATATATATATATATTATATTTAATATTTATAATCACTTTACCTCAAGATATTTTCTTCTTATTTGGAACATGTTTCGGGAAGCCTTGTGTTCCCATCTTCAGCCTTCCTGATTTTGAGTCTTGTGAAGTATTTGTGTGTTGGTTGGTTGTTGTTGTGGTTTCCTGTTGGCCTCTGGTACTTTAAATTGGTATTATTGTGTGTGATTGTGGTGTGTATGTTAGTATTTTGTGTATTTTCTATGTTGAGTGCTTTGAACAAACTAATACCTGAGCAAATACAAATCAATACAAAACATGACACAATTTTCAAACAGAATCGCAAAGGCTGAGGATGAGAGCAGGATAGCTCTTGAAACATGTTCCTAGTAAGGAAAATAAAATATCTTTGAGGTAATTTCAGTATAAATAATAAATATATTATATAAATCAAGAAATGGACTGTAGCAAAAAGAGTTTGAATATATATTATAACAACACATTGTTTAATATAAATTGATTTGGGTAGCCCCACGATTTTGGAGCGCCAAAATTTATATAACATTACTGGTAAAGTGTACCAATTAATGGAGTTTGGGTGTAATGGTAATAAGAGTAGTAATTGATTTAATTGTAACGAGTTTTCATAATTTTATTTATAAAACACAAGCGTGTTTAAAATCTCAACTACTTCGCCATAAGTATTCATTATTGTTCGCTTGAAACGTTCAAATGTTGCAGTACATTTAACATTAAATAAATCTTATATTCTACAGTAACAAAGTTATATTCTAAATACTTATTTGTCAATATTAAAAACTCTACTGCTCAGTCTGACAGTGTGCTTTACTGCAGTTTCATTTTTTTAATTTTTTTTTTATAACTTCCAACTACGTTAATTTATGTATTGCATACTTGGTAATCGTTGATTGCTTTACAAACTTTAAAATAAAATTGAAATTGACTAAATTAATCGTTAAACACAAAAAAAAAATATTTTAGTATATTTAAATCAAATTCTGAACCTCTTTATCTACATTTTACATAAAACTCTTATTCATGTTTAAATTTCAAAATGTCTTTGGTCTCTCATTTAAAATTTATAAATGGATTATCTGTCACCTCGATTTTGTAGCTTATACTCATGCCCTCCGTTGATCCGTATGTCCTCTTCTGATCGGAGTTCCCTGCACGTCTCCAGGTTCCACTCGTCCTCCAGTTACTTGTCTATCATGGACCCATCTGGTTGATGTTGGATAGTGTGAGAGGTTGCTCTGCACCAGCTGATGTCGTTCTAGCAGACGCCTGTACTGTTCAGCATAGCGTTCCTCTGCATGATGTAAGATAGTAACTTGTCTTGACTGACGGACCTAATGTACATTCGTATTCGGTAACAGATTAAGAGTTACTATTTTGCACTTATGACGAACATAGCGTCCGTCAGCGTCTACTGTTCGATTAACAAAAATTAGAAACTCGCGTCGCCAACGGACAGAGCGTCCCGCCGCGACTGAAGACTGAGAAGAAGGGCTGGCTTCTCTCGTGCCCTATTTATAATTGAGGATCGTACAGCACCTGTTGAGACAGAATTCTGCCAGTTTGAAATTGCTCGGTGGCATCAGTCCTCCCACTCGCGTCCAATTTCATATTTTCGCACATTTCTGCCAATGGTAAAGTCTGATGTGAACTACAGGGTGCTCTAACGATGGATGATGTAATTACACATGTCCAACGTAATTTCAATCGTAATAGAATAATCTGTGTAATTACTACGCACTTAAAATTGCACTAAATTCACAATGTGCATCCTTTTCACGCCGTTTTCTCACTACACGTGCGTATTAATTTTATACACATTTTGGAGTCTGAATTTTTCCTACCATCTATGGTTTTCTTATAATTAAATAAAAACTGTAATTTGACAATTATTCAGGGTGAGATTGCAAACTTTCATGCTCGAGCTGGCCTCACTCACACACATCACTTACTACTGTACACACTCCCAGTGACAGTTTTGTGAGTGTTCAGGTCAGCGCCTGCCTGTCTACATTCCGTATTTTTAACATAAACCAAGCGTTCAGTCTCATACCTGCTTATTTATTAAATATTTATAAATTTAATTTAAATATTTATTTTATCTATTAAATGCACAGTACAGCATATGATTGTACTGTCGCAATATATATATATATATATAGTAACGTTTGGATTCTGTTGTCTTCTGACAAATGTGTACAAGTTTTGTATTTGTGTAGTGCGTTCGTCTCGCACTGGGACCGTTACATCTATCTTGCGCTAACGATGTCTGTAGCGACGTTATAATTACCAGTACAACACAGCAGCAACCATACCTGTTTTTAAATAGGGGTGTGTGAATCCCGGGTGGCACCAAATTGTTTATTAAAACAATTAAACTTATTAACTAATATCTTAATAGTGTGTTCTCAGCGATGACGGCCGGTGCGTTCAAATAATTCCCGCTCGTTCAGCCTCCTGAATCAAGTAGGTAGTTGTTGGAATTACTACGCGAGCGATGGTCGTCAAATCTAGCTTTCGTTAACAAACACAAGTAATACAATACACTCCCTATGAAATAATAACAACGGTTATTCCCTGTACTAGTTATTTTAATGGTCAATAAATACATTTTCAGTTAGACAATTAATATTATTCTGGTTGGTTAATAATTTTGCACCGACATGTTACATGAAACACTTTCTCTCAGGCTGACGAAATCGATTCCGGAACGAGGTATTTACTCCAGCATGGCTGCAGTTTTCGTTAAATTACAATATACTCGGTCAAAATCGGGATTCTTTTGATTACAAGGCAAAGAATTCCTATGATTACAATAAAAAGTACATTACCTTACTTTAAGTGTACTTAAATAATAAGGTGTGTGGTTATAATCTGTTCTGTAGTGTTGTTAAATATGTTTATAAAGTTCGTATTCCCACAACAGGTTATGTGTTATGTTAACAAATTTTCAGTGTGTTATTTTTCTTAATTAATCTTTGAAAGAGAATATTCGGTTGACAGTGAGAGTTCCAATTACCTTTAGTAATATTTAAAGTGAGTTTATTTTTTGTAAATAGGGTAATTCAAGATACTTAACACATCAGATGACTTGGTGTTATCAATCATTGAGTTGGAAGAGGATTGGGCTGCAATCGTTTTCTGTTTTCATCAATCTTGGGACTTAAGAAGGTCTGGCGTCCTTTTCATATTAGATGTGGTCATATTTTTAATTATTTTCCTGGTAATATGGTCCTGGGCATCAGTCGACAGTTTCAGTTGTTCTTCTGCTTCATATTCGATCATCGTTTTTGAATTTTGGTTGCTATTTTTACATTTTTTGATTAAAAATTGGTTGTTCAATATTCGGCTTCTGTTCTGCCAGAGTGACGCTTTACGAGTAACGATATTCAACCGTAATTCCGTCCCTAACGGCAGTTGCTATGGTTACCAATTAAATTTGATTGGCTTAGATTGACATAATCCATTGTTATCAAAATTTGAATTCTTTTCAAAATCCTTGTATATCTTCTGATTGCTCTTATTCCTCTATCTTCCCTCCTAAGTATTAACTATTATCACTGTTATTTGTATTTCCTTTCATAGATTAATTTGATACCCCACAAGTTTGGGTTATTTTAGGTTTTATGATTTTACAATTATTTTAATACTTGGTAATTACATTTCTTTTTGAATTCAAATACTTATTATAATATTTTGTCTTAAAAATGATTTACAATTTATCCTTGGTGAGTTATTCGCCTCGGATTTGCTAATTTCTTAGTTAACTTATTACAATTTGTAGTTGTTTGTTCTTGACAGTTAGGCATTTTCCTAGGCCTAAGTAGCCATTATTTGTATTTACTTATTTCGTACAAATTATGTCTCTTTTCTGCATAATGAGTTTAGCTTTGTTATTATAATTGGTTGTTTTATGTATTGATGTGTTTTGGTTCTGTTGTAGTGTTATTATTATGTTACTATTATTTTATATATCATGAATTGCTAATCATTTACTATCTGGTGTTCTCGTTTACATTTCTTTACCTTCTTGTTTATTTAATTTGCCAATAAAACAATGTGGCTAATATTTACTACTTTTGTTCACATAAAAATAGAACATCTAGGTCTATGGTCTGTATAATTCTTCCAGCCATATCCTATTCCTAAACTTGCTTAAATAATTATATAATAATTATTTGTTAACATTGGTTTCGAGTTCATTTCGTTTTATATTATTTTTGGGTGATAAGCAACATCACATTTTTTGAACTTACTTTAATAATGATCCCTTGTAACATGGGGTGTTTATTGATTTGTTTTAACTTCTTAACTTTTTAAATACTCTTTACTTTCACTCCATGCTAACACTATCTATTTTCTCTTTCATGGGATTCTCCCTTTTAATTATAACTGCATTCAATTAAACTTAACAATAATGTTCTTTCTTAATTAATACTGTTTTCATCACTTTTCAGTGTTCATTATACATTAATTAACTGTTTACCCTTAATCTTATTCTTAACAACTTTCTTTTACTAATATTTTTCACTGTTAACCTTTCAGTGTTTCTTATTGATTTACTATGTGTTTATGCTTCTATCGTTCACTATTTTTCACTATACAAACATTCTTTGTTATTTTTTTTTAATTGATTACCTGTATGCGGTCCGCCGTGTGACTTCTCAAACTTGGTTACGTTACGCGTTTCAAGGCGTATGCCTCATCATCAGACGTTTAAAAATCAAAAACACATATATCACACAAAACTGCGTTTGTCAAAAAATAAAATTGCAGAACCAAGCATATTATGTGCACGTGATGTAGGGTGCGCACCCGTTCAAGTATTGTCTGCTACTCAATACTAAGCATTAAAAGTAATGTAAAAATTGTAAAGATAATTAAAAATTGTTGTGTAAAGATAAATATTTTTAAACAAACAAACAGAAATTTTCGCGGGTCTTAGGGAATAGTCAGCGGCAAAATGTAACTTCCATCGCCGCGCGTGTACTACATTTCGGTGTCCGATGTGTACACCAACTGTTTTCTTCACAAGTAACTAATGCCAGCTTATGGAGGTTATGTACGACAATGTAACTTAACTAAAATTTACGTTGTTAGTGTACATTAAAAGGGTGTATTTATTGGAAGTACAGAAATTAGTTTACATTTATCGCACATAATTACGGTACAGAGACGATTTTGGGAGGTTGTGGCTACGTTTAACAATATAACTTAAAACTTAATATTGTTTTCTCACTGCTAGAAAACAATTTTTTAAGGCGCGCGTTGAGACACAACCATCTGCAACAGCCCGCTCGCGCATTCTGAGCCCACGCGACAGGCAACCTTTGTTATATTAAGTTGGAGGGGGAAACGGTGAGAGGCGCCTTTCGGTCGGACGACGGCAGCGGCGTGCGCGTGGGTGTTGCTCGACGTTTTTCTTTTCTTTTTTTCTTTTTTTTTCCAAAATAAAAGTAGCCTAAGTTACTCCTTATAACATCAGCTATCTGCCAGTGAAAGCCCGTCAAAATCGGTCCAGCCGTTTCGGAGATTAGCCGGAACAAACAGATAGAAAGACAGACAGACAAAAATTTTTTAAATTGTTTTTTTGTTATAAGTACCTTATATACTTTCATATGCATTTAGTAAAAAGCTGTTATTTTGACATTACAAACAGACACTTCAATTTTATTTATTTGTATAGATTACTGCAAATAGCAGTAATTGTTTTTTCTTCATGGCATACTTTTCAAAACTCATTCAATAGTCAAAACTATAAACAAAGCACTTATTTCATTTTGATACTGTCACTAATTTGATTCGGTTGTTGTTTTCTATTAAATTTTACAAGAACTTATTTTGGATCCACGCGTCTCGTGGTCGACCCGGCCGGGATCAAAACTGTTAGGTGACTGGGAAGAGCGTTAACACAGCGCCCACCTCCAACTGTTGCTCAAGACGGAAATGCACAGCATGCCTGCTACGAACTGTTCATCAATTTACACAAAGTCTGGCATCGTCCATGTGCTTCAGGTGTTGACAATATTCCAGCGCCCCGAGGCAGGCAACTCAGATGGGCAGAGTCATCACGGCACTTCCGTCATGTTCCAAACACGTGTTGAAAGAAATTTAATAATTTAGCCATCTTGTTGGCGTCCCTTCTGCGTGCATTATGGTGTTGCGCGTATGAGTGCGTAACACCAAGCTTGATTTCCCAGAACCGTATTGCGTTGTTACCACACCCGCTCACAAGTTATGTCACTGCATTCATTGTTTGAATAAAACCGTTTTACGTGGGACCTACCAAGCTGATAAAAATAAATCCATATGACTTAATAAAATATAAAGCCCCCCCTTTTGCCCCATTACAATACCCCCCAATGAGAGGTCTTCTGCCGAAACAGAAGGACTCTCATTGCTACCCCTAAGAGGATCAGTGAGGATATGGTGCCAACAACCCCCCGTTTACTTCTAAACACATCATGGGTAAACTTCCCCCCTAGCCCGGCAACTATGGCTGCACCTGAACGAGATTACTGGACTTCTCTGTACGAGATCCCAACACCATAAAATCGGACAGATACTCACCATAGTACACCTAACCTTCTATCATTCCGCCCAAAATTAAAACAATGGCCTTATACCATACCAGATCCTCAACCGATATGTTCCCCCTTATGTGCATACTGGGTTGCCTTTAGCAAGTACTGGGTGCATACACATACTCATTATTACTGATCATAACATTTCTACACTACTTTGTTGCTTTAAAATTTATAAAAACATGTCATACTTGAACTTCAATTACTTCTCTTAATATTTTATCGATTTGACGTTATAGTTTCAACTCAAAATAATTAAACAAATCCACTTAAATCATTTAAATTCTGTTAACTTAAGGAAATTAATCTAATTCCAATATCAAAATTTTATATTACCATTAATTTCATCAAAACCCCAGAAATCTTTTTCATGAATTCTCCTTCACTAACTACTAACAATCCTAAAAAACAAATAAACTGAACATCTTATTAAATCATAAATTCGCTTATCATTACATTTGTTTACAACACACATTATATGAATAACATCAATCAGTTAACACATTAACAATACATACACTCCACAAAATATTCTGAACATCAAAACACCATCTATACGGCAGGCACAATGAAAAATTAATTTTTTTTCCATAAAATTTCGATTCCCAAAAAGAATTATTTTGCCAACAAAATTTATTCTTTAATCATTTTCGTATGAAAACACAAATAAAATCTATGAATCAACTGTAAAAAACACACTATATACCAAACATCAGTCAGCAGCTGATCTCTCTGGGTCAAGTGAATGACCTTGCTCTAGATATAGCTCAAAATTTATACAAGGTAAAATACATCACATGTTTATAGTTTCTTCATTCAAACATAATACAACATAATAAAATATAAAACACTCATTAATATTGTTGTTATTACCTTACAATAAATAATTCACAATAAAATTCGCATTTAAGTGGACCAAAATTTACACACTTTATAACTTTAATTTATTTCCAAATTCTACTCAATCTTTTACTGGTTTCATTTATTATTACACTTTAACTCTGATTTTCTCTTTAACACTTTCATTCTCAATTATTTTGGGTGACTCTTAACTATTCATAATAATTCGGTTTACATATGGGTGTTTAAATACAACCTCCAACCCCCTTCTGACTCTAACACTTACTAACAGATTTCTATAGTATGACACCACTCCCTCAAAATATCTATCTCCACTAATTCTCCAACTCATTTCAAATCATTCTACCCTTATAACAAAATACCCTCTACCCTCCTTGTACTTAGGATGTGTGTTCCCTTCCCATACTCATCCCCTTATTGGTCCCTGGACTCTCCCTAGGTAACCCCGCCAAACCCCATTTAAAACTATTCACCTCCCGCCACAACGCTTTTCGTTGAGGACTCCTTATCACACCAACCCCTTTTACAAAATTTCCCCCATCATCTAATTACTCTCTCATTACATCCCTCTCCTCATTCTACATATACTCACTATCGCTACTGTGTCACTATTAATACTCAGTTTCTATACCACTTTTATTCTCGAGAATCTTATTCTTAACGTTACCTTGGACTGACTTAAATGTCCTGTTGAAATAATAATCACCCAAATTCTAACCTTTACCACATTTCATCTCTATATGTTTATTGAAAAATCACACTAGAAAATTCATAACTCCCTTCAATTAATTTAATTATTTTAATTTAACCTTTGAACACATTTAAAATTTATTATTCACATATTTAATTATATTGACAAAATCTGCAAATCAATTATAAATAACATAATACATATATAGCCCCAGCAGTCAGCTGATGTCTAACTGTCATGTGAATGACCTTTCTCTCAACATTTCAAAATTATACAAAGTACACCTGTTTATAATCCTTATCCCTAACATACTGCATACAATTAACACAAATATATAAAATTATATTGTTATCATCATAAAATATTGGTGGATTTAAAATCCTTACCATTAAACCTAGTACTTAAAATTGTTTTGCTCTCATAAGGGAAATACATCACTAATAATTGAGTCATAATTATAGCAACTGTTACTGAACAGGAACTGGGTCGTCAACCACCAACTCTCTCTATAGAGGCGGTTAAATTGACCGCCCGCTGTTTGCAGAGGTCGTCACCCTCTCACGGAATTTTCAGCTACCCTCCTACTACATCAATTTTCTTAAATTCCCGCCTTTATACCCAGTTACCCAGGTAACCACCCGCCGGGTAATCCGGATTGAGCATTTGCCTGGTTGCATAAACACTTTATTGTTTATGCCCCTGGCTTGTAACGGCCAGCTCCTTTTCCACACACACTATTCTTTCCTGGTGTTGTACTGTGGTGCCCATTTGCATCCCCAAGAACTGAAGTTTACATATATATGGTATAGATGCTGCCTATACTGTTCTTGGTTCAGCGTTATATAAAAAATTCGGCATTATTGATGTCCGAGGACACCAGTAATCCTACTATTATGATTCACACACCCTTAAAACGGCTCTATCACCCCCTTCGATGATAGCCGCTGTTCCATAGTTATGTAGTTTCCCCTGAGTTACCCCCCCCCCCGGTCAATTTCAATATTCACCAATTTATAATATACTTACATAAATCCACGGTCAGGGTTTGGTGAAGCCGTGACCGCCCGAAAGTTGGGGAAACTACCAAAAGACATATAAGGTTCACACTGACACCGTTACTACAATTCACGGATGGTCAACTCTTATATATTTGATTATTTTATTAATTACATTTCATGTTTAACCTCTTAAACTCATCTACACTTTTAACTTTTAAACGTCAAACATTCCACTTTCCTTTAAATTGCATTAAAAAATTCATACTTACATTACATCACTCATATACTGTCATAGACACAAAAATATAAACACCAAATAATGTACATAACTCCATGTATCTTCTGAAACATTTTAACAACCATGTTATTCCACAAACTAAACACATTTTACATTTATTCATTTACTATTTATTATCAAGTTCCAATCTCCTACAATCATTTAAATTCATTATCAAAATCTCTTTATCACATTTTAAATCAATCAAAAATATTGAAACATCTCAAATTATTTTAATTCCATCAATTATTAAAAACACAACATATTTTAATTACCTTACTCCAAAACATTTACAATTCCTTTATTATCTTCATAATTATTCTTGTTATTTATTTAGTCTGCCAAAATATTATTATTATTATTAAAACAATTTCTACTACATACACATATTGTTTACATACCATACATTTTACAACACAAACATAATTAATTTCACTATTAATTTATTTACAATTCTTCGTCATTATTTTCTGTTCAACCCACCTCATTTCATAATCTAGCCAGGTCATAACCATAAACTAAAATATTTAAAATGTCCATTCACTGATTTTCTAATTAACCTCATCATCCTATATTAGTCTTACTTTTATATAATAATTATCGTCCTTACTCACACTCGTTACACTATTATTATTATTATTATTATTGTAAATATTACTTTCGTTAATTACATTAACACAATAATTAACTACATTTTTGTCTACCATTAATTCATAAAGCCCGTCTACCTTGGTAATTTTAGTCCAGTCTCCATCAGTATTTTCGGTTAACATAAGGTAAGTTATTTTATCATCATATTCCTCCACTACATTCATCACAACATCAAAATAATCATCCATCTCTATTTTACAAGGTAAGTATTCTATATCGTCTATCTCCTTCAATTCTAACCTCTCTTTCAACTCATTATAACTACTTCTCAACGTAAATAACTCTATTATTCTCTGTCTCTCTCTCTCTCTCGCAATACTTCTCACAACCCCCCTGAACTATCTCATTCCATGCAAAGGGCACCACAAAACACTTATTACCTCTCCTGGCTTTACCAGGTAAATCACAGAAAACTAAGGGACCATACGAAGACACCTCGTCTTCCACACCACCACCGGAGGAAACTCTGTCCTCATAAAACACATGTGGAGTCTTTACTCCACTTATACTACAGGTAAAATTTGCCCTCTGCCCTCTATACTCACCTAACCTCGCTTCATACTCTCTCTCACTCTCATCAACACTTTCTATGCTCACAACCTTACTTTCTAACACCACATTCTTAATTATATCCTCGTAATTCTCACCCCTACTTACCTCATTATGTCATCTGACCGTCTTTATTTTCGTCGAATTTATCGAACTTTTCACTAGTCTCTACCCCCCTTTTAATCTCGTAATTTTTGTTTACTTTATTCGTTGTAAAGTTATTAATTGTGTCACCTATTCTGTTTATTTGTTTATCAAACACATGATCTATTAATTCTGTTATCTCATCTTTCATATTATCAAAACGTGTATTAATTTCATTCACTTGTTTACAAAAATTAATATTTTGTTGTTTTATTTCGTCTCTGATCTCATTGAATTTATCATTAAAATTACTATTTTGAATGTCAAAACAACTATAACATCAAATTTGCTATTCTGTACATCAAAACTACTCTTGACTTCGCTAATGTCACTGCTCAATTTATCAAATTTATTCTTTTGTTCATTCATATCCTTTGATATTGTTATTAACATATTCATTACATCATTATTAAATTGATTATTACATTTTGCTGAGGTTGGGGTTAATTGAACCCCCGAATCCTCAGTCACATTGCTTTGATCTGTTACCTTTAATTCTACTATTTTGTTTTGACCCGCATTTGGAGTCGAATAGGCTTCAAGGCCGCTCATAACAACTGATTCATCAAAATTGGTAATTTCGTTGATATCATTCTCGTTATTATTATCTGCCATTTTTAAATTATAAATTTATACAAATTTACTTACATACAAAACATCTGACACTTACCCTAACAATGACATACTGTTTTACGTCTGTTACGTAATTTGTACGTATTTTTTCTTAACCTTCAAATCACGTTATTCACCTGTAGGTGTGGTTTTTATATATAAATTTTAATTTATAAAAACTCGTCCATCTGTTCGAGGCGCCATTTGTGCTATTTCAAATTAATACATTATTATAAAATAATATTTAATGTCTCACCTACCTTAATTGAGTTCCGGTTCGTCACACGAACTGTGAATATCAACGTGATTTTAAGGTTACATCAATAACGTACACTACTCTCTTTTATATAATATAACTCACATTTATTCCTTCAAATTTCTTTACTATACCATTTCTCAATTATTAATAAAACATTATAAAAAAAACTGATCAAAACATTTATTGCCAAAGCTTTACTTCACTCTGAGCTATTTATTCTAATTTGTTAAAGCTACGTAAGATGACCCAGTTTGTTACACTCACTCATTCGCTCAATTTTGCCCCCATTTATTTAATTTAGAGATCTCTGTGATTTTATGATTTTAAAAGGAAGATTATACAATTTTATGTGTCCCTCGGTGTCGACTCCCGTCACATATCACACTTCGGATGTTTGTCTGTTCGCCACATTCTCGATTTTTTCAGTGCACTTATTTCATTTTGATACTGTCACTAATTTGATTCGGTTGTTGTTTTCTATTAAATTTTACAAGAACATATTTTGGATCCACGCGTCTCGTGGTCGACCCGGCCGGGATCAAAACTGTTAGATGACTGGGAAGAGCGTTAACACAGCGCCCACCTCCAACTGTTGCTCAAGACAGAAATGCACAGCATGCCTGCTACGAACTGTTCGTCAATTTACACAAAGTCTGGCTTCGTCCACGTGCTTCAGGTGTTGACCATATTCCATCGCCCCGAGGCAGGCAACTCAGATGGGCGGAGTCATCACGGCACTTCCGTCATGTTCCAAACACGTGTTGAAAGAAATTTAATAATTTAGCCATCTTGTTGGCGTCCCTTCTGCGAGCATTATGGTGTTGCGCGTATGAGTGCGTAACACCAAGCTTGATTTCCCAGAACCGTATTGCGTTGCTACCACACCCGCTCACAAGTTATGTCACTGCGTTCATTGTTTGAATAAAACCGTTTTACATGGGACCTACCAAGCTGATACAAATAAATCCATATGACTTAATAAAATATAAAGACCCCCCCTTTTGCCCCATTACAATACCCCCCCCAATGAGAGGTCTTCTGCCGAAACAGAAGGACTCTCATTGCTACCCCTAAGAGGATCAGTGAGGATATGGTGCCAACAACCCCCCGTTTACTTCTAAACACATCATGGGTAAATTACCCCCCTAGCTCGGCGACTATGGCTGCACCTGAACGAGATTACTGGACTTCTCTGTACGAGATCCCAACACCATAAAATCGGACAGATACTCACCATAGTACACCTAACCTTCTATCATTCCGCCCAAAATTAAAACACTGGCCTTATACCATACCAGATCCTCAACCGATATGTTCCCCCTTATATGCATACTGGGTTGCCTTTAGCAAGTACTGGGTGCGTACACATACTCATTATTACTGATCATAACATTTCTACACTACTTTGTTGCTTTAAAATTTATAAAAACATGTCATACTTGAACTTCAATTACTTCTCTTAATATTTTATCGATTTGACATTATAGTTTCAACTCAAAATAATTAAACAAATCCACTTAAATCATTTAAATTCTGTTAACTCAAAGAAATTAATTTAATTCCAATATCAAAATTTTATATTACCATTAATTTCATCAAAACCGCAAAAATCTTTTTCATGAATTCTCCTTCACTAACTACTAACAATCCTAAAAAACAAATAAACTGAACATCTTATTAAATCATAAATTCGCTTATCATTACATTTGTTTACAACACACATTATATGAATAACATCAATCAGTTAACACATTAACAATACATACAATCCACAAAATATTCTGAACATCAAAACACCATCTATACGGCAGGCACAATGAAAAATTAATTTTTTTTTTCCATAAAATTTTGATTCCCAAAAAGAATTATTTTGCCAACAAAATTTATTCTTTAATCATTTTCGTATGAATACACGAATAAAATCTATGAATCAACTGTAAAAAACACACTATATACCAAACATCAGTCAGCAGCTGATCTCTCTGGGTCAAGTGAATGACCTTGCTCTAGATATAGCTCAAAATTTATACAAGGTAAAATACATCGCATGCTTATAGTTTCTTCATTCAAACATTATACAACATAATAAAATATAAAACACTCATTAATATTGTTGTTATTACCTTACAATAAATAATTCACAATAAAATTCGCATTTAAGTGGACCAAAATTTACACACTTTATAACTTTAATTTATTTCCAAATTCTACTCAATCTTTTACTGGTTTCATTTATTATTACACTTTAACTCTGATTTTCTCTTTAACACTTTCATTCTCAATTATTTTGGGTGACTCTTAACTATTCATAATAATTCGATTTACATATGGGTGTTTAAATACAACCTCCAACCCCCTTCTGACTCTAACACTTACTAACAGATTTCTATAGTATGACACCACTCCCTCAAAATATCTATCTCCATTAATTCTCCAACTCATTTCAAATCATTCTACCCTTATAACAAAATACCCTCTACCCTCCTTGTACTTAGGATGTGTTCCCTTCCCATACTCATCCCCTTATTGGTCCCTGGACTCTCCCTAGGTAACCCCGCCAAACCCCATTTAAAACTATTCACCTCCCGCCACAACGCTTTTCGTTGAGGACTCCTTATCACACCAACCCCTTTTACAAAATTTCCCCCATCATCTAATTACTCTCTCATTACATCCCTCTCCTCATTCTACATATACTCACTATCGCTACTGTGTCACTATTAATACTCAGTTTCTATACCACTTTTATTTTCGAGAATCTTATTCTTAACGTTACCTTGGACTGACTTAAATGTCCTGTTGAAATAATAATCACCCAAATTCTAACCTTTACCACATTTCACCTCTATATGTTTATTGAAAAATCACATTAGAAAATTCATAACTCCCTTCAGTTAATTTAATTATTTTAATTTAACCTTTGAACACATTTAAAATTTATTATTCACATATTTAATTATATTGACAAAATCTGCAAATCAATTATAAATAACATAATACATATATAGCCCCAGCAGTCAGCTGATGTCTAACTCAATCAGAAAGATCACAGTTGCACACCACTATATAAAAATTATCCCGATTAGCGCTTTCAAGCCTCACAGCCCATCGTCAGATCGGAATAGGCCTATTCCGATCTGACGATGGGCTGTGAGGCTTGAAAGCGCTAATCGGGATAATTTTTATATAGTGGTGTGCAACTGTGATCTTTCTGATTGTGATTTCAACCACTAACACAAATTTCTTCATTAAACGTCTGTTATGATGTCTAACTGTCATGTGAATGACCTTTCTCTCAACATTTCAAAATTATACAAAGTACACCTGTTTATAATCCTTATCCCTAACATACTGCATACAGTAACACAAATATATAAAATTATATAGTTATCATCATAAAATATTGGTGGATTTAAAATCCTTACCATTAAACCTAGTACTTAAAATTGTTTTGCTCTCATAAGGGAAATACATCACTAATAATTGAGTCATAATTATAGCAACTGTTACTGAACAGGAACTGGGTCGTCAACCACCAACTCTCTCTATAGAGGCGGTTAAATTGACCGCCCGCTGTTTACAGAGGTCGTCACCCTCTCACGGAATTTTCAGCTACCCTCCTACTACATCAATTTTCTTAAATTCCCGCCTTTATACCCAGTTACCCAGGTAACCACCCGCCGCGTAATCCGGATTGAGCATTTGCCTGGTTGCATAAACACTTTATTGTTTATGCCCCTGGCTTGTAACGGCCAGCTCCTTTTCCACACACACTGTTCTTTCCTGGTGTTGTACTGTGGCGCCCATTTGCATCCCCAAGAACTGAAGTTTACATATATATGGTATAGATGCTGCCTATACTGTTCTTGGTTCAGCGTTATATAAAAAATTCGGCATTATTGATGTCCGAGGACACCAGTAATCCTACTATTATGATTCACACACCCTTAAAACGGCACTATCACTCCCTTCGATGATAGCCCCTGTTCCATAGTTATGTAGTTTCCCCTGAGTTACCCCCGGTCAATTTCAGTATTCACCAATTAGAATATACTTACATAAATCCACGGTCAGGGTTTGGTGAAGCCGTGACTGCCCAAAAGTTGGGGAAACTACCAAAAGACATATAAGGTTCACACTGACACCGTTACTACAATTCACGGATGGTCAACTCTTATATGTTTGGTTATTTTATTAATTACTTTTCATGTTTAACCTCTTAAACTCATCTACACTTTTAACTTTTAAACGTCAAACATTCCACTTTCCTTTAAATTGCATTAAAAAATTCATACTTACATTACATCACTCATATACTGTCATAGACACAAAAATATAAACACCAAATAATGTACATAACTCCATGTATTTTCTGAAACATTTTAACAACCATGTTATTCCACAAACTAAACACATTTTACATTTATTCATTTACTATTTATTATCAAGTTCCAATCTCCTAAAATCATTTAAATTCATCATCAAAATCTCTTTATATCACATTTTAAATCAATCAAAAATATTTAAACATTTCAAATTATTTTAATTCCATCAATTATTAAAAACACAACATATTTTAATTACCTTACTCCAAAACAATTACAATTCCTTTATTATTTTCATAATTATTCTTGTTATTTATTTAGTCTGCCAAAATATTATTATTATTATTAAAACAATTTCTACTACATACACATATTGTTTACATACCATACATTTTACAACACAAACATAATTAATTTCACTATTAATTTATTTACAATTCTTCGTCATTATTTTCTGTTCAACACACCTCATTTCATAATCTAGCCAGGTCATAACCATAAACTAAAATATTTAAAATGTCCATTCACTGATTTTTTAATTAACCTCATCATCGTATATTAGTCTTACTTTTATATAATAATTATCGTCCTTACTCACACTCGTTACACTATTATTATTATTATTATTGTAATGATTACTTTCGTTAATTACATTAACACAATAATTAACTACATTTTTGTCAACCATTAATTCATAAAGCCCGTCTACCTTGGTAATTTTAGTCCAGTCTCCATCAGTATTTTCGGTTAACATAAGGTAAGTTATTTTATCATCATATTCCTCCACTACATTCATCACAACATCAAAATAATCATCCATCTCTATTTTACAAGGTAAGTATTCTATATCGTCTATCTCCTTCAATTCTAACCTCTCTTTCAACTCATTATAACTACTTCTCAACGTAAATAACTCTATTATTCTCTGTCTCTCTCTCTCTCGCAATACTTCTCACAACCCCCCTGAACTATCTCATTCCATGCAAAGGGCACCACAAAACACTTATTACCTCTCCTGGCTTTACCAGGTAAATCACAGAAAACTAAGGGACCATACGAAGACACCTCGTCTTCCACACCACCACCGGAGGAAACTCTGTCCTCATAAAACACATGTGGAGTCTTTACTCCACTTATACTACAGGGAAAATTTGCCCTCTGCCCTCTATACTCACCTAACCTCGCTTCATACTCTCTCTCACTCTCATCAACACTTTCTATGCTCACAACCTTACTTTCTAACACCACATTCTTAATTATATCCTTGTAATTCTCACCCCTACTTACCTCATTATATGTAATCTGACCGTCTTTATTTTCGTCGAATTTATCGAACTTTTCACTAGTCTCTACCCTCCTTTTAATCTCGTAATTTTCGTTTACTTTATTCTTTGTAAAGTTATTAATTGTGTCACCTATTCTGTTTATTTGTTTATCAAACACATGATCTATTAATTCTATTATCTCATCTTTCATATTATCAAAACGTGTATTAATTTCATTCACTTGTTTACTAAAATTAATATTTTGTTGTTTTATTTCGTCTCTGATCTCGTTGAATTTATCATTAAAATTACTATTTTGAACGTCAAAACGACTATAACATCAAATTTGCTATTGTGTACCTCAAAACTACTCTTGACTTCGCTAATGTCACTGCTCAATTTATCAAATTTATTCTTTTGTTCATTCATATCCTTTGATATTGTTATTAAGATATTCATTACATCATTATTAAATTGATTATTATATTTTGCTGAGGTTGGGGTTAATTGAACCCCCGAATCCTCAGTCACATTGCTTTGATCTGTTACCTTTAATTCTACTATTTTGTTTTGACCCGCATTTGGAGTCTAATAGGCTTCAAGGCCACTCATAACAACTGATTCATCAAAATTGGTAATTTCATTGATATCATTCTCGTTATTATTATCTGCCATTTTTAAATTATAAATTTATACAAATTTACTTACATACAAAACATCTGACACTTACCCTAACAATGACATACTGTTTTACGTCTGTTACATAATTTGTACGTATTTTTTCTTAACCTTCAAATCACGTTATTCACCTGTAGGTGTGGTTTTTATATATAAATTTTAATTTATAAAAACTCGTCCATCTGTTCGAGGCACCATTTGTGCTATTTGAAATTAATACATTATTATAAAATAATATTTAATGTCTCACCCACCTTAATTGAGTCCCGGTTCGTCACACGAACTGTGAACATCAACGTGATTTTAAGGTTACATCAATAACGTACACTACTCTCTTTTATATAATATAACTCACATTTATTCCTTCAAATTTCTTTACTATACCATTTCTCAATTATTAATAAAACATTTATAAAAATAAACTGATCAAAACATTTATTGCCAAAGCTTTACTTCACTCTGAGCTATTTATTCTAATTTATTAAAGCTACGTAAGATGACCCAGTTTGCTACACTCACTCATTCGCTCAATTTTGCCCCCATTTATTTAATTTAGAGATCTCTGTGATTTTATGATTTTAAAAGGAAGATTATACAACTTTATGTGTCCCTCGGTGTCGACTCCCGTCACATGTCACACTTCGGATGTTTGTCTGTTCGCCACATTCTCGATTTTTTCAGTGCACTTATTTCATTTTGATACTATCACGAATTTGATTCGGTTGTTGTTTTCTATTAAATTTTACAAGAACTTATTTTGGATCCACGCGTCTCGTGGTCGACCCGGCCGGGATCAAAACTGTTAGGTGACTGGGAAGAGCGTTAACACAGCGCCCACCTCCAACTGTTGCTCAAGACAGAAATGCACAGCATGCCTGCTACGAACTGTTCGTCAATTTACACAAAGTCTGGCTTCGTCCACGTGCTTCAGGTGTTGACGATATTCCATCGCCCCGAGGCAGGCAACTCAGATGGGCGGAGTCATCACGGTACTTCCGTCATGTTCCAAACACGTGTTGAAAGAAATTTAATAATTTAGCCATCTTGTTGGCGTCCCTTCTGCATGCATTATGGTGTTGCGCGTATGAGTGCGTAACACCAAGCTTGATTTCCCAGAACCGTATTGCGTTGTTACCACACCCGCTCACAAGTTATGTCACTGCGTTCATTGTTTGAATAAAACCGTTTTACATGGGACCTACCAAGCTGATACAAATAAATCCATATGACTTAATAAAATATAAAGACCCCCCTTTTGCCCCATTACAGTGTTACACGTGTATCTTGTGTGTGTTAGTGATGCAGGCATAGACAGGAGTCTCAGCAACCCACCCCAAGTAATTAATAAAATAATTATTTTAATTCACTGTGCGAAAACTAATTAGTGTATGATCAAACCAAAGGCACCAAAGTGTGTGTGAAATTTATAGTTATCCCCAGTGAAAAGATGACGTTAATAGAACACGTTATGCGAAGACAGTGCAAAATAAACGTGCCAAAAAATACGCAAATTACCCTAAGACGCTCAAATTAATATAGTGAGTGTGTAATCGAATTAGCTATGATTTGTGGTATCTCAATTCCGTGCAAAACATTGCTATTTGCTAATAATTGCAAATAGATGAAAAGGTTCGGGAGTGGGGGGCTGTCACAAGATATGCAGGTATCGACAGGATGATTTTGGAGCCGACTGGCGCGGAATCTCGAGAGGGTATAAATTAAGGGTTCAACCAAAAACCCTTCTCTTCATTTCAAGACACAGTTGCAGCCGGACATGCTGTCCGTCGGCAAAACAGTTTATTTTTATTCTATTACAAGTCGCAGTAACAAACAAAATTAACGTTCATTAAATGCACGACAATATTACGGAAAAAGTAAATACCGCAGTAGTAAGTCTATCAAGAGTATATATGGGAACTGCTGTAGAGCGACGCTGGACTCTAGACGCATCCAGGAACGTGCTGCCGTAGAACGACGCTGGACTCTAGACGTATCCAGTGACATGGTGCCGTAGAACGACGCTGGTCTCTAGACGTATCCAGGACCACGCCTGGACAAGAGGAATGGAAAGCTAACTCTGGACAACGCTGGACCCCGGAAAACAGTCGTGAGATCACCAGAAATTGAGGTGACATGCGTAATGCATTTTAAATGATTTGTAAAAAAAAGAGCTCATAAAGACGATTTCAAAAGACAGTAAATTAAATCAAAGAAAAGTTTATACTTAGTAATAATATGTTAAAATGTAAATAAATGTGTAGTCGTAAGAATGAACGATCGCATATGTATAAAAGCATTAATAAATGAAAGAGAATTTAAAGTAAAGAAAGTAGAGTTTTTTATCAAAATAGATAGTAAAGTGATTAAATATTTGAAGTATATTCTTCGTATTGTTTGAATTAGCAGCCATCCTTACTATTTCTTTTATAAAGTAGCTAAACTGCTACAATTTTTTGTTCAGACAAAGCTTTTCGTCATCTCTGACATCATCAGGTCTTGAACAACTAGGTTGTCTTGAACATTGTCTTGTCTTGAATCAGGTCTTGAACATCATCAGGTTGTTCAAGACCTGATGATGTCAGAGATGACGAAAAGCTTTGTCTGAACAAAAAATTGTAGCAGTTTAGCAACTTTATAAAAGAAATAATTTGAAGTATAGAAAGATTAATTTAAAGTTGAATATTAAAACAAGGCCAGTCTACAAGAAATTAATATAAATTTAAATTGAATTTTAAACCTTGGTATAGACTGAGCGAGTAGAGGTCAGATCTGAGATAAGACAATTTATTTCAATATAAAAGTATTTTAATGTTATAATAAATTAATAAACCAATTATTTAACATGTCTAGATATAAGATTATTAACATGGTTAGATATAAGAGATTTTTTAAAATATGTGTAATGTTGCATATCATAAGATATAAACATTTAATAATGAGCAGTATCATGACCGACAGTTATTAATGATGTTTATGAATATTTATAATAATGAATAAATAATAAATATGAGTTTTAAATACTGATAAATAAAAATACTCTTATTATAAATACACCTGGTATAATTATACAACCTGCATGAATTACTGAATATCGAATTTACATATAAATTCGTTGTATAAGTTTGTGTCTCTTGAACGTGAGGCCTGACGTGTCCACATGTATATGTATGTATATGTAACGTTGTATAATTTTGTCGCCCTTGACGTGGGGCATGAAACGCCTACATTTAATAATTAATGTATGCTCTATGATTACCAATGTTTAATGAGTTATATGATATAACTAATATTATATTTTAATTAACTGTATGTTATGTTAATTGTTGTGTACTAAAACACAACTGGCGCTCAACAAAATAAACTGGTGTAATTGTAACAGGAGTAAATAAAAATAAATAAATAATAATAGTTCAGCAATAAATAAATAAAAGCTTGCACACTTTAATAATAATATTTAATATAATAGACTAATAATAATATTACACTAATAATAATAAATTATAAATAAATATTTAAATACAAAATAATTCGACATGACGACTCCAGGAAACTTAGATATGGAGGCCTTTCGAAAAATGATGTGGGCCATGATGGACGAAGTAATTACAAAACAGACAGAAAATTTGAATGCTAAACTTAAAGAACAAACAGAAAGTTTAGAAAACAAATTAGAACAACAGACTGAAAATTTTAATAATAAATTAGAACAACAGACTGAAAGTTTAAAACAGGACACCATAAAAATACGGAGAGGCTAAAAGAATTAACAGAAAAGGTTGGTGATACCAACTCACATATTGAGACTATCACAGAAAATGTATGTGAAAGAATTGTTAAGCAAACGGAACAGATATGTGAAATGATGGTTTCTGAACAAACAATTGTAATTGAAAGTAAGAGAGAACAGACTTGCATAATTACTGATGATAATTCTAAAACAATAATTAACTCTAAGGAAGAATGTAAAATACATTTAATTAAACAAACGTACCGTGCTAGCGGAAGTATCTAAAGTAGTGGTTACACTCACACACAAATAAAACAAGTTAAAAAGGTAACACGATTGAAACAAATAACACGCGACAAGGGTACGCACAGTAAGTATCGATTGAACGATAATCATAATGATAATCACAATGAATATAAAAACTACAGAAGTTATCATAAACGGCGAATGAAAAAACAGTCGACAGCTGTTTATATAGGCTTCAAACGGACTGACCTTACACAATGCATTAGTGACGAGAGAATTCTGGAACGTACTGAGAGAGGAGAGAGAGGTTATTCATCGCAGTTAAGAAACAAATTCATGCCGTACAAACAGGTGAGTTACGCAATGACGTCAGATGAGCTCACAGTCGCTATGTTACAATGGGACGTTAACACAATGAGGGTGCGAGACGGAAATAACTGTACATGTCGGCTAATATATGACAACAGCGACTACACGTCAAAATACAATGAATTTCCTGTTCACGGACCCAATGCAATTGTTATAATGGTGAGGGGGTGGAAATCAAACGACACCGTACTCAATGCTCTATAGAAATGAATAATTATTTTTAAAAGAAAAATATTACTGTTAATTATTATTAATAAGAAAAGGAGTTAATTAATAAGAATAATATGTGTAAAAAGATTTTAAAAAAATAATAGAAAGAATGTTATGTTGTAAGAAATGGTAAGGAATGTTATTATTGATGTTGTTATTAATATGAAGAAAGGATTAGAGAGGAGAAATCAATGTTAATTGTCAGAATGACTGATCAAGCGAAATCTTCATACCTTAGTGAAAGTCAAGGACAGAGATTATTTAGAGCTCCAAATACTACGATTAAAACATCGAGTAGAGTTAAGCACATGAAGTCTGGATATAGACGTGTTTCTAAGGTAGTCATCTGTAGCCGATAATGACTCACTACGAAGCTAACGAAAAAGGTGTATTTCAGAAAGTAATGGTAAGGATGAAGAAAATTATTAGCGATCAGAAAGGTAATAGTAAAGAAATGTAATAATTGAAGGTAATGAAGGTTAATGTATTGTATAAGATTAATGTAAGAAATGTTAATGTATTGTATAAGTAATATAAGAAAAGTTAAGAAAGATAAAGTGATGTTCATGTTAAGAAAAGAGTTAAGAAGCGAAGGTAAGAATGTATGAGTAAGGAAATGTAAAATTACAGATTGAAGAATGGCATAACATGTTAAGATGCAAAATGTTTACCAGTGCAAGAATGCAAACTTGTGTAGGATGTGCTACACGTAAAAAAATATATAAATAGGTCGATGGGACCAGATTAAAGGAGAACAATAAAAAAAAAATAGCTACGTATGAATAATGAGAAGAGAGAGTAAGAGTGGAATGATGCCACTGAATCAGTACAAGGTCAACCCACCGAGCAGCTGTATAATGGGGGGTGAATATTGCATACCACCACGGTGAACGTTAGACTGACTTACTCATTATTATGTGTTTGTTTTACCGATGTATAAACTTAAGTTAAGTTAATATAACATGATTATATTGTCTAGAACAAATAGACAAAAAATTTAATTAATAAATATTTATTAAATTGTTTTCTTCTCAGGCAGAGGAATAATGCAACGATACAGCCATACGCTGTATTAGGCATTCATTTAAATAAATATAAATTTTGTATTGTGTAAGTTACGGGTAAATGGACAGGTCTGAGATTGCAAAAATATTTCATTGTTAGATTAGGGGAGAATTAACCTGTTTCGACAAGCAGTGAACACCTGCTCAATTGTATGTGTGTTACACCGTGTATCTTGTGTGTGTTAGTGATGCAGGCATAGACAGAAATCTCAGCAACCCGCCCCAAGTAATTAATAAAATAATTATTTTAATTCACTGTGCGAAAACTAATTAGTGTATGATCAAACCAAAGGCACCAAAGTGTGTGTGAAATATATAGTTATCCCCAGTGAAAAGATGACGTTAATAGAACACGTTATGCGAAGACAGTGCAAAATAAACGTGCCAAAAAATACGCAAGTTACCCTAAGACGCTCAAATTAATATAGTGAGTGCGTAATCGAATTAGCTATGATTTGTGCTATATCGATTCCGTGCAAAACATTGCTATTTGCTAATAATTGCAAATAGATGAAAAGGTTCGGGAGTAGGGGCTGTCACAAGATATGCAGGTATCGACAGGACGATTTTGGAGCCGACTGGCGCGGAAACTCGAGAGGGTATAAATTAAGGGTTCGACCAAAAACCCTTCTCTTCATTTCAAGACACAGTTGCAGCCAGACGTGCTGTCCGTCGGCAAAACAGTTTATTTTTATTCTATTACAAGTCGCAGTAACAAACAAAATTAACGTTAGTTAAATTCACGACAATATTATGGAAAAAGTAAATACCGCAATAGTAAGTCTACCAAGAGTATATTCGGGAAAGCTGCTGTAGAGCGACGCTGGACTCTAGATGCATCCAGGAACATGCTGCCGTAGAACGACGCTGGACTCTAGACGTATCCAGGAACATGCTGCCGTAGAATGACGCTGGACTCTAGACGTATCCAGGAACATGCTGCCGTAGAACGACACTGGACTCTAGACGTATCCAGGACCATGCCAGGACAAGAGGAATGGAAAACTAACTCTGGACAACGCTGGACCCCGGACAACAGTCGTAAGATCATCAGAAATCGAGGTGACATGCGTAATGCATTTTAAATAATTTGTAAAAAAAAAAGAGCTCATAAAGACGATTTCAAAAGACAGTAAATTAAAACAAAGAAAAGTTTACACTTAGTAATAATACGTTAAAATGTAAATAAATGTTTAGTCGTAAGAATGAGCGATCGCATATATATAAAAGCATTAATAAATGAAAGAGAATTTAAAGTAAAGAAAGTAGAGTTTATTATCAAAATAGATAGTAAAGTGATTAGATATTTGAAGTATAGAAAGATTAATTTAAAGTTGAATATTAAAACAAGGCCAGTCTACAAGAAATTAATATAAATTTAAATTGAATTTTAAACCTTGGTATAGGCTGAGCGAGTAGAGGTCAGATCTGAGATGAGACAATTTATTTCAATATAAAAATATTTTAATTTTATAATAAATTAATAAACCAATTATTTAACATGTCTAGATATAAGATTATTAACATGTTTAGATATAAGAGATTTTTTAAAATATGTGTAATGTTGCATATCATAAGATATAAACATTTAATAATGAGCAATATCGTGACCGACAATTATTAATGATGTTTATGAATATTTATAATAATGAATAAATAATAAATATGAGTTTTAAATACTGATAAATAAAAATACTCTTATTATAAATACACCTGGTATAATTATACAACCTGCATGAATTACTGAATATCGAATTTACATATAAATTCGTTGTATAAGTTTGTATCCCTTGAACGTGAGGCCTGACATGCCCACATGTATATGTATGTATATATAACGTTGTAGTATTTTCTGTATTGTTGGCTAATACAGTCGAACTTCAGTATAATGAAATTCAATATCCAGGCAAAAATTTACTTGTAAAGAAGTCCTTTGTTACACAGAAGTTAACCCCTTCTCTTATATGAATTTGGTTTAGTTATGTGTTATATTAAATTAATACATTACAATGTGGGTATCACTTTTTATAATCAAAACAAAACAAACTGAATTAACCCATTTACCGTTTTATCAGACTAAACTAAATTGTGTATTATACAGCATTTCATGTAACTTACCTGTATCTAGAAGAGCACATGGTAGACCAATATAGGCAAGTTAACACAAAAGACAAACACAACAAAACTTTAAACTTTTATTTAAACCCAAAATTTAAAAACACGTAATAAAAATTAATTATCTGCTCTTGAAAGTACACTATATTTATGGTCTATTGTAATTTGTTGATACTGTTTCTATTATGATATTGAGGCATATTTTTAAAAAGTGTAATTTTTTGTTGGTGGTTTTGTTTGAATAAAGTATGATGTTCAAAAAATGTTTCACATTTACTGAGATGTTCAAAAATACTATCAGGTACATTATGTTTGAGCTGTAATCCTTGTCTGATGATTTTAAAAGACTGCAGAATCTCATCATCTGTAGGTGTTTTTGTCCTGTTGAGTGTGGTCACAAGCACAATTAAATCATGTTTTTTCAAAACAGTAGATGGTGAACTTTGTGGAGTACCAAATTTTTCAGAAACGTCTTCCTTTTTTACACTTTTATCAGTTTCCTGTGTCACACACACACACACACATTTTGCCCAAAACACTAAGGCACTTTCATTTAGACATACTGCTGAATTACTGTACAATAAAACAAGTTAACTCTAAGGACTGTAGAGCAAATAAAATTTACGTACAGTATTTTACACTTCAAACACAACACATGCTGCTAATAACGTCAATAATAAACTTTTTCTAAGAATTGTAATGGTTAAAACCCCAGTTTATTGACGTACTTTTAGCAAAGCCTATTAATAGAAATCATTAGCAATTTGGCGAATTTTGTTAAAGTACATTATTGTTATGTGTAACCTATACCCACACAGCAAAAGCTAGGCAACATGTTTTTATAATGAGTGGAGCCATACTTCTGTAGTAGCAGGTATTATTATTGGGTCCTTCAGTCTTTCGACGGGTTTGTACCCTCCCCACATGTACCCGTGGTGCAAGTAGCAGGTAGCAGGTAGTAGAATTCAGTAGCAGTTACAGTGAATGTCATATGCTATAACAGACCTTATAATAATCTTTAACCGGTTTTAATTTGTGTAAAAAAAGGAAAAAGTTCAAATTCAATTACAGATTAAACAGGTTGTTAAGTTGTGAAGAAATTTCGTTATTAAGAAGTCGTAATTCCATTACAAAGAAGCAGTTATGCTTATTATTTTACAAAAATTTCACTGTGCTCTGAAAAAATTTGTTACATAGAGTATTTCTTTATTGAGAACTTCATTACATAGAAGTTCAACTGTATTATTAAAAAATTGCAGCTAAAAAAAATAGTCATCTGTAAAATTTATCATAGTCTCATCACAGCCTTTTGTATTGTTTTGTAATCATTACTGTCTTTAGCAATAATTTTGTAACTCCACTCACTAGACGCTCCATAATTTTGTTTTTGCAATTATAACAGTCGTCACCATGTCATGTTTTGATGCCCATTGGATAGACTGGGTATCATCTTTTTTTCTTGTTTGCTTTACATGAAGAACTGTGGTGCATTTGGATATTAAATAAATGAGACACAAAAACTTCCAGAATTTTTGGGATTTTCAGTTTCACCTGTGAGTTGAAACTTGCCACAAAACTTAATACAGTGTAGAAGTTTGCCAAGTGTGTACTGGAAGCACTGTTGGAAACTGATGCCTAGTATATACTTTCCTTAACTTACCTTCCTTCATTCTGTACTGCTATTTATGTGTGTTTCACTGGTCCTATATTTTTTCCCTTTGGCATTGAAATTTTTTGACTCAGTAACACCTGACATGGTCTGTGCAGTATTGTTAGTTTTTGTGATCAGTTATATTTAGCAAAAAACTTTAATTTTGCAACCCAACCAGTTAGCAGCTTCAAACATTGCCTGTACTAATAAGGCAAAATTTAAAGTAAAACTTCCTCTGTTTTTATACATTCTTTGTCTTTGTGTTATTTTAGTTTTGGTCTTTGTGGCCCCAGCTCTTGTAACATTAATTTGGTTGGAAAATTAAGAGAAGCTTTTAATGGGATTCATTTTTCCTTATGTTATTGGACTACATAAATAATACCATAATAATAATAATCTGCAAGACTACACAACATTGAAACAACAGATTACAGAACTTACATACCACAGAAACATAATACCATAGTACCGGTATATGAATTGTTGTAAAACATAATCATTGACTGCAGGAAAGCTAAGCAATAATTGCATTGCCTGCTAAGTCAGTGCGTGAAAATCCTCCTCTCTGATAGCAGTCTGTAGTTATAGGCTTGTGTATGCCTCTGTTCATTCTAGAAACACCATACATTCCTTATCAACAGTTCCAGAAATATTAACTGTATTCAGATTGACACCAAAGTATGTACATATTAAAATGATAAATATTGAACTGAAAAAATAAATAACTTCACACACGTTATAGGTGTAGCTTGGCCTCAGATCATTCATTTATGACCCACATTGAATCAAACGTACATGTTCCCTTATAATAGTAACTCTTCAGGTTTCTATTTTTTTTACAGTGGTAATGTTATACTGGTAAGCTCCCGAGCTGCAGAACTCACTCACTACGAAGTACATTTATTATTACATCAATTTCTGTATTAGATAATTTTCAATTTTGGGAAAAATTACAAAAATCCTGAATCCTCTACTGTTTCTTTAGCAATACTATAACAATTTTAGAACACACAGTAAACACTAAAAATTGTTTCATTTGCATTAGGGTTACAATTCCTTTTAGTCTGATACACTGCTGGTTTTCACAATTTTTTCAAATTTTTTTTAGGTCTCTTTTTTAGGCCCTGGAATCCAAAAATTTTGAAATTTCCAAAACTTAACGTTACATTGAGGTGTTGGTAAAATTCGTACTTAAATTTGATACCTCACATGATTTTTGCAGTTTTATCAAAATTTTCACCCACTTTTGGGCCCTGGCATAAAGTTTTTGAATTTTTCAAAAGTGACCACTATTCAGATTGTGGTTTAAATTAATTCTTTAAATGCTTTAATTTGATACCCCACATATGCTTTTGCAAGTTTTTCACAATTTTGACACCCCACTTTCTACCTCCCAACCCCCTAGTTTTGGCAAAAACAATAGAGTACTTTCTGTAGGGTAAAAAGTATGGACATGCACGCCCAGTTTTCAAAAGTTATCATGAGCAAATCCAAAACAGATAGAGAGCCAGGCAGACGAATGCCAAATGATCGAGTCAAAACTGAAAACTTTCAGTTATTCACAATTATATCGGATAGCTTGTGCAAGCAGTTTGTATTATCAGTTTGCTTTATATACGTTTTGCAGAGAAACACTGCATTATCAGAAGCTGTGATATGTTTAAAAAATAATCAGTTCAAATGTTGATTGTTGTAATGTTTGTTTAATCAACTGTTTTATAATAATATTGGAAATTGGGTAATTTCCCAGTAACCGTACTTACACTAATTTTCGATATTTCAATTATGGATCAATCTGTTCCAAGTAATCCAGAAAAAACTTAATTGGTTGCCTGATCACTTCAGAAACAAAAATCATTTCTGGCGTGTCCATTCCCTTATGTTTGGTAGTTCGGAACATATTTTCTTTTATTTTTAATTATCTGGTTTACAGATGGTGGTCATTTTTGTTCTAAGGCACAACCATTTTTTCCAGTTGCAGAGATTTAATGGTATTCTAAAGTTCTCAGGATTGGTACATTCTAACCTACATTTTGGAGTCCTGTTATGTGGGCCTACAGTAAAGAGCTTTTATGTGTGCAGTTTTCAGATTTTTCTCTGGTTCCCCAAACAGAGATATATGAAAGCTTAAAATTGTTTAAAAATTAAAAACTTTAATTTTTAAGAGGGTGTAATTTTTAAACAATACGTTACTCATCAATCATACTTTCTATAAATTAATTATACTCGCATATCAATAAGCATAAAAAATTTAAGACTGAAAGTCTAGTCCTTCCTTCAGAAATTACACTATGAAATTGAATTTTTCATTCATCCTTGTTCAACAACTTTCATTACCAATACAGAAACACACTAGGTCAGTAAATAGGGCTCCAAATTGTAGGGTAGAGTACAATGAAGTCTATTCGAAAGACCTAGGACAGCCCAGTCCTGATAATTTTAGAATACTGTAAAAGTCTGCAAATGGAAAAAACAGTGTGCATCATACAAAAATGGCCAACATCTGTACATACTCAGATACACTGAAAAAGAATTATAAAAAGTTTTGAACTACCAAAAAATAAGAGAATGGACACACACACAAAATGAATTTTTTTTTTCTGAAATGGTCAGTCAATCAGTGTTACTAATGTTTTTATGAAACATAACTTTGATTGAGCCTGTGAAGCCAAAAGTTGTCATTGTTAGGTTAACAGGCAGACTAAAAGTACACATAAAAACCAATATGCCTTTAAATAATACTTGCTTTTTGTGAAAACAATATGAAAGTATTTGATGCTGTTTGCAGGTTATTATACATGTTTGTAACAGAACTTACTTACTTTTCAATTTTAACAGTAAATTTTAACCATGTATTTTTCAAGTTCCTGATATCTATTTGTGGTTGTCACTTTTCTCTTGTCCCGTACTACATTTACATACAATTTTTTTTTAAATGATTGTGTATACTGCGTTATTACACAGTGTACTAAGATATAATATATTCTGCTTTAATTTGCCCCCCTTGGAATTAACTGTTTGAATGGACATTCAATTAACATTTCACCAAATCTTTCTAAGGAAATGTCACAGCTGTTAAATGAACTTTACACTGTTGTGAGTATACTATCTATGGTTATTAGTGTATTAATTAATGATTCAGTTAGGGAACTGTTTATTTTGAGATTCACCCAACTGTTTATTTCAGTTTCTGACCATGTTTTTCAAATCAAAGTACTGCATTCCATCACAGTATTTAGACCTAACTTTGTGTCTAAACTAGTTTTAAG
Organism: Magicicada septendecula; assembly: GCA_034769895.1. Lineage (NCBI taxonomy): Eukaryota > Metazoa > Arthropoda > Insecta > Hemiptera > Cicadidae > Magicicada > Magicicada septendecula. The sequence continues at coordinate 444,700,468 of CM068368.1, forward strand.
TTCTAAACTGTAATATTATATGCCAGTTTAGAACAAAGAACTTAATGTATGTTTTTAAGAAACATAGTTATCATAGTTAAACAAGCCTAAGTGGTTGAGTTAATGTTTATTCCCAGTGATTCCCTGCATCGAAAAGAACCATTTTCACTTGTTTTCCATAATTTGTTTCTGCTCTAACTTGAATCTCAAATATGTTTATAATGAAGTTTCCTACCATAGAGACCTTTTATGTGTACAGTTTTCAGATTTTTCTCTGGTCTCCCAACAGAGATATAAAAGCTTAAAATTTGGGAAAAATTAAATATTTCAAGTTTTAAGAGGCTATAATTTTTAAAAGATAACTCATCATTGAAACTTCCCATAAATTAACTACACTTACACCTAACTAAATGTATAAAAAATTAAGATTCTTTTCCTTCCTTGATCATTTTTTTCTGAAGTGATTGGGCGAGCAATTAATTTTTTTCTGGACCACTTTGAATGGATTGACCTGATATATTCATTTTGTGACCTTTTTATATATTTTTCTTAATTTAACTTTTTGGGTGGCTAAAAATTTCTGTTTGTTTTTAGATAGTGTGTGGATAAATTAGACTTATAGACATGAGGTTTTAAAAATGCGAAGGAATCTGTCATTTAGATTTTTCTTCGTTCTGTTCTACATAAAATATGTAACAATCGGAACATTCTGTTTTGTACACATCCTTTTTTTTTGTAAATGTTGGTTTTAGTAAGTTTATATTTTATCTGATCTATGTTATAAGAAATTTTTGGGTTTGCATTATTAAATAGTTTAGTTAATTGTCAAGTTATATTTCCATAATAAACTTGGTTTGTATATCTCATGTTATCTTTATAAATTTAGATGTATGTTAGATATAAGTTTAGATCTTTATATTTTTAGATGTTGGGTTTATTAGGTTTCTATAAATGAGTATTTGTTTTATTTTATTCAAATTCTTTTTTTTTTTTTTTTGTATCCATTACTAGTGCTATTTATTTGATAATATTTCTTCAATATAAGCAATGTGTGAATAATATATTATCATTCCAAGAAACTAGAAACCTGAAGAAGTACTACTATAAAGAAACATGTATGAAAACGTGAAAACACCATACACGGTGTTTCATGTCTTCAGCCAGTTTGTTAGACATAAAAAACAGCTGTTTTACAAATATATATTTTAATAAAATTGATTAAATTTCTCTTTAACATGCTAAAATAATAGTTAAAAACAACAAATACATCACACAAGCTCAATATAAATTGGATTAATTATGAAATCTCTAATAATAGTAGTTAACAAGGTATCTAAAAAATTTCAATTAACTAAATAATCCCTCCCCCCAGAAGGTTTAGAGTTGTGCTCATTTAATCACACAAACAAAATTGTGTGTATGCGTGTGTCAAATAATTTATTGGGTTGTATAAGTATGATGTTAGTGGAGATGAGGTGGAATTTTACAAGAAAATCTAACTTCATTAAATGGGGAGTCAGGCCTGTACCTTACATAGTCTCAAGGGTCAGTTTAACATTATGTCACCTAATTCCACTCATCGATATCCATAATGTTATGGACTGAGTGAAATATAATAACATTTCTTATCCACTTGGACACATCCTCTTTGAAGGCCAGTGCTAACTTTGGTAACCATCAGTAGAAATGTATGGACCAAATGTCTGATTATGCAAAAAACAAACAACTGTGTCTTTTATAGTACATAAATTAGAGTGGTCCTTATGTTATTTTTGTTATATATTTTTTAATATGTGACCACTCAGGCAAAATAAAAAAAATCACATTTTTTTTATCAATTCCCTACAGTGTGTGAGTGATTAAAGAAAAAGAAGTGTTTCAATAGAAACATACAGGAAAATAAATAGGACTATTAACAAATAAAGTTCTGGTATATATGTAGTTTGAATATTATGCCATTTAACTTTGCTCTTGTGCTTTTATATTATATGAATAACACATTATCTTTGTCCATTACATTAATTAATGATACTATACTGTCTAATTATTATTTAAATTTAATAGAGAAAGCTGACAATCCTTCCAAGCCTGTTATCCAGATGAAGAAATTTTTAGAGCGCTCATGTACTACGTACACATGTACAAATGCAGAAAATATTAGTCTGAAGTATTTTACAGTTGGTACAGTTTCATAGAAAGCTTTATTATATCTAATGATAACACCAGTGACAACCAACAAAAATTTAAAACATTGTGAATATTTTTTTATTACTTTTATTTTAATTCTTTTTTTGTATATGACTATATTTTGTTTGTTATCTGACTCTACAAAAAACAATCATTGTGAACATGTAAATTTTTTGTACCATTCTTTTTTTTGTGAGAGGTATAAAATGTATAATTTCTATAGCCAGTGGTTCTTTGTGTCAGTTTCAAATTGTGTGTGTGTGTTTCTAAAACCAGTATATGTTATCTCAAATGGTGGAGGTCTGCTAACTTTCTCTGTACTCTTCATTTTATTGTTGTCTGTACTGTACATATTTGTAATGTACTGTTGCTTAAATTTGTATTCTTCTATGTTTCTAGTGGTACTACTCACAAGAACACTGTTCTTCAATATTTGAAGCATTATTGTGAACAAGCTGTGCATAGTGCGGAAAAATTGCTGTATGAACTGATTCGCCTTGTTATCAGACTGAATGGGGTGAGCTTAATTCTATAATTGTAGTTCTTAATTATATTGTGTTCCATAACAACAAAATTAGGAATATTTTAAATACACCGTAACAGTTCCTGATACATACCAGAGCGTTGCTGTCTTAGAAAAATTCCATTTCAGGTCATGAAGACCATTAAAAGTGAACTTCTAAATCAATTATACCATGCTGTTGGTACCTGTTGCACTAAGAGGAAGCTGGTATGTTGTATGTAAGGGTCAACTTTTGTATTAGTTTTCTTTAAATAGTATACAATTAATCAATGGTATGATTTTCTTTCAATCATATGTTGACAACATTTATTTTGTTTGACAGCTGGCCCAGATATAAGAGCCACAAAATCCCATAGAGTGGGGAGGCCTAGAGTGTCAGTGACCATAATGGACCAAATTTATATATTGAATTCAAAAATATAAATTGGTAATCAAACAGTGGATTCTGTTTTATTGGCTCCATTAAGTGGGTTGCCCCACTTCAGTGGGTTAAGTGGGTTACTTTACTTCAGTTACGGTAACAAACTGAAAAGTAAAAATTCCATTTCCACCTAACAAGTAACAAAAACACTAACTATTCGGTGTTTTTGATTGAGTGAATTTTTATGTGGGCCAGTCTCAGTTATCGAGTACAAAGATTGATTTGCCTGCTCTGTCAAAGCCTTCTGGCTGATTCTCACTGCAGGTCAAATAAGTCATGTTAGAGAGAGTAATGAATTCAGCAGCACACAGCCATGGTGTTTTAGCAAGTTAAATAGCCAGGAGCTTAATTCACGCTCCCACCCCCACCCCAGCACCAACAATTATCATAAATGTATGATGCAGGGTAAACCCTATTCCCTGCTAATCTTTTTCTCGTTAGGGGTGTGCTTCCTCTTCAGCTTCTCAATAAGCATGGGGATGTATGGAGTCAAGATGAGTTGCACCTTTTTGTATAATACAAGTTGTTCTACTCGCTCAAGACTCACTAGTGGGTAATATAATATAAACTGTAAAAGTAATATTTCTTAGGGTTAAAAACAGATTAACTAAAATGTGTGCATTTTAGCTCACAACCTCAAAACCCCACATTAATGGAAAAGCAAACATAACCCTTAAGGAGGTAAACACCACAATTTTAAAATTCATATGTTTACGAGCTTCATGAATTTTGTCTCGAGTGCACCGTGTCACCAAACGTTACTGAGTGTTGAGTTACATGCCGTATATAATATCTATCTTCTTCTTCTTTCTGGCATTACAGCCTTTGGTGGGCTTTAGCCTCCTCAACAATACTCCTCTGTGCTTCCCTGTTCTCTGCCCTTCCTCTCCACCCTCTAATTCCCATGCTAGCAAGATCTTCTGTTACGCCATTGGTCTGCCTCTACATCTAGTAGTATATAGTCTTCCCTTCAGCATTCTTTTAGACATTCTGTCCTCAGATATTTTTTCCACATGTCCCAGCCAACACAACCTCTGTGAGTTGATGAATTTCACTATGTCTTTCCCATGCATGAGAGCCTGTAGTTCATTGTTGTTGTGTATTCTCCAGCTGCCTTCTTCTCTTACTGGGCCATAAATTTTATACAATATTTTGTGGCAAATTGATTTTAAAGTAGTTTTATCATTCTCTGTTAAAGTCCACACCTCAGATCCATATGTAACAATTAGCAACTGGTCGCACCAGTGAACTATATACTTTGAGTTTTATACCTCTTGTAACAAGGTTGTTTTTAAAGATGTTAATTTTTGTAAAGTAGGCTCTATTTCCTGCTTGTACCGTTTCTTTTATGCGCATCCTAATGTTATTATCATTTGATACTAAGGCACCTAGATAACTAAAGCAGGACACTCTTTTGAAACACTTCCCATTCACATTGAAATCTCTAGGAGCCCTTTTTGTCTCTGAGTTGGACATTTTTGTCTTGTTTTCATTTACTACAAGACCAATTTTCATTACTTCTGCTTCCATTAATGCATACATGTCTTTGAGGCTATCAACGTTTCTTGCTACTATTGCAGTGTACGGACTGAATGAAGACGGGTAAGAAATAATTTGTTTATCTTTGCATCCCAGCCAGTACAACCCCATTGAATTAAAATGGGGACAAGTAAAATGACAAGTTGCCAATAAAAACAAAACTTTTAAATTAAAAGGTGTCCTTCATTTGGCATATCAGACTTTAGATAGCATAACTATACAAGACTGGGAAAGATGTGGCTAAGGATGAAGGAATTAAGGCCTTCATAATAAATTTATCTGAAAATAGTGATAGTGACAGTGATACTAATGACTGTGATAAAAATGTCGGTGACGATGAAAGTGTAAGTGATACAATAACATTACACATTATTTGTTATTTTTTAAAGAACAGACACATTACCTTACAGGCATAATGGGTACGTAAAATAAAAGTAATCTAAATTGTATTTTTACTATTATCATTAGAGCCAGGATTTATAAGCACAATCAAACAGTAAGATAAGCATGCAAATATACACGAAAAATGGAAAAAATAAGCAAAAACAAATATGTGAAAATAGAATAAATAATTAGTTTAGTAGAAATCCTACCTTATTCATGGCTGTTTACAGTATATAAGGAAGGTCATCTTGAGATTTTCTTGAGTGAAGCTCCTGCGTCTGTCACTGAAGAATGATTTTTACAGTGAAAATGTTCTTTCAATGTTGCATGACATCACAGGTGCATATGAAAAGCAACACAGATCTCCTTCATTGAATTCTTCTTCAGTATCTATTTCTTCACCAGAAAGCTGATCAGAAATTTTACACTGAGTTTTGTAACCAGGACTTTTTAGTAACACTCAATTGACCTTTTTGAATGCAATTTTAGCAACACCGTGAGTTCCTGAAGATAATGGTACTGAAATGTCCTCTATCAGAGAAAGTGAGTGCTGCAAGGAATTATTTCAAGCTTCCAACTGTGTTATAATACCAGGTAATTTGGAGAACCAGTTATGGATGTACTGTAACTTTTCATGGATGCCGTTTTCAGCAAAACATTCCTGGGCAGTAGCAATGCTTGCTGCATCTTCTGCATTTAAGGAATATAAAACTGTTTTCAGTTCACTGAAATGTTCCATATAGTATGACTCAGCCTCTAACCATGAACCCCATGGAGTTAAAACTGGTTGAGGAGGTAAAGACAACAATGGAAGCAGTTCACAAAATTTTTTAATTCTAATCTGTGCCTTTACAAACACGTTCACACTGGAGACAAGAAGATCCACATCTTTACGCTGGCGTCTAACAATTTCAGCAACACGATGTAAACATGAGCAAGGCACGTCAGGTGACCTAATTTAGGGTAAAGAACTTTTGACATGTTCGCTATTGTAATGGTACAAATAGGTCCATGTAGGGATTTTGGGTAAACAACAGATATAATTTTATGGTGAATTAAAATTTTGTATGTGTGAGAGTAAAGTTTTCCAAAACATGTGAAACAACGCAGAAAGCAACAAAGGGTTTGCCTCAAGGTCAGTGGCGTACGTGACAAAACGACAGCGATTCTGCCAACAACAACAGGCCACTCCTAAAATACGTCATCTAAAGAATGCCAGACGTAATTGCTGCACCTTAAAAAACCAAGACGTCATCACAAAGAACAATAGAATCGATGACGCGACAACCCTTTCCACTTGGGGAATAAGCGCCATATTGTCATTCTCAGTCGACTCGTATACTTCGTGCGAACTGCGCGTTGTACAAATTGCTGGCCAGCAAGTCTTTAAAAGAACAGAAAAATGTAACAAAAGTGAATCAAGTCTATTTAAACCAATCAGTATAAAATGTAGAGACAGTGAGTGCGGTTAACAAAAAGGAACAGTGTAATAGTTCGGCAGAACATCAGCATGAACATGATTAACGCCTGACTGGATCTTCATCAATCACAGCAGGAAAGTAAACCTTTCACATTTTAAACCACCAACACTTTTTAATAATTGAGCTCAAGAAAATTTGTAAAATGTACCGTTAAATTGGTTTATGTGTGTGTGTGTGTGTGTGTGTGTGTGTGTGTGTGTGTGTACAGGTACATATAAAATCACAAGCATTGGTTCACATTACGTGGTTCATGTAACTTCATAATTGAACTTATTCAAACTGCAGTAATGGTATAGATTCATTAAAAAAAGTAACCAGAATAAATTGGAGTTAAATATATGTTGTGTAAATGTGGAATACTTAAGGCTGATGTAGCGAAAATATTTCGCAGCCATTTTGTATGTGGATTTAGCAAAGGAGGAAGACTCCATCTTGTTTTTTGTTATTCAAACATTTAGAAATTCAGACCATTAAAACACAAGTTTTACCAAATGATATCAGAGTCGATTATTTCTCAATAACCATTCTGTTTCTAGCTCGTGATAGAATCCTGGACCCGAACTTAAAATATATTATGTTGGCAACAACACAACATGGCGATTACTCGAATCAGCCTGTAAACAAAAGTATAAATGTTAACGAGAGAAGTATAACAGGTAAGTCAATTATAATTTCAGAAAAAGAAGTTTGCTAACAAATGGCGCCCTTACGGAGGGACTTTATATAAATAAATTTTATATAAAATAAACCTGCGTACAGAAACAGAATGGTTGTTGGAAATGGGTATGTAATTAATACGTAAATAATAAGGTTATGTTGTGATTGTAGTATATGTTAGATATAGGGTAATATTTTGAAAAGAAATATATGTAAAAGATTTTTTTTTGAAATGGCAGATAATAACGAGAATGTCAGCTTAACTGATATTGAAAACGAAAGCCAAATGAATATTGAATTAAGCAGAACTGTTTCGAAAATTATGGATGAAGGAGTTCATTCAACGCCAGTCCCGATTAAAAAATCTGAGGAAAATGATATGATGAAAATGATGCAATTGCTTTTCAATGAACAGAGTGTGAAGTTAAATAAATTTGATGAAAAGTTTGAAGAAAAAAAAACGAAATTAAGAAAATCAACAGTAATTTCAATACCAAATTTGAAGAAGTAAAAGATGAAATTAAACAACAAAATTTTAATTTTAATCAACATATTAATGAAATACGTACACGTTGTGATCAGATAAAAGAACAGATCATAGAATCAGTTAGTGAGAAATATGATAAACAAAATGCAAGAGTAGATGACATAATTAATAACTTTAAAATGAATAAAGTAGATGATAATTGTGAGATTAAAATGGAGGTAGAAAGTAGTAAAGAGACCGATAAATTAAACGAAAATGAAAAGAAAGACGGTCAGATGACATATAATGAGGTAAGTAGGGGTGAGAATTATGATGATATAATTAAAAATAGTGGTGATGAAATTTTAGCGGAGGTAGAATGTAGTAATGGAATGTTAGTGTGTGTTGATGAGTCAGAGAGAAAGTGGAGAGAGAGTATAGAGGTAGAGGGGTTGCAGGGGGTAATTTTTTCCTGTGGTGGTGTTGGGGTGAAGAAAGGTCTTCTCGAGTATATTTGGTAGATGAAAGATCTACAAATAATTGTCCTTTGAATTTTGGTGAGGTTCCTGGTATTACCAGGAGGTGTTTATGATTTAGAGCCCCCTGCATATATTAAGAGAGAGAGTGTGACTTGGTGTTATGATGAGAGATATTTTGAGAGAGAGGGGTACAGTGATAGGAAGATAGAGTTGTTTGAGGTCGGGAGGAATTATACAGAATTAAGAGAGAGTGACTAGAGAGAGAGTTGATAATTATAGTGAGTACTTACCTTATGTTGAAACGGATGTAGCAACAGTTGTTAATGACGAATTATTAACGTACCTGGTGGTAACAGAAAATAGTAAAAGAGAAATTACTATACCCAATGTCGACAGGAATTTTGAAATGATGGTATGCAATGATATTTGTATTATCAGTAGTAGTGATATAATGGAAAAAAGCAATGATGATGATTTTTATAATTATAATAATAAAAATGTGTCTGTAATTGTAAATGAATGGTGTAGCCGTAAGATCAGGTTATTATTTGATGATGGAGGGTAGATATTGTGTTGTTCATGAACATTTAATTATTTTAGTTTATGGTGATGACCTTGCTTGTAACTCTAACTTTAATTGTTTAATTACTTAGTTACATTTATGTTGTGTGTACTATTAATAATCACTTTCACTTTCAAAATCGGGCGCCATGTTGTCACACTGCACAACAAAATACAAACTTACCTTTAGGGCCAGAATTCGGGTAACACGAACCAGGGTTGTGGAATATATTACCTGAAATAATCGTACTCAAGATAAAACGTACCATTGACCTTTTATTTTTAAGATGACTCTAAATACATATTGAAAAATGACTCTAGCTGTACCAAACATCTAAACTATGACGTAATTGCTTGCACCCTAGACGCAGTGAGAGCGGCCACGTGAATTCTCGGACTGTCCAGAAAATATGTCAACAAGCACATACACCACATGCTTACATTCTGGATCTCTCTGGAACGTTCGATAAACACGCAGATTGTTTTGTGATGTTATAACACTTCCCCTCCTTAAGCCTGTTCGTCCTGAACTGGCAAACCGTAATACTTAGCCAGGTGATCTAGGTGGACGACCTTGAACTTTTGCTGCCCTTCCTGTTGAATCCGATAAACAACATCGTTGATTCTATGTTTCACAGTGTAGGGTCATTCCCAGTTCGACTGAAGCTTAGGTGAGCGACCATGACGGCGCTTTGGATTGAACAACCAGACCTGATCTCCTTCTTGGAAACCCACACTATTGCTGCGAATGTCATACCGAGTTTTCATTTTCTCACTGGCAATCTTCAGCTGTCCTCTTACCAAGCGATTCATTTCCCGCAGTTGGTTTTCTAATTGCGAGGAATAGTTCTGCGGTTCTTGGGACTGAGTCTCAGGTGATCCGAACATTAAGTCCCCAGGAAGATGAATCTCCCGCCCAAACACCAATTTTGCTGGAGTCATGCTGGTTGTGTTGTGTACTGATGATCTATACGCCATGAGGAATAGTGGTATACGTTGGTCCCAGTCTGTTTGGTTCTCGTCAACAACCTTCGAAAGATGCTGCTCAAGTGTCCTATTGAATCTCTCAACCATCCCGTCCGACAGAGGATGCAGAGGCGTTTTCCTGGTCTTTCGAATTCTGAGTAGACGGCATAATTCTTTAAACACTCCTGATTCAAAATTTCTCCCTTGATCCGTATGGATTTCCATAGGGGCTCCATAATGGCAACAGAAGTTGTGAACTAACTGCTTTGCCACAGTGGTAACCTCCTGATTTGGAACTGCGTAGGCTTCCATCCACTTAGTAGTCACCTACAACCATGATGTACCGATTTCCATCGTCAGTAACTGGGAATGGTCCAGCAATGTCTATGGCAATTCTCTCGAAAGGCAGTCCAACGTTATACTGTCTCATTTTACCCCTGTTTCTGGTTTGTGGGCCCTTGCTTGCAGCACATATTTCACACGTCCGAACCCATTCCTCTACGTCGTGGCGAAAATGAAGCCAATAGAATCGCTTCCGTATTTTGTCAAGGGTTTTGTTAACGCCAAGATGGCCTCCAGATGTTCCATCATGCATCTCCTTCAAAACAGACTGCACTTTACTTCGGGGAACTATCAACTGCATGACCACGTCTTGTCCATCTGCACTTTCCCAAGCCCTTTTCAGCAATCCGTTTTCTAAGGTAAGAGATTCCCATTGTGCCCAGTAGCCCTTCAGCTCTTCAGAACCATGGCAGATATCTTGCCAATCCGGGCGGTGACCTTCCTCTTTTGCTGTCAAGATTGGTCCAATGTCTTCATCAGTCATCCATTCATGTCGACATTCTTGTGTTGTCCAGCCATCTGCCAGGAAATCTACAGTGATGGCTTGAACATGTTCGCCTGAGTTTTGTTCTTCCTTTCTGTGGCAATGTCGGCAGTCTTCTGGGCACGGTCTTCGTGATAAGCCATCTGCATTACCATTCAGGCACCCCCGTCGATGTTGTACCTTGAAGTTATACTCTTGCAAACGTTCAAGCCACCTTGCCAACTGTCCTTCCGGATTTTTAAATCTCAAGAGCCATGCAAGCGTGGCATGGTTGGTACGTAGTGAAAACTCTCTTCCATAGAGGTATTTAAGGAAGTGCTCCAATGCTCGGATGATTGCCAGCAACTCTCTCCTTGTGATGTAATAATTTCTCTCCGGTTTAGAAAGTGTCATGCTATAATACGCTATTAATCATTCTTCACCGTTTTGCACTTGAGACAAAATGCTCCTAGACCAGTATTGCTTGCGTCTGTGTCCACAATGAACAAAATGCAATTTTCAAAGTCCTAAATGCTTGATCACACTCTCTCGACCACTGGAAGTTTCGTTTATTTTCCGTTAGCTCATGTAGTGGTTTAGTAACAGTAGCGAAGCCTTTCACAAAACGTCTGTAATATGAGCATTACCCCAGGACATTCCGAACTTTGTGTTTACTCTTCGGCACTGGCCAGTCTCTTACGGTGTCTACTTTATTAGGATCCATGCTAATACCCACTGCCGAAACCAGATGGCCCAGATACTGCACTTCCTTCAAAATAGAGAACACTTTTTCGGCCTCAGCTTCAGTTGGGCACCATGAATTCTAGTTAGAACCTTCTTAAGGTTTTCTAAATGGTATTTTAAAGTTTTCCCGATGACTATGACATTGTCTAAATAAACAAGGCAAGTTTTCCACGTCAGGCCTCGGAGTACCAGATCCATCAATCTTTCAAATGTTGCCGGTGCATTACAGAGTCCAAATGACATGACGTTAAATTGGAATAAACCACTTGGGGTCGAGAAAGTGGTCTTCTCCTTGTCTTCTTGAAGAAGACCCACTTGCCAATATACACTCTTCAGGTCCAATGTGGAAAACCACTGTGCTCCGGACGTGTCGAGTGTATCGTCAGTCAACGCGAGGTAATGGATAGCAGTCTTTCTTTGTAACGTCATTTAACCTCCGGTAGTCTACGCAGAAACGCAATCCACCATCCTCCTTTGCTACCAGCACTACAGGAGAAGACCAAGCACTTGACGAAGGTTCGTTTACTCCCTCTGTCAACATGTCCTGTAGTAACCAAGACATTTCCTCTTGCTTAGATAATGGAGGCCTTCGAGGAGGTTGGGGTATCAGTGTTGTGTCCCCGGTATTGGTGCGATGTTGTACAAGAGAGGTTCGTCCCAGTGACTGCCCCCGAACTCCAAAAGAATCTTTGAATTCATGTAAAAACCGTCTGAGTTCTTTTACCTCACCACTTGAGAGGTCGTTAGAAGATCTCTTCTATAATTCCTGCAGTTCCTCATGTAATTTGGAAGTATCCGAAGCACAACTGGCTCTTCGTTGCATCATTCCGGCTACCCAGGCCACAGGAGTCATTTTGCCTAGGAGCGTATTGCTTACAGCTTGATCCAAAATATTCGCCACTCTAATAGGTACATTTCCGGTTTCGTCAGGTTTTACTAAACTTCTGGCAATTAGTACGCCCAGTGTGGGGTTCGAATATAGAGCACTGGTTTCCCCTAGTATCTACCTCAGTTCTAACCATGATGATCTTTTCGGAGTTTGGCAGAACAGTTACGGCCACTTGGTTTATGACGTCCATCGATTTTTCTGCTGTCGTCATTGTTGATAGCATTACCTCTTCTCCTCCGATTCTCAAGAGATTGTTTTTGAAGTCGACTATAAATCCGTATGCGTTCATAACGTCCACTCCAAGAATTGCTTCATCCACAATGTCTGCAACAAGTACTTGATGATTAAACTCAAGTCGACTGAGGCGTAGGTGTATCTCCACTTTTCCTAACACTTTTACAGGCCATCCAGTAGCTGTTCGCAAGCTGCAAGAGCACCAGATTGGATTGAGATCTTTCACCACGTCGGGACGCACAATAGAAACTGTTGTGCCTGTGTCAACTGTAATCGAGGTTGGCCTTTCTTGAACAAATTCGGTAACTACCACTCTCCCACTGTTTTTCTGAAATGTAGAAATTGCGTATTGTCTAGGGGCTTCGTTCCTCCAGTTAGTCAACACACGCCCTGCTGTACCGACTACTGTTTGTTTCCCTGCTGCTGAATTCTAACCCGACAATCTCGTTGTAGATGTCCAGGTTTCCCACATCTATAACACTTCGGTTTTCCATCTTTTCTTATTTTAATCTGTGGCGCCGACCGTCAAGTCTCTATTCCTTGTTCTTCTTCCTCATAGTCTGTGCCATCACGATGTTTATGATTTGTCCAACCAGACACTGATTTGGCGGCCTCAAATTGCAAAGCATGTACCAGGGCGTCCATACTGTTCTGGTGTCTTGACATTTGTAACACATTTGCTGTAGTTCGTTATCTCGGACACCAGCAGTAAATGTCTGCATTGCAAAACTGGTTCGAAAATCTTCTGGTGCTTCAGGATAGGCCAGTCTAATTAGTCTGTCGATACTTGCTTCAAACTCTTGAAGGCTCTCCCCAGAATGCTGTCGCCTTGCTCTCAACTGGGTGCAGAACACATCTCGCAAATGTTTATCACCATACCGTAATTCTAGAGCTTTTATCAACTCGGCATAGATGTTCTGGCTGTCAGGTGGGACTTTCTGTAGTAGTTCCGCCATGGGTCCTTATAATGCGAGAACGAGTGAGACTGCCTTGTCTTTCTCTGTCCAATTATTTGCACATGCAGCAGCTTCAAATTGGCGGAGGTAGGTTGCCCAGTGAGTGCTTCCGTCAAAGGTTGGAGCTTTGACATGAACTACAGGCAAGGTGACTTTCTCTATTAATTTATATTCTGCGCCTTTTTCTGTCTTTATCATTGGTACAGTCTGTTCACAAAGTTGTTTTGGTTGTAACTTCAGGCACAGCTCGACTTCATTTTTAATCTGCTCTTTTATATTTGTAATCGAGTCTTCTATTTTTGTTGACATAGCTTTTTCCACACTCATGACTGATTTTTCTACTTCAGCTATATTTAATGTCATTGATTCTTGTACCTCTGATATTTTAGTAACTTGTTTATTAAGCTCATCCTGTCGTTTTTCCGCTACTTCTCTTTCTTGTCTTCCTTCGTCTTTTTGTCGTCTTTCTGCTTCTTCCTGTGTCTGCCGCAGCAGCGTTTGGAAAGATTCCATCATCTGACTGGCATCCATTGTTTTCCGATTAATTACGAATTACACTCGTCTTGTACAAAGTGTCCACTGTTTCCACTGTTAACCGTTCTATCCCAGTTCTGACACCACTGTTACGATGGTCTACTCGATTCTCGTAGGTATAGTAGAAACAAAATACAAGATACCAATTAAGTCACTAATCACCAGCTTTAATTTTCACAGTTAAACAGTTCGTAATTAACAACACAGTCTCTTACAACAAATCAAATAAAAATTGTTCACACGCAATAAAATGTCTACTAACATAAAACACAACACTTTACTAATAACCACTTGAACGTGCACAGTAATATCACCTGAGAATAACTCGAACCGCAATGTAAATATATCGCAGCTATACTGAATTGAACGTTGTTGAGTACTGGTATTTATAGCCGCCGAAAATCTAGACGATTCCACATACTACTTATTACCTCTAAACTATGACGTAATTGCTTGCGCCCTTGACGCAGTGAGAGCGGCCGCGTGAATTCTCGCACCGTCCAGCAAATGCGTCAACAAGCACGTATGCCACACGCTTACATTCTGGATCTCTCTGGAACGTTCGATAAACACGTAGATTGTTTTATGATGTCGTAACAGTATTATTATCTACATGACAAAATATATAAATATTACAGTGCATCATACTCTGTGAATAATCGGATGCAAGTTTTATCACTGAATTATGTGGTAGATTTGTTGCTGGCACACATGTGCATCCATAACAAAAATATTATATATTAATGTAAAAACACAAAATATATGCATATTATTGAAAAGCAGCCTCAGAAGGAATATTTCCATGTTAAAAAACTTTCTGCATATGGTATACCCAATACATTCATTTAACATAGTGTTAACAAACTTCTTTTTCTGAAATTATAATTGACTTACCTGTTATACGTCTCTCGTTAACATGTCGCTACATGCACACATTGTTTACATAAAATACATTTCACAACACAAACACAATTAATTTCATTATAAATTTATTTACAATTTTTTGTCATTATTTTTCTGTTTACCACACCTCATTTCATAAGTTAGCAAGGTCATCACCATAAACTAAAATAATTAAATGTTCATGAACAACACAATATCTACCCTCCATCATCAAATAATAACCTGATCTTACGGCTACACCATTCATTTACAATTACAGACACATTTTTATTATTATAATTATAAAAATCATCATCGTTGCTTTTTTCCATTATATCACTACTACTGATAATACAAATATCATTGCATACCATTATTTCAAAATTCCTGTCAACATTGGGTATAGTAATTTCTCCTTTACTATTTTCTGTTACCACCAGGTACGTTAATAATTCGTCATTAACAACTGTTGCTACATCTGTTTCAACATAAGGTAAGTACTCACTATAATTATCAACTCTCTCTCTAGTCACTCTCTCTTAATTCTGTACATTTCCTCCCGACCTCAAACAACTCTATCTTCCTATCACTGTACCTCTCTCTCTCAAAATATCCCACATCATAACACCAAGTCACACTCTCTCTCTTAATATATGCAGGGGGCTCCAAATCATAAAAACACCTCCTGGTCATACCAGGAACCTCACCAAAACTCAGAGGACAATTATTTGTAGATTCTTTCATCTACCAAATATACTCGTGAAGACCTTTCTTCACCCCCAACAACACCACAAAAAATTACCCCCTGCAACCCCTATACCTCTATACTCTCTCTCCACTTTCTCTCTGACTCATCAACACACACTAACATTCCATTACTACATTCTACCTCCTCTAAAATTTTATCACCACTATTTTTAATTATATCATCATAATTCTCACCCCTACTTACCTTATTATATGTCATCTGACCGTCTTTCTTTTCATTTTCGTTTAATTTATCGGTCTCTTTACTACTTTCCACCCCCATTTTAATCTCACAATTATCATCTACTTTATTCCTTTTAAAGTTATTAATTATGTCATCTACTCTTGCATTTTGTTTATCATATTTCTCACTAACTGATTCTATGATCTGTTCTTTTATCTGATCACAACGTGTACGTATTTCATTAATATGTTGATTAAAATTAAAATTTTGTTGTTTAATTTCATCTTTTACTTCTTCAAATTTGGTATTGAAATTACTGTTGATTTTCTTAATTTCGTTTTTTTTCTTCAAACTTTTCATCAAATTTATTTAACTTCACACTCTGTTCATTGAAAAGCAATTGCATCATTTTCATCATATCATTTTCCTCAGATTTTTGAATCGGGACTGGTGTTGAATGAATTCCTTCATCCATAATTTTCGACTCAGTTCCGCTTAATTCAATATTCATTGGCTTTCGTTTTCAATGTCAGTTAAGCTGACATTCTCATTATTATCTACAATTTCAAAAAAAAAAATCTTTTACATATATTTCTTTTCAAAATATTATCCTATATCTTTCATATACTACAATCACAACATAACCTTATTATTTACGTATTAATTACATACCCATTTCCAACAACCATTCTGTTTCTGTACGCAGGTTTATTTTATATAAAATTTATTTATATAAAGTCCCTCCGTAAGGGCGCCATTTGTTAACAAACTTCTTTTTCTGAAATTATAATTGACTTACCTGTTATACTTCTCTTGTTAACATTTATACTTTTGTTTAAATGCTGATTCGAGTAATCGCCATGTTGTGTTGTTGCCAACATAATATATTTTAAGTTCGGGTCCAGGATTCTATCACGAGCTAGAAACGGAATGGTTATTGAGAAATAATCGACTTGTGTTTTAATGGTCTGAATTTCTAAATTTTTGAATAACAAAAACAAGATGGAGTCTTCCTCCTTTGCTAAATCCATATACAAAATGGCTGCGAAATATTTTCACTACATCAGCCTTAAGTATTCTACATTTACACAACATATATTTAACTCCAATTTATTCTGGTTACTTTTTTAAATGAATCTATACCATTACTGCAGTTTGAATAAGTTCAATTATGAAGTTACATGAATCACGTAATGTGAACCAATGCTTGTGATTTTATATGTACCTGTACACACACACACACACACACACACACGCTCCCATATAAACCAATTTAACGGTACATTTTACAAATTTTCTTGAGCTCAATTATTAAAAAGTGTTGGTGGTTTAAAATGTGAAAGGTTTACTTTCCTGCTGTGATGGATGAAGATCCAGTCAGGCGTTAATCATGTTCATGCTGGTGTTCTGCCGAACTATTACACTGTTTCTTTTTATTAACTGCACTCACTGTCTCTACATTTTATACTGATTGGTTTAAATAGACTTGATTCACTTTTGTTACATTTTTCTGTTCTGTTAAATACTTGCTGGCCAGCAATTTGTACAACGTGCAGTTTGCACGTAGTATATGAGTCGACTGAGAATGACAATATGGCGCTTATTCCCCAAGTGGAAAGGGTTGTCGCGTCATCGATTCTATTGTTCTTTGTGATGACGTCTTGGATTTTTAAGGTGCAGCAATTACGTCTGGCATTCTTTAGATGACGTATTTTAGGAGTGGCCTGTTGTTGTTGGCAGAATCGCTGTCGTTTTGTCACGTACGCCACTGACCTTGAGGCAAACCTTTTGTTGCTTTCTGCGTTGTTTCACATGTTTTGGAAAACTTTACTCTCACACATACAAAATTTTAATTCACCATAAAATTATATCTGTTGTTTACCCAAAATCCCTACATGGACCTATTTTTACCATTACAATACCCCTTCAATGAGAGGTTTTATGACAAAGCATAAAAACTCTCACTGACACATTCATACTTCCTAAAGGGATCAGCTAGGATATGTCGCCACAACCCCCTGTATTGTTTATATAAAAAGAATATAGATAATTTACCCCTCGGTCCAGTGATTGTGACAGCACCTGCATGACCTTACTGGACTTCTCTTTCGAGATCCCAACACCGCAAGGCCAGTCAGGCACTTGACGGTCCTGCTCTGACGCGCTGGCCAGCTCAGGACCGCCGCCACAGCATCACCAAACTCTGAAACATTTAAATAAAAATGAAATAGTGGCCTTGTATAATGCCATATCCTCAACTGATCTGTTTCCCCTTAGCTACATTGGTTTACGTTAATAAGCATTGGTTTTTTCTTAACTCCTAATATCTCTAATACATAGATGCAAACAAGATTTATTATAGATGTATCCTTCTCTCATTTCATTCCTACATATTTATCAAAATTTCGACTCCAATCGATAATATTTTAACTCTTTTCCATTTCAACAGAAGAAATATAATATAAATCTTTACACTAATGCAATACTATTTAAAACAACTAATTAAGTTTAATAGAATCAACAAAACAATCTATCTATATAATTCTTACATATAACAAAACACAAGTTCACTACTTCAGAACACCCTATCTATTTAAATTATTGATCATCTTTCATGATCCGAATACTCTAATTCATAATTATCATTATGATCACCATTATCAAAATTATATATTTCATATCCATTAAACGTTACTACCCAATCTAGTAATCCCCTTCCACACACACTATGGCCTCCCCTGGACTGTAGCATCCAGTTGCTTCCACAAGGACTGAATTTAGGGAGGAATTTTTGCATCTCCTGTCCTTGCTTCGGCCTTACATGTTTAAACTGCCAGATATCATAATGCCTGATTTTATATATTGTTACAACACAAATAAGCCACCCCAATACCAGGGATGAAAAAGATGATTCTGCATATAAAATAATACTTCATATAAAATAAAATGTTTAATATAAAGAAAATAAAAAGACAATGCCACGACAAACGACGACATGACCTAACCCAAGTGATTGACCCAACAAAAGAAACAAATGAAGAAGGGAACCACAAAAAGCAAACGAGAATAAAACCAAATAACCAAACCAAATGAAGAAGGGAAAAACCAAAACCAAACAAAAATGAAACAAATTAAAGAAATTGAATGACACAATGCAACATATTAAAATGAACCCAAAGGAGAAGGTGGAAAACCAAGGTATTAACCAAGTACAATGAAAATGAAGAAGGAGGGAAATGGAAATGGACATTTTTTAATTAAAAATTGGTCTTCCAAAATTCGGCTTCTATTCTGTTAGAGTGACGCTTTACGAGTAACGATATTCAACGGTAATTTTCGCCACCAACGTTCGTTTCTATGGTTACCAATGAATTCTGATTGGCTTCGATTTATATAAATCCATTGTTATCAAAATTTGAATTCTTTTCAAAATCCTAGTATATCTTCTGATTGCTGTTATTCCTCTATCTTCCTTCCTAATTATTAAATATTGTAACTATAGTATGTATTTCCTTTCATAGATTAATTTGATACCCCACAAGTTTGGGTTATTTTAGATACTTAAATGTAGAATACTTAAGGCTGATGTAGTGAAAATATTTCGCAGCCATTTTGTATGTGGATTTAGCAAAGGAGGAAGACTCCATCTTGTTTTTTGTTATTCAAACATTTAGAAATTCAGACCATTAAAACACAAGTTTTACCAAATGATATCAGAGTCGATTATTTCTCAATAACCATTCCGTTTCTAGCTCGTGATAGAATCCTGGACCCGAACTTAAAATATATTATGTTGGCAACAACACAACATGGCGATTACTCGAATCAGCATGTAAACAAAAGTATAAATGTTAACGAGAGAAGTATAACAGGTAAGTCAATTATAATTTCAGAAAAAGAAGTTTGCTAACAAATGACTTTATATAAATAAATTTTATATAAAATAAACCTGCGTACAGAAACAGAATGGTTGTTGGAAATGGGTATGTAATTAATACATAAATAATAAGGTTATGTTGTGATTGTAGTATATGTTAGATATAGGATAATATTTTGAAAAGAAATATATGTAAAAGATTTTTTTTGAAATGGCAGATAATAACGAGAATGTCAGCTTAACTGACATTGAAAATGAAAGCCAATGAATATTGAATTAAGCGGAACTGAGTCGAAAATTATGGATGAAGGAATTCATTCAACACCAGTCCCGATTAAAAAATCTGAGGAAAATGATGCAATTGCTTTTCAATGAACAGAGTGTGAAGTTAAATAAATTTGATGAAAAGTTTGAAGAAAAAAAAAACGAAATTAAGGAAATCAACAGTAATTTCAATACCAAATTTGAAGAAGTAAAAGATGAAATTAAGCAACAAAATTTTAATTTTAATCAACATATTAATGAAATACGTACACGTTGTGATCAGATAAAAGAACAGATCATAGAATCAGTTAGTGAGAAATTTGATAAACAAAATGCAAGAGTAGATGACATAATTAATAACTTTAAAAGGAATAAAGTAGATGATAATTGTGAGATTAAAATGGGGGTAGAAAGTAGTAAAGAGACCGATAAATTAAACGAAAATGAAAAGAAAGACGGTCAGATGACATATAATGAGGTAAGTAGGGGTGAGAATTATGATGATATAATTAAAAATAGTGGTGATAAAATTTTAGAGGAGGTAGAATGTAGTAATGGAATGTTAGTGTGTGTTGATGAGTCAGAGAGAAAGTGGAGAGAGAGTATAGAGGTATAGGGGTTGCAGGGGGTAATTTTTCCCGTGGTGTTGTTGGGGGTGAAGAAAGGTCTTCACGAGTATATTTGGTAGATGAAAGATCTACAAATAATTGTCCTTTGAATTTTGGTGAGGTTCCTGGTATGACCAGGAGGTGTTTTTATGATTTAGAGCCCCCTGCATATATTGTAACGTTACATAACCCAGTCCCAAAAATGATAACATAATTATCCTACCATAAAGGTCAGAAATGGGTATAATATACCTAGCTCTAAATTACTTTATATCACCAAACATTATAAACTATATTTAATTGATATAAAGTGTAACAAGTGAGTTATAGTGTACCCTGTGAGTAAATAAGTGACTTTGAAGGGAGCATATTACAGACATGTGCTGTAGATATAGAAACAATTGATTATAATAGTAGACTGTGTTGCTACTAACCAGTTATGTATTTTGGTTAATTATTGTATGATTTGTATTGTGTAGGCAACTAAAATTTAGTGCCTAGGTTTAATTTTATATTTAATAGAATAATTATGTTTGAATATAAGATAACCCAGGGTTAAAAATAAAAGAGTTAAATATAAGATGATAATAAAAAATAAATTAATAATGTATGAGGAAAATGGCAGAAGAATATAGTGCAGTGTAAGGATACTATAAGAAATTAATAAATAATATATAAATTCAATTAAAGGAAATAATAATATTAAAGACCTATATCTAAGGTTATAAGAAAATAAACGGAAAAACCTTAAATAAATCAAATTGGATAATAAACTAAAGTTAAAAAGAATTATTTTTCTATAAATAAGGAATAAATTTATAATAATTAAAAACAGCCTACATACTCAAAAGTAAATAGAGGCACCAATAAAAAATGATATAAAAATTATTGGTTACTATGAGTAATGATATAACAACATAGAATTAATTGTTGAAAAGATTGGAAACCGTATGGTTGAGAAAAGTGATGTCTAAAAAATTGTATTAAAACCATTTTAAAACTTTCGGAAACAGTGCAAAAATGGAATAAAAATTAACTCACAGTATCCACCTTATGTTAAAACTCCTTCAGATATCAAATATAACGTGCTTTACCCGATAAAAAAGTGAAATAACCAATTCCAAGATCTGGCCTAGCTGAACCGCACTTCGAGTTTTTAGCGAGATTGTATCTTAGGGACCTTCAACGAAATTACAAAACAACTAGAACTACAACACTAGAAACAGCTCCATTCAAGTAAAAACTTCGAGGAAAGAGGTAATATAAACGTTATTAATCCTTATTAACCAAGAAAACCTCATATCAAGTTGTGGTGCAGTTACAATATTTCGTAAATGATTCCCTGTGTATAATAAAGAAATAATCTGCACTCTTGCGGACAAATCCGGAACTACATACTATGAAATAAACAAAAAATTCGAAATTTATTAATTTTTATCTTGTAAAGCGTAGTATATAATTATTTATTTCTGACCGTCTCATAACACAAAGAACTTACCCTTAACCCTGGGGAAATTAATAAAAATGAATTATAGGTTGTTTAATGTCTAATCAAGGATAAAATTATAAAATCATAAAAATATATTTTATGATAATTCAAATGTTTACCTAACTAAATCGATCCAATGTATTATTGACTGGATAAGATCGATTATAATATTTGTATACTGGAAGAAGAGGAAATCAGTGTATTATACAAATAAATACTATGAATATTTTATGTTAAATAATCAATCGTGTATTCTTTATTGTAGAGGGTAGTTGTTGTAGATTTTCAGTAAGCCAAGAAGAGGACTATTCACCAGGGAGTATTACCGAACCGTGGTGTTTGGTTAACCTAACATTTTGAGGTTGATGTCAAAATCAGCTGATCTTATGAACAGCGAATTTTAAAAATAAGAAATAGTATAATCTGGGTGTAACCAAATTGTTCTTACTCTCTCTTCTAACTAAGATTAAACAACTTCCTTAATCTCTACCAAATCACACACACTCGATTTCTGTTTCTTTTGGTAATCTTCAAATCAGATTGATTTGAACATTAGTAAATATAATTCATAAGTGATGATCGCAAAAAGGTACTTTGACTTTAGCTAGTACCCACGACACGTTACAGAATGGCGCTCAACGTAAAAGGGCTGTAATTAGAAAAGAATATTGTGATATTTAACAAAATAATATAACAAAAAACCTAATTATCGTCGGCAGTTATGAGAAAACAAGAAATGCATAATACCAGAGGCAGATCGAAGAAGAGGGCAGAAGAAAAGGAGAAGGAAGAAGGTGGACAGGAACGAGAGATAGAAATATTTACAGACAGTGAAATGGAACAACCGATGGGTGATAAAGAAGAAACTGAAGCAATTATGAACACGGAAAAGGAAATAGTTGAAGAGGATGCCCAAGGGGACCAACCAGACAAAGCGGAAGCCAGGAGAGAACCAAATTGGCAAGACATGATGAGATTTATAGCCGAGAAATTTGATAAAATAGATGAAAATTTTAAGAAACAGGAGGAAAACTCGAAGCAAACAAATGAGGAAAATAAGGAAAATTTTAAGAAACGGGAGGAAAACTTGAAGCAAACCAATGAGGAAAATAAGGAAAATTTTAAGAAACAGGAGGAACAAAACAGATAAACCAATGAGAAAATAGATAGCATTCAGGAAAGTTTAGTCAAACAACTAAACGAAAAAATAGAGACCATTCATGGAAATATCAGACAAACCATGAATGAACAATACCATGAATTGAAAGAAACTGTTGAAGGACAAAGAGAAGAGATGAATGCAAAATTTGAAGAGAATAATGAAAATTTAATACAAATTGAGGGTAAGATGGAGAATTTCAATAAGGAGTTGAGGGAAAATCTTGAGAGTAAATTGAACTGGTCAGTAATACGCTTAGCCAAAGAGTAGGTGAATATAAGGAAGAGGCAGAGAAGAAATTAATAGAAACCAATCAAAGATTAGATAAAACTGAAGAGAAGATGGAACAAATCAAAACAGGAATAGATGCCCGAATCAGGAAGGAAGGAACAAAGTAATCAAGTTCGTATAATGGCCATACACCAAGAAAACAATGACCAGTTAGATAGTATAAAAAGCAGTCTAAACTGTAAATTCACAGATTTTCACGAAACGGTAGAGAATGTAAAGAATCAGTTCCATAGCCAAGCAGAGAAATTAGATAATTTGCAACAAATACAAACAAACTTACAAGGGGATGTAGATAGAATCAGTTCTAGATCTACATGTTAACAATCATCATGTTATCCAAGATAGTAGGGAAAGTGTAAACTTTCGGGATTATCGCAGAAACCCACTCGAATTTTTAGGGAGAGTAGACGAAATTTTGAATAGGTCAAAGGAGAACCGATGGAACATGATCAAAGGTATATTAGACGAATCTTTCAAAAACATTAACGATAATTGGTGGACTGTAATCAGGAACGAGGTGTGTGATTATGGGAGTTTCAAAATAATGTTCAAACTTAAGTACTGGTCGGAGTCAGTGTAAAACATTATTAGAGACGATATCTGTCATGGTAGGTATGACCGCAATATAGGACAAACACCTACTGCTTATTTTTTTGGGAAGGTGTGTGTGGCAAAATATTTAGATCCAAAGATCCCTGAAGAGTGTTTGGTGACCAAGATTGCATATCACTTCGAGGAAAAGATTATAAGCGCACGATTAAGTGGACAAATAAAAACTATTGGAGGCATGGAAACGCTACTAGAGAATTATGAACAAGAATCTTATTACAGGAGGAGTAGATGGAGGTCAGGGAATACCGAGGAGCGGAAAAATGAACCACCTAGAGATAATCGACCTAGAGTAAATTATGTACGTGCCAATAACAATTATTTTAATAACAGGTATCGAGGAAGATGGCAAAATTATAACAATCGAAATTACCGAAATGATTCTTATCAGAGAGAAGAAGGTCCACAAAGAAGTAGGAGTGAAGAACAACCTAGATTCAGAGATAGTGATGAAGAAAGAAGACCAGTAAACAATATTCAACATAATGAAAATGTTGAAACAAATAATAATAATGATGGAAATCGGGGAAACGGGTACCAGCAGTGAGAAGATGTGACTGCCCGTCACTGCTAGAAACAACCGGGCACAGAATTTACCACAGACCTAATCATAATATTAAATTAATCAGATCAATAACAATTATCAGAAATCATTTTTTAAAAAATATACAGGCGGAGTTAATGGAAGAAGAGCAATTAAAGAGTCATCACCAAACAATGATATAGTCTATATACAAATAAAATTAAATGGAGTGTTAGCAGAGGCAATGATTGATACAGGAGCAAATATTTCAATTATTGATCAATTAGAACTTGACCGGATTACTTAACTAACTACTGAGAGAATACCTACTTTACCAATTAATAATTTAACAATTATTGGCGCCACCGGGAAGCAAAATAAAACAATCAGAAAACAATTGTCTTTGAATGTTACTACTAGTGGGATAGGAATACCTATGGGATTTTTAGTAGCTAAAGGGCTACCTTTATGGTGTTAATAGGGTGTGATATGCTATGGCGACACACTGCAATTATAAATCTGGCCAGGGGTATAGTAACCTTGAGCACAGAAGAAGGTGAGTTAGTGGCTGAGATAATTGGTAGCCAAAGTGCCCCTCAGTGTCCGAGCTCATTTTTTATTAGGGATGATAATAGATTAACCCTAGGTAAAAATACAGAAGTAACAGAATCAAAGATTTGGCAAGAGAAGATAGAAGAGATAATCGAGTTTCAAAATAGAGATAGAAGAGATAATCGAGTTTCAAAATAGGCAGGCCCAGGAAATAATTAATGTAGAACAAAAACAACAGCTTATAAAAATTTATAATAAATATAAATCAGTATTCTCAGAGTCACCAGGAAAAGCAAAAAACTTACTGTGTGAACTAAAGTTCAAAGAAAATGTAAATTTTAATAAACGGTCATACCCCATTGCTCAAGCTTTGAAAGAGGCAGCAAGAAAAGAAATTCAAAGAATGATATTGGAAGATATAATTGAAAGAAGTAGTTCTCCGTATACTACCCCATTGGTAGCTATACCGAAGAAAGATGGTCAAGTAAGACTATGCCTTGATGCTCGGGAGTTGAATAAAATGCTCATTAATGATCGCACGTCTCCTGGTGAGATTGAAGAAATAATGAAAAAATTCTATGAATGTAAGTACATGAGTACTTGGGATGCAATCTGTGGATATTGGCAAATAGAGTTGCACCCTAACAGCAGACAATATGTTGCTTTCATATTCAAAGGACGAAATTATCATTTTAAACGTTTGCCTTCCGGATTGGTAAATTCTGTGGCCGTGTTCATCCAATGCATGGATCAAATTTTGGGTAAGGAAGTTTTAGATTTTACTACAATATATGTTGATGACATATTAATTACGTCTTGTACATGGGAGGAACATTGTAATAGAGTGGAAATAGTGTTAAATAAACTGTTACAATATAATATAACTTTGAAACTGGATAAATCTAAATTTATCACACATGAATTACCATTTTTAGGATTCATTCTGTCCGCTACTGGAATTAAACCATCTCCTGAGAAGGTAAAGGCTATCCAAGATTTTCCTAAACCAAAAAACTTAAAACAACTACAATCCTTTCTGGGGATCTGCAACTATTATAGGAAATTTCAACAGAATTATTCAGAAGTAACAGCCAAATTCCAATATTTACTTTCGAAGAAAAACAAGTGGAAATGGGAAGAAAGTGAAGATAATAATTGTAAGATAATAAAAAATAAATTTCTGGACAGCATCATGTTACACCACCCAAATTTTAATAAACGTTTTTTCATAAATTGTGATGCTAGCAACATTAGCCTTGGAAGTGAGCTATGTCAGGAAGATGAGGAAGGAAATCATGGGGTCATCAGTTTTGCAAGCAGAGTACTGAGTAGTTGTGAGAGGAATTATACAGTAACTGAAAAAGAACTGCTGAGTGTTGTGTTCTCATGTATAAAATTTCGAACCTTTATATTGGGATACCCAGTAACCATAAGAACCGATCATAGATCAATTTCATTTTTAAAAAATTGTAAACTTAACCACGGCAGACTCACCAGATGGGTATTAATACTTCAAGAGTATAATTTAGACTGGGAATATATCCCGGGTAAGAAGAATGTAATAGCAAACCGATTGTCACGGATTAACCTAGAAAAAGGAACTTGTGAAATAGAACCAGAGAGTATTGGAAAGATATATTACATTATCAAAATGAAAAAGGAGTTACAAGATATAATTAATAAAATAAAAACAAATCAGCAAATGGACACTAAATTAACAAAAATTAAGGACCGGATATTACAAAGTGATCCTATAATAACGAAATTTTTCTGTGTTTATGAAGAAATCCTTTTTACCCGTCCAACCATTAAGGATCATGTGTGGAAAATGTATGTGCCAGAAGCAACAGAAGTAGCCCTAATAAAGGACTACCATGAAAGATATGGTCACATGGGACCACTCAAAGTTATTAAAGCTTTATCTGAACACTGTTATGTAAAAGCCATAAATAAGAGAGTAAGATTAATAGTAAAAAACTGCAACATATGCCAGCTAGTAAAAATAAATAACGAGAAGAGAACGGGAGCCATGATTACAATAAAATCTAACAGTAAACTTGAAAAGACATTCTTAGATATATGTGGACCTTTTCCCAGAAGTGGAGGGAGACATAAATTTAAATATATAATTATTATATTTGATCACTATACCAAATATACAAAACTGTACGCTATCAGTAGAGCCACTACGAAGAAAATTTTAGAAGTAATCATTCAAAAATACTTACCTGTGGTGGGAAAACCAGAAACCATAATAACTGATCACGGAACGCAATTTCGAGGTAAAAGGTGGAAAGAAGAATTGAGGAAATGGCAAATAAGGACATACAAAACATCAGTATACCACCCTAGTAGTAATCCTGCCGAACGCGTATTAAGGGAAGTTGGTAGAATTCTACGTACATACTGTCACCAAGAACATAAAAAATGGAGCCAGTACATCGAACCAGAGACTTTCCTTAATTGGTCATACCATGACACTATCGGAACCAGCCCTTATCAGGTAATGTTTGATAAACCACCACCAAGAGAAATCACATCGTTAATAAATTTTCCTCCAGGAGAGAGAGTGGAGTTCAATAAAGTCGAAATACACAACAGATTGTTGCATAAAGTGGAACTTCAACAAAAAAGGGATCAAGATAAAAGGAAAAGGTTAGATACATACCAAATGGGAGATAAGGTATTAATAAAAAATAGACAACTACCCAGTTCTATAGAGGGTATTGCGAGGAAGTTACTTTTACTTTATACTGGACCTTACATCATAACCCAGGTGAAGGGGAATAATACATATGAAATCAAAGCAATTGACAATAACCGAATAAAAGGAGTATACAACCAGTCTGAAATTAAACGATATCACGAAGAATAAAACCAGATATGAAAATTGAAGCAATCAACAATTTATTTTGTAAACAAGTAAAACGAAAATAAATTTGTTCTAGTGGGGAGGCTTTATGTAACGTTACATAACCCAGTCCCAAAAATGATAACTTAATTATCCTACCATAAAGGTCAGAAATGGGTATAATATACCTAGCTCTAAATTACTTTATATCACCAAACATTATAAACTATATGTAATTGATATAAAGTGTAACAAGTGAGTTATAGTGTACCCAGTGAGTAAATAAGTGACTTTGAAGGGAGCATCTTACAGACTTGTGCTGTAGATGTAGAAACAATTGATTATAATAGTAGACTGTGTTGCTACTAACCAGTTATGTATTTTGGTTAATTATTGTATGATTGGTATTGTGTAGGCAACTAAAATTTAGTACCTAGGTTTAATTTTATATTTAATAGAATAATTATGTTTGAATATAAGATAACCCAGGGTTAAAAATAAAAGAGTTAAATATAAGATGATAATAAAAAATAAAATAATAATGTATGAGGAAAATGGCAGAAGAAAATAGTGCAGTGTAAGGATACTATAAGAAATTAATAAATAATATATAAATTCAATTAAAGGAAATAATAATATTAAAGACCTATATCTAAGGTTATAAGAAAATAAACGGAAAAACCTTAAATAAATCAAATTGGATAATAAACTAAAGTTAAAAAGAATTATTTTTCTATAAATAAGGAATAAATTTATAATAATTAAAAAAAAGCCTATATACTCAAAAGTAAATAGAAGCACCAATAAAAAATGATATAAAAATTATTGGTTACTATGAGTAACGATATAACAACATAGAATTAATTGTTGAAAAGATTGGAAACCGTTCGGTTGAGAAAAGTGATGTCTAAAAAATTGTATTAAAACCATTTTAAAACTTTCGGAAACTGTGCAAAAATGGAATAAAAATTAACTCACAGTATCCACCTTATGTTCAAACTCCTTCAGATATCAAATATAACGTGCTTTACCCGATAAAAAAGTGAAATAACCAATTCCAAGATCTGGCCTAGCTGAACCGCACTTCGAGTTTTTAGCGAGATTGTATCTTAGGGACCTTCAACGAAATTACAAAACAACTAGAACTACAACACTAGAAACAGCTCCATTCAAGTAAAAACTTCGAGGAAAGAGGTAATATAAACGTTATTAATCCTTATTAACCAAGAAAACCTCATATCAAATTGTGGTGCAGTTACAATATTTCGTAAATGATTCCCTGTGTATAATAAAGAAATAATCTGCACTCTTGCGGACAAATCCGGAACTACATACTATGAAATAAACCAAAAATTCGAAATTTATTAATTTTTATTTTGTAAAGCGTAGTATATAATTATTTATTTCTGACCATCTCATAACACAAAGAACTTACCCTTAACCCTGGGGAAATTAATAAAAATGAATTATATGTTGTTTAATGTCTAATCAAGGAAAAAATTATAAAATCATAAAAATATATTTTATGATAATTCAAATGTTTACCTAACTAAATCGATCCAATGTATTATTGACTGGATAAGATCGATTATAATATTTGTATACTGGAAGAAGAGGAAATCAGTGTATTATACAAATAAATACTATGAATATTTTATGTTAATAATCAATCGGGTATTCTTTATTGTAGAGGGTAGTTGTTGTAGATTTTCAGTAAGCCAAGAAGAGGACTATCCACCGGGGAGTATTACCGAACCGTGGTGTTTGGTTAACCTAACATTTTGAGGTTGCTGTCAAAATCAGCTGATCTTATGAACAACGAATTTTAAAAATAAGAAATAGTATAATCTGGGTGTAACCAAATTGTTCTTACTCTCTCTTCTAACTAAGATTAAACAACTTCCTTAATCTCTACCAAATCACACACACTCGATTTCTGTTTCTTTTGGTAAACTTCAAATCCGATTGATTTGAACATTAGTAAATATAATTCATAAGTGACGATCGCAAAAAGGTACTTTGACTTTAGCTAGTACCCGCGACACGTTACAATATTAAGAGAGAGAGTGTGACTTGGTGTTATGATGTGGGATATTTTGAGAGAGAGAGGTACAGTGATAGGAAGATAGAGTTGTTTGAGGTCAGGAGGAATTGTACAGAATTAAGAGAGAGAGTGACTAGAGAGAGAGTTGATAATTATAGTGAGTACTTACCTTATGTTGAAACGGATGTAGCAACAGTTGTTAATGACGAATTATTAACGTACCTGGTGGTAACAGAAAATATTAAAGGAGAAATTACTATACCCAATGTCGACAGGAATTTTGAAATGATGGTATGCAATGATATTTGTATTATCAGTAATAGTGATATAATGGAAAAAAGCAATGATGATGATTTTTATAATTATAATAATAAAAATGTGTCTGTAATTGTAAATGAATGGTGTAGCCGTAAGATCAGGTTATTATTTGATGATGGAGGGTAGATATTGTGTTGTTCATGAACATTTAATTATTTTAGTTTATGGTGATGACCTTGCTAACTTATGAAATGAGGTGTGGTAAACAGAAAAATAATGACAAAAAATTGTAAATAAATTTATAATGAAATTAATTGTGTTTGTGTTGTGAAATTTATTTTATGTAAACAATGTGTGCATGTAGCGACATGTTAATGAGAGACGTATAACAGGTAAGTCAATTATAATTTCAGAAAAAGAAGTTTGTTAACACTATGTTAAATGAATGTATTGGGTATACCATATGCAGAAAGTTTTTTAACTTGGAAATATTCCTTCTGAGGCTGCTTTTCAATAATATGCATATATTTTGTGTTTTTACATTAATATATAATATTTTTGTTATGGATGCACATGTGTGCCAGCAACAAATCTACCACATAATTCAGTGATAAAACTTGCATCCGATTATTCACAGAGTATGATGCACTGTAATATTT
Source organism: Magicicada septendecula (assembly GCA_034769895.1). Taxonomy (NCBI): domain Eukaryota; kingdom Metazoa; phylum Arthropoda; class Insecta; order Hemiptera; family Cicadidae; genus Magicicada; species Magicicada septendecula. The sequence continues at coordinate 444,731,270 of CM068368.1, forward strand.
ATATATTTTGTCATGTAGATAATAATACTGTTACGACGTCATAAAACAATCTACGTGTTTATCGAACGTTCCAGAGAGATCCAGAATGTAAGCGTGTGGCATACGTGCTTGTTGACGCATTTGCTGGACGGTGCGAGAATTCACGCGGCCGCTCTCACTGCGTCAAGGGCGCAAGCAATTACGTCATAGTTTAGAGGTAATAAGTAGTATGTGGAATCGTCTAGATTTTCGGCGGCTATAAATACCAGTACGCAACAACGTTCAATTCAGTATAGCTGCGATATATTTACATTGCGGTTCGAGTTATTCTCAGGCGATATTACTGTGCGCGTTCAAGTTGTTATTAGTAAAGTGTTGTTTTATGTTAGTAGACATTTTATTGCGTGTGAACAATTTTTATTTGATTTGCTGTAAGAGACTGTGTTGTTAATTACGAACTGTTTAACTGTGAAAATTAAAGCTGGTAATTATTGACTTAATTGGTATCTTGTATTTTGTTTCTACTGTACCTACGAGAATCGAGTAGACCATCGTAACAGTGGTGTCAGAACTGGGATAGAACGGTTAACAGTGGAAACAGTGGACACTTTGTACAAGACGAGTGTAATTCGTAATTAATCGGAAAACAGTGGATGCCAGTCAGATGATGGAATCTTTCCAAACGCTGCTGCGGCAGACACAGGAAGAAGCAGAAAGACGACAAAAAGAAGAACGAAGACAAGAAAGAGAAGTAGCGGAAAAACGACTGGATGAGAAACAGACAGGAGGCGGAAGAAGCAGAAAAACGACAAGACGAGAAAGCGGAAGCGAGACAGAAAACCCTCCTGCTAGAGACAGAGGAACGACAAAGACAGGAGGCAGAGACATCAAAGCATTAATACAGGAGCACAAACAGATCCAAGAACACAGTACCGCAGAATTGGGTCTCCTACGAGGTGAGCTTAATAAACAAGTTACTAAAATATCAGAGGTACAAGAATCAATGACATTAAATGTAGCTGAAGTAGAAAAATCTGTCTCGAGTGTTGAAGAATCTATGTCTAATAAAATAGCTGAAGTAGAAAAATCAGTCATGAGTGTGGAAAAAGCTATGTCAACAAAAATAGAAGACTCGATTACAAATATAAAAGAGCAGATTAAAAATGAAGTCAAGCTGTGCCTGAAGTTACAACCAAAACAACTTTGTGAACAGACTGTACCAATGATAAAGATAGAAAAAGGCGCAGAATATAAATTAATAGAGAAAGTCACTTTGCCTGTAGTTCATGTCAAAGCTCCAACCTTTGACGGAAGCAGTCACTGGGCAACGTACCTCCGCCAATTTGAAGCTGCTGCATGTGCAAATAATTGGACAGAGAAAGACAAGGCAGTCTCACTCGTTCTCGCATTATAAGGACCCACGGCGGAACTACTACAGAAAGTCCCACCTGACAGCCAGAACATCTATGCCGAGTTGATAAAAGCTCTAGAATTACGTTATGGTGATAAACATTTGCGAGATGTGTTCTGCACCCAGTTGAGAGCAAGGCGACAGCATTCTGGGGAGAGCCTTCAAGAGTTTGAAGCAAGTATCGACAGACTAATTAGACTGGCCTATCCTGAAGCACCAGAAGATTTTCGAACCAGTTTTGCAATGCAGACATTTACTGCTGGTGTCCGAGATAACGAACTACAGCAAGTGTGTTACGAATGGCAAGACACCAGAACAGTGTGGACGCCCTGGTACATGCTTTGCAATTTGAGGCCGCCAAATCAGTGTCTGGTTGGACAAATCATAAAGATCGTGACGGCACAGACGATAAGGAAGAAGAACAAGGAATAGAGACTCGACGGTCGGCGCCACAGAATAAAATAAGAAAAGATGGAAGACCGAAGTGTTATATATGTGGGAAACCTGGACATCTACAACGAGATTGTCGGGTTAGAATTGAGCAGCAGGGAAACAAACAGTAGTCGGTACAACGTGGCGTGTGTTGACTAACTGGAGGAACGAAGCCCCTAGACAATACGCAATTTCTACACTTCAGAAAAACAGCGGGAGAGTGGTAGTTACCGAATTTGTTCAAGAAAGGCCAACCTCGATTACAGTTGACACAGGCGCAACAGTTTCTATTGTGCGCCCCGACGTGGTGAAAGATCTCAATCCAATCTGGTGCTCTTGCAGCTTGCGAACAGCTACTGGATGGCCTGTAAAAGTGTTAGGAAAAGTGGAGATACACCTACGCCTCAGTCGACTTGAGTTTAATCATCAAGTACTTGTTGCAGACATTGTGGATGAAGCAATTCTTGGAGTGGACGTTATGAACGCATAGGGATTTATAGTCGACTTCAAAAACAATCTCTTGAGAATCGGAGGAGAAGAGGTAATGCTATCAACAATGACGACAGCAGAAAAATCGATGGACGTCATAAACCAAGTGGCCGTAACTGTTCTGCCAAACTCCGAAAAGTTCATCATGGTTAGAACTGAGGTAGATACTAGGGGAAACCAGTGCTCTATATTCGAACCCCACACTGGGCGTACTAATTGCCAGAAGTTTAGTAAAACCTGACGAAACCGGAAATGTACCTATTAGAGTGGCGAATATTTCGGATCAAGCTGTAAGCAATACGCTCCTAGGCAAAATGACTCCTGTGGCCTGGGTAGCCGGAATGATGCAACGAAGATCCAGTTGTGCTTCGGATACTTCCAAATTACATGGGGAACTGCAGGAATTATAGAAGAGATCTTCTAACGACCTCTCAAGTGGTGAGGTAAAAGAACTCAGACGGTTTTTACATGAATTCAAAGATTCTTTTGGAGTTCGTGGGCAGTCACTGGGACGAACCTCTCTTGTACAACATCGCATCCATACCGGGGACACAACACTGATACCCGAACCTCCTCGAAGGCCTCCATTATCTAAGCAAGAGGAAATGTTTTGGTTACTACAGGACATGTTGCCAGAGGGAGTAAACGAACCTTCGTCAAGTGCTTGGTCTTCTCCTGTAGTGCTGGTAGCAAAGGAGGATGGTGGATTGCGTTTCTGCGTAGACTACTGGAGGTTAAATGACGTTACAAAGAAAGACTGCTATCCATTACCTCGCGTTGACTGACGATACACTCGACACGTCCGGAGCACAGTGGTTTTCCACATTGGACCTGAAGAGTGTATATTGGCAAGTGGGTCTTCTTCAAGAAGACAAGGAGAAGACCACTTTCTCGACCCCAAGTGGTTTATTCCAATTTAACGTCATGTCATTTGGACTCTGTAATGCACCGGCAACATTTGAAAGATTGATGGATCTGGTACTCCGAGGCCTGACGTGGAAAACTTGCCTTGTTTATTTAGACAATGTCATAGTCATCGGGAAAACTTTCAAATACCATTTGGAAAACCTTAAGAAGGTTCTAACTAGAATTCATGGTGCCCAACTGAAGCTGAGCCCGAAGAAGTGTTCTCTATTTTGAAGGAAGTGCAGTATCTGGGCCATCTGGTTTCGGCAGTGGGTATTAGCATGGATCCTAATAAAGACACCGTAAGAGACTGGCCAGTGCCGAAGAGTAAACACAAAGTTCGGAATGTCCTGGGGTAATGCTCATATTACAGACGTTTTGAGAAAGGCTTCGCTACTGTTACTAAACCACTACATGAGCTAACGGAAAATAAACCAAACTTCCAGTGGTCGAGAGAGTGTGATCAAGCATTTAGGACTTTGAAAATTGCATTTTGTTCATTGTGGACACAGACGCAAGCAATACTGGTCTAGGAGCATTTTGTCTCAAGTGCAAAATGGTGAAGAATGATTAATAGCGTATTATAGCATGACACTTTCTAAACCGGAGAGAAATAATTGCATCACAAGGAGAGAGTTGCTGGCAATCATCCGAGCATTGGAGCACTTCCATAAATACCTCTATGGAAGAGAGTTTTCACTACGTACCAACCATGCCACGCTTGCATGGCTCTTGAGATTTAAAAATCCGGAAGGACAGTTGGCAAGGTGGCTTGAACGTTTGCAAGAGTACAACTTCAAGGTACAACATCGACGGGGGTGCCTGAATGGTAATGCAGATGGCTTATCACGAAGACCGTGCCCAGAAGACTGCCGACATTGCCACAGAAAGGAAGAACAAAACTCAGGCGAACATGTTCAAGCCATCACTGTAGATTTCCTGGCAGATGGCTGGACAACACAAGACTGTCGACAAGAACGGATGACTGATGAAGACATTGGACCAATCTTGACAGCAAAAGAGGAAGGTCACCGCCCGGATTGGCAAGATATCTGCCATGGTTCTGAAGAGCTGAAGGGCTACTGGGCACAATGGGAATCTCTTACCTTAGAAAACGGATTGCTGAAAAGGGCTTGGGAAAGTGCAGATGGACAAGACGTGGTCATGCAGTTGATAGTTCCCCGAAGTAAAGTGCAGTCTGTTTTGAAGGAGATGCATGATGGAACATCTGGAGGCCATCTTGGCGTTAACAAAACCCTTGACAAAATACGGAAGCGATTCTATTGGCTTCATTTTCGCCACGACGTAGAGGAATGGGTTCGGACGTGTGAAATATGTGCTGCAAGCAAGGGCCCACAAACCAGAAACAGGGGTAAAATGAGACAGTATAACGTTGGACTGCCTTTCGAGAGAATTGCCATAGACATTGCTGGACCATTCCCAGTTACTGACGATGGAAATCGGTACATCATGGTTGTAGGTGACTACTAAGTGGATGGAAGCCTACGCAGTTCCAAATCAGGAGGTTACCACTGTGGCAAAGCAGTTAGTTCACAACTTCTGTTGCCATTATGGAGCCCCTATGGAAATCCATATGGATCAAGGGAGAAATTTTGAATCAGGAGTGTTTAAAGAATTATGCCGTCTACTCGGAATTCGAAAGACCAGGAAAACGCCTCTGCATCCTCTGTCGGACGGGATGGTTGAGAGATTCAATAGGACACTTGAGCAGCATCTTTCGAAGGTTGTTGACGAGAACCAAACAGACTGGGACCAACGTATACCACTATTCCTCATGGCGTATAGATCATCAGTACACAACACAACCAGCATGACTCCAGCAAAATTGGTGTTTGGGCGGGAGATTCATCTTCCTGGGGACTTAATGTTCGGATCACCTGAGACTCAGTCCCAAGAACCGCAGAACTATTCCTCGCAATTAGAAAACCAACTGCGGGAAATGAATCGCTTGGTAAGAGGACAGCTGAAGATTGCCAGTGAGAAAATGAAAACTCGGTATGACATTCGCAGCAATAGTGTGGGTTTCCAAGAAGGAGATCAGGTCTGGTTGTTCAATCCAAAGCGCCGTCATGGTCGCTCACCTAAGCTTCAGTCGAACTGGGAATGAGAAATCAACGATGTTGTTTATCGGATTCAACAGGAAGGACAGCGAAAGTTCAAGGTCGTCCACCTAGGTCACCTGGCTAAGTATTACGGTTTGCCAGTTCAGGACGAACAGGCTTAAGGAGGGGAAGTGTTATAACATCACAAAACAATCTACGTGTTTATCGAACGTTCCAGAGAGATCCAGAATGTAAGCATGTGGTGTACGTGCTTGTTGACATATTTTCTGGACAGTGCGAGAATTCACGCGGCCACTCTCACTGCGTCTAGGGTGCAAGCAATTACGTCATAGTTTAGAGGTAATATGTAGTATGTGGAATCGTCTAGATTTTCGGCAGCTATAAATACCAGTACTCAACGACGTTCAATTCAGTATAGCCGTGATATATTTACATTGCGGTTCGAATTATTTTCGGGCGATTCAAGTGGGCGAGTTACTGTGCGCATTCAAGTGGTTATTAGTAGTTGTGTTTTATGTTAGTAGACATTTCATTGCGTGTGAACAATTTTTATTTGATTTGTTGTAAGAGACTGTGTTGTTAATTATGAACTGTTTAACTGTGAAAATTAAAGCTGGTGATTAGTGACTTAAGTGGTGTCCTTGTATTTTGTTTCCACTGTACCTACGATGATCGAGTATACCGTCGTAACAATACTCACTTTGTTATCAATCATTAGTAACACGGTAACAAGTGATAGCTGCTACGTACATGAATAATATATGTGCACAGTTACATTGTGTATACCAAAATATTTGTACACTAATTTCCAAAACAGTTTACACTAATTTTCTTTACAAAACTTGTTATATGACATATAACATGAATTTGACGTTAATTTAATGCACGTTATGATATACGTATAACTGAATCAATATTTTCAATTTGGGTCAGCAAAAATAGATATTCGAATACTTGAATGTTTTTTTATCAAAATGATTAGAGTGAATAACATAAAGTTTCATATACACAACAATTTTATTACATATTCTGATTTACATACCTTCACAAAAACAAACTATTAAGTAGGATGTTTTCATATTTCCTCAGAATTGCTGGTGATAATCTTTGAAGCAAGGCTCCAAATACAATCCAGGAAGTTCAGAACAAGGAAGGCATTCATAAATAGTGCCTCTTCTAATTTCCATCGACTTACACATCCTGCATTTTGTCCTATACGTTTTCTGTTTGGACTGGTTTTACACTTAGTCAGAAAATGTTCAATATTTTTTGCTGAAATCACAGGAAGTCTTCCCAGTTTTGAGTTGTGTAGTAAAAGCTTTTCTGGTGATAGCCAAACAGAAGTTATATAAAGGCATTTTGTTAGTCACGGTGTACTTATTATATATTATGAACGAATTTATAACTATCACTTGAAGATAATGAAAAAATAATTTTTTGTACCAGTGTACAGTTTTCCGTTCACATGGATAGTAAGCTAACATCTTTCATTTTTCCTGACCAGGATAGTATGATTCCAACATTGTGATTGCAAACCAGTGTGCAAAATGAGTCCTAAAAACACTTTCAATTCATTTGCTAAAAGATTTTTCCACGTATTTATTCTAGAGTGTTCCTTTTTTTGTGAAGAAGCAAAAACATCTTTGGCATAATAATTCATCATTTCACAATAATGTTGTTTAGAAATTCATTATGTAACAGAACACTAAAATAATCATACGGTTCTTTTTTCGAGGAAGAGTTACAAGATTTCATTTCTTTTTGTAAATTGTGTGCTTTTCAAATTATCTGGATCAAATTTCAGATAACTGAAGAACTATCTATATTATTTGCATTACTGTCTACACAATTATTTACACTATCAGTTATTACACTATCGTTTACCGTAGTACGTGAAATATCATTCACTGCAGATTTGACTTCATTGTTTGATTTAGAGTCACTTAAAATAAATCCTTCACCCATGACCTCATCATTTTCAGAAACTTTACTTTCTTCATCACTGTCAAACATGATTCTGTTCTGAACAATTCACTGGGAGTTAGGTTTTCTAAATCTACTTATTCTTGATCTATCAAACGCTTTTTGTTGCTGAAATAGATTTTTGCTAATTTTGCTGAGATTTTTTGGGCTAATTCGTCTTCAATCATTATAAAATAAAAAATCTTACAAAAAAAAAAACAAAATGAGCTACACTACCATCAAATATATACGTTTTTTAACACATCGAATCCACAACGTCCACTGTGCTACTGACTGAGAATGCGATGTGCTGATCAGACAAAGTGATCTCTACGTGGAGTGCATATGCGCGTCTCCTGCAAACTGTGACAACACCAATGGAAGCACATGTGCACTCACCACATGCAGTGTGTTAATCCAGGTGCTGCTTTAACAATATGTGGAGCATTATAACTGATAAATGACAATACATTGTCATACCATGCCCCTTGTGGCCACAAGAAAGTTAATGAGTCATTGAAAATTTTTACAATAGTAGAATGATTTACTTTGTCAAGTATTTGAATATTAAGAAGAAATTGCAGCTGCCTGCTTTCATAGCACCAACTACAGCACTACACACACACACTCTCCTGATGCATCTGTGGTTTCATCCATCTATAGAAATCCATATTTTTTTGTGCTTCAGTGTATTCCGAATATTATAGATTATGTCTTGAAACACTGTGGCACATAGTGTCTGTGCAATGTAGATTCATCCGGTATCCGTCCTTCTGTTTGTGTATTTTTTCTAAAAAACCCCAAAACTGCACATTATTCAATTTTCATAATGGAATGTCAGAACTCACTAATGCGAAATACAAGTCTTTGGAAAATGTATCACTTGAACTCGGTTCCTCACCTACATTGCTTATCCTGATTTAACTTAGATGTATTCTTAACCCGGTTTGTATGCCATGTTATATTAATATCCTGCACGTCATATTTTTTCTTTGCTGAAACACTCTTTTCACACACAAAACAAAATAAAACTTTGCCATACTCACTAAAAATATTACTTCTAAACTTGCTTACATACTTTTGTAACAACAAAATGACACTTTTGTGGGAGGCATTGTTCAGCTCAGCTACAGCATCGATCACATTCGATTCTTATTGTAACAACGCATGAGACATGACTGACGCATTGCAACTGGGTAGGTTAGCAGCTTGAAGAATCGTGGCTTAACCATTCACATGACAAGATACCGTTTCGTGATTGGACTGATTAATCGCAGAAGTAGCTCAGTAGGGGATTCCAAGATTTTTTTCTAATTTTAACTGTGCAGTGTTATTTCACAGTACCTTGGGACTTTCCCATTTTACATTCAAATTCTAGCTTTGCTTTTTTATGCATTTGATTGAAGCTACTGTTTTATTAGCCAATAAAAAAAGGAATCAGTGATAATGACGGTAGGAGTGAAATATGCACTTTTAATATGACAGTTTAGACTAAAACATGCAATTTTAAGTCAAAATCGTACAATATGCAAGCAAAATCTTTTCCCCCAGAATAGGCATTTATAAACACCATAAAACATAGATAAAATGCTCATCAGGATGTGTATTACAAAGTGTAACATTTCTGCTTATGTGTAGAAGCGTTGAAGAAAATAAGAATTTGTGTAGAAATACGGGCTCTAATTATCATCATTGTCATCCATAATATATATTTTTGTTTTGAAGACTATGTTACTGTTGTTTGATATGACATAGTTTGTCCTAATTGGTGGGCTGATTTATGAAATTTACGACCTGAGTTCAGTGATAACAATGACTTTCCTTGACAGGGCTCTATGTGGTGTGTTTTGTGGCATTTGCACATAAATAATTTGGTTATTTATATCACTCTTTAAAAATTTGAAAATTTTAATGTATAAGGTCACAGATATTTAATATCTGTGGGGTTCCACAGATATTAAAATTGATCCAAAATCAACTGTTGTTAAATAACTATTATAAAGAATCCACAGTTAGGGAAGGGTATTATGAATATTGGTCAACAAATGTCATATTAAGGAAGTAATCATAAGCTGAATGAAATGGTGGCATTTTATTCAAAATAGATAGAGAAACAAACTTTATGAGTACAGAATATACACATTAGAGATTTAAAGTTATATAGTAATATGTTGAAACGCACGTAGACTTAAACAAATATGTACACAGAAAGTATGTGCACTTGAGTTCAAAAGAAAAATCTTAATAACAGTTAGTCGGATTTTAATGTGATAAACATCAACGAACATCTGCTTTAATTCTACATTGCATGGGTGAATATAAATACTTTTAACATTCATGTTGTAACTGTTCAAAAAAATAAAATAAAAGTATTCACAATTGTTATTCCACTAAAAACAAAAAAAAGTAGTAGAGTAATCTGATTTTGTATAATTTTATTTATAAATATAATTATTCAAAATATAAATAAATTTATAAATATAAATATATTTTATTCAAAATAGTAAGCCAAGTTCTACAGCTGAGGGAGCTTGCTAAGTATGCTTATTTAGGCGTAATGAAAAAAAAATCACTTTTGTTGGATAATTTTTCAACATCTTTTCTTCGCAGTAAATCTTTCAATTGTTCTAACAAGATAAGTTCCATATTACTGCATTCAGGCTGTTTCAAGCGATGACACAAGGTGTCTATATGAAATACCTTGGCAGTTACAGGCTCAGTGTTAATATCGCAGTGTAAGGATGTCATCGTCATCACTGCCATTGCTCACTTCAGATTCAGGGGCTCTAGAATCAGTGTTAACATTGTTTTTGGCAATGTTAACAGTCTCTGTATCATTTAACATCTTTGTCGTTTGACACCCATTCCCTTGCATAATTTTCTTTGCTATCTACAAACCCAGAGATGAGCTTAATGAAACTTGTAATTTCATTTATTTGCTGAATATATTACCATTTACTCATTTTGTGCCTGTACACTAAAAAAATACTGCCATATATTAAATAATTAATATGACATTAAATTGATTAATCAGGAAAGAGGAAATCTCGCACATGAAGCCAAAAAACAGTAATGTCTCCTATTTGCGAACTTTTCTTTTCAGCCATTCAGATGACTGATGCACTACTGTATTAAGTAATCTGCATATTAGTATACACCGTGTTTGGTATTTAGTGATTAAAAAGTGTGTGTGCGTGTGTGTGTGTGTGCGTGCGTGTGCGCGTGGTTTTTTGTTAAAGGGCCCTCGTATGTTTCTAAGGGAGGGGCAGACTTTTTAGATATAGGCCTAGATGGTAAGACTGAGATGTGGTTGTTGACTGAAAAATGTGTATTTATTCAAAGTCTGGTGAATACCAACAAAATTCACAAGACGTGGAGATACAAGTCTACAACTGAAAATAATAAATCAAAATATTTCATATGTGTATGAAGTAATTACAATTTTCTGTTTTTATTTGTGTTTAGGTTGTGGACATGACAGATGTAGCAGGTTTATTAATGGACAGTTATCATCACCATACCGACAGTAATGAACATTATTATCAGGAACAGAATATGGATTCAGATGAACCACAGTTAACGCCTCAGCAAGTTACTAATAAGTTTAGGGAATTACTTTTGGAAGGAAACAAAACTGAAGCCTTAGGTAACTACAGGAATGTGTCAGTAGTTTATTATAACTTTCTTTTAGCATTTCTGGTAAACACTGACCCACTTAAATGTTTTATATATATATATATATATATATATATATATATTTAATATTTATAATGACTTTACTTCAAGATGTTTTCTCCTTATTTGGAACATGTTTCGGGATGCTTTGTGTTCCCAACCTCAGCCTTCCTAATTTCGAGTCTTGTGAAGTACTTGTCTATTGGTTGGTTGTTGTGGTTTCCTGTTGGCCTTTGGCACTTTAAATTGGTATTATTCTGTGTGATTCTCGTGTAAATATTAGTACTGTGTATTTTCGATGTTGAGTGCTTTGAAAATTGTGTCATGTTTTGTATTGATTTGTGTGTGTTCTGGTATTAGTTTGTTTTGTGTTTTATGTCTGTATATTTGTAAATTTTCCCAAATGTTCATTATGGTGCCTTTGTGTGGTGTGTGTTTTATTACTGTCATGTTGGTTATGTCTGGGAATTCAAGTCCAGTGTTTATTGCATGTGTGGCCAAATTAGATTTATATTTTTTTTTTCAAAATAACGTTTTCTCAGTTGTTTTTTTGTTTGTCCTATGTAACAAGATTGCAATAAATGTTACATAGGACAAACAAAAAAACCAACTGCAAAAACGTTATTTTGAACACCTAATCACTAACAAAAACCCAGAAACATGTAAATCTAATTTGGCCACACATGCAATAAACACTGGACATGAATTCCCAGACATAACCAACATGACACTAATAAAACACATACCACACAAAGGCACCATAATGAACATTTGGGAAAATTTACAAATATACAGACATAAAACACAAAACAAACTAATACCTGAACAAATACAAATCAATACAAAACATGACACAATTTTCAAAGCACTCAACATCAAAAATACGCAAAATACTAATATATACACCAGAATCACACAATAATACCAATTTAAAGTGCCAAAGGCCAACAGGAAACCACAACAACAACCAACCAACAGACAAGTACTTCACAAAACTCAAAATTAGGAAGGCTGAGGATGGGAAAACAAAGCGTCCCGAAACATGTTCCAAATAAGGAGAAAACATCTTGAGGTAAAGTCATTATAAATATTAAATATATTATATACATCAAGAAATAAACTGTAGCAAAAAGTGTTCGAATATATATATATATTGCAATGTGACAGACATTCACACCATATTTGAATGTATGAAGCATAATTATGACCAGTCGTATTAGGTGTCCAGGACAATTGGGGTGTGATTGACACAAAAAGTATTGTTTATAAATTAAGAATAATACTATAAATTAGTTATAAGACAATATAAAGACTATGAAACTGTAGTATGGTGCTGGAGCAAATTGTTGTGCTGTGCGCATATCAGAAGGAGGTGTGAACAGTGTTGTAATTGTAATCTTTTAGTCCCTGCAATTCGGGCGCAAAATGTAATCTTTTACATAGATTGTTTTTATTACTTATGGTGAAAATGTAATTTTTGTCTATACGTAAATAATTTCGGTCGCCATGTTTGTTAAAGTAAAGGTAACATAATCGAAATTTACTTTTAGGGCCAGACTTCGTGTGACACGAACCAGTTAGTGAAACAAATTACCTGAAATAAAGACATACACCAAATAACATATAGAAAGTATTTATTATTAAACATTGATAAGTATTACATAGATATAGATATCTGGACGATAGATTGCGCCATGGGTGTTGTCCACATGAAATTACACTATACAAAAAATATACGCTGCATTATAATACATGTTATAGAATAAGACATACATTTATTATTTCAATGTAAATTTCAGCACAACCCAACACTTATAAATTTTAACCCACACACTCAAACACTCTCTCTTCCATCCTCATGGTACAAACTTTTATAACTTTTATAAATTTTGGAGCTCCTTTTATTAGATTGAAATTTTAAAATAAAATGAATTTCTACAATAAAATGATATTGGGAAATTATGAAATCAGGATTGTATAAGGAACGTTCTCACCAATTTCGTGTTGCTGGTTGTTATAGCTGGCGGTAAAACTTCGCGTCCAGTACCGCGAGTTTTACGTGTACCCGTACGGTCACATTTTGTAATCAACGCACTGTACGGTGTTTTACACAGTTTATTAACCACCTACAGTGGTCTAAAAAGTTAAAATTCACCCGGGAGTGAATTGGTTTTGCCGGCCGGCACTGATCAGTTGCTGCAGCGAAATGACGATAATTCCTTGTTGAATTCTGCGGAAGTGGGGTGTACTGACGTCACATTTTCTTTGTTTAACTTGCTGACATCGCCGTTTTGTCGTGGTCAACACATTCTCAGCCTCTGACATAATTAAGGCTTGGCTTGCTTATCGCAATAACTGCACACAGTTTTTATGACATTTTACAGATTCTGCTACGAATTAGTTCAAATCCTGGCAAATATTGTGATATAGTCCACTCACTGTAGATTCGATATCGGGTGTTTGAGGTTGGGTTGGGTATGTCAAAAAATAGAAAAATACAATATTTATGATCTCGTTACCATATTTTAGGTAATTATAAAATGTACCATGATTGTACCATCACATAATTAGCCAATTGGTAAACACGCAACAAGTTGTGCATGTCGACGTGCGTATGAGTTACAATTTATTGCAATTACAAAATATTAAAAGGTCATTTTAATTGTATCATATGTAAGTGAAAACTTATGTTCTAGAAGAATCGGGAAAACGGAGGTCCAGTCTTAAGTACGTGGCATTTCCAGAATATTCCTACATTTAACATGTGTTGTATAGGAAATACGTTTATGCGCAGGACATCCGTGAGTCACCTTATAACGATGCAGTTACAGTTTAGGAAGAGAGGGGAGTCTTCATGTAACACTTCATGTAGCACAATACCATATCACATGGGAATATGTCCCAGGCAAACAAAATACTGTAGCGGACGCACTACCCCGAGTAAATCTGGGTAAGGGCACTTTTGAAGTAGACAGGGAAGACATTGGGAAAATATATCATGTGTATGCAGAAAAGGAAGAGCTAGCCAGTCTATTAAACCAAATCAAAGAAGAACGATAAAAGACGACAAACTCACAAACATTAGGACAACAATTTTAAATAATGACACGGAATTATTGCAGTATTATCAAATTGTTAATGAAATTATATTTACGAAGCCCAATACCAGGGACAACAGATGGAAACTGTATGTACCTAAAAGAATGGAACCTCAAATAATAACAACTTACCATCAAGTATATGGACACATGGGACCGACGAAAGTCATTAAGGCTCTTGAAGAGCATACTTATATAAAAGGGATAAATAAAAAAGTGAGACTAACTTTGAGAAATTGTGGACTATGTCAACAAGTGAAAGTTAATAATGAGAAGAAGGAAGGAGCGTTAATTACCATAACCTCTGGAAGAAAACTAGAGAAAGTGTTTTTGGACATATGTGGACCTTTCCCAAGGAGTGGGGGAGGCATAGACACAAGTATATAGTGATTATTTGGGACCACTTCACAAAGCACACCAAACTTTATCCGATCAGCAGAGCGTCCACCAGAGTGATCGTAAACCTGGTAATTAATAAATACATACCAGACATCGGGCAGCCAGAACAAATAATAACGGATCATGGAACCCAATTCCGAGAAGGAGATGGCGGGAAGAAATGCTAGATAGGGGGATAAAAACCTTTAAAACCTCGATCTACCATCCCAGCAGCAATCCTGCAGAAAGGGTCCTGAGAGAAGTAGTACGTATCCTTTGCACCTGCTGCCATTAGGAACACAAAAAATGGAGTGAATACATGGGAATTACAGAAGAATATTTGAACTTGTCATACCATGAAACATTGAGCATCTGTCCGTACCAATTAATGTTCTTGAGGCCACCGCCAAGAGCAATAATGGAACTAATCACTTTCCCCGAACAGCCACCAGAAGAACTCAATATGAGAAGAATATACAATAGAGTACAGCATCAAGCAGAGCTGAGAAAGCGAAGGCAAGAGAAAACAGGAATTTGCAAAGTAACATACAATGACGGTGAAAAGATTCTGATCAGAAATAGACAACAGCCGAGTAGTACCGAGGGAATAGCAAAAAAGCTACTTTTACTATACATAGGACCATTCATAATCAAGAAAAACAATGGTAACAACACTTATGTGGTTGGGTACACAAACAATAGCAGAATTAAGGGCACATACAATCAGACAGAAATAAAAAAGTTCTATGACTAAACCTAAACTGGCAAGGGGCTTAACAGCTTATTTTCCCTAAACCCTGTTTAACAAAAATAATCATGTTTTTGTGGGGAGGCATATGTAACATCACGAGACGTCCCATAAATAATAACACCATAAGAAATAACATAACCACTAAAGAATATGAAATAAATAAAAGAAATCAAATAATTAATATAATTGAAAGCCAAACAGGTTTAATACAGCAAACTAACAACTGGTATTAATGTCTAGATTATTGACAGAGCCAGTAAAAAGGACTTAAACTTTGACCATAACGACACCCCATAGATTGTAGAAGTGAAGTGTACAGATAAAACCAATATTAATAAATAGTATTAAGAAATAACCATTGGAAGTGACAAAATGAATGTCACAATGTTTCAAGAATTAGCTCAAATAAGGGCATAAAAACAGAATTGTTACAGAGTTATTACTCATATTGAAACCAATGTATGGTTAAAAATGTCAACTAGAATTACCAAATGGCTTAGATCCATAGGTAGAATAATAAAAAATTGTAAACTAATACTAAAATATTACAATAACAATTATGTACTGGGCATGTGACCAGCACCCAGAATAAAGGAAAAATCAATTATCATAAAACAAAAAGATAATGATATCTAAATGTCAAGTACATAAAGATGAACATTTTATGTTAAATAAAGGAACTTTTAAAATACATAAAAGTCATAGAAAATATTAAAAAACCATGTGAAAATAGTTGCAAGTACTATGCATCTAAAATGATTTAAATTATTACTAATATATTGTCAAAATGCAACCAGATTCATTTTAAAAGTTGCACAAGAAAGTAAAGTCAATATACCTAGAGATATCATAAGATAATAAACCTGAATGTATAAGTTATATCAGAAGTTAGCTGAACCCTAGTATAGGCCTGTCAAAACGGACAGTGTAAATGGGTCATAATTAAAATATTCAATGTTTAAAACCCTAAATTATGTGCAAATAAGATGTAAAGAAATGAGATTAAACTAGGATCAATTTGCTCAGCTGATAGTAATATCAATTCAATAAGAATTATTGCAAAAATAAAGGTATTATTGACCAAATCAATATGACCAGCCCAGATGAGTGAAAAATGATGCTAACATATAATGCTCTTAAAATACTGTATATTATGAAACAGGAGGTGGTCATGATAATGAACCAAAGCCTAAGCTAGAATTTAACACCAATAATAACCTGTTTCATAAGATAATAATGTCTCAAATTAATAATTAGTAATGTAAAAATTGTTAGGCCTAAGCCAAGGTCATTGTTTATTCACCATTATTCATATATTATGTTATTTTAAAGATATTTTGTTACATATAATTACTCACATTATGTATCCATGTTTTAGTAAGGTGTAAGACACCTAATTATAAAAAGTAGGTGGACAATGATGAATTATCGTAAAGTCATCACAAGGTAAGCCTATAAACTTTTTGTATTTTTCTAAAGTTAACCTACTCGAATCCAGGCTTAACTGGTACCAAATTAATCAGTTGATCGCAAGGAATTCAATAATAATAGTCAAATTTACATTGTAAGTAGTCCTGTAAAGTTATCTGAAAGAAACCAGAATCAAATAGGGAATTTCTAAAAATTAATTCAAGAGGAAGAAGAAGAAAAACAGACGCTATAGAATGTTTGGCGGAAGTAAAATTTGTTCTGTGAGATTCGATAAGAATTGTTCTAGTACATTCTCAAACAAATTTTTCATTAACACAACGGAAGTACATACAAAATTAATAGAAAAATTATGTAATAAGCGTCAGGTAACACAATGCAGTTGGCTGGACTATAAATACGGCTCGCATCCAAGCCGAATCATCAGTTTTTTCTCAGATCTCACTCAAGACGGAATCCACTCAGATCGACTTGACAACTTTCAAATTTGTCAAATTTTGTTGCTTCCCTGCTATATACACTTTTTACTCGAACGAGGCCTTTCGGTTTCACAACCGTTTTCAAGTTCTTCCTACAACAACATTAAAATACCTACTTCCCTTATATATATACTAAGCCTCCCACGCATCACCGGTTACATTCAGCCAATAGGAGGCAGTACTTACCGCCCAGTCCTTGTTAGCCCCGCCCCTTACTCAGTCAACCTGACCTCATCATATACATTATCCTATAGAAATCTCCTACAGCTTTCTACCTTCTGAACCTATCCTGTAACCGTATTACACCTTTTATACACTACTCTTTCAAAATATAATAAAATATATCCTCATTACTAAATTCAGTCTTTATGTTCATCAGCACATTACTATTCTTTTTCCTTACTTTTAATATTTCTAATTCTTCATACAATTTGTGTTTACTTATGTTATTCTCTAACCTTACTATTTTGACGTTCTCTGTTGGGTCTAAAAACCTATGCCCTGTTTCATTAAAATGTCTCGCATAGAGCGAATTCGTAGTTCTGTCTCCTTCTCCTCTCTCATGCTCTCTCAATCTAATTTCGAACATACGTCCTGTTTCACCCAGGTAAACCTTATCACACTGTTTACAGTTCAACTTATAAACACCGCTTTTCTGTAATTCAGGCGTTATTTCAGTACTACTATTCTTTATATAATTAAAAACTCTCTTTGTCTTTTTTACCGCTACATCTATATTGTGTTTTTCAAAGCACTTGATTATGTTCCTCGTTTGAAATCCTAGATACGTTATTGATCCTATGTATTTCTTTTCTTTCTTCTCTTCTTGTCTACTATTTCCTTCTATTCTTTTTACAATTTTCTCTACTATCCCCGGTTTATAATTATTATTTTTCGCCATTTCTTCTATTCTTTTTAACTGTTCTGTTTTACATGGATCATCTTCTAAGTATTTTATTGCTCTATAACAAAATGAGTTTAGTGCAGCCATGTTGTGACTTACGGGATGGTATGATTCCTGAGGTATAAGTAAGTCTGTATACGTTTCTTTTCTAAATACATCAAATTTAAAAACACCACACTCTATCTTTATATTTAGATCTAGGTAATTTATTTTTACTCCACCTATTTCCTCTTTGAACTTAATTTTATTTTGAATTTGATTAATTTCATTCGTTAGTTCTGCGAATTCTTCATTTGTTCCCTCCCACACCACCAAAATGTTGGCTACGTACCTTATCCATTCCTTTATTTTATCCTTATATTTTGATTCCATTAGGACACGCCTCTCAAAACAATTCATATATATTTCCTCCATTACTGGTGACAACGGACAACCCATTGGTAGCCCCTCCTTTTGAATGTAATACTTATTATTAAACCTAAAGCAGTTTTGGTGTACGCACACTGTCAGAACTTGTATTAAATCACTTTTGTACTGATACTGTCCTAAATTGTTATTTTTAATAATTTCTACAGTATGTTCAACCGATATATTCGTAAACATATCTGACACATCTAACGACATAAGTTTTGTATTTTCACTTATTTTTACTAACTTCAACTGTTCTATTACATTTCTACTATTTTCTAAACTATATGTTCCTCAAAATCGTATAACCTCCTAAGCAACTTGCTCACTTATTTTGATATCTTATAACTAGGCGAATTAATAAACAAAACTATTGGCCTAAACGGCATACCTTCTTTATGTAATTTTGGTTGACACCTCAACCTTGGCGATTCCGGGTTTGATTCTATAAGTAATTAAGTAATTTCTTCTTCTTATCGCTTAGGAATGTTATTTCTTTTAACACTTTTTTAATTTGAGCTTGGTATTTGTTTGTGTAATCATATTTTATACCTTGATATGGGCCTTCTTTTATAAAGTCTTCTGTCTTGTTTATGTACCAATCTTTCTTCATTACAACCGAAGTATTTCCTTTGTCTGCTTTAGTAACTAGTAGATTATTTTCTTTTTCAATTTCTTTACATCCTTCGTGACCTGTTCTTCCACCTTATTTCTTCTATTTGTACTTTTATTATACATTTTTTCAACGATTTCTTTTAACTCATACCTCATTTGTTTTTTAGTATCCTCATTTTCTATTTTCTCTACTATTACTTCACACTCCACTAATGCCTTTTCCCTATTTATGCCAACAGGCGGTGCATATTTTAAACACTTATCTAATAATTTTTGTTCCTCTTCTGTGAATGTAACTTCTGTAATTTGTTCCTCTTCTGTGAATGTAACTTCTGTAAGGTTAACCACTCGTTGGGCAAACCCTTCCTCACTACTCTTTTTGTTACCTACCCTTATATTTCCTTTTTTGGATAGTTTCTCTAATTTACCAAGTAATTTGTAGTTTAAATTCTTTAATTTCGTATTTACGTAATTCTAGCCGAACCCGTATAATATTTCTTCCAATTCTATAAATGAGAATATTTTATATAATTCCATGTGCCTTTTAAATAATTAAAAGGTCGCTACTTCACCATTATTATTTATCTTAATTTTTGCATATTTTTGGCATTATATTTCTATACTCGCGCTGTTTATTAAACCATATTTTGCTGAGAGTTTTCTTCAATTTTACTTTAGTTTTTAAATATTTAAACACTAAGCTTACCGTATTCAATTCTTCCGCTTGCAACGCGCGTCTATTATCAGTTATTTTCTCAATGTTAGCAGTCTTCATCACAACTTTGTCAAATTTTGTTGCTTCCGTGCTATATACACTTTTTCCTCAAACGAGGCCTTTCGGTTTCGCAACCATTATCAAGTTCTTCCTACAACAACATTAAAATATCTACTTACCTTATAGAAAGCAAGCTGTAGGAGATTTCTAGGGGATAATGTATATGACGAGGTCAGGTTGACTGAGTAAGGGGCGGGGCTAACAAGGATTGGGCGGTAAGTACTGCCTCCTATTGGTTGAATGTAACTGGTGATGCGTGGGAGGGTTAGTATATATATAAGGGAAGTAGGTATTTTAATGTTGTTGTAGGAAGAATTTGATAATGGTTGCGAAACCGAAAGGCCTCGTTAGAGGAAAAAGTGTATATAGCAGGGAAGCAACAAAATTTTACAAAGTTGTGATGAAGACTGCTAACATAGAGAAAATAACTGATAACTTTCAAATTTGTTACATAACCAAGCAGTATAATTAAACCAAGTGCGTGGTAAATAAAATCAGTAAATTTTTTAACCAACGAGTGATAAATAATCCATGACAACGAACTTGCAGAAGAAGAATTGATTGACCACCAGCAACGAAGCACATTTGTGGTTAGGTCGCCGAGTTACCAGCAACACGTGAAGATTACCAATGAAGAATAAAATTTTTTAAATCAGTGAATGAATTGTGGAGTGTTAGTGAGCAATTTATTTAATTAAATAAATTAAATTAAAGGCAGTGAAAGAAAATAATTTCGACGAACACTGTAAGTTTTTAACCATATATTTAAATAATGATCTGATATATTTTTTCAAATAACTAAACTACATAACAACCAGTATACTTGTAATTCACAACATAATAAGGAAACAATCTTGATAATTACTGAACTCTGACGGTTAATTAACTAAAATATATTCCTAGTAAGAAACCAATTAACCATACGTCATTCAAATATGAGATCGTTAACTTATAAAGTTTACAGTAGGTTAAGAAAATTTGTAAGGCATCATTTTGATTACTCTTGGTAGTTCAAAGAATTCACGACCTTGTGATATTGTAACGTAATTAAACTCAACCGATCAACTGAGCAAATTTTTAGCCGATATTATTATTAAGGGTTATCTAGAATTTTGAACTTTGTAATATATTTGAAAAAAAAAATTAATTAAAAGTGTGTTTAACAGCCCTTCAGCCAGCTTTGAAGTTAATAAATTGAACGTTATATAATTACAACACAGACTTGTTTCATTAATAGCAAATTATTTAATAAGTTAAGAATTTATTGTTTTTCCATAATTAGATTTAACTTCAGTTGATTCATTTTCCCTGGACCAGTGTTCAGGTGGCGCCCAGATGTAGAATAAGTTTGTGTTATTTATTACAGGAATCAAGGTCAGTATTATTAAACATAAAAATAAAATAATCAAAATAAAACCCCAAGCTAGGTATCCCTTAAACTCCCTTGGTTACGAGTTGATTCTTCCCACAGGACATTTAACATCTGTGGTTGAAGGCAACAAGTACCATAATTCAAATACAAGAATAAATATTAAATTTTTTCATACTATATAAAAAGTCCCCCTTTTCATAAGAAACGAGCGGGATGGTACAATATCTACGCGTTTCGGGACATATGTCCCATCATCAGGAATATCCCTTGGTGAAGTTCGTCAGTTATTCAAATATTAAAAACAACCTTATATACAATTTTACACACATCACAATAAATATAAACACAAAAAATATATATAAACCCCAAACGTGAGAACACACGCAATATAGCTGGTGCGCACCACGAAATACTATAGTCGACGCCTGTGCTCATGTTTTTATAGGTCGCGCACTATGGACCTTGTTTTGGATTCTTATCGCTGTGTCGTATAGTGGATTTGATTGGAAATTCAGTTGTTCATTAAGAAGGACCTCTTTTGTGTTTTTATCTTTATACGCCTTATATATTTCGAATTCTTCGACAGCATTCATATAACATCCTTTTCTGCATACGTGGAGGGGTTGAAAGTTTGTCGTGAAATCGGTATAACTATGGTTTTTGTCCATCATATGGCGCGCGTAATTTGACACAGTTTTACTAAATTCTTTTTTAGTTAGATGTTCTTTAAAGCGTTTTTTAAAGGGTCTACCAGTTTGGCCAATGTAGTAGCTATCACAGTCATTGGACATTATCTTATAAACATGAGCACAGCAGTTGACTATAGTATTTCATGGTGCGCACCAGCGATATCGCTTGTGTTCTCACTTTTGGGGGTTTTTATATATTTTTTGTGTTTATATTTATATTTATTGTGATGTGTGTAAAATTGTATATAAGGTTGTTTTTAATATTTTAATAATTGACGAACTTCACCAAGGGATATTCCTGATGATGGGACATATGTCCCGAAATGCGTAGATATTCATAAAGTTTAAAGGCCACCAGACGGAAAAGAAAAAAGGTAAAACTATTTTACTATTTATATACATATAGTGGCTTCGATACCAAATAGCATGGATCTGATAATAGTGTCTCTTAAGTCCTTGTTAGTGTTTCATTATATCTTCTTTATATTGTTTTTTCTTTTGCTTTTTTAAATGGTTTGACCCAGACAATCAGTCCCTGTTCTCGATAGTACATTGTATTTAGTTTATCCGTGGTCCATAAATTCAGTTGTCCTTATTTCTCGGATTACTCTTGTATTCAGAATTATTTCTGTCCTTGTTAATTCTCTCGCTACTACCTTGTGTTCCGATTTTTCTGTTGTTAAATCTTCACTTGTTTCAAAACCTACTTGAATCAATTTATCACCTATTTTACTAAACAAATATGGGAATGGTATATCCCTCATTGGGGGGTCAAAGGTTGGTAAAGGGTCTCAGAGGCGATCTGGGTTGCTGGTGCCCAGATAGCAACAAAACTCTGAGAAAGGCCCACTGTTTTCTGACGAAAGAATCAGAGTTTCTAGATGAACTCAGCTCTGCCAACAAATCCTACTCTCACGTCCTTGAAGACTAATTGTAGTCGCGTGACCCCTGGGTGCATGGCGTGCCTGTTTGTGCGCCATGTAGCAAACATGAGAGAGGATGAAGGGCGAGAGTCCAGCACCCGAAATAATTAACTGGAACAGACCAGCTAAGGTATGGTAACCCCAACAGAAGTGTCCCTGGTCCTCCAGGATGGGGGTTGGTCATGGAGCTTACGACCCACACCATAAAATATAACTGTAGAGAAACCCAACGACTTGTCAGTGGGAAAGAAGAAGTTGAAGGAAAACATCATGAATGATCCTAATGCTCAAAATATATCCGGAGGTAAAACAGTCCCCCATTCGGATCTCCGGGGTGGGACAGTATTAGGAGAAGCACACATTACGAATCATTCGATTAAGATAAGAAAAAAAGATGACAAATGGAAGCATAAATTGATCATCGGAACGTGGAACGTACAGACCATGCTGCAACCAGGAAAGATGAGGGAAGTTGCTATGAAATGAACAGATTTCATTTGGATATTATTGCCTTACAAGAGATTAGATGGCAAGGACAAGGTGTAATCGAGAAAAGAGATTTCAAGTTCGTTTACAGTGGACCTACAGCAAGAACAGGTCAGTTTGGGACTGGGTTCATAATGAACAAGAAAATATCTGACAGGGTAATTGGAATTGAACCAATATCTGATAGAATATGCAAGCTAAGAATGAAAGGCCATTTCAGAAATATAACACTCATATCAGTACATGCACCAACTGAGGATAAATCAGATGAAGAGAAGGAGGAATTTTATGGAAAATTAACAAGAGTGTACGGAGCAGTCCCAAAATACGACTTAGTTATCATTCTGGGGGACTTTAATGCTAAGATTGGAAAAGAGAATTTTCTGAAGGGCATTGCTAGGAAATTCTCCCTGCACAATGCATCCAGTGACAATGGAAGAATGCTTGCAGAGTTCGCTACAGCGTGCGGAATGATCATAAAAAGCACCAGTTTTGACCATAAAAGAATCCACTTAGGGACATGGAGAGCCCCTGGGACTGATCTAATGAATCAAATTGATCATGTCCTTGTTAGCAAAAGACATGCAACCTCTGTAGTAGACACTAGAGCAACGAGAGGTCCAAACTGTGATACTGATCACTATCTGGTGAGAGCAGTGGTCAGAGAAAAGCTAGCTATGATCCAAAGAGATTAAGGAGAGAAAAGAATGAAATGGGCTGAAAAAAAACTAAACACAGCTGAACAATTTGAAATATACAGATATCACACACTACAACCAAACAACATATTAAATGAACAAATACATTATAAATCACATACACTATTCGATACACTGATCCACACTAGCCCGGAATTTAGAGCCAAGAATACCGGAAGAATGTCTAGTGACAAAACTGGCCTATTATTTCGAAGACGGTATCAGCCAAGCTCGACTTTATGGACAGATAAAGACAGTAGGAGCTACGGAAGCACTATTAGGAAATTACGAGCAAGAAGGATACTATCGCAGCTCTAGGAGGCAATATGCAGGCCTAATACAAACAGAAAAATAAAAACCAGAGATCAGCGCCAACGTGTAAACAATGTATGCGGCGGAGATAACAGTAACAGTAATAATAACAGTTATCACAACAATAATAATAATAACAATAATCAAAACTCCAATAGTAATAACTATCGTAGTAATAATAATAATAATACTAACCAAAATAGAACTAGGACAGGAAGTTTCGATAATGGTAGAAATTATAGAAATAATAATAGGTATAATGAAGAGAGGAGATACCAACTACGGAGCAGAAGTAGCGAAGACCATTCAGCAAGGAATCAGGAAGGAGGAAGGAATTTCAGGACGGACAGGAGAACCAATGAAGAAGCTGCAGGAACCAATCAACCACAAGAGATAGTGGGAAACTTGAGTCTGCAGTGAAAATTAACAATAGCCCATCACTCCAGGACCTAAACAGGCAGGTGGCCAGTGTTCATGGTGACTGTTGCGTCTTGGAAGCTCTTGAATATTCTTGAGTTATTCCTAGAACGCTAAGTGAAGAGGGCTGGTTCGAAATAAATCTGAAGTGGACTGTATGTTTTTCATGTAAAGATGGTTTATTGACAATTATTGAAAATTTGTGCGATTGCTGACACGTGCAGAAGTTGACTCGGCATGATGCCCGTTAAAATTACGAGGGTAGGCTGAAAAGTAATGCACACATGCTTGTAGAACACGAACAGAATTACCTACAGAAGCGCACCTGGTGGCATTCGGGAGTAACGTTCTCCCTCAAAACGCATGCGTAGTTTGAAGGAGTTTCGTACAACAATACGCTTTAAGTAGCAGAAGTTTGGAGACGTGTTGTAGTGCTATGTCAACGCGAGTTAAACAGTTTGCGGTTATCGAATTTCTAACTGCTGAAAATGTTATTCCTAATGAGATTCATCGTCGTTTAAAGGCTGTTTATGGTGACGATGCTGTTGATAGGTCTACTGTGAATCGATGAGTAATAAAATTTCGTGGTTGCGTGTCTGGAAAAGCCGTAATTGATGACAAAAAGCGCAGCAGACGTCCGATCACTGCCACAGACGATGAACATCGCAAACTCGTCGACGATTTGATTCAATATGACCGGCGAATCACTCTAAAACACCTCCGACGTCGGGTTAGAGGCAGCCTGGCGCCAATAATCTTGCAACATGACAACGCTCGTCCACACACCTCACGCGCAACCCAAGAGGCTCTGGGAAACCTGAAGTTTGCACCGATTCCACACCCTCCCTACTCCCCTGATCTCGCACCTTGCGATTTCTATTTTTTTCCTCTACTCAAGAGAGACCTCAAGGGTAATCATTGCACCTCGGACGATGAGGTGAAGGCAGCTGTCGCGTCATGGATTCGAGAAAAGTCGGAAGAATATTTCAGTGACGGGATAAAAAAACTTGTTACGCGTTGGGAGAAATGTGTTAGACTTAACGGCAACTATGTTGAAAAATAAATATAATTTTGAAGCTAAGGAAATGTACTCTTATTTACTTTTTTCCCCATCTTGCTATTTCTTTTCGTTCGTGTTCTACAAGCATGTGTGCATTACTTTTCAGCCTACCCTCGTAATTAGAAATAAACATCAAAAGACATAATAAATAAGGCAGAACTCGCCCAAGTATAATCAGTGCATGTTGCACATACTAAATAATTAAATAATGAAGCCAGTAGCCGCGGCAGAAAATGTTACGAGTGATCAGCTCGGAGTATTGTGAATAACTAACGTAAATTTCGCTACAGGCAGCCCATCTGTGAGCCGGCTGTAGACGGTAGATAAGAAAAACGTGACGTCATCTGCACGTGGCGCATCGCAGTATTTAAAGTACAGAGTTTACAAGTTCAAAGTTTGAACATACTGCCCGCACAAAATCGGGACGATTTTGAAATTTAAGTTATTATGTGAAACATAACTCACAAATTATATCAAATGTTGTATACAAAGAAAATACATAAGATACTTGAAAGCCTTATACATTAAATAAATTGACCTTTTGATTAAAGTAAATAGTCTCTGACACAAGAAATCTGTAAATAACAAAATTAATTAAGCTATCAGAAACAAACTCAAAGTAAACCAAAACAATTTCTGTACTGAAAAGATACAAACTAAAGCTCATGTTAAAAATAAAAGTGCTTATATAACTAACATAATCTTTTTTGAAGCATTAACATATGTTTGGTAAATACATACATTTAATCTTTAACAGAAAATAAGTGACAACCTTTAATTTATATAAAGAAAACATCCTCAAAAACTGACTCAATATAGTAATACAATAATAACGACATAATAACTGATACAATAATAGTAGACTAACAATTTAAAGATACATAACCATGGTAAATACAATAGAGAAAGAACATAATAATCTACATGCATAGTATTGATATAATGATATCAAATTCAATGATACATAGCAGTAAGATAGACATATCCGAAAGAATGTAAAAATGCATAACATGAGTATACATAATACATAACGATTGACATAATAATTAGTAGTACATAATAGCATAATAATAGTCACAAAAAATTCAATAACATAATAATGATACATAGGAATACAATAACAAAAACTTAATAATAATATAATACAAACAACCAATAGAAAACATGATAAATTGTTCAGAACAATGATGCATGATAATGCGAATTAGTCTGAGTCACCCGGAAGGGGACATAATTTATGGATGGGTTGACGTAGGATACCCTGTGCGGTGCGGACTTCGGCAATGCGCACTATTGAGTCCTGACCCGCATAAACATTCATGATTACCCCGCGCTTCCATTGAAGGGGGGGGGGAAATTCTCATCTAGAATGAGGACGAGCTGTCCAACAGTCAAATTCCTTGAAATGTTGAAACATACGTCCTGTTTCACCCAGGTAAACCTTATCACACTGTTTACAGTTCAACTTATAAACACCGCTTTTCTGTAATTCAGGCGTTATTTCAGTACTACTATTCTTTATATAATTAAAAACTCTCTTTGTCTTTTTTACCGCTACATCTATATTGTGTTTTTCAAAGCACTTGATTATGTTCCTCGTTTGAAATCCTAGATACGTTATTGATCCTATGTATTTCTTTTCTTTCTTCTCTTCTTGTCTACTATTTCCTTCTATTCTTTTTACAATTTTCTCTACTATCCCCGGTTTATAATTATTATTTTTCGCCATTTCTTCTATTCTTTTTAACTGTTCTGTTTTACATGGATCATCTTCTAAGTATTTTATTGCTCTATAACAAAATGAGTTTAGTGCAGCCATCTTGTGACTTACGGGATGGTATGATTCCTGAGGTATAAGTAAGTCTGTATACGTTTCTTTTCTAAATACATCAAATTTAAAAACACCACACTCTATCTTTATATTTAGATCTAGGTAATTTATTTTTACTCCACCTATTTCCTCTTTGAACTTAATTTTATTTTGAATTTGATTAATTTCATTCGTTAGTTCTGCGAATTCTTCATTTGTTCCCTCCCACACCACCAAAATGTCGGCTACGTACCTTATCCATTCCTTTATTTTATCCTTATATTTTGATTCCATTAGGACACGCCTCTCAAAACAATTCATATATATTTCCTCCATTACTGGTGACAACGGACAACCCATTGGTAGCCCCTCCTTTTGAATGTAATACTTATTATTAAACCTAAAGTAGTTTTGGTGTACGCACACTGTCAGAACTTGTATTAAATCACTTTTGTACTGATACTGTCCTAAATTGTTATTTTTAATAATTTCTACAGTATGTTCAACCGATATATTCGTAAACATATCTGACACATCTAACGACATAAGTTTTGTATTTTCACTTATTTTAACTAACTTCAACTGTTCTATTACATTTCTACTATTTTCTAAACTATATGTTCCTCAAAATCGTATAACCTCCTAAGCAACTTGCTCACTTATTTTGATATCTTATAACTAGGCGAATTAATAAACAAAACTATTGGCCTAAATGGCATACCTTCTTTATGTAATTTTGGTTGACACCTCAACCTTGGCGATTCCGGGTTTGATTCTATAAGTAATTAAGTAATTTCTTCTTCTTATCGCTTAGGAATGTTATTTCTTTTAACACTTTTTTAATTTGAGCTTGGTATTTGTTTGTGTAATCATATTTTATACCTTGATATGGGCCTTCTTTTATAAAGTCTTCTGTCTTGTTTATGTACCAATCTTTCTTCATTACAACCGAAGTATTTCCTTTGTCTGCTTTAGTAACTAGTAGATTATTTTCTTTTATTTTCTTTTTCAATTTCTTTACATCCTTCGTGACCTGTTCTTCCACCTTATTTCTTCTATTTGTACTTTTATTATACATTTTTTCAACGATTTCTTTTAACTCATACCTCATTTGTTTTTTAGTATCCTCATTTTCTATTTTCTCTACTATTACTTCACACTCCACTAATGCCTTTTCCCTATTTATGCCAACAGGCGGTGCATATTTTAAACACTTATCTAATAATTTTTGTTCCTCTTCTGTGAATGTAACTTCTGTAATTTGTTCCTCTTCTGTGAATGTAACTTCTGTAAGGTTAACCACTCGTTGGGCAAACCCTTCCTCACTACTCTTTTTGTTACCTACCCTTATATTTCCTTTTTTGGATAGTTTCTCTAATTTACCAAGTAATTTGTAGTTTAAATTCTTTAATTTCGTATTTACGTAATTCTAGCCGAACCCGTATAATATTTCTTCCAATTCTATAAATGAGAATATTTTATATAATTCCATGTGCCTTTTAAATAATTAAAAGGTCGCTACTTCACCATTATTATTTATCTTAATTTTTGCATAGTTTGGTATTATATTTCTATACTCGCGCTGTTTATTAAACCATATTTTGCTGAGAGTTTTCTTCAATTTTACTTTAGTTTTTAAATATTTAAACACTAAGCTTACCGTATTCAATTCTTCCGCTTGCAACGCGCGTCTATTATCAGTTATTTTCTCGATGTTAGCAGTCTTCATCACAACTTTGTCAAATTTTGTTGCTTCCGTGCTATATACACTTTTTCCTCAAACGAGGCCTTTCGGTTTCGCAACCATTATCAAGTTCTTCCTACAACAACATTAAAATATCTACTTACCTTATAGAAAGCAAGCTGTAGGAGATTTCTAGGGGATAATGTATATGACGAGGTCAGGTTGACTGAGTAAGGGGCGGGGCTAACAAGGATTGGGCGGTAAGTACTGCCTCCTATTGGTTGAATGTAACTGGTGATGCGTGGGAGGGTTAGTATATATATAAGGGAAGTAGGTATTTTAATGTTGTTGTAGGAAGAATTTGATAATGGTTGCGAAACCGAAAGGCCTCGTTAGAGGAAAAAGTGTATATAGCAGGGAAGCAACAAAATTTTACAAAGTTGTGATGAAGACTGCTAACATAGAGAAAATAACTGATAACTTTCAAATTTGTTACATAACCAAGCAGTATAATTAAACCAAGTGCGTGGTAAATAAAATCAGTAAATTTTTTAACCAACGAGTGATAAATAATCCATGACAACGAACTTGCAGAAGAAGAATTGATTGACCACCAGCAACGAAGCACATTTGTGGTTAGGTCGCCGAGTTACCAGCAACACGTGAAGATTACCAATGAAGAATAAAATTTTTTAAATCAGTGAATGAATTGTGGAGTGTTAGTGAGCAATTTATTTAATTAAATAAATTAAATTAAAGGCAGTGAAAGAAAATAATTTCGACGAACACTGTAAGTTTTTAACCATATATTTAAATAACGATCTGGTATATTTTTTCAAATAACTAAACTACATAACAACCAGTATACTTGTAATTCACAACATAATAAGGAAACAATCTTGATAATTACTGAACTCTGACGGTTAATTAACTAAAATATATTCCTAGTAAGAAACCAATTAACCATACATCATTCAAATATGAGATCGTTAACTTATAAAGTTTACAGTAGGTTAAGAAAATTTGTAAGGCATCATTTTGATTACTCTTGGTAGTTCAAAGAATTCACGACCTTGTGATATTGTAACGTAATTAAACTCAACCGATCAACTGAGCAAATTTTTAGCCGATATTATTATTAAGGGTTATCTAGAATTTTGAACTTTTTAATATATTTGAAAAAAAAAATTAATTAAAAGTGTGTTTAACAGCCCTTCAGGCAGCTTTGAAGTTAATAAATTGAACGTTATATAATTACAACACAGACTTGTTTCATTAATAGCAAATTATTTAATAAGTTAAGAATTTATTGTTTTTCCATAATTAGATTTAACTTCAGTTGATTCATTTTCCCTGGACCAGTGTTCAGGTGGCGCCCAGATGTAGAATAAGTTTGTGTTATTTATTACAGGAATCAAGGTCAGTATTATTAAACATAAAAATAAAATAATCAAAATAAAACCCCAAGCTAGGTATCCCTTAAACTCCCTTGGTTACGAGTTGATTCTTCCCACAGGATATTTAACATCTGTGGTTGAAGGCAACAAGTACCATAATTCAAATACAAGAATAAATATTAAATTTTTTCATACTATATAAAAAGTCCCCCTTTTCATAAGAAACGAGCGGGATGGTACAATATCTACGCGTTTCGGGACATATGTCCCATCATCAGGAATATCGCTTGGTGAAGTTCGTCAGTTATTCAAATATTAAAAACAACCTTATATACAATTTTACACACATCACAATAAATATAAACACAAAAAATATATATAAACCCCAAACGTGAGAACACACGCAATATAGCTGGTGCGCACCACGAAATACTATAGTCGACGCCTGTGCTCATGTTTTTATAGGTCGCGCACTATGGACCTTGTTTTGGATTCTTATCGCTGTGTCGTATAGTGGATTTGATTGGAAATTCAGTTGTTCATTGAGAAGGACCTCTTTTGTGTTTTTATCTTTATACGCCTTATATATTTCGAATTCTTCGACAGCATTCATATAACATCCTTTTCTGCATACGTGGAGGGGTTGAAAGTTTGTCATGAAATCGGTATAACTATGGTTTTTGTCCATCATATGGCGCGCGTAATTTGACACAGTTTTACTAAATTCTTTTTTAGTTAGATGTTCTTTAAAGCGTTTTTTAAAGGGTCTACCAGTTTGGCCAATGTAGTAGCTATCACAGTCATTGGACATTATCTTATAAACATGAGCACAGCAGTTGACTATAGTATTTCATGGTGCGCACCAGCGATATCGCTTGTGTTCTCACGTTTGGGGGTTTTTATATATTTTTTGTGTTTATATTTATTGTGATGTGTGTAAAATTGTATATAAGGTTGTTTTTAATATTTTAATAATTGACGAACTTCACCAAGGGATATTCCTGATGATGGGACATATGTACCGAAATGCGTAGATATTCATAAAGTTTAAAGGCCACCAGACGGAAAAGAAAAAAGGTAAAACTATTTTACTATTTATATACATATAGTGGCTTCGATACCAAATAGCATGGATCTGATAATAGTGTCTCTTAAGCCCTTGTTAGTGTTTCATTATATCTTCTTTATATTGTTTTTTCTTTTGCTTTTTTAAATGGTTTGACCCAGACAATCAGTCCCTGTTCTCGATAGTACATTGTATTTAGTTTATCCGTGGTCCATAAATTCAGTTGTCCTTATTTCTCGGATTACTCTTGTATTCAGAATTATTTCTGTCCTTGTTAATTCTCTCGCTACTACCTTGTGTTCCGATTTTTCTGTTGTTAAATCTTCACTTGTTTCAAAACCTACTTGAATCACTTTATCACCTATTTTACTAAACAAATATGGGAATGGTATATCCCTCATTGGGGGGTCAAAGGTTGGTAAAGGGTCTCAGAGGCGATCTGGGTTGCTGGTGCCCAGATAGCAACAAAACTCTGAGAAAGGCCCACTGTTTTCTGACGAAAGAATCAGAGTTTCTAGATGAACTCAGCTCTGCCAACAAATCCTACTCTCACGTCCTTGAAGACTAATTGTAGTCGCGTGACCCCTGGGTGCATGGCGTGCCTGTTTGTGCGCCATGTAGCAAACATGAGAGAGGATGAAGGGCGAGAGTCCAGCACCCGAAATAATTAACTGGAACAGACCAGCTAAGGTATGGTAACCCCAACAGAAGTGTCCCTGGTCCTCCAGGATGGGGGTTGGTCATGGAGCTTACGACCCACACCATAAAATATAACTGTAGAGAAACCCAACGACTTGTCAGTGGGAAAGAAGAAGTTGAAGGAAAACATCATGAATGATCCTAATGCTCAAAATATATCCGGAGGTAAAACAGTCCCCCATTCGGATCTCCGGGGTGGGACAGTATTAGGAGAAGCACACATTACGAATCATTCGATTAAGATAAGAAAAAAAGATGACAAATGGAAGCATAAATTGATCATCGGAACGTGGAACGTACAGACCATGCTGCAACCAGGAAAGATGAGGGAAGTTGCTATGAAATGAACAGATTTCATTTGGATATAGGCCATTTCAGAAATATAACACTCATATCAGTACATGCACCAACTGAGGATAAATCAGATGAAGAGAAGGAGGAATTTTATGGAAAATTAACAAGAGTGTACGGAGCAGTCCCAAAATACGACTTAGTTATCATTCTGGGGGACTTTAATGCTAAGATTGGAAAAGAGAATTTTCTGAAGGGCATTGCTAGGAAATTCTCCCTGCACAATGCATCCAGTGACAATGGAAGAATGCTTGCAGAGTTCGCTACAGCGTGCGGAATGATCATAAAAAGCACCAGTTTTGACCATAAAAGAATCCACTTAGGGACATGGAGAGCCCCTGGGACTGATCTAATGAATCAAATTGATCATGTCCTTGTTAGCAAAAGACATGCAACCTCTGTAGTAGACACTAGAGCAACGAGAGGTCCAAACTGTGATACTGATCACTATCTGGTGAGAGCAGTGGTCAGAGAAAAGCTAGCTATGATCCAAAGAGATTAAGGAGAGAAAAGAATGAAATGGGCTGAAAAAAAACTAAACACAGCTGAACAATTTGAAATATACAGATATCACACACTACAACCAAACAACATATTAAATGAACAAATACATTATAAATCACATACACTATTCGATACACTGATCCACACTAGCCCGGAATTTAGAGCCAAGAATACCGGAAGAATGTCTAGTGACAAAACTGGCCTATTATTTCGAAGACGGTATCAGCCAAGCTCGACTTTATGGACAGATAAAGACAGTAGGAGCTACGGAAGCACTATTAGGAAATTACGAGCAAGAAGGATACTATCGCAGCTCTAGGAGGCAATATGCAGGCCTAATACAAACAGAAAAGTAAAAACCAGAGATCAGCGCCAACGTGTAAACAATGTATGCGGCGGAGATAACAGTAACAGTAATAATAACAGTTATCACAACAATAATAATAATAACAATAATCAAAACTCCAATAGTAATAACTATCGTAGTAATAATAATAATAATACTAACCAAAATAGAACTAGGACAGGAAGTTTCGATAATGGTAGAAATTATAGAAATAATAATAGGTATAATGAAGAGAGGAGATACCAACTACGGAGCAGAAGTAGCGAAGACCATTCAGCAAGGAATCAGGAAGGAGGAAGGAATTTCAGGACGGACAGGAGAACCAATGAAGAAGCTGCAGGAACCAATCAACCACAAGAGATAGTGGGAAACTTGAGTCTGCAGTGAAAATTAACAATAGCCCATCACTCCAGGACCTAAACAGGCAGGTGGCCAGTGTTCATGGTGACTGTTGCGTCTTGGAAGCTCTTGAATATTCTTGAGTTATTCCTAGAACGCTAAGTGAAGAGGGCTGGTTCGAAATAAATCTGAAGTGGACTGTATGTTTTTCATGTAAAGATGGTTTATTGACAATTATTGAAAATTTGTGCGATTGCTGACACGTGCAGAAGTTGACTCGGCATGATGCCCGTTAAAATTACGAGGGTAGGCTGAAAAGTAATGCACACATGCTTGTAGAACACGAACAGAATTACCTACAGAAGCGCACCTGGTGGCATTCGGGAGTAACGTTCTCCCTCAAAACGCATGCGTAGTTTGAAGGAGTTTCGTACAACAATACGCTTTAAGTAGCAGAAGTTTGGAGACGTGTTGTAGTGCTATGTCAATGCGAGTTAAACAGTTTGCGGTTATCGAATTTCTAACTGCTGAAAATGTTATTCCTAATGAGATTCATCGTCGTTTAAAGGCTGTTTATGGTGACGATGCTGTTGATAGGTCTACTGTGAATCGATGAGTAATAAAATTTCGTGGTTGCGTGTCTGGAAAAGCCGTAATTGATGACAAAAAGCGCAGCAGACGTCCGATCACTGCCACAGACGATGAACATCGCAAACTCGTCGACGATTTGATTCAATATGACCGGCGAATCACTCTAAAACACCTCCGACGTCGGGTTAGAGGCAGCCTGGCGCCAATAATCTTGCAACATGACAACGCTCGTCCACACACCTCACGCGCAACCCAAGAGGCTCTGGGAAACCTGAAGTTTGCACCGATTCCACACCCTCCCTACTCCCCTGATCTCGCACCTTGCGATTTCTATTTTTTTCCTCTACTCAAGAGAGACCTCAAGGGTAATCATTGCACCTCGGACGATGAGGTGAAGGCAGCTGTCGCGTCATGGATTCGAGAAAAGTCGGAAGAATATTTCAGTGACGGGATAAAAAAACTTGTTACGCGTTGGGAGAAATGTGTTAGACTTAACGGCAACTATGTTGAAAAATAAATATAATTTTGAAGCTAAGGAAATGTACTCTTATTTACTTTTTTCCCCATCTTGCTATTTCTTTTCGTTCGTGTTCTACAAGCATGTGTGCATTACTTTTCAGCCTACCCTCGTAATTAGAAATAAACATCAAAAGACATAATAAATAAGGCAGAACTCGCCCAAGTATAATCAGTGCATGTTGCACATACTAAATAATTAAATAATGAAGCCAGTAGCCGCGGCAGAAAATGTTACGAGTGATCAGCTCGGAGTATTGTGAATAACTAACGTAAATTTCGCTACAGGCAGCCCATCTGTGAGCCGGCTGTAGACGGTAGATAAGAAAAACGTGACGTCATCTGCACGTGGCGCATCGCAGTATTTAAAGTACAGAGTTTACAAGTTCAAAGTTTGAACATACTGCCCGCACAAAATCGGGACGATTTTGAAATTTAAGTTATTATGTGAAACATAAATCACAAATTATATCAAATGTTGTATACAAAGAAAATACATAAGATACTTGAAAGCCTTATACATTAAATAAATTGACCTTTTGATTAAAGTAAATAGTCTCTGACACAAGAAATCTGTAAATACCAAAATTAATTAAGCTATCAGAAACAAACTCAAAGTAAACCAAAACAATTTCTGTACTGAAAAGATACAAACTAAAGCTCATGTTAAAAATAAAAGTGCTTATATAACTAACATAATCTTTTTTGAAGCATTAACATATGTTTGGTAAATACATACATTTAATCTTTAACAGAAAATAAGTGACAACCTTTAATTTATATAAAGAAAACATCCTCAAAAACTGACTCAATATAGTAATACAATAATAACGACATAATAACTGATACTATAATTGTAGACTAACAATTTAAAGATACATAACCATGGTAAATACAATAGAGAAAGAACATAATAATGTACATGCATAGTATTGATATAATGATATCAAATTCAATGATACATTGCAGTAAGATAGACATATCCGAAAGGATGTAAAAATGCATAACATGAGTATACATAATACATAACGATTGACATAATAATTAGTAGTACATAATAGCATAATAATAGTCACAAAAAATTCAATAACATAATAATGATACATAGGAATACAATAACAAAAACTTAATAATAATATAATACAAACAACCAATAGAAAACATGATAAATTGTTCAGAACAATGATGCATGATAATGCGAATTAGTCTGAGTCACCCGGAAGGGGACATAATTTATGGATGGGTTGACGTAGGATACCCTGTGCGGTGCGGACTTCGGCAATGCGCACTATTGAGTCCTGACCCGCATAAACATTCATGATTACCCCGCGCTTCCATTGAAGGGGGGGGGGAAATTCTCATCTAGAATGAGGACGAGCTGTCCAACAGTCAAATTCCTTGAAGTGGTGCGCTATTTGTTGCGCTGTTGCAACTGGTGCAAATAATCTTTGGACCATTGTTTCCAGATGGATTGTGTGAATCTTTGGAGCAGCTGCCTGCCATGACGCACAAATACGGGCCCGGCATAGCCAACAGCACATTGGGAAAATGGCTTAGCAGGCGTGACCCTAGAAGGGGGTAATTGTCCCAATAATTGGTTTGCGCCCCTAGCACGGTATCGGAAACAAGTGATGCATTTATGTATTACCGAGCGTATATAGGATTTATCATTAACGATCCCGGGATAAGTGCAGGGAGAATGTGTATCGAAGGCACTGGTAGGCCATGATGATGACTCGTGCGGGTGAGTGTGTAAAAATCGGTTACTCTTACGGCTACGTTTACGTTTCTGCTGGACCTTAATTTCCAGAGATTGAGATCTGCGGATAGCGCCGGAGAGAGAATCGCCTAAATGAGACTTGTCTGACCTGCGAGCCAGGGATACCACAAATCTGCCATCCTCATTACGGACAGTATTGGACACAAAATGATTCTCGCATTCCGAGTCCTCAGTGGAGGGATCATGAGTAGAAATTTTCTCCAACTTCCAAAATTCCTTTAGTTGCGAGGAAATTGCACTATCATTCTCACATACCATAAAGGATGAAACCGGTTTCGTCATGTCGACATTAAACGGCAAATTACATGCGAGAATGAATCCTAGTTTTGTCTCCTGAATTATGGGGAAATGCGGGCTATGGATAAACTTGATAGGTTCAATTAATTGCAAGTAATATTGAGCACCGAGCATAAATCGACCTGCGACGAGAAGTTGAGTTGTGGGTCGGCTAAAAATATGCCCTTTGGTAAATTTAAAGATGCTACATCAAATGATTCCGCCGGGAGATTATTAGTGATGCTGGGAAGCACAGCGCAATGTATGTTTAAGCTAAAATGTTTATAGCGAGAATGTAATCTTTCTCTGGTACTGAAATCAGCTTGGGACAATGAATTGTTTATACCCGTTATGGGCAATTGAGATTTAATTAGTTTCAGGCCCAAACGACGTGCGAAATAGTACAGAAGTTAGCCTGCGAACCAGAGTCTGATAATATCCTAACCGGGTGCTTTCTACCTGCATGGTCAGTTGTCATGCAGACTGCGGTAGATAATAATATGGACTTATTTGTTTGTAATTTTAGCGAACACTGGTTGTTACTGGATGATCCGTTTTTGTTAGGCATATGAATCATTGTGTGATGGCGTTTCGCACACGTTCTGCAAGAAAATTTAGAGGGACAGTGGGCACTATCATGGCCTGGGCGAAAGCAATTTTGACAAAGTTTATTTTTGATTATAATGTTTTTTCTCTCATGTATAGTAAGCATTATGAATTGTGAGCAATCAGTAATTCGGTGTTTACCCTTGCACAGCTGACATGTATTATTTCCGACATGGGAATGGAATGTTGCTTTGGCCGCATTCACCGTTTTAATTGCCTTGCAATAGGGAGCCTTATCGCAAACGTTTATCTTGCTTGTTGAAGTGGTTGCGCTGTCCAGATTTTGCAATAACTGTCTACGTGTATTTAAAAATTTTATGAAATTATTAAAGTTAGGAAATCATTCTTCTGACAAACTTTCTTTCCAAAGACGAAGCATGTAAATATCGAGTTTTTGGGCCAAGTAATGAATAAGAATAATTTCGAATGCATTTACGGGTAGATTTGAGGTGCTTAACGCATTGATATTAGTGGTTATCTCGTCAATAAATGTGGAAATACTAATTTTGGACTCTTGTTGAACCGATTGCACACCCAAGACATTCCCCACATGATGGGCTGAGACAATTAACTTGCTGTCATACCTATTTTTTAGCAGATCAATAGCTACCGCATAATTTTCATGAGTAATTGGCTGCGATTTTATCACATTTAGTGCCTCGTCACTTAATGAAGAGTGCAAGTAGTGTAGCTTTTGAATATCCGTCAGATCGGTTCTGACGTGTATTAATTCAAGAAATATGCTATAATAGTGTTGCCACTCAATAATGCTACCTGAAAACCGAGGTAATTTGATCGGTTCCAACTGTATAGGGGGGGGTTTTAAGAGGCGTAATTTCAGTATTAATCAGCGGTTTTTGATTCACCTGCTCCACTTGCTCCAACAAGTGTTGCAACTTGCATTCGATGCTGCAGAGATCATCCTCAGTTTGGACTCTATCACTTGC
This sequence comes from Magicicada septendecula, assembly GCA_034769895.1. NCBI lineage: Eukaryota > Metazoa > Arthropoda > Insecta > Hemiptera > Cicadidae > Magicicada > Magicicada septendecula. The sequence continues at coordinate 444,769,913 of CM068368.1, forward strand.
TAATGCGAAATCAGCGTCATCAGATTCAATTTGAGACTGAATATCATCATATTTAGTGGATAGTTCCTTTAATGACGAAGCTTTATTTTTAGTGCGTGATGATCGGTTGTGTCCGGATCGAAATTATCCGCGAACGTGTTGACACGAGATATAGATGCTTTAATAGTGCCCCGTTTCTTTATCAACTCTTTCACATCAGCCATGATTGCAATTAAAAATGTAACTTAAAAGAATTTAAGCGTAGAGCAGGTGAATTGATGTAATTTTGATAAAATTTGATATAATGCGGGAGCTAGTGATCGTCATATAGCTTAACACATTACTTACTATAACATATACTTATTATCTCTTTTAAAAAACCGCCATAAGCGTTATTGAAATTATGAATTTAAATAATAATATATATAGCCTTATTTCGACATTGAACTTCTAATGAGTTATTACGCAAATATGCTCATATTATAATGATATATGTTTATGTAAAAGCATCAGTAATGCCGTATCGAATGTAAAATGTTACTCAGATTGTTATATTCATGTATTATATGAACAATTATAATGAAAAATGAAAGTTTATAATCACGTGGAATCCTGGCGTGTTCAGAAATGCTTCGGTCCTGTTGGTTCCATGCTGATCCCATCCGGCCTTTCCTTGATGTTGGTGCACCGCCTGTTTGTGCTGGTTGGATGAAGGTTGATGTCGTATCGCAGCATGATTTTACTGTTGTCGAATTTGCTGCTGTTGAATAACTGTCTTGCCGTTTCCTGTCGTGTCAGATCTGACGCTCTGTTGGATCTTGTGTGCCACTCCTGCAGGTTGTCTTTGCGGCAACAAAGGCATGCCACGGTCAGCAATCTCAATTTGAAAATATTTAAATTTGAAGATTGTTTGGGCTGTCGCTGCAGACAAAAATGCGGTCGCTTGTGGACCATAAAATGAGAAATCCTGCCCGTGAAAACCAGAAAATGCTGTCGCTGCGGACAAAGAAATGCGGTCGGGTTGGACCAAAGAATGTTGCCCGTAAGGCGAAAATAAAATCCGGCCCGGAGGACCAAATGTTGCGTCTTGGAAGCTCTTGAGTGTTCTTTAGTTATTCCTAGAACGCTAAGTGAAGAGGGCTGGTTCGAAAGAAATCTGAAGTGGACTGTATGTTTTTCATGTAAAGATGGTTTATTGACAATTATTGAACATTTGTGCGATTGCTGACATGTGCAGAAGTTGACTCGGCATGATGCCCGTTAAAATTAATTAGAAATAAACGTCAAAAGACATAATAAATAAGGCAGAACTCGCCCAAGTATAATCAGTGCATGTTGCACATACTAAATAATTAAATAATGAAGCCAGTAGCCGCAGCAGAAAATGTTACAAGTGATCAGCTCGGAGTATTGTGAATAACTAACGTAAATTTCGCTACAGGCAGCCCATCTGTGAGCCGGCTGTAGTTGGTAGATAAGAAAAACGTGACGTCATCTGCACGTGGCGCATCGCAGTATTTAAAGTACAGAGTTTACAAGTTCAAAGTTTGAACAGTGACAAAAATGTAAAAATTATCAGAAAAAGCAACTATTTAAAGAACATCCGTGATGAACTATTAGAAGTCGAAGAGACGGCAGAACACAAGGAAAATTATGAAATAACCTTCATAACTGCTGAGATACAAGGAATACCAACCGAAATAGTGGTTGATACAGGGGCCAACATATCTTTAATAGACCTAGTGGAATTCAACAGAATCAAAGAACTAAGTAATGAAAAAATAGATACACTTCCAATAAGCAATATGGTGATAGTGGGAGCTACAGGGAGATTAAACAAAACCATCAGACAACAAGCAATGTTAGAAGTAGCCAGTCAGGGCCAGATGATCATAATGGTTGAAATGTTATTAGCTTTAATTAATTAATTAAATTGTTGACATACTGAAGAAACTGTCACTTACCAGTTGCAAATATATACAAGGGTTTACCAGGATGTCGTCTGATGTACTCAGGCAGAGAAACACGACAGGCATTGCAATGACAAACATCTATTTTGTAGGCACAAATAAATGTTGCTTTATTTTTTATAGCATGACAAATTGTTTACTTTTCAGTTTATTCTTAGAATATCATTCTGAACAACAGTTTTATTAATTTGTATTTAGATATAAGCTTACGACTAATTAATATAAGTTAATCGGAAACCAGCGCTTTCACACACCCACACATACTATTACTTAAACTTTTAGAGATCTCATTTTATAATTTATAGTATTTTAGTAATTTGTATTGGATTTCAAATATATGGTGGTATTCAGCAGAATACTTAGCTGTTCGAAGAGTTGATCCGAAATCGTCCCCTCCGCATTGTTGTCTCGCACTTTTTGTTTTACACAGTTATTATTGCCGAACAGTTATTACATTTTGGTTGGTCACCACACAGTCTGTTTATATTATGAATCATTTTTTATCTATTTTAAATCATTTGAAGTTTTTTTTTAAAACACATGTTGCACTGCGGTATTTATATTTTAGGTTGCGGGCGCCCGCGATTTATGTTTCGAAACTTTTATGTATATATTGCTCGCGCGAGCGTTGAAATGAGACTGTCTAAATTCTGAACTGTACACAAATTCACATTTTGGTTTTTCTGCGGGCCAAAACGGTACGCAGTCGGCGGCGACCGGAACTGCCCACGTCTGTCTGGTGTTGAAATTAATTGCCGACTGGCTTTGTTCACTGGGTGCCACAACGCTGTTGGCGTCGACCCACCTACATTCTTGTTATGCAACGCTCTGACGTCAGATGTTATGATGACTCGTTACACAACTTGTTAATTGGTTTTGTATGCGTTATTGTCTGACCTTGGTACAAATTGCTGGTTGTTGACAATGTCTTTTAAAATATTACTGGCTATTCGTCACGTATGCAGTTACAGCAGTGTTGCCACGGTTAATTCTGTTGCTAAAAATAAATATACCTTTGTTCATAAATTCCGTCCCTACCATTTGAAAAACATTATCGGTTTTATAAAAAAAATACAACTTTCCTTGTTACCCCAAGTAGGCCAAAATGCCACGTTACAATACCCCCCTCAATGAGATATTTTATGCCGAAGCATAAAAAGTCTCATTGATACATTCATACTTGCTAGAGGGATCAGCTAGGATATGTCGCCACAACCCCCCGTATAGTTTACAAAAATATAATCAACTCACCCTTGGTCCGGTGACTGTGACCGCATCTGCATGACAATACTGGACTTCTCTCTCGAGATCCCAACACCGTAGAGTCAGACAGATACTTAACGCCCCTGCTCTGACGCGCAGGCCAGCTCAGGTCCGCCGCCACAGCATCACCAAACTCTGAAACAACAAATCAAAGTATCAAATAGTGGCCTTATACAAACACCATATCCCCAACTGATCTGTTTCCCCCTAACGGTGCTGGTTTGCGCTAAGAAACGCTGGTTTCGTCTATTACTTATTTCTAACATATCAGATACCAATTAACAACATGAAAACCCCTTTTAAAATTCCATCTCCTTTCTCTTATTAACTTTATACCAAAATTCAAAATCATTGCCCTGATTCCCATCAGAATTTAATTAAACATTTCCCATTACCATATTACATTTCTCTCATCCCCAATTTGGAATGCATTTAAAATATAGCTAAATTCATAAAATTCTCTAGTACTAATAAACACAATATAACGTAAGAAACATAGTACATTAATAATCCACATTGTTATTATCATCTTAAAATAAACAATTTATATTTAAAACTCACACACTTTACATCATTGAATTTGCGTATAAAATCATAAAATTATCTTTTAAACTCACTTTCTTGTTGTTACTTCGTTCTCCAATTTTTTTTTTTTTTTTTTTTTTTTTTTTTTTTACTCATCGAAAAATTTATTTTATTTTTAGCAAAAATCTTTAAACACAGAAAACTTATTATTATATTTTTATAATCCTTATTCCTAACATACTACATACAATCAACACAATAAAACATAATAAACACAATATATAGAATATCTAGTGCATCTATTTTTTCAAATTTTAATAAAAGTATTCAATAGCGAGTCATCATTACTAAAATGCAACAAAAAATTTTTAAATCGTTACCCAATTTGGGCAACCTCCCAGCCACACACACTATTTCACATTATGTAAGACTGTGGCGCCTTTTCGCTTCCACAGAGACTGTATATTTTGGAGCAGGTTTTACCTCTCCGTGTCTCTGCTTCCGCTATTAAGTTTTAAAATTAATGAACATCATTATGTTCTTGTTAAATAATCACACACCCTTAATACGGATCTACCACCTGGCTCTGCTGTTCCTCCTCGAACAGAGTGGCAGCCGCTGTTCCATAGTTTGGTGATTCCCCTTTTATTACCCCCCATCAATTTCAAAATACACCTTTACAACGATAACAGCTATGGCCAGTTATGGTCAGCGCGTAATCGTAATGTGCCCCAACCATAGCTGTTAAAGCTAAACCAATTCCACGGTCAAGGTTCGGTGAGGCCGTGACCGCCCGAAAAGTTGGGGAATCACAAGTATAATATTTTTTTTAAAAATTAAAAATGAAAATTAAAATTAACAATTTATATTACATGACATTTCTAGTCTTGGTGGTGTTTTAACATCATACATTTCTTTCTTAACTTTCCCTATCTTAATGTCCATTTACATAAAATACATAATGTGTGTATAAACAATAGTAACAATTTATAATAATAGAATATAAAAATGTCTGTTTATGTATGATAATTTTAATATGTACAAATACATCCATCATCACTCAGCTAGATAATACTTTTTTAATTGGGTCACATTATAAGTTCCTTTTATTTCTCGAGTTTGCAAATCTATTAAAATATAAGCATTCTCCATTTTCACTTGGCTAACCTCATATGGACCGTCATACAATAGGAAGAATTTCTTAATTTCTTTGTCCAACGCTGAGGACTGATCGTGAGTTTTTATTAATACTAATTGTCCTACCTCGTATTGTATGGGTGTTAAATTCCGGTCATGTCTCCGTTTCCGTTGTTCAGCCTTACTCACCAAGCGCTCCCTAGCGATAACCAATTTCCTATCATGTGGCATCTCCGTCCGGGTTGGAAATTTTACTAGCTCTTCTAATATGCGTGACGGCCTTCTCTGAAACATCAACTCACATGGGCTGTAACTAGTGGATTCATGTAAACTATTGTTAATATACCACTCTATCTTGCACACAAAGGTAGCCCACAAAGAATGTTTTTTATGGCAAAAGGTTCTGAACATTCTACCTAACTCCCGCATAACCCGTTCACTTGGATTTGATTGTGGATGATACACTGATGTATGTTTAACTAAAATATTTTCCCAACCTAAAGTTTCCCGCCAGGTGTTGCTGGTGAACTGCGAACCATGATCTGATAACACTATTTGAGGCTTACCTACTTCAACAAGGTATTCATTTACTATTTTCCTAGCCAACACTGATGATGTTGCCTTTTTAATCGGGTATAGTTTTACAAATTTAGTAAAAACATCTAATACAACAAATAAATAGTTTACCCCTCCTCGACCTTTGGGTAAAGGGCCATATAAATCAACAGCAACTAATGCTAAAGGACTGTCTGGCATTACATGCTGCATTAAACCCTCCTGTTTACGATTGTTTACTTTAGCTTTCTGACAAATTTCGCATGTTTGTAATATTTTACGCACCGTTCTTTCCATATTATTAAATTTACATGATTCTTTTAATATGTCACTACATTTCTTGGGGCCTATATGACCATACCTTAGATGGCAATCTCTCACTACTTCAGGTATTATAACTTTAGGGATACACAACTTCCAATCATCTCCCTGCTCATTTGCCCGATGAAATAAGTGTTTATTAAACAAACTAAAATGTTTCTCCCACTTATGAGGTACGCTGGGTATTTGACTCAAAGCTAATATTATTTTATTCAGTTCGGTGTCTCTCTCTTGTTCGGCGGCTAAGTTACTTATTAATTTTTTCATATCTACTTCTTTTACTATAAATATTTTATATGTATTTGCTATGTCTACTTCGGTATTATTATCAAAATCTGTTCTGGATAGGACATCAGCTACTATATTTTCTTTACCCTTACAATACTCAATTGTTAAGTCATATTCTTGTAATATCAGCATCCACCGCACTAACCTACCATGCGTTAATTTACAGTTCTTTAAAAACGTTAAAGCTTGATGGTCGGACCTTACGATTACCTTATTTCCTAACAAGTACGTTCTGAACTTTCTACAGGCGAAAACTATAGATAACGCCTCCTTCTCCGTAGTAGTGTAGTTCTTTTCACTATTTAATAGAGACCTACTTGCAAAAGCTACTACTTGGTGGTCATCACTTCCATCTAATTGAAACAACTCTACCCCCAAAGCAATGTCTGATGCGTCTGTATGTATATAAAAAGGCTCTGAAAAATTCGGATGAGCTAATATAACTGTGTTTAAAAATTTATTTTTTATCAGCTCGAATATATTTTGCTCTTTTAAATTCCACCGCCATCGATTGTCTTTATTTAATAAATGTCCCAATTGTACTGTTAAATATGAATATCTGTCTACAAATTGCCTATAATAATTGCACAAGCCTAAGAAACTTTGCAACTGCTTAACATTTTTTGGTATCGGAAAATTTTGTATTATTTCTACCTTCTTAGGGTCTGTACTGATACCCCTTGCTGAAATTATATGTCCTAAAAAATTAACTTGTTCTTTCAAAAATTCTGATTTCTTAAATTTAACTGTTATGCCATACTCATGCAGTCTACCTAGTACCCTATCTAACCTTTCACAGTGTGTATCAATGTCTGGTGATGTAATTACTATGTCATCTACATAAACGGTTGTGAATTCTAAAATCTCTCTCCCTAGCACATAATCCAGGCATTTGATAAAAATTGAAACACTTACATTTAGTCCAAACGGTAGTCGGCGAAATTGGTAATTCCTACCGTTGTAAAGAAAAGCCACATACTGTCGAGACTCTTCTTCTAGCTCTATCTGCCAGTATCCTGCAGTCAAGTCTAAAGTAGTGATGTATTTGGTCCCACTAAAACGTTGCAGAATTTCACTTACAGGTTCCGGTGATTCTCTGTCTGGAACAATTATTCTGTTTACTTGTCTTGCATCTAAACATAATCTAATCGATAAATCTTTCTTTGTCACCACTATTAAAGGGTTGGAATATGGTGATGTAGATTTTTCTATTATACCTTCCCTCAACATTTTATTTATTTCCTCCTGTACTAAACCCCTCTTAGAGTATGGTACCGGATAGGTTTTAGGTGCAAAGGGTGTATTTTCTTTAACGACTAATTTACCTTTAAAATTCTTTACTAGACCAGGTTCATCTGAAAAAACTGATTTATTTTTGTTTATTATTAGTACTATTTTCTCCCTGTCTTGATAGCTAAATTCCCCCTCTTGATATAGGATTTTATTCATTTTCTCCTCCCAATCATTTTCATTGTCAAATAACTCATTATTATTTACTCTCAAGTTACAATAATTTATCATTAAGGGTCTACACTCATTTATATCATTGTCAGAAACTAACATTCCCTTACTAATTATTTTTAAAGCTTTCATTCCTACAGTTTTCTTTTGTATGAATGGTATCTCAACGATATTATTATTATTATTTAATTTCATAGTCTGTGTGTAATAGTTTAACTCTACCTTAAAATTATTTAAAAAATCATTACCTATTATAGCTCCCATATTTAGTCCAGGAATAACTAAGAAAGGTACATTTATTGTGTTCCCATTTACTTTTAATTGTAGCATTATTTGTTTAGTTACTTTTTTACTGCGAACACCCGTTACTCCTATAACACTAATTCCCAGTACTGGTAATTGTGGAATTGTTTCTGTAGTCTGATTTTTAATTTTTTCAAACATTCTATCGTCTATAGCAGTCAGTTCACTCCCTGAATCTACTAGAAAAATATATTTAGAATTAAACACTTTGGCTTCAAATTCTGCCATCCCGAAAACATTATTACTCTCACCCGCTTCTTCGTCCGATAAATCATTATGTATATTGGTAATTAGTGACCCTATTGTCATGTGATTACTAGACGGCTGGGGGCTTTCTTTTTCAACCGCCCTTATTAGTTTAACGGATGTGGAGGTGGTGGTTCACTGTAAACACCCCTATTGTTTTGATTATGAGCTGGTACTTCCACGCCCCGAGATTCGTTTGGGTTACTAACATATCCCCCTCTACCTCTATGATTACAATTGCCTGATACTCCTCGGTTACTAGTAAAACCTCTCCCTCTATGATTCCCTCTGAATTGATCGCCACCCCTATTATAATTCTCTACTCTCCCTTGGGTACTACTTCTCGGACCCTTACACCGGTAACACTGATTCCGCGACCCATTATAATTACTGGCTCCACAATTAGGGTTTGGACATAACCACGCCCCCTCCCCTGATCTACTCACATTACTAATAAAATGGTCTGGTTGTCTTATTTCAGTATTTGTTTGGTTCGATTCACTAACTCTAAATTGATACTTATTATCCTCTTCCTCTTTCATACTCTGGTATGCCTCTAATATTTTTTCTAACTCTGCGATATTGGCAAAATCCCGGGTTCTGATTGTGGACCGTATGTCCTTGGGTAAATGTTTACTGATGTATCTAATAAAAGATGAAAGAGGCATTGGTGGTTCTAAATATTTAACTTGACTATATAGTCTCGTCACATACGATGTAATACTCATGTGTTTAATATTAAAGTTTCCCCACCCCATTATGATACTACGTAACCCCTCTTGTTTCTCTTCTGACCAGTACTTATTTCTAAATGCCTGCTCAAACTCATTAAAATCTACCCAGTTATCGTTATGAGCATCCGCCCATATTTTGGCATCCCCTTTAAAGTACTTCAAAATTCTTACTAACTTAATCTCCCAACTTTCTTGGTTATATTTATTAAAACTTTTTATAGAGTTCAAAAATTGTATGGGGTTCACTCCCCTACTTTCATTACTAAAATATCCTAATTCTACTTCCACATTCACTCTCTCACTCACATTACTTAATTTCTGGTTAATGGTTACATTCAAGTCTTCTCTGACTTTAATTATTTCACGCTCATGTTCTGCTTGTTTATTCTTTAAACTAGTAACATTAATCTTAATCGCATCAACTTGTTCAAAATTACTTCTGAATTCATCATTTATATTTTCTTGTATTTCACTAGCTCGTTTGATTTGTTCACATTCATTAATTATACACTGAACATTACAGTCAATTTTGTCATTTTGCTTCTTAATTTTATCATTAAATTTACTTGTCATTGTGTCAAATTTTTTATTTGTCTCCAACATTCTCTCTTTTTGTTTTTCGTTAATTATTTTTATATCATTTTTCAACTCAGTTTGTATCTTATTGATATCACTAGTCAACACATCTTTCACTCCAACAATAACCTCACTCATACTTTCTAAACGGCTATTCATATATATTTCACTCGCTCTCAATTCGCTCCTCACATTTATAAACTCGTTATTTAAATCAGTTAGTTTATCATTTATAGAATTTACTTCTGATTTAATCTCAGTTTTCATTCCTGACATTTCATTTTTCACTCCTGACATCTCATTTTTCACTCCTGACATCATCTCCATCATCAATGCTAATTGGTTAAATATATTTATATTATCGCTTACTTTTGCGTCTACTGTCTCAATCGTTAATTCGTGTGTTGTATTGTCTATACTTTCGTCAATATTTGTCGATATTAAATCGTCTTGCGTAACATTGAGAATTGACCCCTCCCCAACATCTTCACATAAATTTACACTCTCGCTTTTCTCTGCCATTTTTCGATCAGTTTGTAAATTTGTATTATACTAATTTACAAAGTCACTGTCAAAGGGCGCCATTGAAATGTTATTAGCTTTAATTAATTAATTAAATTGTTGACATACTGAAGAAACTGTCACTTACCAGTTGCAAATATATACAAGGGTTTACCAGGATGTCGTCTGATGTACTCAGGCAGAGAAACACGACAGGCATTGCAATGACAAACATCTATTTTGTAGGCACAAATAAATGTTGCTTTATTTTTTATAGCATGACAAATTGTTTACTTTTCAGTTTATTCTTAGAATATCATTCTGAACAACAGTTTTATTAATTTGTATTTAGATATAAGCTTACGACTAATTAATATAAGTTAATCGGAAACCAGCGCTTTCACACACCCACACATACTATTACTTAAACTTTTAGAGATCTCATTTTATAATTTATAGTATTTTAGTAATTTGTATTGGATTTCAAATATATGGTGGTATTCAGCAGAATACTTAGCTGTTCGAAGAGTTGATCCGAAATCGTCCCCTCCGCATTGTTGTCTCGCACTTTTTGTTTTACACAGTTATTATTGCCGAACAGTTATTACATTTTGGTTGGTCACCACACAGTCTGTTTATATTATGAATCATTTTTTATCTATTTTAAATCATTTGAAGTTTTTTTTTAAAACACATGTTGCACTGCGGTATTTATATTTTAGGTTGCGGGCGCCCGCGATTTATGTTTCGAAACTTTTATGTATATATTGCTCGCGCGAGCGTTGAAATGAGACTGTCTAAATTCTGAACTGTACACAAATTCACATTTTGGTTTTTCTGCGGGCCAAAACGGTACGCAGTCGGCGGCGACCGGAACTGCCCACGTCTGTCTGGTGTTGAAATTAATTGCCGACTGGCTTTGTTCACTGGGTGCCACAACGCTGTTGGCGTCGACCCACCTACATTCTTGTTATGCAACGCTCTGACGTCAGATGTTATGATGACTCGTTACACAACTTGTTAATTGGTTTTGTATGCGTTATTGTCTGACCTTGGTACAAATTGCTGGTTGTTGACAATGTCTTTTAAAATATTACTGGCTATTCGTCACGTATGCAGTTACAGCAGTGTTGCCACGGTTAATTCTGTTGCTAAAAATAAATATACCTTTGTTCATAAATTCCGTCCCTACCATTTGAAAAACATTATCGGTTTTATAAAAAAAATACAACTTTCCTTGTTACCCCAAGTAGGCCAAAATGCCACGTTACAATACCCCCCTCAATGAGATATTTTATGCCGAAGCATAAAAAGTCTCATTGATACATTCATACTTGCTAGAGGGATCAGCTAGGATATGTCGCCACAACCCCCCGTATAGTTTACAAAAATATAATCAACTCACCCTTGGTCCGGTGACTGTGACCGCATCTGCATGACAATACTGGACTTCTCTCTCGAGATCCCAACACCGTAGAGTCAGACAGATACTTAACGCCCCTGCTCTGACGCGCAGGCCAGCTCAGGTCCGCCGCCACAGCATCACCAAACTCTGAAACAACAAATCAAAGTATCAAATAGTGGCCTTATACAAACACCATATCCCCAACTGATCTGTTTCCCCCTAACGGTGCTGGTTTGCGCTAAGAAACGCTGGTTTCGTCTATTACTTATTTCTAACATATCAGATACCAATTAACAACATGAAAACCCCTTTTAAAATTCCATCTCCTTTCTCTTATTAACTTTATACCAAAATTCAAAATCATTGCCCTGATTCCCATCAGAATTTAATTAAACATTTCCCATTACCATATTACATTTCTCTCATCCCCAATTTGGAATGCATTTAAAATATAGCTAAATTCATAAAATTCTCTAGTACTAATAAACACAATATAACGTAAGAAACATAGTACATTAATAATCCACATTGTTATTATCATCTTAAAATAAACAATTTATATTTAAAACTCACACACTTTACATCATTGAATTTGCGTATAAAATTATCTTTTAAACTCACTTTCTTGTTGTTACTTCGTTCTCCAATTTTTTTTTTTTTTTTTTTTTTTTTTTTTTTACTCATCGAAAAATTTATTTTATTTTTAGCAAAAATCTTTAAACACAGAAAACTTATTATTATATTTTTATAATCCTTATTCCTAACATACTACATACAATCAACACAATAAAACATAATAAACACAATATATAGAATATCTAGTGCATCTATTTTTTCAAATTTTAATAAAAGTATTCAATAGCGAGTCATCATTACTAAAATGCAACAAAAAATTTTTAAATCGTTACCCAATTTGGGCAACCTCCCAGCCACACACACTATTTCACATTATGTAAGACTGTGGCGCCTTTTCGCTTCCACAGAGACTGTATATTTTGGAGCAGGTTTTACCTCTCCGTGTCTCTGCTTCCGCTATTAAGTTTTAAAATTAATGAACATCATTATGTTCTTGTTAAATAATCACACACCCTTAATACGGATCTACCACCTGGCTCTGCTGTTCCTCCTCGAACAGAGTGGCAGCCGCTGTTCCATAGTTTGGTGATTCCCCTTTTATTACCCCCCATCAATTTCAAAATACACCTTTACAACGATAACAGCTATGGCCAGTTATGGTCAGCGCGTAATCGTAATGTGCCCCAACCATAGCTGTTAAAGCTAAACCAATTCCACGGTCAAGGTTCGGTGAGGCCGTGACCGCCCGAAAAGTTGGGGAATCACAAGTATAATATTTTTTTTAAAAATTAAAAATGAAAATTAAAATTAACAATTTATATTACATGACATTTCTAGTCTTGGTGGTGTTTTAACATCATACATTTCTTTCTTAACTTTCCCTATCTTAATGTCCATTTACATAAAATACATAATGTGTGTATAAACAATAGTAACAATTTATAATAATAGAATATAAAAATGTCTGTTTATGTATGATAATTTTAATATGTACAAATACATCCATCATCACTCAGCTAGATAATACTTTTTTAATTGGGTCACATTATAAGTTCCTTTTATTTCTCGAGTTTGCAAATCTATTAAAATATAAGCATTCTCCATTTTCACTTGGCTAACCTCATATGGACCGTCATACAATAGGAAGAATTTCTTAATTTCTTTGTCCAACGCTGAGGACTGATCGTGAGTTTTTATTAATACTAATTGTCCTACCTCGTATTGTATGGGTGTTAAATTCCGGTCATGTCTCCGTTTCCGTTGTTCAGCCTTACTCACCAAGCGCTCCCTAGCGATAACCAATTTCCTATCATGTGGCATCTCCGTCCGGGTTGGAAATTTTACTAGCTCTTCTAATATGCGTGACGGCCTTCTCTGAAACATCAACTCACATGGGCTGTAACTAGTGGATTCATGTAAACTATTGTTAATATACCACTCTATCTTGCACACAAAGGTAGCCCACAAAGAATGTTTTTTATGGCAAAAGGTTCTGAACATTCTACCTAACTCCCGCATAACCCGTTCACTTGGATTTGATTGTGGATGATACACTGATGTATGTTTAACTAAAATATTTTCCCAACCTAAAGTTTCCCGCCAGGTGTTGCTGGTGAACTGCGAACCATGATCTGATAACACTATTTGAGGCTTACCTACTTCAACAAGGTATTCATTTACTATTTTCCTAGCCAACACTGATGATGTTGCCTTTTTAATCGGGTATAGTTTTACAAATTTAGTAAAAACATCTAATACAACAAATAAATAGTTTACCCCTCCTCGACCTTTGGGTAAAGGGCCATATAAATCAACAGCAACTAATGCTAAAGGACTGTCTGGCATTACATGCTGCATTAAACCCTCCTGTTTACGATTGTTTACTTTAGCTTTCTGACAAATTTCGCATGTTTGTAATATTTTACGCACCGTTCTTTCCATATTATTAAATTTACATGATTCTTTTAATATGTCACTACATTTCTTGGGGCCTATATGACCATACCTTAGATGGCAATCTCTCACTACTTCAGGTATTATAACTTTAGGGATACACAACTTCCAATCATCTCCCTGCTCATTTGCCCGATGAAATAAGTGTTTATTAAACAAACTAAAATGTTTCTCCCACTTATGAGGTACGCTGGGTATTTGACTCAAAGCTAATATTATTTTATTCAGTTCGGTGTCTCTCTCTTGTTCGGCGGCTAAGTTACTTATTAATTTTTTCATATCTACTTCTTTTACTATAAATATTTTATATGTATTTGCTATGTCTACTTCGGTATTATTATCAAAATCTGTTCTGGATAGGACATCAGCTACTATATTTTCTTTACCCTTACAATACTCAATTGTTAAGTCATATTCTTGTAATATCAGCATCCACCGCACTAACCTACCATGCGTTAATTTACAGTTCTTTAAAAACGTTAAAGCTTGATGGTCGGACCTTACGATTACCTTATTTCCTAACAAGTACGTTCTGAACTTTCTACAGGCGAAAACTATAGATAACGCCTCCTTCTCCGTAGTAGTGTAGTTCTTTTCACTATTTAATAGAGACCTACTTGCAAAAGCTACTACTTGGTGGTCATCACTTCCATCTAATTGAAACAACTCTACCCCCAAAGCAATGTCTGATGCGTCTGTATGTATATAAAAAGGCTCTGAAAAATTCGGATGAGCTAATATAACTGTGTTTAAAAATTTATTTTTTATCAGCTCGAATATATTTTGCTCTTTTAAATTCCACCGCCATCGATTGTCTTTATTTAATAAATGTCCCAATTGTACTGTTAAATATGAATATCTGTCTACAAATTGCCTATAATAATTGCACAAGCCTAAGAAACTTTGCAACTGCTTAACATTTTTTGGTATCGGAAAATTTTGTATTATTTCTACCTTCTTAGGGTCTGTACTGATACCCCTTGCTGAAATTATATGTCCTAAAAAATTAACTTGTTCTTTCAAAAATTCTGATTTCTTAAATTTAACTGTTATGCCATACTCATGCAGTCTACCTAGTACCCTATCTAACCTTTCACAGTGTGTATCAATGTCTGGTGATGTAATTACTATGTCATCTACATAAACGGTTGTGAATTCTAAAATCTCTCTCCCTAGCACATAATCCAGGCATTTGATAAAAATTGAAACACTTACATTTAGTCCAAACGGTAGTCGGCGAAATTGGTAATTCCTACCGTTGTAAAGAAAAGCCACATACTGTCGAGACTCTTCTTCTAGCTCTATCTGCCAGTATCCTGCAGTCAAGTCTAAAGTAGTGATGTATTTGGTCCCACTAAAACGTTGCAGAATTTCACTTACAGGTTCCGGTGATTCTCTGTCTGGAACAATTATTCTGTTTACTTGTCTTGCATCTAAACATAATCTAATCGATAAATCTTTCTTTGTCACCACTATTAAAGGGTTGGAATATGGTGATGTAGATTTTTCTATTATACCTTCCCTCAACATTTTATTTATTTCCTCCTGTACTAAACCCCTCTTAGAGTATGGTACCGGATAGGTTTTAGGTGCAAAGGGTGTATTTTCTTTAACAACTAATTTACCTTTAAAATTCTTTACTAGACCAGGTTCATCTGAAAAAACTGATTTATTTTTGTTTATTATTAGTACTATTTTCTCCCTGTCTTGATAGCTAAATTCCCCCTCTTGATATAGGATTTTATTCATTTTCTCCTCCCAATCATTTTCATTGTCAAATAACTCATTATTATTTACTCTCAAGTTACAATAATTTATCATTAAGGGTCTACACTCATTTATATCATTGTCAGAAACTAACATTCCCTTACTAATTATTTTTAAAGCTTTCATTCCTACAGTTTTCTTTTGTATGAATGGTATCTCAACGATATTATTATTATTATTTAATTTCATAGTCTGTGTGTAATAGTTTAACTCTACCTTAAAATTATTTAAAAAATCATTACCTATTATAGCTCCCATATTTAGTCCAGGAATAACTAAGAAAGGTACATTTATTGTGTTCCCATTTACTTTTAATTGTAGCATTATTTGTTTAGTTACTTTTTTACTGCGAACACCCGTTACTCCTATAACACTAATTCCCAGTACTGGTAATTGTGGAATTGTTTCTGTAGTCTGATTTTTAATTTTTTCAAACATTCTATCGCCTATAGCAGTCAGTTCACTCCCTGAATCTACTAGAAAAATATATTTAGAATTAAACACTTTGGCTTCAAATTCTGCCATCCCGAAAACATTATTACTCTCACCCGCTTCTTCGTCCGATAAATCATTATGTATATTGGTAATTAGTGACCCTATTGTCATGTGATTACTAGACGGCTGGGGGCTTTCTTTTTCAACCGCCCTTATTAGTTTAACGGATGTGGAGGTGGTGGTTCACTGTAAACACCCCTATTGTTTTGATTATGAGCTGGTACTTCCACGCCCCGAGATTCGTTTGGGTTACTAACATATCCCCCTCTACCTCTATGATTACAATTGCCTGGTACTCCTCGGTTACTAGTAAAACCTCTCCCTCTATGATTCCCTCTGAATTGATCGCCACCCCTATTATAATTCTCTACTCTCCCTTGGGTACTACTTCTCGGACCCTTACACCGGTAACACTGATTCCGCGACCCATTATAATTACTGGCTCCACAATTAGGGTTTGGACATAACCACGCCCCCTCCCCTGATCTACTCACATTACTAATAAAATGGTCTGGTTGTCTTATTTCAGTATTTGTTTGGTTCGATTCACTAACTCTAAATTGATACTTATTATCCTCTTCCTCTTTCATACTCTGGTATGCCTCTAATATTTTTTCTAACTCTGCGATATTGGCAAAATCCCGGGTTCTGATTGTGGACCGTATGTCCTTGGGTAAATGTTTACTGATGTATCTAATAAAAGATGAAAGAGGCATTGGTGGTTCTAAATATTTAACTTGACTATATAGTCTCGTCACATACGATGTAATACTCATGTGTTTAATATTAAAGTTTCCCCACCCCATTATGATACTACGTAACCCCTCTTGTTTCTCTTCTGACCAGTACTTATTTCTAAATGCCTGCTCAAACTCATTAAAATCTACCCAGTTATCGTTATGAGCATCCGCCCATATTTTGGCATCCCCTTTAAAGTACTTCAAAATTCTTACTAACTTAATCTCCCAACTTTCTTGGTTATATTTATTAAAACTTTTTATAGAGTTCAAAAATTGTATGGGGTTCACTCCCCTACTTTCATTACTAAAATATCCTAATTCTACTTCCACATTCACTCTCTCACTCACATTACTTAATTTCTGGTTAATGGTTACATTCAAGTCTTCTCTGACTTTAATTATTTCACGCTCATGTTCTGCTTGTTTATTCTTTAAACTAGTAACATTAATCTTAATCGCATCAACTTGTTCAAAATTACTTCTGAATTCATCATTTATATTTTCTTGTATTTCACTAGCTCGTTTGATTTGTTCACATTCATTAATTATACACTGAACATTACAGTCAATTTTGTCATTTTGCTTCTTAATTTTATCATTAAATTTACTTGTCATTGTGTCAAATTTTTTATTTGTCTCCAACATTCTCTCTTTTTGTTTTTCGTTAATTATTTTTATATCATTTTTCAACTCAGTTTGTATCTTATTGATATCACTAGTCAACACATCTTTCACTCCAACAATAACCTCACTCATACTTTCTAAACGGCTATTCATATATATTTCACTCGCTCTCAATTCGCTCCTCACATTTATAAACTCGTTATTTAAATCAGTTAGTTTATCATTTATAGAATTTACTTCTGATTTAATCTCAGTTTTCATTCCTGACATTTCATTTTTCACTCCTGACATCTCATTTTTCACTCCTGACATCATCTCCATCATCAATGCTAATTGGTTAAATATATTTATATTATCGCTTACTTTTGCGTCTACTGTCTCAATCGTTAATTCGTGTGTTGTATTGTCTATACTTTTGTCAATATTTGTCGATATTAAATCGTCTTGCGTAACATTGAGAATTGACCCCTCCCCAACATCTTCACATAAATTTACACTCTCGCTTTTCTCTGCCATTTTTCGATCAGTTTGTAAATTTGTATTATACTAATTTACAAAGTCACTGTCAAAGGGCGCCATTGAAATGTTATTAGCTTTAATTAATTAATTAAATTGTTGACATACTGAAGAAACTGTCACTTACCAGTTGCAAATATATACAAGGGTTTACCAGGATGTCGTCTGATGTACTCAGGCAGAGAAACACGACAGGCATTGCAATGACAAACATCTATTTTGTAGGCACAAATAAATGTTGCTTTATTTTTTATAGCATGACAAATTGTTTACTTTTCAGTTTATTCTTAGAATATCATTCTGAACAACAGTTTTATTAATTTGTATTTAGATATAAGCTTACGACTAATTAATATAAGTTAATCGGAAACCAGCGCTTTCACACACCCACACATACTATTACTTAAACTTTTAGAGATCTCATTTTATAATTTATAGTATTTTAGTAATTTGTATTGGATTTCAAATATATGGTGGTATTCAGCAGAATACTTAGCTGTTCGAAGAGTTGATCCGAAATCGTCCCCTCCGCATTGTTGTCTCGCACTTTTTGTTTTACACAGTTATTATTGCCGAACAGTTATTACATTTTGGTTTGTTTATATTATGAATCATTTTTTATCTATTTTAAATCATTTGAAGTTTTTTTTTAAAACACATGTTGCACTGCGGTATTTATATTTTAGGTTGCGGGCGCCCGCGATTTATGTTTCGAAACTTTTATGTATATATTGCTCGCGCGAGCGTTGAAATGAGACTGTCTAAATTCTGAACTGTACACAAATTCACATTTTGGTTTTTCTGCGGGCCAAAACGGTACGCAGTCGGCGGCGACCGGAACTGCCCACGTCTGTCTGGTGTTGAAATTAATTGCCGACTGGCTTTGTTCACTGGGTGCCACAACGCTGTTGGCGTCGACCCACCTACATTCTTGTTATGCAACGCTCTGACGTCAGATGTTATGATGACTCGTTACACAACTTGTTAATTGGTTTTGTATGCGTTATTGTCTGACCTTGGTACAAATTGCTGGTTGTTGACAATGTCTTTTAAAATATTACTGGCTATTCGTCACGTATGCAGTTACAGCAGTGTTGCCACGGTTAATTCTGTTGCTAAAAATAAATATACCTTTGTTCATAAATTCCGTCCCTACCATTTGAAAAACATTATCGGTTTTATAAAAAAAATACAACTTTCCTTGTTACCCCAAGTAGGCCAAAATGCCACGTTACAATACCCCCCTCAATGAGATATTTTATGCCGAAGCATAAAAAGTCTCATTGATACATTCATACTTGCTAGAGGGATCAGCTAGGATATGTCGCCACAACCCCCCGTATAGTTTACAAAAATATAATCAACTCACCCTTGGTCCGGTGACTGTGACCGCATCTGCATGACAATACTGGACTTCTCTCTCGAGATCCCAACACCGTAGAGTCAGACAGATACTTAACGCCCCTGCTCTGACGCGCAGGCCAGCTCAGGTCCGCCGCCACAGCATCACCAAACTCTGAAACAACAAATCAAAGTATCAAATAGTGGCCTTATACAAACACCATATCCCCAACTGATCTGTTTCCCCCTAACGGTGCTGGTTTGCGCTAAGAAACGCTGGTTTCGTCTATTACTTATTTCTAACATATCAGATACCAATTAACAACATGAAAACCCCTTTTAAAATTCCATCTCCTTTCTCTTATTAACTTTATACCAAAATTCAAAATCATTGCCCTGATTCCCATCAGAATTTAATTAAACATTTCCCATTACCATATTACATTTCTCTCATCCCCAATTTGGAATGCATTTAAAATATAGCTAAATTCATAAAATTCTCTAGTACTAATAAACACAATATAACGTAAGAAACATAGTACATTAATAATCCACATTGTTATTATCATCTTAAAATAAACAATTTATATTTAAAACTCACACACTTTACATAATTGAATTTGCGTATAAAATTATCTTTTAAACTCACTTTCTTGTTGTTACTTCGTTCTCCAATTTTTTTTTTTTTTTTTTTTTTTTTTTTTTTACTCATCGAAAAATTTATTTTATTTTTAGCAAAAATCTTTAAACACAGAAAACTTATTATTATATTTTTATAATCCTTATTCCTAACATACTACATACAATCAACACAATAAAACATAATAAACACAATATATAGAATATCTAGTGCATCTATTTTTTCAAATTTTAATAAAAGTATTCAATAGCGAGTCATCATTACTAAAATGCAACAAAAAATTTTTAAATCGTTACCCAATTTGGGCAACCTCCCAGCCACACACACTATTTCACATTATGTAAGACTGTGGCGCCTTTTCGCTTCCACAGAGACTGTATATTTTGGAGCAGGTTTTACCTCTCCGTGTCTCTGCTTCCGCTATTAAGTTTTAAAATTAATGAACATCATTATGTTCTTGTTAAATAATCACACACCCTTAATACGGATCTACCACCTGGCTCTGCTGTTCCTCCTCGAACAGAGTGGCAGCCGCTGTTCCATAGTTTGGTGATTCCCCTTTTATTACCCCCCATCAATTTCAAAATACACCTTTACAACGATAACAGCTATGGCCAGTTATGGTCAGCGCGTAATCGTAATGTGCCCCAACCATAGCTGTTAAAGCTAAACCAATTCCACGGTCAAGGTTCGGTGAGGCCGTGACCGCCCGAAAAGTTGGGGAATCACAAGTATAATATTTTTTTTAAAAATTAAAAATGAAAATTAAAATTAACAATTTATATTACATGACATTTCTAGTCTTGGTGGTGTTTTAACATCATACATTTCTTTCTTAACTTTCCCTATCTTAATGTCCATTTACATAAAATACATAATGTGTGTATAAACAATAGTAACAATTTATAATAATAGAATATAAAAATGTCTGTTTATGTATGATAATTTTAATATGTACAAATACATCCATCATCACTCAGCTAGATAATACTTTTTTAATTGGGTCACATTATAAGTTCCTTTTATTTCTCGAGTTTGCAAATCTATTAAAATATAAGCATTCTCCATTTTCACTTGGCTAACCTCATATGGACCGTCATACAATAGGAAGAATTTCTTAATTTCTTTGTCCAACGCTGAGGACTGATCGTGAGTTTTTATTAATACTAATTGTCCTACCTCGTATTGTATGGGTGTTAAATTCCGGTCATGTCTCCGTTTCCGTTGTTCAGCCTTACTCACCAAGCGCTCCCTAGCGATAACCAATTTCCTATCATGTGGCATCTCCGTCCGGGTTGGAAATTTTACTAGCTCTTCTAATATGCGTGACGGCCTTCTCTGAAACATCAACTCACATGGGCTGTAACTAGTGGATTCATGTAAACTATTGTTAATATACCACTCTATCTTGCACACAAAGGTAGCCCACAAAGAATGTTTTTTATGGCAAAAGGTTCTGAACATTCTACCTAACTCCCGCATAACCCGTTCACTTGGATTTGATTGTGGATGATACACTGATGTATGTTTAACTAAAATATTTTCCCAACCTAAAGTTTCCCGCCAGGTGTTGCTGGTGAACTGCGAACCATGATCTGATAACACTATTTGAGGCTTACCTACTTCAACAAGGTATTCATTTACTATTTTCCTAGCCAACACTGATGATGTTGCCTTTTTAATCGGGTATAGTTTTACAAATTTAGTAAAAACATCTAATACAACAAATAAATAGTTTACCCCTCCTCGACCTTTGGGTAAAGGGCCATATAAATCAACAGCAACTAATGCTAAAGGACTGTCTGGCATTACATGCTGCATTAAACCCTCCTGTTTACGATTGTTTACTTTAGCTTTCTGACAAATTTCGCATGTTTGTAATATTTTACGCACCGTTCTTTCCATATTATTAAATTTACATGATTCTTTTAATATGTCACTACATTTCTTGGGGCCTATATGACCATACCTTAGATGGCAATCTCTCACTACTTCAGGTATTATAACTTTAGGGATACACAACTTCCAATCATCTCCCTGCTCATTTGCCCGATGAAATAAGTGTTTATTAAACAAACTAAAATGTTTCTCCCACTTATGAGGTACGCTGGGTATTTGACTCAAAGCTAATATTATTTTATTCAGTTCGGTGTCTCTCTCTTGTTCGGCGGCTAAGTTACTTATTAATTTTTTCATATCTACTTCTTTTACTATAAATATTTTATATGTATTTGCTATGTCTACTTCGGTATTATTATCAAAATCTGTTCTGGATAGGACATCAGCTACTATATTTTCTTTACCCTTACAATACTCAATTGTTAAGTCATATTCTTGTAATATCAGCATCCACCGCACTAACCTACCATGCGTTAATTTACAGTTCTTTAAAAACGTTAAAGCTTGATGGTCGGACCTTACGATTACCTTATTTCCTAACAAGTACGTTCTGAACTTTCTACAGGCGAAAACTATAGATAACGCCTCCTTCTCCGTAGTAGTGTAGTTCTTTTCACTATTTAATAGAGACCTACTTGCAAAAGCTACTACTTGGTGGTCATCACTTCCATCTAATTGAAACAACTCTACCCCCAAAGCAATGTCTGATGCGTCTGTATGTATATAAAAAGGCTCTGAAAAATTCGGATGAGCTAATATAACTGTGTTTAAAAATTTATTTTTTATCAGCTCGAATATATTTTGCTCTTTTAAATTCCACCGCCATCGATTGTCTTTATTTAATAAATGTCCCAATTGTACTGTTAAATATGAATATCTGTCTACAAATTGCCTATAATAATTGCACAAGCCTAAGAAACTTTGCAACTGCTTAACATTTTTTGGTATCGGAAAATTTTGTATTATTTCTACCTTCTTAGGGTCTGTACTGATACCCCTTGCTGAAATTATATGTCCTAAAAAATTAACTTGTTCTTTCAAAAATTCTGATTTCTTAAATTTAACTGTTATGCCATACTCATGCAGTCTACCTAGTACCCTATCTAACCTTTCACAGTGTGTATCAATGTCTGGTGATGTAATTACTATGTCATCTACATAAACGGTTGTGAATTCTAAAATCTCTCTCCCTAGCACATAATCCAGGCATTTGATAAAAATTGAAACACTTACATTTAGTCCAAACGGTAGTCGGCGAAATTGGTAATTCCTACCGTTGTAAAGAAAAGCCACATACTGTCGAGACTCTTCTTCTAGCTCTATCTGCCAGTATCCTGCAGTCAAGTCTAAAGTAGTGATGTATTTGGTCCCACTAAAACGTTGCAGAATTTCACTTACAGGTTCCGGTGATTCTCTGTCTGGAACAATTATTCTGTTTACTTGTCTTGCATCTAAACATAATCTAATCGATAAATCTTTCTTTGTCACCACTATTAAAGGGTTGGAATATGGTGATGTAGATTTTTCTATTATACCTTCCCTCAACATTTTATTTATTTCCTCCTGTACTAAACCCCTCTTAGAGTATGGTACCGGATAGGTTTTAGGTGCAAAGGGTGTATTTTCTTTAACGACTAATTTACCTTTAAAATTCTTTACTAGACCAGGTTCATCTGAAAAAACTGATTTATTTTTGTTTATTATTAGTACTATTTTCTCCCTGTCTTGATAGCTAAATTCCCCCTCTTGATATAGGATTTTATTCATTTTCTCCTCCCAATCATTTTCATTGTCAAATAACTCATTATTATTTACTCTCAAGTTACAATAATTTATCATTAAGGGTCTACACTCATTTATATCATTGTCAGAAACTAACATTCCCTTACTAATTATTTTTAAAGCTTTCATTCCTACAGTTTTCTTTTGTATGAATGGTATCTCAACGATATTATTATTATTATTTAATTTCATAGTCTGTGTGTAATAGTTTAACTCTACCTTAAAATTATTTAAAAAATCATTACCTATTATAGCTCCCATATTTAGTCCAGGAATAACTAAGAAAGGTACATTTATTGTGTTCCCATTTACTTTTAATTGTAGCATTATTTGTTTAGTTACTTTTTTACTGCGAACACCCGTTACTCCTATAACACTAATTCCCAGTACTGGTAATTGTGGAATTGTTTCTGTAGTCTGATTTTTAATTTTTTCAAACATTCTATCGTCTATAGCAGTCAGTTCACTCCCTGAATCTACTAGAAAAATATATTTAGAATTAAACACTTTGGCTTCAAATTCTGCCATCCCGAAAACATTATTACTCTCACCCGCTTCTTCGTCCGATAAATCATTATGTATATTGGTAATTAGTGACCCTATTGTCATGTGATTACTAGACGGCTGGGGGCTTTCTTTTTCAACCGCCCTTATTAGTTTAACGGATGTGGAGGTGGTGGTTCACTGTAAACACCCCTATTGTTTTGATTATGAGCTGGTACTTCCACGCCCCGAGATTCGTTTGGGTTACTAACATATCCCCCTCTACCTCTATGATTACAATTGCCTGATACTCCTCGGTTACTAGTAAAACCTCTCCCTCTATGATTCCCTCTGAATTGATCGCCACCCCTATTATAATTCTCTACTCTCCCTTGGGTACTACTTCTCGGACCCTTACACCGGTAACACTGATTCCGCGACCCATTATAATTACTGGCTCCACAATTAGGGTTTGGACATAACCACGCCCCCTCCCCTGATCTACTCACATTACTAATAAAATGGTCTGGTTGTCTTATTTCAGTATTTGTTTGGTTCGATTCACTAACTCTAAATTGATACTTATTATCCTCTTCCTCTTTCATACTCTGGTATGCCTCTAATATTTTTTCTAACTCTGCGATATTGGCAAAATCCCGGGTTCTGATTGTGGACCGTATGTCCTTGGGTAAATGTTTACTGATGTATCTAATAAAAGATGAAAGAGGCATTGGTGGTTCTAAATATTTAACTTGACTATATAGTCTCGTCACATACGATGTAATACTCATGTGTTTAATATTAAAGTTTCCCCACCCCATTATGATACTACGTAACCCCTCTTGTTTCTCTTCTGACCAGTACTTATTTCTAAATGCCTGCTCAAACTCATTAAAATCTACCCAGTTATCGTTATGAGCATCCGCCCATATTTTGGCATCCCCTTTAAAGTACTTCAAAATTCTTACTAACTTAATCTCCCAACTTTCTTGGTTATATTTATTAAAACTTTTTATAGAGTTCAAAAATTGTATGGGGTTCACTCCCCTACTTTCATTACTAAAATATCCTAATTCTACTTCCACATTCACTCTCTCACTCACATTACTTAATTTCTGGTTAATGGTTACATTCAAGTCTTCTCTGACTTTAATTATTTCACGCTCATGTTCTGCTTGTTTATTCTTTAAACTAGTAACATTAATCTTAATCGCATCAACTTGTTCAAAATTACTTCTGAATTCATCATTTATATTTTCTTGTATTTCACTAGCTCGTTTGATTTGTTCACATTCATTAATTATACACTGAACATTACAGTCAATTTTGTCATTTTGCTTCTTAATTTTATCATTAAATTTACTTGTCATTGTGTCAAATTTTTTATTTGTCTCCAACATTCTCTCTTTTTGTTTTTCGTTAATTATTTTTATATCATTTTTCAACTCAGTTTGTATCTTATTGATATCACTAGTCAACACATCTTTCACTCCAACAATAACCTCACTCATACTTTCTAAACGGCTATTCATATATATTTCACTTGCTCTCAATTCGCTCCTCACATTTATAAACTCGTTATTTAAATCAGTTAGTTTATCATTTATAGAATTTACTTCTGATTTAATCTCAGTTTTCATTCCTGACATTTCATTTTTCACTCCTGACATCTCATTTTTCACTCCTGACATCATCTCCATCATCAATGCTAATTGGTTAAATATATTTATATTATCGCTTACTTTTGCGTCTACTGTCTCAATCGTTAATTCGTGTGTTGTATTGTCTATACTTTTGTCAATATTTGTCGATATTAAATCGTCTTGCGTAACATTGAGAATTGACCCCTCCCCAACATCTTCACATAAATTTACACTCTCGCTTTTCTCTGCCATTTTTCGATCAGTTTGTAAATTTGTATTATACTAATTTACAAAGTCACTGTCAAAGGGCGCCATTGAAATGTTATTAGCTTTAATTAATTAATTAAATTGTTGACATACTGAAGAAACTGTCACTTACCAGTTGCAAATATATACAAGGGTTTACCAGGATGTCGTCTGATGTACTCAGGCAGAGAAACACGACAGGCATTGCAATGACAAACATCTATTTTGTAGGCACAAATAAATGTTGCTTTATTTTTTATAGCATGACAAATTGTTTACTTTTCAGTTTATTCTTAGAATATCATTCTGAACAACAGTTTTATTAATTTGTATTTAGATATAAGCTTACGACTAATTAATATAAGTTAATCGGAAACCAGCGCTTTCACACACCCACACATACTATTATTTAAACTTTTAGAGATCTCATTTTATAATTTATAGTATTTTAGTAATTTGTATTGGATTTCAAATATATGGTGGTATTCAGCAGAATACTTAGCTGTTCGAAGAGTTGATCCGAAATCGTCCCCTCCGCATTGTTGTCTCGCACTTTTTGTTTTACACAGTTATTATTGCCGAACAGTTATTACATTTTGGTTGGTCACCACACAGTCTGTTTATATTATGAATCATTTTTTATCTATTTTAAATCATTTGAAGTTTTTTTTTAAAACACATGTTGCACTGCGGTATTTATATTTTAGGTTGCGGGCGCCCGCGATTTATGTTTCGAAACTTTTATGTATATATTGCTCGCGCGAGCGTTGAAATGAGACTGTCTAAATTCTGAACTGTACACAAATTCACATTTTGGTTTTTCTGCGGGCCAAAACGGTACGCAGTCGGCGGCGACCGGAACTGCCCACGTCTGTCTGGTGTTGAAATTAATTGCCGACTGGCTTTGTTCACTGGGTGCCACAACGCTGTTGGCGTCGACCCACCTACATTCTTGTTATGCAACGCTCTGACGTCAGATGTTATGATGACTCGTTACACAACTTGTTAATTGGTTTTGTATGCGTTATTGTCTGACCTTGGTACAAATTGCTGGTTGTTGACAATGTCTTTTAAAATATTACTGGCTATTCGTCACGTATGCAGTTACAGCAGTGTTGCCACGGTTAATTCTGTTGCTAAAAATAAATATACCTTTGTTCATAAATTCCGTCCCTACCATTTGAAAAACATTATCGGTTTTATAAAAAAAATACAACTTTCCTTGTTACCCCAAGTAGGCCAAAATGCCACGTTACAATACCCCCCTCAATGAGATATTTTATGCCGAAGCATAAAAAGTCTCATTGATACATTCATACTTGCTAGAGGGATCAGCTAGGATATGTCGCCACAACCCCCCGTATAGTTTACAAAAATATAATCAACTCACCCTTGGTCCGGTGACTGTGACCGCATCTGCATGACAATACTGGACTTCTCTCTCGAGATCCCAACACCGTAGAGTCAGACAGATACTTAACGCCCCTGCTCTGACGCGCAGGCCAGCTCAGGTCCGCCGCCACAGCATCACCAAACTCTGAAACAACAAATCAAAGTATCAAATAGTGGCCTTATACAAACACCATATCCCCAACTGATCTGTTTCCCCCTAACGGTGCTGGTTTGCGCTAAGAAACGCTGGTTTCGTCTATTACTTATTTCTAACATATCAGATACCAATTAACAACATGAAAACCCCTTTTAAAATTCCATCTCCTTTCTCTTATTAACTTTATACCAAAATTCAAAATCATTGCCCTGATTCCCATCAGAATTTAATTAAACATTTCCCATTACCATATTACATTTCTCTCATCCCCAATTTGGAATGCATTTAAAATATAGCTAAATTCATAAAATTCTCTAGTACTAATAAACACAATATAACGTAAGAAACATAGTACATTAATAATCCACATTGTTATTATCATCTTAAAATAAACAATTTATATTTAAAACTCACACACTTTACATCATTGAATTTGCATATAAAATCATAAAATTATCTTTTAAACTCACTTTCTTGTTGTTACTTCGTTCTCCAATTTTTTTTTTTTTTTTTTTTTTTTTTTTTACTCATCGAAAAATTTATTTTATTTTTAGCAAAAATCTTTAAACACAGAAAACTTATTATTATATTTTTATAATCCTTATTCCTAACATACTACATACAATCAACACAATAAAACATAATAAACACAATATATAGAATATCTAGTGCATCTATTTTTTCAAATTTTAATAAAAGTATTCAATAGAGAGTCATCATTACTAAAATGCAACAAAAAATTTTTAAATCGTTACCCAATTTGGGCAACCTCCCAGCCACACACACTATTTCACATTATGTAAGACTGTGGCGCCTTTTCGCTTCCACAGAGACTGTATATTTTGGAGCAGGTTTTACCTCTCCGTGTCTCTGCTTCCGCTATTAAGTTTTAAAATTAATGAACATCATTATGTTCTTGTTAAATAATCACACACCCTTAATACGGATCTACCACCTGGCTCTGCTGTTCCTCCTCGAACAGAGTGGCAGCCGCTGTTCCATAGTTTGGTGATTCCCCTTTTATTACCCCCCATCAATTTCAAAATACACCTTTACAACGATAACAGCTATGGCCAGTTATGGTCAGCGCGTAATCGTAATGTGCCCCAACCATAGCTGTTAAAGCTAAACCAATTCCACGGTCAAGGTTCGGTGAGGCCGTGACCGCCCGAAAAGTTGGGGAATCACAAGTATAATATTTTTTTTAAAAATTAAAAATGAAAATTAAAATTAACAATTTATATTACATGACATTTCTAGTCTTGGTGGTGTTTTAACATCATACATTTCTTTCTTAACTTTCCCTATCTTAATGTCCATTTACATAAAATACATAATGTGTGTATAAACAATAGTAACAATTTATAATAATAGAATATAAAAATGTCTGTTTATGTATGATAATTTTAATATGTACAAATACATCCATCATCACTCAGCTAGATAATACTTTTTTAATTGGGTCACATTATAAGTTCCTTTTATTTCTCGAGTTTGCAAATCTATTAAAATATAAGCATTCTCCATTTTCACTTGGCTAACCTCATATGGACCGTCATACAATAGGAAGAATTTCTTAATTTCTTTGTCCAACGCTGAGGACTGATCGTGAGTTTTTATTAATACTAATTGTCCTACCTCGTATTGTATGGGTGTTAAATTCCGGTCATGTCTCCGTTTCCGTTGTTCAGCCTTACTCACCAAGCGCTCCCTAGCGATAACCAATTTCCTATCATGTGGCATCTCCGTCCGGGTTGGAAATTTTACTAGCTCTTCTAATATGCGTGACGGCCTTCTCTGAAACATCAACTCACATGGGCTGTAACTAGTGGATTCATGTAAACTATTGTTAATATACCACTCTATCTTGCACACAAAGGTAGCCCACAAAGAATGTTTTTTATGGCAAAAGGTTCTGAACATTCTACCTAACTCCCGCATAACCCGTTCACTTGGATTTGATTGTGGATGATACACTGATGTATGTTTAACTAAAATATTTTCCCAACCTAAAGTTTCCCGCCAGGTGTTGCTGGTGAACTGCGAACCATGATCTGATAACACTATTTGAGGCTTACCTACTTCAACAAGGTATTCATTTACTATTTTCCTAGCCAACACTGATGATGTTGCCTTTTTAATCGGGTATAGTTTTACAAATTTAGTAAAAACATCTAATACAACAAATAAATAGTTTACCCCTCCTCGACCTTTGGGTAAAGGGCCATATAAATCAACAGCAACTAATGCTAAAGGACTGTCTGGCATTACATGCTGCATTAAACCCTCCTGTTTACGATTGTTTACTTTAGCTTTCTGACAAATTTCGCATGTTTGTAATATTTTACGCACCGTTCTTTCCATATTATTAAATTTACATGATTCTTTTAATATGTCACTACATTTCTTGGGGCCTATATGACCATACCTTAGATGGCAATCTCTCACTACTTCAGGTATTATAACTTTAGGGATACACAACTTCCAATCATCTCCCTGCTCATTTGCCCGATGAAATAAGTGTTTATTAAACAAACTAAAATGTTTCTCCCACTTATGAGGTACGCTGGGTATTTGACTCAAAGCTAATATTATTTTATTCAGTTCGGTGTCTCTCTCTTGTTCGGCGGCTAAGTTACTTATTAATTTTTTCATATCTACTTCTTTTACTATAAATATTTTATATGTATTTGCTATGTCTACTTCGGTATTATTATCAAAATCTGTTCTGGATAGGACATCAGCTACTATATTTTCTTTACCCTTACAATACTCAATTGTTAAGTCATATTCTTGTAATATCAGCATCCACCGCACTAACCTACCATGCGTTAATTTACAGTTCTTTAAAAACGTTAAAGCTTGATGGTCGGACCTTACGATTACCTTATTTCCTAACAAGTACGTTCTGAACTTTCTACAGGCGAAAACTATAGATAACGCCTCCTTCTCCGTAGTAGTGTAGTTCTTTTCACTATTTAATAGAGACCTACTTGCAAAAGCTACTACTTGGTGGTCATCACTTCCATCTAATTGAAACAACTCTACCCCCAAAGCAATGTCTGATGCGTCTGTATGTATATAAAAAGGCTCTGAAAAATTCGGATGAGCTAATATAACTGTGTTTAAAAATTTATTTTTTATCAGCTCGAATATATTTTGCTCTTTTAAATTCCACCACCATCGAATGTCTTTATTTAATAAATGTCCCAATTGTACTGTTAAATATGAATATCTGTCTACAAATTGCCTATAATAATTGCACAAGCCTAAGAAACTTTGCAACTGCTTAACATTTTTTGGTATCGGAAAATTTTGTATTATTTCTACCTTCTTAGGGTCTGTACTGATACCCCTTGCTGAAATTATATGTCCTAAAAAATTAACTTGTTCTTTCAAAAATTCTGATTTCTTAAATTTAACTGTTATGCCATACTCATGCAGTCTACCTAGTACCCTATCTAACCTTTCACAGTGTGTATCAATGTCTGGTGATGTAATTACTATGTCATCTACATAAACGGTTGTGAATTCTAAAATCTCTCTCCCTAGCACATAATCCAGGCATTTGATAAAAATTGAAACACTTACATTTAGTCCAAACGGTAGTCGGCAAAATTGGTAATTCCTACCGTTGTAAAGAAAAGCCACATACTGTCGAGACTCTTCTTCTAGCTCTATCTGCCAGTATCCTGCAGTCAAGTCTAAAGTAGTGATGTATTTGGTCCCACTAAAACGTTGCAGAATTTCACTTACAGGTTCCGGTGATTCTCTGTCTGGAACAATTATTCTGTTTACTTGTCTTGCATCTAAACATAATCTAATCGATAAATCTTTCTTTGTCACCACTATTAAAGGGTTGGAATATGGTGATGTAGATTTTTCTATTATACCTTCCCTCAACATTTTATTTATTTCCTCCTGTACTAAACCCCTCTTAGAGTATGGTACCGGATAGGTTTTAGGTGCAAAGGGTGTATTTTCTTTAACGACTAATTTACCTTTAAAATTCTTTACTAGACCAGGTTCATCTGAAAAAACTGATTTATTTTTGTTTATTATTAGTACTATTTTCTCCCTGTCTTGATAGCTAAATTCCCCCTCTTGATATAGGATTTTATTCATTTTCTCCTCCCAATCATTTTCATTGTCAAATAACTCATTATTATTTACTCTCAAGTTACAATAATTTATCATTAAGGGTCTACACTCATTTATATCATTGTCAGAAACTAACATTCCCTTACTAATTATTTTTAAAGCTTTCATTCCTACAGTTTTCTTTTGTATGAATGGTATCTCAACGATATTATTATTATTATTTAATTTCATAGTCTGTGTGTAATAGTTTAACTCTACCTTAAAATTATTTAAAAAATCATTACCTATTATAGCTCCCATATTTAGTCCAGGAATAACTAAGAAAGGTACATTTATTGTGTTCCCATTTACTTTTAATTGTAGCATTATTTGTTTAGTTACTTTTTTACTGCGAACACCCGTTACTCCTATAACACTAATTCCCAGTACTGGTAATTGTGGAATTGTTTCTGTAGTCTGATTTTTAATTTTTTCAAACATTCTATCGTCTATAGCAGTCAGTTCACTCCCTGAATCTACTAGAAAAATATATTTAGAATTAAACACTTTGGCTTCAAATTCTGCCATCCCGAAAACATTATTACTCTCACCCGCTTCTTCGTCCGATAAATCATTATGTATATTGGTAATTAGTGACCCTATTGTCATGTGATTACTAGACGGCTGGGGGCTTTCTTTTTCAACCGCCCTTATTAGTTTAACGGATGTGGAGGTGGTGGTTCACTGTAAACACCCCTATTGTTTTGATTATGAGCTGGTACTTCCACGCCCCGAGATTCGTTTGGGTTACTAACATATCCCCCTCTACCTCTATGATTACAATTGCCTGATACTCCTCGGTTACTAGTAAAACCTCTCCCTCTATGATTCCCTCTGAATTGATCGCCACCCCTATTATAATTCTCTACTCTCCCTTGGGTACTACTTCTCGGACCCTTACACCGGTAACACTGATTCCGCGACCCATTATAATTACTGGCTCCACAATTAGGGTTTGGACATAACCACGCCCCCTCCCCTGATCTACTCACATTACTAATAAAATGGTCTGGTTGTCTTATTTCAGTATTTGTTTGGTTCGATTCACTAACTCTAAATTGATACTTATTATCCTCTTCCTCTTTCATACTCTGGTATGCCTCTAATATTTTTTCTAACTCTGCGATATTGGCAAAATCCCGGGTTCTGATTGTGGACCGTATGTCCTTGGGTAAATGTTTACTGATGTATCTAATAAAAGATGAAAGAGGCATTGGTGGTTCTAAATATTTAACTTGACTATATAGTCTCGTCACATACGATGTAATACTCATGTGTTTAATATTAAAGTTTCCCCACCCCATTATGATACTACGTAACCCCTCTTGTTTCTCTTCTGACCAGTACTTATTTCTAAATGCCTGCTCAAACTCATTAAAATCTACCCAGTTATCGTTATGAGCATCCGCCCATATTTTGGCATCCCCTTTAAAGTACTTCAAAATTCTTACTAACTTAATCTCCCAACTTTCTTGGTTATATTTATTAAAACTTTTTATAGAGTTCAAAAATTGTATGGGGTTCACTCCCCTACTTTCATTACTAAAATATCCTAATTCTACTTCCACATTCACTCTCTCACTCACATTACTTAATTTCTGGTTAATGGTTACATTCAAGTCTTCTCTGACTTTAATTATTTCACGCTCATGTTCTGCTTGTTTATTCTTTAAACTAGTAACATTAATCTTAATCGCATCAACTTGTTCAAAATTACTTCTGAATTCATCATTTATATTTTCTTGTATTTCACTAGCTCGTTTGATTTGTTCACATTCATTAATTATACACTGAACATTACAGTCAATTTTGTCATTTTGCTTCTTAATTTTATCATTAAATTTACTTGTCATTGTGTCAAATTTTTTATTTGTCTCCAACATTCTCTCTTTTTGTTTTTCGTTAATTATTTTTATATCATTTTTCAACTCAGTTTGTATCTTATTGATATCACTAGTCAACACATCTTTCACTCCAACAATAACCTCACTCATACTTTCTAAACGGCTATTCATATATATTTCACTTGCTCTCAATTCGCTCCTCACATTTATAAACTCGTTATTTAAATCAGTTAGTTTATCATTTATAGAATTTACTTCTGATTTAATCTCAGTTTTCATTCCTGACATTTCATTTTTCACTCCTGACATCTCATTTTTCACTCCTGACATCATCTCCATCATCAATGCTAATTGGTTAAATATATTTATATTATCGCTTACTTTTGCGTCTACTGTCTCAATCGTTAATTCGTGTGTTGTATTGTCTATACTTTTGTCAATATTTGTCGATATTAAATCGTCTTGCGTAACATTGAGAATTGACCCCTCCCCAACATCTTCACATAAATTTACACTCTCGCTTTTCTCTGCCATTTTTCGATCAGTTTGTAAATTTGTATTATACTAATTTACAAAGTCACTGTCAAAGGGCGCCATTGAAATGTTATTAGCTTTAATTAATGAATTAAATTGTTGACATACTGAAGAAACTGTCACTTACCAGTTGCAAATATATACAAGGGTTTACCAGGATGTCGTCTGATGTACTCAGGCAGAGAAACACGACAGGCATTGCAATGACAAACATCTATTTTGTAGGCACAAATAAATGTTGCTTTATTTTTTATAGCATGACAAATTGTTTACTTTTCAGTTTATTCTTAGAATATCATTCTGAACAACAGTTTTATTAATTTGTATTTAGATATAAGCTTACGACTAATTAATATAAGTTAATCGGAAACCAGCGCTTTCACACACCCACACATACTATTATTTAAACTTTTAGAGATCTCATTTTATAATTTATAGTATTTTAGTAATTTGTATTGGATTTCAAATATATGGTGGTATTCAGCAGAATACTTAGCTGTTCGAAGAGTTGATCCGAAATCGTCCCCTCCGCATTGTTGTCTCGCACTTTTTGTTTTACACAGTTATTATTGCCGAACAGTTATTACATTTTGGTTGGTCACCACACAGTCTGTTTATATTATGAATCATTTTTTATCTATTTTAAATCATTTGAAGTTTTTTTTTAAAACACATGTTGCACTGCGGTATTTATATTTTAGGTTGCGGGCGCCCGCGATTTATGTTTCGAAACTTTTATGTATATATTGCTCGCGCGAGCGTTGAAATGAGACTGTCTAAATTCTGAACTGTACACAAATTCACATTTTGGTTTTTCTGCGGGCCAAAACGGTACGCAGTCGGCGGCGACCGGAACTGCCCACGTCTGTCTGGTGTTGAAATTAATTGCCGACTGGCTTTGTTCACTGGGTGCCACAACGCTGTTGGCGTCGACCCACCTACATTCTTGTTATGCAACGCTCTGACGTCAGATGTTATGATGACTCGTTACACAACTTGTTAATTGGTTTTGTATGCGTTATTGTCTGACCTTGGTACAAATTGCTGGTTGTTGACAATGTCTTTTAAAATATTACTGGCTATTCGTCACGTATGCAGTTACAGCAGTGTTGCCACGGTTAATTCTGTTGCTAAAAATAAATATACCTTTGTTCATAAATTCCGTCCCTACCATTTGAAAAACATTATCGGTTTTATAAAAAAAATACAACTTTCCTTGTTACCCCAAGTAGGCCAAAATGCCACGTTACAATACCCCCCTCAATGAGATATTTTATGCCGAAGCATAAAAAGTCTCATTGATACATTCATACTTGCTAGAGGGATCAGCTAGGATATGTCGCCACAACCCCCCGTATAGTTTACAAAAATATAATCAACTCACCCTTGGTCCGGTGACTGTGACCGCATCTGCATGACAATACTGGACTTCTCTCTCGAGATCCCAACACCGTAGAGTCAGACAGATACTTAACGCCCCTGCTCTGACGCGCAGGCCAGCTCAGGTCCGCCGCCACAGCATCACCAAACTCTGAAACAACAAATCAAAGTATCAAATAGTGGCCTTATACAAACACCATATCCCCAACTGATCTGTTTCCCCCTAACGGTGCTGGTTTGCGCTAAGAAACGCTGGTTTCGTCTATTACTTATTTCTAACATATCAGATACCAATTAACAACATGAAAACCCCTTTTAAAATTCCATCTCCTTTCTCTTATTAACTTTATACCAAAATTCAAAATCATTGCCCTGATTCCCATCAGAATTTAATTAAACATTTCCCATTACCATATTACATTTCTCTCATCCCCAATTTGGAATGCATTTAAAATATAGCTAAATTCATAAAATTCTCTAGTACTAATAAACACAATATAACGTAAGAAACATAGTACATTAATAATCCACATTGTTATTATCATCTTAAAATAAACAATTTATATTTAAAACTCACACACTTTACATCATTGAATTTGCATATAAAATCATAAAATTATCTTTTAAACTCACTTTCTTGTTGTTACTTCGTTCTCCAATTTTTTTTTTTTTTTTTTTTTTTTTTTTTACTCATCGAAAAATTTATTTTATTTTTAGCAAAAATCTTTAAACACAGAAAACTTATTATTATATTTTTATAATCCTTATTCCTAACATACTACATACAATCAACACAATAAAACATAATAAACACAATATATAGAATATCTAGTGCATCTATTTTTTCAAATTTTAATAAAAGTATTCAATAGAGAGTCATCATTACTAAAATGCAACAAAAAATTTTTAAATCGTTACCCAATTTGGGCAACCTCCCAGCCACACACACTATTTCACATTATGTAAGACTGTGGCGCCTTTTCGCTTCCACAGAGACTGTATATTTTGGAGCAGGTTTTACCTCTCCGTGTCTCTGCTTCCGCTATTAAGTTTTAAAATTAATGAACATCATTATGTTCTTGTTAAATAATCACACACCCTTAATACGGATCTACCACCTGGCTCTGCTGTTCCTCCTCGAACAGAGTGGCAGCCGCTGTTCCATAGTTTGGTGATTCCCCTTTTATTACCCCCCATCAATTTCAAAATACACCTTTACAACGATAACAGCTATGGCCAGTTATGGTCAGCGCGTAATCGTAATGTGCCCCAACCATAGCTGTTAAAGCTAAACCAATTCCACGGTCAAGGTTCGGTGAGGCCGTGACCGCCCGAAAAGTTGGGGAATCACAAGTATAATATTTTTTTTAAAAATTAAAAATGAAAATTAAAATTAACAATTTATATTACATGACATTTCTAGTCTTGGTGGTGTTTTAACATCATACATTTCTTTCTTAACTTTCCCTATCTTAATGTCCATTTACATAAAATACATAATGTGTGTATAAACAATAGTAACAATTTATAATAATAGAATATAAAAATGTCTGTTTATGTATGATAATTTTAATATGTACAAATACATCCATCATCACTCAGCTAGATAATACTTTTTTAATTGGGTCACATTATAAGTTCCTTTTATTTCTCGAGTTTGCAAATCTATTAAAATATAAGCATTCTCCATTTTCACTTGGCTAACCTCATATGGACCGTCATACAATAGGAAGAATTTCTTAATTTCTTTGTCCAACGCTGAGGACTGATCGTGAGTTTTTATTAATACTAATTGTCCTACCTCGTATTGTATGGGTGTTAAATTCCGGTCATGTCTCCGTTTCCGTTGTTCAGCCTTACTCACCAAGCGCTCCCTAGCGATAACCAATTTCCTATCATGTGGCATCTCCGTCCGGGTTGGAAATTTTACTAGCTCTTCTAATATGCGTGACGGCCTTCTCTGAAACATCAACTCACATGGGCTGTAACTAGTGGATTCATGTAAACTATTGTTAATATACCACTCTATCTTGCACACAAAGGTAGCCCACAAAGAATGTTTTTTATGGCAAAAGGTTCTGAACATTCTACCTAACTCCCGCATAACCCGTTCACTTGGATTTGATTGTGGATGATACACTGATGTATGTTTAACTAAAATATTTTCCCAACCTAAAGTTTCCCGCCAGGTGTTGCTGGTGAACTGCGAACCATGATCTGATAACACTATTTGAGGCTTACCTACTTCAACAAGGTATTCATTTACTATTTTCCTAGCCAACACTGATGATGTTGCCTTTTTAATCGGGTATAGTTTTACAAATTTAGTAAAAACATCTAATACAACAAATAAATAGTTTACCCCTCCTCGACCTTTGGGTAAAGGGCCATATAAATCAACAGCAACTAATGCTAAAGGACTGTCTGGCATTACATGCTGCATTAAACCCTCCTGTTTACGATTGTTTACTTTAGCTTTCTGACAAATTTCGCATGTTTGTAATATTTTACGCACCGTTCTTTCCATATTATTAAATTTACATGATTCTTTTAATATGTCACTACATTTCTTGGGGCCTATATGACCATACCTTAGATGGCAATCTCTCACTACTTCAGGTATTATAACTTTAGGGATACACAACTTCCAATCATCTCCCTGCTCATTTGCCCGATGAAATAAGTGTTTATTAAACAAACTAAAATGTTTCTCCCACTTATGAGGTACGCTGGGTATTTGACTCAAAGCTAATATTATTTTATTCAGTTCGGTGTCTCTCTCTTGTTCGGCGGCTAAGTTACTTATTAATTTTTTCATATCTACTTCTTTTACTATAAATATTTTATATGTATTTGCTATGTCTACTTCGGTATTATTATCAAAATCTGTTCTGGATAGGACATCAGCTACTATATTTTCTTTACCCTTACAATACTCAATTGTTAAGTCATATTCTTGTAATATCAGCATCCACCGCACTAACCTACCATGCGTTAATTTACAGTTCTTTAAAAACGTTAAAGCTTGATGGTCGGACCTTACGATTACCTTATTTCCTAACAAGTACGTTCTGAACTTTCTACAGGCGAAAACTATAGATAACGCCTCCTTCTCCGTAGTAGTGTAGTTCTTTTCACTATTTAATAGAGACCTACTTGCAAAAGCTACTACTTGGTGGTCATCACTTCCATCTAATTGAAACAACTCTACCCCCAAAGCAATGTCTGATGCGTCTGTATGTATATAAAAAGGCTCTGAAAAATTCGGATGAGCTA
The DNA here is from genome assembly GCA_034769895.1 of Magicicada septendecula. NCBI lineage: Eukaryota > Metazoa > Arthropoda > Insecta > Hemiptera > Cicadidae > Magicicada > Magicicada septendecula. The sequence continues at coordinate 444,808,605 of CM068368.1, forward strand.
ATATAACTGTGTTTAAAAATTTATTTTTTATCAGCTCGAATATATTTTGCTCTTTTAAATTCCACCACCATCGAATGTCTTTATTTAATAAATGTCCCAATTGTACTGTTAAATATGAATATCTGTCTACAAATTGCCTATAATAATTGCACAAGCCTAAGAAACTTTGCAACTGCTTAACATTTTTTGGTATCGGAAAATTTTGTATTATTTCTACCTTCTTAGGGTCTGTACTGATACCCCTTGCTGAAATTATATGTCCTAAAAAATTAACTTGTTCTTTCAAAAATTCTGATTTCTTAAATTTAACTGTTATGCCATACTCATGCAGTCTACCTAGTACCCTATCTAACCTTTCACAGTGTGTATCAATGTCTGGTGATGTAATTACTATGTCATCTACATAAACGGTTGTGAATTCTAAAATCTCTCTCCCTAGCACATAATCCAGGCATTTGATAAAAATTGAAACACTTACATTTAGTCCAAACGGTAGTCGGCAAAATTGGTAATTCCTACCGTTGTAAAGAAAAGCCACATACTGTCGAGACTCTTCTTCTAGCTCTATCTGCCAGTATCCTGCAGTCAAGTCTAAAGTAGTGATGTATTTGGTCCCACTAAAACGTTGCAGAATTTCACTTACAGGTTCCGGTGATTCTCTGTCTGGAACAATTATTCTGTTTACTTGTCTTGCATCTAAACATAATCTAATCGATAAATCTTTCTTTGTCACCACTATTAAAGGGTTGGAATATGGTGATGTAGATTTTTCTATTATACCTTCCCTCAACATTTTATTTATTTCCTCCTGTACTAAACCCCTCTTAGAGTATGGTACCGGATAGGTTTTAGGTGCAAAGGGTGTATTTTCTTTAACGACTAATTTACCTTTAAAATTCTTTACTAGACCAGGTTCATCTGAAAAAACTGATTTATTTTTGTTTATTATTAGTACTATTTTCTCCCTGTCTTGATAGCTAAATTCCCCCTCTTGATATAGGATTTTATTCATTTTCTCCTCCCAATCATTTTCATTGTCAAATAACTCATTATTATTTACTCTCAAGTTACAATAATTTATCATTAAGGGTCTACACTCATTTATATCATTGTCAGAAACTAACATTCCCTTACTAATTATTTTTAAAGCTTTCATTCCTACAGTTTTCTTTTGTATGAATGGTATCTCAACGATATTATTATTATTATTTAATTTCATAGTCTGTGTGTAATAGTTTAACTCTACCTTAAAATTATTTAAAAAATCATTACCTATTATAGCTCCCATATTTAGTCCAGGAATAACTAAGAAAGGTACATTTATTGTGTTCCCATTTACTTTTAATTGTAGCATTATTTGTTTAGTTACTTTTTTACTGCGAACACCCGTTACTCCTATAACACTAATTCCCAGTACTGGTAATTGTGGAATTGTTTCTGTAGTCTGATTTTTAATTTTTTCAAACATTCTATCGTCTATAGCAGTCAGTTCACTCCCTGAATCTACTAGAAAAATATATTTAGAATTAAACACTTTGGCTTCAAATTCTGCCATCCCGAAAACATTATTACTCTCACCCGCTTCTTCGTCCGATAAATCATTATGTATATTGGTAATTAGTGACCCTATTGTCATGTGATTACTAGACGGCTGGGGGCTTTCTTTTTCAACCGCCCTTATTAGTTTAACGGATGTGGAGGTGGTGGTTCACTGTAAACACCCCTATTGTTTTGATTATGAGCTGGTACTTCCACGCCCCGAGATTCGTTTGGGTTACTAACATATCCCCCTCTACCTCTATGATTACAATTGCCTGATACTCCTCGGTTACTAGTAAAACCTCTCCCTCTATGATTCCCTCTGAATTGATCGCCACCCCTATTATAATTCTCTACTCTCCCTTGGGTACTACTTCTCGGACCCTTACACCGGTAACACTGATTCCGCGACCCATTATAATTACTGGCTCCACAATTAGGGTTTGGACATAACCACGCCCCCTCCCCTGATCTACTCACATTACTAATAAAATGGTCTGGTTGTCTTATTTCAGTATTTGTTTGGTTCGATTCACTAACTCTAAATTGATACTTATTATCCTCTTCCTCTTTCATACTCTGGTATGCCTCTAATATTTTTTCTAACTCTGCGATATTGGCAAAATCCCGGGTTCTGATTGTGGACCGTATGTCCTTGGGTAAATGTTTACTGATGTATCTAATAAAAGATGAAAGAGGCATTGGTGGTTCTAAATATTTAACTTGACTATATAGTCTCGTCACATACGATGTAATACTCATGTGTTTAATATTAAAGTTTCCCCACCCCATTATGATACTACGTAACCCCTCTTGTTTCTCTTCTGACCAGTACTTATTTCTAAATGCCTGCTCAAACTCATTAAAATCTACCCAGTTATCGTTATGAGCATCCGCCCATATTTTGGCATCCCCTTTAAAGTACTTCAAAATTCTTACTAACTTAATCTCCCAACTTTCTTGGTTATATTTATTAAAACTTTTTATAGAGTTCAAAAATTGTATGGGGTTCACTCCCCTACTTTCATTACTAAAATATCCTAATTCTACTTCCACATTCACTCTCTCACTCACATTACTTAATTTCTGGTTAATGGTTACATTCAAGTCTTCTCTGACTTTAATTATTTCACGCTCATGTTCTGCTTGTTTATTCTTTAAACTAGTAACATTAATCTTAATCGCATCAACTTGTTCAAAATTACTTCTGAATTCATCATTTATATTTTCTTGTATTTCACTAGCTCGTTTGATTTGTTCACATTCATTAATTATACACTGAACATTACAGTCAATTTTGTCATTTTGCTTCTTAATTTTATCATTAAATTTACTTGTCATTGTGTCAAATTTTTTATTTGTCTCCAACATTCTCTCTTTTTGTTTTTCGTTAATTATTTTTATATCATTTTTCAACTCAGTTTGTATCTTATTGATATCACTAGTCAACACATCTTTCACTCCAACAATAACCTCACTCATACTTTCTAAACGGCTATTCATATATATTTCACTCGCTCTCAATTCGCTCCTCACATTTATAAACTCGTTATTTAAATCAGTTAGTTTATCATTTATAGAATTTACTTCTGATTTAATCTCAGTTTTCATTCCTGACATTTCATTTTTCACTCCTGACATCTCATTTTTCACTCCTGACATCATCTCCATCATCAATGCTAATTGGTTAAATATATTTATATTATCGCTTACTTTTGCGTCTACTGTCTCAATCGTTAATTCGTGTGTTGTATTGTCTATACTTTTGTCAATATTTGTCGATATTAAATCGTCTTGCGTAACATTGAGAATTGACCCCTCCCCAACATCTTCACATAAATTTACACTCTCGCTTTTCTCTGCCATTTTTCGATCAGTTTGTAAATTTGTATTATACTAATTTACAAAGTCACTGTCAAAGGGCGCCATTGAAATGTTATTAGCTTTAATTAATTAATTAAATTGTTGACATACTGAAGAAACTGTCACTTACCAGTTGCAAATATATACAAGGGTTTACCAGGATGTCGTCTGATGTACTCAGGCAGAGAAACACGACAGGCATTGCAATGACAAACATCTATTTTGTAGGCACAAATAAATGTTGCTTTATTTTTTATAGCATGACAAATTGTTTACTTTTCAGTTTATTCTTAGAATATCATTCTGAACAACAGTTTTATTAATTTGTATTTAGATATAAGCTTACGACTAATTAATATAAGTTAATCGGAAACCAGCGCTTTCACACACCCACACATACTATTACTTAAACTTTTAGAGATCTCATTTTATAATTTATAGTATTTTAGTAATTTGTATTGGATTTCAAATATATGGTGGTATTCAGCAGAATACTTAGCTGTTCGAAGAGTTGATCCGAAATCGTCCCCTCCGCATTGTTGTCTCGCACTTTTTGTTTTACACAGTTATTATTGCCGAACAGTTATTACATTTTGGTTGGTCACCACACAGTCTGTTTATATTATGAATCATTTTTTATCTATTTTAAATCATTTGAAGTTTTTTTTTAAAACACATGTTGCACTGCGGTATTTATATTTTAGGTTGCGGGCGCCCGCGATTTATGTTTCGAAACTTTTATGTATATATTGCTCGCGCGAGCGTTGAAATGAGACTGTCTAAATTCTGAACTGTACACAAATTCACATTTTGGTTTTTCTGCGGGCCAAAACGGTACGCAGTCGGCGGCGACCGGAACTGCCCACGTCTGTCTGGTGTTGAAATTAATTGCCGACTGGCTTTGTTCACTGGGTGCCACAACGCTGTTGGCGTCGACCCACCTACATTCTTGTTATGCAACGCTCTGACGTCAGATGTTATGATGACTCGTTACACAACTTGTTAATTGGTTTTGTATGCGTTATTGTCTGACCTTGGTACAAATTGCTGGTTGTTGACAATGTCTTTTAAAATATTACTGGCTATTCGTCACGTATGCAGTTACAGCAGTGTTGCCACGGTTAATTCTGTTGCTAAAAATAAATATACCTTTGTTCATAAATTCCGTCCCTACCATTTGAAAAACATTATCGGTTTTATAAAAAAAATACAACTTTCCTTGTTACCCCAAGTAGGCCAAAATGCCACGTTACAATACCCCCCTCAATGAGATATTTTATGCCGAAGCATAAAAAGTCTCATTGATACATTCATACTTGCTAGAGGGATCAGCTAGGATATGTCGCCACAACCCCCCGTATAGTTTACAAAAATATAATCAACTCACCCTTGGTCCGGTGACTGTGACCGCATCTGCATGACAATACTGGACTTCTCTCTCGAGATCCCAACACCGTAGAGTCAGACAGATACTTAACGCCCCTGCTCTGACGCGCAGGCCAGCTCAGGTCCGCCGCCACAGCATCACCAAACTCTGAAACAACAAATCAAAGTATCAAATAGTGGCCTTATACAAACACCATATCCCCAACTGATCTGTTTCCCCCTAACGGTGCTGGTTTGCGCTAAGAAACGCTGGTTTCGTCTATTACTTATTTCTAACATATCAGATACCTATTAACAACATGAAAACCCCTTTTAAAATTCCATCTCCTTTCTCTTATTAACTTTATACCAAAATTCAAAATCATTGCCCTGATTCCCATCAGAATTTAATTAAACATTTCCCATTACCATATTACATTTCTCTCATCCCCAATTTGGAATGCATTTAAAATATAGCTAAATTCATAAAATTCTCTAGTACTAATAAACACAATATAACGTAAGAAACATAGTACATTAATAATCCACATTGTTATTATCATCTTAAAATAAACAATTTATATTTAAAACTCACACACTTTACATCATTGAATTTGCGTATAAAATCATAAAATTATCTTTTAAACTCACTTTCTTGTTGTTACTTCGTTCTCCAATTTTTTTTTTTTTTTTTTTTTTTTTTTTTTTTTTTTTTTTTTTTTCTCATCGAAAAATTTATTTTATTTTTAGCAAAAATCTTTAAACACAGAAAACTTATTATTATATTTTTATAATCCTTATTCCTAACATACTACATACAATCAACACAATAAAACATAATAAACACAATATATAGAATATCTAGTGCATCTATTTTTTCAAATTTTAATAAAAGTATTCAATAGCGAGTCATCATTACTAAAATGCAACAAAACATTTTTAAATCGTTACCCAATTTGGGCAACCTCCCAGCCACACACACTATTTCACATTATGTAAGACTGTGGCGCCTTTTCGCTTCCACAGAGACTGTATATTTTGGAGCAGGTTTTACCTCTCCGTGTCTCTGCTTCCGCTATTAAGTTTTAAAATTAATGAACATCATTATGTTCTTGTTAAATAATCACACACCCTTAATACGGATCTACCACCTGGCTCTGCTGTTCCTCCTCGAACAGAGTGGCAGCCGCTGTTCCATAGTTTGGTGATTCCCCTTTTATTACCCCCCATCAATTTCAAAATACACCTTTACAACGATAACAGCTATGGCCAGTTATGGTCAGCGCGTAATCGTAATGTGCCCCAACCATAGCTGTTAAAGCTAAACCAATTCCACGGTCAAGGTTCGGTGAGGCCGTGACCGCCCGAAAAGTTGGGGAATCACAAGTATAATATTTTTTTTAAAAATTAAAAATGAAAATTAAAATTAACAATTTATATTACATGACATTTCTAGTCTTGGTGGTGTTTTAACATCATACATTTCTTTCTTAACTTTCCCTATCTTAATGTCCATTTACATAAAATACATAATGTGTGTATAAACAATAGTAACAATTTATAATAATAGAATATAAAAATGTCTGTTTATGTATGATAATTTTAATATGTACAAATACATCCATCATCACTCAGCTAGATAATACTTTTTTAATTGGGTCACATTATAAGTTCCTTTTATTTCTCGAGTTTGCAAATCTATTAAAATATAAGCATTCTCCATTTTCACTTGGCTAACCTCATATGGACCGTCATACAATAGGAAGAATTTCTTAATTTCTTTGTCCAACGCTGAGGACTGATCGTGAGTTTTTATTAATACTAATTGTCCTACCTCGTATTGTATGGGTGTTAAATTCCGGTCATGTCTCCGTTTCCGTTGTTCAGCCTTACTCAGCAAGCGCTCCCTAGCGATAACCAATTTCCTATCATGTGGCATCTCCGTCCGGGTTGGAAATTTTACTAGCTCTTCTAATATGTGTGACGGCCTTCTCTGAAACATCAACTCACATGGGCTGTAACTAGTGGATTCATGTAAACTATTGTTAATATACCACTCTATCTTGCACACAAAGGTAGCCCACAAAGAATGTTTTTTATGGCAAAAGGTTCTGAACATTCTACCTAACTCCCGCATAACCCGTTCACTTGGATTTGATTGTGGATGATACACTGATGTATGTTTAACTAAAATATTTTCCCAACCTAAAGTTTCCCGCCAGGTGTTGCTGGTGAACTGCGAACCATGATCTGATAACACTATTTGAGGCTTACCTACTTCAACAAGGTATTCATTTACTATTTTCCTAGCCAACACTGATGATGTTGCCTTTTTAATCGGGTATAGTTTTACAAATTTAGTAAAAACATCTAATACAACAAATAAATAGTTTACCCCTCCTCGACCTTTGGGTAAAGGGCCATATAAATCAACAGCAACTAATGCTAAAGGACTGTCTGGCATTACATGCTGCATTAAACCCTCCTGTTTACGATTGTTTACTTTAGCTTTCTGACAAATTTCGCATGTTTGTAATATTTTACGCACCGTTCTTTCCATATTATTAAATTTACATGATTCTTTTAATATGTCACTACATTTCTTGGGGCCTATATGACCATACCTTAGATGGCAATCTCTCACTACTTCAGGTATTATAACTTTAGGGATACACAACTTCCAATCATCTCCCTGCTCATTTGCCCGATGAAATAAGTGTTTATTAAACAAACTAAAATGTTTCTCCCACTTATGAGGTACGCTGGGTATTTGACTCAAAGCTAATATTATTTTATTCAGTTCGGTGTCTCTCTCTTGTTCGGCGGCTAAGTTACTTATTAATTTTTTCATATCTACTTCTTTTACTATAAATATTTTATATGTATTTGCTATGTCTACTTCGGTATTATTATCAAAATCTGTTCTGGATAGGACATCAGCTACTATATTTTCTTTACCCTTACAATACTCAATTGTTAAGTCATATTCTTGTAATATCAGCATCCACCGCACTAACCTACCATGCGTTAATTTACAGTTCTTTAAAAACGTTAAAGCTTGATGGTCGGACCTTACGATTACCTTATTTCCTAACAAGTACGTTCTGAACTTTCTACAGGCGAAAACTATAGATAACGCCTCCTTCTCCGTAGTAGTGTAGTTCTTTTCACTATTTAATAGAGACCTACTTGCAAAAGCTACTACTTGGTGGTCATCACTTCCATCTAATTGAAACAACTCTACCCCCAAAGCAATGTCTGATGCGTCTGTATGTATATAAAAAGGCTCTGAAAAATTCGGATGAGCTAATATAACTGTGTTTAAAAATTTATTTTTTATCAGCTCGAATATATTTTGCTCTTTTAAATTCCACCGCCATCGATTGTCTTTATTTAATAAATGTCCCAATTGTACTGTTAAATATGAATATCTGTCTACAAATTGCCTATAATAATTGCACAAGCCTAAGAAACTTTGCAACTGCTTAACATTTTTTGGTATCGGAAAATTTTGTATTATTTCTACCTTCTTAGGGTCTGTACTGATACCCCTTGCTGAAATTATATGTCCTAAAAAATTAACTTGTTCTTTCAAAAATTCTGATTTCTTAAATTTAACTGTTATGCCATACTCATGCAGTCTACCTAGTACCCTATCTAACCTTTCACAGTGTGTATCAATGTCTGGTGATGTAATTACTATGTCATCTACATAAACGGTTGTGAATTCTAAAATCTCTCTCCCTAGCACATAATCCAGGCATTTGATAAAAATTGAAACACTTACATTTAGTCCAAACGGTAGTCGGCGAAATTGGTAATTCCTACCGTTGTAAAGAAAAGCCACATACTGTCGAGACTCTTCTTCTAGCTCTATCTGCCAGTATCCTGCAGTCAAGTCTAAAGTAGTGATGTATTTGGTCCCACTAAAACGTTGCAGAATTTCACTTACAGGTTCCGGTGATTCTCTGTCTGGAACAATTATTCTGTTTACTTGTCTTGCATCTAAACATAATCTAATCGATAAATCTTTCTTTGTCACCACTATTAAAGGGTTGGAATATGGTGATGTAGATTTTTCTATTATACCTTCCCTCAACATTTTATTTATTTCCTCCTGTACTAAACCCCTCTTAGAGTATGGTACCGGATAGGTTTTAGGTGCAAAGGGTGTATTTTCTTTAACGACTAATTTACCTTTAAAATTCTTTACTAGACGAGGTTCATCTGAAAAAACTGATTTATTTTTGTTTATTATTAGTACTATTTTCTCCCTGTCTTGATAGCTAAATTCCCCCTCTTGATATAGGATTTTATTCATTTTCTCCTCCCAATCATTTTCATTGTCAAATAACTCATTATTATTTACTCTCAAGTTACAATAATTTATCATTAAGGGTCTACACTCATTTATATCATTGTCAGAAACTAACATTCCCTTACTAATTATTTTTAAAGCTTTCATTCCTACAGTTTTCTTTTGTATGAATGGTATCTCAACGATATTATTATTATTATTTAATTTCATAGTCTGTGTGTAATAGTTTAACTCTACCTTAAAATTATTTAAAAAATCATTACCTATTATAGCTCCCATATTTAGTCCAGGAATAACTAAGAAAGGTACATTTATTGTGTTCCCATTTACTTTTAATTGTAGCATTATTTGTTTAGTTACTTTTTTACTGCGAACACCCGTTACTCCTATAACACTAATTCCCAGTACTGGTAATTGTGGAATTGTTTCTGTAGTCTGATTTTTAATTTTTTCAAACATTCTATCGTCTATAGCAGTCAGTTCACTCCCTGAATCTACTAGAAAAATATATTTAGAATTAAACACTTTGGCTTCAAATTCTGCCATCCCGAAAACATTATTACTCTCACCCGCTTCTTCGTCCGATAAATCATTATGTATATTGGTAATTAGTGACCCTATTGTCATGTGATTACTAGACGGCTGGGGGCTTTCTTTTTCAACCGCCCTTATTAGTTTAACGGATGTGGAGGTGGTGGTTCACTGTAAACACCCCTATTGTTTTGATTATGAGCTGGTACTTCCACGCCCCGAGATTCGTTTGGGTTACTAACATATCCCCCTCTACCTCTATGATTACAATTGCCTGATACTCCTCGGTTACTAGTAAAACCTCTCCCTCTATGATTCCCTCTGAATTGATCGCCACCCCTATTATAATTCTCTACTCTCCCTTGGGTACTACTTCTCGGACCCTTACACCGGTAACACTGATTCCGCGACCCATTATAATTACTGGCTCCACAATTAGGGTTTGGACATAACCACGCCCCCTCCCCTGATCTACTCACATTACTAATAAAATGGTCTGGTTGTCTTATTTCAGTATTTGTTTGGTTCGATTCACTAACTCTAAATTGATACTTATTATCCTCTTCCTCTTTCATACTCTGGTATGCCTCTAATATTTTTTCTAACTCTGCGATATTGGCAAAATCCCGGGTTCTGATTGTGGACCGTATGTCCTTGGGTAAATGTTTACTGATGTATCTAATAAAAGATGAAAGAGGCATTGGTGGTTCTAAATATTTAACTTGACTATATAGTCTCGTCACATACGATGTAATACTCATGTGTTTAATATTAAAGTTTCCCCACCCCATTATGATACTACGTAACCCCTCTTGTTTCTCTTCTGACCAGTACTTATTTCTAAATGCCTGCTCAAACTCATTAAAATCTACCCAGTTATCGTTATGAGCATCCGCCCAAATTTTGGCATCCCCTTTAAAGTACTTCAAAATTCTTACTAACTTAATCTCCCAACTTTCTTGGTTATATTTATTAAAACTTTTTATAGAGTTCAAAAATTGTATGGGGTTCACTCCCCTACTTTCATTACTAAAATATCCTAATTCTACTTCCACATTCACTCTCTCACTCACATTACTTAATTTCTGGTTAATGGTTACATTCAAGTCTTCTCTGACTTTAATTATTTCACGCTCATGTTCTGCTTGTTTATTCTTTAAACTAGTAACATTAATCTTAATCGCATCAACTTGTTCAAAATTACTTCTGAATTCATCATTTATATTTTCTTGTATTTCACTAGCTCGTTTGATTTGTTCACATTCATTAATTATACACTGAACATTACAGTCAATTTTGTCATTTTGCTTCTTAATTTTATCATTAAATTTACTTGTCATTGTGTCAAATTTTTTATTTGTCTCCAACATTCTCTCTTTTTGTTTTTCGTTAATTATTTTTATATCATTTTTCAACTCAGTTTGTATCTTATTGATATCACTAGTCAACACATCTTTCACTCCAACAATAACCTCACTCATACTTTCTAAACGGCTATTCATATATATTTCACTCGCTCTCAATTCGCTCCTCACATTTATAAACTCGTTATTTAAATCAGTCAGTTTATCATTTATAGAATTTACTTCTGATTTAATCTCAGTTTTCATTCCTGACATTTCATTTTTCACTCCTGACATCTCATTTTTCACTCCTGACATCATCTCCATCATCAATGCTAATTGGTTAAATATATTTATATTATCGCTTACTTTTGCGTCTACTGTCTCAATCGTTAATTCGTGTGTTGTATTGTCTATACTTTTGTCAATATTTGTCGATATTAAATCGTCTTGCGTAACATTGAGAATTGACCCCTCCCCAACATCTTCACATAAATTTACACTCTCGCTTTTCTCTGCCATTTTTCGATCAGTTTGTAAATTTGTATTATACTAATTTACAAAGTCACTGTCAAAGGGCGCCATTGAAATGTTATTAGCTTTAATTAATTAATTAAATTGTTGACATACTGAAGAAACTGTCACTTACCAGTTGCAAATATATACAAGGGTTTACCAGGATGTCGTCTGATGTACTCAGGCAGAGAAACACGACAGGCATTGCAATGACAAACATCTATTTTGTAGGCACAAATAAATGTTGCTTTATTTTTTATAGCATGACAAATTGTTTACTTTTCAGTTTATTCTTAGAATATCATTCTGAACAACAGTTTTATTAATTTGTATTTAGATATAAGCTTACGACTAATTAATATAAGTTAATCGGAAACCAGCGCTTTCACACACCCACACATACTATTACTTAAACTTTTAGAGATCTCATTTTATAATTTATAGTATTTTAGTAATTTGTATTGGATTTCAAATATATGGTGGTATTCAGCAGAATACTTAGCTGTTCGAAGAGTTGATCCGAAATCGTCCCCTCCGCATTGTTGTCTCGCACTTTTTGTTTTACACAGTTATTATTGCCGAACAGTTATTACATTTTGGTTGGTCACCACACAGTCTGTTTATATTATGAATCATTTTTTATCTATTTTAAATCATTTGAAGTTTTTTTTTAAAACACATGTTGCACTGCGGTATTTATATTTTAGGTTGCGGGCGCCCGCGATTTATGTTTCGAAACTTTTATGTATATATTGCTCGCGCGAGCGTTGAAATGAGACTGTCTAAATTCTGAACTGTACACAAATTCACATTTTGGTTTTTCTGCGGGCCAAAACGGTACGCAGTCGGCGGCGACCGGAACTGCCCACGTCTGTCTGGTGTTGAAATTAATTGCCGACTGGCTTTGTTCACTGGGTGCCACAACGCTGTTGGCGTCGACCCACCTACATTCTTGTTATGCAACGCTCTGACGTCAGATGTTATGATGACTCGTTACACAACTTGTTAATTGGTTTTGTATGCGTTATTGTCTGACCTTGGTACAAATTGCTGGTTGTTGACAATGTCTTTTAAAATATTACTGGCTATTCGTCACGTATGCAGTTACAGCAGTGTTGCCACGGTTAATTCTGTTGCTAAAAATAAATATACCTTTGTTCATAAATTCCGTCCCTACCATTTGAAAAACATTATCGGTTTTATAAAAAAAATACAACTTTCCTTGTTACCCCAAGTAGGCCAAAATGCCACGTTACATGGTGTTTTTGGTAGCGCAGGGCCTACCGTTTAAAGCAATGATAGGGTGTGATGTGCTACGGCAACACTGTACTACGGTCAAGATTGTTGACTTATAAAGTTTACACTAGGTTAAGAAAATTTGTAAGGCATCATTTTGATAAATCTTGGTAGTTCAAAGAATCCACGACCTTGTGATATTGTAACGTAATTAAACTCAACCGATCAACTGAGCAAATTTTTAGCCGATATTGTTATTAAGGGTTATCTAGAATTTTGAACTTTGTAATATATTTGAAAAAAAAAATTAATTAAAAGTGTGTTAACAGCCCTTCAGGCAGCTTTGAAGTTAATAAATTGAACGTTATATAATTACAACACAGACTTGTTTTATTAATAGCAAATTATTTAATAAGTTAAGAATTTATTGTTTTTCCATAATTAGATTTAACTTCAGTTGATTCATTTTTCCTGGACCAGTGTTCAGGTGGCGCCCAGATGTAGAATAAGTTTGTGTTATTTATTACAGGAATCAAGGTCAGTATTATTAAACATAAAAATAAAATAATCCAAATAAAACCCCAAGCTAGGTATCCCTTAAACTCCCTTGGTTACGAGTTGATTCTTCCCACAGGACATTTAACACCTGTGGTTGAAGGCAACAAGTACCATAATTCAAATACAAGAATATATATTAAATTTTTTCATACTATATAAAGAGTCCCCCTTTTCATAAGAAACAAACGGGATGGTACAAATGGCGCTCAACTAGTGAGGCTTGAATTAGGAGGAAGATTGGACTACAATCCTTAAAAAAAAAAATTCCTAATTTGGGCAGGCAACTATACAAGTACAGAAATGCATACAAGAGGAGTGACGAAAAGGCTGGCACAGGACCCGGAGACAGAAGAAGGTGAGCAGGAATGAGAAACAGAAACAATCCAGGACACGGAAATGGAACAACAGGCGGGTGACAAGGAGGAAGCTAGACGAGACCCGAATCTAATAAAATTGATAGAATTAATGAACAGTATGGAGGAAAGAATAACCGAACAAAATAAACAAACTAATGCAAATTTAATGAAGCAAATAAATGAAAATAATAGACAAATGAATGAAAAATTTGACAATATGAAGGAAGATAATAAAAAAACTAATGAAAATTTAACGAAGCAAATAAATGAAAATAATAGACAGATGAATGAAAAGTTTGACAGAAATGATGAAAATTTTAGACAAATAAACGAGAAAATAGGTAGTACTAAAGGAAGTACTAATGAGAGGTTGAAACAAATCAATGAAAAAATTAAAAACATTAATAGGGATTTGAGCCAAACCATAAATGAACAAAATCAAAAACTGAAGGAGACTATTAATGAGCAACAGAAAAAGATAGATGAGAAATTTGAAAGGAATAATGAAAACTTAAAACAAATTAATGAGAGAATGGAAAATATCAATGAAACCATACGCTAAAGGGTAGATAAATACCAGGAAGAGGCTAAACAACAATCTGAAAAAACAAACAAAAAGGTAAACAAAAACAAGGAAACTATTGGAACAGTATAGAGTGGAAATCGATGCCAAAATAGGACAGATGCAAACTAATAATCAAGGTAGAGTAGTGGAATTACAAAACGAAACACAAAAGAAAATTGACAAGGTGCAGGAGACCATGTCCATTAGACTCGAAAATATTAATGGTGAAGTAGGCCACATCCAGGAAGAACTGGGAAATATACAGAATAGGCCAATACGTTGTCACCAAAACATAGTGCCAGACCAAAGGGAGACCATTAGCTTCAGGGACTACAGGAGAAACCCGATGGAGTTCCTTGAAAGGGTAACTGAGTGGCTCAACCGAACCAGAGAGAATCGATGGAGTCAAATAAAGAACTTCTTAGACGAAGGGTTCAAGGGTATAAGTGACAACTGGTGGCCAGCCATCAGGAATGAGGTGAACGACTACAAAATTTTCAAACAAATATTCCGAGAAAAATACTGGTCAGAGTCGTACCATAACATCATAAGGGACAGCATATGCAATGGTAAGTTTGACGCGACCCGAGGACAAGCGCCAACAGCATACTTCATGAGAAAGGTGTCTAGCCCAGAATTTAGAGCCAAGAATACCGGAAGAATGTCTAGTGACAAAACTGGCCTATTATTTCGAAGACGGTATCAGCCAAGCTCGACTTTATGGACAGATAAAGACAGTAGGAGCTATGGAAGCACTATTAGGAAATTACGAGCAAGAAGGATACTATCGCAACTCTAGGAGGCAATATGCAGGCCTAATACAAACAGAAAAGTACAAACCAGCATAAAATCCAGCAGTAAAATTAACATGTTCTACCTGGTTTCAATATTTTTTCCAACAATACCTTCCTTTTTACTAAAACACTAATTCATTCATTTAAGGTCTTGGCAATGATACATTTATGGGTCACAGGTTCTGTCTCCCCATTTATAATTAATATGATTCCGTAGAATCTTATTTTATCTTCGTCACTATATTATATTATAAGTTTGTAATGGAAGATTCTTTTTTTTAAATTATTTACCCTTGGTTTAATCTCACTATATGAGTTACCTTGTTGTTTCATATAAATTACATGTTTCATGCAATGTTCATATTGTAAATACTGTATGTTTATTCACTTACACTATACACTGTTTTTCTTTTTAAAGTCAATCACTGTTGTTCTCATCTCTTACACTGTTACACTACCTGACTTTCATAATTATTGTTCAATATTATTGTATTTGTAATTTTATATTACTCACAGTCTGTAGTTCACTTATACAAAATAACTGTTTGAGGTTCGCAGATCTCCTCATAGTTTTAATCTAAGGCTATACTCAATGTCTTATTTCTTACATACTAAGAAACAATTTGTACAATTTACATTTTGTAAATTTGTATGTACAATTACAATTTACAATTTGTACATACAATTTAACATTTGTACATTATATTTATGTCTACTAATAACTATTTACATTTTATATTTCTTTTGATCGTCTCTTCTGGGTATTATTGTCATCGACAGTTATCGTTTTGTTATAGTAATTACATTATTTAATTCCTAAATTTGCATTCTCTATTTCCCTATTTCCCAATTATTTATTTATTATAATATTTCCCTTTTTGTTTCGCTTACTTTTTATTCTGTGAAAATATTAATTATCTTTGAATAATATATTGTGTCTTTATTTCTGTATTTATTAAGTTTATTTTATTCTTCTATGCCTTTTATTACTAATAAGATTGCGTTTATGCATATTTCACAGTGAATTTTGATGATATACTTGTCTTTCTTTGGAGGTGGAATCTTGTTACCTTATAATATATATATAATAACACTCAATTTTTTCTTTGTTGTTGTTGTTGTTGTTGTTGTTGTTGGTATTGTTACAAATAATAATAATGTTGAATGCATAGTTGGTTGTGTTATCTGAATAATGTTCTATCCTATCTGTTGTTCAGTGAATTTAATTGTAATTAAATATTTATTACCAATACTGAAAGTTATTTATTGGTAGATTTTCATTAAATTGGGCGCCATATGGAAAATTATATTAATATTCTATAAAGTTATTGTTTGGTATCTCACTGTGTAATTATTTGTCAAATAAATACCTTATGTTGTTGAAACCGATTGGTAACCCAATATAAACCGGTTATTGTGGTAATTGTTTATTAGTGAAACCAATATCTTCCTTGGTTAATTAAAATTCTTGACTTGAATTTAATTATTTTGGTGTAATTTTATGTTGATTCACTTATCTGGTTGAATAATTTAAATAGCACGTGGTGTATTAAAATTTAGGTACTGCCAACTTAATCCTTAAGGTGGGTTGAAAACACTAACCTTCGTGAATTGAGAAAAAAATTATCGATTATTAAAATAATAATTCATACTAAATTGATTTAATTTCTAATTCTTTTATTCTTACTTTAACTGTTGTTCTTCTCTTCTGAATTTAAATAAATAACATTTGTTGTAATAATAATTTGACCAGGCGTACGATGATTTTCGCTCAGTGGTTGGCAACACCTTCCTTCACGCAAGCTTAATACTGATTATTTTAATTTAATCTCAGTTCGTGAATTCTTTTGACTAGAATAATTCTTAACGAAAATGACTGTTACGAAGTACAAAGCTTCACAATAATAGTTTGATTATAGTTTACACAAATAGTTTCTTATATCTAACAATAACAAAAGTTCGTAACCGAACAGTGACTAATTTGAGGTATCCAAATCTGGATATATTATGCAGTTGCAACATGAAACTCAAAGAAATAATAGGTAAAAGGTTAACAATTACTATGGTGATAGTGTTCTTGTGCAGTGATATATTATTCATAAGTGTACATAAAGTTGGTTAGGTTATATTAATATGATTAGTTAATTTTCGTTTTTAAAAATTTTTAAGTATTCACACTATACTTTCCTTCACTTATACATTCGTTCTGATTCACTGTTAATTTTATATTGCACTATATTGCCCTTATGATTTTATAACGAATTCACAACATGTTGGTTCCTTCTTGGTTATGTTATTGTTGTCACTCCGCACATAACCTATCCTACATTCGATTCTGACTATGTTTTCGCAGATAAAAGTGATGCGGAGAAGTTGTTCTTTACACTCCAGATTCCAACGCAAGACTACTGGCGTGCCATCTATTTTCTGGCTTGCCGGCGTTAGTTTTTGGTTTGATGCAGATGCCCTTTGGGTTCATACACACCAAATATAAAAATTCCGATTGGTTGATAGCTAACTTATTGTCGACTATAGCGTGGGTCTTTGGGGTGGAGACACATTTGTTTTCTGAGATCATAATTAACAAAATTCTTACAATTAACATAATTTTCTTATGCTAAGTACAATTGTCAATGTATTATTACCATTGCATTGCTTTCTTTCTTCTCATCAATTCAAGACCTCACATGATATGTTTCCTTACAGTATTTCTAAAATGAACAATTTTACTGTTTGCCTATGCTAATACATTATTTTTCCAAGTTATATTTTTTATTACATTTTTGTTTTCTTATTTGTATATATGTTTTTATGTTCTTAGCAAACATTTAACACTATTAATCATAATTATACACCTTAACTTCCTATAAAACCTTCGGCTTATAGAATAGTCCTAAAAGGTTTTGTGTACCTAGGACTATTCTTTTCTTCTTACAATAAAATGACTCAATTATAATACCATGTAACATTTGGTATTTATTCCTAATAGATAATATGATCTTTTACTATACATATTATTATTTAAAACATGCTTTGTATCTTGTAATGTCCCTGTCTATATTCCACAGTATAGGTAGGGTTTTTTGGTCCAAGTAGACATCTTTTTAATTACATTCTTATTGGTACATTACTAACATTTTAGTTCTTGGATTTCGTTGTCCATGACGTGTCCGGTACTTAACTAAATATCACTATAGTATTGACGACTCGGAACACTAAGTTTTTTATAAGTAAAAACGTAAAGTTTTACCTTACAGCCTAAACTGGCTTTCACCTTTAGAAGGCTTCATCAGAGGCTGCCATAGGTAGCGTTGTCCATCTTGTTGTTGGCGACGGGATAGTTTTTCGAAAGATCAAAGCTGTGTGTGTGTGTGGTGAGATGTGTTCGAATAATGCGTGCGATTTGAATTGTGTCTGTTCGTTTAGGATGTCGTTTTTATTTGTTTTTGTGTGTTTGTATATTTCTAATTGTTCTAGAGTGTCTAGTTTTCGGCCTTTTGTGTGTACGTGTAGAATGTTCACATCGACAATAACTTGAACATTCTACACGTACACACAAAAGGCCGAAAACTAGACACTCTAGAACAATTAGAAATATACAAACACACAAAAACAAATACAAACGACATCCTAAACGAACAGACACAATTCAAATCGCACGCATTATTCGAACACATTTCACCACACACACACAGCTTCGATCTTTCGAAAAACTATCCCGTCGCCAACAACAAGACGGACAATGCTACCTATGGCAGCCTCTGATGAAGCCTTCTAAAGGTGAAAGCTGGTTTAGGCTGTAAGGTAAAACTTTACGTTTTTACTTATAAAAAACTTAGTGTTCCGAGTCGTCAATACTATAGTGATATTTAACATTTTAGATTAATTATTCTTCCATCTAGTAACATCTACAATTTCTTGTTATAGTGGACATAGTCTATTACATTTTTGCTACGTGATATTGTCTCTTTTTTCTATCAAGTAGATGTAGGTTTTTGTTTTACATTGAATTCTTACCAACTATGTTATTATTTCTTCATAAACAACAATAGTGGTTTCTTTAACATTATTGGGTAGTAGTCAGTTTATTTGTCACACTTTATACTACTAGTTTAGCAACCATCCAGGCAATGCCAGCCTTGTTAGAGAATTATGAACACGAGAACTACTACCGTCGAAGTCGTCAAAGAAATGACAGCTATGTGAGAAGTAGTAATGATAATAATAGTAACAATCACATCAATAGTAACTACAATAATAACCGTAATAATAATAATAATTGTAGTAGCAATAATAATAATAATAATAACAATCGACAGAATCAATGTGATCAAAATAATAGTAATAGAACTTACCGACCTCGAGTAAACCATATAAGAACCAATGATAGAGATCCTAGAAGACATTACTACCAACGACGTAGAAGCTTCAACAATTATTATGATAGAGACAACAACGATGGAACCAATCAATACCACAGAAACGATACGAGAAGAAGTAGGAGTATCGAAGATAGTAGAAGGAGGAATGACTATGAAACCTTCAACAACAATCCTGGAGAGAGATAGGAGTCACCCCTTAATAACCAACCGAATCAACAGGAAAATCGAACTGACGAAGAAAGCCAACATTTAAACGAGAGGAGGCAGTGAAAACGCATCCGGGCCCATCACTGAACCAATCTTTTGGGTATTTATTGAGACAAGACAATCATACAAATGACAAGATAATAAAAATTATATCAAGCAACTATTTTAAAAATTTAATGAAGAAATTTGTGTTAGTGGTTGAAATCACAATCAGAATGATCACAGTTGCACACCACTATATAAAAATTATCCCGATTAGCGCTTTCAAGCCTCACAGCCCATCGTCAGATCGGAATAGGCAGAAATTATTTTAAAACAAACTGTTGTGTGTGAGCAGGGTGGCGGAGAGGGGTGAAGGGTTTGTTTTAAAATAATTTCTGCCTATTCCGATCTGACGATGGGCTGTGAGGCTTGAAAGCACTAATCGGGATAATTTTTATATAGTGGTGTGCAACTGTGATCATTCTGATTATTTTAAAAATATTAGAGATGACTAACTGGAGGTAGAGTCTGCCAATACCACCCCTCATAGTAATGAAATTACTTACATAACAGCAGAAATAAATGGAATTCCAACGAAAATAATGATTGATACGGGTGCCAATGTGTCACTGATTGGTAGCACCGAATTAGATAGAATTCAGAAGGATGTCAAAAATTTTTACCCACTTTACCTGTGAACAACATCGTATTAATTGGAGCTACAGGACGCCAAAATAAGTCAGTAAGAAAACAAGTGTTGTTAGACCTAAGAAGCAGTGGTGTAATCATCCCCATGGTATTCTTGGTAGCAAACGGCCTACCTTTCAATGTTTTATAGGATATGATATGTTGAGACAATATTCAGCAGTCATTGACCTGAGAGAAAGTGTCTCTGACCTCAGAAGGTATAGTATGGACGGCTGAGTTAATTGGAAGCCAAGGAGCCCCTCAGAACCGGACCAGCTATCATGTTAGGGAAAATTATTATTGTAGGGATTATACACCAGTCGAGAGAATTAATTATCAGGCTGACAACGAATTATGGCGTTGTAAATTAGAAGAGATTAAGAAAATCCAGAAAGAGAAGATAGGAGTACGATTGAGCGAAGAACAGGTAGAGAAACTAATATCAGTCTATAATAAATATCGACATTTTTCAGATGCACCTGGTAAGGATAAAGGTTATCAATGTGAGACAAAATTCAGGGAACCCGTTGAATTCCATAAGAAATCTTACCCCATCGCTTATTCATTAAAGGAAGAAGTAAGGGCGGAAATTAATCGAATGATGGCAGATGGCATTATTGAGTACAGTCATTCTCCGTATACAAGTCCCATAGTAGCATCCCTAAGAAGAATGGTAAGGTACGACTTTTTCTGGACGCTAGGGAAATTAACAAAATGATCATTAATGACCGGACATCTCCCGGAGAAATTGAAGAAATACTAAACAAAAATTCCATGCCAAAAAATTCATTAGCACGTGGGATGCAGTGTGTGGATATTGGCAAGTGGAACTGCACCCGAATAGTCGGAAGTATATGGCATTTATTTTTGACGGAAGTAAGTATCAATTCAAAAGACTACCCTTCGGACTTATCAATTCCATAGCCATATTTGTTAAATGCATGGACCAAATCCTAGGCCATGAAACATTACAATTCACCACAGTATATGTCGATGACTTATTAATTACTTCATCGAATTGGGACGACCACTGCAGTAGAGTTGAGCATGTACTACAAAAACTATTGGACAATAATATCACTCTGAAACTTGATAAATCTAAATTTATAGCAGATGAAGTCCAATTTTTAGGTTTTAACTTATCAGAATGCGGTATCTCTCCACCACAAGATAAAGTAAAGGCAATTCAGCAGTTTCCTACACCCAAGAATAGAATGCAGTTGCAGTAATTTCTGGGAATATGCAACTACTATCAAATGTTTCAACAAAATTATTCAGAGTTAACAGCGGATTTCCAACATCAGTTATCTTACAAAGACAAGTGGACATGGGTACATGAACAGGAGATAATATTTCAATTAATTAAAGACAAATTTTAGAATCTGTTATGTTACACCATCCAGATTTTAATCAGCCATTCTATTTAAATTGTGACGCTAGTAGTGTAAGTCTAGGAGCAGCATTATATCAAGAGGATGAAGAAGGACACCACATGGTCATTAGTTTTTCCCAGTAGGGTACTGAACAGCTGCGAACGCATCTACAATGTCACCGAAAAGGAGTTACTGAGTGTGGTATTTGCATGCAGTAAGTTCAGGACTTACATATTAGGATACCCAATAATGGTCAGCTCTGACCATAAATCAATATCCTTTCTAAAAAGATGTAAACTGACCCATGGTAGGTTAACCAGATGGGTACTAGCATTACAGGAGTATAATATAAATTGGGATAATATACCAGGGAAGAAAAATATCGCAGCCGATGTACTATCTCGTATTAACTTAGAAAACCAGACTTTTGAAGGAGAAAAGGAAGAGGTAGCAAAAATATACCATATCATAAAGAGTAGAACTGATTTGGAGATCATAGTTAGGGAAAGTATACAACACCAGAAGATGGATGCAAAATTAATTAAGAGCAAACAAAGATTAACTGTTGTTTTGATGGTTCATCCTCTTCATTCACAGCACTTAATATTAGTGATTACTGTACTTTCACTTGTGAAAACTTACGTTTCTTATTGTCCTCGAACGTTTCGGTGTGGTGTACACCTTCTTCAGTGAGGTTTGAATACAGAGTCAATTACATATACTGTAACACCGCAAACAAAGCGTATCTCATTCATAAAGACTCTGTGTTCAAACCTCGCTGAGGAAGGTGTACACCATACCGAAACGTTCGAGGACAATAAGAAACGTAAGTTTTTACAAGTGAAAGTACAGTAATCACTAATATAAAGATTAACTGAGCAGGATGACAATATCATACAATTTTACTGCATACATGATGACATATTATTTATAAAAACTAAATTTGACCAGGATAATTGGAAATTAATCATACCCAGAACCATTGGAAAAGAGTTAATATTAGACTACCACATTCAATATGGTCACATGGGAGCACTAAAGGTAATAAGAACACTGGAAGATCATGTATACATTAAAGATATCAATAGGAGAGTCAGAAGCTACATCCAAACTTGTCATATTTGCCAATTAGTAAAGTGTAACAATGAGAAAAAAGAAGGAGTAATGATACCCATAACAGCAACACATAAATTATAAAAAGTATTCCTGGATATATGTGGACTGTTTCCTCGCAGCGGAGGACGACACAGATACAAATTTATAATAATAATGTTTGATCATTTTACAAAATTTACAAAACTGTATTCCAGTAACCGCGCGACCACCAAGAAGATAATCGATGTAGTCATAGGGCAATACATACCAGAATTAGGAACACAAACATCCATCATTACTGACCACGGTACACAATTCAAGGGAGAAAGTGGAAGGATACTCTATTAGAATACGGAATAAAAACGTGTAAAACCTCAATTTACCATCCAAGTAGCAATCCAGCTGAAAGAGTACTAAGAGAGGTTGGGAGAATACTTAGAACATACTGCTTTGACCAACAAAGAAAGTTGAATGAGTACCTGTTAGCAGCAGAAGGGTTTCTAAATTTAGCATATCACCAGTCAATAGAAACTACCCCATACACAGTCATGTACGAAAAACAACCACCCTGAGAAATCAAAGAAATCATAAACTTTCCTAATAACATGGAATACCAGTTTGATAATATAAGGTTTTACAATAAAATCCTCGAAAGAACAGAAAAGAAAAGAAATAAATACCAAAAAGCACAACAGAACGTTATAAAATATCAATTAGGAGAGAAGGTGTTGCTGAGAAATAGAGAATTACCCAGTACCATAGAAGGAATTACGAAGTAGCTATTATTACTTTATACTGGACCGTACATCATAATCAAAGATAACTCCAATAATACATATGAATTAATGAATCCTCTCACTAAGAAGACTAAAGGGACATATAACCAGTCGTTGATGAAGAAATATTATGAAGAACTAAAAACAATATAAATGATAATTTCATCAACCAAGTAAATTTGCTTTCCAAAATAATCAATTTTGGTGGGGAGGCAATATGTGGCATCACAAGATGATACCCACCAATAAACTCAACTGAATTATCAAAATAGTTAGGGAACTTGATCAAATAAACAATTAATTAGATAAAGGAAGAATTATACTAACTAATTCAATAAACCATGAATAAATAAAGAATAATTGTTACAGATGCATGAATAGATTGAAAACATAAAGTAGCCTTGTAAGCAAACATAAGAAATAACTTCACAAACAGACATCTAAAATGACTAGACTAGACTATATCTTTGACATAATAATTTACCCAATAGATTAGGAGATGAGTGAATATATCTTAATATAATATTGAAGAAAAAGTAATGATTAGGATATAAGCAAGAAATCTATTTAAGGTTAAGAAAAATCAGTTATGTAACAAGCCTAACAACTAGGTCTCAGACCTAAGACTGCATTTGTAATTATCATAAATATAGAGTTATAATAAAAACTAGATAATTAGGAACATAATTATGTGTATTAAGCAGAAAAAAATGATAAATAGTGATAATTAAACTGTGCAAATGACACAGTGCAAACAATAATAACAAAATATAGTATTGTGAACAAAATATGACCAGTAACTGCCAACCTTAAGGAAATGTATGAAAAAAAACTATAAACCTAGATTCTGTGATTAGTCAAATAATTACAGAATTATAAACTCATAATTACCTTAATTTCGGGTCCAGGATTCCAGCATGAACTGTGAATGTAACATACTACATACTACAATTAATGTACATACTACATACTACTGTATACAATGTACCTTACCCCTAACATACTACATACAATTAATACAAATACACAAAATTATATAGCCATTATCATATAATGTTATCTGAAATCATTACAAGTAAATCTAGTGCTTAAAATGGTTTTGCTCTCATAGGGACATACGTCGCTACTCATTGAGTCATAGTCATAGCAACAGTTACTGAACAGCTCTATGGATTGTCAACCCCCAACTCTCTCTATAGAGTCGTGTTATAAGTTGACCACCCGCTGTTTATTGAAATCGTCACCGTCTCACTGAATTTACAGC
The DNA here is from genome assembly GCA_034769895.1 of Magicicada septendecula. NCBI lineage: Eukaryota > Metazoa > Arthropoda > Insecta > Hemiptera > Cicadidae > Magicicada > Magicicada septendecula. The sequence continues at coordinate 444,833,355 of CM068368.1, forward strand.
TACCCTCCTACTTCATCATTTTATTATTTCCCCCCTTTTTCCCAGTTACAATTAGGTAAACCACCTGCCGGTCGGTCTAGGTATTTACCTTGTGCACAGATGCGTTATCTGTGCCCCTGGCTTGTAACTGCCAGCTCCTTTTCCACACACACTATTGTTTCCTGGTGTTGGACTGTTGCATCCATTTGCATCCCCAAGAACTGAAGTTACATATATAAGGTATAGACGCTGCCTATACCGTTCTTGGTTCAGCGTTACATAAAAAGTTCGGTATTACTGATGTCCGAGGACACCAGTAATCCTACTAAAATGATTCACGCACCCTTATCACGGCACTATCGTCACCTTCGACGATAGCCGCTGTTCCATAGGTATGTAGTTTCCCCGAGTTACCCCCCTGTCAATTTCAAAATTCACCAATTTTGTATCTACTTGCATAATTCCATGGCCAGGGTCTGGTGAAACCGTGACCTCCCGAAATGTGGGGAACTACCAAAAGACATATAAGGCTCACTCTGACACCGTTACTACAATTCACGGAAGGTCAACTCTTATATGTTTGGGTATATTTAAAATTTCTACACTAACATGTTACATACAATACACTCATAATTAACATTGCGAATATTCCATTAAAACAAACAATTCACATTTAAATTTGATCAGAAATTACACACCTTACATCCTTACATTTGCATATAAAATTATAAACATTATATTTTAATTTCAATTGAACTTCTATTAATTAATTATCAATTATTTATCATTTACTATACCATTAACTTTTCCAAAATTTTTCTTTGTTATCAACCTTCCTTTTACATAACATTTCATTTAAAATTTGCTATTTAGACAGTGAACATTTTACTTTCTTTATATTGCATTATAAAATTCATACTTACAGTACATCACTCACATACTGTCATAAACGCAAATATAAACACCAAACACCAATAACTCCATGTACCTTCTGAAACATTTTAACAACCATGTTATTCCACAAACTAAACAGAATTTAACATTTATTTATTTATTAATTATTATCAAATTTAAATCTCATAAAATAATTTAAATTCATCATCAAAATTCAATTATATAACATTTTAAATCAGTCAAAATTATTTAAACCTCTCAAATTATTTGAATTCCATCAAGTATTGAAAACACAACACATTCTAATCACCTAACTCCAAAACAATTACCATTCATTAATTATTCTTGTTATTTATTTGGTCTACCATAATTTTATTATTATTATTATTATTACATCAATTTCTACTACACACATACTGTTTACATTACATACTTGTTGCCATACAAACACAATTAATTTCACTAAAATTTATTTATAATTTCTCGTCATCATTTTTCAGTTGACCACACTTCATTTCATAAGTTAGCAAGGTCAGAACCATAAACTAAAATATTTAAAATGTCCATTCATTGAGTTTATAATTACCCTCCATCATCGTACAAATATCTAACATATTTAAAACATAAATCATTTTTATCGACCTTCAATTTGTTATTTTTATTATTATAATAACTATCTGTGTTCTCAAATGTTTCCATTATCCAGTAACAATGTTTTATAGGCTTACCCCACATTATTATTATCTCATACAACCTGTCTACATTTGGAATTCTGGTCTTGTCACCGTCAGTTTTTTTGTTTAACCTTCTATCATCATACCCTTCCACTACATTCATCACAACATCAGGTAAGTTTGCATCATTTACAGCAGTATTATCAAAATATTCATCTATCTCCTTCAATTCTAACCACTCTTTCAACTCATCATAACTACTTCTCAAGGTAAATAACTATTATTCTCTCTCTCTCTCTCTCACACAATACTTCTTACAACCCCCCTTAACTATCTCATTCCATGCAAAGGGCACAACAAACTTACTATATGTCTTGGCACTTCCAAGACCATCACAAAAAATAAAGGGACCATCTGAAGACACCTCGTCTTCCATACAAGTACAGGAGGAAACTCTGTCCTCATAAACAACCTGTGAAACCTCTGTTTCACCATAAACTAGGGGAAAACTTGCCCTTTGCCCATATAAACTTTCATCTAAATTCTCTTCACGCTCTCTCTCACTCTCATCAGCATTTGCTAACAACACTTCGTTACTAAATTCTATTTCAACAAAATCTTCCTTATCACTCTCAACATTAATCATCTTGCTCTCTAATACCACGTTTTTACACATATCATTATAATTCTCACTTGTTTTACAGTCATCACTTACCTTGTTATTAATTGTTTGAGTTGCTTTACTTTTAATTTGTTCCTCTACCAACTCTACCACTCTCTCAATATCTCGTTTTAATTCAGTACACTTACTCTCACACTTATTTTTTACCTCATTTATATCAATTTTAAGTTCATCAAATTTAGCGTCAAATTTATTATTTTGTTCATTGAATTTGGTGTCAAAACTACTCTTTTGTTCATCAAATTTTCTATCAGTCATTGCTTAATTTGTCATATTTATTATTCAAACTGCACAGCGTGCTACATAGATATTTCATCATATTATTTTCAGGTTAATTACTTTCCTTAATTAATTTTGGGGTCATCTGAATCCCCGAATCATCTGTACTATTTGTTTCACTTGTAACATTTATTTCTATTTTATTGTCCTGACCCACATTTGGAGTCGAGTGGACCTCAATATTATTCATAATAACTGATTCATCGAAATTGTCAACATTAGTTATTTCATTTACATTGTTTCCATTATTTCCTGCCATTTTTAAGTTGTAACTTTACTGACTTTTGTTTAACTAATCTTTAATTTATATATACAACATATACATACGACCGTATGTACTTTACATAATTTTTTCGTACTGTTACTCAACCTCCGAATCACGTTATTCACTGTAGGCGCGGAATTTTAATTTTCAAAAAATTAGAACTCGTTCCAAGTTCGTGGTGCCATCTGTGATTAGTCAAATAATTACAGAATTATAAACTCATAATTACCTTAATTTTGGGTCCAGGATTCCAGCACGAACTGTGAATGTAACCGTGATTTTGAGGTTGTAATAATAACGTACACTACTCGCATTGGTGTAAGACAACAAAAATTTTATTATTATTCTTTAAGCTTTCAGATTTCAAATTATGAATTATTCATTTCTTTACCTCTCAAGTCATGCTATCAGTTCTTTCCAAAGATTCAAGACAAACAAAAAACATTCTTTAAATATTAATGAAATGATCTTATACAACTAGAATTTCAATAAACATCTTATATTAAAGAAAGCAGCCCAGCCTGCTCACGCACAACATTCACATCGTAACCCCTTTTTATTTATTTTAAGGCCTTTTTGATGGTATTTACTGATATATATTTAAAATAGTTGTTTTACGTCACCCTTGGCATTCCTCCTCATCACGTGTCGCAGTGGTTTTATGTCCGAAAGTTTTAATTTTGATTTGTTTTGTGTGCTGATTAGGTTTTGTTCACTTTACTTATTCCATTTTGATACACATTTCACTACTTGAGTTACTTGTAAGCCACAATTAAATTTTATTGGTGAGCCACTATTTGTGTGTTTGCCTGGCCAGGCGTAGCTTCGGTTGGTGACTGCGGCGAGCGTTAACCAAATGCCCCCTCCAGAAATTGTACACGATGGAAATTACAATGCCTGCTAGTGACGAAGTATTCGTCACTGTACACACAGTATGGGTTATTCATGTGTGTCAGGCGTTGACAAAATTGCACTGCCTTTCGTCACGTCACTCAAGTGGGTGTAGTTTCAATTATACTTCCGCCCGCAACCTCGCACCGGGCAAACAAATTTCACAAATTAGCCATGTTGGTTGAGGTGTCTAAGCGTCCTGTCCACGCGCTTGCTCGTGTTCGCGCACACTGGTGTGTCACACAACACTTGATTTCCTGGAATTGAATTACGTTCCACGGTCACACCTTGCAAAACTATGTGACTGCGTTCTTTGTCTGGCTGAAACCGTTTTATGTAGTGGACTTGCTACCTTCTTTATGCATGGGATTACAATTGACGATGACATAATTTTAATAAAATAAAGTACCCCTTTCTGTCCCATTACAATACCCCCCCCCCAATGAGAGGTCTTTTGTCGAGACAGAAGTACTCTCATTGCTACCTCTAAGAGGATCGGTGAGGATATGGTGCCAACAAACCCCTTTAATTCTTAACGCATCATAGGTAAACTACCCCCCTAGCTCGGTGACTATGGCCGCACCTGAACGAGATTACTGGACTTCTCTATCCGAGATTCCAACACCATAAACTTGGACAGATACTCACCATAGTATACCCAACCTTCTATCATTCTGCCCCAAAATCCAAACCCTGGCCTTATACCATGCCAAATCCTCAACCGATATATTCCCCCTTACATGCACACTGGGCTGCCTTTAGCAAGTACTGGGCGCGTACACATATTTATTAATACATTCTACCAAATTCCTTATTTAAAATTCATAAAATATTTATCTTTAAATTTCAATTTCCTTTTGCAAATTAACGTTAAGTTTTCAAATCAAAACATCAGCTAATTAAATTCAAATCATTTAAGTTTCGTTTAAAACTCCATTTAAGTTCAAAATCAATCTGTTATATTATCATTTCTTTCCTCAAAATAAAATAAATCTTTTACATGAGTCTATCAAATCTATCAATTTTCTTCACTACTACTAATAATCATAAAAACAAATAAACTGGAACCAATCTTATTAAATCATGAATTCACTTATTCTAACATTTGTTTATAATACCTGTATACTAAACAATATAATTCAATAAACACACTAGGAATACATGTAAACAATAATATACTTGAAATTCAAAATATCACCTATATGGCAGGCATAAAAAAAAATAAAAAAATTTTTTTTTCCTTTTAAAAAAAATTTAATTTATCTAAATATCACTTTTACCAATCTCAGAAAAATTTTAAATCATTTAATTCAATTAAGCAACAAAATTGCATCAATCAATTGCTAGAAACTGGTCTTGTCTCTAACATCAACCATCAGCTGATCTTTCTGGGTCAAGTGAACGACCTTGACATACATATGTTACACAAAGCTACATCTTAAAATTCTTTACCTTCAAACATGGTACAACATAATAAAATAAGACATTCAAAATTAACATGGTTATTATTATATTACAATAAACAATAAAATTTACATTTAAATTGACCAAAAATTACATATTTTATAGCTTCATTCTATTAAAATCTGTCACTTGTTTCAATTCTTATTACATTTTGACTATGACTTTCTTTCTTTAATATTTTCATTCTCAGTTAGTTTAAGTGACTCTCCATTATTCAGAATGATTTGACTGATAATTGGGTGATTACACATAGCCTCACCCCTTCTGACTCTAACACTCACTTAACAGCTTTATCTAATATGACACCCCTCTATCAAAACATCTACAAACCATTCTCTACCTCTAACTTACTACTCTATCTCATTTTGAATCATTCTACCCTTATAACAAAATACTCTCTACCCCTTTGTACTCAGGATGTGTGTTCCCCTCCCAATGCTCATTCCCTTATTTGGTTCCCGGACCCTCCCTAGGTAACCCTTTCCGGCACATATCGGTTCCCCTCCCGCCACAACGCTTTTCGTTGAGGACTCCTTATCACACCACCCCCTTACAAAATCCCCATCAACTAATTGCTCTCCCATTACATCATTTTCATCTACAAAATATCTCCATTCATTTACTACCTGAATATATCACTCATTACTCTACTTATTTTTCCCATAGCTACTGTGTCACTATTACTTCTCAAATACTACATTACGTTTATTTACAATAATATTGCTCTCTCTAACACCCCTTTAAACTTACCTTGGATTGATTTAAATGTCCTAACGAAATAATAATCACCCAAATTCTAACATCTACCCCATTTTACATTTAAACTCTTGAAAACTCAAAACTATCTCAAATACATCTCCTCATTTAAATTAAAACATTACAAGTTTATTATTGACACCTTTAATTATTGAAAAATCTGCAAATCATTTATAAGTGACATATTACATATATAAACCCAGCAATCAGCTGATGTCCCCAGTCAGGTGAATGACCCTTCTATAGATATGTAAACAACAATATTATATAAAGTACACATTTTTACAATCCTTACCCCTAACATACTACATACAATTAATACAAATACACAAAATTATATAGCCATTATCATATAATGTTATCTGAAATCATTACAAGTAAATCTAGTGCTTAAAATGGTTTTGCTCTCATAGGGACATACGTCGCTACTCATTGAGTCATAGTCATAGCAACAGTTACTGAACAGCTCTATGGATTGTCAACCCCCAACTCTCTCTATAGAGTCGTGTTATAAGTTGACCACCCGCTGTTTATAGAGATCGTCACCGTCTCACTGAATTTACAGCTACCCTCCTACTTCATCATTTTAATATTTCCCCCTTTTTTCCCAGTTACAATTAGGTAAACCACCTGCCGGTCGGTCTAGGTATTTACCTTGTGCACAGATGCGTTATCTGTGCCCCTGGCTTGTAACTGCCAGCTCCTTTTCCACACACACTATTGTTTCCTGGTGTTGGACTGTTGCATCCATTTGCATCCCCAAGAACTGAAGTTACATATATAAGGTATAGACGCTGCCTATACCGTTCTTGGTTCAGCGTTACATAAAAAGTTCGGTATTACTGATGTCCGAGGACACCAGTAATCCTACTAAAATGATTCACGCACCCTTATCACGGCACTATCGTCACCTTCGACGATAGCCGCTGTTCCATAGGTATGTAGTTTCCCCGAGTTACCCCCCTGTCAATTTCAAAATTCACCAATTTTGTATCTACTTGCATAATTCCATGGCCAGGGTCTGGTGAAACCGTGACCGCCCGAAATGTGGGGAACTACCAAAAGACATATAAGGCTCACTCTGACACCGTTACTACAATTCACGGAAGGTCAACTCTTATATGTTTGGGTATATTTAAAATTTCTACACTAACATGTTACATACAATACACTCATAATTAACATTGCGAATATTCCATTAAAACAAACAATTCACATTTAAATTTGATCAGAAATTACACACCTTACATCCTTACATTTGCATATAAAATTATAAACATTATATTTTAATTTCAATTGAACTTCTATTAATTAATTATCAATTATTTATCATTTACTATACCATTAACTTTTCCAAAATTTTTCTTTGTTATCAACCTTCCTTTTACATAACATTTCATTTAAAATTTGCTATTTAGACAGTGAACATTTTACTTTCTTTATATTGCATTATAAAATTCATACTTACAGTACATCACTCACATACTGTCATAAACGCAAATATAAACACCAAACACCAATAACTCCATGTACCTTCTGAAACATTTTAACAACCATGTTATTCCACAAACTAAACAGAATTTAACATTTATTTATTTATTAATTATTATCAAATTTAAATCTCATAAAATAATTTAAATTCATCATCAAAATTCAATTATATAACATTTTAAATCAGTCAAAATTATTTAAACCTCTCAAATTATTTGAATTCCATCAAGTATTGAAAACACAACACATTCTAATCACCTAACTCCAAAACAATTACCATTCATTAATTATTCTTGTTATTTATTTGGTCTACCATAATTTTATTATTATTATTATTATTACATCAATTTCTACTACACACATACTGTTTACATTACATACTTGTTGCCATACAAACACAATTAATTTCACTAAAATTTATTTATAATTTCTCGTCATCATTTTTCAGTTTACCACACTTCATTTCATAAGTTAGCAAGGTCAGAACCATAAACTAAAATATTTAAAATGTCCATTCATTGAGTTTATAATTACCCTCCATCATCGTACAAATATCTAACATATTTAAAACATAAATCATTTTTATCGACCTTCAATTTGTTATTTTTATTATTATAATAACTATCTGTGTTCTCAAATGTTTCCATTATCCAGTAACAATGTTTTATAGGCTTACCCCACATTATTATTATCTCATACAACCTGTCTACATTTGGAATTCTGGTCTTGTCACCGTCAGTTTTTTTGTTTAACCTTCTATCATCATACCCTTCCACTACATTCATCACAACATCAGGTAAGTTTGCATCATTTACAGCAGTATTATCAAAATATTCATCTATCTCCTTCAATTCTAACCACTCTTTCAACTCATCATAACTACTTCTCAAGGTAAATAACTATTATTCTCTCTCTCTCTCTCTCACACAATACTTCTTACAACCCCCCTTAACTATCTCATTCCATGCAAAGGGCACAACAAACTTACTATATGTCTTGGCACTTCCAAGACCATCACAAAAAATAAAGGGACCATCTGAAGACACCTCGTCTTCCATACAAGTACAGGAGGAAACTCTGTCCTCATAAACAACCTGTGAAACCTCTGTTTCACCATAAACTAGGGGAAAACTTGCCCTTTGCCCATATAAACTTTCATCTAAATTCTCTTCACGCTCTCTCTCACTCTCATCAGCATTTGCTAACAACACTTCGTTACTAAATTCTATTTCAACAAAATCTTCCTTATCACTCTCAACATTAATCATCTTGCTCTCTAATACCACGTTTTTACACATATCATTATAATTCTCACTTGTTTTACAGTCATCACTTACCTTGTTATTAATTGTTTGAGTTGCTTTACTTTTAATTTGTTCCTCTACCAACTCTACCACTCTCTCAATATCTCGTTTTAATTCAGTACACTTACTCTCACACTTATTTTTTACCTCATTTATATCAATTTTAAGTTCATCAAATTTAGCGTCAAATTTATTATTTTGTTCATTGAATTTGGTGTCAAAACTACTCTTTTGTTCATCAAATTTTCTATCAGTCATTGCTTAATTTGTCATATTTATTATTCAAACTGCACAGCGTGCTACATAGATATTTCATCATATTATTTTCAGGTTAATTACTTTCCTTAATTAATTTTGGGGTCATCTGAATCCCCGAATCATCTGTACTATTTGTTTCACTTGTAACATTTATTTCTATTTTATTGTCCTGACCCACATTTGGAGTCGAGTGGACCTCAATGTTATTCATAATAACTGATTCATCGAAATTGTCAACATTAGTTATTTCATTTACATTGTTTCCATTATTTCCTGCCATTTTTAAGTTGTAACTTTACTGACTTTTGTTTAACTAATCTTTAATTTATATATACAACATATACATACGACCGTATGTACTTTACATAATTTTTTCGTACTGTTACTCAACCTCCGAATCACGTTATTCACTGTAGGCGCGGAATTTTAATTTTCAAAAAATTAGAACTCGTTCCAAGTTCGTGGTGCCATCTGTGATTAGTCAAATAATTACAGAATTATAAACTCATAATTACCTTAATTTTGGGTCCAGGATTCCAGCACGAACTGTGAATGTAACCGTGATTTTGAGGTTGTAATAATAACGTACACTACTCGCATTGGTGTAAGACAACAAAAATTTTATTATTATTCTTTAAGCTTTCAGATTTCAAATTATGAATTATTCATTTCTTTACCTCTCAAGTCATGCTATCAGTTCTTTCCAAAGATTCAAGACAAACAAAAAACATTCTTTAAATATTAATGAAATGATCTTATACAACTAGAATTTCAATAAACATCTTATATTAAAGAAAGCAGCCCAGCCTGCTCACGCACAACATTCACATCGTAACCCCTTTTTATTTATTTTAAGGCCTTTTTGATGGTATTTACTGATATATATTTAAAATAGTTGTTTTACGTCACTTTTGGCATTCCTCCTCATCACGTGTCGCAGTGGTTTTATGTCCGAAAGTTTTAATTTTGATTTGTTTTGTGTGCTGATTAGGTTTTGTTCACTTTACTTATTCCATTTTGATACACATTTCACTACTTGAGTTACTTGTAAGCCACAATTAAATTTTATTGGTGAGCCACTATTTGTGTGTTTGCCTGGCCAGGCGTAGCTTCGGTTGGTGACTGCGGCGAGCGTTAACCAAATGCCCCCTCCAGAAATTGTACACGATGGAAATTACAATGCCTGCTAGTGACGAAGTATTCGTCACTGTACACACAGTATGGGTTATTCATGTGTGTCAGGCGTTGACAAAATTGCACTGCGTTTCGTCACGTCACTCAAGTGGGTGTAGTTTCAATTATACTTCCGCCCGCAACCTCGCACCGGGCAAACAAATTTCACAAATTAGCCATGTTGGTTGAGGTGTCTAAGCGTCCTGTCCACGCGCTTGCTCGTGTTCGCGCACACTGGTGTGTCACACAACACTTGATTTCCTGGAATTGAATTACGTTCCACGGTCACACCTTGCAAAACTATGTGACTGCGTTCTTTGTCTGGCTGAAACCGTTTTATGTAGTGGACTTGCTACCTTCTTTATGCATGGGATTACAATTGACGATGACATATTTTTAATAAAATAAAGTACCCCTTTCTGTCCCATTACAATACCCCCCCCCAATGAGAGGTCTTTTCTCGAGACAGAAGTACTCTCATTGCTACCTCTAAGAGGATCGGTGAGGATATGGTGCCAACAAACCCCTTTAATTCTTAACGCATCATAGGTAAACTACCCCCCTAGCTCGGTGACTATGGCCGCACCTGAACGAGATTACTGGACTTCTCTATCCGAGATTCCAACACCATAAACTTGGACAGATACTCACCATAGTATACCCAACCTTCTATCATTCTGCCCCAAAATCCAAACCCTGGCCTTATACCATGCCAAATCCTCAACCGATATATTCCCCCTTACATGCACACTGGGCTGCCTTTAGCAAGTACTGGGCGCGTACACATATTTATTAATACATTCTACCAAATTCCTTATTTAAAATTCATAAAATATTTATCTTTAAATTTCAATTTCCTTTTGCAAAGTAACGTTAAGTTTTCAAATCAAAACATCAGCTAATTAAATTCAAATCATTTAAGTTTCGTTTAAAACTCCATTTAAGTTCAAAATCAATCTGTTATATTATCATTTCTTTCCTCAAAATAAAATAAATCTTTTACATGAGTCTATCAAATCTATCAATTTTCTTCACTACTACTAATAATCATAAAAACAAATAAACTGGAACCAATCTTATTAAATCATGAATTCACTTATTCTAACATTTGTTTATAATACCTGTATACTAAACAATATAATTCAATAAACACACTAGGAATACATGTAAACAATAATATACTTGAAATTCAAAATATCACCTATATGGCAGGCATAAAAAAAAATAAAAAATTTTTTTTTTCCTTTTAAAAAAAATTTAATTTATCTAAATATCACTTTTACCAATCTCAGAAAAATTTTAAATCATTTAATTCAATTAAGCAACAAAATTGCATCAATCAATTGCTAGAAACTGGTCTTGTCTCTAACATCAACCATCAGCTGATCTTTCTGGGTCAAGTGAACGACCTTGACATACATATGTTACACAAAGCTACATCTTAAAATTCTTTACCTTCAAACATGGTACAACATAATAAAATAAGACATTCAAAATTAACATGGTTATTATTATATTACAATAAACAATAAAATTTACATTTAAATTGACCAAAAATTACATATTTTATAGCTTCATTCTATTAAAATCTGTCACTTGTTTCAATTCTTATTACATTTTGACTATGACTTTCTTTCTTTAATATTTTCATTCTCAGTTAGTTTAAGTGACTCTCCATTATTCAGAATGATTTGACTGATAATTGGGTGATTACACATAGCCTCACCCCTTCTGACTCTAACACTCACTTAACAGCTTTATCTAATATGACACCCCTCTATCAAAACATCTACAAACCATTCTCTACCTCTAACTTACTACTCTATCTCATTTTGAATCATTCTACCCTTATAACAAAATACTCTCTACCCCTTTGTACTCAGGATGTGTGTTCCCCTCCCAATGCTCATTCCCTTATTTGGTTCCCGGACCCTCCCTAGGTAACCCTTTCCGGCACATATCGGTTCCCCTCCCGCCACAACGCTTTTCGTTGAGGACTCCTTATCACACCACCCCCTTACAAAATCCCCATCAACTAATTGCTCTCCCATTACATCATTTTCATCTACAAAATATCTCCATTCATTTACTACCTGAATATATCACTCATTACTCTACATATTTTTCCCATAGCTACTGTGTCACTATTACTTCTCAAATACTACATTACGTTTATTTACAATAATATTGCTCTCTCTAACACCCCTTTAAACTTACCTTGGATTGATTTAAATGTCCTAACGAAATAATAATCACCCAAATTCTAACATCTACCCCATTTTACATTTAAACTCTTGAAAACTCAAAACTATCTCAAATACATCTCCTCATTTAAATTAAAACATTACAAGTTTATTATTGACACCTTTAATTATTGAAAAATCTGCAAATCATTTATAAGTGACATATTACATATATAAACCCAGCAATCAGCTGATGTCCCCAGTCAGGTGAATGACCCTTCTATAGATATGTAAACAACAATATTATATAAAGTACACATTTTTACAATCCTTACCCCTAACATACTACATACAATTAATACAAATACACAAAATTATATAGCCATTATCATATAATGTTATCTGAAATCATTACAAGTAAATCTAGTGCTTAAAATGGTTTTGCTCTCATAGGGACATACGTCGCTACTCATTGAGTCATAGTCATAGCAACAGTTACTGAACAGCTCTATGGATTGTCAACCCCCAACTCTCTCTATAGAGTCGTGTTATAAGTTGACCACCCGCTGTTTATAGAGATCGTCACCGTCTCACTGAATTTACAGCTACCCTCCTACTTCATCATTTTATTATTTCCCCCCTTTTTCCCAGTTACAATTAGGTAAACCACCTGCCGGTCGGTCTAGGTATTTACCTTGTGCACAGATGCGTTATCTGTGCCCCTGGCTTGTAACTGCCAGCTCCTTTTCCACACACACTATTGTTTCCTGGTGTTGGACTGTTGCATCCATTTGCATCCCCAAGAACTGAAGTTACATATATAAGGTAATATATACGGACGCTGCCTATACCGTTCTTGGTTCAGCGTTACATAAAAAGTTCGGTATTACTGATGTCCGAGGACACCAGTAATCCTACTAAAATGATTCACGCACCCTTATCACGGCACTATCGTCACCTTCGACGATAGCCGCTGTTCCATAGGTATGTAGTTTCCCCGAGTTACCCCCCTGTCAATTTCAAAATTCACCAATTTTGTATCTACTTGCATAATTCCACGGCCAGGGTCTGGTGAAACCGTGACCGCCCGAAATGTGGGGAACTACCAAAAGACATATAAGGCTCACTCTGACACCGTTACTACAATTCACGGAAGGTCAACTCTTATATGTTTGGGTATATTTAAAATTTCTACACTAACATGTTACATACAATACACTCATAATTAACATTGCGAATATTCCATTAAAACAAACAATTCACATTTAAATTTGATCAGAAATTACACACCTTACATCCTTACATTTGCATATAAAATTATAAACATTATTTTTTAATTTCAATTGAACTTCTATTAATTAATTATCAATTATTTATCATTTACTATACCATTAACTTTTCCAAAATTTTTCTTTGTTATCAACCTTCCTTTTACATAACATTTCATTTAAAATTTGCTATTTAGACAGTGAACATTTTACTTTCTTTATATTGCATTATAAAATTCATACTTACAGTACATCACTCACATACTGTCATAAACACAAATATAAACACCAAACACCAATAACTCCATGTACCTTCTGAAACATTTTAACAACCATGTTATTCCACAAACTAAACAGAATTTAACATTTATTTATTTATTAATTATTATCAAATTTAAATCTCATAAAATAATTTAAATTCATCATCAAAATTCAATTATATAACATTTTAAATCAGTCAAAATTATTTAAACCTCTATTATTTGAATTCCATCAAGTATTGAAAACACAACACATTCTAATCACCTAACTCCAAAACAATTACCATTCATTAATTATTCTTGTTATTTATTTGGTCTACCATAATTTTATTATTATTATTATTATTATTACATCAATTTCTACTACACACATACTGTTTACATTACATACTTGTTGCCATACAAACACAATTAATTTCACTAAAATTTATTTATAATTTCTCGTCATCATTTTTCAGTTTACCACACTTCATTTCATAAGTTAGCAAGGTCAGAACCATAAACTAAAATATTTAAAATGTCCATTCATTGAGTTTATAATTACCCTCCATCATCGTACAAATATCTAACATATTTAAAACATAAATCATTTTTATCGACCTTCAATTTGTTATTTTTATTATTATAATAACTATCTGTGTTCTCAAATGTTTCCATTATCCAGTAACAATGTTTTATAGGCTTACCCCACATTATTATTATCTCATACAACCTGTCTACATTTGGAATTCTGGTCTTGTCACCGTCAGTTTTTTTGTTTAACCTTCTATCATCATACCCTTCCACTACATTCATCACAACATCAGGTAAGTTTGCATCATTTACAGCAGTATTATCAAAATATTCATCTATCTCCTTCAATTCTAACCACTCTTTCAACTCATCATAACTACTTCTCAAGGTAAATAACTATTATTCTCTCTCTCTCTCTCTCTCTCTCTCTCACAATACTTCTTACAACCCCCCTTAACTATCTCATTCCATGCAAAGGGCACAACAAACTTACTATATGTCTTGGCACTTCCAAGACCATCACAAAAAATAAAGGGACCATCTGAAGACACCTCGTCTTCCATACAAGTACAGGAGGAAACTCTGTCCTCATAAACAACCTGTGAAACCTCTGTTTCACCATAAACTAGGGGAAAACTTGCCCTTTGCCCATATAAACTTTCATCTAAATTCTCTTCACGCTCTCTCTCACTCTCATCAGCATTTGCTAACAACACTTCGTTACTAAATTCTATTTCAACAAAATCTTCCTTATCACTCTCAACATTAATCATCTTACTCTCTAATACCACGTTTTTACACATATCATTATAATTCTCACTTGTTTTACAGTCATCACTTACCTTGTTATTAATTGTTTGAGTTGCTTTACTTTTAATTTGTTCCTCTACCAACTCTACCACTCTCTCAATATCTCGTTTTAATTCAGTACACTTACTCTCACACTTATTTTTTACCTCATTTATATCAATTTTAAGTTCATCAAATTTAGCGTCAAATTTATTATTTTGTTCATTGAATTTGGTGTCAAAACTACTCTTTTGTTCATCAAATTTTCTATCAGTCATTGCTTAATTTGTCATATTTATTATTCAAACTGCACAGCGTGCTACATAGATATTTCATCATATTATTTTCAGGTTAATTACTTTCCTTAATTAATTTTGGGGTCATCTGAATCCCCGAATCATCTGTACTATTTGTTTCACTTGTAACATTTATTTCTATTTTATTGTCCTGACCCACATTTGGAGTCGAGTGGACCTCAATATTATTCATAATAACTGATTCATCGAAATTGTCAACATTAGTTATTTCATTTACATTGTTTCCATTATTTCCTGCCATTTTTAAGTTGTAACTTTACTGACTTTTGTTTAACTAATCTTTAATTTATATATACAACATATACATACGACCGTATGTACTTTACATAATTTTTTCGTACTGTTACTCAACCTCCGAATCACGTTATTCACTGTAGGCGCGGAATTTTAATTTTCAAAAAATTAGAACTCGTTCCAAGTTCATGGTGCCATCTGTGATTTGTCAAATAATTACAGAATTATAAACTCATAATTACCTTAATTTTGGGTCCAGGATTCCAGCACGAACTGTGAATGTAAACCGTGATTTTGAGGTTGTAATAATAACGTACACTACTCGCATTGGTGTAAGACAACAAAAATTTTATTTTTATTCTTTAAGCTTTCAGATTTCAAATTATGAATTATTCATTTCTTTACCTCTCAAGTCATGCTATCAGTTCTTTCCAAAGATTCAAGACAAACAAAAAACATTCTTTAAATATTAATGAAATGATCTTATACAACTAGAATTTCAATAAACATCTTATATTAAAGAAAGCAGCCCAGCCTGCTCACGCACAACATTCACATCGTAACCCCTTTTTATTTATTTTAAAGCCTTTTTGATGGTATTTACTGATATATATTTAAAATAGTTGTTTTACGTCACCCTTGGCATTCCTCCTCATCACGTGTCGCAGTGGTTTTATGTCCGAAAGTTTTAATTTTGATTTGTTTTGTGTGCTGATTAGGTTTTGTTCACTTTACTTATTCCATTTTGATACACATTTCACTACTTGAGTTACTTGTAAGCCACAATTAAATTTTATTGGTGAGCCACTATTTGTGTGTTTGCCTGGCCAGGCGTAGCTTCGGTTGGTGACTGCGGCGAGCATTAACCAAATGCCCCCTCCAGAAATTGTACACGATGGAAATTACAATGCCTGCTAGTGACGAAGTATTCGTCACTGTACACACAGTATGGGTTATTCATGTGTGTCAGGCGTTGACAAAATTGCACTGCCTTTCGTCACGTCACTCAAGTGGGTGTAGTTTCAATTATACTTCCGCCCACAACCTCGCACCGGGCAAACAAATTTCACAAATTAGCCATGTTGGTTGAGGTGTCTAAGCGTCCTGTCCACGCGCTTGCTCGTGTTCGCGCACACTGGTGTGTCACACAACACTTGATTTCCTGGAATTGAATTACGTTCCACGGTCACACCTTGCAAAACTATGTGACTGCGTTCTTTGTCTGGCTGAAACCGTTTTATGTAGTGGACTTGCTAACTTCTTTATGCATGGGATTACAATTGACGATGACATAATTTTAATAAAATAAAATACCCCTTTCTGTCCCATTACAAAACCCCCCCCCAATGAGAGGTCTTTTGTCGAGACAGAAGTACTCTTATTGCTACCTCTAAGAGGATCGGTGAGGATATGGTGCCAACAAACCCCTTTAATTCTTAACGCATCATAGGTAAACTACCCCCCTAGCTCGGTGACTATGGCCGCACCTGAACGAGATTACTGGACTTCTCTATCCGAGATTCCAACACCATAAACTTGGACAGATACTCACCATAGTATACCCAACCTTCTATCATTCTGCCCCAAAATCCAAACCCTGGCCTTATACCATGCCAAATCCTCAACCGATATATTCCCCCTTACATGCACACTGGGCTGCCTTTAGCAAGTACTGGGCGCGTACACATATTTATTAATACATTCTACCAAATTCCTTATTTAAAATTCATAAAATATTTATCTTTAAATTTCAATTTCCTTTTGCAAATTAACGTTAAGTTTTCAAATCAAAACATCAGCTAATTAAATTCAAATCATTTAAGTTTCGTTTAAAACTCCATTTAAGTTCAAAATCAATCTGTTATATTATCATTTCTTTCCTCAAAATAAAATAAATCTTTTACATGAGTCTATCAAATCTATCAATTTTCTTCACTACTACTAATAATCATAAAAACAAATAAACTGGAACCAATCTTATTAAATCATGAATTCACTTATTCTAACATTTGTTTATAATACCTGTATACTAAACAATATAATTCAATAAACACACTAGGAATACATGTAAACAATAATATACTTGAAATTCAAAATATCACCTATATGGCAGGCATAAAAAAAAAATAAAAAAATTTTTTTTTTCCTTTTAAAAAAAATTTAATTTATCTAAATATCACTTTTACCAATCTCAGAAAAATTTTAAATCATTTAATTCAATTAAGCGACAAAATTGCATCAATCGATTGCTAGAAACTGGTCTTGTCTCTAACATCAACCATCAGCTGATCTTTCTGGGTCAAGTGAACGACCTTGACATACATATGTTACACAAAGCTACATCTTAAAATTCTTTACCTTCAAACATGGTACATCATAATAAAATAAGACATTCAAAATTAACATGGTTATTATTATATTACAATAAACAATAAAATTTACATTTAAATTGACCAAAAATTACATATTTTATAGCTTCATTCTATTAAAATCTGTCACTTGTTTCAATTCTTATTACATTTTGACTATGACTTTCTTTCTTTAATATTTTCATTCTCAGTTAGTTTAAGTGACTCTCCATTATTCAGAATGATTTGACTGATAATTGGGTGATTACACATAGCCTCACCCCCCTCTGACTCTAACACTCACTTAACAGCTTTATCTAATATGACACCCCTCTATCAAAACATCTACCAACCATTCTCTACCTCTAACTTACTACTCTATCTCATTTCGAATCATTCTACCCTTATAACAAAATACTCTCTACCCCTTTGTACTCGGGATGTGTGTTCCCCTCCCAATGCTCATTCCCTTATTTGGTTCCCGGACCCTCCCTAGGTAACCCTTTCCGGCACATCGGTTCCCCTCCCGCCACAACGCTTTTCGTTGAGGACTCCTTATCACACCACCCCCTTACAAAATCCCCATCAACTAATTGCTCTCCCATTACATCATTTTCATCTACAAAATATCTCCATTCATTTACTACCTGAATATATCACTCATTACTCTACATATTTTTCCCATAGCTACTGTGTCACTATTACTTCTCAAATACTACATTACGTTTATTCACAATAATATTGCTCTCTCTAACACCCCTTTAAACTTACCTTGGATTGATTTAAATGTCCTAACGAAATAATAATCACCCAAATTCTAACATCTACCCCATTTTACATTTAAACTCTTGAAAACTCAAAACTATCTCAAATACATCTCCTCATTTAAATTAAAACATTACAAGTTTATTATTGACACCTTTAATTATTGAAAAATCTGCAAATCATTTATAAGTGACATATTACATATATAAACCCAGCAATCAGCTGATGTCCCCAGTCAGGTGAATGACCCTTCTATAGATATGTAAACAACAATATTATATAAAGTACACATTTTTACAATCCTTACCCCTAACTTACTACATACAATTAATACAAATACACAAAATTATATAGCCATTATCATATAATGTTATCTGAAATCATTACAAGTAAATCTAGTGCTTAAAATGGTTTTGCTCTCATAGGGACATACGTCGCTACTCATTGAGTCATAGTCATAGCAACAGTTACTGAACAGCTCTATGGATTGTCAACCCCCAACTCTCTCTATAGAGTCGTGTTATAAGTTGACCACCCGCTGTTTATAGAGATCGTCACCGTCTCACTGAATTTACAGCTACCCTCCTACTTCATCATTTTATTATTTCCCCCCTTTTTCCCAGTTACAATTAGGTAAACCACCTGCCGGTCGGTCTAGGTATTTACCTTGTGCACAGATGCGTTATCTGTGCCCCTGGCTTGTAACTGCCAGCTCCTTTTCCACACACACTATTGTTTCCTGGTGTTGGACTGTTGCATCCATTTGCATCCCCAAGAACTGAAGTTACATATATAAGGTATAGACGCTGCCTATACCGTTCTTGGTTCAGCGTTACATAAAAAGTTCGGTATTACTGATGTCCGAGGACACCAGTAATCCTACTAAAATGATTCACGCACCCTTATCACGGCACTATCGTCACCTTCGACGATAGCCGCTGTTCCATAGGTATGTAGTTTCCCCGAGTTACCCCCCCTGTCAATTTCAAAATTCACCAATTTTGTATCTACTTGCATAATTCCACGGCCAGGGTCTGGTGAAACCGTGACCGCCCGAAATGTGGGGAACTACCAAAAGACATATAAGGCTCACTCTGACACCGTTACTACAATTCACGGAAGGTCAACTCTTATATGTTTGGGTATATTTTAAATTTCTACACTAACATGTTACATACAATACACTCATAATTAACATTGCGAATATTCCATTAAAACAAACAATTCACATTTAAATTTGATCAGAAATTACACACCTTACATCCTTACATTTGCATATAAAATTATAAACATTATATTTTAATTTCAATTGAACTTCTATTAATTAATTATCAATTATTTATCATTTACTATACCATTAACTTTTCCAAAATTTTTCTTTGTTATCAACCTTCCTTTTACATAACATTCCATTTAAAATTTGCTATTTAGACAGTGAACATTTTATTTTCTTTATATTGCATTATAAAATTCATACTTACAGTACATCACTCACATACTGTCATAAACACAAATATAAACACCAAACACCAATAACTCCATGTACCTTCTGAAACATTTTAACAACCATGTTATTCCACAAACTAAACAGAATTTAACATTTATTTATTTATTAATTATTATCAAATTTAAATCTCATAAAATAATTTAAATTCATCATCAAAATTCAATTATATAACATTTTAAATCAGTCAAAATTATTTAAACCTCTCAAATTATTTGAATTCCATCAAGTATTGAAAACACAACACATTCTAATCACCTAACTCCAAAACAATTACCATTCATTAATTATTCTTGTTATTTATTTGGTCTACCATAATTTTATTATTATTATTATTATTATTATTATTACATCAATTTCTACTACACACATACTGTTTACATTACATACTTGTTGCCATACAAACACAATTAATTTCACTAAAATTTATTTATAATTTCTCGTCATCATTTTTTAGTTTACCACACTTCATTTCATAAGTTAGCAAGGTCAGAACCATAAACTAAAATATTTAAAATGTCCATTCATTGAGTTTATAATTACCCTCCATCATCGTACAAATATCTAACATATTTAAAACATAAATCATTTTTATCGACCTTCAATTTGTTATTTTTATTATTATAATAACTATCTGTGTTCTCAAATGTTTCCATTATCCAGTAACAATGTTTTATAGGCTTACCCCACATTATTATTATCTCATACAACCTGTCTACATTTGGAATTCTGGTCTTGTCACCGTCAGTTTTTTTGTTTAACCTTCTATCATCATACCCTTCCACTACATTCATCACAACATCAGGTAAGTTTGCATCATTTACAGCAGTATTATCAAAATATTCATCTATCTCCTTCAATTCTAACCACTCTTTCAACTCATCATAACTACTTCTCAAGGTAAATAACTATTATTCTCTGTCTCTCTCTCTCTCACAATACTTCTTACAACCCCCCTTAACTATCTCATTCCATGCAAAGGGCACAACAAACTTACTATATGTCTTGGCACTTCCAAGACCATCACAAAAAATAAAGGGACCATCTGAAGACACCTCGTCTTCCATACAAGTACAGGAGGAAACTCTGTCCTCATAAACAACCTGTGAAACCTCTGTTTCACCATAAACTAGGGGAAAACTTGCCCTTTGCCCATATAAACTTTCATCTAAATTCTCTTCACGCTCTCTCTCACTCTCATCAGCATTTGCTAACAACACTTCGTTACTAAATTCTATTTCAACAAAATCTTCCTTATCACTCTCAACATTAATCATCTTACTCTCTAATACCACGTTTTTACACGTATCATTATAATTCTCACTTGTTTTAGTCATCACTTACCTTGTTATTAATTGTTTGAGTTGCTTTACTTTTAATTTGTTCCTCTACCAACTCTACCACTCTCTCAATATCTCGTTTTAATTCAGTACACTTACTCTCATACTTATTTTTTACCTCATTTATATCAATTTTAAGTTCATCAAATTTAGCGTCAAATTTATTATTTTGTTCATTGAATTTGGTGTCAAAACTACTCTTTTGTTCATCAAATTTTCTATCAGTCATTGCTTAATTTGTCATATTTATTATTCAAACTGCACAGCGTGCTACATAGATATTTCATCATATTATTTTCAGGTTAATTACTTTCCTTAATTAATTTTGGGGTCATCTGAATCCCCGAATCATCTGTACTATTTGTTTCACTTGTAACATTTATTTCTATTTTATTGTCCTGACCCACATTTGGAGTCGAGTGGACCTCAATATTATTCATAATAACTGATTCATCGAAATTGTCAACATTAGTTATTTCATTTACATTGTTTCCATTATTTCCTGCCATTTTTAAGTTGTAACTTTACTGACTTTTGTTTAACTAATCTTTAATTTATATATACAACATATACATACGACCGTATGTACTTTACATAATTTTTTCGTACTGTTACTCAACCTCCGAATCACGTTATTCACTGTAGGCGCGGAATTTTAATTTTCAAAAAATTAGAACTCGTTCCAAGTTCGTGGTGCCATCTGTGATTAGTCAAATAATTACAGAATTATAAACTCATAATTACCTTAATTTTGGGTCCAGGATTCCAGCACGAACTGTGAATGTAACCGTGATTTTGAGGTTGTAATAATAACGTACACTACTCGCTTTGGTGTAAGACAACACAAATTTTATTTTTATTCTTTAAGCTTTCAGATTTCAAATTATGAATTATTCATTTCTTTACCTCTCAAGTCATGCTATCAGTTCTTTCCAAAGATTCAAGACAAACAAAAAACATTCTTTAAATATTAATGAAATGATCTTATACAACTAGAATTTCAATAAACATCTTATATTAAAGAAAGCAGCCCAGCCTGCTCACGCACAACATTCACATCGTAACCCCTTTTTATTTATTTTAAGGCCTTTCTGATGGTATTTACTGATATATATTTAAAATAGTTGTTTTACGTCACCCTTGGCATTCCTCCTCATCACGTGTCGCAGTGGTTTTATGTCCGAAAGTTTTAATTTTGATTTGTTTTGTGTGCTGATTAGGTTTTGTTCACTTTACTTATTCCATTTTGATACACATTTCACTACTTGAGTTACTTGTAAGCCACAATTAAATTTTATTGGTGAGCCACTATTTGTGTGTTTGCCTGGCCAGGCGTAGCTTCGGTTGGTGACTGCGGCGAGCGTTAACCAAATGCCCCCTCCCGAAATTGTACACGATGGAAATTACAATGCCTGCTAGTGACGAAGTATTCGTCACTATACACACAGTATGGGTTATTCATGTGTGTCAGGCGTTGACAAAATTGCACTGCCTTTCGTCACGTCACTCAAGTGGGTGTAGTTTCAATTATACTTCCGCCCGCAACCTCGCACTGGGCAAACAAATTTCACAAATTAGCCATGTTGGTTGAGGTGTCTAAGCGTCCTGTCCACGCGCTTGCTCGTGTTCGCGCACACTGGTGTGTCACACAACACTTGATTTCCTGGAATTGAATTACGTTCCACGGTCACACCTTGCAAAACTATGTGACTGCGTTCTTTGTCTGGCTGAAACCGTTTTATGTAGTGGACTTGCTACCTTCTTTATGCATGGGATTACAATTGACGATGACATAATTTTAATAAAATAAAATACCCCTTTCTGTCCCATTACAATACCCCCCCAATGAGAGGTCTTTTGTCGAGACATAAGTACTCTCATTGCTACCTCTAAGAGGATCGGTGAGGATATGGTGCCAACAAACCCCTTTAATTCTTAACGCATCATAGGTAAACTACCCCCCTAGCTCGGTGACTATGGCCGCACCTGAACGAGATTACTGGACTTCTCTATCCGAGATTCCAACACCATAAACTTGGACAGATACTCACCATAGTATACCCAACCTTCTATCATTCTGCCCCAAAATCCAAACCCTGGCCTTATACCATGCCAAATCCTCAACCGATATATTCCCCCTTACATGCACACTGGGCTGCCTTTAGCAAGTACTGGGCGCGTACACATATTTATTAATACATTCTACCAAATTCCTTATTTAAAATTCATAAAATATTTATCTTTAAATTTCAATTTCCTTTTGCAAATTAACGTTAAGTTTTCAAATCAAAACATCAGCTAATTAAATTCAAATCATTTAAGTTTCGTTTAAAACTCCATTTAAGTTCAAAATCAATCTGTTATATTATCATTTCTTTCCTCAAAATAAAATAAATCTTTTACATGAGTCTATCAAATCTATCAATTTTCTTCACTACTACTAATAATCATAAAAACAAATAAACTGGAACCAATCTTATTAAATCATGAATTCACTTATTCTAACATTTGTTTATAATACCTGTATACTAAACAATATAATTCAATAAACACACTAGGAATACATGTAAACAATAATATACTTGAAATTCAAAATATCACCTATATGGCAGGCATAAAAAAAAATAAAATTTTTTTTTTTTTTCTTTTAAAAAAATTTTAATTTATCTAAATATCACTTTTACCAATCTCAGAAAAATTTTAAATCATTTAATTCAATTAAGCGACAAAATTGCATCAATCAATTGCTAGAAACTGGTCTTGTCTCTAACATCAACCATCAGCTGATCTTTCTGGGTCAAGTGAACGACCTTGACATACATATGTTACACAAAGCTACATCATAAAATACATGGAACATCCTTAAAATTCTTTACCTTCAAACATGGTACAACATAATAAAATAAGACATTCAAAATTAACATGGTTATTATTATATTACAATAAACAATAAAATTTACATTTAAATTGACCAAAAATTACATATTTTATAGCTTCATTCTATTAAAATCTGTCACTTGTTTCAATTTTTATTACATTTTGACTATGACTTTCTTTCTTTAATATTTTCATTCTCAGTTAGTTTAAGTGACTCTCCATTATTCAGAATGATTTGACTGATAATTGGGTGATTACACATAGCCTCACCCCCCTCTGACTCTAACACTCACTTAACAGCTTTATCTAATATGACACCCCTCTATCAAAACATCTACCAACCATTCTCTACCTCTAACTTACTACTCTATCTCATTTCGAAACATTCTACCCTTATAACAAAATACTCTCTACCCCTTTGTACTCAGGATGTGTGTTCCCCTCCCAATGCCCATTCCCTTATTTGGTTCCCGGACCCTCCCTAGGTAACCCTTTCCGGCACATATCGGTTCCCCTCCCGCCACAACGCTTTTCGTTGAGGACTCCTTATCACACCACCCCCCTTATAAAATCCCCATCAACTAATTGCTCTCCCATTACATCATTTTCATCTACAAAATATCTCCATTCATTTACTACCTCAATATATCACTCATTACTATACATATTTTCCCATAGCTACTGTGTCACTATTACTTCTCAAATACTACATTACGTTTATTCACAATAATATTGCTCTCTCTAACACCCCTTTAAACTTACCTTGGATTGATTTAAATGTCCTAACGAAATAATAATCACCCAAATTCTAACATCTACCCCATTTTACATTTTAACTCTTGAAAACTCAAAACTATCTCAAATACATCTCCTCATTTAAATTAAAACATTACAAGTTTATTATTGACACCTTTAATTATTGAAAAATCTGCAAATCATTTATAAGTGACATATTACATATATAAACCCAGCAATCAGCTGATGTCCCCAGTCAGGTGAATGACCCTTCTATAGATATGTAAACAACAATATTATATAAAGTACACATTTTTACAATCCTTACCCCTAACATACTACATACAATTAATACAAATACACAAAATTATATAGCCATTATCATATAATGTTATCTGAAATCATTACAAGTAAATCTAGTGCTTAAAATGGTTTTGCTCTCATAGGGACATACGTCGCTACTCATTGAGTCATAGTCATAGCAACAGTTACTGAACAGCTCTATGGATTGTCAACCCCCAACTCTCTCTATAGAGTCGTGTTATAAGTTGACCACCCGCTGTTTATAGAGATCGTCACCGTCTCACTGAATTTACAGCTACCCTCCTACTTCATCATTTTATTATTTCCCCCCTTTTTCCCAGTTACAATTAGGTAAACCACCTGCCGGTCGGTCTAGGTATTTACCTTGTGCACAGATGCGTTATCTGTGCCCCTGGCTTGTAACTGCCAGCTCCTTTTCCACACACACTATTGTTTCCTGGTGTTGGACTGTTGCATCCATTTGCATCCCCAAGAACTGAAGTTACATATATAAGGTATAGACGCTGCCTATACCGTTCTTGGTTCAGCGTTACATAAAAAGTTCGGTATTACTGATGTCCGAGGACACCAGTAATCCTACTAAAATGATTCACGCACCCTTATCACGGCACTATCGTCACCTTCGACGATAGCCGCTGTTCCATAGGTATGTAGTTTCCCCGAGTTACCCCCCTGTCAATTTCAAAATTCACCAATTTTGTATCTACTTGCATAATTCCACGGCCAGGGTCTGGTGAAACCGTGACCGCCCGAAATGTGGGAAACTACCAAAAGACATATAAGGCTCACTCTGACACCGTTACTACAATTCATGGAAGGTCAACTCTTATATGTTTGGGTATATTTAAAATTTCTACACTAACATGATACATACAATACACTCATAATTAACATTGCGAATATTCCATTAAAACAAACAATTCACATTTAAATTTGATCAGAAATTACACACCTTACATCCTTACATTTGCATATAAAATTATAAACAATATATTTTAATTTCAATTGAACTTCTATTAATTAATTATCAATTATTTATCATTTACTATACCATTAACTTTTCCAAAATTTTTCTTTGTTATCAACCTTCCTTTTACATAACATTTCATTTAAAATTTGCTATTTAGACAGTGAACATTTTACTTTCTTTATATTGCATTATAAAATTCATACTTACAGTACATCACTCACATACTGTCATAAACACAAATATAAACACCAAACACCAATAACTCCATGTACCTTCTGAAACATTTTAACAACCATGTTATTCCACAAACTGAACAGAATTTAACATTTATTTATTTATTAATTATTATCAAATTTAAATCTCATAAAATAATTTAAATTCATCATCAAAATTCAATTATATAACATTTTAAATCAGTCAAAATTATTTAAACCTCTCAAATTATTTGAATTCCATCAAGTATTGAAAACACAACACATTCTAATCACCTAACTCCAAAACAATTACCATTCATTAATTATTCTTGTTATTTATTTGGTCTACCATAATTTTATTATTATTATTATTATTATTATTATTATTATTATTATTACATCAATTTCTACTACACACATACTGTTTACATTACATACTTGTTGCCATACAAACACAATTAATTTCACTAAAATTTATTTATAATTTCTCGTCATCATTTTTCAGTTTACCACACTTCATTTCATAAGTTAGCAAGGTCAGAACCATAAACTAAAATATTTAAAATGTCCATTCATTGAGTTTATAATTACCCTCCATCATCGTACAAATATCTAACATTTTTAAAACATAAATCATTTTTATCGACCTTCAATTTGTTATTTTTATTATTATAATAACTATCTGTGTTCTCAAATGTTTCCATTATCCAGTAACAATGTTTTATAGGCTTACCCCACATTATTATTATCTCATACAACCTGTCTACATTTGGAATTCTGGTCTTGTCACCGTCAGTTTTTTTGTTTAACCTTCTATCATCATACCCTTCCACTACATTCATCACAACATCAGGTAAGTTTGCATCATTTACAGCAGTATTATCAAAATATTCATCTTTCTCCTTCAATTCTAACCACTCTTTCAACTCATCATAACTACTTCTCAAGGTAAATAACTATTATTCTCTGTCTCTCTCTCTCTCACAATACTTCTTACAACCCCCCTTAACTATCTCATTCCATGCAAAGGGCACAACAAACTTACTATATGTCTTGGCACTTCCAAGACCATCACAAAAAATAAAGGGACCATCTGAAGACACCTCGTCTTCCATACAAGTACAGGAGGAAACTCTGTCCTCATAAACAACCTGTGAAACCTCTGTTTCACCATAAACTAGGGGAAAACTTGCCCTTTGCCCACAATAAAATTTACATTTAAATTGACCAAAAATTACATATTTTGTAGCTTCATTCTATTAAAATCTGTCACTTGTTTCAATTCTTATTACATTTTGACTATGACTTTCTTTCTTTAATATTTTCATTCTCAGTTAGTTTAAGTGACTCTCCATTATTCAGAATGATTTGACTGATAATTGGGTGATTACACATAGCCTCACCCCCCTCTGACTCTAACACTCACTTAACAGCTTTATCTAATATGACACCCCTCTATCAAAACATCTACCAACCATTCTCTGCCTCTAACTTACTACTCTATCTCATTTCGAATCATTCTACCCTTATAACAAAATACTCTCTACCCCTTTGTACTCAGGATGTGTGTTCCCCTCCCAATGCTCATTCCCTTATTTGGTTCCCGGACCCTCCCTAGGTAACCCTTTCCGGCACATATCGGTTCCCCTCCCGCCACAACGCTTTTCGTTGAGGACTCCTTATCACACCACCCCCCTTACAAAATCCCCATCAACTAATTGCTCTCCCATTACATCATTTTCATCTACAAAATATCTCCATTCATTTACTACCTCAATATATCACTCATTACTATACATATTTTCCCATAGCTACTGTGTCACTATTACTTCTCAAATACTACATTACGTTTATTCACAATAATATTGCTCTCTCTATCACCCCTTTAAACTTACCTTGGATTGATTTAAATGTCCTAACGAAATAATAATCACCCAAATTCTAACATCTACCCCATTTTACATTTTAACTCTTGAAAACTCAAAACTATCTCAAATACATCTCCTCATTTAAATTAAAACATTACAAGTTTATTATTGACACCTTTAATTATTGAAAAATCTGCAAATCATTTATAAGTGACATATTACATATATAAACCCAGCAATCAGCTGATGTCCCCAGTCAGGTGAATGACCCTTCTATAGATATGTAAACAACAATATTATATAAAGTACACATTTTTACAATCCTTACCCCTAACATACTACATACAATTAATACAAATACACAAAATTATATAGCCATTATCATATAATGTTATCTGAAATCATTACAAGTAAATCTAGTGCTTAAAATGGTTTTGCTCTCATAGGGACATACGTCGCTACTCATTGAGTCATAGTCATAGCAACAGTTACTGAACAGCTCTATGGATTGTCAACCCCCAACTCTCTCTATAGAGTCGTGTTATAAGTTGACCACCCGCTGTTTATAGAGATCGTCACAGTCTCACTGAATTTACAGCTACCCTCCTACTTCATCATTTTATTATTTCCCCCCTTTTTCCCAGTTACAATTAGGTAAACCACCTGCCGGTCGGTCTAGGTATTTACCTTGTGCACAGATGCGTTATCTGTGCCCCTGGCTTGTAACTGCCAGCTCCTTTTCCACACACACTATTGTTTCCTGGTGTTGGACTGTTGCATCCATTTGCATCCCCAAGAACTGAAGTTACATATATAAGGTATAGACGCTGCCTATACCGTTCTTGGTTCAGCGTTACATAAAAAGTTCGGTATTACTGATGTCCGAGGACACCAGTAATCCTACTAAAATGATTCACGCACCCTTATCACGGCACTATCGTCACCTTCGACGATAGCCGCTGTTCCATAGGTATGTAGTTTCCCCGAGTTACCCCCCTGTCAATTTCAAAATTCACCAATTTTGTATCTACTTGCATAATTCCACGGCCAGGGTCTGGTGAAACCGTGACCGCCCGAAATGTGGGAAACTACCAAAAGACATATAAGGCTCACTCTGACACCGTTACTACAATTCACGGAAGGTCAACTCTTATATGTTTGGGTATATTTAAAATTTCTACACTAACATGATACATACAATACACTCATAATTAACATTGCGAATATTCCATTAAAACAAACAATTCACATTTAAATTTGATCAGAAATTACACACCTTACATCCTTACATTTGCATATAAAATTATAAACATTATATTTTAATTTCAATTGAACTTCTATTAATTAATTATCAATTATTTATCATTTACTATACCATTAACTTTTCCAAAAATTTTCTTTGTTATCAACCTTCCTTTTACATAACATTTCATTTAAAATTTGCTATTTAGACAGTGAACATTTTACTTTCTTTATATTGCATTATAATATTCATACTTACAGTACATCACTCACATACTGTCATAAACACAAATATAAACACCAAACACCAATAACTCCATGTACCTTCTGAAACATTTTAACAACCATGTTATTCCACAAACTAAACAGAATTTAACATTTATTTATTTATTAATTATTATCAAATTTAAATCTCATAAAATAATTTAAATTCATCATCAATATTCAATTATATAACATTTTAAATCAGTCAAAATTATTTAAACCTCTCAAATTATTTGAATTCCATCAAGTATTGAAAACACAACACATTCTAATCACCTAACTCCAAAACAATTACCATTCATTAATTATTCTTGTTATTTATTTGGTCTACCATAATTTTATTATTATTATTATTATTATTATTATTATTATTACATCAATTTCTACTACACACATACTGTTTACATTACATACTTGTTGCCATACAAACACAATTAATTTCACTAAAATTTATTTATAATTTCTCGTCATCATTTTTCAGTTTACCACACTTCATTTCATAAGTTAGCAAGGTCAGAACCATAAACTAAAATATTTAAAATGTCCATTCATTGAGTTTATAATTACCCTCCATCATCGTACAAATATCTAACATATTTAAAACATAAATCATTTTTATCGACCTTCAATTTGTTATTTTTATTATTATAATAACTATCTGTGTTCTCAAATGTTTCCATTATCCAGTAACAATGTTTTATATGCTTACCCCACATTATTATTATCTCATACAACCTGTCTACATTTGGAATTCTGGTCTTGTCACCGTCAGTTTTTTTGTTTAACCTTCTATCATCATACCCTTCCACTACATTCATCACAACATCAGGTAAGTTTGCATCATTTACAGCAGTATTATCAAAATATTCATCTATCTCCTTCAATTCTAACCACTCTTTCAACTCATCATAACTACGTCTCAAGGTAAATAACTATTATTCTCTGTCTCTCTCTCTCTCACAATACTTCTTACAACCCCCCTTAACTATCTCATTCCATGCAAAGGGCACAACAAACTTACTATATGTCTTGGCACTTCCAAGACTATCACAAAAAATAAAGGGACCATCTGAAGACACCTCGTCTTCCATACAAGTACAGGAGGAAACTCTGTCCTCATAAACAACCTGTGAAACCTCTGTTTCACCATAAACTAGGGGAAAACTTGCCCTTTGCCCATATAAACTTTCATCTAAATTCTCTTCACGCTCTCTCTCACTCTCATCAGCATTTGCTAACAACACTTCGTTACTAAATTCTATTTCAACAAAATCTTCCTTATCACTCTCAACATTAATCATCTTACTCTCTAATACCACG
The DNA here is from genome assembly GCA_034769895.1 of Magicicada septendecula. Lineage (NCBI taxonomy): Eukaryota > Metazoa > Arthropoda > Insecta > Hemiptera > Cicadidae > Magicicada > Magicicada septendecula. The sequence continues at coordinate 444,864,780 of CM068368.1, forward strand.
TTTTTACACGTATCATTATAATTCTCACTTGTTTTACAGTCATCACTTACCTTGTTATTAATTGTTTGAGTTGCTTTACTTTTAATTTGTTCCTCTACCAACTCTACCACTCTCTCAATATCTCGTTTTAATTCAGTACACTTACTCTCACACTTATTTTTTACCTCATTTATATCAATTTTAAGTTCATCAAATTTAGCGTCAAATTTATTATTTTGTTCATTGAATTTGGTGTCAAAACTACTCTTTTGTTCATCAAATTTTCTATCAGTCATTGCTTAATTTGTCATATTTATTATTCAAACTGCACAGCGTGCTACATAGATATTTCATCATATTATTTTCAGGTTAATTACTTTCCTTAATTAATTTTGGGGTCATCTGAATCCCCGAATCATCTGTACTATTTGTTTCACTTGTAACATTTATTTCTATTTTATTGTCCTGACCCACATTTGGAGTCGAGTGGACCTCAATATTATTCATAATAACTGATTCATCGAAATTGTCAACATTAGTTATTTCATTTACATTGTTTCCATTATTTCCTGCCATTTTTAAGTTGTAACTTTACTGACTTTTGTTTAACTAATCTTTAATTTATATATACAATATATACATACGACCGTATGTACTTTACATAATTTTTTCGTACTGTTACTCAACCTCCGAATCACGTTATTCACTGTAGGCGCGGAATTTTAATTTTCAAAAAATTAGAACTCGTTCCAAGTTCGTGGTGCCATCTGTGATTAGTCAAATAATTACAGAATTATAAACTCATAATTACCTTAATTTTGGGTCCAGGATTCCAGCACGAACTGTGAATGTAACCGTGATTTTGAGGTTGTAATAATAACGTACACTACTCGCGTTGGTGTAAGACAACACAAATTTTATTTTTATTCTTTAAGCTTTCAGATTTCAAATTATGAATTATTCATTTCTTTACCTCTCAAGTCATGCTATCAGTTCTTTCCAAAGATTCAAGACAAACAAAAAACATTCTTTAAATATTAATGAAATGATCTTATACAACTAGAATTTCAATAAACATCTTATATTAAAGAAAGCAGCCCAGCCTGCTCACGCACAACATTCACATCGTAACCCCTTTTTATTTATTTTAAGGCCTTTCTGATGGTATTTACTGATATATATTTAAAATAGTTGTTTTACGTCACCCTTGGCATTCCTCCTCATCACGTGTCGCAGTGGTTTTATGTCCGAAAGTTTTAATTTTGATTTGTTTTGTGTGCTGATTAGGTTTTGTTCACTTTACTTATTCCATTTTGATACACATTTCACTACTTGAGTTACTTGTAAGCCACAATTAAATTTTATTGGTGAGCCACTATTTGTGTGTTTGCCTGGCCAGGCGTAGCTTCGGTTGGTGACTGCGGCGAGCGTTAACCAAATGCCCCCTCCCGAAATTGTACACGATGGAAATTACAATGCCTGCTAGTGACGAAGTATTCGTCACTATACACACAGTATGGGTTATTCATGTGTGTCAGGCGTTGACAAAATTGCACTGCCTTTCGTCACGTCACTCAAGTGGGTGTAGTTTCAATTATACTTCCGCCCGCAACCTCGCACTGGGCAAACAAATTTCACAAATTAGCCATGTTGGTTGAGGTGTCTAAGCGTCCTGTCCACGCGCTTGCTCGTGTTCGCGCACACTGGTGTGTCACACAACACTTGATTTCCTGGAATTGAATTACGTTCCACGGTCACACCTTGCAAAACTATGTGACTGCGTTCTTTGTCTGGCTGAAACCGTTTTATGTAGTGGACTTGCTACCTTCTTTATGCATGGGATTACAATTGACGATGACATAATTTTAATAAAATAAAATACCCCTTTCTGTCCCATTACAATACCCCCCCAATGAGAGGTCTTTTGTCGAGACATAAGTACTCTCATTGCTACCTCTAAGAGGATCGGTGAGGATATGGTGCCAACAAACCCCTTTAATTCTTAACGCATCATAGGTAAACTACCCCCCTAGCTCGGTGACTATGGCCGCACCTGAACGAGATTACTGGACTTCTCTATCCGAGATTCCAACACCATAAACTTGGACAGATACTCACCATAGTATACCCAACCTTCTATCATTCTGCCCCAAAATCCAAACCCTGGCCTTATACCATGCCAAATCCTCAACCGATATATTCCCCCTTACATGCACACTGGGCTGCCTTTAGCAAGTACTGGGCGCGTACACATATTTATTAATACATTCTACCAAATTCCTTATTTAAAATTCATAAAATATTTATCTTTAAATTTCAATTTCCTTTTGCAAATTAACGTTAAGTTTTCAAATCAAAACATCAGCTAATTAAATTCAAATCATTTAAGTTTCGTTGAAAACTCCATTTAAGTTCAAAATCAATCTGTTATATTATCATTTCTTTCCTCAAAATAAAATAAATCTTTTACATGAGTCTATCAAATCTATCAATTTTCTTCACTACTACTAATAATCATAAAAACAAATAAACTGGAACCAATCTTATTAAATCATGAATTCACTTATTCTAACATTTGTTTATAATACCTGTATACTAAACAATATAATTCAATAAACACACTAGGAATACATGTAAACAATAATATACTTGAAATTCAAAATATCACCTATATGGCAGGCATAAAAAAAAATAAAAATTTTTTTTTTTTCTTTTAAAAAAAATTTAATTTATCTAAATATCACTTTTACCAATCTCAGAAAAATTTTAAATCATTTAATTCAATTAAGCGACAAAATTGCATCAATCAATTGCTAGAAACTGGTCTTGTCTCTAACATCAACCATCAGCTGATCTTTCTGGGTCAAGTGAACGACCTTGACATACATATGTTACACAAAGCTACATCATAAAATACATGGAACATCCTTAAAATTCTTTACCTTCAAACATGGTACAACATAATAAAATAAGACATTCAAAATTAACATGGTTATTATTATATTACAATAAACAATAAAATTTACATTTAAATTGACCAAAAATTACATATTTTATAGCTTTATTCTATTAAAATCTGTCACTTGTTTCAATTCTTATTACATTTTGACTATGACTTTCTTTCTTTAATATTTTCATTCTCAGTTAGTTTAAGTGACTCTCCATTATTCAGAATGATTTGACTGATAATTGGGTGATTACACATAGCCTCACCCCCCTCTGACTCTAACACTCACTTAACAGCTTTATCTAATATGACACCCCTCTATCAAAACATCTACCAACCATTCTCTACCTCTAACTTACTACTCTATCTCATTTCGAAACATTCTACCCTTATAACAAAATACTCTCTACCCCTTTGTACTCAGGATGTGTGTTCCCCTCCCAATGCTCATTCCCTTATTTGGTTCCCGGACCCTCCCTAGGTAACCCTTTCCGGCACATATCGGTTCCCCTCCCGCCACAACGCTTTTCGTTGAGGACTCCTTATCACACCACCCCCCTTACAAAATCCCCATCAACTAATTGCTCTCCCATTACATCATTTTCATCTACAAAATATCTCCATTCATTTACTACCTCAATATATCACTCATTACTATACATATTTTCCCATAGCTACTGTGTCACTATTACTTCTCAAATACTACATTACGTTTATTCACAATAATATTGCTCTCTCTAACACCCCTTTAAACTTACCTTGGATTGATTTAAATGTCCTAACGAAATAATAATCACCCAAATTCTAACATCTACCCCATTTTACATTTTAACTCTTGAAAACTCAAAACTATCTCAAATACATCTCCTCATTTAAATTAAAACATTACAAGTTTATTATTGACACCTTTAATTATTGAAAAATCTGCAAATCATTTATAAGTGACATATTACATATATAAACCCAGCAATCAGCTGATGTCCCCAGTCAGGTGAATGACCCTTCTATAGATATGTAAACAACAATATTATATAAAGTACACATTTTTACAATCCTTACCCCTAACATACTACATACAATTAATACAAATACACAAAATTATATAGCCATTATCATATAATGTTATCTGAAATCATTACAAGTAAATCTAGTGCTTAAAATGGTTTTGCTCTCATAGGGACATACGTCGCTACTCATTGAGTCATAGTCATAGCAACAGTTACTGAACAGCTCTATGGATTGTCAACCCCCAACTCTCTCTATAGAGTCGTGTTATAAGTTGACCACCCGCTGTTTATAGAGATCGTCACCGTCTCACTGAATTTACAGCTACCCTCCTACTTCATCATTTTATTATTTCCCCCCTTTTTCCCAGTTACAATTAGGTAAACCACCTGCCGGTCGGTCTAGGTATTTACCTTGTGCACAGATGCGTTATCTGTGCCCCTGGCTTGTAACTGCCAGCTCCTTTTCCACACACACTATTGTTTCCTGGTGTTGGACTGTTGCATCCATTTGCATCCCCAAGAACTGAAGTTACATATATAAGGTAATATATACGGACGCTGCCTATACCGTTCTTGGTTCAGCGTTACATAAAAAGTTCGGTATTACTGATGTCCGAGGACACCAGTAATCCTACTAAAATGATTCACGCACCCTTATCACGGCACTATCGTCACCTTCGACGATAGCCGCTGTTCCATAGGTATGTAGTTTCCCCGAGTTACCCCCCTGTCAATTTCAAAATTCACCAATTTTGTATCTACTTGCATAATTCCACGGCCAGGGTCTGGTGAAACCGTGACCGCCCGAAATGTGGGAAACTACCAAAAGACATATAAGGCTCACTCTGACACCGTTACTACAATTCACGGAAGGTCAACTCTTATATGTTTGGGTATATTTAAAATTTCTACACTAACATGATACATACAATACACTCATAATTAACATTGCGAATATTCCATTAAAACAAACAATTCACATTTAAATTTGATCAGAAATTACACACCTTACATCCTTACATTTGCATATAAAATTATAAACAATATATTTTAATTTCAATTGAACTTCTATTAATTAATTATCAATTATTTATCATTTACTATACCATTAACTTTTCCAAAATTTTTCTTTGTTATCAACCTTCCTTTTACATAACATTTCATTTAAAATTTGCTATTTAGACAGTGAACATTTTACTTTCTTTATATTGCATTATAAAATTCATACTTACAGTACATCACTCACATACTGTCATAAACACAAATATAAACACCAAACACCAATAACTCCATGTACCTTCTGAAACATTTTAACAACCATGTTATTCCACAAACTGAACAGAATTTAACATTTATTTATTTATTAATTATTATCAAATTTAAATCTCATAAAATAATTTAAATTCATCATCAAAATTCAATTATATAACATTTTAAATCAGTCAAAATTATTTAAACCTCTCAAATTATTTGAATTCCATCAAGTATTGAAAACACAACACATTCTAATCACCTAACTCCAAAACAATTACCATTCCTTAATTATTCTTGTTATTTATTTGGTCTACCATAATTTTATTATTATTATTATTATTACATCAATTTCTACTACACACATACTGTTTACATTACATACTTGTTGCCATACAAACACAATTAATTTCACTAAAATTTATTTATAATTTCTCGTCATCATTTTTCAGTTTACCACACTTCATTTCATAAGTTAGCAAGGTCAGAACCATAAACTAAAATATTTAAAATGTCCATTCATTGAGTTTATAATTACCCTCCATCATCGTACAAATATCTAACATATTTAAAACATAAATCATTTTTATCGACCTTCAATTTGTTATTTTTATTATTATAATAACTATCTGTGTTCTCAAATGTTTCCATTATCCAGTAACAATGTTTTATAGGCTTACCCCACATTATTATTATCTCATACAACCTGTCTACATTTGGAATTCTGGTCTTGTCACCGTCAGTTTTTTTGTTTAACCTTCTATCATCATACCCTTCCACTACATTCATCACAACATCAGGTAAGTTTGCATCATTTACAGCAGTATTATCAAAATATTCATCTTTCTCCTTCAATTCTAACCACTCTTTCAACTCATCATAACTACTTCTCAAGGTAAATAACTATTATTCTCTCTCTCTCTCTCTCTCTCTCTCTCACAATACTTCTCACAACCCCCCTTAACTATCTCATTCCATGCAAAGGGCACAACAAACTTACTATATGTCTTGGCACTTCCAAGACCATCACAAAAAATAAAGGGACCATCTGAAGACACCTCGTCTTCCATACAAGTACAGGAGGAAACTCTGTCCTCATAAACAACCTGTGAAACCTCTGTTTCACCATAAACTAGGGAAAACTTGCCCTTTGCCCATATAAACTTTCATCTAAATTCTCTTCACGCTCTCTCTCACTCTCATCAGCATTTGCTAACAACACTTCGTTACTAAATTCTATTTCAACAAAATCTTCCTTATCACTCTCAACATTAATCATCTTACTCTCTAATACCACGTTTTTACACATATCATTATAATTCTCACTTGTTTTACAGTCATCACTTACCTTGTTATTAATTGTTTGAGTTGCTTTACTTTTAATTTGTTCCTCTACCAACTCTACCACTCTCTCAATATCTCGTTTTAATTCAGTACACTTACTCTCACACTTATTTTTTACCTCATTTATATCAATTTTAAGTTCATCAAATTTAGCGTCAAATTTATTATTTTGTTCATTGAATTTGGTGTCAAAACTACTCTTTTGTTCATCAAATTTTCTATCAGTCATTGCTTAATTTGTCATATTTATTATTCAAACTGCACAGCGTGCTACATAGATATTTCATCATATTATTTTCAGGTTAATTACTTTCCTTAATTAATTTTGGGGTCATCTGAATCCCCGAATCATCTGTACTATTTGTTTCACTTGTAACATTTATTTCTATTTTATTGTCCTGACCCACATTTGGAGTCGAGTGGACCTCAATATTATTCATAATAACTGATTCATCGAAATTGTCAACATTAGTTATTTCATTTACATTGTTTCCATTATTTCCTGCCATTTTTAAGTTGTAACTTTACTGACTTTTGTTTAACTAATCTTTAATTTATATATACAACATATACATACGACCGTATGTACTTTACATAATTTTTTCGTACTGTTACTCAACCTCCGAATCACGTTATTCACTGTAGGCGCGGAATTTTAATTTTCAAAAAATTAGAACTCGTTCCAAGTTCGTGGTGCCATCTGTGATTAGTCAAATAATTACAGAATTATAAACTCATAATTACCTTAATTTTGGGTCCAGGATTCCAGCACGAACTGTGAATGTAACCGTGATTTTGAGGTTGTAATAATAACGTACACTACTCGCATTGGTGTAAGACAACAAAAATTTTATTTTTATTCTTTAAGCTTTCAGATTTCAAATTATGAATTATTCATTTCTTTACCTCTCAAGTCATGCTATCAGTTCTTTCCAAAGATTCAAGACAAACAAAAAACATTCTTTAAATATTAATGAAATGATCTTATACAACTAGAATTTCAATAAACATCTTATATTAAAGAAAGCAGCCCAGCTTGCTCACGCACAACATTCACATCGTAACCCCTTTTTATTTATTTTAAGGCCTTTTTGATGGTATTTACTGATATATATTTAAAATAGTTGTTTTACGTCACCCTTGGCATTCCTCCTCATCACGTGTCGCAGTGGTTTTATGTCCGAAAGTTTTAATTTTGATTTGTTTTGTGTGCTGATTAGGTTTTGTTCACTTTACTTATTCCATTTTGATACACATTTCACTACTTGAGTTACTTGTAAGCCACAATTAAATTTTATTGGTGAGCCACTATTTGTGTGTTTGCCTGGCCAGGCGTAGCTTCGGTTGGTGACTGCGGCGAGCATTAACCAAATGCCCCCTCCAGAAATTGTACACGATGGAAATTACAATGCCTGCTAGTGACGAAGTATTCGTCACTGTACACACAGTATGGGTTATTCATGTGTGTCAGGCGTTGACAAAATTGCACTGCCTTTCGTCACGTCACTCAAGTGGGTGTAGTTTCAATTATACTTCCGCCCACAACCTCGCACCGGGCAAACAAATTTCACAAATTAGCCATGTTGGTTGAGGTGTCTAAGCGTCCTGTCCACGCGCTTGCTCGTGTTCGCGCACACTGGTGTGTCACACAACACTTGATTTCCTGGAATTGAATTACGTTCCACGGTCACACCTTGCAAAACTATGTGACTGCGTTCTTTGTCTGGCTGAAACCGTTTTATGTAGTGGACTTGCTACCTTCTTTATGCATGGGATTACAATTGACGATGACATAATTTTAATAAAATAAAATACCCCTTTCTGTCCCATTACAATACCCCCCCCAATGAGAGGTCTTTTGTCGAGACAGAAGTACTCTCATTGCTACCTCTAAGAGGATCGGTGAGGATATGGTGCCAACAAACCCCTTTAATTCTTAACGCATCATAGGTAAACTACCCCCCTAGCTCGGTGACTATGGCCGCACCTGAACGAGATTACTGGACTTCTCTATCCGAGATTCCAACACCATAAACTTGGACAGATACTCACCATAGTATACCCAACCTTCTATCATTCTGCCCCAAAATCCAAACCCTGGCCTTATACCATGCCAAATCCTCAACCGATATATTCCCCCTTACATGCACACTGGGCTGCCTTTAGCAAGTACTGGGCGCGTACACATATTATTAATACATTCTACCAAATTCCTTATTTAAAATTCATAAAATATTTATCTTTAAATTTCAATTTCCTTTTGCAAATTAACGTTAAGTTTTCAAATCAAAACATCAGCTAATTAAATTCAAATCATTTAAGTTTCGTTGAAAACTCCATTTAAGTTCAAAATCAATCTGTTATATTATCATTTCTTTCCTCAAAATAAAATAAATCTTTTACATGAGTCTATCAAATCTATCAATTTTCTTCACTACTACTAATAATCATAAAAACAAATAAACTGGAACCAATCTTATTAAATCATGAATTCACTTATTCTAACATTTGTTTATAATACCTGTATACTAAACAATATAATTCAATAAACACACTAGGAATACATGTAAACAATAATATACTTGAAATTCAAAATATCACCTATATGGCAGGCATAAAAAAAAATAAAAAAATTTTTTTTCCTTTTAAAAAAAATTTAATTTATCTAAATATCACTTTTACCAATCTCAGAAAAATTTTAAATCATTTAATTCAATTAAGCGACAAAATTGCATCAATCAATTGCTAGAAACTGGTCTTGTCTCTAACATCAACCATCAGCTGATCTTTCTGGGTCAAGTGAACGACCTTGACATACATATGTTACACAAAGCTACATCATAAAATACATGGAACATCCTTAAAATTCTTTACCTTCAAAGATGGTACAACATAATAAAATAAGACATTCAAAATTAACATGGTTATTATTATATTACAATAAACAATAAAATTTACATTTAAATTGACCAAAAATTACATATTTTATAGCTTCATTCTATTAAAATCTGTCACTTGTTTCAATTCTTATTACATTTTGACTATGACTTTCTTTCTTTAATATTTTCATTCTCAGTTAGTTTAAGTGACTCTCCATTATTCAGAATGATTTGACTGATAATTGGGTGATTACACATAGCCTCACCCCCCTCTGACTCTAACACTCACTTAACAGCTTTATCTAATATGACACCCCTCTATCAAAACATCTACCAACCATTCTCTGCCTCTAACTTACTACTCTATCTCATTTCGAATCATTCTACCCTTATAACAAAATACTCTCTACCCCTTTGTACTCAGGATGTGTGTTCCCCTCCCAATGCTCATTCCCTTATTTGGTTCCCGGACCCTCCCTAGGTAACCCTTTCCGGCACATATCGGTTCCCCTCCCGCCACAACGCTTTTCGTTGAGGACTCCTTATCACACCACCCCCCTTACAAAATCCCCATCAACTAATTGCTCTCCCATTACATCATTTTCATCTACAAAATATCTCCATTCATTTACTACCTCAATATATCACTCATTACTATACATATTTTCCCATAGCTACTGTGTCACTATTACTTCTCAAATACTACATTACGTTTATTCACAATAATATTGCTCTCTCTAACACCCCTTTAAACTTACCTTGGATTGATTTAAATGTCCTAACGAAATAATAATCACCCAAATTCTAACATCTACCCCATTTTACATTTTAACTCTTGAAAACTCAAAACTATCTCAAATACATCTCCTCATTTAAATTAAAACATTACAAGTTTATTATTGACACCTTTAATTATTGAAAAATCTGCAAATCATTTATAAGTGACATATTACATATATAAACCCAGCAATCAGCTGATGTCCCCAGTCAGGTGAATGACCCTTCTATAGATATGTAAACAACAATATTATATAAAGTACACATTTTTACAATCCTTACCCCTAACATACTACATACAATTAATACAAATACACAAAATTATATAGCCATTATCATATAATGTTATCTGAAATCATTACAAGTAAATCTAGTGCTTAAAATCGTTTTGCTCTCATAGGGACATACGTCGCTACTCATTGAGTCATAGTCATAGCAACAGTTACTGAACAGCTCTATGGATTGTCAACCCCCAACTCTCTCTATAGAGTCGTGTTATAAGTTGACCACCCGCTGTTTATAGAGATCGTCACAGTCTCACTGAATTTACAGCTACCCTCCTACTTCATCATTTTATTATTTCCCCCCTTTTTCCCAGTTACAATTAGGTAAACCACCTGCCGGTCGGTCTAGGTATTTACCTTGTGCACAGATGCGTTATCTGTGCCCCTGGCTTGTAACTGCCAGCTCCTTTTCCACACACACTATTGTTTCCTGGTGTTGGACTGTTGCATCCATTTGCATCCCCAAGAACTGAAGTTACATATATAAGGTAATATATACGGACGCTGCCTATACCGTTCTTGGTTCAGCGTTACATAAAAAGTTCGGTATTACTGATGTCCGAGGACACCAGTAATCCTACTAAAATGATTCACGCACCCTTATCACGGCACTATCGTCACCTTCGACGATAGCCGCTGTTCCATAGGTATGTAGTTTCCCCGAGTTACCCCCCTGTCAATTTCAAAATTCACCAATTTTGTATCTACTTGCATAATTCCACGGCCAGGGTCTGGTGAAACCGTGACCGCCCGAAATGTGGGGAACTACCAAAAGACATATAAGGCTCACTCTGACACCGTTACTACAATTCACGGAAGGTCAACTCTTATATGTTTGGGTATATTTAAAATTTCTACACTAACATGATACATACAATACACTCATAATTAACATTGCGAATATTCCATTAAAACAAACAATTCACATTTAAATTTGATCAGAAATTACACACCTTACATCCTTACATTTGCATATAAAATTATAAACATTATATTTTAATTTCAATTGAACTTCTATTAATTAATTATCAATTATTTATCATTTACTATACCATTAACTTTTCCAAAAATTTTCTTTGTTATCAACCTTCCTTTTACATAGCATTTCATTTAAAATTTGCTATTTAGACAGTGAACATTTTACTTTCTTTATATTGCATTATAATATTCATACTTACAGTACATCACTCACATACTGTCATAAACACAAATATAAACACCAAACACCAATAACTCCATGTACCTTCTGAAACATTTTAACAACCACGTTATTCCACAAACTAAACAGAATTTAACATTTATTTATTTATTAATTATTATCAAATTTAAATCTCATAAAATAATTTAAATTCATCATCAAAATTCAATTATATAACATTTTAAATCAGTCAAAATTATTTAAACCTCTCAAATTATTTGAATTCCATCAAGTATTGAAAACACAACACATTCTAATCACCTAACTCCAAAACAATTACCATTCATTAATTATTCTTGTTATTTATTTGGTCTACCATAATTTTATTATTATTATTATTATTACATCAATTTCTACTACACACATACTGTTTACATTACATACTTGGTGCCATACAAACACAATTAATTTCACTAAAATTTATTTATAATTTCTCGTCATCATTTTTCAGTTTACCACACTTCATTTCATAAGTTAGCAAGGTCAGAACCATAAACTAAAATATTTAAAATGTCCATTCATTGAGTTTATAATTACCCTCCATCATCGTAAAAATATCTAACATATTTAAAACATAAATCATTTTTATCGACCTTCAATTTGTTATTTTTATTATTATAATAACTATCTGTGTTCTCAAATGTTTCCATTATCCAGTAACAATGTTTTATAGGCTTACCCCACATTATTATTATCTCATACAACCTGTCTACATTTGGAATTCTGGTCTTGTCACCGTCAGTTTTTTTGTTTAACCTTCTATCATCATACCCTTCCACTACATTCATCACAACATCAGGTAAGTTTGCATCATTTACAGCAGTATTATCAAAATATTCATCTATCTCCTTCAATTCTAACCACTCTTTCAACTCATCATAACTACTTCTCAAGGTAAATAACTATTATTCTCTCTCTCTCTCTCTCTCTCTCTCTCTCTCTCTCTCTCACAATACTTCTTACAACCCCCCTTAACTATCTCATTCCATGCAAAGGGCACAACAAACTTACTATATGTCTTGGCACTTCCAAGACCATCACAAAAAATAAAGGGACCATCTGAAGACACCTCGTCTTCCATACAAGTACAGGAGGAAACTCTGTCCTCATAAACAACCTGTGAAACCTCTGTTTCACCATAAACTAGGGGAAAACTTGCCCTTTGCCCATATAAACTTTCATCTAAATTCTCTTCACGCTCTCTCTCACTCTCATCAGCATTTGCTAACAACACTTCGTTACTAAATTCTATTTCAACAAAATCTTCCTTATCACTCTCAACATTAATCATCTTACTCTCTAATACCACGTTTTTACACATATCATTATAATTCTCACTTGTTTTACAGTCATCACTTACCTTGTTATTAATTGTTTGAGTTGCTTTACTTTTAATTTGTTCCTCTACCAACTCTACCACTCTCTCAATATCTCGTTTTAATTCAGTACACTTACTCTCACACTTATTTTTTACCTCATTTATATCAATTTTAAGTTCATCAAATTTAGCGTCAAATTTATTATTTTGTTCATTGAATTTGGTGTCAAAACTACTCTTTTGTTCATCAAATTTTCTATCAGTCATTGCTTAATTTGTCATATTTATTATTCAAACTGCACAGCGTGCTACATAGATATTTCATCATATTATTTTCAGGTTAATTACTTTCCTTAATTAATTTTGGGGTCATCTGAATCCCCGAATCATCTGTACTATTTGTTTCACTTGTAACATTTATTTCTATTTTATTGTCCTGACCCACATTTGGAGTCGAGTGGACCTCAATATTATTCATAATAACTGATTCATCGAAATTGTCAACATTAGTTATTTCATTTACATTGTTTCCATTATTTCCTGCCATTTTTAAGTTGTAACTTTACTGACTTTTGTTTAACTAATCTTTAATTTATATATACAACATATACATACGACCGTATGTACTTTACATAATTTTTTCGTACTGTTACTCAACCTCCGAATCACGTTATTCACTGTAGGCGCGGAATTTTAATTTTCAAAAAATTAGAACTCGTTCCAAGTTCGTGGTGCCATCTGTGATTAGTCAAATAATTACAGAATTATAAACTCATAATTACCTTAATTTTGGGTCCAGGATTCCAGCACGAACTGTGAATGTAAACCGTGATTTTGAGGTTGTAATAATAACGTACACTACTCGCATTGGTGTAAGACAACAAAAATTTTATTTTTATTCTTTAAGCTTTCAGATTTCAAATTATGAATTATTCATTTCTTTACCTCTCAAGTCATGCTATCAGTTCTTTCCAAAGATTCAAGACAAACAAAAAACATTCTTTAAATATTAATGAAATGATCTTATACAACTAGAATTTCAATAAACATCTTATATTAAAGAAAGCAGCCCAGCCTGCTCACGCACAACATTCACATCGTAACCCCTTTTTATTTATTTTAAGGCCTTTTTGATGGTATTTACTGATATATATTTAAAATAGTTGTTTTACGTCACCCTTGGCATTCCTCCTCATCACGTGTCGCAGTGGTTTTATGTCCGAAAGTTTTAATTTTGATTTGTTTTGTGTGCTGATTAGGTTTTGTTCACTTTACTTATTCCATTTTGATACACATTTCACTACTTGAGTTACTTGTAAGCCACAATTAAATTTTATTGGTGAGCCACTATTTGTGTGTTTGCCTGGCCAGGCGTAGCTTCGGTTGGTGACTGCGGCGAGCGTTAACCAAATGCCCCCTCCAGAAATTGTACACGATGGAAATTACAATGCCTGCTAGTGACGAAGTATTCGTCACTGTACACACAGTATGGGTTATTCATGTGTGTCAGGCGTTGACAAAATTGCACTGCCTTTCGTCACGTCACTCAAGTGGGTGTAGTTTCAATTATACTTCCGCCCGCAACCTCGCACCGGGCAAACAAATTTCACAAATTAGCCATGTTGGTTGAGGTGTCTAAGCGTCCTGTCCACGCGCTTGCTCGTGTTCGCGCACACTGGTGTGTCACACAACACTTGATTTCCTGGAATTGAATTACGTTCCACGGTCACACCTTGCAAAACTATGTGACTGCGTTCTTTGTCTGGCTGAAACCGTTTTATGTAGTAGACTTGCTACCTTCTTTATGCATGGGATTACAATTGACGATGACATAATTTTAATAAAATAAAATACCCCTTTCTGTCCCATTACAATACCCCCCCCCAATGAGAGGTCTTTTGTCGAGACAGAAGTACTCTCATTGCTACCTCTAAGAGGATCGGTGAGGATATGGTGCCAACAAACCCCTTTAATTCTTAACGCATCATAGGTAAACTACCCCCCTAGCTCGGTGACTATGGCCGCACCTGAACGAGATTACTGGACTTCTCTATCCGAGATTCCAACACCATAAACTTGGACAGATACTCACCATAGTATACCCAACCTTCTATCATTCTGCCCCAAAATCCAAACCCTGGCCTTATACCATGCCAAATCCTCAACCGATATATTCCCCCTTACATGCACACTGGGCTGCCTTTAGCAAGTACTGGGCGCGTACACATATTTATTAATACATTCTACCAAATTCCTTATTTAAAATTCATAAAATATTTATCTTTAAATTTCAATTTCCTTTTGCAAATTAACGTTAAGTTTTCAAATCAAAACATCAGCTAATTAAATTCAAATCATTTAAGTTTCGTTTAAAACTCCATTTAAGTTCAAAATCAATCTGTTATATTATCAGTTCTTTCCTCAAAATAAAATAAATCTTTTACATGAGTCTATCAAATCTATCAATTTTCTTCACTACTACTAATAATCATAAAAACAAATAAACTGGAACCAATCTTATTAAATCATGAATTCACTTATTCTAACATTTGTTTATAATACCTGTATACTAAACAATATAATTCAATAAACACACTAGGAATACATGTAAACAATAATATACTTGAAATTCAAAATATCACCTATATGGCAGGCATAAAAAAAAATAAAAAAATTTTTTTTTTCCTTTTAAAAAAAATTTAATTTATCTAAATATCACTTTTACCAATCTCAGAAAAATTTTAAATCATTTAATTCAATTAAGCGACAAAATTGCATCAATCAATTGCTAGAAACTGGTCTTGTCTCTAACATCAACCATCAGCTGATCTTTCTGGGTCAAGTGAACGACCTTGACATACATATGTTACACAAAGCTACATCATAAAATACATGGAACATCCTTAAAATTCTTTACCTTCAAAGATGGTACAACATAATAAAATAAGACATTCAAAATTAACATGGTTATTATTATATTACAATAAACAATAAAATTTACATTTAAATTGACCAAAAATTACATATTTTATAGCTTCATTCTATTAAAATCTGTCACTTGTTTCAATTCTTATTACATTTTGACTATGACTTTCTTTCTTTAATATTTTCATTCTCAGTTAGTTTAAGTGACTCTCCATTATTCAGAATGATTTGACTGATAATTGGGTGATTACACATAGCCTCACCCCCCTCTGACTCTAACACTCACTTAACAGCTTTATCTAATATGACACCCCTCTATCAAAACATCTACCAACCATTCTCTGCCTCTAACTTACTACTCTATCTCATTTCGAATCATTCTACCCTTATAACAAAATACTCTCTACCCCTTTGTACTCAGGATGTGTGTTCCCCTCCCAATGCTCATTCCCTTATTTGGTTCCCGGACCCTCCCTAGGTAACCCTTTCCGGCACATATCGGTTCCCCTCCCGCCACAACGCTTTTCGTTGAGGACTCCTTATCACACCACCCCCCTTACAAAATCCCCATCAACTAATTGCTCTCCCATTACATCATTTTCATCTACAAAATATCTCCATTCATTTACTACCTCAATATATCACTCATTACTATACATATTTTCCCATAGCTACTGTGTCACTATTACTTCTCAAATACTACATTACGTTTATTCACAATAATATTGCTCTCTCTAACACCCCTTTAAACTTACCTTGGATTGATTTAAATGTCCTAACGAAATAATAATCACCCAAATTCTAACATCTACCCCATTTTACATTTTAACTCTTGAAAACTCAAAACTATCTCAAATACATCTCCTCATTTAAATTAAAACATTACAAGTTTATTATTGACACCTTTAATTATTGAAAAATCTGCAAATCATTTATAAGTGACATATTACATATATAAACCCAGCAATCAGCTGATGTCCCCAGTCAGGAGAATGACCCTTCTATAGATATGTAAACAACAATATTATATAAAGTACACATTTTTACAATCCTTACCCCTAACATACTACATACAATTAATACAAATACACAAAATTATATAGCCATTATCATATAATGTTATCTGAAATCATTACAAGTAAATCTAGTGCTTAAAATGGTTTTGCTCTCATAGGGACATACGTCGCTACTCATTGAGTCATAGTCATAGCAACAGTTACTGAACAGCTCTATGGATTGTCAACCCCCAACTCTCTCTATAGAGTCGTGTTATAAGTTGACCACCCGCTGTTTATAGAGATCGTCACCGTCTCACTGAATTTACAGCTACCCTCCTACTTCATCATTTTATTATTTCCCCCCTTTTTCCCAGTTACAATTAGGTAAACCACCTGCCGGTCGGTCTAGGTATTTACCTTGTGCACAGATGCGTTATCTGTGCCCCTGGCTTGTAACTGCCAGCTCCTTTTCCACACACACTATTGTTTCCTGGTGTTGGACTGTTGCATCCATTTGCATCCCCAAGAACTGAAGTTACATATATAAGGTAATATATACGGACGCTGCCTATACCGTTCTTGGTTCAGCGTTACATAAAAAGTTCGGTATTACTGATGTCCGAGGACACCAGTAATCCTACTAAAATGATTCACGCACCCTTATCACGGCACTATCGTCACCTTCGACGATAGCCGCTGTTCCATAGGTATGTAGTTTCCCCGAGTTACCCCCCTGTCAATTTCAAAATTCACCAATTTTGTATCTACTTGCATAATTCCACGGCCAGGGTCTGGTGAAACCGTGACCGCCCGAAATGTGGGGAACTACCAAAAGACATATAAGGCTCACTCTGACACCGTTACTACAATTCACGGAAGGTCAACTCTTATATGTTTGGGTATATTTAAAATTTCTACACTAACATGATACATACAATACACTCATAATTAACATTGCGATATTCCATTAAAACAAACAATTCACATTTCAATTTGATCAGAAATTACA
The DNA here is from genome assembly GCA_034769895.1 of Magicicada septendecula. Taxonomy (NCBI): domain Eukaryota; kingdom Metazoa; phylum Arthropoda; class Insecta; order Hemiptera; family Cicadidae; genus Magicicada; species Magicicada septendecula. The sequence goes on from CM068368.1 coordinate 444,882,696, forward strand.
CACCTTACATCCTTACATTTGCATATAAAATTATAAACATTATATTTTAATTTCAATTGAACTTCTATTAATTAATTATCAATTATTTATCATTTACTATACCATTAACTTTTCCAAAAATTTTCTTTGTTATCAACCTTCCTTTTACATAACATTTCATTTAAAATTTGCTATTTAGACAGTGAACATTTTACTTTCTTTATATTGCATTATAATATTCATACTTACAGTACATCACTCACATACTGTCATAAACACAAATATAAACACCAAACACCAATAACTCCATGTACCTTCTGAAACATTTTAACAACCACGTTATTCCACAAACTAAACAGAATTTAACATTTATTTATTTATTAATTATTATCAAATTTAAATCTCATAAAATAATTTAAATTCATCATCAAAATTCAATTATATAACATTTTAAATCAGTCAAAATTATTTAAACCTCTCAAATTATTTGAATTCCATCAAGTATTGAAAACACAACACATTCTAATCACCTAACTCCAAAACAATTACCATTCATTAATTATTCTTGTTATTTATTTGGTCTACCATAATTTTATTATTATTATTATTATTACATCAATTTCTACTACACACATACTGTTTACATTACATACTTGGTGCCATACAAACACAATTAATTTCACTAAAATTTATTTATAATTTCTCGTCATCATTTTTCAGTTTACCACACTTCATTTCATAAGTTAGCAAGGTCAGAACCATAAACTAAAATATTTAAAATGTCCATTCATTGAGTTTATAATTACCCTCCATCATCGTACAAATATCTAACATATTTAAAACATAAATCATTTTTATCGACCTTCAATTTGTTATTTTTATTATTATAATAACTATCTGTGTTCTCAAATGTTTCCATTATCCAGTAACAATGTTTTATAGGCTTACCCCACATTATTATTATCTCATACAACCTGTCTACATTTGGAATTCTGGTCTTGTCACCGTCAGTTTTTTTGTTTAACCTTCTATCATCATACCCTTCCACTACATTCATCACAACATCAGGTAAGTTTGCATCATTTACAGCAGTATTATCAAAATATTCATCTATCTCCTTCAATTCTAACCACTCTTTCAACTCATCATAACTACTTCTCAAGGTAAATAACTATTATTCTCTCTCTCTCTCTCTCTCTCTCTCACAATACTTCTTACAACCCCCCTTAACTATCTCATTCCATGCAAAGGGCACAACAAACTTACTATATGTCTTGGCACTTCCAAGACCATCACAAAAAATAAAGGGACCATCTGAAGACACCTCGTCTTCCATACAAGTACAGGAGGAAACTCTGTCCTCATAAACAACCTGTGAAACCTCTGTTTCACCATAAACTAGGGGAAAACTTGCCCTTTGCCCATATAAACTTTCATCTAAATTCTCTTCACGCTCTCTCTCACTCTCATCAGCATTTGCTAACAACACTTCGTTACTAAATTCTATTTCAACAAAATCTTCCTTATCACTCTCAACATTAATCATCTTACTCTCTAATACCACGTTTTTACACATATCATTATAATTCTCACTTGTTTTACAGTCATCACTTACCTTGTTATTAATTGTTTGAGTTGCTTTACTTTTAATTTGTTCCTCTACCAACTCTACCACTCTCTCAATATCTCGTTTTAATTCAGTACACTTACTCTCACACTTATTTTTTACCTCATTTATATCAATTTTAAGTTCATCAAATTTAGCGTCAAATTTATTATTTTGTTCATTGAATTTGGTGTCAAAACTACTCTTTTGTTCATCAAATTTTCTATCAGTCATTGCTTAATTTGTCATATTTATTATTCAAACTGCACAGCGTGCTACATAGATATTTCATCATATTATTTTCAGGTTAATTACTTTCCTTAATTAATTTTGGGGTCATCTGAATCCCCGAATCATCTGTACTATTTGTTTCACTTGTAACATTTATTTCTATTTTATTGTCCTGACCCACATTTGGAGTCGAGTGGACCTCAATATTATTCATAATAACTGATTCATCGAAATTGTCAACATTAGTTATTTCATTTACATTGTTTCCATTATTTCCTGCCATTTTTAAGTTGTAACTTTACTGACTTTTGTTTAACTAATCTTTAATTTATATATACAACATATACATACGACCGTATGTACTTTACATAATTTTTTCGTACTGTTACTCAACCTCCGAATCACGTTATTCACTGTAGGCGCGGAATTTTAATTTTCAAAAAATTAGAACTCGTTCCAAGTTCGTGGTGCCATCTGTGATTAGTCAAATAATTACAGAATTATAAACTCATAATTACCTTAATTTTGGGTCCAGGATTCCAGCACGAACTGTGAATGTAAACCGTGATTTTGAGGTTGTAATAATAACGTACACTACTCGCATTGGTGTAAGACAACAAAAATTTTATTTTTATTCTTTAAGCTTTCAGATTTCAAATTATGAATTATTCATTTCTTTACCTCTCAAGTCATGCTATCAGTTCTTTCCAAAGATTCAAGACAAACAAAAAACATTCTTTAAATATTAATGAAATGATCTTATACAACTAGAATTTCAATAAACATCTTATATTAAAGAAAGCAGCCCAGCCTGCTCACGCACAACATTCACATCGTAACCCCTTTTTATTTATTTTAAGGCCTTTTTGATGGTATTTACTGATATATATTTAAAATAGTTGTTTTACGTCACCCTTGGCATTCCTCCTCATCACGTGTCGCAGTGGTTTTATGTCCGAAAGTTTTAATTTTGATTTGTTTTGTGTGCTGATTAGGTTTTGTTCACTTTACTTATTCCATTTTGATACACATTTCACTACTTGAGTTACTTGTAAGCCACAATTAAATTTTATTGGTGAGCCACTATTTGTGTGTTTGCCTGGCCAGGCGTAGCTTCGGTTGGTGACTGCGGCGAGCGTTAACCAAATGCCCCCTCCAGAAATTGTACACGATGGAAATTACAATGCCTGCTAGTGACGAAGTATTCGTCACTGTACACACAGTATGGGTTATTCATGTGTGTCAGGCGTTGACAAAATTGCACTGCCTTTCGTCACGTCACTCAAGTGGGTGTAGTTTCAATTATACTTCCGCCCGCAACCTCGCACCGGGCAAACAAATTTCACAAATTAGCCATGTTGGTTGAGGTGTCTAAGCGTCCTGTCCACGCGCTTGCTCGTGTTCGCGCACACTGGTGTGTCACACAACACTTGATTTCCTGGAATTGAATTACGTTCCACGGTCACACCTTGCAAAACTATGTGACTGCGTTCTTTGTCTGGCTGAAACCGTTTTATGTAGTAGACTTGCTACCTTCTTTATGCATGGGATTACAATTGACGATGACATAATTTTAATAAAATAAAATACCCCTTTCTGTCCCATTACAATACCCCCCCCCCAATGAGAGGTCTTTTGTCGAGACAGAAGTACTCTCATTGCTACCTCTAAGAGGATCGGTGAGGATATGGTGCCAACAAACCCCTTTAATTCTTAACGCATCATAGGTAAACTACCCCCCTAGCTCGGTGACTATGGCCGCACCTGAACGAGATTACTGGACTTCTCTATCCGAGATTCCAACACCATAAACTTGGACAGATACTCACCATAGTATACCCAACCTTCTATCATTCTGCCCCAAAATCCAAACCCTGGCCTTATACCATGCCAAATCCTCAACCGATATATTCCCCCTTACATGCACACTGGGCTGCCTTTAGCAAGTACTGGGCGCGTACACATATTTATTAATACATTCTACCAAATTCCTTATTTAAAATTCATAAAATATTTATCTTTAAATTTCAATTTCCTTTTGCAAATTAACGTTAAGTTTTCAAATCAAAACATCAGCTAATTAAATTCAAATCATTTAAGTTTCGTTTAAAACTCCATTTAAGTTCAAAATCAATCTGTTATATTATCAGTTCTTTCCTCAAAATAAAATAAATCTTTTACATGAGTCTATCAAATCTATCAATTTTCTTCACTACTACTAATAATCATAAAAACAAATAAACTGGAACCAATCTTATTAAATCATGAATTCACTTATTCTAACATTTGTTTATAATACCTGTATACTAAACAATATAATTCAATAAACACACTAGGAATACATGTAAACAATAATATACTTGAAATTCAAAATATCACCTATATGGCAGGCATAAAAAAAAATAAAAAAATTTTTTTTTTCCTTTTAAAAAAAATTTAATTTATCTAAATATCACTTTTACCAATCTCAGAAAAATTTTAAATCATTTAATTCAATTAAGCGACAAAATTGCATCAATCAATTGCTAGAAACTGGTCTTGTCTCTAACATCAACCATCAGCTGATCTTTCTGGGTCAAGTGAACGACCTTGACATACATATGTTACACAAAGCTACATCATAAAATACATGGAACATCCTTAAAATTCTTTACCTTCAAAGATGGTACAACATAATAAAATAAGACATTCAAAATTAACATGGTTATTATTATATTACAATAAACAATAAAATTTACATTTAAATTGACCAAAAATTACATATTTTATAGCTTCATTCTATTAAAATCTGTCACTTGTTTCAATTCTTATTACATTTTGACTATGACTTTCTTTCTTTAATATTTTCATTCTCAGTTAGTTTAAGTGACTCTCCATTATTCAGAATGATTTGACTGATAATTGGGTGATTACACATAGCCTCACCCCCCTCTGACTCTAACACTCACTTAACAGCTTTATCTAATATGACACCCCTCTATCAAAACATCTACCAACCATTCTCTGCCTCTAACTTACTACTCTATCTCATTTCGAATCATTCTACCCTTATAACAAAATACTCTCTACCCCTTTGTACTCAGGATGTGTGTTCCCCTCCCAATGCTCATTCCCTTATTTGGTTCCCGGACCCTCCCTAGGTAACCCTTTCCGGCACATATCGGTTCCCCTCCCGCCACAACGCTTTTCGTTGAGGACTCCTTATCACACCACCCCCCTTACAAAATCCCCATCAACTAATTGCTCTCCCATTACATCATTTTCATCTACAAAATATCTCCATTCATTTACTACCTCAATATATCACTCATTACTATACATATTTTCCCATAGCTACTGTGTCACTATTACTTCTCAAATACTACATTACGTTTATTCACAATAATATTGCTCTCTCTAACACCCCTTTAAACTTACCTTGGATTGATTTAAATGTCCTAACGAAATAATAATCACCCAAATTCTAACATCTACCCCATTTTACATTTTAACTCTTGAAAACTCAAAACTATCTCAAATACATCTCCTCATTTAAATTAAAACATTACAAGTTTATTATTGACACCTTTAATTATTGAAAAATCTGCAAATCATTTATAAGTGACATATTACATATATAAACCCAGCAATCAGCTGATGTCCCCAGTCAGGTGAATGACCCTTCTATAGATATGTAAACAACAATATTATATAAAGTACACATTTTTACAATCCTTACCCCTAACATACTACATACAATTAATACAAATACACAAAATTATATAGCCATTATCATATAATGTTATCTGAAATCATTACAAGTAAATCTAGTGCTTAAAATGGTTTTGCTCTCATAGGGACATACGTCGCTACTCATTGAGTCATAGTCATAGCAACAGTTACTGAACAGCTCTATGGATTGTCAACCCCCAACTCTCTCTATAGAGTCGTGTTATAAGTTGACCACCCGCTGTTTATAGAGATCGTCACCGTCTCACTGAATTTACAGCTACCCTCCTACTTCATCATTTTATTATTTCCCCCCTTTTTCCCAGTTACAATTAGGTAAACCACCTGCCGGTCGGTCTAGGTATTTACCTTGTGCACAGATGCGTTATCTGTGCCCCTGGCTTGTAACTGCCAGCTCCTTTTCCACACACACTATTGTTTCCTGGTGTTGGACTGTTGCATCCATTTGCATCCCCAAGAACTGAAGTTACATATATAAGGTAATATATACGGACGCTGCCTATACCGTTCTTGGTTCAGCGTTACATAAAAAGTTCGGTATTACTGATGTCCGAGGACACCAGTAATCCTACTAAAATGATTCACGCACCCTTATCACGGCACTATCGTCACCTTCGACGATAGCCGCTGTTCCATAGGTATGTAGTTTCCCCGAGTTACCCCCCTGTCAATTTCAAAATTCACCAATTTTGTATCTACTTGCATAATTCCACGGCCAGGGTCTGGTGAAACCGTGACCGCCCGAAATGTGGGGAACTACCAAAAGACATATAAGGCTCACTCTGACACCGTTACTACAATTCACGGAAGGTCAACTCTTATATGTTTGGGTATATTTAAAATTTCTACACTAACATGATACATACAATACACTCATAATTAACATTGCGATATTCCATTAAAACAAACAATTCACATTTCAATTTGATCAGAAATTACACACCTTACATCCTTACATTTGCATATAAAATTATAAACATTATATTTTAATTTCAATTGAACTTCTATTAATTAATTATCAATTATTTATCATTTACTATACCATTAACTTTTCCAAAAATTTTCTTTGTTATCAACCTTCCTTTTACATAACATTTCATTTAAAATTTGCTATTTAGACAGTGAACATTTTACTTTCTTTATATTGCATTATAATATTCATACTTACAGTACATCACTCACATACTGTCATAAACACAAATATAAACACCAAACACCAATAACTCCATGTACCTTCTGAAACATTTTAACAACCACGTTATTCCACAAACTAAACAGAATTTAACATTTATTTATTTATTAATTATTATCAAATTTAAATCTCATAAAATAATTTAAATTCATCATCAAAATTCAATTATATAACATTTTAAATCAGTCAAAATTATTTAAACCTCTCAAATTATTTGAATTCCATCAAGTATTGAAAACACAACACATTCTAATCACCTAACTCCAAAACAATTACCATTCATTAATTATTCTTGTTATTTATTTGGTCTACCATAATTTTATTATTATTATTATTATTACATCAATTTCTACTACACACATACTGTTTACATTACATACTTGGTGCCATACAAACACAATTAATTTCACTAAAATTTATTTATAATTTCTCGTCATCATTTTTCAGTTTACCACACTTCATTTCATAAGTTAGCAAGGTCAGAACCATAAACTAAAATATTTAAAATGTCCATTCATTGAGTTTATAATTACCCTCCATCATCGTACAAATATCTAACATATTTAAAACATAAATCATTTTTATCGACCTTCAATTTGTTATTTTTATTATTATAATAACTATCTGTGTTCTCAAATGTTTCCATTATCCAGTAACAATGTTTTATAGGCTTACCCCACATTATTATTATCTCATACAACCTGTCTACATTTGGAATTCTGGTCTTGTCACCGTCAGTTTTTTTGTTTAACCTTCTATCATCATACCCTTCCACTACATTCATCACAACATCAGGTAAGTTTGCATCATTTACAGCAGTATTATCAAAATATTCATCTATCTCCTTCAATTCTAACCACTCTTTCAACTCATCATAACTACTTCTCAAGGTAAATAACTATTATTCTCTCTCTCTCTCTCTCTCTCTCTCTCACAATACTTCTTACAACCCCCCTTAACTATCTCATTCCATGCAAAGGGCACAACAAACTTACTATATGTCTTGGCACTTCCAAGACCATCACAAAAAATAAAGGGACCATCTGAAGACACCTCGTCTTCCATACAAGTACAGGAGGAAACTCTGTCCTCATAAACAACCTGTGAAACCTCTGTTTCACCATAAACTAGGGGAAAACTTGCCCTTTGCCCATATAAACTTTCATCTAAATTCTCTTCACGCTCTCTCTCACTCTCATCAGCATTTGCTAACAACACTTCGTTACTAAATTCTATTTCAACAAAATCTTCCTTATCACTCTCAACATTAATCATCTTACTCTCTAATACCACGTTTTTACACATATCATTATAATTCTCACTTGTTTTACAGTCATCACTTACCTTGTTATTAATTGTTTGAGTTGCTTTACTTTTAATTTGTTCCTCTACCAACTCTACCACTCTCTCAATATCTCGTTTTAATTCAGTACACTTACTCTCACACTTATTTTTTACCTCATTTATATCAATTTTAAGTTCATCAAATTTAGCGTCAAATTTATTATTTTGTTCATTGAATTTGGTGTCAAAACTACTCTTTTGTTCATCAAATTTTCTATCAGTCATTGCTTAATTTGTCATATTTATTATTCAAACTGCACAGCGTGCTACATAGATATTTCATCATATTATTTTCAGGTTAATTACTTTCCTTAATTAATTTTGGGGTCATCTGAATCCCCGAATCATCTGTACTATTTGTTTCACTTGTAACATTTATTTCTATTTTATTGTCCTGACCCACATTTGGAGTCGAGTGGACCTCAATATTATTCATAATAACTGATTCATCGAAATTGTCAACATTAGTTATTTCATTTACATTGTTTCCATTATTTCCTGCCATTTTTAAGTTGTAACTTTACTGACTTTTGTTTAACTAATCTTTAATTTATATATACAACATATACATACGACCGTATGTACTTTACATAATTTTTTCGTACTGTTACTCAACCTCCGAATCACGTTATTCACTGTAGGCGCGGAATTTTAATTTTCAAAAAATTAGAACTCGTTCCAAGTTCGTGGTGCCATCTGTGATTAGTCAAATAATTACAGAATTATAAACTCATAATTACCTTAATTTTGGGTCCAGGATTCCAGCACGAACTGTGAATGTAAACCGTGATTTTGAGGTTGTAATAATAACGTACACTACTCGCATTGGTGTAAGACAACAAAAATTTTATTTTTATTCTTTAAGCTTTCAGATTTCAAATTATGAATTATTCATTTCTTTACCTCTCAAGTCATGCTATCAGTTCTTTCCAAAGATTCAAGACAAACAAAAAACATTCTTTAAATATTAATGAAATGATCTTATACAACTAGAATTTCAATAAACATCTTATATTAAAGAAAGCAGCCCAGCCTGCTCACGCACAACATTCACATCGTAACCCCTTTTTATTTATTTTAAGGCCTTTTTGATGGTATTTACTGATATATATTTAAAATAGTTGTTTTACGTCACCCTTGGCATTCCTCCTCATCACGTGTCGCAGTGGTTTTATGTCCGAAAGTTTTAATTTTGATTTGTTTTGTGTGCTGATTAGGTTTTGTTCACTTTACTTATTCCATTTTGATACACATTTCACTACTTGAGTTACTTGTAAGCCACAATTAAATTTTATTGGTGAGCCACTATTTGTGTGTTTGCCTGGCCAGGCGTAGCTTCGGTTGGTGACTGCGGCGAGCGTTAACCAAATGCCCCCTCCAGAAATTGTACACGATGGAAATTACAATGCCTGCTAGTGACGAAGTATTCGTCACTGTACACACAGTATGGGTTATTCATGTGTGTCAGGCGTTGACAAAATTGCACTGCCTTTCGTCACGTCACTCAAGTGGGTGTAGTTTCAATTATACTTCCGCCCGCAACCTCGCACCGGGCAAACAAATTTCACAAATTAGCCATGTTGGTTGAGGTGTCTAAGCGTCCTGTCCACGCGCTTGCTCGTGTTCGCGCACACTGGTGTGTCACACAACACTTGATTTCCTGGAATTGAATTACGTTCCACGGTCACACCTTGCAAAACTATGTGACTGCGTTCTTTGTCTGGCTGAAACCGTTTTATGTAGTAGACTTGCTACCTTCTTTATGCATGGGATTACAATTGACGATGACATAATTTTAATAAAATAAAATACCCCTTTCTGTCCCATTACAATACCCCCCCCAATGAGAGGTCTTTTGTCGAGACAGAAGTACTCTCATTGCTACCTCTAAGAGGATCGGTGAGGATATGGTGCCAACAAACCCCTTTAATTCTTAACGCATCATAGGTAAACTACCCCCCTAGCTCGGTGACTATGGCCGCACCTGAACGAGATTACTGGACTTCTCTATCCGAGATTCCAACACCATAAACTTGGACAGATACTCACCATAGTATACCCAACCTTCTATCATTCTGCCCCAAAATCCAAACCCTGGCCTTATACCATGCCAAATCCTCAACCGATATATTCCCCCTTACATGCACACTGGGCTGCCTTTAGCAAGTACTGGGCGCGTACACATATTTATTAATACATTCTACCAAATTCCTTATTTAAAATTCATAAAATATTTATCTTTAAATTTCAATTTCCTTTTGCAAATTAACGTTAAGTTTTCAAATCAAAACATCAGCTAATTAAATTCAAATCATTTAAGTTTCGTTTAAAACTCCATTTAAGTTCAAAATCAATCTGTTATATTATCAGTTCTTTCCTCAAAATAAAATAAATCTTTTACATGAGTCTATCAAATCTATCAATTTTCTTCACTACTACTAATAATCATAAAAACAAATAAACTGGAACCAATCTTATTAAATCATGAATTCACTTATTCTAACATTTGTTTATAATACCTGTATACTAAACAATATAATTCAATAAACACACTAGGAATACATGTAAACAATAATATACTTGAAATTCAAAATATCACCTATATGGCAGGCATAAAAAAAAATAAAAAAATTTTTTTTTTCCTTTTAAAAAAAATTTAATTTATCTAAATATCACTTTTACCAATCTCAGAAAAATTTTAAATCATTTAATTCAATTAAGCGACAAAATTGCATCAATCAATTGCTAGAAACTGGTCTTGTCTCTAACATCAACCATCAGCTGATCTTTCTGGGTCAAGTGAACGACCTTGACATACATATGTTACACAAAGCTACATCATAAAATACATGGAACATCCTTAAAATTCTTTACCTTCAAAGATGGTACAACATAATAAAATAAGACATTCAAAATTAACATGGTTATTATTATATTACAATAAACAATAAAATTTACATTTAAATTGACCAAAAATTACATATTTTATAGCTTCATTCTATTAAAATCTGTCACTTGTTTCAATTCTTATTACATTTTGACTATGACTTTCTTTCTTTAATATTTTCATTCTCAGTTAGTTTAAGTGACTCTCCATTATTCAGAATGATTTGACTGATAATTGGGTGATTACACATAGCCTCACCCCCCTCTGACTCTAACACTCACTTAACAGCTTTATCTAATATGACACCCCTCTATCAAAACATCTACCAACCATTCTCTGCCTCTAACTTACTACTCTATCTCATTTCGAATCATTCTACCCTTATAACAAAATACTCTCTACCCCTTTGTACTCAGGATGTGTGTTCCCCTCCCAATGCTCATTCCCTTATTTGGTTCCCGGACCCTCCCTAGGTAACCCTTTCCGGCACATATCGGTTCCCCTCCCGCCACAACGCTTTTCGTTGAGGACTCCTTATCACACCACCCCCCTTACAAAATCCCCATCAACTAATTGCTCTCCCATTACATCATTTTCATCTACAAAATATCTCCATTCATTTACTACCTCAATATATCACTCATTACTATACATATTTTCCCATAGCTACTGTGTCACTATTACTTCTCAAATACTACATTACGTTTATTCACAATAATATTGCTCTCTCTAACACCCCTTTAAACTTACCTTGGATTGATTTAAATGTCCTAACGAAATAATAATCACCCAAATTCTAACATCTACCCCATTTTACATTTTAACTCTTGAAAACTCAAAACTATCTCAAATACATCTCCTCATTTAAATTAAAACATTACAAGTTTATTATTGACACCTTTAATTATTGAAAAATCTGCAAATCATTTATAAGTGACATATTACATATATAAACCCAGCAATCAGCTGATGTCCCCAGTCAGGTGAATGACCCTTCTATAGATATGTAAACAACAATATTATATAAAGTACACATTTTTACAATCCTTACCCCTAACATACTACATACAATTAATACAAATACACAAAATTATATAGCCATTATCATATAATGTTATCTGAAATCATTACAAGTAAATCTAGTGCTTAAAATGGTTTTGCTCTCATAGGGACATACGTCGCTACTCATTGAGTCATAGTCATAGCAACAGTTACTGAACAGCTCTATGGATTGTCAACCCCCAACTCTCTCTATAGAGTCGTGTTATAAGTTGACCACCCGCTGTTTATAGAGATCGTCACAGTCTCACTGAATTTACAGCTACCCTCCTACTTCATCATTTTATTATTTCCCCCCTTTTTCCCAGTTACAATTAGGTAAACCACCTGCCGGTCGGTCTAGGTATTTACCTTGTGCACAGATGCGTTATCTGTGCCCCTGGCTTGTAACTGCCAGCTCCTTTTCCACACACACTATTGTTTCCTGGTGTTGGACTGTTGCATCCATTTGCATCCCCAAGAACTGAAGTTACATATATAAGGTAATATATACGGACGCTGCCTATACCGTTCTTGGTTCAGCGTTACATAAAAAGTTCGGTATTACTGATGTCCGAGGACACCAGTAATCCTACTAAAATGATTCACGCACCCTTATCACGGCACTATCGTCACCTTCGACGATAGCCGCTGTTCCATAGGTATGTAGTTTCCCCGAGTTACCCCCCTGTCAATTTCAAAATTCACCAATTTTGTATCTACTTGCATAATTCCACGGCCAGGGTCTGGTGAAACCGTGACCGCCCGAAATGTGGGGAACTACCAAAAGACATATAAGGCTCACTCTGACACCGTTACTACAATTCACGGAAGGTCAACTCTTATATGTTTGGGTATATTTAAAATTTCTACACTAACATGATACATACAATACACTCATAATTAACATTGCGATATTCCATTAAAACAAACAATTCACATTTCAATTTGATCAGAAATTACACACCTTACATCCTTACATTTGCATATAAAATTATAAACATTATATTTTAATTTCAATTGAACTTCTATTAATTAATTATCAATTATTTATCATTTACTATACCATTAACTTTTCCAAAAATTTTCTTTGTTATCAACCTTCCTTTTACATAACATTTCATTTAAAATTTGCTATTTAGACAGTGAACATTTTACTTTCTTTATATTGCATTATAATATTCATACTTACAGTACATCACTCACATACTGTCATAAACACAAATATAAACACCAAACACCAATAACTCCATGTACCTTCTGAAACATTTTAACAACCACGTTATTCCACAAACTAAACAGAATTTAACATTTATTTATTTATTAATTATTATCAAATTTAAATCTCATAAAATAATTTAAATTCATCATCAAAATTCAATTATATAACATTTTAAATCAGTCAAAATTATTTAAACCTCTCAAATTATTTGAATTCCATCAAGTATTGAAAACACAACACATTCTAATCACCTAACTCCAAAACAATTACCATTCATTAATTATTCTTGTTATTTATTTGGTCTACCATAATTTTATTATTATTATTATTATTACATCAATTTCTACTACACACATACTGTTTACATTACATACTTGGTGCCATACAAACACAATTAATTTCACTAAAATTTATTTATAATTTCTCGTCATCATTTTTCAGTTTACCACACTTCATTTCATAAGTTAGCAAGGTCAGAACCATAAACTAAAATATTTAAAATGTCCATTCATTGAGTTTATAATTACCCTCCATCATCGTACAAATATCTAACATATTTAAAACATAAATCATTTTTATCGACCTTCAATTTGTTATTTTTATTATTATAATAACTATCTGTGTTCTCAAATGTTTCCATTATCCAGTAACAATGTTTTATAGGCTTACCCCACATTATTATTATCTCATACAACCTGTCTACATTTGGAATTCTGGTCTTGTCACCGTCAGTTTTTTTGTTTAACCTTCTATCATCATACCCTTCCACTACATTCATCACAACATCAGGTAAGTTTGCATCATTTACAGCAGTATTATCAAAATATTCATCTATCTCCTTCAATTCTAACCACTCTTTCAACTCATCATAACTACTTCTCAAGGTAAATAACTATTATTCTCTCTCTCTCTCTCTCTCTCTCTCACAATACTTCTTACAACCCCCCTTAACTATCTCATTCCATGCAAAGGGCACAACAAACTTACTATATGTCTTGGCACTTCCAAGACCATCACAAAAAATAAAGGGACCATCTGAAGACACCTCGTCTTCCATACAAGTACAGGAGGAAACTCTGTCCTCATAAACAACCTGTGAAACCTCTGTTTCACCATAAACTAGGGGAAAACTTGCCCTTTGCCCATATAAACTTTCATCTAAATTCTCTTCACGCTCTCTCTCACTCTCATCAGCATTTGCTAACAACACTTCGTTACTAAATTCTATTTCAACAAAATCTTCCTTATCACTCTCAACATTAATCATCTTACTCTCTAATACCACGTTTTTACACATGTCATTATAATTCTCACTTGTTTTACAGTCATCACTTACCTTGTTATTAATTGTTTGAGTTGCTTTACTTTTAATTTGTTCCTCTACCAACTCTACCACTCTCTCAATATCTCGTTTTAATTCAGTACACTTACTCTCACACTTATTTTTTACCTCATTTATATCAATTTTAAGTTCATCAAATTTAGCGTCAAATTTATTATTTTGTTCATTGAATTTGGTGTCAAAACTACTCTTTTGTTCATCAAATTTTCTATCAGTCATTGCTTAATTTGTCATATTTATTATTCAAACTGCACAGCGTGCTACATAGATATTTCATCATATTATTTTCAGGTTAATTACTTTCCTTAATTAATTTTGGGGTCATCTGAATCCCCGAATCATCTGTACTATTTGTTTCACTTGTAACATTTATTTCTATTTTATTGTCCTGACCCACATTTGGAGTCGAGTGGACCTCAATATTATTCATAATAACTGATTCATCGAAATTGTCAACATTAGTTATTTCATTTACATTGTTTCCATTATTTCCTGCCATTTTTAAGTTGTAACTTTACTGACTTTTGTTTAACTAATCTTTAATTTATATATACAACATATACATACGACCGTATGTACTTTACATAATTTTTTCGTACTGTTACTCAACCTCCGAATCACGTTATTCACTGTAGGCGCGGAATTTTAATTTTCAAAAAATTAGAACTCGTTCCAAGTTCGTGGTGCCATCTGTGATTAGTCAAATAATTACAGAATTATAAACTCATAATTACCTTAATTTTGGGTCCAGGATTCCAGCACGAACTGTGAATGTAAACCGTGATTTTGAGGTTGTAATAATAACGTACACTACTCGCATTGGTGTAAGACAACAAAAATTTTATTTTTATTCTTTAAGCTTTCAGATTTCAAATTATGAATTATTCATTTCTTTACCTCTCAAGTCATGCTATCAGTTCTTTCCAAAGATTCAAGACAAACAAAAACATTCTTTAAATATTAATGAAATGATCTTATACAACTAGAATTTCAATAAACATCTTATATTAAAGAAAGCAGCCCAGCCTGCTCACGCACAACATTTACATCGTAACCCCTTTTTATTTATTTTAAGGCCTTTTTGATGGTATTTACTGATATATATTTAAAATAGTTGTTTTACGTCACCCTTGGCATTCCTCCTCATCACGTGTCGCAGTGGTTTTATGTCCGAAAGTTTTAATTTTGATTTGTTTTGTGTGCTGATTAGGTTTTGTTCACTTTACTTATTCCATTTTGATACACATTTCACTACTTGAGTTACTTGTAAGCCACAATTAAATTTTATTGGTGAGCCACTATTTGTGTGTTTGCCTGGCCAGGCGTAGCTTCGGTTGGTGACTGCGGCGAGCGTTAACCAAATGCCCCCTCCAGAAATTGTACACGATGGAAATTACAATGCCTGCTAGTGACGAAGTATTCGTCACTGTACACACAGTATGGGTTATTCATGTGTGTCAGGCGTTGACAAAATTGCACTGCCTTTCGTCACGTCACTCAAGTGGGTGTAGTTTCAATTATACTTCCGCCCGCAACCTCGCACCGGGCAAACAAATTTCACAAATTAGCCATGTTGGTTGAGGTGTCTAAGCGTCCTGTCCACGCGCTTGCTCGTGTTCGCGCACACTGGTGTGTCACACAACACTTGATTTCCTGGAATTGAATTACGTTCCACGGTCACACCTTGCAAAACTATGTGACTGCGTTCTTTGTCTGGCTGAAACCGTTTTATGTAGTGGACTTGCTACCTTCTTTATGCATGGGATTACAATTGACGATGACATAATTTTAATAAAATAAAATACCCCTTTCTGTCCCATTACAATACCCCCCCCCCAATGAGAGGTCTTTTGTCGAGACAGAAGTACTCTCATTGCTACCTCTAAGAGGATCGGTGAGGATATGGTGCCAACAAACCCCTTTAATTCTTAACGCATCATAGGTAAACTACCCCCCTAGCTCGGTGACTATGGCCGCACCTGAACGAGATTACTGGACTTCTCTATCCGAGATTCCAACACCATAAACTTGGACAGATACTCACCATAGTATACCCAACCTTCTATCATTCTGCCCCAAAATCCAAACCCTGGCCTTATACCATGCCAAATCCTCAACCGATATATTCCCCCTTACATGCACACTGGGCTGCCTTTAGCAAGTACTGGGCGCGTACACATATTTATTAATACATTCTACCAAATTCCTTATTTAAAATTCATAAAATATTTATCTTTAAATTTCAATTTCCTTTTGCAAATTAACGTTAAGTTTTCAAATCAAAACATCAGCTAATTAAATTCAAATCATTTAAGTTTCGTTGAAAACTCCATTTAAGTTCAAAATCAGTCTGTTATATTATCATTTCTTTCCTCAAAATAAAATAAATCTTTTACATGAGTCTATCAAATCTATCAATTTTCTTCACTACTACTAATAATCATAAAAACAAATAAACTGGAACCAATCTTATTAAATCATGAATTCACTTATTCTAACATTTGTTTATAATACCTGTATACTAAACGATATAATTCAATAAACACACTAGGAATACATGTAAACAATAATATACTTGAAATTCAAAATATCACCTATATGGCAGGCATAAAAAAAAATAAAAAAATTTTTTTTTCCTTTTAAAAAAAATTTAATTTATCTAAATATCACTTTTACCAATCTCAGAAAAATTTTAAATCATTTAATTCAATTAAGCGACAAAATTGCATCAATCAATTGCTAGAAACTGGTCTTGTCTCTAACATCAACCATCAGCTGATCTTTCTGGGTCAAGTGAACGACCTTGACATACATATGTTACACAAAGCTACATCATAAAATACATGGAACATCCTTAAAATTCTTTACCTTCAAACATGGTACAACATAATAAAATAAGACATTCAAAATTAACATGGTTATTATTATATTACAATAAACAATAAAATTTACATTTAAATTGACCAAAAATTACATATTTTATAGCTTCATTCTATTAAAATCTGTCACTTGTTTCAATTCTTATTACATTTTGACTATGACTTTCTTTCTTTAATATTTTCATTCTCAGTTAGTTTAAGTGACTCTCCATTATTCAGAATGATTTGACTGATAATTGGGTGATTACACATAGCCTCACCCCCCTCTGACTCTAACACTCACTTAACAGCTTTATCTAATATGACACCCCTCTATCAAAACATCTACCAACCATTCTCTGCCTCTAACTTACTACTCTATCTCATTTCGAATCATTCTACCCTTATAACAAAATACTCTCTACCCCTTTGTACTCAGGATGTGTGTTCCCCTCCCAATGCTCATTCCCTTATTTGGTTCCCGGACCCTCCCTAGGTAACCCTTTCCGGCACATATCGGTTCCCCTCCCGCCACAACGCTTTTCGTTGAGGACTCCTTATCACACCACCCCCCTTACAAAATCCCCATCAACTAATTGCTCTCCCATTACATCATTTTCATCTACAAAATATCTCCATTCATTTACTACCTCAATATATCACTCATTACTATACATATTTTCCCATAGCTACTGTGTCACTATTACTTCTCAAATACTACATTACGTTTATTCACAATAATATTGCTCTCTCTAACACCCCTTTAAACTTACCTTGGATTGATTTAAATGTCCTAACGAAATAATAATCACCCAAATTCTAACATCTACCCCATTTTACATTTTAACTCTTGAAAACTCAAAACTATCTCAAATACATCTCCTCATTTAAATTAAAACATTACAAGTTTATTATTGACACCTTTAATTATTGAAAAATCTGCAAATCATTTATAAGTGACATATTACATATATAAACCCAGCAATCAGCTGATGTCCCCAGTCAGGTGAATGACCCTTCTATAGATATGTAAACAACAATATTATATAAAGTACACATTTTTACAATCCTTACCCCTAACATACTACATACAATTAATACAAATACACAAAATTATATAGCCATTATCATATAATGTTATCTGAAATCATTACAAGTAAATCTAGTGCTTAAAATGGTTTTGCTCTCATAGGGACATACGTCGCTACTCATTGAGTCATAGTCATAGCAACAGTTACTGAACAGCTCTATGGATTGTCAACCCCCAACTCTCTCTATAGAGTCGTGTTATAAGTTGACCACCCGCTGTTTATAGAGATCGTCACAGTCTCACTGAATTTACAGCTACCCTCCTACTTCATCATTTTATTATTTCCCCCCTTTTTCCCAGTTACAATTAGGTAAACCACCTGCCGGTCGGTCTAGGTATTTACCTTGTGCACAGATGCGTTATCTGTGCCCCTGGCTTGTAACTGCCAGCTCCTTTTCCACACACACTATTGTTTCCTGGTGTTGGACTGTTGCATCCATTTGCATCCCCAAGAACTGAAGTTACATATATAAGGTATAGACGCTGCCTATACCGTTCTTGGTTCAGCGTTACATAAAAAGTTCGGTATTACTGATGTCCGAGGACACCAGTAATCCTACTAAAATGATTCACGCACCCTTATCACGGCACTATCGTCACCTTCGACGATAGCCGCTGTTCCATAGGTATGTAGTTTCCCCGAGTTACCCCCCTGTCAATTTCAAAATTCACCAATTTTGTATCTACTTGCATAATTCCACGGCCAGGGTCTGGTGAAACCGTGACCGCCCGAAATGTGGGGAACTACCAAAAGACATATAAGGCTCACTCTGACACCGTTACTGCAATTCACGGAAGGTCAACTCTTATATGTTTGGGTATATTTAAAATTTCTACACTAACATGATACATACAATACACTCATAATTAACATTGCGAATATTCCATTAAAACAAACAATTCACATTTAAATTTGATCAGAAATTACACACCTTACATCCTTACATTTGCATATAAAATTATAAACATTATATTTTAATTTCAATTGAACTTCTATTAATTAATTATCAATTATTTATCATTTACTATACCATTAACTTTTCCAAAATTTTCTTTGTTATCAACCTTCCTTTTACATAACATTTCATTTAAAATTTGCTATTTAGACAGTGAACATTTTACTTTCTTTATATTGCATTATAATATTCATACTTACAGTACATCACTCACATACTGTCATAAACACAAATATAAACACCAAACACCAATAACTCCATGTACCTTCTGAAACATTTTAACAACCATGTTATTCCACAAACTAAACAGAATTTAACATTTATTTATTTATTAATTATTATCAAATTTAAATCTCATAAAATAATTTAAATTCATCATCAAAATTCAATTATATAACATTTTAAATCAGTCAAAATTATTTAAACCTCTCAAATTATTTGAATTCCATCAAGTCTTGAAAACACAACACATTCTAATCACCTAACTCCAAAACAATTACCATTCATTAATTATTCTTGTTATTTATTTGGTCTACCATAATTTTATTATTATTATTATTATTACATCAATTTCTACTACACACATACTGTTTACATTACATACTTGGTGCCATACAAACACAATTAATTTCACTAAAATTTATTTATAATTTCTCGTCATCATTTTTCAGTTGACCACACTTCATTTCATAAGTTAGCAAGGTCAGAACCATAAACTAAAATATTTAAAATGTCCATTCATTGAGTTTATAATTACCCTCCATCATCGTACAAATATCTAACATATTTAAAACATAAATCATTTTTATCGACCTTCAATTTGTTATTTTTATTATTATAATAACTATCTGTGTTCTCAAATGTTTCCATTATCCAGTAACAATGTTTTATAGGCTTACCCCACATTATTATTATCTCATACAACCTGTCTACATTTGGAATTCTGGTCTTGTCACCGTCAGTTTTTTTGTTTAACCTTCTATCATCATACCCTTCCACTACATTCATCACAACATCAGGTAAGTTTGCATCATTTACAGCAGTATTATCAAAATATTCATCTATCTCCTTCAATTCTAACCACTCTTTCAACTCATCATAACTACTTCTCAAGGTAAATAACTATTATTCTCTCTCTCTCTCTCTCTCTCTCTCTCTCTCTCTCTCTCTCTCTCTCACAATACTTCTTACAACCCCCCTTAACTATCTCATTCCATGCAAAGGGCACAACAAACTTACTATATGTCTTGGCACTTCCACGACCATCACAAAAAATAAAGGGACCATCTGAAGACACCTCGTCTTCCATACAAGTACAGGAGGAAACTCTGTCCTCATAAACAACCTGTGAAACCTCTGTTTCACCATAAACTAGGGGAAAACTTGCCCTTTGCCCATATAAACTTTCATCTAAATTCTCTTCACGCTCTCTCTCACTCTCATCAGCATTTGCTAACAACACTTCGTTACTAAATTCTATTTCAACAAAATCTTCCTTATCACTCTCAACATTAATCATCTTACTCTCTAATACCACGTTTTTACACATATCATTATAATTCTCACTTGTTTTACAGTCATCACTTACCTTGTTATTAATTGTTTGAGTTGCTTTACTTTTAATTTGTTCCTCTACCAACTCTACCACTCTCTCAATATCTCGTTTTAATTCAGTACACTTACTCTCACACTTATTTTTTACCTCATTTATATCAATTTTAAGTTCATCAAATTTAGCGTCAAATTTATTATTTTGTTCATTGAATTTGGTGTCAAAACTACTCTTTTGTTCATCAAATTTTCTATCAGTCATTGCTTAATTTGTCATATTTATTATTCAAACTGCACAGCGTGCTACATAGATATTTCATCATATTATTTTCAGGTTAATTACTTTCCTTAATTAATTTTGGGGTCATCTGAATCCCCGAATCATCTGTACTATTTGTTTCACTTGTAACATTTATTTCTATTTTATTGTCCTGACCCACATTTGGAGTCGAGTGGACCTCAATATTATTCATAATAACTGATTCATCGAAATTGTCAACATTAGTTATTTCATTTACATTGTTTCCATTATTTCCTGCCATTTTTAAGTTGTAACTTTACTGACTTTTGTTTAACTAATCTTTAATTTATATATACAACATATACATACGACCGTATGTACTTTACATAATTTTTTCGTACTGTTACTCAACCTCCGAATCACGTTATTCACTGTAGGCGCGGAATTTTAATTTTCAAAAAATTAGAACTCGTTCCAAGTTCGTGGTGCCATCTGTGATTAGTCAAATAATTACAGAATTATAAACTCATAATTACCTTAATTTTGGGTCCAGGATTCCAGCACGAACTGTGAATGTAAACCGTGATTTTGAGGTTGAATAATAACGTACACTACTCGCATTGGTGTAAGACAACAAAAATTTTATTTTTATTCTTTAAGCTTTCAGATTTCAAATTATGAATTATTCATTTCTTTACCTCTCAAGTCATGCTATCAGTTCTTTCCAAAGATTCAAGACAAATAAAAAACATTCTTTAAATATTAATGAAATGATCTTATACAACTAGAATTTCAATAAACATCTTATATTAAAGAAAGCAGCCCAGCCTGCTCACGCACAACATTCACATCGTAACCCCTTTTTATTTATTTTAAGGCCTTTTTGATGGTATTTACTGATATATATTTAAAATAGTTGTTTTACGTCACCCTTGGCATTCCTCCTCATCACGTGTCGCAGTGGTTTTATGTCCGAAAGTTTTAATTTTGATTTGTTTTGTGTGCTGATTAGGTTTTGTTCACTTTACTTATTCCATTTTGATACACATTTCACTACTTGAGTTACTTGTAAGCCACAATTAAATTTTATTGGTGAGCCACTATTTGTGTGTTTGCCTGGCCAGGCGTAGCTTCGGTTGGTGACTGCGGCGAGCGTTAACCAAATGCCCCCTCCAGAAATTGTACACGATGGAAATTACAATGCCTGCTAGTGACGAAGTATTCGTCACTGTACACACAGTATGGGTTATTCATGTGTGTCAGGCGTTGACAAAATTGCACTGCCTTTCGTCACGTCACTCAAGTGGGTGTAGTTTCAATTATACTTCCGCCCGCAACCTCGCACCGGGCAAACAAATTTCACAAATTAGCCATGTTGGTTGAGGTGTCTAAGCGTCCTGTCCACGCGCTTGCTCGTGTTCGCGCACACTGGTGTGTCACACAACACTTGATTTCCTGGAATTGAATTACGTTCCACGGTCACACCTTGCAAAACTATGTGACTGCGTTCTTTGTCTGGCTGAAACCGTTTTATGTAGTGGACTTGCTACCTTCTTTATGCATGGGATTACAATTGACGATGACATAATTTTAATAAAATAAAATACCCCTTTCTGTCCCATTACAATACCCCCCCCCCCAATGAGAGGTCTTTTGTCGAGACAGAAGTACTCTCATTGCTACCTCTAAGAGGATCGGTGAGGATATGGTGCCAACAAACCCCTTTAATTCTTAACGCATCATAGGTAAACTACCCCCCTAGCTCGGTGACTATGGCCGCACCTGAACGAGATTACTGGACTTCTCTATCCGAGATTCCAACACCATAAACTTGGACAGATACTCACCATAGTATACCCAACCTTCTATCATTCTGCCCCAAAATCCAAACCCTGGCCTTATACCATGCCAAATCCTCAACCGATATATTCCCCCTTACATGCACACTGGGCTGCCTTTAGCAAGTACTGGGCGCGTACACATATTTATTAATACATTCTACCAAATTCCTTATTTAAAATTCATAAAATATTTATCTTTAAATTTCAATTTCCTTTTGCAAATTAACGTTAAGTTTTCAAATCAAAACATCAGCTAATTAAATTCAAATCATTTAAGTATCATTCAAAACTCCATTTAAGTTCAAAATCAATCTGTTATATTATCATTTCTTTCCTCAAAATAAAATAAATCTTTTACATGAGTCTATCAAATCTATCAATTTTCTTCACTACTACTAATAATCATAAAAACAAATAAACTGGAACCAATCTTGTTAAATCATGAATTCACTTATTCTAACATTTGTTTATAATACCTGTATACTAAACAATATAATTCAATAAACACACTAGGAATACATGTAAACAATAATATACTAGAAATTCAAAATATCACCTATATGGCAGGCATAAAAAAAAATAAAAAATTTTTTTTTCCTTTTAAAAAAATTTTAATTTATCTAAATATCACTTTTACCAATCTCAGAAAAATTTAAAATCATTTAATTCAATTAAGCGACAAAATTGCATCAATCAATTGCTAGAAACTGGTCTTGTCTCTAACATCAACCATCAGCTGATCTTTCTGGGTCAAGTGAATGACCTTGACATACATATGTTACACAAAGCTACATCATAAAATACATGGAACATCCTTAAAATTCTTTACCTTCAAACATGGTACAACATAATAAAATAAGACATTCAAAATTAACATGGTTATTATTATATTACAATAAACAATAAAATTTACATTTAAATTGACCAAAAATTACATATTTTATAGCTTCATTCTATTAAAATCTGTCACTTGTTTCAATTCTTATTACATTTTGACTATGACTTTCTTTCTTTAATATTTTCATTCTCAGTTAGTTTAAGTGACTCTCCATTATTCAGAATGATTTGACTGATAATTGGGTGATTACACATAGCCTCACCCCCCTGACTCTGACACTCACTTAACAGCTTTATCTAATATGACACCCTTCTATCAAAACATCTACCAACCATTCTCTACCTCTAACTTACTACTCTATCTCATTTCGAATCATTATAACAAAATACTCTCTACCCCTTTGTACTCAGGATGTGTGTTCCCCTCCCAATGCTCATTCCCTTATTTGGTTCCCGGACCCTCCCTAGGTAACCCTTTCCGGCACATATCGGTTCCCCTCCCGCCACAACGCTTTTCATTGAGGACTCCTTATCACACCACCCCCCTTACAAAATCCCCATCAACTAATTGCTCTCCCATTACATCATTTTCATCTACAAAATATCTCCATTCATTTACTACCTCAATATATCACTCATTACTCTACATATTTTTCCCATAGCTACTGTGTCACTATTACTTCTCAAATACTACATTACGTTTATTCACAACAATATTGCTCTCTCTAACACCCCTTTAAACTTAACTTGGACTGATTTAAATGTCCTAACGAAATAATAATCACCCAAAATTCTAACATCTACCCCATTTTACATTTTAACTCTTGAAAACTCAAAACTATCTCAAATACATCTCCTCATTTAAATTAAAACATTACAAGCTTATTATTGACACCTTTAATTATTGAAAAATCTGCAAATCATTTATAAGTGACATATTACATATATAAACCCAGCAATCAGCTGATGTCCCCAGTCAGGTGAATGACCCTTCTATAGATATGTAAACAACAATATTATATAAAGTACACATTTTTACAATCCTTACCCCTAACATACTACATACAATTAATACAAATACACAAAATTATATAGCCATTATCATATAATGTTATCTGAAATCATTACAAGTAAATCTAGTGCTTAAAATGGTTTTGCTCTCATAGGGACATACATCGCTACTCATTGAGTCATAGTCATAGCAACAGTTACTGAACAGCTCTATGGATTGTCAACCCCCAACTCTCTCTATAGAGTCGTGTTATAAGTTGACCACCCGCTGTTTATAGAGATCGTCACCGTCTCACTGAATTTACAGCTACCCTCCTACTTCATCATTTTATTATTTCCCCCTTTTTCCCAGTTACAATTAGGTAAACCACCTGCCGGTCGGTCTAGGTATTTACCTTGTGCACAGATGCGTTATCTGTGCCCCTGGCTTGTAACTGCCAGCTCCTTTTCCACACACACTATTGTTTCCTGGTGTTGGACTGTTGCGTCCATTTGCATCCCCAAGAACTGAAGTTACATATATAAGGTATAGACGCTGCATATACCGTTCTTGGTTCAGTGTTACCTAAATAGTTCGGTATTACTGATGTCCGAGGACACCAGTAATCCTACTAAAATGATCACGCACCCTTATCACGGCACTATCGTCACCTTCGACGATAGCCGCTGTTCCATAGTTATGTAGTTTCCCCGAGTTACCCCCTGTCAATTTCAAAATTCACCAATTTTGTATCTACTTGCATAATTCCACGGCCAGGGTCTGGTGAAACCGTGACCGCCCGAAATGTGGGGAACTACCAAAAGACATATAAGGCTCACTCTGACACCGTTACTACAATTCACGGAAGGTCATCTATTATATTTACTTGTAAGCCACAATTAAATTTTATAGGTGAGCCACTATTTGTGTTTGCCTGGCCAGGCGTAGCTTCAGTTGGTGACTGCAGCGAGCGTTAACCAAATGCCCCCCTCCAGAAATTGGACATGACGGAAATTACAATGCCTGCTAGTGACGAAGTGTTTGGGTTATTCATGTGTGTCAGGTGTTGACGAAATTGCACTGCCTTTCGTCACGTCACTCAAGTGGGTGTAGTTTCAATTATACTTCCGCCCGCAACCTTGCACCGGGCAATCAAATTTCACGAATTAGCCATGTTGGTTGAGGTGTCTAAGCGTCCTGTCCGCGCGCTAGCTCGTGTTCGCGCGCACTGGTGTGTCACACAACACTTGATTTCCTGGAATTGAATTACGTTCCACGGTCACACCTTGCAAAACTATGTGACTGCGTTCTTTGTCTGGCTGAAACCGTTTTATGTAGTGAACTTGCTACCTTCTTTATGCATGGGATTACAATTGACGATGACATAATTTTAATAAAATAAAATACCCCTTTCTGTCCCATTACAATACCCCCCCCCCAATGAGAGGTCTTTTGTTGAGACAGAAGTACTCTCATTGCTACCTCTAAGAGGATCGGTGAGGATATTTTTGCCAACACCCCCTTTAATTCTTAACGCATCATAGGTAAACTACCCCCCTAGCTCGGTGACTATGGCCGCACCTGAACGAGATTACTGGACTTCTCTATCCGAGATTCCAACACCATAAACTTGGACAGATACTCACCATAGTATACCCAACCTTCTATCATTCTGCCCCAAAATCCAAACCCTGGCCTTATACCATGCCAAATCCTCAACCGATATATTCCCCCTTACATGCACACTGGGCTGCCTTTAGCAAGTACTGGGCGCGTACACATATTTATTAATACATTCTACCAAATTCCTTATTTAAAATTCATAAAATATTTATCTTTAAATTTCAATTTCCTTTTGCAAATTAACGTTAAGTTTTCAAATCAAAACATCAGCTAATTAAATTCAAATCATTTAAGTTTCGTTTAAAACTCCATTTAAGTTCAAAATCAATCTGTTATATTATCATTTCTTTCCTCAAAATAAAATAAATCTTTTACATGAGTCTATCAAATCTATCAATTTTCTTCACTACTACTAATAATCATAAAAACAAATAAACTGGAACCAATCTTATTAAATCATGAATTCACTTATTCTAACATTTGTTTATAATACCTGTATACTAAACAATATAATTCAATAAACACACTAGGAATACATGTAAACAATAATATACTTGAAATTCAAAATATCACCTATATGGCAGGCATAAAAAAAAATAAAAAAATTTTTTTTTCCTTTTAAAAAAAATTTAATTTATCTAAATATCACTTTTACCAATCTCAGAAAAATTTTAAATCATTTAATTCAATTAAGCGACAAAATTGCATCAATCAATTGCTAGAAACTGGTCTTGTCTCTAACATCAACCATCAGCTGATCTTTCTGGGTCAAGTGAACGACCTTGACATACATATGTTACACAAAGCTACATCATAAAATACATGGAACATCCTTAAAATTCTTTACCTTCAAACATGGTACAACATAATAAAATAAGACATTCAAAATTAACATGGTTATTATTATATTACAATAAACAATAAAATTTACATTTAAATTGACCAAAAATTACATATTTTATAGCTTCATTCTATTAAAATCTGTCACTTGTTTCAATTCTTATTAAATTTTGACTATGACTTTCTTTCTTTAATATTTTCATTCTCAGTTAGTTTAAGTGACTCTCCATTATTCAGAATGATTTGACTGATAATTGGGTGATTACACATAGCCTCACCCCCCTCTGACTCTAACACTCACTTAACAGCTTTATCTAATATGACACCCCTCTATCAAAACATCTACCAACCATTCTCTGCCTCTAACTTACTACTCTATCTCATTTCGAATCATTCTACCCTTATAACAAAATACTCTCTACCCCTTTGTACTCAGGATGTGTGTTCCCCTCCCAATGCTCATTCCCTTATTTGGTTCCCGGACCCTCCCTAGGTAACCCTTTCCGGCACATATCGGTTCCCCTCCCGCCACAACGCTTTTCGTTGAGGACTCCTTATCACACCACCCCCCTTACAAAATCCCCATCAACTAAGTGTTCTCCCATTACATCATTTTCATCTACAAAATATCTCCATTCATTTACTACCTCAATATATCACTCATTACTCTACATATTTTTCCCATAGCTACTGTGTCACTATTACTTCTCAAATACTACATTACGTTTATTCACAATAACATTGCTCTCTCTAACACCCCTTTAAACTTACCTTGGATTGATTTAAATGTCCTAACGAAATAATAATCACCCAAATTCTAACATCTACCCCATTTTACATTTAAACTCTTGAAAACTCAAAACTATCTCAAATACATCTCCTCATTTAAATTAAAACATTACAAGTTTATTATTGACACCTTTAATTATTGAAAAATCTGCAAATCATTTATAAGTGACATATTACATATATAAACCCAGCAATCAGCTGATGTCCCCAGTCAGGTGAATGACCCTTCTATAGATATGTAAACAACAATATTATATAAAGTACACATTTTTACAATCCTTACCCCTAACATACTACATACAATTAATACAAATACACAAAATTATATAGCCATTATCATATAATGTTATCTGAAATCATTACAAGTAAATCTAGTGCTTAAAATGGTTTTGCTCTCATAGGGACATACGTCGCTACTCATTGAGTCATAGTCATAGCAACAGTTACTGAACAGCTCTGTGGATTGTCAACCCCCAACTCTCTCTATAGAGTCGTGTTATAAGTTGACCACCCGCTGTTTATAGAGATCGTCACAGTCTCACTGAATTTACAGCTACCCTCCTACTTCATCATTTTATTATTTCCCCCCTTTTTCCCAGTTACAATTAGGTAAACCACCTGCCGGTCAGTCTAGGTATTTACCTTGTGCACAGATGCGTTATCTGTGCCCCTGGCTTGTAACTGCCAGCTCCTTTTCCACACACACTATTGTTTCCTGGTGTTTGACTGTTGCATCCATTTGCATCCCCAAGAACTGAAGTTACATATATAAGGTATAGACGCTGCCTATACCGTTCTTGGTTCAGCGTTACATAAAAAGTTCGGTATTACTGATGTCCGAGGACACCAGTAATCCTACTAAAATGATTCACGCACCCTTATCACGGCACTATCGTCACCTTCGACGATAGCCGCTGTTCCATAGGTATGTAGTTTCCCCGAGTTACCCCCCTGTCAGTTTCAAAATTCACCAATTTTGTATCTACTTGCATAATTCCACGGCCAGGGTCTGGTGAAACCATGACCGCCCGAAATGTGGGGAACTACCAAAAGACATATAAGGCTCACTCTGACACCGTTACTACAATTCACGGAAGGTCAACTCTTATATGTTTGGGTATATTTAAAATTTCTACACTAACATGATACATACAATACACTCATAATTAACATTGCGAATATTCCATTAAAACAAACAATTCACATTTAAATTTGATCAGAAATTACACACCTTACATCCTTACATTTGCATATAAAATTATAAACATTATATTTTAATTTCAATTGAACTTCTATTAATTAATTATCAATTATTTATCATTTACTATACCATTAACTTTTCCAAAATTTTTCTTTGTTATCAACCTTCCTTTTACATAACATTTCATTTAAAATTTGCTATTTAGACAGTGAACATTTTACTTTCTTTATATTGCATTATAAAATTCATACTTACAGTACATCACTCACATACTGTCATAAACACAGATATAAACACCAAACACCAATAACTCCATGTACCTTCTGAAACATTTTAACAACCATGTTATTCCACAAACTAAACAGAATTTAACATTTATTTATTTATTAATTATTATCAAATTTAAATCTCATAAAATAATTTAAATTCATCATCAAAATTCAATTATATAACATTTTAAATCAGTCAAAATTATTTAAACCTCTCAAATTATTTGAATTCCATCAAGTATTGAAAACACAACACATTCTAATCACCTAACTCCAAAACAATTACCATTCATTAATTATTCTTGTTATTTATTTGGTCTACCATAATTTTATTATTATTATTATTATTATTACATCAATTTCTACTACACACATACTGTTTACATTACATACTTGTTGCCATACAAACACAATTAATTTCACTAAAATTTATTTATAATTTCTCGTCATCATTTTTCAGTTTACCACACTTCATTTCATAAGTTAGCAAGGTCAGAACCATAAACTAAAATATTTAAAATGTCCATTCATTGAGTTTATAATTACCCTCCATCATCGTACAAATATCTAACATATTTAAAACATAAATCATTTTTATCGACCTTCAATTTGTTATTTTTATTATTATAATAACTATCTGTGTTCTCAAATGTTTCCATTATCCAGTAACAATGTTTTATAGGCTTACCCCACATTATTATTATCTCATACAACCTGTCTACATTTGGAATTCTGGTCTTGTCACCGTCAGTTTTTTTGTTTAACCTTCTATCATCATACCCTTCCACTACATTCATCACAACATCAGGTAAGTTTGCATCATTTACAGCAGTATTATCAAAATATTCATCTATCTCCTTCAATTCTAACCACTCTTTCAACTCATCATAACTACTTCTCAAGGTAAATAACTATTATTCTCTCTCTCTCTCTCTCTCTCTCTCGCTCTCTCTCTCTCTCTCTCTCACAATACTTCTTACAACCCCCCTTAACTATCTCATTCCATGCAAAGGGCACAACAAACTTACTATATGTCTTGGCACTTCCACGACCATCACAAAAAATAAAGGGACCATCTGAAGACACCTCGTCTTCCATACAAGTACAGGAGGAAACTCTGTCCTCATAAACAACCTGTGAAACCTCTGTTTCACCATAAACTAGGGGAAAACTTGCCCTTTGCCCATATAAACTTTCATCTAAATTCTCTTCACGCTCTCTCTCACTCTCATCAGCATTTGCTAACAACACTTCGTTACTAAATTCTATTTCAACAAAATCTTCCTTATCACTCTCAACATTAATCATCTTACTCTCTAATACCACGTTTTTACACATATCATTATAATTCTCACTTGTTTTACAGTCATCACTTACCTTGTTATTAATTGTTTGAGTTGCTTTACTTTTAATTTGTTCCTCTACCAACTCTACCACTCTCTCAATATCTCGTTTTAATTCAGTACACTTACTCTCACACTTATTTTTTACCTCATTTATATCAATTTTAAGTTCATCAAATTTAGCGTCAAATTTATTATTTTGTTCATTGAATTTGGTGTCAAAACTACTCTTTTGTTCATCAAATTTTCTATCAGTCATTGCTTAATTTGTCATATTTATTATTCAAACTGCACAGCGTGCTACATAGATATTTCATCATATTATTTTCAGGTTAATTACTTTCCTTAATTAATTTTGGGGTCATCTGAATCCCCGAATCATCTGTACTATTTGTTTCACTTGTAACATTTATTTCTATTTTATTGTCCTGACCCACATTTGGAGTCGAGTGGACCTCAATATTATTCATAATAACTGATTCATCGAAATTGTCAACATTAGTTATTTCATTTACATTGTTTCCATTATTTCCTGCCATTTTTAAGTTGTAACTTTACTGACTTTTGTTTAACTAATCTTTAATTTATATATACAACATATACATACGACCGTATGTACTTTACATAATTTTTTCGTACTGTTACTCAACCTCCGAATCACGTTATTCACTGTAGGCGCGGAATTTTAATTTTCAAAAAATTAGAACTCGTTCCAAGTTCGTGGTGCCATCTGTGATTAGTCAAATAATTACAGAATTATAAACTCATAATTACCTTAATTTTGGGTCCAGGATTCCAGCACGAACTGTGAATGTAACCGTGATTTTGAGGTTGTAATAATAACGTACACTACTCGCATTGGTGTAAGACAACAAAAATTTTATTTTTATTCTTTAAGCTTTCAGATTTCAAATTATGAATTATTCATTTCTTTACCTCTCAAGTCATGCTATCAGTTCTTTCCAAAGATTCAAGACAAATAAAAAACATTCTTTAAATATTAATGAAATGATCTTATACAACTAGAATTTCAATAAACATCTTATATTAAAGAAAGCAGCCCAGCCTGCTCACGCACAACATTCACATCGTAACCCCTTTTTATTTATTTTAAGGCCTTTTTGATGGTATTTACTGATATATATTTAAAATAGTTGTTTTACGTCACCCTTGGCATTCCTCCTCATCACGTGTCGCAGTGGTTTTATGTCCGAAAGTTTTAATTTTGATTTGTTTTGTGTGCTGATTAGGTTTTGTTCACTTTACTTATTCCATTTTGATACACATTTCACTACTTGAGTTACTTGTAAGCCACAATTAAATTTTATTGGTGAGCCACTATTTGTGTGTTTGCCTGGCCAGGCGTAGCTTCGGTTGGTGACTGCGGCGAGCGTTAACCAAATGCCCCCTCCAGAAATTGTACACGATGGAAATTACAATGCCTGCTAGTGACGAAGTATTCGTCACTGTACACACAGTATGGGTTATTCATGTGTGTCAGGCGTTGACAAAATTGCACTGCCTTTCGTCACGTCACTCAAGTGGGTGTAGTTTCAATTATACTTCCGCCCGCAACCTCGCACCGGGCAAACAAATTTCACAAATTAGCCATGTTGGTTGAGGTGTCTAAGCGTCCTGTCCACGCGCTTGCTCGTGTTCGCGCACACTGGTGTGTCACACAACACTTGATTTCCTGGAATTGAATTACGTTCCACGGTCACACCTTGCAAAACTATGTGACTGCGTTCTTTGTCTGGCTGAAACCGTTTTATGTAGTGGACTTGCTACCTTCTTTATGCATGGGATTACAATTGACGATGACATAATTTTAATAAAATAAAATACCCCTTTCTGTCCCATTACAATACCCCCCCCCCCCAATGAGAGGTCTTTTGTCGAGACAGAAGTACTCTCATTGCTACCTCTAAGAGGATCGGTGAGGATATGGTGCCAACAAACCCCTTTAATTCTTAACGCATCATAGGTAAACTACCCCCCTAGCTCGGTGACTATGGCCGCACCTGAACGAGATTACTGGACTTCTCTATCCGAGATTCCAACACCATAAACTTGGACAGATACTCACCATAGTATACCCAACCTTCTATCATTCTGCCCCAAAATCCAAACCCTGGCCTTATACCATGCCAAATCCTCAACCGATATATTCCCCCTTACATGCACACTGGGCTGCCTTTAGCAAGTACTGGGCGCGTACACATATTTATTAATACATTCTACCAAATTCCTTATTTAAAATTCATAAAATATTTATCTTTAAATTTCAATTTCCTTTTGCAAATTAACGTTAAGTTTTCAAATCAAAACATCAGCTAATTAAATTCAAATCATTTAAGTTTCGTTTAAAACTCCATTTAAGTTCAAAATCAATCTGTTATATTATCATTTCTTTCCTCAAAATAAAATAAATCTTTTACATGAGTCTATCAAATCTATCAATTTTCTTCACTACTACTAATAATCATAAAAACAAATAAACTGGAACCAATCTTATTAATTCATGAATTCACTTATTCTAACATTTGTTTATAATACCTGTATACTAAACAATATAATTCAATAAACACACTAGGAATACATGCAAACAATAATATACTTGAAATTCAAAATATCACCTATATGGCAGGCATAAAAAAAAATAAAAAAATTTTTTTTTTCCTTTTAAAAAAAATTTGATTTATCTAAATATCACTTTTACCAATCTCAGAAAAATTTTAAATCATTTAATTCAATTAAGCGACAAAATTGCATCAATCAATTGCTAGAAGCTGGTCTTGTCTCTAACATCAACCATCAGCTGATCTTTCTGGGTCAAGTGAACGACCTTGACATACATATGTTACACAAAGCTACATCATAAAATACATGGAACATCCTTAAAATTCTTTACCTTCAAACATGGTACAACATAATAAAATAAGACATTCAGAATTAACATGGTTATTATTATATTACAATAAACAATAAAATTTACATTTAAATTGACCAAAAATTACATATTTTATAGCTTCATTCTATTAAAATCTGTCACTTGTTTCAATTCTTATTACATTTTGACTATGACTTTCTTTCTTTAATATTTTCATTCTCAGTTAGTTTAAGTGACTCTCCATTATTCAGAATGATTTGACTGATAATTGGGTGATTACACATAGCCTCACCCCCCTCTGACTCTAACACTCACTTAACAGCTTTATCTAATATGACACCCCTCTATCAAAACATCTACCAACCATTCTCTACCTCTAACTTACTACTCTATCTCATTTCGAATCATTCTACCCTTATAACAAAATACTCTCTACCCCTTTGTACTCAGGATGTGTGTTCCCCTCCCAATGCTCATTCCCTTATTTGGTTCCCGGACCCTCCCTAGGTAACCCTTTCCGGCACATATCGGTTCCCCTCCCGCCACAACGCTTTTCGTTGAGGACTCCTTATCACACCACCCCCCTTACAAAATCCCCATCAACTAATTGCTCTCCCATTACATCATTTTCATCTACAAAATATCTCCATTCATTTACTACCTCAATATATCACTCATTACTCTACATATTTTTCCCATAGCTACTGTGTCACTATTACTTCTCAAATACTACATTACGTTTATTCACAATAATATTGCTCTCTCTAACACCCCTTTAAACTTACCTTGGATTGATTTAAATGTCCTAACGAAATAATAATCACCCAAATTCTAACATCTACCCCATTTTACATTTAAACTCTTGAAAACTCAAAACTATCTCAAATACATCTCCTCATTTAAATTAAAACATTACAAGTTTATTATTGACTCCTTTAATTATTGAAAAATCTGCAAATCATTTATAAGTGACATATTACATATATAAACCCAGCAATCAGCTGATGTCCCCAGTCAGGTGAATGACCCTTCTATAGATATGTAAACAACAATATTATATAAAGTACACATTTTTACAATCCTTACCCCTAACATACTACATACAATTAATACAAATACACAAAATTATATAGCCATTATCATATAATGTTATCTGAAATCATTACAAGTAAATCTAGTGCTTAAAATGGTTTTGCTCTCATAGGGACATACGTCGCTACTCATTGAGTCATAGTCATAGCAACAGTTACTGAACAGCTCTATGGATTGTCAACCCCCAACTCTCTCTATAGAGTCGTGTTATAAGTTGACCACCCGCTGTTTATAGAGATCGTCACCGTCTCACTGAATTTACAGCTACCCTCCTACTTCATCATTTTATTATTTCCCCCCTTTTTCCCAGTTACAATTAGGTAAACCACCTGCCGGTCGGTCTAGGTATTTACCTTGTGCACAGATGCGTTATCTGTGCCCCTGGCTTGTAACTGCCAGCTCCTTTTCCACACACACTATTGTTTCCTGGTGTTGGACTGTTGCATCCATTTGCATCCCCAAGAACTGAAGTTACATATATAAGGTATAGACGCTGCCTATACCGTTCTTGGTTCAGCGTTACATAAAAAGTTCGGTATTACTGATGTCCGAGGACACCAGTAATCCTACTAAAATGATTCACGCACCCTTATCACGGCGCTATCGTCACCTTCGACGATAGCCGCTGTTCCATAGGTATGTAGTTTCCCCGAGTTACCCCCTTGTCAATTTCAAAATTCACCAATTTTGTATCTACTTGCATAATTCCACGGCCAGGGTCTGGTGAAACCGTGACCGCCCGAAATGTGGGGAACTACCAAAAGACATATAAGGCTCACTCTGACACCGTTACTACAATTCACGGAAGGTCAACTCTTATATGTTTGGGTATATTTAAAATTTCTACACTAACATGATACATACAATACACTCATAATTAACATTGCGAATATTCCATTAAAACAAACAATTCACATTTAAATTTGATCAGAAATTACACACCTTACATCCTTACATTTGCATATAAAATTATAAACATTATATTTTAATTTCAATTGAACTTCTATTAATTAATTATCAATTATTTATCATTTACTATACCATTAACTTTTCCAAAATTTTTCTTTGTTATCAACCTTCCTTTTACATAACATTTCATTTAAAATTTGCTATTTAGACAGTGAACATTTTACTTTCTTTATATTGCATTATAAAATTCATACTTACAGTACATCACTCACATACTGTCATAAACACAGATATAAACACCAAACACCAATAACTCCATGTACCTTCTGAAACATTTTAACAACCATGTTATTCCACAAACTAAACAGAATTTAACATTTATTTATTTATTAATTATTATCAAATTTAAATCTCATAAAATAATTTAAATTCATCATCAAAATTCAATTATATAACATTTTAAATCAGTCAAAATTATTTAAACCTCTCAAATTATTTGAATTCCATCAAGTATTGAAAACACAACACATTCTAATCACCTAACTCCAAAACAATTACCATTCATTAATTATTTTTGTTATTTAATTGGTCTACCATAATTTTATTATTATTATTATTATTATTACATCAATTTCTACTACACACATACTGTTTACATTACATACTTGTTGCCATACAAACACAATTGATTTCACTAAAATTTATTTATAATTTCTCATCATCATTTTTCAGTTTACCACACTTCATTTCATAAGTTAGCAAGGTCAGAACCATAAACTAAAATATTTAAAATGTCCATTCATTGAGTTTATAATTACCCTCCATCATCGTACAAGTATCTAACATATTTAAAACATAAATCGTTTTTATCGACCTTCAATTTGTTATTTTTATTATTATAATAACTATCTGTGTTCTCAAATGTTTCCATTATCCAGTAACAATGTTTTATAGGCTTACCCCACATTATTATTATCTCATACAACCTGTCTACATTTGGAATTCTGGTCTTGTCACCGTCAGTTTTTTTGTTTAACCTTCTATCATCATACCCTTCCACTACATTCATCACAACATCAGGTAAGTTTGCATCATTTACAGCAGTATTATCAAAATATTCATCTATCTCCTTCAATTCTAACCACTCTTTCAACTCATCATAACTACTTCTCAAGGTAAATAACTATTATTCTCTCTCTCTCTCTCTCTCTCTCTCTCTCTCTCTCTCTCTCTCTCTCTCTCTCTCTCTCTCTCTCTCTCTCTCACACACAATACTTCTTACAACCCCCCTTAACTATCTCATTCCATGCAAAGGGCACAACAAACTTACTATATGTCTTGGCACTTCCAAGACCATCACAAAAAATAAAGGGACCATCTGAAGACACCTCGTCTTCCATACAAGTACAGGAGGAAACTCTGTCCTCATAAACAACCTGTGAAACCTCTGTTTCACCATAAACTAGGGGAAAACTTGCCCTTTGCCCATATAAACTTTCATCTAAATTCTCTTCACGCTCTCTCTCACTCTCATCAGCATTTGCTAACAACACTTCGTTACTAAATTCTATTTCAACAAAATCTTCCTTATCACTCTCAACATTAATCATCTTACTCTCTAATACCACGTTTTTACACATATCATTATAATTCTCACTTGTTTTACAGTCATCACTTACCTTGTTATTAATTGTTTGAGTTGCTTTACTTTTAATTTGTTCCTCTACCAACTCTACCACTCTCTCAATATCTCGTTTTAATTCAGTACACTTACTCTCACACTTATTTTTTACCTCATTTATATCAATTTTAAGTTCATCAAATTTAGCGTCAAATTTATTATTTTGTTCATTGAATTTGGTGTC
Organism: Magicicada septendecula; assembly: GCA_034769895.1. Classification (NCBI taxonomy): domain Eukaryota; kingdom Metazoa; phylum Arthropoda; class Insecta; order Hemiptera; family Cicadidae; genus Magicicada; species Magicicada septendecula. Next base: position 444,920,452 of record CM068368.1, read on the forward strand.
AAAACTACTCTTTTGTTCATCAAATTTTCTATCAGTCATTGCTTAATTTGTCATATTTATTATTCAAACTGCACAGCGTGCTACATAGATATTTCATCATATTATTTTCAGGTTAATTACTTTCCTTAATTAATTTTGGGGTCATCTGAATCCCCGAATCATCTGTACTATTTGTTTCACTTGTAACATTTATTTCTATTTTATTGTCCTGACCCACATTTGGAGTCGAGTGGACCTCAATATTATTCATAATAACTGATTCATCGAAATTGTCAACATTAGTTATTTCATTTACATTGTTTCCATTATTTCCTGCCATTTTTAAGTTGTAACTTTACTGACTTTTGTTTAACTAATCTTTAATTTATATATACAACATATACATACGACCGTATGTACTTTACATAATTTTTTCGTACTGTTACTCAACCTCCGAATCACGTTATTCACTGTAGGCGCGGAATTTTAATTTTCAAAAAATTAGAACTCGTTCCAAGTTCGTGGTGCCATCTGTGATTAGTCAAATAATTACAGAATTATAAACTCATAATTACCTTAATTTTGGGTCCAGGATTCCAGCACGAACTGTGAATGTAACCGTGATTTTGAGGTTGTAATAATAACGTACACTACTCGCATTGGTGTAAGACAACAAAAATTTTATTTTTATTCTTTAAGCTTTCAGATTTCAAATTATGAATTATTCATTTCTTTACCTCTCAAGTCATGCTATCAGTTCTTTCCAAAGATTCAAGACAAATAAAAAACATTCTTTAAATATTAATGAAATGATCTTATACAACTAGAATTTCAATAAACATCTTATATTAAAGAAAGCAGCCCAGCCTGCTCACGCACAACATTCACATCGTAACCCCTTTTTATTTATTTTAAGGCCTTTTTGATGGTATTTACTGATATATATTTAAAATAGTTGTTTTACGTCACCCTTGGCATTCCTCCTCATCACGTGTCGCAGTGGTTTTATGTCCGAAAGTTTTAATTTTGATTTGTTTTGTGTGCTGATTAGGTTTTGTTCACTTTACTTATTCCATTTTGATACACATTTCACTACTTGAGTTACTTGTAAGCCACAATTAAATTTTATTGGTGAGCCACTATTTGTGTGTTTGCCTGGCCAGGCGTAGCTTCGGTTGGTGACTGCGGCGAGCGTTAACCAAATGCCCCCTCCAGAAATTGTACACGATGGAAATTACAATGCCTGCTAGTGACGAAGTATTTGTCACTGTACACACAGTATGGGTTATTCATGTGTGTCAGGCGTTGACAAAATTGCACTGCCTTTCGTCACGTCACTCAAGTGGGTGTAGTTTCAATTATACTTCCGCCCGCAACCTCGCACCGGGCAAACAAATTTCACAAATTAGCCATGTTGGTTGAGGTGTCTAAGCGTCCTGTCCACGCGCTTGCTCGTGTTCGCGCACACTGGTGTGTCACACAACACTTGATTTCCTGGAATTGAATTACGTTCCACGGTCACACCTTGCAAAACTATGTGACTGCGTTCTTTGTCTGGCTGAAACCGTTTTATGTAGTGGACTTGCTACCTTCTTTATGCATGGGATTACAATTGACGATGACATAATTTTAATAAAATAAAATACCCCTTTCTGTCCCATTACAATACCCCCCCCCCAATGAGAGGTCTTTTGTCGAGACAGAAGTACTCTCATTGCTACCTCTAAGAGGATCGGTGAGGATATGGTGCCAACAAACCCCTTTAATTCTTAACGCATCATAGGTAAACTACCCCCCTAGCTCGGTGACTATGGCCGCACCTGAACGAGATTACTGGACTTCTCTATCCGAGATTCCAACACCATAAACTTGGACAGATACTCACCATAGTATACCCAACCTTCTATCATTCTGCCCCAAAATCCAAACCCTGGCCTTATACCATGCCAAATCCTCAACCGATATATTCCCCCTTACATGCACACTGGGCTGCCTTTAGCAAGTACTGGGCGCGTACACATATTTATTAATACATTCTACCAAATTCCTTATTTAAAATTCATAAAATATTTATCTTTAAATTTCAATTTCCTTTTGCAAATTAACGTTAAGTTTTCAAATCAAAACATCAGCTAATTAAATTCAAATCATTTAAGTATCATTCAAAACTCCATTTAAGTTCAAAATCAATCTGTTATATTATCATTTCTTTCCTCAAAATAAAATAAATCTTTTACATGAGTCTATCAAATCTATCAATTTTCTTCACTACTACTAATAATCATAAAAACAAATAAACTGGAACCAATCTTGTTAAATCATGAATTCACTTATTCTAACATTTGTTTATAATACCTGTATACTAAACAATATAATTCAATAAACACACTAGGAATACATGTAAACAATAATATACTAGAAATTCAAAATATCACCTATATGGCAGGCATAAAAAAAAATAAAAAATTTTTTTTTCCTTTTAAAAAAATTTTAATTTATCTAAATATCACTTTTACCAATCTCAGAAAAATTTAAAATCATTTAATTCAATTAAGCGACAAAATTGCATCAATCAATTGCTAGAAACTGGTCTTGTCTCTAACATCAACCATCAGCTGATCTTTCTGGGTCAAGTGAATGACCTTGACATACATATGTTACACAAAGCTACATCATAAAATACATGGAACATCCTTAAAATTCTTTACCTTCAAACATGGTACAACATAATAAAATAAGACATTCAAAATTAACATGGTTATTATTATATTACAATAAACAATAAAATTTACATTTAAATTGACCAAAAATTACATATTTTATAGCTTCATTCTATTAAAATCTGTCACTTGTTTCAATTCTTATTACATTTTGACTATGACTTTCTTTCTTTAATATTTTCATTCTCAGTTAGTTTAAGTGACTCTCCATTATTCAGAATGATTTGACTGATAATTGGGTGATTACACATAGCCTCACCCCCCTGACTCTGACACTCACTTAACAGCTTTATCTAATATGACACCCTTCTATCAAAACATCTACCAACCATTCTCTACCTCTAACTTACTACTCTATCTCATTTCGAATCATTATAACAAAATACTCTCTACCCCTTTGTACTCAGGATGTGTGTTCCCCTCCCAATGCTCATTCCCTTATTTGGTTCCCGGACCCTCCCTAGGTAACCCTTTCCGGCACATATCGGTTCCCCTCCCGCCACAACGCTTTTCATTGAGGACTCCTTATCACACCACCCCCCTTACAAAATCCCCATCAACTAATTGCTCTCCCATTACATCATTTTCATCTACAAAATATCTCCATTCATTTACTACCTCAATATATCACTCATTACTCTACATATTTTTCCCATAGCTACTGTGTCACTATTACTTCTCAAATACTACATTACGTTTATTCACAACAATATTGCTCTCTCTAACACCCCTTTAAACTTAACTTGGACTGATTTAAATGTCCTAACGAAATAATAATCACCCAAAATTCTAACATCTACCCCATTTTACATTTTAACTCTTGAAAACTCAAAACTATCTCAAATACATCTCCTCATTTAAATTAAAACATTACAAGCTTATTATTGACACCTTTAATTATTGAAAAATCTGCAAATCATTTATAAGTGACATATTACATATATAAACCCAGCAATCAGCTGATGTCCCCAGTCAGGTGAATGACCCTTCTATAGATATGTAAACAACAATATTATATAAAGTACACATTTTTACAATCCTTACCCCTAACATACTACATACAATTAATACAAATACACAAAATTATATAGCCATTATCATATAATGTTATCTGAAATCATTACAAGTAAATCTAGTGCTTAAAATGGTTTTGCTCTCATAGGGACATACATCGCTACTCATTGAGTCATAGTCATAGCAACAGTTACTGAACAGCTCTATGGATTGTCAACCCCCAACTCTCTCTATAGAGTCGTGTTATAAGTTGACCACCCGCTGTTTATAGAGATCGTCACCGTCTCACTGAATTTACAGCTACCCTCCTACTTCATCATTTTATTATTTCCCCCTTTTTCCCAGTTACAATTAGGTAAACCACCTGCCGGTCGGTCTAGGTATTTACCTTGTGCACAGATGCGTTATCTGTGCCCCTGGCTTGTAACTGCCAGCTCCTTTTCCACACACACTATTGTTTCCTGGTGTTGGACTGTTGCGTCCATTTGCATCCCCAAGAACTGAAGTTACATATATAAGGTATAGACGCTGCATATACCGTTCTTGGTTCAGTGTTACCTAAATAGTTCGGTATTACTGATGTCCGAGGACACCAGTAATCCTACTAAAATGATCACGCACCCTTATCACGGCACTATCGTCACCTTCGACGATAGCCGCTGTTCCATAGTTATGTAGTTTCCCCGAGTTACCCCCTGTCAATTTCAAAATTCACCAATTTTGTATCTACTTGCATAATTCCACGGCCAGGGTCTGGTGAAACCGTGACCGCCCGAAATGTGGGGAACTACCAAAAGACATATAAGGCTCACTCTGACACCGTTACTACAATTCACGGAAGGTCATCTATTATATTTACTTGTAAGCCACAATTAAATTTTATAGGTGAGCCACTATTTGTGTTTGCCTGGCCAGGCGTAGCTTCAGTTGGTGACTGCAGCGAGCGTTAACCAAATGCCCCCCTCCAGAAATTGGACATGACGGAAATTACAATGCCTGCTAGTGACGAAGTGTTTGGGTTATTCATGTGTGTCAGGTGTTGACGAAATTGCACTGCCTTTCGTCACGTCACTCAAGTGGGTGTAGTTTCAATTATACTTCCGCCCGCAACCTTGCACCGGGCAATCAAATTTCACGAATTAGCCATGTTGGTTGAGGTGTCTAAGCGTCCTGTCCGCGCGCTAGCTCGTGTTCGCGCGCACTGGTGTGTCACACAACACTTGATTTCCTGGAATTGAATTACGTTCCACGGTCACACCTTGCAAAACTATGTGACTGCGTTCTTTGTCTGGCTGAAACCGTTTTATGTAGTGAACTTGCTACCTTCTTTATGCATGGGATTACAATTGACGATGACATAATTTTAATAAAATAAAATACCCCTTTCTGTCCCATTACAATACCCCCCCCAATGAGAGGTCTTTTGTTGAGACAGAAGTACTCTCATTGCTACCTCTAAGAGGATCGGTGAGGATATTTTTGCCAACACCCCCTTTAATTCTTAACGCATCATAGGTAAACTACCCCCCTAGCTCGGTGACTATGGCCGCACCTGAACGAGATTACTGGACTTCTCTATCCGAGATTCCAACACCATAAACTTGGACAGATACTCACCATAGTATACCCAACCTTCTATCATTCTGCCCCAAAATCCAAACCCTGGCCTTATACCATGCCAAATCCTCAACCGATATATTCCCCCTTACATGCACACTGGGCTGCCTTTAGCAAGTACTGGGCGCGTACACATATTTATTAATACATTCTACCAAATTCCTTATTTAAAATTCATAAAATATTTATCTTTAAATTTCAATTTCCTTTTGCAAATTAACGTTAAGTTTTCAAATCAAAACATCAGCTAATTAAATTCAAACCATTTAAGTTTCGTTCAGAACTCCATTTAAGTTCAAAATCAATGTGTTATATTACCATTTCTTTCCTCAAAATAAAGAAATCTTTTACATGAGTCTATCAAATCCATCAATTTTCTTCACTACTACTAATAATCATAAAAACAAATAAACTGGAACCAATCTTGTTAAATCATGAATTCACTTATTCTAACATTTGTTTATAATACCTGTATACTAAACAATATAATTCAATAAACACACTAGGAATACATGTAAACAATAATATACTTGAAACTCAAAATATCACCTATATGGCAGGCATAAAAAAAATAAAAAAATTTTTTTTTCCTTTTAAAAAAAATTTAATTATCTAAATATCACTTTCACCAATCTCAGAAAAATTTAAAATCATTTAATTCAATTAAGCGACAAAATTGCATCAATCAATTGCTAGAAACTGGTCTTGTCTCTAACATCAACCATCAGCTGATCTTTCTGGGTCAAGTGAACGACCTTGACATACATATGTTACACAAAGCTACATCATAAAATACATGGAACATCCTTAAAATTCTTTACCTTCAAACATGGTACAACATAATAAAATAAGACATTCAAAATTAACATGGTTATTATTATCTTACAATAAACAATAAAATTTACATTTAAATTGACCAAAAATTACACATTTTATAGCTTCATTCTATTAAAATCTGTCACTTGTTTTGATTCTTATTACATTTTGACTATGACTTTCTTTCTTTAATGTTTTCATTCTCAATTAGTTTGGGTGACTCCATTATTCAGAATGATTTGACTGATAATTGGGTGATTACACATAGCCTCACCCCCCTGACTCTGACACTCACTTAACAGCTTTATCTAATATGACACCCCTCTATCAAAACATCTACCAACCATTCTCTACCTCTAACTTACTACTACTCTATCTCATTTCGAATTATTCTACCCTTATAACAAAATACTCTCTACCCCTTTGTACTCAAGATGTGTGTTCCCCTCCCTATGTTCATTCCCTTATTTGGTTCCCGGACCCTCCCTAGGTAACCCTTTCCGGCACATATCGGTTCCCCTCCCACCACAACGCTTTTCGTTGAGGACTCCTTATCACACCACCCCCCTTACAAAATCCCCATCAACTAATTGCTCTCCCATTACATCATTTTCATCTACAAAATATCTCCATTTATTTACTACCTCAATATCACTCATTACTCTACATATTTTTCCCATAGCTACTGTGTCACTATTACTTCTCAAATACTACATTACGTTTATTCACAACAATATTGCTCTCTCTAACACCCCTTTAAACTTAACTTGAACTGATTTAAATGTCCTAACGAAATAATAATCACCCAAATTCTAACATCTACCCCATTTTACATTTTAACTCTTGAAAACTCAAAACTATCTCAAATACATCTCCTCATTTAAATTAAAACATTACAAGTTTATTATTGACACCTTTAATTATTGAAAAATCTGCAAATCATTTATAAGTGACATATTACATATATAAACCCAGCAATCAGCTGATGTTCCCAGTCAGGTGAATGACCCTTCTATAGATATGTAAACAACAATATTATATAAAGTACACATTTTTACAATCCTTACCCCTAACATACTACATACAATTAATACAAATACACAAAATTATATAGCCATTATCATATAATGTTATCTGAAATCATTACAAGTAAATCTAGTGCTTAAAATGGTTTTGCTCTCATAGGGACATACGTCGCTACTCATTGAGTCATAGTCATAGCAACAGTTGCTGAACAGCTCTATGGATTGTCAACCCCCAACTCTCTCTATAGAGTCGCGTTATAAGTTGACCACCCGCTGTTTATAGAGATCGTCACCCTCTCACTGAATTTACAGCTACCCTCCTACTTCATCATTTTATTATTTCCCCCTTTTTCCCAGTTACAATTAGGTAAACCACCTGCCGGTCGGTCTAGGTATTTACCTTGTGCACAGATGCGTTATCTGTGCCCCTGGCTTGTAACTGCCAGCTCCTTTTCCACACACACTATTGTTTCCTGGTGTTGGACTGTTGCATCCATTTGCATCCCCAAGAACTGAAGTTACATATATAAAGTATAGACGCTGCCTATACCGTTCTTGGTTCAGCGTTACATAAAAAATTCGGTATTACTGATGTCTAAGGACACCAGTAATCCTACTAAAATGATTCATGCACCCTTATCACGGCACTATCGTCACCTTCGACGATAGCCTCTGTTCCATAGTTATGCAGTTTCCCTGAGTTACCCCCCTGTCAATTTCAAAATTCACCAATTTTGTATCTACTTACATAATTCCACGGCCAGGGTCTGGTGAAACCGTGACCGCCCGAAATGTGGGAAACTACCAAAAGACATATAAGGCTCACTCTGACACCGTTACTACAATTCACGGAAGGTCAACTCTTATATGTTTGGGTATATTTAAAATTTTCACACTAACATGATACATACAATACACTCATAATTAACATTGCGATTATTCCATTAAAACAAACAATTCACATTTAAAGTTGATCAGAAATTACACACCTTACATCCTTACATTTGCATATAAAATTATAAACATTATATTTTAATTTCAATTGAACTTCTATTAATTAATTATCAATTATTTATCATTTACTATACCATTAACTTTTCCAAAATTTTTCTTTGTTATCAACCTTCCTTTTACATAACATTTCATTTAAAATTTGCTATTTAGACAGTGAACATTTTACTTTCTTTATATTGCATTATAAAATTCATACTTACAGTACATCACTCACATACTGTCATAAACACAGATATAAACACCAAACACCAATAACTCCATGTACCTTCTGAAACATTTTAACAACCATGTTATTCCACAAACTAAACAGAATTTAACATTTATTTATTTATTAATTATTATAAAATTTAAATCTCATAAAATAATTTAAATTCATCATCAAAATTCAATTATATAACATTTTAAATCAATCAAAATTATTTAAACCTCTCAAATTATTTGAATTCCATCAAGTATTGAAAACACAACACATTCTAATCACCTTACTCCAAAACAATTACCATTCATTAATTATTCTTGTTATTTATTTGGTCTACCAAAATTTTTTTATTATTATTATTATTATTACATCAATTTCTACTACGCACATACTGTTTACATTACATACTTGTTGCCATACAAACACAATTAATTTCACTAAAATTTATTTACAATTTCTCGTCATCATTTTTCAGTTTACCACACTTCATTTCATAAGTTAGCAAGGTTAGAACCATAAACTAAAATATTTAATATGTCCATTCATTGAGTTTATAATTATCCTCCATCATTCTACAAATATCTAACATATTTAAAACATAAATCATTTTTATCGACCTTCAATTTGTTATTTTTATTATTATAATAACTATCTGTGTTCTCAAATGTTTCCATTATCCAGTAACAATGTTTTATAGGCTTACCCCACATTATTATTATCTCATACAACCTGGCTACATTTGGAATTTTGGTCTTGTCACCGTCAGTGTTTTTGTTTAACCTTCTATCATCATACCCTTCCACTACATTCATCACAACATCAGGTAAGTTTGCATCATTTACAGCAGTATTATCAAAATATTCATCTATCTCCTTCAATTCTAACCACTCTTTCAACTCATCATAACTACTTCTCAACGTAAATAACTATTATTACTCTCTCTCTCTCTCTCTCTCTCTCTCTCTCTCTCTCTCTCTCTCTCTCTCTCTCTCTCTCTCTCTCTCTCTCTCTCTCTCTCTCTCTCTCTCTCACACAATACTTCTTACAACCCCCCTTAACTATCTCATTCCATGCAAAGGGCACAACAAACTTACTATATGTCTTGGCACTTCCAAGACCATCACAAAAAATAAAGGGACCATCTGAAGACACCTCGTCTTCCATACAAGTACAGGAGGAAACTCTGTCCTCATAAACAACCTGTGAAACCTCTGTTTCACCATAAACTAGGGGAAAACTTGCCCTTTGCCCATCTAAACTTTCATCTAAATTCTCTTCACGCTCTCTCTCACTCTCATCAGCATTTGCTAACAACACTTCGTTACTAAATTCTATTTCAACAAAATCTTCCTTATCACTCTCAACATTAATCATCTTACTCTCTAATACCACGTTTTTACACATATCATTATAATTCTCACTTGTTTTACAGTCATCACTTACCTTGTTATTAATTGTTTGAGTTGCTTTACTTTTAATTTGTTCCTCTACCGACTCTACCACTCTCTCAATATCTCGTTTTAATTCAGTACACTTACTCTCACACTTATTTTTTACCTCATTTATATCAATTTTAAGTTCATCAAATTTAGCGTCAAATTTATTATTTTGTTCATTGAATTTGGTGTCAAAACTACTCTTTTGTTCATCAAATTTTCTATCAAAGTCATTGCTTAATTTCTCAAATTTATTATTCAAACTGCACAGCGTGCTACATAGATATTTCATCATATTATTTTCAGGTTGATTACTTTCCTTAATTAATTTTTGGGTCATCTGAATCCCCGAATCATCTGTACTATTTGTTTCACTTGTAACATTTATTTCTATTTTATTGTCCTGACCCACATTTGGAGTCGAGTGGACCTCAATATTATTCATAATAACTGATTCATCGAAATTGTCAACATTAGTTATTTCATTTACATCGTTTCCATTATTTCCTGCCATTTTTAAGTTGTAACTTTACTGACTTTTGTTTAACTAATCTTTAATTTATATATACAACATATACATACGACCTTATGTGCTTTACGTAATTTTTTCGTACTGTTACTCAACCTCCGAATCACGTTATTCACTGTAGGAGCGGAATTTTAATTTTCAAAAAATTAGAACTCGTTCCAAGTTCGTGGCGCCATCTGTGATTAGTCAAATAATTACAGAATTATAAACTCATAATTACCTTAATTTTGGGTCCAGGATTCCAGCACGAACTGTGAATGTAACCGTGATTTTGAGGTTGTAATAATAACGTACACTACTCGCATTGGTGTAAGACAACAAAAATTTTATTTTTATTCTTTAAGCTTCCAGATTTCAAATTATGAATTATTCATTTCTTTACCTCTCAAGTCATGCTATCAATTCTTTCCAAAGATTCAAGACAAACAAAAAACATTCTTTAAATATTAATGAAATGATCTTATACAACTAGAATTTGAATAAACATCTTACATTAAAGAAAGCAGCCCAGCCTGCTCACGCACAACATTCACATCGTAACCCCTTTTTATTTATTTTAAGGCCTTTTTGATGGTATTTACTGATATATATTTAAAATAGTTGTTTTACGTCACCCTTGGCATTCCTCCTCGTCACGTGTCGCACTGGTTTTATGTCCGAAAGTTTTAATTTTGATTTGTTTTGTGTGCTGATTATTTTTTGTTCACTGTACTTATTCCATTTTGATACACATTTCACTACTTGAGTTACTTGTAAGCCACAATTAAATTTTATTGGTGAGCCACTATTTGTGTGTTTGCCTGGCCAGGCGTAGCTTCGGTAGGTGACTGCGGCGAGCGTTAACCAAATGCCCCCCTCCAGAAATTGGACATGACGGAAATTACAATGCCTGCTAGTGACGAAGTGTTCGTCACTATACACACAGTATGGGTTATTCATGTGTGTCAGGCGTTGACGAAATTGCACTGCCTTTCGTCACGTCACTCAAGTGGGTGTAGTTTCAATTATACTTCCGCCTGCAACCTCGCACCGGGCAAACAAATTTCATAAATTAGCCATGTTGGTTGAGGTGTCTAAGCGTCCTGTCCACGCGCTTGCTCGTGTTCGCGTACACTGGTGTGTCACACAACACTTGATTTCCTGGAATTGAATTACGTTCCACGGTCACACCTTGCAAAACTATGTGACTGCGTTCTTTGTCTGGCTGAAACCGTTTTATGTCGTGGACTTGCTACCTTCTTTATGCATGGGATTACAATTGACAGTGACATAATTTTAATAAAATAAAATACCCCTTTCTGTCCCATTACAATTCAGTATAAAATATACTGGAAGTATAGGTTCCATTATATCTGAGTGTAAATAACAGACACTGAGGCAATTCAATTAGAGATAGTTATATTATAAAAATGTTGCAAAAAGTTTTATTTTTGTATAATAATGTAGAAGTGTATGGTAGGAAGGAAAGACTACTATTGTATATTAAAGAATGATAGAAATGTAAGGGAGAATGTAATGTAACTAAACTAGTAGTATAAAGAGTGACAAATAAACTGACTACTAGCCAATAATGCTAACGAAACCACTGTTGTTGTTTATGAACAAATAATAACATAGATAGTTAGTAAGAATGAAATGTAAAACAAAAACCTACATCTACTTGATAGAGACAATATCATGTAGAAAAAATGTAATAGACTATGTCCAATATAACAAGAAATTGTAGATGTTACTAAATCAAAGAATAAGTAATCTAAAATGTTAGTAATATACCAGTAAGAGTCTAATTAACAAGATGTCTACTTGGACCAAAAGACCCTACCTATACTGTGGAAGATATACAGGGACATTACAAGATACAAAGCATGTTTTAAATAATAATATGTATAGTAAAAGATCATATTATCTATTAGGAGTAAATACCAAATGTTACATGGTATTATAATTAAGTCATTTTATTGTAAGAAGAAAAGAATAGTCCTTAGGTACACAAAACCTTTTAGGCCTATTCTATAAGCCAAGAGTTTTATAGGAAGTTAAGGTGTATAATTATGATTAATAGTGTTAAAATGTTTGCTAAGAGCATAAAAACATATATACAAATGAGAAAACAAAAACATAATAAAAAATTTACAGGCATTGCACAAATGCAATGCACAGAGAAGGGCATTGAAAATGCTTCAATAAATCTAAAAAATATATATATATTTATGTTCATTCACCAATCAATGAATTCATTCTTCATTTACCAATGTACAGATTATAAGTTAAATGTAGTTGCATTCATAAGTGAAGTTTTATATGTGTACTGCGTTATTGACAACAAAGAAGTAGTTTCTTTGGAAACTCACCGGTTCCCATTTTCGATCACGCACCAGCGATCAGCCGCAAATGTGCGACACATCCTTATAAACATTTTCAATGTTAAAATATAACTTGTAAAAATAATGGGCAAACAGTAAAATTGTTCATTTTAGAAATACTGTAAGGAAACATATAATGTGAGGTCTTGAATTGATCAGAAGAAAGCAACCAATGCAATGGTAATAACACAGCCCAACACATGTTTTGGTGCCTGGGCTTTTTCAGCTGATTTTGCGTGTATTTGATATGCTGAATCTTGAGTGAAGGAAGGTGTTGCCAACCACTGAGCGAAAATTATAGTAAGCCTGGTCAAATTATTATTAAAACAAATGTTATTTATCTAAATTCAGCAGAGAACAACAGTTAAAGTAAGAATAAAAGAATTAGAAATGAAATCAATTTAATATGAATTATTATTGTAATAATCGATAATTTGTTTTCTCAATTTACGAAGGTTAGTGTTTTCAACCCACCTTAAGGATAACCAAGGAAGATATTGGTTTCACTAATAAACAATTACCACAATAACCGGTTTATATTGGGTTACCAATCGGTTTCTAGAACATAAGGTGTTTCTTTGACAAATAATTACACAGTGAGATACCAAACAATAACTTTATGGAATATTAATATAATTTTCCTTATGGCGCCCAATTTAATTAAACTCTACCAATAAATAACTTTGAGTATTGGTAATAAATATTAAATTTCAATTTAAAGACTTAACTACAGAGTACATATATTATACTCAAACAAACAATACCAAGGAAAATGACATACAAGGAAAAAGATTATATTACCTAATGGCACTTACAACGTGAGGCGTAATGGTATAACACAACCAACTATTCATTCAACATTATTACTAAAGGTAAACACAAAGAGATTGTACTACAATATATATTTATATACTCTATTCCCTGTAATGATATAGTACTACACTATATCTACTAGATTCCATGTCCAATATTTAACAATAATTATTCTAAATTTTATTAATTTTCATTTTGTTACAGAGTGGGCCATGAAAAATAGAGATTGGGGTCATGCATTGTTTTTGGCCTCAAAAATGGATTCTCGTACACATAATAGTGTGATGCTTCGGTTTGCAAATGGTTTACAAAATAATGATCCATTGCAGACATTGTACCAGTTAATGTCAGGCAGAGAACCTCAGGCAGCCACTGTACGAGTAATATATTACATATATATATAATATGTTGTAATTACATATATATTAAATATTATAATGTAATGTTAGTAATTTTTACACCTTAAACATGTGAAGACATTTTATAGAGGGTTTTTCTAAAACACGCATAATGTGCTCCAGTGTGATAGCTAGTGTGCAGTGATACCTTGTGTGAGCCTATCACATCACCACCACGAAACAACATAATTGTATTTGAAGGCATTAAAATGTAGTTAGCATAAAAAAATTATGGAAATAAAAAAAGAGACAGGATGCCTTGAACAAATGGAACATCAAGATTCACTTACACCAAGTATAGAAAACAGTTGTCCAAACTACATTCCTAACTCAACACTGACATGTCAAACACAGTATATCCAGATGATGGTGAGCGTCTGGGAACACACTTCTAATCTCTCTTCATGTATACTGGCATCACTTCTCAGCAACATGTGACAATCAAACAACCAGATAATGAAATGTATGAAAATGTTCAAATAGAAATGGTCCATTTCTTCAGGACCCTTCATCAGTTGTAATGCAGGCAAGAGCATGAGAAACTAATTCATTTTTCACCTTCTAAAACACTGGAATAAGTGGATAGTATTACAGTGAAATCTTCTGGATAAGAGCCAAATTACACAAAACATCATGTTTTACCAGAAGTGAACAGACAGCTACTTGAACATGTGAGAATCGTGCACACGCGCATACACACACACTTTATACTGGCATGAAACCACTATTTCAAGAGCACTTACTTTTTTACTTTTGCAGAGCACTTTTAGAGACTACTGGTACTCTCTTCTTTTCTTCAGTGTTAACCAGCTCTGTCAGCTTTTCTTCCTTCTCTGTTTCACTTCTGGTGTGTGTGTGTGTGTGTGTGTGCGTGCGCGTGCGCGTGAAGTTTTCCAGTGTATGCATTGTCCCACCATTGGTATTACTTTAATGAGTCTAGTGTTGTTTATATCTGGAAATGGGGAATTTTTGTTGATGGCATGGAATGCTAGCTTGCTTTTGTATTGTTACGACGGTCTACTTGATCGTCATAGGTACAGTGGAAAACAAAATACAAGACACCAATTCAGACGCTAATCACCAGCTTTAATTTTCACAGTTAAACAGTTCGTAATTAACAACACAGTCTCTTACAACAAATAAAATAAAAATTGTTCACACGCAATAAAATGTCAACTACTTTAACACACAATTGTATTACAATTGTCCAGCCCAATTATTAAACACAACACTTAACTAATAACCACTTGAATGCACACAGTAATATCGCCCGATAATCACTCGTAATATATCGCAACTATAACTGAAAACTAAGGCCGCTGCCGCCTTTTATTTATACCCCCGCTCACAGACCAGAATATTCCAAACTACGTGTTATCTCTACTATGACGTAATTAATTGCGGCCTTGACACAGTGCGTGCGGCCGCACGAATTCTGACACACTCTAGCAAATGTGTCAAGAATCACGTACGCCACACAGATTCTGCTGGATTCATCTGGAACATTCGATAAACACGTAGAGTGTTCTGTGATGTAACAATATATTGTTGGCTTGAGAAAATATCCCTTGTGTTCAGTGTATTGTTAAATAATTAATTTTCCATAATGGCATTTATTGCATTTATAACATTCTGTTTCATATATTGTTATATTTTTGAATGTCCTGCCTCCTTCAAGCCCCGCGATGGAAGCCAATTTATTATATATTTTCTCGTGTCTCGTGTTCGTTCGTATACCTCTGTAAAATATAACAGTGTGTCTGAGTGTAAAAATGTGTCTGTGTTTCTTACCACTGCGTCCTCGCACAGCGATGTACTTCACGATGTTTGGGCCCGTAGCGAACGTACTGGGGACCAAGTATCGTGGTTCCCGATTTGAGGTTCAAACGTAGTGGATTATCTCCGGGTGGTGCCAAATTGTTTATATAAAACAATTAAAATGGTTTACTTGTCAATGTTCTATTTGAACGAGGCGACGAATTCAATCCGTCCCGCCTTTTCTCAATTTCGTGTCAATCGAGATAGCGGTTGCAGGATTCGCTACTTCAGCGCTAGACGTCGCATTGGAAACCTTCACTATACATTATATTTTTAAACATACACTTTGCTAATAGAAATAAGACACGATTTAACACACACAGTATAAATTTATTATTAATTGGAAGTTAATATTTTATAGACACAAGTTGTAATTAATTTGCTCATATATAATTCTGCACCAGACAATTCTTTATAAGACTCTACTCAAGGGTTAACTAATCGATTTCGAATACATATAAACAGCATGGCTTTCTCTGACGCCAATCAACAAATATTTCGATCGATGGTTGTGAGTTGTTTGGATCACGTTAAAAGGTTCAGATGCAGTTACAACATTAAAAATACACAACCTTACAATGTTTTTTCCTTATGTAGCGTAATGTGTAGTGGTAATTGTTTTGTTTAAGTGTCATACAAGATGTTTATAAGTCGTACATAAATATGAGGTTAGTTCTATAGTTAACAAATTTCCAGTGATATAATTTTATGAATCAATCCTTGTAAGAGAATAAAAATGATTTAGTGGTATTCAACATACATTGAGAAATGTTCAAAGTGCGTTTATTTTTTGGAAGTTGAAATAATCTAACTGATACTTAACAGCATTGCAGTACGGAATTATTCGGGATGTCAAGAAGGAAGGATTATGGCATCAATATTGTTCCTGTGTTCTTTATTCAAGCTTCGGCATCTTTTTCAAAGTGGTTTGGACTTATTTAGATATTTCATATTGAGTTATAAACGTCTTCTCCCTCTGGAAATGGTATTCTGCATCCATCAGACTTCGGTACTATCGATTTCTATACTTGGTTTTACTTCTAAGATGTTTTAAATATTAAAATGTGTTGTACAGAAAATTCGCCTCTGGCTTGCGATAGCGTCACTTTTCAAGTCATTGTATTTAACGGTAATTACCTCATTAAACGGTCATTTCCATGGTTACGTATTTGCTCTCATTGGGTGAGCTGAACATCAGTACATTGTTATCAATTTTCGAATTCCTTTCAAATCTTCCCATATCTTCGGACTTTCTTCCTCCTCTTATCTTCCTTCTGAGTTATTATCTAAATGCACTGTCATTTATATTTTCTCACAAAGATTATTTTGGTACCCCACAATATTGGGTTTTATCAAGTTTTCTAAGTTTACAATTAATTTTATACTTACTAATTACATTTCTTTGTTTACATAATTCCTTAACTTAATATTTGGTTTTTAATAATAACTACTATTCATCCTTGATGAATTAGTCACCTTGGATTTGTCCATTACATGGTGATTTTTGTACAATCAGTAATTGTTTATGTTTGGCCGTTATGCCTGTTTCACATTTAAGTAGCCATTACTGGATTTTTGTGGCTTCATACACAATACATTTCATTTAGTCCCAAATTGTTATTTTGCATTTATAATTAAGTTTAATGTCTCGGGATGTGTTTTAATTTAGTCTTTGTTAGTAACAACTGTGTTATTCAATCTTACTTGCTAATTATTTGCTATTCATTTCCAATATAAAATATAACATCTAGGTCTATGGTCTGTATGACTCTTACAGCCACATCCAATTCATAAACAATAGTTAATACAATTCATTATTTCTTATTTGTTGTTCTGGTGCTAAACAATTTCACCTTTATTGCACTTTTTTATCATTAAACTCCCCTTATAACATGGGTATTTAGTTAATGTTGATACAAACTTATTTTCTAACGCTTTTTTCTCTCCCTTCCATGTTAACACCATCTAATTACTTTTCTTTGTGAAACACACATTTAGATTTTTACAATACATTTTTAAGTTATAACAATACTACTTCCTAGTCATCACAGTGAATATCACTACTTAGTGTTCATTATTTACTGAATAAATGTTCTGTCCTAAATACTGTTCATTGTAACTTGTTAAATGTTATTGTCCACTCTTAAAACTAAAACGTAAGTAATTTTACTAAGTCTTTACCTTAGCCTACTCTCCTCTTACTATTTATATGATAGACAATATTTGTATTTATTTTTCACTAGCACTTTCTTAAATTATTTAGTGTTCATTATAATTTATTTAGTGTTTCTTTAGTTTTGTATCACTCTAGTATAAATCACTTTCACTAATTCAACTTCCATTTATTTCTCATCATTTTATTCTCTTTCTCTACACACTATCTATATAAAATTATTAATATTGTGTCTTTCTTAGTTAACAGATTACATATATCCCTAACTCTTTTGGTTAGTGTATTTTTATACATTGTTTCATATTACTGACGGTTCATAATTGTCATTTTGTCAATACTAACATTCATTAATAGTTTTGGTTCTTAACCGAATTTCATTGTCTTTATTACTTTGGGTTACATTATTTCTCCCTTCTCTATTTTTCATTACTGGTCTAGTTTTCTTGATGCGTTTCATCTTGTTTTCTTCCTCATGGGTTTGTTCTCTCTCGGTTTTCATTCTTCTTCTCCTTCATTCGTCTTGTTTTCTTTATTTTGGTTTCTTAACTGGTTTCTTAACTGGCCAATCTCTGGGGTTGGGTCAATGTCGTTTGTCGGTCAGTCTGTTATTTTAGTTTCTTTATTAATCACTTTCGGCTTATTACACCTTCTCCTTCCATGTTAATTACCTTTTATTTATTTTTTTACTATCCACATAATTTATTTATTCAAATATAATATTATTTAGCATTTTTTATACATACTTATTGTTATCAGAATCTATCTGAATTTGGTGATGTTATATAATGCTCTCCCACCAAAATTGATCATTTTATAAAACGTAATTCTAAGTTTGATGAAATTATCAATTGTATTGTATCATTTTCTTCTTAAACTCTACTGCTTCTCACTCGATTTTTATTCTTAATTCTGTATCTTTTATTTCCTTTCTCCTGATTCTTTTCTTCGTCATTTTTTCTTATTACGAACTGGCTTTATGATTTTTTATTATAAATTATTCCCTATAAATCTTATTTTCCCTAACTAACTTTACCTTGTAGCTGCAATCGATTCGGATGGGCTCTATTGGCTTACCTAACTCCGTCGTTCAAAACTACTCTTATTCTGAGATCAGGGGAACATCATCCCTGCTCAGTAAAATGATTGCTGGACTTATTCAACAGTCAATCTCAATTAATGAATCTTAAATATAGTCATCTCGTGACTCAACATAATAATAATAATCATAACATTTGTTGGGAATCTTTTACCTTCATATTTCATTATTGCTCAGTTCGAGTCATATATTTTTTCATCTTTCTTTATATATACTACTTTATAATACTTGAAGCATTGCTTTTTATTGATACAATTCACATTTTTATTCATTTTTAATTACTTTTTGTTTCATCTCAATTCATATTACAACTCTTAGAATGTTTATTTTATTTGTTCCGTTTTTTGATCATTGGTTTTCTTAATACTTGAAGCATTGCTTTTTATTGATACAATTCACATTTTTATTCATTTTTAATAAGTTTTGTTTCATCTCAATTCATATTACAACTCTTAGAATGTTTATTTTATTTATTTCGTTTTTTGATCATTGGTTTTCTTAATCTTACTTCCCATTTCTTTCTAAATAGTATTGGAAGTTGGTCATTTTGATTGATATTATTTTTTTCATAACTTTTAAAATATCATAGTAAGTTAGTGTTTCTTACTAGTTAGGAAAATTTGTAGCTTACTCCTTTATAATATGTTTTGCTTTTTTGTGCCTCATACTTTGGCTAAAGATTATTGTAACTTAATCTTATTCTGTTAGGAATGTTTTGTAACTTCACTCCCTTATTATTAATTTTTACTCAAATATTACAGTAAGTTAGTGTTTCTTACTTTATGTGGATTCTTGGTAATTTTAATTCTCCATTTTTATGATTGGTCCAAAATATTCTCGAATTATCTGTGTATGCTGTCCTTACATAACTTTTTTGAATTTTGAAATTCATTTTTTAAATATATTTTTCATCATTTTTTATCAGTAACCTCACTTGCTGAGATTATTCTTCTCCTTTTATTTTAAATTATTTAGGTAGGTTATCATGAAATCAGTCCCCTTTTCTCGGCGTTTATCTTCACTTTGTTTACCCATGGTCCATCATTTCCTCTGCATTTGTGGTTCGGATAACCTTGGTGTATATAACTATTTTCTTCCTAGTGATATAGGTTTCTTCTGTTTTGTACCATGATTCTTCTAATATCATATGTTCAGTGGTATCCGTGACTGCTTCCATCATTTTATTATGTGGTTCTTTACTCAGCATTTCTATTTCTGGTATACTCGAGCGTGTTAGATAACTTCTTGATTTGTGACACCCCATCTTGTTGTGAGTCCTGTCAAATTTGTGTAATTTCTATTTTCTTATTGATTTGCTGAAGTTTTCCTCTGCTGGTTGGTTGTGAATTCCTTCTATAATTTCTTTCAAGGTCCTCCTACAATCTTTATATCTCATTAATTTGCTTTGGTCGGTAAGGGGTAAATTGAACACATCAATTAGTCCGTTCTTCATCATCTCCACTTCTTCTCTTGTTTTTAGTAGTTTCTTTTTATATATTTTTCCTATTTCCTTTGTTTTCTTAATCTTCTTAATTATTCGATTCTTCTTTACCCTTCTCCGGTTGGTTTTTAGGTGCTTAATTTTCTCATTGTTTTGGTTCTTTTTATTCCCAGAAAACAATACACCTTTGTCTTCTTTATTCTTTATTTCTTCAATGATGCCGTCAGAAGGGTTGTCTAGTGTTTCATTCAGTTGTGTGAAACTACTATCTACTGTTTCATTAAGTTGATTTGCTGGGTATCTTGTTTTTTCCCATTTCTTATTCATCTCCGTTTTTGTCTGGTCACTTTCTTCACGACATCCTTTGAAAATTAGTCTTATTTGCTGCTTCATTTCTTCTTTATTTTTCTCGTGGTCCTCCTTCAGCTGTTCCCTCAATTCTTCCTTCAATTCTTCGTTTCTTTGCTGAATTTCCTCCATCAATCGTTGTTGTAATATTTCATTATTTTGGTTGACTGTTTTCCTCAATTCTTCCTTAGTACTTTCATTTGTACTCACTATTTTCTCATTGATCTGTTTCAAATTGTCATTGGTTTCTTTCTTCATCTGTTTCAAACTTTCTTCGTTCTTGTCGAATTTATTGTTCATCTCCTTCAAACTCTCTTCATTCTTGTCAAATTTATTGTTCATATTATTCATCATTCCATTAATTTTAGTAAGTTCGGGTCTCCTCTAAATTCTCCCTTGTCGCCCGCCTGTAATTCCATTTCTTTGTCTTGGGTTGGTTCTGTTGTGGTTATTGCTGTCTCCACTTCTTCAATCGGTGTTCCTTCCTCCTCTTCCCCTCTATTTTCTTCCATCTCCTTCTCCTTCGCCAACTTTTTCCATAAACCTCTTGTGTGCATCCTGATCTCCTTTCGTGACCGCCGCTAGAACTTCATATCTTCCTTTTTTCAAGCTCCACCAGTTGGTCGCTAATTTGTAATATTTTTCTCTGGATGTCCCGCCTCCTTCAAGCCCTGCGATGGAAGCCAATTTGTTATATTTTTGAATGCCCTGCCTCCTTCAAGCCCCGCGATGGAAGCCAATTTATTATATATTTTCTCGTGTCTCGTGTTCGTTCGTATACCTCTGTAAAATATAACAGTGTGACTGAGTGTAAAAATGTGTCTGTGTTTCTTACCACTGCGTCCTCGCACGGCGATGTACTTCACGATGTTTGGGCCCATAGTGAACATACTGGGGACCAGGTATCGTGGTTCCCGATTTGAGGTTCAAACGTAGTGGATTATCTCCGGGTGGCGCCAAATTGTTTATATAAAACAATTAAAATGGTTTACTTGTCAATGTTCTATTTGAACGAGGCGACGAATTCAATCCGTCCCGCCTTTTCTCAATTTCGTGTCAATCGAGATAGCGGTTGCAGGATTCGCTACTTGAGCGCTAGACGTCGCATTGGAAACCTTCACATACATTATATTTTTAAACATACACTTTGCTAATAGAAATAAGACACGATTTAACACACACAGTATAAATTTATTATTAATTGGAAGTTAATATTTTATAGACACAAGTTGTAATTAATTTGAATATATAATTCTGCACTGGACAATTCTTTATAAGACTCTACTCAAGGGTTAACCAATCGATTTCGAATACATATAAACAGCATGGCTTTCTCTGACGCCAATCAACAAATATTTCGATCGATGGTTGTGAGTTGTTTGGATCACGTTAAAAGGTTCAGATGCAGTTACAACATTAAAAATACACAACCTTACAATGTTTTTTCCTTATGTAGGATAATGTGTAGTGGTAATTGTTTTGTTTAAGTGTCATACAAGATGTTTATAAGTCGTACATAAATATGAGGTTAGTTCTATAGTTAACAAATTGTCAGTGATATAATTTTATGGATCAATCCTTGTAAGAGAATAAAAATGATTTAGTGGTATTCAACATACATTGAGAAATGTTCAAAGTGCATTTATTTTTTGGAAGTTGAAATAATTTAACTGATACTTAATAGCATTGCAGTACGGAATTACTCGGGATGTCAAGAAGGAAGGATTATGGCATCAATATTGTTCCTGTGTTCTTTATTCAAGCTTCGGCATCTTTTTCAAAGTGGTTTGGACTTATTTAGATATTTTATATTGAGTTATAAACGTCTTCTCCCTCTGGAAATGGTATTCTGCATCCATCAGACTTCGGTACTATCGATTTCTATACTTGGTTTTACTTCTAAGATGTTTTAAATATTAAAATGTGTTGTACAGAAAATTCGCCTCTGGCTTGCGATAGCGTCACTTTTCAAGTCATTGTATTTAACGGTAATTACCTCGTTAAACGGTCATTTCCATGGTTACGTATTTGCTCTCATTGGGTGAGCTGAACATCAGTACATTGTTATCAATTTTCGAATTCCTTTCAAATCTTCCCATATCTTCGGACTTTCTTCCTCCTCTTATCTTCCTTCTGAGTTATTATCTAAATGCACTGTCATTTATATTTTCTCACAAAGATTATTTTGGTACCCCACAATATTGGGTTTTATCAAGTTTTCGAAGTTTACAATTAATTTTATACTTACTAATTACATTTCTTTGTTTACATAATTCCTTAATTTAATATTTGGTTTTTAATAATAACTACTATTCATCCTTGATGAATTAGTCACCTTGGATTTGTCCATTACATGGTGATTTTTGTACAATCAGTAATTGTTTATGTTTGGCCGTTATGCCTGTTTCACATTTAAGTAGCCATTACTGGATTTTTGTGGCTTCATACACAATACATTTCATTTAGTCCCAAATTGTTATTTTGCATTTATAATTAAGTTTAATGTCTAAGGATGTGTTTTAATTTAGTCTTTGTTAGTAACAACTGTGTTATTCAATCTTACTTGCTAATTATTTGCTATTCATTTCCAATATAAAATATAACATCTAGGTCTATGGTCTGTATGACTCTTACAGCCACATCCAATTCATAAACAATAGTTAATACAATTCATTATTTCTTATTTGTTGTTCTGGTGCTAAACAATTTCACCTTTATTGCACTTTTTTATCATTAAACTCCCCTTATAACATGGGTATTTAATTAATGTTGATACAAACTTATTTTCTAACGCTTTTTTCTCTCCCTTCCATGTTAACACCATCTAATTACTTTTCTTTGTGAAACACACATTTAGATTTTTACAATACATTTTTAAGTTATAACAATACTACTTCCTAGTCATCACAGTGAATATCACTACTTAGTGTTCATTATTTACTGAATAAATGTTCTGTCCTAAATACTATTCATTGTAACTTGTTAAATGTTATTGTCCACTCTTAAAACTAAAACATAAGTAATTTTACTAAGTCTTTACCTTAGCCTACTCTCCTCTTACTATTTATATGATAGACAATATTTGTATTTATTTTTCACTAGCACTTTCTTAAATTATTTAGTGTTCATTATAATTTATTTAGTGTTTCTTTAGTTTTATATCACTCTAGTATAAATCACTTTCACTAATTCAACTTCCATTTATTTCTCATCATTTTATTCTCTTTCTCTACACACTATCTATATAAAATTATTAATATTGTGTCTTTCTTAGTTAACAGATTACATATATCCCTAACTCTTTTGGTTAGTGTATTTTTATACATTGTTTCATATTACTGACGGTTCATAATTGTCATTTTGTCAATACTAACATTCATTAATAGTTTTGGTTCTTAACCGAATTTCATTGTCTTTATTACTTTGGGTTACATTATTTCTCCCTTCTCTATTTTTCATTACTGGTCTAGTTTTCTTGATGCGTTTCATCTTGTTTTCTTCCTCATGGGTTTGTTCTCTCTCGGTTTTCATTCTTCTTCTCCTTCATTCGTCTTGTTTTCTTTATTTTGGTTTCTTAACTGGCCAATCTCTGGGGTTGGGTCAATGTCGTTTGTCGGTCAGTCTATTATTTTAGTTTCTTTATTAATCACTTTCGGCTTATTACTCCTTCTCCTTCCATGTTAATTACCTTTTATTTATTTTTTTACTATCCACATAATTTATTTATTCAAATATAATATTATTTAGCATTTTTTATACATACTTATTGTTATCAGAATCTATCTGAATTTGGTGATGTTATATAATGCTCTCCCACCAAAATTGATCATTTTATAAAACGTAATTCTAAGTTTGATGAAATTATCAATTGTATTGTATCATTTTCTTCTTAAACTCTACTGCTTCTCACTCGATTTTTATTCTTAATTCTGTATCTTTTATTTCCTTTCTCCTGATTCTTTTCTTCGTCATTTTTTCTTATTACGAACTGGCTTATTGATTTTTTATTATAAATTATTCCCTATAAATCTTATTTTCCCTAACTAACTTTACCTTGTAGCTGCAATCGATTCGGATGGGCTCTATTGGCTTACCTAACTCCGTCGTTCAAAACTACTCTTATTCTGAGATCAGGGGAACATCATCCCTGCTCAGTAAAATGATTGCTGGACTTATTCAACAGTCAATCTCAATTAATGAATCTTAAATATAGTCGTCTCGTGACTCAACATAATAATAATAATCATAACATTTGTTGGGAATCTTTTACCTTCATATTTCATTATTGCTCAGTTCGAGTCATATATTTTTTCATCTTTCTTTATATATACTACTTTATAATACTTGAAGCATTGCTTTTTATTGATACAATTCACATTTTTATTCATTTTTAATTACTTTTTGTTTCATCTCAATTCATATTACAACTCTTAGAATGTTTATTTTATTTGTTCCGTTTTTTGATCATTGGTTTTCTTAATACTTGAAGCATTGCTTTTTATTGATACAATTCACATTTTTATTCATTTTTAATAAGTTTTGTTTCATCTCAATTCATATTACAACTCTTAGAATGTTTATTTTATTTATTTCGTTTTTTGATCATTGGTTTTCTTAATCTTACTTCCCATTTCTTTCTAAATAGTATTGGAAGTTGGTCATTTTGATTGATATTATTTTTTTCATAACTTTTAAAATATCATAGTAAGTTAGTGTTTCTTACTAGTTAGGAACATTTGTAGCTTACTCCTTTATAATATGTTTTGCTTTTTTGTGCCTCATACTTTGGCTAAAGATTATTGTAACTTAATCTTATTCTGTTAGGAATGTTTTGTAACTTCACTCCCTTATTATTAATTTTTACTCAAATATTACAGTAAGTTAGTGTTTCTTACTTTATGTGGATTCTTGGTAATTTTAATTCTCCATTTTTATGATTGGTCCAAAATATTCTCGAATTATCTGTGTATGCTGTCCTTACATAACTTTTTTGAATTTTGAAATTCATTTTTTAAATATATTTTTCATCATTTTTTATCAGTAACCTCACTTGCTGAGATTATTCTTCTCCTTTTATTTTAAATTATTTAGGTAGGTTATCATGAAATCAGTCCCCTTTTCTCGGCGTTTATCTTCACTTTGTTTACCCATGGTCCATCATTTCCTCTGCATTTGTGGTTCGGATAACCTTGGTGTATATAACTATTTTCTTCCTAGTGATATAGGTTTCTTCTGTTTTGTACCATGATTCTTCTAATATCATATGTTCAGTGGTATCCGTGACTGCTTCCATCATTTTATTATGTGGTTCTTTACTCAGCATTTCTATTTCTGGTATACTCGAGCATGTTAGATACCTTCTTGATTTGTGACACCCCATCTTGTTGTGAGTCCTGTCAAATTTGTGTAATTTCTATTTTCTTATTGATTTGCTGAAGTTTTCCTCTGCTGGTTGGTTGTGAATTCCTTCTATAATTTCTTTCAAGGTCCTCCTACAATCTTTATATCTCATTAATTTGCTTTGGTCGGTAAGGGGTAAATTGAACACATCAATTAGTCCGTTCTTCATCATCTCCACTTCTTCTCTTGTTTTTAGTAGTTTCTTTTAATATATTTTTCCTATTTCCTTTGTTTTCTTAATCTTCTTAATTATTCGATTCTTCTTTACCCTTCTCCGGTTGGTTTTTAGGTGCTTAATTTTCTCATTGTTTTGGTTCTTTTTATTCCCAGAAAACAATACACCTTTGTCTTCTTTATTCTTTATTTCTTCAATGATGCCGTCAGAAGGGTTGTCTAGTGTTTCATTCAGTTGTGTGAAACCACTATCTACTGTTTCATTAAGTTGATTTGCTGGGTATCTTGTTTTTTCCCATTTCTTATTCATCTCCGTTTTTGTCTGGTCACTTTCTTCACGACATCCTTTGAAAATTAGTCTTATTTGCTGCTTCATTTCTTCTTTATTTTTCTCGTGGTCCTCCTTCAGCTGTTCCCTCAATTCTTCCTTCAATTCTTCGTTTCTTTGCTGAATTTCCTCCATCAATCGTTGTTGTAATATTTCATTATTTTGGTTGACTGTTTTCCTCAATTCTTCCTTAGTACTTTCATTTGTACTCACTATTTTCTCATTGATCTGTTTCAAATTGTCATTGGTTTCTTTCTTCATCTGTTTCAAACTTTCTTCGTTCTTGTCGAATTTATTGTTCATCTCCTTCAAACTCTCTTCATTCTTGTCAAATTTATTGTTCATATTATTCATCATTCCATTAATTTTAGTATGTTCGGGTCTCCTCTAAATTCTCCCTTGTCGCCCGCCTGTAATTCCATTTCTTTGTCTTGGGTTGGTTCTGTTGTGGTTATTGCTGTCTCCACTTCTTCAATCGGTGTTCCTTCCTCCTCTTCCCCTCTATTTTCTTCCATCTCCTTCTCCTTCGCCAACTTTTTCCATAAACCTCTTGTGTGCATCCTGATCTCCTTTCGTGACCGCCGCTAGAACTTCATATCTTCCTTTTTTCAAGCTCCACCAGTTGGTCGCTAATTTGTAATATTTTTCTCTGCATGTCCCGCCTCCTTCAAGCCCTGCGATGGAAGCCAATTTGTTATATTTTTGAATGCCCTGCCTCCTTCAAGCCCCGCGATGGAAGCCAATTTATTATATATTTTCTCGTGTCTCGTGTTCGTTCGTATACCTCTGTAAAATATAACAGTGTGTCTGAGTGTAAAAATGTGTCTGTGTTTCTTACCACTGCGTCCTCGCACGGTACTTCACGATGTTTGGGCCCATAGTGAACATACTGGGGACCAGGTATCGTGGTTCCCGATTTGAGGTTCAAACGTAGTGGATTATCTCCGGGTGGCGCCAAATTGTTTATATAAAACAATTAAAATGGTTTACTTGTCAATGTTCTATTTGAACGAGGCGACGAATTCAATCCGTCCCGCCTTTTCTCAATTTCGTGTCAATCGAGATAGCGGTTGCAGGATTCGCTACTTGAGCGCTAGACGTCGCATTGGAAACCTTCACATACATTATATTTTTAAACATACACTTTGCTAATAGAAATAAGACACGATTTAACACACACAGTATAAATTTATTATTAATTGGAAGTTAATATTTTATAGACACAAGTTGTAATTAATTTGCTCATATATAATTCTGCACCGGACAATTCTTTATAAGACTCTACTCAAGGGTTAACCAATCGATTTCGAATACATATAAACAGCATGGCTTTCTCTGACGCCAATCAACAAATATTTCGATCGATGGTTGTGAGTTGTTTGGATCACGTTAAAAGGTTCAGATGCAGTTACAACATTAAAAATACACAACCTTACAATGTTTTTTCCTTATGTAGGATAATGTGTAGTGGTAATTGTTTTGTTTAAGTGTCATACAAGATGTTTATAAGTCGTACATAAATACGAGGTTGGTTCTATAGTTAACAAATTTTCAGTGATATAATTTTATGGATCAATCCTTGTAAGAGAATAAAAATGATTTAGTGGTATTCAACATACATTGAGAAATGTTCAAAGTGCATTTATTTTTTGGAAGTTGAAATAATTTAACTGATACTTAATAGCATTGCAGTACGGAATTACTCGGGATGTCAAGAAGGAAGGATTATGGCATCAATATTGTTCCTGTGTTCTTTATTCAAGCTTCGGCATCTTTTTCAAAGTGGTTTGGACTTATTTAGATATTTTATATTGAGTTATAAACGTCTTCTCCCTCTGGAAATGGTATTCTGCATCCATCAGACTTCGGTACTATCGATTTCTATACTTGGTTTTACTTCTAAGATGTTTTAAATATTAAAATGTGTTGTACAGAAAATTCGCCTCTGGCTTGCGATAGCGTCACTTTTCAAGTCATTGTATTTAACGGTAATTACCTCGTTAAACGGTCATTTCCATGGTTACGTATTTGCTCTCATTGGGTGAGCTGAACATCAGTACATTGTTATCAATTTTCGAATTCCTTTCAAATCTTCCCATATCTTCGGACTTTCTTCCTCCTCTTATCTTCCTTCTGAGTTATTATCTAAATGCACTGTCATTTATATTTTCTCACAAAGATTATTTTGGTACCCCACAATATTGGGTTTTATCAAGTTTTCTAAGTTTACAATTAATTTTATACTTACTAATTACATTTCTTTGTTTACATAATTCCTTAATTTAATATTTGGTTTTTAATAATAACTACTATTCATCCTTGATGAATTAGTCACCTTGGATTTGTCCATTACATGGTGATTTTTGTACAATCAGTAATTGTTTATGTTTGGCCGTTATGCCTGTTTCACATTTAAGTAGCCATTACTGGATTTTTGTGGCTTCATACACAATACATTTCATTTAGTCCCAAATTGTTATTTTGCATTTATAATTAGGTTTAATGTCTCGGGATGTGTTTTAATTTAGTCTTTGTTAGTAACAACTGTGTTATTCAATCTTACTTGCTAATTATTTGCTATTCATTTCCAATATAAAATATAACATCTAGGTCTATGGTCTGTATGACTCTTACAGCCACATCCAATTCATAAACAATAGTTAATACAATTCATTATTTCTTATTTGTTCTGGTGCTAAACAATTTCACCTTTATTGCACTTTTTTATCATTAAACTCCCCTTATAACATGGGTATTTAATTAATGTTGATACAAACTTATTTTCTAATGCTTTTTTCTCTCCCTTCCATGTTAACACCATCTAATTACTTTTCTTTGTGAAACACACATTTAGATTTTTACAATACATTTTTAAGTTATAACAATACTACTTCCTAGTCATCACAGTGAATATCACTACTTAGTGTTCATTATTTACTGAATAAATGTTCTGTCCTAAATACTATTCATTGTAACTTGTTAAATGTTATTGTCCACTCTTAAAACTAAAACATAAGTAATTTTACTAAGTCTTTACCTTAGCCTACTCTCCTCTTACTATTTATATGATAGACAATATTTGTATTTATTTTTCACTAGCACTTTCTTAAATTATTTAGTGTTCATTATAATTTATTTAGTGTTTCTTTAGTTTTATATCACTCTAGTATAAATCACTTTCACTAATTCAACTTCCATTTATTTCTCATCATTTTATTCTCTTTCTCTACACACTATCTATATAAAATTATTAATATTGTGTCTTTCTTAGTTAACAGATTACATATATCCCTAACTCTTTTGGTTAGTGTATTTTTATACATTGTTTCATATTACTGACGGTTCATAATTGTCATTTTGTCAATACTAACATTCATTAATAGTTTTGGTTCTTAACCGAATTTCATTGTCTTTATTACTTTGGGTTACATTATTTCTCCCTTCTCTATTTTTCATTACTGGTCTAGTTTTCTTGATGCGTTTCATCTTGTTTTCTTCCTCATGGGTTTGTTCTCTCTCGGTTTTCATTCTTCTTCTCCTTCATTCGTCTTGTTTTCTTTATTTTGGTTTCTTAACTGGTTTCTTAACTGGCCAATCTCTGGGGTTGGGTCAATGTCGTTTGTCGGTCAGTCTATTATTTTAGTTTCTTTATTAATCACTTTCGGCTTATTACACCTTCTCCTTCCATGTTAATTACCTTTTATTTATTTTTTTACTATCCACATAATTTATTTATTCAAATATAATATTATTTAGTTTTTTTTATACATACTTATTGTTATCAGAATCTATCTGAATTTGGTGATGTTATATAATGCTCTCCCACCAAAATTGATCATTTTATAAAACGTAATTCTAAGTTTGATGAAATTATCAATTGTATTGTATCATTTTCTTCTTAAACTCTACTGCTTCTCACTCGATTTTTATTCTTAATTCTGTATCTTTTATTTCCTTTCTCCTGATTCTTTTCTTCGTCATTTTTTCTTATTACGAACTGGCTTATTGATTTTTTATTATAAATTATTCCCTATAAATCTTATTTTCCCTAACTAACTTTACCTTGTAGCTGCAATCGATTCGGATGGGCTCTATTGGCTTACCTAACTCCGTCGTTCAAAACTACTCTTATTCTGAGATCAGGGGAACATCATCCCTGCTCAGTAAAATGATTGCTGGACTTATTCAACAGTCAATCTCAATTAATGAATCTTAAATATAGTCATCTCGTGACTCAACATAATAATAATAATCATAACATTTGTTGGGAATCTTTTACCTTCATATTTCATTATTGCTCAGTTCGAGTCATATATTTTTTCATCTTTCTTTATATATACTACTTTATAATACTTGAAGCATTGCTTTTTATTGATACAATTCATATTTTTATTCATTTCTAATTACTTTTTGTTTCATCTCAATTCATATTACAACTCTTAGAATGTTTATTTTATTTGTTCCGTTTTTTGATCATTGGTTTTCTTAATACTTGAAGCATTGCTTTTTATTGATACAATTCACATTTTTATTCATTTTTAATAAGTTTTGTTTCATCTCAATTCATATTACAACTCTTAGAATGTTTATTTTATTTATTTCGTTTTTTGATCATTGGTTTTCTTAATCTTACTTCCCATTTCTTTCTAAATAGTATTGGAAGTTGGTCATTTTGATTGATATTATTTTTTTCATAACTTTTAAAATATCATAGTAAGTTAGTGTTTCTTACTAGTTAGGAACATTTGTAGCTTACTCCTTTATAATATGTTTTGCTTTTTTGTGCCTCATACTTTGGCTAAAGATTATTGTAACTTAATCTTATTCTGTTAGGAATGTTTTGTAACTTCACTCCCTTATTATTAATTTTTACTCAAATATTACAGTAAGTTAGTGTTTCTTACTTTATGTGGATTCTTGGTAATTTTAATTCTCCATTTTTATGATTGGTCCAAAATATTCTCGAATTATCTGTGTATGCTGTCCTTACATAACTTTTTTGAATTTTGAAATTCATTTTTTAAATATATTTTTCATCATTTTTTATCAGTAACCTCACTTGCTGACATTATTCTTCTCCTTTTATTTTAAATTATTTAGGTAGGTTATCATGAAATCAGTCCCCTTTTCTCGGCGTTTATCTTCACTTTGTTTACCCATGGTCCATCATTTCCTCTGCATTTGTGGTTCGGATAACCTTGGTGTATATAACTATTTTCTTCCTAGTGATATAGGTTTCTTCTGTTTTGTACCATGATTCTTCTAATATCATATGTTCAGTGGTATCCGTGACTGCTTCCATCATTTTATTATGTGGTTCTTTACTCAGCATTTCTATTTCTGGTATACTCGAGCGTGTTAGATAACTTCTTGATTTGTGACACCCCATCTTGTTGTGAGTCCTGTCAAATTTGTGTAATTTCTATTTTCTTATTGATTTGCTGAAGTTTTCCTCTGCTGGTTGGTTGTGAATTCCTTCTATAATTTCTTTCAAGGTCCTCCTACAATCTTTATATCTCATTAATTTGCTTTGGTCGGTAAGGGGTAAATTGAACACATCAATTAGTCCGTTCTTCATCATCTCCACTTCTTCTCTTGTTTTTAGTAGTTTCTTTTTATATATTTTTCCTATTTCCTTTGTTTTCTTAATCTTCTTAATTATTCGATTCTTCTTTACCCTTCTCCGGTTGGTTTTTAGGTGCTTAATTTTCTCATTGTTTTGGTTCTCTTTATTCCCAGAAAACAATACACCTTTGTCTTCTTTATTCTTTATTTCTTCAATGATGCCGTCAGAAGGGTTGTCTAGTGTTTCATTCAGTTGTGTGAAACCACTATCTACTGTTTCATTAAGTTGATTTGCTGGGTATCTTGTTTTTTCCCATTTCTTATTCATCTCCGTTTTTGTCTGGTCACATTCTTCATGACATCCTTTGAAAATTAGTCTTATTTGCTGCTTCATTTCTTCTTTATTTTTCTCGTGGTCCTCCTTCAGCTGTTCCCTCAATTCTTCCTTCAATTCTTCGTTTCTTTGCTGAATTTCCTCCATCAATCGTTGTTGTAATATTTCATTATTTTGGTTGACTGTTTTCCTCAATTCTTCCTAAGTACTTTCATTTGTACTCACTATTTTCTCATTGATCTGTTTCAAATTGTCATTGGTTTCTTTCTTCATCTGTTTCAAACTTTCTTCGTTCTTGTCGAATTTATTGTTCATCTCCTTCAAACTCTCTTCATTCTTGTCAAATTTATTGTTCGTATTATTCATCATTTCCATTAATTTTAGTATGTTCGGGTCTCCTCTAAATTCTCCCTTGTCGCCCGCCTGTAATTCCATTTCTTTGTCTTGGGTTGGTTCTGTTGTGGTTATTGCTGTCTCCACTTCTTCAATCGGTGTTCCTTCCTCCTCTTCCCCTCTATTTTCTTCCATCTCCTTCTCCTTCGCCAACTTTTTCCATAAACCTCTTGTGTGCATCCTGATCTCCTTTCGTGACCGCCGCTAGAACTTCATATCTTCCTTTTTTCAAGCTCCACCGGTTGGTCGCTAATTTGTAATATTTTTCTCTGGATGTCCCGCCTCCTTCAAGCCCCGCGATGGAAGCCAATTTGTTATATTTTTGAATGTCCTGCCTCCTTCAAGCCCCGCGATGGAAGCCAATTTATTATATATTTTCTCGTGTCTCGTGTTCGTTCGTATACCTCTGTAAAATATAACAGTGTGTCTGAGTGTAAAAATGTGTCTGTGTTTCTTACCACTGCGTCCTCGCACGGCGATGTACTTCACGATGTTTGGGCCCATAGCGAACATACTGGGGACCAGGTATCGTAGTTCCCGATTTGAGGTTCAAACGTAGTGGATTATCTCCGGGTGGCGCCAAATTGTTTATATAAAACAATTAAAATGGTTTACTTGTCAATGTTCTATTTGAACGAGGCGACGAATTCAATCCGTCCCGCCTTTTCTCAATTTCGTGTCAATCGAGATAGCGGTTGCAGGATTCGCTATTTGAGCGCTAGACGTCGCATTGGAAACCTTCACATACATTATATTTTTAAACATACACTTTGCTAATAGAAATAAGACACGATTTAACACACACAGTATAAATTTATTATTAATTGGAAGTTAATATTTTATAGACACAAGTTGTAATTAATTTGCTCATATATAATTCTGCACCGGACAATTCTTTATAAGACTCTACTCAAGGGTTAACCAATCGATTTCGAATACATATAAACAGCATGGCTTTCTCTGACGCCAATCAACAAATATTTCGATCGATGGTTGTGAGTTGTTTGGATCACGTTAAAAGGTTCAGATGCAGTTACAACATTAAAAATACACAACCTTACAATGTTTTTTCCTTATGTAGGATAATGTGTAGTGGTAATTGTTTTGTTTAAGTGTCATACAAGATGTTTATAAGTCGTACATAAATATGAGGTTAGTTCTATAGTTAACAAATTTTCAGTGATATAATTTTATGGATCAATCCTTGTAAGAGAATAAAAATGATTTAGTGGTATTCAGCATACATTGAGAAATGTTCAAAGTGCATTTATTTTTTGGAAGTTGAAATAATTTAACTGATACTTAACAGCATTGCAGTACGGAATTACTCGGGATGTCAAGAAGGAAGGATTATGGCATCAATATTGTTCCTGTGTTCTTTATTCAAGCTTCGGCATCTTTTTCAAAGTGGTTTGGACTTATTTAGATATTTCATATTGAGTTATAAACGTCTTCTCCCTCTGGAAATGGTATTCTGCATCCATCAGACTTCGGTACTATCGATTTCTATACTTGGTTTTACTTCTAAGATGTTTTAAATATTAAAATGTGTTGTACAGAAAATTCGCCTCTGGCTTGCGATAGCGTCACTTTTCAAGTCATTGTATTTAACGGTAATTACCTTGTTAAACGGTCATTTCCATGGTTACGTATTTGCTCTCATTGGGTGAGCTGAACATCAGTACATTGTTATCAATTTTCGAATTCCTTTCAAATCTTCCCATATCTTCGGACTTTCTTCCTCCTCTTATCTTCCTTCTGAGTTATTATCTAAATGCACTGTCATTTATATTTTCTCACAAAGATTATTTTGGTACCCCACAATATTGGGTTTTATCAAGTTTTCTAAGTTTACAATTAATTTTATACTTACTAATTACATTTCTTTGTTTACATAATTCCTTAATTTAATATTTGGTTTTTAATAATAACTACTATTCATCCTTGATGAATTAGTCACCTTGGATTTGTCCATTACATGGTGATTTTTGTACAATCAGTAATTGTTTATGTTTGGCCGTTATGCCTGTTTCACATTTAAGTAGCCATTACTGGATTTTTGTGGCTTCATACACAATACATTTCATTTAGTCCCAAATTGTTATTTTGCATTTATAATTAGGTTTAATGTCTCGGGATGTGTTTTAATTTAGTCTTTGTTAGTAACAACTATGTTATTCAATCTTACTTGCTAATTATTTGCTATTCATTTCCAATATAAAATATAACATCTAGGTCTATGGTCTGTATGACTCTTACAGCCACATCCAATTCATAAACAATAGTTAATACAATTCATTATTTCTTATTTGTTGTTCTGGTGCTAAACAATTTCACCTTTATTGCACTTTTTTATCATTAAACTCCCCTTATAACATGGGTATTTAATTAATGTTGATACAAACTTATTTTCTAATGCTTTTTTCTCTCCCTTCCATGTTAACACCATCTAATTACTTTTCTTTGTGAAACACACATTTAGATTTTTACAATACATTTTTAAGTTATAACAATACTACTTCCTAGTCATCACAGTGAATATCACTACTTAGTGTTCATTATTTACTGAATAAATGTTCTGTCCTAAATACTATTCATTGTAACTTGTTAAATGTTATTGTCCACTCTTAAAACTAAAACATAAGTAATTTTACTAAGTCTTTACCTTAGCGTACTCTCCTCTTACTATTTATATGATAGACAATATTTGTATTTATTTTTCACTAGCACTTTCTTAAATTATTTAGTGTTCATTATAATTTATTTAGTGTTTCTTTAGTTTTATATCACTCTAGTATAAATCACTTTCACTAATTCAACTTCCATTTATTTCTCATCATTTTATTCTCTTTCTCTACACACTATCTATATAAAATTATTAATATTGTGTCTTTCTTAGTTAACAGATTACATATATCCCTAACTCTTTTGGTTAATGTATTTTTATACATTGTTTCATATTACTGACGGTTCATAATTGTCATTTTGTCAATACTAACATTCATTAATAGTTTTGGTTCTTAACCGAATTTCATTGTCTTTATTACTTTGGGTTACATTATTTCTCCCTTCTCTACTTTTTATTACTGGTCTAGTTTTCTTGATGCGTTTCATCTTGTTTTCTTCCTCATGGGTTTGTTCTCTCTCGGTTTTCATTCTTCTTCTCCTTCATTCGTCTTGTTTTCTTTATTTTGGTTTCTTAACTGGCCAATCTCTGGGGTTGGGTCAATGTCGTTTGTCGGTCAGTCTATTATTTTAGTTTCTTTATTAATCACTTTCGGCTTATTACTCCTTCTCCTTCCATGTTAATTACCTTTTATTTATTTTTTTACTATCCACATAATTTATTTATTCAAATATAATATTATTTAGTTTTTTTTATACATACTTATTGTTATCAGAATCTATCTGAATTTGGTGATGTTATAATATACTACCCCCTACTTAGGTTATCACGCAAATGCTTTGTGGTGATGTATTTGTTTGTTCTGTACTTGTCAGGACAACTTTGATTGATCAGGAAGAGTCTGTAATATATAGGTAACAAGGTTTTCTAACATCTATAAAGAAGCAACTTCCCACATAAGTTAAACAATTTAAAACTGTTCTTTATAGAGGACAGTTAATAGTATTATATGGTTCAGTATAACCTTAATTAATCCATTCCATAATTATAAAATTGTTCACAAAGGACTGCATAACACTATTTCCACGCAATCACTTATACATGTAGTTTTTTATAACATACAAAAACACCAAATATACTATCACATATTCCTCAGGCTTTCACGGCCGGTGTCAGATGAATTGTTCATGATATCCGGGCTGTTAGGCGGTGGTCCATGGCTTATTACAAAACCAATCGTCGTGGTTTTGTAATAAGCCATGGACCACGGCCAAACAGCCCGGATATCATGAACAATTCTAACTATCACATTTTGCATTGAGTTGCAGTAGAACTTGGCTAATTCGAAGCTGAAGGGACCAGTATTCTAATTATCCAAAAATTTGAATTAGGAAAGTTTGAATAAGGGTAGAAAAATCAAATAAAAAACCAAAATTCAGTAAAGCAATATGTTAGTTTATTAAACAATTTCCTTATACATATGTATTACAAACATATAAACACGTTTCAGTACAAATATAGCATTTACAGTTTTTTAAAAAAGCTAGAAACTTTTGATTGCATTTTGCAGTTAATACATTGAGTTGTAGTAAATTCTTTAAGTTTATTAAGTGCTTGGAAAATAGCGTCACTTACGTTCTGCTGTCCTTCAACAAACCGTCTGAAGTCTTGAATGTAATTTGATGTCTGTGAAGCCATTGGAATCAGTATCTCTGGAAGTTCTAGCTGGTCCCCTTCTTCATCTGAAGATGCACCATCATTTCTTTTGTTCGTAACATCAGCCACGATCTCCACATCTGTCTGTTCACCGCACACCGCCAAGTCTTCATCCATGTTTACAAACCCTTCGTAACGAATGCCTGCGTCATGTCCAACATCTTCCCAGTTATCCGCAGTGGGTACGACTTCTCTAGCAGCTTTATTCTCCTCTTCACCTTCAATGTAGCAGAAACCACCTTTACGAAAGCAATTAGCAATTGTTTTTTGCTTAACTTGGTCCCAAGCACTGTTGCACATGCGGGCAGCTTGAAGGATGTTAATCTTGATATTTTGGTGCTCATCTAAATAAGCACCTGACAGAATGTTTTGGACCACAAGCTGTCTGTAAAAATGCTTAAACTTTTTATTACACCTTGGTCCATAGGTTGAACTACTGAAGTCATGTTTTGGGGGGGAAAACACAACCTTTACATTTTCCATTACAGGAATAGTGTTGTGCGCTGTACAGTTGTCAATAAACAAGACGATTCTTCTATTTTGATTCCGCAATTTCCTGTTGCTTTTCAAAATCCATCTTTCGAAAATTTCACCTGTCATCCAAGCTTTATTGTTTGATTCATATTCAAGTGGTTTTGTTTTTACATTTTTGAAACAACGTGGGTTGGCTGACTTCCCTATCATTAGCAAAGGCAGTTTTTCCCACCCATCCATGTTTGCTCCAACTAAAAGTGTTATGCGCTCCTTGCTGTGTTTGCCGCCACTACATCTTTCTCCTTTAAAAGCAAGTGTTTTGTCAGGGGTGTATTTGAAGAATAAGCCCGTCTCGTCTATGTTAAAAATGTCTTTAGCACTCTATCAGAAATCATTTGCAACAAATTGTCTTTCCATGAATTTGCAGCTTCAACGTCAACAGATCCACTTTCCCCACAAACAGTTTTGAAAAACATGCCATTCCTTTCTTTAAAACCATCGAGCCAACCAGAGCTGGCCTTAAAAACATTTTTCCCTAAGCTAGATGCGAATTCCTCAGCTTTGGCTCTGACGAGGGGCCCACTGACTGGAATTTTTTTGTCCCTTGCTTGCTTAAACCACTTCACTACACATTCATCCACATCAGGATTTTCTGGTCCTCGCACCCTTTTCCTGTCGCTGGCTTTACACACACTATTCAAAATTTTCCCCTTTTTTTTTAGATACATTGACAGTGTATTTGGCGGTATCCTGAATTCCTTAGCAATTTCAGATTTCTTTTTTTGTCCCTTTTCCACTTCCCGAATAACGGCAACTTTTTCAGCAAATGTCAATGATTTGTATTGGGTCCATGTTGGTTTTCAAAGGGCCACGATGAACACACAACACAATAAGCATCACTAAAACACACCAGTCTGTATATACAGTACTGTATAAAGAAAGGAACGGTCTCTCACTACAGTACACAGCTCGCACAGTAGAAACTCAAAAAGACTTAACCCTTCCACGAATGCAGTCAGACTGAACTGAAAGCAACAGTGAGGGTGGCTGACTGACGAGGTGTGGAACAAGGGACAGTGGCGGACGGTACCGTTACACGAGCCAGTCACGTGTCATCGCGAGATACTGGCGCCAATTCCACGAATTTGACACAATTTCACTTTTCTGTTCACAAAGGGCGATGCCTGTTTGTCTGTTTCCAGTCGTGTCTCTATCGTTACGTAGTCTAGCCCATACTGCAGGCGATCTTTTGTAGTTTGAGCAAAATTTTTATTTCGAATTAACCAAAAAAAGTTCGAATTACAGACGATGTTTTTGTACGGTTTTACATAGGATATTCAAGGGACCACGGTAAAAGTTCGAATTATCCACGAATTCGAATTATGCACGTTCGAATTAACCAAGTTCTACTGTATATAATCGACCTTTGTATCAAAATATTATAGAAAATTTATGCAAAAGAGTGATGTCATTCATAAACTCTGAGGTCATTTAACCAAATACAGACTGGTGGTAATTTCTAAACTAAAACTTGTCAAACACTTTTACACATAAGATACGTGCTCTATCCATTTCTATACATCCACTAATTACCCACCGTGGTCTTGAATGTTTTATTGTTGAATAATGAATTCATTTTTTTAACAAGAATATAGTTTTACTTTAATTATATAGTACTGTATTTTAACAGGTTTTATAAATGTAAGCCCACCAAAAGGGAGAGGGATAAGGTGTAAAGGTATATTAAATAATGAGACTGATACAGTAACTCACTTTCATTTATATTTATTACAATTCTAATACTTGTCCCCTTCAATATAGTCCCAATTCATACTTACACACCAATAAAGTCTTGTTTCACTGATCAAAGGCATGGAGCAGATCACTTTTCTGTCAGCTCTTTTAAAACATCTGTTGTTCTTTCACTGCATCAACTGACTCAAAACATGTTCCATTAAGCACATATTTCATTTTAAGGGAAGAAAAAAGTCACATGGTGCCAAATCAGGCAAACATGGATGACTTTCCAGTATAGTTATGTGTTTTTCGGCTTAAAACTGCTTGACAGAAAGTGCTGTATAAGGAGACATATTGTCATTATGAAGAATTAATCCATTTTTCCACAGTTCTGGTCGTTTATTCCTGATTCGTTTTCTCAGCTTTGTCAAAGCATCCTTATGATAATGCTGTTAGATCCAGGTTTCATCACAAGTGATGACTTTTTGAAAATGCTTGGGATCAGCAGTTTGAGTCAAGCTGTAGCATGGTAGCAAGAATTTCCGTATGGTATTCATTTTGCTCTGGTGTTTGTGACGATCTTTCCACAAACATTTTATATATTGAGATCGTCACACAAAATTTTCCACACAGTATATTTGTCATTGTTCATGGCTTCAGATATCATTCAGACGCTCAGTTGGTCATCTCAAATAAATTGGCTAATTTTTTCTACATTATGTGTCATTCTTGAAGTCAAGGGTTGTCCAGGGTGCTCATTGTCTTCCACATTCTGACATCCATTACTGAATCTTTTGTACCACTCAAAGACTCAATGTACACAATACATGCAGTCTTCCCCATAAGCCTCAGTAAATATTTGAAAACATTCCGTTGGTATTTTGCTCGATTTTACTCCATATTTCAAATTGACACATTGCACAGCCTAGTATTATTCCAGCACACAACAGGAAGGACAACTGCACTCAGCGATGACTCAAAATCTACTGTTAACACCCAAGAGAGTTGATGTTTGTCATACAGATTCAGACTAGGCAAAGAGCTCACAGTCAGATAGCTTTTGTAAGAGGTAGAAATGCAGTCTCATTATTTAACACACACAGTCACATGATATGTGTGATTAAAGACCGGATTATTTAACTG
Source organism: Magicicada septendecula (assembly GCA_034769895.1). Lineage (NCBI taxonomy): Eukaryota > Metazoa > Arthropoda > Insecta > Hemiptera > Cicadidae > Magicicada > Magicicada septendecula. The sequence continues at coordinate 444,961,141 of CM068368.1, forward strand.
AAAGTACCCTAATTTCTCAATACATCACGTAGTAATAGCAATACCATAATAAATTAGATAAATGTTTGTTATATATGATTACTGTTTCAGTGTGCAGCAGATAAAAAATGGGGTGATTGGAGACCTCACCTAGCCATGATGATTAGTAATCAAACTTCAAGTGTGGAACTTAACAGGAAGTCAATAATAACTCTAGGTGACTCATTAGGTAAATATTAATTTTCTTTATTGTTGCTTGTATACAAAAAATACTTCCATATTCTATGAATTTTATAAATGGGTGGGTAGATGCAATAGTAGACATTTCCACTTTATGGCCAAAATTATATAAAAATAATTTGTAAGGTTTGGATCAATCCGGAGCTGCCATACAGCTGCTAGACAGTTGTTTGTGTATAATTTCACAATGGCTCTTCAATGTGTAAACTCACTAGAAATAATGTGTTTTCATACACTTGATCAGAACTCGATTGACCGGGTTTATATGAAATACCCTCAGCGATTGATCATGGATTAAAAAGTACAAATTTTGGCCTGAAACAAATACAGTAAGACTAATATCAGATGGATTGGGGGTTAAAATAAAGGCTAGCACATGATGCCCCTTTAATATAAAGACAGTAGAGCTGGTTGTCCTGGTCACATGACACCGTTTTTTTACCCTCTGACTGGGTCTTTGGTCTAATAGAAAAGTCACTTCTAAGAAAAACTACCATATTTCAGCCAAGTGAGTATTTTGAAGCTTTTGGCCAATATGCCACTGGGACAACATTTCAGACTTTCCAGTACTTGATTGGAAAACTGAGAGAAATTACAACTTAACAGACCTCTCAAAGGGGTATTTTAAAATTAGTAAATGCTGTAGGATTATTATTACACATGAAAATTTGCAAAGAGGATACAAAATTTTGGTGCACGGGGAGCTGTTTTACAAATTGATAACTGAATGTGCTTTATCACTACTAAAGGAAAACAGAACTATGGCCAATGTAAATCCATGTATTTTACCATTGGGAGTAAAGATAAAAGAGACAAAACTACGCGATGTGAATACATTGTTGAAAACAAAAACACTAGCTTGGAATGGCAACAACAAGAATGTCTTTAATTTTACTCAAATGCAAAAATAATCAAAACGGTAGAGCACAGGAATAAGATGACAATCATGATTTGGTGTGTGAGCATCAACAAATCGTTTATGATCTTCATGTATAATCTTTCTTTTCTGAGAACAGTGATTTTGATCTAAGGATGTTTTTGAACAGATTATTTATTGCAGTAGCATCCTGTGCCACGTTTAACATTTATTTGTAAAATAAATCTGTGGTTTTAAAAACTTAGTTAAGTCATTTTTTTCATCCTTTACATGTCGGATGCAAAAATAAACATTTCCACTTGTTGAAATTATTATCAGCCAGGCTATTAGACTGTGGTCCACAGTTGTGTTATTGACAAATGTTTCAGCCCCACCATCGGAGGCCATCATCAGTTTCTAGATCGGCACGGTGTCCACCAATTCACCTTAGAGATGATGTAGAGACTATGTTTTCCTGAAACTTTTATAAACTTTTGTACCAGCACAATCTAAGCTGGAAAGCACCATCAACCAATCAGCATCGAGTGCTATCTGATTGGCTTGGGAGCACAACATGCCAGATTCTATTCAATAAGAGGCTTTCTCCCCTTCGATTGATGGACACCGTACCAATCTAGACACTGCTAATGGCGTCCAATAGTAGGGCCAAAATGTTTGTCAATAATGACAACTGTACACAACAGCCTGACAGCCTGGCTGATAATAACAATTTCAACAATGTTGAAGCTGGGTGTGAAAAACTTAACTTGCATTTCCCCTTGTGTTAGGTGCAGAAATTGATTTTTCCAATTTCATGTGCAAAAGTAGACTATTCCAAATTTTAAACTTGAATTACTTGTTTATGAGTTATTAGTACTCCTATGTATTAACCCTTTAAGGACTGGCATTTTTACACTGGTACTTGCAAAAATACCCAGGCCGGTTTTGCTGTTTCTGTAGTGGCTGTAATTTTTCTTCATCCTGTTCCACATATGAAAATACTTGGATACAAATGGTGTTTTTTTAAAGGTATAATTTTTTTAAGGGGATCAGAGCGTAGTATACTATAGTATATTAATTACATTCTAATTAACATGATAATGTGTTATTGGAGTGATAAAATTGTATTCAGCTTACTCCTTGTCTTACAAAAAAATCTGGCACTCCAAACTACCATAGTCGATTCCCTTATATATTAGTCTAACTGTTTGCAAAAAATGAATAATCTGTCTTTAACAGAAGGAATAAATTTATGTACTATAAGGTCAAAATATGCGGAGTCTGTAGTACAAAATGTAAACACTCATGCAACACCAAAGTTTTAATCAACTTTTTGAAATTAATACTCAGTTATTTTAACAAAAACACTTAAAAACCACACTAAATAAACGTAGAATTATGTTCAATATCACTTATTAAATTAGAAATACAATGAAAAAACAATGCAAACAAAACCAACCAGAATGACAGGAGTAAAAAACAACACAAGACACAGCCAGTTCAGTATCATGTACCTTCTTTAAAAAAAAGGAAATTATACTATCCTGTGGTTGGATTGAAAACTACGAGTGTTTGTTTACCATCTTACACATTGGCAGCACTCAGAAACGATTTCTGCAAAAACAGCGGCGATTTTAAATGACTTCCGATATATTGGACTTCGACTAAATCAAGACGTGTGATATATCGGACGTTGGTCCTCAAAGGGTTAATTTATTAATACATATTGTAACGTACCAAATTGGCAGTTACATAAGATAACTATCTAATACGTCAAATAAAAAGATATCATGAAAATATTTCAACGTGCATAAAAGAAGGAACAGGAGAATATAAACAAAGTGTGTATCTACGAACGGATATTATTGAAACAACACAACAAAGAAGAAGGAAGAGTAATAAGGATATCATCGAGTATAAAAGAGAGAGAAAATGACAACGCGCCAATATAATATGTTAGCATCCAGGCCCAATAGATCCAAAATAGTGAGGGGATATGACGAAAATAATTACTAAAATAAAAAGGATACGAATCAAGTACAACCACAATGGTGATAAAACAAACGAATTTGTTTATTAGTGTGAAATAATATGGAACAATGATTACCATAACCACGAATAAAAATATGGAAGAATATGACAAGACTAAGGGAACACTGATTATCACAAATAATGTATAACCCAGGAGAACACCGATAGTGAGCAACAACTAACCAGAAGAAGAAAAGAAGAAGAAGAGGAAAGGAAACATACCATGAAGAATGAAGATAATGTATGAACAGTACAAGACATCAACATTCACAAGATATACAAGGAATTAAAATTAATATAGTGACCGGAAGAAGTGTAATGATTATTCGAAGATCAGTGACAAAGAAACCAGTGTTTAGCATCATTGAGTGATCACGAACAATAACAGTGAAAACTTGATATAAGTGTAACAACCTGTGATATGATAACCATTTTACCCCAAATAAACACCACAAACAATACAAGTGAAAATGTTTATAACGGAGAAAAATGATTAACCATTATAAGTGAAAGAATCCAAGATTAACTAGTTAAAATGCACAGACAATTAGTGTGACAAGTTTGATCAAGATTGTAACATCACATAGATAATCATTAAGACCACCAAAAGAAATATGAGACAGAACAGTAAATTAATTGTTCATAGGGACTAATAATAAAAGCTTTGTAAGCCTTAATATGAAATGTGCCTGAATGCCATAGCAAGACAGGACAAAATATAAATGAATTCCAGAACAAACAGTATCAAATAAGCTAGTTTGTTAGGTATAAAACAATCAATGTACCAAAAACTAGGTGCAACCCACCAAGAAATGTAATATTGTTAGACTAAGAATACCTGTGTTATTGTTTCAACAAATAGTGTAAAAATGTGTATAACTTAATAATAAACCATTGTAATAGAATGCCATAATGAGATGGAAATAGTTGAGTCAAACACTGCATAAAAATATGTTGCACATTGTTGTCACACAACTGACACATAACCTCACAGAAAGTGAACCTATAACATAAAATCATGTACATTAGTTAAACCAAGCAACTATCCACAATTGTTTCAAACAAAGACTAGTTAAGAATGATAATGCAAACCAATAAATACAATATGTACTGAAGAACACAGCAAATGAATCAGATTGAATATGATATCATAAAGTTAAATGGACAGAACCCCAATGTGACAAGATAGTTAGTCAAAAAGCATTATCAAAACTTATCAAAAGATTGTGACAAATGTTACCAGTAGTTAGAGAAATGTCTAATACTGCTATGAGAACACCTCACAAATGTAATACTAGTAGTTTAATAATTGAAATATTATAAACTAACTAACTGCAATTGTAAAACCAGATGTAAATAAACACTATACTATGACTTGGAGAGCTTTCAGATAACGAAAAGTTAATTAATACATTGAACCAACAAGGTACAACAATTGTATACTATTTTAATTAATAACATTATATCCCTTGTGTAATAAAATAATTGCATAAGTGACAAAATGGAGAAATGAGAACAGAAAGTATTTTGATCATACTATAAGTATATAAAAAATAACATTTTTAGCAAAATAAAATGTGAACAAATGTAAATAAGTGTACATATTAGTGTTAGGATGTCAAACATATGTAATAGGATAAGGAATAATAGCGTTACATGTAAATATAAACAATCGAACATGGTCGGTATGGACGCCATTAACAGATATTGTTTAAACTGTAAATATAACTATTTTATGTACTAACATGAAGGAGAAATGGACTCGAGATGTTTAGTAATAAGTATTACAGTGTAATTATAACGAAATATGGTAAAACAGATTTATTTATATTAAGAATCACCATATGAGTTTTTGAGATGGCCAAGTGAATTAATAATGAACGGATTTAGTGCTTGTTTATACTTAAAATAAAGCCACAAGTGTCCGCGATTTAATGCCACTACCCAACCGACTATACGACAAAAGATAAGAAAGTTATGACAATTATAAGTTTTTCAATCATTTTGAGTATCCATGCATACGTCACATATAATCTCGAACCCACGCTTAGAGTTGTAAAAATTTAAAAGTTTTATTTGACCAAAGTGTTTTGGGGTTGAGAGTTTGACCTTTTGAATCAATCAAATAGCTTAAAATGACCAGATGAGAAAGAGACGCTTTAGCAAAATGTATCATTCGTTCTGCATCACTCACGACGAGAGGTCTATGCCGAAAAAGTCAGCAAGATATTTTTGAAATGTGCGCGTCACCTACAGTAATACGTAAACAGACATTAACCTGTACACAACAACATATTACCGAGTGTCCAGTGAATTAAGTGAACAGTGAATTAACACGACCAGTGTATAATAAGGGTCATGTTTTGTGTATTCAATCAGGGAGTACAATGTTTTAATTATTTTAAAGAAATTAATGAAAATAATAATTTTCGTTGATGAACGAAAAATATTGTTTTGGACTGCACTAGTCATAACGCTTGAGTGCTTAAAATATGATGGACAATTATCAGAATTTAATAAATAAATTGTAGCACGGTTTAATGTCAATAATTAATTCAAAAATAATTATTTTACAATTAAAGAGTAATTGAGAAAGGCGGAATTAACTTAGATACCGCTCATCAGCATATAGTATATAGTCGCTTACTTGACTACGACTTTTGAATTAACAAATAATTATTTTCTTGTTCGAATATTTTTATGAATGATAATTACACATCAAACGAATTATAAATAAAATGTTTGTAATCATATCATTAAGACTTTTATAAATAACATAACTTATTCTAAATAGCCACTTACATGTTACTAGGTTAACTAACCTAGAACCGAAGAATATAATTTTGTCACAAAGAAACAATTCTGTTCTTGAATAATTTTACTGAAATGAAAGCTATAACAAGAGTTTTTTTTCTCTAGATTTTTTTCTCTTTCCAGTACATGGTTCTAATAGCTAATGAGTCAATAATAATAATATTTTTAACAGTGCAAATCTCAGAGCACGTGTGGACCTCAACTGCTATATACTTTTGCATAACGTACAATAGTACGATATTATCGGTTATGGTACCGAGTTTTATAATTTTAAATTTTTGTTCTTTTTTCATATTAATAGATAATTAAATATTGTTAATTAAACTCACATCTTGTAATCTGGTATCATGTATCTTCAAAGAACTCACTAATTTGGTAATATAATTAAACAAAGTGAACCTAACCTCGTTCACCAAAAACATTGTACCTTACAACAGTGTTACCAGCCTTGAGATACAGAGATCTCAGTATTCGTTTAAATTTGTTATTGTTTGTAAAAAGATATTATTAATTGTTTTTAAAAGAGTTTATTGAATTTAATAATTGTCAATAAATCCCCAGTTTATTATCAGTGGAAACAGAGTTTTGATTTCTATACAATAGAAGAAGTAGTTTAATTTTTTTATGAACAGTTCTCTCATAAGGTGGCGGTAGTATTTGAATGACTGATATCATTCAAAGTGCAATTGAATATTTAATTTATTTTCTTGTTTATGTGCATTCTTTGTGATATTCAAAAGGAATATCTATGTATGTATGTCAAGTGTTTTTGCAGTAAAAGAAGTCGCCATCGAGAATAGTGAAGACATCCACATATGGTAAGTGGGGAGGTTGACACAGTGAAGTGATAAATACTCTTTTAAACCACAAACTTTTAAACGTGAACATTAATCCCAATTTTAATAATCAACTACTATAATAATAATAACATTATAAAAATAAATCTAAAACGTTGTGATTCGTTACAACGTGGCGCCCAACGTCTGAGCGCGAATTAGGACGAAGAAACCTAACAGTTTGATTAATTAAATAAATAATTTCTCAACCTAATTCGACAGCAGGACAGCAAGTACATTAACAGATATAAGGATGTGGGGAATGACCAAAGCACAGGAGATGGAATTCCTGGAGAAGATGAGGGGAATGATGGAAGAAAATTGTGAGAAAATGGTGGAATCATGGAATAAGAAATTAGATGAAAATTTACAATCATTGAAGGAAGGCAACCGATCCATGGTGGAATCATTGAGTAAGAAATTGGATGATTGCCATAATAATACAATAGAGTCAATAGATAGGACCATAGAAGATAGCAGGAAATTTGGAGAAAAATTAAGAAAGGAGAGGGAACAGTCAATGGAACAATCCAGCCCGAAGATAGATGATGACAAACCAGAGACCGAAGAGGTACCCGAGAAGGAAGACTTAGGACCAAATAATCTGCAAATGAATGATGATCAAATGAAGGTAGAAGAAGTACCCGAAGATAAAAACTCGGAACAAGTGAGTCCAAAGCCTGAAGTGAGTGGAGAAAAGAAGATCCAAATAATTAAGGAAACGGAAGAGGTGAGTATGGAAGAAAGAAGAACCATACGTCCAAAGAAGACAAGGGTTACAAAAGAATTAATCGAAATGACTCGAGGTGGTCTGATTAATATGATCAACTTACCAATTGTCAACCGTGAAGAAGGAATCTTTAGGAAGGAGTACCGAAGGAGCTTCATGAAGATGGACAAGGAGGAGAATTATGGGACAACAAAGAAGAATATAACCAATAAAATATTTCAACCAAATATTTCCAAAAGGAGAGTAAGGTATTTTAAGAAAAAGGAAGGCTATCAAGAACAATGGGACCGGATCATCGAAGAGTACGCCCGAGAAATAAGAGAATTGAGGAAGAAGAGGAGCCAGTTAATGGAAGGACCCAACCAGAAGACAGATGACGGTCAAACAGAATTAGAAGAGATACCAAATATTAATAATAACAACGACCAGGAGAACACTGGACGTGTGTATACCAAAGATAGAGAGAAGAAGAAGATGGAAGAACGGAAGGCAGATGAAGCCCTGATAGCATCAAAATGGAAAAACCAAATGATAGAAAGGTATATGACGAGAACAGATAGGAGCATGAACACTGAAGAAGTTCGAACGACGAGAAGAGAGGAGAGCAATGATTACGGATAAAATGAATAAAAATACATTGAAATATGGGACGGATTATTTTGATAACGACTAATGCTAACGTGAACAACAATTATGAATTACAAGACCCTGTGACAAAGAAAATAAAGGGCAACTACAACCAAACTTCCATGAAACGGTATATTGAAAATTAAATAATGAAGAAAGAGTGAAATATTGCGATGAAGACTATTATTTGTTATTGATACTAAGTAAGAAGTGAAAATATAACTGTGAGAATAAAGGTTGACTATATTGTAATTTTGTAATATAAAAATGTGATCTAAAGAAATTATGTAAAGGATGCAGAAAATTGTAATTACCCGTACTACTATTATAAAAAAAAAAAAAAAAAAAAAAAAAAAAAAAAAAAAAAAAAAAAAAACTACGAGACAGACACCCAACACCAATGGCATGAATTAATATATCCTAGAGCCAAGTCAACAAGTAAAGAACAACTTACCCGTACTACATATAAAAAAAAAAAAACTATATGAGAAAGACACACAACATCCATGGCACAAAAAAGAAATTTCCAAGAGCCAGTCAACAAGTAAATACCAACTTACCCGACTACTATTAATAAAAGAAAAAACTATACGAGACAGACACACAAGACCAACGGCATGAATTAATATATCCTAGAGCCAGTCAACAAGTAAATACCAACTTACCCGTACTACTATAAATAAAAAAAAAAAAACTATACGAGACAGACACACAAGATCTATGACATGAATTAATATATCCAAGAGCCTAGTCAACAAGTAAAGAACAACTTACCCATACTACAAAAGGAGGAGACGATGGACTAGATGATATACAAAACGAGAAGAAAATAAGAAGTTGGAGGAACGAAAGCAAATAAATATCATTGATGTAGATAATAGATGACACACAAACACGAGGCAAGACACTAGAAGAGAGCCTATACCAAATGAAATATAACCCAGAGAAGTGAATCATGAAAATGAAGAAGATTATGAAATGACGTTTAATGTAATACCAAGGGAAAAGATTAATGGATGACAAAGAAGAATGAAAAAATAATATATTAACGAAGATGATGATGAGAGTATACCAGTGATGAAATGTAAACAAACTATCCCTGTAAAATGTGAAGAATTTAGTTAAGTTGAATCAAGAAGAAGAGAATATAACAATGTATAAACCGCAGATGCGTGAGATGATCCCAAGGATATTTATTATTTGTCGAAAGAACGACCACTTTATATTTTGAATTAATTTGAGATGAATTGACTGATGAAATGTTCCAGCAATCATTTATATTATTAACAGAGATGATGTGCCTCTGTATTTATTGATGTTAGTATGGCCAGTGGAGTTGTATGCCAAAATGAGCCACTCTGAACTGCCCCAGCTAAACTTATGTTAGGGAATTAGGGAATTAAATAAACAAGGGAGATAATTACATAGAAAGGAAATAATTATGATTCAAATAGAAGAAAGTGAAGGGATATTTGAAAAAGCATAAGAGTTGACGTGGAAATGTACAACAATTGATGAATTCTTCAATAAAAAATAAATATACGAATTCAGAACTAATCAATTCTTATAGGAAGGCATATGTAACGTACCAAATTGGCAGTTACATAAGATAACTATCTAATACGTCAAATAAAAAGATATCATGAAAATATTTCAACGTGCATAAAAGAAGGAACAGGAGAATATAAACAAAGTGTGTATCTACGAACGGATATTATTGAAACAACACAACAAAGAAGAAGGAAGAGTAATAAGGATATCATCGAGTATAAAAGAGAGAGAAAATGACAACGCGCCAATATAATATGTTAGCATCCAGGCCCAATAGATCCAAAATAGTGAGGGGATATGACGAAAATAATTACTAAAATAAAAAGGATACGAATCAAGTACAACCACAATGGTGATAAAACAAACGAATTTGTTTATTAGTGTGAAATAATATGGAACAATGATTACCATAACCACGAATAAAAATATGGAAGAATATGACAAGACTAAGGGAACACTGATTATCACAAATAATGTATAACCCAGGAGAACACCGATAGTGAGCAACAACTAACCAGAAGAAGAAGAAAAGAAGAAGAGGAAAGGAAACATACCATGAAGAATGAAGATAATGTATGAACAGTACAAGACATCAACATTCACAAGATATACAAGGAATTAAAATTAATATAGTGACCGGAAGAAGTGTAATGATTATTCGAAGATCAATGACAAAGAAACCAGTGTTTAGCATCATTGAGTGATCACGAACAATAACAGTGAAAACTTGATATAAGTGTAACAACCTGTGATATGATAACCATTTTACCCCAAATAAACACCACAAACAATACAAGTGAAAATGTTTATAACGGAGAAAAATGATTAACCATTATAAGTGAAAGAATCCAAGATTAACTAGCTAAAATGCACAGACAATTAGTGTGACAAGTTTGATCAAGATTGTAACTTCACATAGATAATCATTAAGACCACCAAAAGAAATATGAGACAGAACAGTAAATTAATTGTTCATAGGGACTAATAATAAAAGCTTTGTAAGCCTTAATATGAAATGTGCCTGAATGCCATAGCAAGACAGGACAAAATATAAATGAATTCCAGAACAAACAGTATCAAATAAGCTAGTTTGTTAGGTATAAAACAATCAATGTACCAAAAACTAGGTGCAACCCACCAAGAAATGTAATATTGTTAGACTAAGAATACCTGTGTTATTGTTTCAACAAATAGTGTAAAAATGTGTATAACTTAATAATAAACCATTGTAGTAGAATGCCATAATGAGATGGAAATAGTCGAGTCAAACACTGCATAAAAATATGTTGCACATTGTTGTCAGACAACTGACACATAACCTCACAGAAAGTGAACCTATAACATAAAATCATGTACATTAGTTAAACCAAGCAACTATCCACAATTGTTTCAAACAAAGACTAGTTAAGAATAATAATGCAAACCAATAAATACAATATGTACTGAAGAACACAGCAAATGAATCAGATTGAATATGATATCATAAAGTTAAATGGACAGAACCCCAATGTGACAAGATAGTTAGTCAAAAAGCATTATCAAAACTTATCAAAAGATTGTGACAAATGTTACCAGTAGTTAGAGAAATGTCTAATACTGCTATGAGAACACCTCACAAATGTAATACTAGTAGTTTAATAATTGAAATATTATAAACTAACTAACTGCAATTGTAAAACCAGATGTAAATAAACACTATACTATGACTTGGAGAGCTTTCAGATAACGAAAAGTTAATTAATACATTGAACCAACAAGGTACAACAATTGTACACTATTTTAATTAATAACATTATATCCCTTGTGTAATAAAATAATTGCATAAGTGACAAAATGGAGAAATGAGAACAGAAAGTATTTTGATCATACTATAAGTATATAAAAAATAACATTTTTAGCAAAATAAAATGTGAACAAATGTAAATAAGTGTACATATTAGTGTTAGGATGTCAAACATATGTAATAGGATAAGGAATAATAGCATTACATGTAAATATAAACAATCGAACATGGTCGGTATGGACGCCATTAACAGATATTGTTTAAACTGTAAATATAACTATTTTATGTACTAACATGAAGGAGAAATGGACTCGAGATGTTTAGTAATAAGTATTACAGTGTAATTATAACGAAATATGGTGAAACAGATTTATTTATATTAAGAATCACCATATGAGTTTTTGAGATGGCCAAGTGAATTAATAATGAACGGATTTAGTGCTTGTTTAGACTTAAAATAAAGCCACAAGTGTCCGCGATTTAATGCCACTACCCAACCGACTATACGACAAAAGATAAGAAAGTTATGACAATTATAAGTTTTTCAATCATTTTGAGTATCCATGCATACGTCACATATAATCTCGAACCCACGCTTAGAGTTGTAAAAATTTAAAAGTTTTATTTGACCAAAGTGTTTTGGGGTTGAGAGTTTGACCTTTTGAACCAATCAAATAGCTTAAAATGACCAGACGAGAAAGAGACGCTTTAGCGAAATGTATCATTCGTTCTGCATCACTCACGACGAGAGGTCTATGCCGAAAAAGTCAGCAAGATATTTTTGAAATGTGCGCGTCACCTACAGTAATACGTAAACAGACATTAACCTGTACACAACAACATATTACCGAGTGTCCAGTGAATTAAGTGAACAGTGAATTAACACGACCAGTGTATAATAAGGGTCATGTTTTGTGTATTCAATCAGGGAGTACAATGTTTTAATTATTTTAAAGAAATTAATGAAAATAATAATTTTCGTTGATGAACGAAAAATATTGTTTTGGACTGCACTAGTCATAACGCTTGAGTGCTTAAAATATGATGGACAATTATCAGAACTTAATAAATAAATTGTAGCACGGTTTAATGTCAATAATTAATTCAAAAATAATTATTTTACAATTAAAGAGTAATTGAGAAAGGCGGAATTAACTTAGATACCGCTCATCAGCATATAGTATATAGTCGCTTATTTGACTACGACTTTTGAATTAACAAATAATTATTTTCTTGTTCGAATATTTTTATGAATGATAATTACACATCAAACGAATTATAAATAAAATGTTTGTAATCATATCATTAAGACTTTTATAAATAACATAACTTATTCTAAATAGCCACTTACATGTTACTAGGTAAACTAACCTAGAACCGAAGAATATAATTTTGTCACAAAGAAACAATTCTGTTCTTGAATAATTTTACTGAAATGAAAGCTATAACAAGAGTTTTTTTCTCTAGATTTTTTTCTCTTTCCAGTACATGGTTCTAATAGCTAATGAGTCAATAATAATAATATTTTTAACAGTGCAAATCTCAGAGCACGTGTGGACCTCAACTGCTATATACTTTTGCATAACGTACGATAGTACGATATTATCGGTTATGGTACCGAGTTTTATAATTTTAAATTTTTGTTCTTTTTTCATAGTAATAGATAATTAAATATTGTTAATTAAACTCACATCTTGTAATCTGGTATCATGTATCTTCAAAGAACTCTCTAATTTGGTAATATAATTAAACAAAGTGAACCTAACCTCGTTCACCAAAAACATTGTACCTTACAACAGTGTTACCAGCCTTGAGATACAGAGATCTCAGTATTCGTTTAAATTTGTTATTGTGTGTAAAAAGATATTATTAATTGTTTTTAAAAGAGTTTATTGAATTTAATAATTGTCAATAAATCCCCAGTTTATTATCAGTGGAAACAGAGTTTTGATTTCTATACAATAGAAGAAGTAGTTTAATTTTTTTATGAACAGTTCTCTCATAAGGTGGTGGTAGTATTTGAATGACTGATATCATTCAAAGTGCAATTGAATATTTAATTTATTTTCTTGTTTATGTGCATTCTTTGTGATATTCAAAAGGAATATCTATGTATGTATGTCAAGCGTTTTTGCAGTAAAAGAAGTCGCCATCGAGAATAGTGAAGACATCCACATATGGTAAGTGGGGAGGTTGACACAGTGAAGTGATAAATACTCTTTTAAACCACAAACTTTTAAACGTGAACATTAATCCCAATTTTAATAATCAACTACTATAATAATAATAACATTATATAAAAATCAATCAAAACATTGTGATTTGTTACAATATGTATAAATACGTATATTATTACACAATGCAGAAATAATGCATTGTACATTATGATGTGTATTATTATATTATGTATGTACATTATTTATACTCCGTGGGTTGCATTAATTAAGGAACGTTTGGTGGCAGAAACGAGACTTTTAATTTCATTTTGTTGAGGAAATCACTTTTGGTCTATACAGTTTCAGTTAAAACTTTCTTTTTGCTTTAAAGAACCAACATAAAAAATAGATAAAAAACAAAAAGTATTTACTTACAATTTTTTTTTAGTTAGTGCTAAAATCATGCAAAGGAGAATGTTCACTTTTGCATGTGGACTCCTCACGTAGCAAATTATATGTATGTAGAGATTTATTTTGTATATTTTCTTTGAACTTTTAAAAACTGTTGATTTTCTTTGTGTAATACAAGTTTTAGTACATAATAACTGTTTTAAATTGCCATCAAGTTTCTGATAACTTTAACAAAACTGTTTAAAAATGTTAATTACACAATTTTGTGTCTTAAAAGTTATTGTAGGGAAAAATTACCAAATTCAGTGATTTCAAAATACAGTAGCCTCTCTCTTGACCAATACAGAAGTAACTACGTTATGGTCTGGTAATCGAAAGGCCAGTTAATGAAATAGTAGCTCATCTGCCATTTCACTACTGAGAACAATGAATTTACTATAATGTAGTATAAATCCACTTTGTATCAACAAATTAAGTGCATATTACTATTAGTACTGATACATGGTAAGTATACGATGTATGAATAAATAAAAAACTTTACTTGATGATATAAACAAGAAAGAAAATGCACTCTTTTGCTCATGTTGATAGGTCAAAAATTAAACACAATTTTTAGTCTGGAGGAAATTATGTTTGTACAGTTTTAACACAAGCATATTTTAGATATGTATACAAGTCATTTTCTTCTGTTTAATGTTACTCTAATGTTTACAAGCTGCATAATCCCTCCATCTTTTCAAATTCAAAGCATTGACTGAGGTTGAAGTTGGCTGTATTCAGCATGTTAGGATGTTGTTTGGCTATTTCTAGAGTGTTTCTGTTCCTGATAAGAAATTTTCTTTCTTGATCGTACTTGGATTCATTCTCACTTTCATTATCCTCTGTGTCACTTTCATTATTATTCACCACTTTTGCAGTAATGTTATCAATGAATCATTTCTTTTCCCACATTTTCATCTTCCTTTAATCATTTGAATATCTGTCGGTCATCCTCATCAGGTCAGGTCAGAGATGACTATCTCTCAGTCATCCTCCTCAGAGTTAGACATAATATCATCTGTGGCCAATGGCTAAATTTTTTTCCAAGAGGTTTGCAGTGTACTGTCAGTAATCATATTCTATATGTATTGTTACAAATGGAGCCAACTAGAATAGCCGAGAGAGTCCCTTCCCCATCCTCCCACCCAGTGTGGTAGGTGTTGCCTCAGCAAGTCCACATTCAAGTTTGTTCTAGACTCTTCAAGAGGCCACTTGAAATACACATTAGTGCCAGCATTAAGTGGCGTGCAAATTGAGGATGGAAGATTTTGTTTTGCTAGAAAGCATGCGGTACCTTTAAAAAGTCATAGCAGCTTGTAACTATGTTTTTACAATTGATATAATAAATTAATAAATGAATTTTATATACTTCCACCTACCTTAAATTCTTATGTATTTTGGTCGGATCTCTAGTGTTGAACTTAACCCCATTCGTACGACGAACTGATCAGTGCAGCAAATGAAATGAGGTGTTTGAAATGATTTGTTTAACAAATTATTTAATATAGCAGATCACATTTTTATTTATTATTAATGTGACATTTATTATATTTATGAAATAAAAACATTTAAACCTCTTTCTTTCTTACCTATGAACTACATCATCATCATTTTTATCAATCTCAAAAGCCTTAAGATAATAGCTTTAAATATCTTAACATTTATTATTATTCTAAAAGAACCAATACCTTTATTTCCTATCTACGCACACAACTCACATACCAAGTTTACTTGAGATCTCATTTTCAATTTATTTTCCCCAACCTGAATCTAATTTTAGCTGTTTTTTTGCCCATTTATAAAAAATATCTGTTACCAAAACTTACGTGGTCCAACGCGTGTTCACGCACTTTCACTGAATTTTGTTCATGTTTCTTATTTTATTCACTCGAGTTCACTTTTTGATAATGTTATAGAATAATTTGAAGAATGTTTGAAGAATAATTATAGTTTACGAAATTTATAACATTTTATAAAAAAGAGACTCGCTTTAATTTTATAAGTAGAGTCTAAGACCTCCGGCCGGGGTCGTGACTGAGCAGAGAGTGCCCACAAGACTCCCCACTATACCTTGTTAATAAAAAGGAAGGCACTGCCTTCAGGCTGCGATTTTTTCGTCGTCGTACACGAAGTATGGACTGTCTGTGTGCCAAATGAGCTAATGATGTTAAGCGGTGACGATATAAGAGGCTTAGGTGGGTGGAGCCCCTAATTGATTTCCTCCGTCTCCAGAGCACATGGCAAGAAAATCTTTCTCCTTCACCATTTTTGTTGTGTCGGTTCTGACTGTTGTGCGTAGATGCTGCGCCCGGGCTCGTGTATGCACACACCGTACATGACAAACATTCAGTTCACAAACAAGTATTGCGTTCTCCGACAACACCCCGCCCAAAAAGTTATGGTATGGTTCATTGGTTGCATCCAACATTATTTCACATGGGACTTGCAATGATGGTACTAAAGACATTAAAATAAATTTAATAAAAAATAAAAGCCCCCATTTTGACACATTACAAGCTGGCTTATGAGGCTGTTTGTTGAACGATTTCTCCTTAGTGCGGATTGAGTAGTGTTTGTGTAAAGCGTTATTGTGTTAGTGCAGAATTCCTTATAGTTAACATTATTATTGCGTCTGAACAAGTTTAACTTGGCTTATTGTACAGTTGATTATAAACTGTTATTTGTGATAATTAAAGCTGGATATTAGTGACTTCACTGGTGTCTTGTATTTTGTTTTTCACTGTACCATACGACGGTCAAGGAGACCGTTGTAACAGTCGGTCAGAAGTGAGACAGAATCGAAACAGAGCAGACTTCATAGAAGAGTAGCGTGGGTGGTAATTGAAAAAAAGAAGAATCGATACTAGTCAGATGATAGATACATTCCAAGCAATACTACAGCAAACACAGGAACAACAAAAAGAAGAATGAAGACAGGAAAGAGAAGAAGCAGAGAAAAGTTGCCGGCAGGAAACAGAAGAAGCAGTAAAATGACATGACAAAAAACGTAAGTGTGAAAATGAAACACCAGAGAGACAGTAAAAAGAAGAATTTAGTCGTCAAGCAGATGACATTAAGGTGTTTGTACTAAGGGATGCCACTGCAAAATTCGTCCTGTTATGAGGTGAGCTGAACAACAAGCTGACAGAATATCTGAAATAGAAAAATTGTGTCAACTATTAAAACAAATATGTCAAATTTAGAAGATTCTATTACAAATGCAATAAAACAAATTAAAAAGGAAGTCGAACATTTAGTTAAAGAAATAGTTGTCAAAGAAAGACCATTAATAAATGCTGATGAAGATTCAATATATCAGAGAAATCAAAAACCCCATTAACTGTAGTAGGGCCAGTTTCGCAAAGGCCCCAACATTTTATGGAAGCACTCACTGGGCAGCTTATCATCGCCAATTTGAAGCTACCGCTTACTGAAATAAATAGACAGAAGAAGAGAAAGGCCTTTCACTCATTCTTACTTTAAAAGAACCTGTTGCATAGGTAATACATAAGGTGCCATCTGACAGCCAGAACACTATGCCAAATTAACAAAAGGCCTGGAATTTCGGTACAGTGACCAGCATTTGTGCAAAGTGTACCATGTTCAACATAAAGCGAGGCGAGAGCGTTCAGGGTAGAGCCTTCAAGAATTAGAAGCAAATGTCGACCGATTGACAAGATTGGCTTATCCTGAAGAATCAGGAGACTTCCGAACGTGGATTGCTCACATTGTGTTTATTGACAGTATCAGAGATAGTCAATTACAGCAAGTATTAAGAATGGCATGGCATCAGAATAGCTCAGATGCTCTAGTTCATGCTCTCCGTTTTGAATCTCCCAAGTCGGCAATCTGTATTATTAATCAAAGTATACCATCATGTTGTAGCCAAATGAAACCAATACCACAGTATCATCATAGCGGAAGAAATGAGACGATTCAAGAACAACAGTTTAAGAAGTCAACAGCGCCACAACAATCTTTTGAACCAAAGGATAAAGACAGAAGACCGAAGTGTTACAACTGTGGTAAACGTGGTCATGTACAGGTAGACTGTTGAAAGAATAAAATACCGATAATAATAAAGCTGGATATTAGTGACTTCACTGGTGTCTTCTATTTTGTTTTCCACTGTACCATACGACAATCAAGGAGACCGTCTTAACACTATGATATCATATAAGTAATGTCTTTGATGTTAATTTTCATCAAAACATCAAAGCAAATAGACACACGACAATTTGAGAATTACTACTGTGAGTAACCAACAAAGAACTAGAGTTTGCAATAATATTTGTGGTAAATGTACAAACATAGCTGTTGTAACTGAAACCAAGAAGAAGAATAAAGGTGAATGTAAATGTGAGAAATTACACTGTGTTTTATAGTAGTGTAAATTAGAGTTCTAGGCCAGCAAAGTGGGTTGCAATATGTGTAGGTAAAGTATGGGAACTGAAAATACAGGATGCAATATGTTAATGGGAAAGTCATAACCCTCAAGATGAAGTATAAGTGTGGCCTTAGTATAGTGATAGTGAAGAAGAAATCTATTATAATTTATGCATAGAGGATAATTCATTTGATGCAGTTAATAAGTTCAGATACCTGGGTAAAATGATAGTTAATGAAGGGTCCATAAACACAGTGATACATGGCAGTATACAAATAGGAAATAGTTCATATTATGTTAATAGTAGACTATTAAGAAGCAAAATCATTAGTCATAACACAAAAATAAAAATATATAAGACACCTATCAGACAGGTTGTTACATATGGAGGTGAGACATGGCCAGTAACAAAAAAGAACAAGAAATGCTAAAAAGGTTTAAAAGAAAGATTGTACAGTGTGTGTATGGCCTAGTTAAAGATGATAATACATAGAGAATAAGAAATAACCAGGAGATAGATGACCCGTTGAAGTGTGAGGACATTGTAAGATTCGTAAAGGCTCAACGAATACAGTGGCTACGTTACCTAGAACGGATGTATGATCAGCGTATGCCAAAGAAAATCCTGAGAGCGCAAGTCTATAAAAGCAGAAGGAGGGGTTGACTTAGGATAAGGTGGTTGGATGATGTGCTGGTAGATCTAAGAAGAATAGATGTGAAGGATTACGCTAAGATGGCAATGGATAGGAGAAATTGGAGAAGATTGGTGTTGGAAGCCAGGGCTCACGTTGGGCTGTAATGCTAAAGAAGAAGAAGAAATATAGTGATAGCAGTGCCCCAGATGAGGAAGAAAGTACAGAGTTTTACAACAATCTTCAAACAACATTAGATACGTGTAATAAAAGCCTTTATGTTCTAATATGTGGAGATTTAAATGCCAGAATAGGAAATTTAGTAGTTGAATGATAATATTAGTATAATTATAGGAACTAATATTTAGTATAACTATATCTAATGATTATAGTAGTTAGTATAGTAGGAACTTCTAGTGAATGAACAGTAAACGAAAATGGTGAAATGGGATGAGAATTTGCAACTTTTAATGGATTAAGAATAATCAGTATCTTCTTCCAAAAGAAAGACATTCATGAATATGCTTGGTCACCAAAATGTCAAGGAACTTTTATCGATTATATAATTGTCACCAAGAAGATGGCAAAGTCAATACAAATCATCTGATTAAATTAGATTAAAAGTAATAGACCCTTCATTGATACTGCTTTTCCACCAAAACGGTGAGATAAAGATTGAGTGGTATGTACTGCTTTAGACTGAACTCTTATGTCCCTGAAATGAATGCAACATAGATAGAGAGCATAGACATGGACACGCGTAGGCATGCACAGTGGTGTAAACAAACCAACAACTACTGAGAAATACCTATTCACATTACACTAACAAAACTCACTCAATGCTCACTTTCCTCTTATCTAAAAAAAATATGTTTCTCCGAGATTCCCCAAAATTGTTAATTTGCATAAGGTACTTGTAACGCATCATTACAATTTCTGTTTTTTCAATTAACATTTTTCTTTTACTTCAGCATTTTTTTCTACTTGAATCCCACACTTGTAAACACATGTGTTAATGATTTAGCGCCTCATGTGAAATGGATTCTTTCTTTCATGATAGATAGGATATTTTAAACAGTGGGCACATCATTTTGATTTTAATAAAAATCCTGAACAATATTTCTTGCTACACACTTATCAAAACTATCAAGAAATAGTTTCCTTTTCTCACATGCGTTAGGTTTTTCCCCGGTATGGAGAGTGAGTTTCTAGACTGCATTTCCATTGCTTTCTCAAGTATTTAATGAAGCCTTCCAATTTATTATAGTAATATGCATGTCATTTTGTTGCTTGATTCAGTGGGTATGTCAGTGAGTTTAGTTGTTTTTCTTCATCACATTTTTCAATTAGGCTATATTACTAATTATTTTACTACCTTCACTGTCAACAGAAAAACTTCATTTTTTTCCTTTCAATGACCCTTGAAGAGGCATTCTGAACAGACAGCTACAAATAAACAAATAACAGGATAATTCACTCACTAACTGAAAGTAACTAAAAGTACACCATTCCTAAACGAGTGGATACTGTAACATTTAGTTTATTTATATATTTTTTAAAACATAAAAACACCCAAAAACTCAAGTTCCAATATTTACTTTACTTGCTCTTACCTTCACGTGGGTCCAGGATTCTATATACGAACTCGTGACCTGTAAAAGTGGTTGCTGGGTTTTACTGCATAATAATTACTAACACCTTTTTTCTGATAAACCATGCTTATTTTTTATTTATTTCAAATTAATATTTCTTTATATTGTTTTAACTCTGCATTTTGATTACGTTACAAATAATTGGGCAATGTGGTGTTGCGTCACTCTAAAACGTTAAACTTACAATTTCTTCTCCTAGCAATAATTATACATTCAAGCTTGCATAACTAGTTTTTAGATATTGTATTTTTTATAGACAAACCAGTGCTTTCGTTACATTCATGCTCTTCATACCTGAATGCATTCTAATAACCCCCTTTTATTTTCATAGAGCTCTCTGAACAAAAATCAAATTAATGATCACCCGTTTTCAATGGTAAAAGCCGTATAAGTAAGTTAGTTTATTATTTTAAGTACTCATCCCTGTTTGTAGTTATCTCCGCATGGTTTCACTGCTATTGTTGATTCACTTTTTGTTTTGCACTCCGAAAATAAGTTCTGAATGGTTACATTTGTAGAATTATTGTTACTGTCTCACTTTTACTTTCTTTCTGATTATTTTTACATTAAATTCACTTTCTACTTGTCGGCCGATTTTAAAATTTTGCTTGAGCACTGATATAGGGAACCACGCGCTCTTTTACTGACCCGCGCGGTTCTGTAGTTTCTAGTCGACTGGGCGTCCACAAAATGGCTAAGCATCTCTCTGCGCCTTGCAACTTGCTTTTGGATTGGCCGGCAGCATCTCGCGGCTTTCTCATCATCTCGTATATGGTGGTAAGGAATTCCTGTACATGACTTTCACGTTGTGAATATGCGGCACACTCTCGCGCTCGTACACATTCCAAGGCGCTAATTGCTTTTGTACCTCACTCGGACTGGTACCAAGATGACTACTGGGTGTTCAAAAAAGTCAATCTTTTGTGATCAAAAAGGTTGGTCAGCTTGGGTTGCTACTGATTTTTACAATTATTAAGAAATTAATATAAACCCCTTGGTTTTGCCCCGTTACAATACTAGTCTGACTGAACCGGGTATGGTAACTGTCATGAATCATTGGCCTTGACAAACTACCGCTCCTATACTGAAATTTTTACAGGAGTGGGATTGACATTTGCGATGATGTCATCACTGTGTTACCACTTCATAACCACATGATTCTGTTGAATGTCGCCAAGGCATAAGTTTTGCTACTGCATTCACTCAGAACATACTTCATGCATACAAAACAAATCCAGTAGGCACAGATTAAATACCTATTCGCCTACTTAAAAATGAATATTTTTCTAGTTTTAACTACAGATAAATCATAAACTAAAAATGTGAATTCTTACGAGAATAATAAACTAGAACTTAACTAACTTCAGTGTTTTTTTAATTAACTTCAAATGTTCAGTATCTTTAATTTTTTGATTTAACGATAAATGTGACAATGTGCAGTCATCAACTTAGTGTATAAATATCTGTAAATAAAGTAAAAATTAACAATAATAAAAAATTTAAGACAGCAAAATAAGAGTCAATGTTTCGTTTTTGTTACTTTTATCATAAAAACAAAACTGAAAATAAAATTATTATTACCTGTCTGTAGTTTTCTGCCTGTGCCTGTGCCATTAATCTAAAGGTGTTACACCACTTATGTCCGTACCAGAGTCACTCGAGTTACTGGATTCTGTGCCCAAATTTATTACCAGTTGTTCTATGACTTCTAAGTCTTCTAATATTCCTTCGCTGCTCCATGCTTCGTCAATCACTTTCTTTGTATGCATCACTGCTTTTCCCCAGTCATCTGCAGTAACATTCGTAATACCCTTGTGTATCAATTTTTCTACTTCTGTTCCTATAAAATTCTTATTATTTCTTGCTACATATCCCTTTACTTGTGCCCAAATTAACTCAATGGGGTTAAAATGACAATGATACAGTGGTAATCTTACTACTTTTTAGATGTTCTTCCTCTACTTTGTCAGTTATGTATTCTGGAAATCTGGGTTTACAACCTGACACTAGCTCCAACAGCTCTGCTTTTCTTCATGCTAACAGTGGTAGAAATGTTTGTTCATGAAGCCAGTGAATAATTTTTTTCTGTACGTGTAGCTAATCCCGTCATGTTGTTGTATATAACCGAGTGATAAGGGGCGTTATCCATTACAATAGTTGACTGCACTGTGAGGTTTTTAATAACGAGTCTGTGAACCACTGGGTAAAGGTTTCAGAATTAATTTCTTTGTGGAAGTCACTCGTTTTCTTTTACTTAAAGGCATAAAAAACAGGTATGAAAACTTTGGATGTCCCAGCATGTACAGTAATATATCTACCCTCTCGTCCTAACAGTACTTTCATTGTTCCTTCCACAGTATCATCTGTTCAGCCTTTTCGTAAACTGTGGCCTATATTTACCCATGTTTCGTCTAACCAGGCTATGTCTTCATTAGATTTAGTTTGAATTTCTCATAGAAATCTACAATGTAAAGTAACTACACTTCCACTTTCCATAAGAAGTTTTGTGCCCGAAATGTTTGTAAATTTAAAACCGATATTTTGCATTGCTTTCCTAACAGATGATTTACTACCAGTAAAAAGATCAGCTGCTGCCAATGACTTACGAAGTTTATTTATTGTTGGGTGCTCTTTTCTACAATAGTATCTATAAATGTGCTGCGAATTGCATTTTCTTGGAAAAATCTAACTCTGCAACTCTTTTGTGTATATTTCTTTTTTATTAGGGGTTTGAAACTTGGGCTCTGTATCACTAAAATCAGTGAGATTGTCTTTCTTTTTTCCTATACGTACTATAAGGTTCTTCCCTACTTTGCATGCGGCAGCCGTACGCTCTAAAACTTTATTCACGGAAATTAACAGCCCCCATTTGCTTTTTATTTTTCAATATGTCCACGTACTGAACAAATAAATTTGTCTTGGCTGTCCATTAAATACTTTCCTTTTTCTTGTCTTGCGTACAGCAGAAGCACTCGTACTGGCATCGGACATAGCAGAATGGATAATATTAACTGTCACTATCACTTAATACACTAAATACTTAAATTTTACCACAAAATCACTTCTGAATATTACACTAATAATCACTAAATTTAAAAAATATCACTAAATCATGCAACCAACGCACTCAAATATGACAATATTGTAAATTTTAAAACTGTTAAATTTCAATCACATCAAACAGAAGTAAATGGACTATGCCTACTATTTAATTTACTATGCGCACATTGTAAAGCATAAACAGTGAAACAAGTATGAATGGACAACACTGTGCTATATAGTTTCAGCCAATCACGCCACTTTCCCACTCACTTATACTTTATCCCCTCTATCACAGAGACAAAGTTCAGTCTCAATCAGTACCGTGATGGGTATTGAATTTTTAAAATTTTTTGTTCCTTTTGTATCAGGTGTATAGTTGGACATGTATAGCCCAGGCCAATTACTTTGGGTCTTGCTTTTGAATGAGAAAAGCGAGTTTGCAGTTTTAACTTGAGCATTTGGGATTTGTCTGTCTTGTGCTATCTGTCTGTTTGGGGTATGCTTTGCAAGACAATTTTTGAATGTATCCACAGATTTTTGTAAAACTTAGGATGAGTGTCCACACTTTTACTCACAGATCAATCTATTTTTAAGATGTTGGGTGTTGGAGGCAAAATATGAAGGGACAAAATTTTTTGTTTAATTCTTATAAATATTTAGTAAGATTTGGTTAAAGAGAATTTTAAGCAGAATGTGGATATAGTAATCAGTTTTGGAAATGTCAAAATTTTGGGATGCCAGGATCCAAAATTAGATTAGAAGTTCATACAAATTGTACATGCTGTGTATTAGACTAAAGGGATTTTAACCCAAATCTGAATATACTGTTTGCTTTAAAAATTGTTTAATTTTAGGTGTACCTCGGGCAAAAAATGCTTCCATTTTTTTGTAAAAATTTGCAAAAGAGTATGCGAGGCATTAAATTATAAGAATTTTATTCAAAGTACAAAATCAGTATCTTTAATAATTCTACAAAATTAACATCTGTCACCAGATATGTCAACATTAATATAAAATTTATTTTATCTAATAATAAATTGATTTTGTTTAAAACGGTGAAGAAGTTTTGCAGCTCAGAAAGCTGTACCTGTGTTTAAATTTTTGAAATCATTTTGGAGTTACAGGGTATATACATTGTACTCAAACATAACCTGACACATTAGTGTTGTGCTTGTCTAGATGGGTAGTAACAATTGAGGTCAGCCATATTCTTTGTTATGTAGATATTTTAATTTAATCCTTCTTTTTACTTACATCCATGATATCTGTCTGACAATTTTTTTTATCTTTATGTATTCCACACAAAGACATCTACACAAAGATCTTTATGTGTGTCTCTCCTGTTAAGACATTATAACATGGGGAACCAGTTTCATTATTTGCTGTTAATTAAACTAGCTGCCGTAGTTAGTAAAAATTACTTACCAACAAATTATGACAATATATATATCAGGAATTTGTCCAAGGTTACATACATTTATTCACTCTCTGGATATTAGCGAAAAGCATACATTCCTCGACACGTATCTAACATGAAATAGCCTGTAAATACCGACAGGTTTAAAATGGAATATTTTTACCAGCAGGGACTTGTTTATTACGGCAATATCCTAATACTAATATTATTATTTTATAATTAAAACTCTATTTATTTATTTGTTCACAAATTCAGAGCGAATAAACTTATGTATTCTAGCAAGTTACTGTTAATTAATTAGCAGAGTGGCGCATTGTATATGCGTCACGATGTACATAATTATTATTATTTTTTTTTACAATAGCAGAGTGGCGCATTTTAGTACCGTAAAATCCTGTTAACACATTATAACATGGGGAACCAGTTTAATTGTTTGCTGTTAATTAAACTAGCTGCCGTAGTTAGTAAAAATTACTTACCAACAAATTATGACAATGTATATATCAGGAATTTGTCCAAGGTTACATAAATTTATTCAATCTCTGGATATTAGCGAAAACATCTTGTTATTATTGTATCTTAACTACGGATATAAACATAACACCTTTAATGGTCATCTTTTTGTTTTTACTTTACTTTTAAAAGAAAATTCTTATAGATTCTGCATCAAATACTCTTTAAATTGTTACTCTTAGTATCTCAAAATCATACAGCTGTGTATTACTTTGATTACCACGGATCCGGGTTCTGACTTTATAATATTCTAACATACTTCAAAATCATCCAAACTATTTGAAGAATAGTCTGATGTAATTTCATATTAACTTTACCTTTAAGCGTCATCAGGTTATTACTATAGCATTACAGAAACTACAAACATTAATATGCTAATATTTATGTGATTTAAAAGTCTTTACAAGAAACTTTACTGTTCTTTTGTTGAGGTTGTTAAAAACAATGTATGCACAGACGTTATGGTTTAGTGTCACCTGAGTATAACGTGAGTCTGCGGCTGGCGGTCGAGATGATCCTCTTCAGTAGGTCTTCCTGGATGTAGTTCGTTGTCCATCTGGATCCTCCATTTAGTTGGTTGTTTCTGTATTGTGGTCTAGGTCATGACGCTGGGATTCTGCTACTTGGAGTTCGTACAGTTGTTGTCGTAACTTCTCTCCTGGCGTTGGTGTACACTTTTCACATTTAATTATTTTTTTTAAACAGCACTGATGTTACCTTTTACATGGTATGGAACATATCTTACCACTTACTTTTCATAAAGAGAAGTGTCGGCTAAGTTTTTATTTATTAATAATATTTTCTCAACATCTGAACTGCATTACTAGTTTTAAGCTTCATTTCGCTTTCGCTACATGTGGATTAATTAAATGAGGAGCACTAACTTCTTGTTCATCGGTTTTAGCGACATAAACGTAGGTTTAACTTCACGACACATTTTCGAGCTGCTTACATGTCAGAGATTCTCGGTAGACTGGCGTTAGTTTAGCGGCAGGGAGTATGGAAGCGGACGCAGTTTACACGCCGAGAGAAAAATAGTTCGTACTTTATTATTATTAATTGTCCATTAATTAACTACTATAAATTATCCTACCTTTTCTTAGTTAGGAGTTAGGTATTTCATTTATTATTATTACGTCTTTTATTTAAATAGAAGGATTGTTAGTTTTCGCTTAATAACAGTGTACTTTGCATGTTCGTACTAGCCTTTTTACCAGTTGATACAGGTATCTGGGTACAGAGGGAGGGTGGATTATATTCTCACTTGTTATAAGAACAAAAAAATTAATTTGTGCTATTTAAATTGCCTTTAAATCGTCACACTGTGTGTAACTTAATATTGTCCTGTATATGTCTCTGCAGTCAAAAAGTTACTAAATTGTATGTAGAAAACAACAGTGATGCTGATTGTCTATTTCTGTTGAAACAAACAAGGGCAAACAACAATCCAATGTTTTAGAGACAGAATAATTTCTTTTATATTTTTTTTTTTTTTTGTATTTTGTATGTAATCCTTAATAATAATAGTAATCCATCCGTTCATTGTGAGTCTTCTAAAGGTACTGCTATCTCTTCCAGCCTGCACATCAGAGGCTTCTGTTGTATCAATCACCACGTTGCAAGCTGATATTATTTATTATTAAATACTAATAATAACTATACTGCCTTTGACCATTGAAATTATGTGGTAGAAAGACCAGTTTTACTTCTGTAGCACATAAGAAAAGCACTATGCTATACCACCCATTATGCATTATGCTTCTCATAGCCGATCTCTTAAAATGTGGGAGGTGTCATTCTTAAAAAGGTGGTTTCTAAACATACCAGCTAATTCCTGATAACATATTATACAATATTCTGGAAGTCAATGAGTATCCACATATCATTCAAACTATTGCCAAGCTTGATTGCACATTAAGCCCCTTCCATCATCTTGCATCCTCCACCGTTTACTGTCAGATATAACTTCCTCACTTTATACTGTAATTAGGTGGCTTCTTCCATCTTAACCCAGAGAGTTTCCTAGATTTTCACTAACTCCCCCATCATCACCTTTCTTTCCATCCATATTACATAGAAATTTCTTTTTACTCATTCTCTTAACACTGCATACCATTTCAGTCTTGTAATTCGATTCTCGTCCTCATATCCTTGTGCTTCAGATCTCTTTATCTCAAGACTGCTGTTCTTAACATGACTCTTCGGTGGCCTTTCATTGCGTAGAGGAAATTTCATTTCACGTGAACAAAGATTTTATTGGTGTTAACTTAACAGTAACGTTTGAGAAGTTGATTTATGTTTTACTTGTGTTATATTTTTTTATAGGTTGAATAGTTTTATATTTTGTGTGATTATGTGTTTTGATATTCTAGTGACACCAATTATGTTACTAAAGTTCTTTATCAGTTGTTATTTGAATTGTTTAGTACACATTTTATTTTCACAACTGTTTACAGGTGCTCGAGGACGTTTGTTTGCATCTCATTTCTGCTACCTAACAGCTCAGTTGGAGTTCTCAAATTATTCAGACCGTAATCGAAAGTTGGTGCTACTTGGTGCTTCACCAGATAAACCGTTCAGTCAGTTTGCATCTTGTAAAGCGATAATGTTAACACTGTGCTATGAATATGCAAAGCAGCTGTCCGACAAAGACTATTTCATACCAACATTACGTGTATATAAATACCTTTTAGCAGTTCGCCTTGTTGACCATGGACAGTTGACACCAGCATTATTATACCTGGAGACAGTTGCCGAGGACATAATGCACACATCAACTCGTCATGATCGTCTGTTGATTCAGCATATTGTCAACCTTGCTGAAAAAATTAAATGTAATGATACATCAGTTTCTATAAATTCTGATCCAACACTAGATCCTGATTGGCTTACTCGATTGAAATATCTGTCACAGTCTAATGTGAGTGAATTTTAAATTTTATAATGTTAGCTTTAAAAATAAAGTGTTGTGCCATATGTTAATGATACAGTATATTCAATTTTTATTGTAGGCTCTCATTAATGTCAAACTATTATAAACAAATTCTAAAAACTGGGAAACCAACATTAAACCGATATTGAATCCATCATGTGGTATAAGATACTGCTGTCAGAACAAACATAAAAAAACCATACTGTGAAATAATTTCATTGTGGTCACAGCTTTAAGAAGTTTTAATTTATTCATCGGATCTGTAAATGTAAAGATATGCAAAAGAGTAACTCTTTTTCTTATCGCTTTAAAAGTTTTCCATGCATTTCTTGATACACAAGGCTATACCAAAAATCTTATACTGCGAAATTTGAAGAGAATAAACCATTCTAAATGTGTGGCTTATTTTCTGTATTAGATTGTCTGATGATCTGTCAAATTCTTATCTTTTTACTTGGGAAGAACCTCATTATCAATTACTTTTAGTAAAATAAGAATAATAATTCAGATTATGGTGAAAATCTTTGATACAGGTTTTTTGGGATTTTCATTTTCAGTTATTCATATTGTTATGACGGTCTACTGATCGTTGTATGGTACAGTGGAAAAACAAAATACAAGACACCAATCAAATCACTAATAACCAGTTGTAATTAATCACAAATACAGTTTATAATCAACAGGTACAATAGTCCGAGCAAAATTTGTCCACACGCAATAATAATGTCAAGTATAAAGAATTCCACACTAATAACCCCCAATAACACTTCGCTACAGTACTTCGACAAACACTCAATCCACGCTAAGGAAATTGCTCACTGTCCACTGATTCACAAAGCCAGCCTCTATCCCTTATATATGTAGTGCACGTGTTCTAGAATCTTTCCATCCGTACTTAATTGTTGACACTAATGGGTATTTCAAGTATGGTCTTAAAGAATCTAGAGCATACTTGAACGCGGCCTTGACTGAGGCAACACATGCACTACTAGCAAGGGAGATGAATGGATGACACTCTTGTCTGTTCTAGGCAGTTCGATTCGGTTCTCGTTAAACTGCTCCTTCCTTATGCCTTCTCGTCCCAAACTGGCAAATCGTCTCTGAAGTAATACTTGGCCAGGCGATCTACGTAGTTGGTCTACTTGCGAAGGATAATTCTCTGGCTCTTCAAATTCAGTCTTGTGTGATACGAACATCAAGTTCCCAGGAATAGTAGACTTCCACTCAACCACTAGTTTTGCTGGAATCACTCCCCTTGTGTCGTGTACTGATGATCTATACACCATTAACTGGTCCAAGTCTGTCTGGTTTTAGTCAACAATCTCTTGCATAACTTCATCTTCAAGAACTTTTCCCTCGGGCGCTTCCATTAACTCAGGAACAAGCAAGAATCTTTCCTTGACAGCCACAGTTGGCTTCCCAATCACTTCTTGTGTTATTACACATATTGGTTCTTCCTCTGTTACTTCTTCTTCCATTCTGCCTACAATAGGAAGGTTCTTCTTGACCAAACCTGTTGACTTCTTCGGCCAGTGCCACTTGCTTGATCAAATGGTCGGCAGACTCTTGTCACTTTAGCCATGCAAAGCTTTATCTCCTCTTGGCCAACCTTTAGGACATTCTCCGTTAGGTCCACAATGAACCCGTAGGAATTCATTATGTCCGAGCCAAGAATCACTTCATTGACAATGTCTGCAATGAGCATTTGATGGCTAAACTTGAGAAAACCAGGTGTACACGTACATCTACCTTTCCTAGCACTTTGGCGGGGCTTCCAGTCACAGTCTGTATTGTACAAGAGCTAATTTGAGGCTGGCAGTTGCTGACTAAGTCAGGGCGCACAATGGACACTGTTGAGCCCGTATCAATGGTAAATGATATTGGTTTACCTTCCGCAAATCCATTAACGATCAAGTTTCCATCGACATTATGTAACGTGGAAACTGTGTGCTATTCTGGAGCTTTATTTCTCCAATTGGTGCGATCATTCCCTTCTCTTGGTATTTTCTTCTTCCAACAGTCTACCTGTAGATGACCACATTTCCCACAGTTGTAACACTTCGGTCTTCTGTCTTTTTCCCATTGTTCAAATTGTTGTGGTGCTCTTGAACTTTTGAATTGTTTGTCCAGCAGCATTGTTTTTCTGTACCCATCGTAACGGCCATATGATACTGGGATCTTCTGACTACAGTGTGATGGCATAAACCCATTAATGTAGTGGGACGCTGACTTGGCAGCTTCAGAATCGCAAACTCGAGGGCCTGAACAAAAGTTTCTGAGCTATTTCGGTGTCTTGCCATTCATAACACTTGCTGAAGTTCACAATCTCCAATGCCATCAATAAATGCCTGCACTGCAAACCTCATTCGAAAATCTTCTGGTGCTTCAGGATAAGCCAGTCTAATTAGTCTGTCGATATTTGCCTCAAACTATTGAAGACTCTCCCCGGAATGCTGCCACCTTGCTCTCTACTGAGTGCAGTACACATCTCGCAAATGTTTATCACCATATTGTAATTGTAGAGCTTTTATCAATTCGGCATAGTTGTTCTAGCTGTCAGGTAGCACTTTCTGTAGTAGCTCTGCGGCAGGTCCTTTTAAAGTGAGAACAAGTGAAACTGCCTTGTATTTCTCCGTCCAATTATTTGCGCTAACAGTGGCTTCAAATTGCCGAAGATACATCGCTCAGTGAGTGCTTCCATCAATGGGGCCTTGACATTAATTGCCCCAACCGTAGGCAAAGTAACTCTCTGTATTGTCTTTTCTATCTTTATCATTGGTACAGTCCATTCAGAAATTTGTTTTTGTTGTATCTTTTTGAACTGCTCAACTTCACTTTTAATTTATTTGTTTATATTTGCAGTTGACTCTTTTATAGTTGAGACTGAATCTTTCACAATTGTTACAGTCTCCTTTACATCAGATATTTTATTAGACATAGCTTCTTCCACACTCAAGACAGATTTTTCTAATTCAGCTATTTTTAATTTCAACGATTCTTGTACCTCCGAAATTCTATTAACTTGCTTATTAAGCTCACCTCTTAGTAGACCCAGCTCTGTAGCGGCATGTTCTTGCATCTGCTTTTGTTCATGTATCAACACTTTGATATCACCTGTTTCACGCATCCATTCCTCTGCCTCCTGCATACGTTTCTCTTCTTGTTGACCTTCCGATTCTAGCATTACTGCTTTCTGTCATTCCTCTGAATTGAGCAGTAATGCTTTATGGCGTTCTTGTGTTTCCAGGATGAGGATTTTCTGTCTCTCTTCTGCTTTCTTATCCTGTCGTTTTTCTGCTTCTTCCGCCTCCTATCTGTATTTCTCATCCTATCGTTTCTCTGTCTGCACCAGCAGCACTTGGAAAGCTTCCATCATCTGACTGGTGTCCATGTTACAATGTACAATATTCTTCTACAAAGTGCCCTCTGTTTCTACTGTTAAAGGTTCTGTCGCACTTCTTACACCACTGTTATGACAGTCTACTGATAGCAATATGATACAGTGGAAAAACAAAATACATGAAACCAATGAAGTCACTAATAACCAGCTTTAATTAATCACAATACAGTTTATAATCAACTTGTGCAACAATCCGAGCAAAGTTTGTCCACACGCAATAATGTCGACTATAAAGAATTCCGCACTAATTATAACACAATAACACTTCGCTGCAATACTTTGACAAACATTCAATCCGTGCTAAGAAAATCACTCACTGTCCGCTGATTCACAAAGCCAGTCTCTGTCCCTTGTACAGTGTACATAGCGCACATGTTCTAACCTCTTTCCATCCTTACTTAATTGCTAACACCAGTGCGTATTTCAAGTGTGCTCTTGAAGAATCTAGACCATACTTGACCGCGGCCTTGACAGTGGCAACACAACAGCTGCACTGCTAGCAGGGGGGGGGGCAAGTGGATGATGACGCTCTTGGCTGTACTGGGCAGTTCGATTCAGTTTTCATTACAATATGTATGTCACTATTTTTCATAATACCAATTTTGCATGTTATGCTAATGTGTTGTGCACAGTAATTCTGTGTGATGATTTTAACTCCTTTACATACAGTAATTGACACAGGCATCTCAGTATCCTTGTGAACTGATGTAGTCAGTAATCACAAAGTGCTCATTGCAAATGTTAGTAATGAAATGTTACTTGGTATAGACACTTCTTTTTTAATCCATGTAGGTTTAAAGTGAATGTAAATAAAATGTCCATAGGTTTGGTCAAGAGAAGATGAGACTTTACAGCTGGTTTAACACGGGCATCCACACATATTCAAATAAGCAAATGACGATCCCCAAAGAAGTCGGCAAGCATGCAGAAGATGGACCTCTCCTGATGAAACAAGGACAGGAAAAGAAATCAAAGACAAAGCTTCAAATGCTGGTATGATAAAAGGTGCAACATCATAAGTATGATGATGTGATGTGACTTCAGGAAGTAAGTGTTCCATTACTGAGTTAGAAAAAGTGCTAATGGGAGAAGTCCCTGAAGAGTAAGAATTACCTTGTATTTCACACAAGGCATGGGGAAAAATAGATATGTTGAAATGGTTAATAGTAACCTAACAAATGTTCTAACGAATGAAGGCCTTAATGATGCCTGGAAGAGTTTAAAGGTTGCACTAACCAATGCAGTAGACAGTGTGTTAGGAAGAGTAAATAGGGAAAATTACAATAACTGGTTTGATGAAGAATTTGAGCGAATAACAGCACTTAAAAATGATCATATAAAAGAATTTTACAGAGGAATCAGACAAGAAATGCAGTGGAGGAATACCGCAAAGCAAGAAGAGAGGAAAAAAGATTGCATACAAGGAAAAAAAGGTAATATGGAGACAAGAACTAATGAAACAGGAACATCTAAGATGAATGAATGAAAGTAGACCCTTTTGTCAAAGGATAAGTAAGGGTCGTAAAGAACACCAACCTAGAACAACATTATACGAAACAAGGACAGAGAAATATTAGGTAGCGATGAAAGATGATCACAACAATGAAGATGACTATACTTGAAAGATGATCGCAACATTTTGATGAACTGCTTAATGGTTTCATTCAGTTTAAATCGGAGGAGGTTGCTGTAGTAATGCAAGACAGATTAGAAACTGAAGAACAACAAAGCACCAGGGATAGACCTAATCCAAGGAGAATTATTGAAGAGTGCTGCCACAGTATGTCTTGAGCATCATCAACAGTGAATGATAAAAGATATGGAATGAAGAAACCGTTCCAGAAGAATGGAATCTGAGTGTTATATGCCCCATCCACAAGAAAGATGATATCTTGGACTGTGCCAGCTATAAGTGAATTAGTCTTTCAAGCACTGCGTATAGAGTATTCTGCAACATTTTATTAGCATACTGGCACCATTTGTAGAGAAGGCGATAGGAGATTATAGTGCGGATTCTGCCAAGGCAGGTCAACAAACGACCAGATTTTTACCTTACACCAGATTCTTGAGAAATGTAGCGATATGGAATAAAGACACATCACCTCTTTATTGATTTCAGATCAGCTTATGATAGTATAGATAGGGAATATTTGTATTCAGGAATGGTTAAG
This sequence comes from Magicicada septendecula, assembly GCA_034769895.1. NCBI lineage: Eukaryota > Metazoa > Arthropoda > Insecta > Hemiptera > Cicadidae > Magicicada > Magicicada septendecula. Next base: position 444,995,340 of record CM068368.1, read on the forward strand.
TTGAAGATATCAGAAAATTTGATCGCCCTAGTTAAGGCCACAGTGAAGATCACTCAATGTCAGGTAAAAATCCAGAACATGCTATCTGACCCTCTGAACACAATGAAAGGGGTCCGACAAAGAGATTCTTTTAGCTTACCTTCTTTTTAATATTACTTTAGAGAAAGTCATTTGAAACGCAGGCATTAACACAAGAGTAAACGTCTTTTATAAGTCAGTTCAAATGCTTATGCAGATGACATTGACATTATAGGAAGAACAAAACAGCTATGATAGAAGCCTTTTTGAAATTGGAGAAAGCTGCAATAAGAATGCATCTGCAGATCAATCAGGGAAAAACAAAGTACATGCCAGTGACAGGAAAAGACTGTTGTGTGGGCCCTAAAAATTTAGAAATAAGATCTTATAAATTCAAGGTAGTACATAGCTTTACCTACCTCAGTACAGAAGTTAACTGTAAAAATAATTTTAGTGTGGAAATCCAAAAGCATATTTTATCAGCAAATAGGTGTGTGCATGGCCTCAGAAAACATCTAAAGTGAATACAAACATCTTCCAGTTAATACAAAGGAAGACCAAAGTATAGATGTATAAGGTCCTAGTGCGCCCAGTCATGATTTATGCATCTGAGACATGGACGCTGCTTAGATAAGATGAGAGGAAAATAAATATATTTGAAAGAAGGAACCTCAGGCAAATTTTTGGTCTAAGAGCCTGGAGGAAAAGACATAATTTAGAGCTCTATAATTTGTATATAATTATACTCTATAATTGACCTGATGTGCTCACTTTTATTTTAAATGTGCTCTACATATTATACGTGCATGTGAAAGCAGAGTTATTAAGATATTTAATACAAAGCCAGAAGGTAAAAGGAAAGTTGGAAGACAAAAACTGTGATGGAAGGACGGGGTGAGTCAGGACATCAGTACTCTTAGAACCATAAACTGGAAGAATATGACTATGGATAGAGAAGAATGTCAAAATCATCTGAAGAAGGCTAGGGGCCACAAAGGGCTGTCAAGCCAATGATAATGGGCAGAAAATATAAATATTCTGAAAGTACAAGAAGTGTAAGAGCACCGAGGATGTTACCCAAGACAGAATGAATTGGGAAACCACACTGTAATCGAATGAGAGGTTTTCCAAATAATGATAAACATCTTCTAGGAATGAAGAAAGAGTTTCTAGAGTCAAACAAAAACCTATGAACACTGTCTGAAATTGCAGATTCAGGACAAACTGGCATGAGAGCAAAGTTTTGCAATGTGTAATAGGTGTTCACATGCACATGTTGGAGCTCATCACGTAGTGGTATGTGTTACGTTCTATTCTTTTACTTACCAATTTCCATTGCGTTTCTTCTACTTACCTCAAGCAATACCTTCACTTACCCATCACACTTACACGCCACCCTGACTTACCCAACACAGAAGATTCCAAATTATTTATAGGTCGCCACGATATTTTGTGGTTTAATATCGAAACCTTGAAACACTTTTACTTAATTGCCAGGTTCGTTAGGCGAAATTTTCCATACGGGATAGGTGATGTTAATGTGGCATAATAATTAACTTAACACATGGTTACGCTACTAATTCATTTTATTAAAATTCATATTGTAAACTTACTTTCTTCTCTGTTTATAACTTTTATCAAACTCTTTACTTAATGTTGTACTTTAAAACATTCTGTGAAAACTACATTGATTATATTTATTTTCTATTCTTTCTTAATCATGAAAAATGCAAATACTAATTTGGTATATTACCTCCCTTTAATACAAAACATCTATCAAATAACAAAAAAAACTTAGACTATTTTATCTCTATTTAAGACGACTCAGTTTGCTCACACCCCATTCACACAGTTTTAAAACCCCATTTTATACGGAAGAGATCTCTTTATAATTTAGTTTCATTTTTAAGAAAAAAAATATGGTCGTTTTACTTCCCTGTTTTATATGGCAGAGCACGTGTTGCAGTCAGATCCTTTTTTAAACACTGGTTGACCGGAATATTGTCACTGTTAAATTTTTCTAAAACATTTGTCCTGATGAGCTAAGTTCTGCACTGTTATATGTTTTTTATATTACATTTTACACTTAATCAAGATTTCTTTCGGAGCGTGCGTCCATTATTCAGCCGGCCGACCTCAGGGATGATAAAACACAACGCAGTTTTCTTGGCGTCTGTATGAAGCCCCGCCTTCTTGATACACGGCAACTTTGTACGTGATTCGCCAACCCGCATCACATGATATGTTAATGGGTGGTCTCTTGTTATTACAAGTGGAACGGGTCCACATACCTTCCTTTGTTGCTGGTGGCTCGCTACAAAGTTTTCACTTTTCCCCAACGGAAAATACAGGCATGCGCGCACAGGTTCGCATTCCAGCGCTTTATCACTACCGTACCTGACTCTGCTTGGTGCCGAGTTGCACATAGGGTTTTACACAAATTAAGTCCCCGTAACCACAAATGGTGTCCCAACAGATTGGCCCCAATATTATTATTAAATTGAAAAATGGATGTTTCCCTTTAAATGCCCCGTTACATATGTGCATAAACAAATTTGATGAGACAGAATATTCTAGCATTGCGTAGTTCAAATAAGCATGTGACAATATATTGTTATGACTGTCTAAATGATCGTCATATGGTACAGTGGAAAACAAAATACAAGACATCAGTCAAGTCACTAAATCAAGGTTTAATTATCACAATTAACAGTTTGTAATCAACACGCTATTCAACAAGATTATACTCGTACAATAATTCAAGTTAATTTGCCCTCACCAATAAAATGTCAACTAATAGAGTGTCACACACAATAATCACTTTTCACTAATAACCACTTGAACACACAGAGTAATCGCCCGAAGTAAACTCGAACCTCACTTGAATAAATAGCCACTTAAACTGAACTAACCATCGATGAATGCTTGTATTTATACCCCACTGAGATTCAGGAATAATCCATACTACGCGTCAACGCTACTAGAAAACAGTAGAGCGTAATTGCTTGCCACCTTGAACACAGTGTGGGCAGACTGGTGAAGTCTGGATCAGTCAGAGGTACAGATGCGTGATAAGTGTCACGTAATTGTCCTTCATCTCAAAGTAGCAGCACTGTGTAAGCACACATATTATAGCTGGGCTCCGCTGGAATAGCTGAGTTAACACGTAGAATGTTGTGTAATGACCTAACACTGCCCCTGCCCCCTCCTTAAGCCTGTTCGTCCCGAACTGGCTAACCATCTCAGAAGTAATACTTAGCCAGGCGATCTAGGTGGAAGACCTTAAACTTTTGCTGTCCTTCTTGTTGAATCCAATAGACAACATTGTTGATTCTTTTTTTTATAGTGTAGGGTCCTTCACAGTTAGTCTGAAGGTTAGGTGAGCGACCACAGTGGCGCTTAGGGTTAAACAACCAAGACAAACTGTAAATGCTATAAATGATTCCGTTACTCTGTTTGTGATTGTCAGGGCTTCTGTTTTTAACAAACGTTGATGGTTCAGGCTGACTTATGTCTATGTTTAAAACACAACTCTCACTTGTAATGTTCATTATAATCTATACAGTAATTACTCCAAAAAAATTCAGTAACTACAAAAAACTAAACAGAAACAGACCATAAGCATACATAAAAGTATAGTAAATTAATAAAGATTAGAGTCTGTTTAATAGTTATTAAAAACTGTAAACTACAAGCAAAAAACTGTGTTGTTGACTTAAATCAGTGTGACAGACTTACTTACACTAGAAAAATCTGACTAGACAACACTGGTGGTGCTACATTGTAATTTGCCAGTGGCCTTCAAAAATTTCAGTGCTGGCATACATGTTATATAATGACATGTAACTCAATTTTCGGTAACATTTGGAAATGCTGTACACTCGAGTAAGACTTCGTCAGTGACTGTACACTTGAGTTATTTCTACTCTAGCCTTAGTCAGTCAGTATAATTAGTCTGTTCGTGTGATTTCAACTTTTATTTTGATATGTTTTCACTTGGTCAAATCATCCAATAATGTTGACTTTGTTTCAGTATTATTATAATATCATGACTGTTGGTACTGAGGATAGAATACAAGTGTGCTTATATTCTGAAACACAAGTGTCAGTGAAGTCAAGTGACAGATAGATACAATATGTTGGACATACGCGTGCACGTGTGTGTATGTGTGGAGAGAGATGGCAGCCAGATAGATAGATAGATAGACATAGATACTACAACACAATGGATTTTAATAATTTACTTAAACTATAAAACCCAATATATTGAATATTACAACTCACACAATTGGCTGATACCAAACAAATATTTTCATGTTTTATGCAAATGTATATGTTTTAATTTAAATGGAATAACTCCTATTGTAGTCCCAAGCCACGTGTTTGTTAACCAAATATACTGTAACTCGCCGTCTATGGCCTTTCTGTGATGTTGTTATTTCGTTAATTTATATGTGTAAGGATACATTAAGTAAGGATGCTTGGCATGTGTAGATGTCTTATGCTTGGCAGATTTTGTATTATAACACATAAATCATATATATGAAAAAAATAATCTTATACCCATTAAAACATTCTCATGTAAAACTGATTGAAAGTGTATCAAAACTTAGGTCATAGATTTTTATGCCATAAAAGTATTTAACTTTTTCTAGTTTACATCATGTCACTATGACAGTGATTCACCCATCATGAGAAGTATTTTTTATGGGATGTATGTTTGAGATTGTGCATATTAACCATAATGTCCTGAAGAAAACCATTTTTAACATGGGTTAAACATCATTCAATTAAGATATGATACAATTCAATTCAGAAGGAGGTGAATATTTTTTAAGTGTAATCTTTCCCAATGCCATTTACTATGCACCCCCCCCCCTACACTCACACACACAAACGTGTTAGTTTTTGTTGTTTTCAGGATGCAAATTATCTGTCATCAAATTTGACTCATGGTGTGTCCACTTCTACTATGTCAGATGCTGAGTTTTACAACAATGGAGAACATACTCAACTACAGGTACATTAAGTGTATAATTGAATTATTAAAATTAAAAGTTAAATTGCATAATATAATCTTATTCTGAAACTTTGTACAATATAGAACCACCTTTGTACAATCTTTGTACAGACTTTTTGGCAAAATGCACAATTTATGAGCAAAAGCATAACCAAACATGATATCTATAGTAACTACATTATACCATAAGACAAAAGGTAGTGAGAGTATTTTTTAAAACTGTGTTTTGTTCTTAACAAATTGAAGAATAAATACTTGTTCCCATTCTCTTCAGTTGTATTTTCTCTTTTGGCTACTTCCGTACTGACACGACAAATTTGTAAACATAATTTGTATTCCTTTTTCTGTAAAAAATAGGTGGTGTTCTGTGATTTGTTTATTTTGAAATGAAGAAATACCATAATATCCTTACTACAGTATTAGATACAAAATCAGTAGCAACATTGTAACATAAAACAAACAAAAAACAAACTTCTTTATTGTTTCAAAACGAAAAAAAACAACTTCTCTATTGCTTTAGTATGATCCGGCATAATTGCTGTTGTTAAACTGGAACTGTTAATTTTATACATAGGGATTGCTAATGTATTTGTACACCATCCAGTTCATTAAATAAAGACCAGAAACTCATCTGGCCCTTTTTGGGATTACCATATTTTAGTTGAATGTGGACAGTTTTAATGAGAGACCAGATTTTCCCCTCAATGGGTTATAAAAATGTATTGAACAATAATATTAAATGATAAGCAAAAATCTCCTCACATTTCATCTCTTTTCTTATAGTTCTTTATATTACTTCCAAATAGAATACTAGATAAACATACAGTTTTTAGATAATAAATTCATATTTAACTGCACAGAAAATCTCTACTAACATTTTACTTTGTATGTTTTGAACTATTGCTTAATCTTATTTTCTGTACTTTCTGCTGGAATATAAAGAGGAAAGGTAGATCAACTAATAGTGACATGGTTACTACCATGAAAAGGACCCTTAAGTACTTAATACCTAACTCCAATGATAAGAACTTAACACTTTCAGACCTGGACCCATATGGGGTGTTAACCCACTTTCAGACCTGGACCCATATGGGGTGTTAACCCACTTTCAGACCTGGACCCATATGGGGTGTTAACCCACAGTGTAGCATTGTTATGCTACAACTTAGCCAATTCTATTTTTTCAGGTTAACATTATACTGTCTTTTAGTGCCCTTCTTACTATTTAAACAAAAATTAAGTTACAATACACTGCAAAATAAAAAAAAAAATGTTGAAGTCAAAATTTATTTTTGTATCTCACTTTCAAACTCATATTTGTGATGTTTATATAATTATTGGACACTAGTCTACACTACACATTATATTAATTATGAAAAATAAAGAAAATGTTATTAAAAAAACTCAGTCTCCAGTTACTTTATGCAAAACGTGTAAACGAAACACAAAATGGTTTATTTATATACACACTACATGCATTCAGCGCCAGCTGTTAGATAACAAAATAACTATATTTCAGTTATACTCTCCTGCTCTCAGTCGGAAAGCTTGAAAATCACTTTAAACCTAAGTAAAAATGACACCGTACGGGCATCAGATGGAATGTAATTCTTGTGTGTCCATACAACATACATACATAGGTCTGAAAGTATTAAATTATTGAGAGTGTCTGATGATCCAAATGAGTGGTCAAGAATAAAACGAGTCACTACTGAAGCTACACAACATAGTTAGACTAGAGAATTAATTTTTCTTTGGATATGACAATGATATTGCTGCTTTAATCTTGGGAAAAGATGAAAAAGTGTCTCTGGTGCATCTCAGATCAGGTCATGAGAAAAGTTAATGTGTGGACAAAAGTTCAAGCTTCTAGTTGGTAATGGAAAACCAGGTAGTTGTGACCTCAGAAAAACGCCATCAGTCTGTGAACAGTAGTAGGTGAAAAGAGTACTAGTAAAAATCTCACTGCAGATCTTGGAATGACAATAGACAGAAAGCTCACACACAGAGACTGAATTAGGAAAGACTCTGAGAAGGCTGCAAATGAAATTACATCACCAAATGGGTTGGTGATAAAAGTTAAAAGAGTGCCAAAATGTAATAAACATTGTCTACTGATAACCATGGCATACTCCATCATACTGTACAAAACTGAGATATATGTAGATGTGGTCAGAATCAAAAAAATATCACAGGCCAACAAAATGTAGGTTCATAAGAACTTTTTTCAAAATTTTATCTGATTTATAGTTTTTTGTATTGCTGAATTCAAATATGACTTCAGTTTTTCTCTATCACATACTGTTTTTTTTTGCAATCAGTATTGTCATTTTAATGGAATGCATTTCCCTAGTGAAGCTATAATAGTGAAAGTACATTAAATAAAACAGTATTTTTTTGCAAACTATGTTTTTAATTAGATCTGTTTTTCACAATAAATATTTAAAAATTTATTACATCCTTAACCTTAGTAGGAAGTCGCACAATGCCTTTTTCTTTTGCTTATGAAGCGTCTCTTGCTTTTCCTCTTGTAGGAGAAATCTAGATTTCCACAGTGTAGCATCCAGCAGTAGTCTCCCATCACATTAATATTCCACCGACCCTGATATCGTCTCTCCATTTTCTTAATATCCTGATGAAAGCGTTCACCCTGTTCCTCACTAACTGCGCCACAATTTTCAGGGAAAAAGTCTAAGTGAGCATGTAATAAGTGAATTTTGATGCTCATTGAGCATCCCAAAGCTTTGAATTTTTGTAACATGCTTTCAACTATATTAACGTAGTCAGGGTCCTTATTGTTTTCTAGGAAGTTTTTAATGACATCTCTTAAACTAATCCAAGCATCTTTTTCAATCTTTGTCATTGCAAGCATGAAGTTTTCATCTTTCGTATATGTGGCCCAACAATGACTACTTTTTTTAATGTTGTTTTTGACAAGTGAGGGAACTTGGTCAACAGGTACTTAAAACGGTTTCCTTCTTTAGGTAAAGCTTTTACAAATTGTTTCATAAGCCCCAGTTTCAAATGGAGTGAAGGTAAAAGTATTTCCTTTAAGTTGACAAGACTTTTACATAGAATATTCTTGCTTCCAGGTTCAAGAGATTTCCTTGCAGGCCAGTTTTTCTTCTCCCAGTGCTGATTTCTCGCTCGGCTGTCCCACTCACATAGGAAAAATTGATACTTAATATAACCACTCTGGTGACCTAGAAGTGTGGTTAATACTTAAAATCTCCACACACCATCCATCCATGATCCTTGTATTTAATCTTTTCTATAACCAGTTTTAAATTCTCATAGCTTTCTCTCAAGTGAACTGAGTGGCCGACTGGCAGTGAAGCAATCTGTAATGCTAGTGAATATTTCAGGTTAAATGATAAAAAGTTAAAAGTTTTTTGGAATAACATCAAAAAACCATCACCAAAGAGAATTAATGTAACTTATTATTAACAGACAGCTTGATTTATTTTTAATTATTATTAGCCGTGTGTTTAATAACAATGGCCAAAATTTAACAGATGTTGAATGCAAACCCTGAGTAACCTCTTGTTATATGAAAATGGAAAATTGCATTTTTTGAGAAAACCCTGTGTGATGGGAGAGTTCTGATGCAGTTTTTGAATTCGCCAAAAAATACATTAAAGGAAGATAAAATTATGAAAAAAGTTATTTCATCGCAGGCCTGTGATATAGGCAACAATTAACCCTTAATTGCCCGGGTGGTTTGGCGATACAATTTTGCCCGGGCAGCGTACTGAGTATGCCGGTCCATTTGTTGGTCTGTCCCACCAAATTATCATCAACTGCTTGTAATTTTTTAACACGTTGACTGTGAGTGACACACTGTGTGTCATTTTGATAACAATTCCAAGTAATTCAGCTCCAGAAAATAAAACAATTTATTTGTCTCTGCTCTAGAACATTTTTCGTTTCATAATATTATTTCTTTGTCCTTCAATGTAATTATCTTGGTTATAAACAAAATTGTAATTATCGTTTGTAAACAAACGAGCTAAGCCGTTGAGATAAGCCACAACAAACAGAACACTACCAAGAGAACATGTTTTTTTTTGCACAACGAAGTGATAGTGATAACATTGAAAAAGCGAAATAATAAAAAAAAAACATGCGGGTAATTATATGCGTTTATTGAAACGAAATATGAAAGAGGAAATGGCTGTCCTACATATATATGTATGTATATATTTTTTTTTTCTTACAAAAAGTTTCAAACAACATTTCAAAAATAAAAACAAAAGCACAAACAGCGTTTTCAGTAATTATTGTCAAAAACTTAATCTTCGTCATCCAGTTCATTTTTATTGGCACATGTTCCGTAGAGATAAACTGTTTTCGCCAAATGAGTTTTGCATGTAAAAGCAGAACATTCTGAGCAACTAATCGTAGTGTAGTTGTTTTTTGCTCTTCCGCATGAAGTGCATCGTCCTTTTCCCTTTTTGCGGGTGGTTGTATTTCCTGCTCCTTGTTTATTCCATCCGAAGAAAGCACTCTACGAATTATTGCTTTTGAATGCACAGGTAGGCTTCGTAAGTTTGCACGATCTTGAAGGTGTGGCTTCATAAGAGACGTCGCTAAGTTTTTCAAAAATATTCTTCTAAACTTGGGAGAAGCACTGAGTTCAGAGAAATTCAAAAGGATTTGTGCATTTATGCCTGCCACGTTTTGAAGCGCAAAAAAAGTTGCCATCGTCCATCTCTTTGTTTTACGGGCTACGGTGTAGTTGCCACCGAGTTGGTCTACTACATCCACTCCACCTTTGAACTTATTATAGTCCATGATTATTTTTGGTTTTTGTGTCTCTGAATCAATTTTATCATCGTCGTGCGCGGTGCTGAGAAGAATTACACATTTATTTTTTTTGGTCATGTAAGAAACCGTCGTGACATCTTTTTGAAAACAAAAAATTGAAGTTCCAACTTCTCTTGTTTTCGTTGGCTGTAATTGAAAAGGACTTCTTTTTTGTTCTTTTTTAGTGTACCCACGAGGATAATACCACTGGCGAGGAGAGATTTGGCTAAAGGATAACTAGTGTACCAGTTATCGGTAGTCAGGTTTCTGTTAGAACCTTTATAGTGGCTAATCAGCCTATTGACTATATCCAAGCTCGCATTCGAAGCTTCATACGATCCAGGAGGTTGAGTGCCACAGTACATTTCCAATTTCAAGCAATAAAAAGTTCGCGAATCAACAACTGCAAATATTTTTAGGCCATACTTAAACCGTCAGTTGATCCCCAGGCGAATAAAATTTATCACAGCTGTCATTGAAAGAGTCGTAAAACTCCCGTATTGCGGCTAACTTATCGGCTGTTTTTCGAGTAAGTCTTGTGGATGTGTCATCGAATCTTATGGAAGCTAGAAGGTATCTGAATCGTTTCAGCCCCATCACTCCTTGCAATATTTCAATGCCAGTGCCATCCCGAGCCCATGCTTCGTCAAGATGTATTTTAGACATTTTTTTGTATCCTAATAAGAATAAAATCCCAATGACAGCCATTATTTCTGATCTGCTTGTGTCCTTTGCACTATTTTTTGAGATTTTCTTAGGGTCCTCCATTGTTCTGTTACGCTGTATGTACATGTTAGTGTATTTCACTAGAGAATCAATCATGTCTTAAGTTTATAATCTTCAAGAAAGCGGAAATTTCGTCTTTCACATCGGCACAGTCTTTGGAAGCCGGAAGTACTTGTTTCACAATATTTTTACTAGGTGTACGCGAAAATTTACTTTTTATAGGGCCCTTCTTCCATTTATAAATTTCACTGATTTCCTTTACGACCCTTCCTCTTACTTTCTTCTTTTTGTAAATAGTTTTAGTAAAAAAATCGTTGTCATCGGTATCACTCACCTCGTCGTCAGAAGTCCTTGGAAGTGGTTGAGGAAGATCACCATCTATTTCAGAATCACTATTGTGGTCACTCTGTTCGATAATCTCACGTTCGTCAGTATCAGATGATTGAATGTCAGTGTCAACGCCTGAATTTTGCTTCTCTTCATCCGATAGTTCACGTAAAACACGTTCGAAATCTTCGGGCCGCACAATTTCATTCCGCGACATAGTTGGAGGGGCGGCGTACGGTGTATGCCAAACCAACCGGCAAGTAAAAGACGTCACTACTTCGGCTTGTGATAACAGACTGATGAAATTCAAACGGATCAGTATGCTCGGAGGGAGTTGGTAGGAGGGTACTGAGGGTAGGTAATCACCGTGCCTCGATGATTGGTAGGTTTTCATTTACAGCAAAACTTGCGTGGCTGGCGTACTCTATAGCCTACCCGGGCAATTAAGGGTTAATGACATCTGTGTGGAGAAATCCCACTTAGAGTTGCATGCTTGTGCAATACAGTGTCAGAAGATACGGTTCTGGTGGTGTCAGAATTCATTCCTGTTAACCTGCAGACTCAGAAAAGAAAGCAAATCTGAGCAAGCAGAGAAAGGACTGATAAAGCATATGATGAATGGAAAACTGAATACATGGAAAGATTAATTATTACAATGACCCAGTATTTCTCAAGGCATAGTCTGTTGCAGAGTCATGTCCATAAAATGGGTAAATGTGGATAGGTAGAAATGGGAAAATGAATAGTCCAGTCTGCTTATACTTGGGTGCATGTGACAATAATGCATGTAACATGCTTTTTATTTGCAATAAATGGGAAAAGAAGAAAGAAATGCTCTAAAATACAATGTGACCAATCAATCCTGATAATATTATTGAAATTGCTGTGTAGTCTGGATTTCCCATATATGCTGCCATGAGGTAATTACTGTTGACTTGGCAGCAGCCATCAAATCGTCAGATATTACAGAAACAGCATATGCTTCTGGCCTGTCTGCGGGAATTTGTGAGGTGAATCTAGCTTCATTTCCATTGATACTGTATAAAAGTAACCTACACTTTCTGATGTTCTGATTCATGGTACAATGCCATTATTTGTTGTAGTAATGATTCATGTATGCCTACATTGTGAAAAGTGGTTATAAACTCAATGAATTTGTGCAAATTGCTCAATGTCTCAGGCCTCAGTGTTCACAGTACTGAAGAGCCTGCCAAAAAGCATACATTTCTGTACTGTGTATATATTCACTGTCCTCATAAATGCACTCCCCGCACCATTTTTTTGTCTTTGACCCATCAGTGTTCAACACCATACAGGCTCTGTAACCAGTGATGACTGAATGGAATTGAGGATCTAACATAGCAGGGTGTGCTGCTACTTCCTTATATTAGTGTATCCATTGGTAGTCTCATTTCTGAGCAGCCATTGTGGTATCTCAGAAAAAAAAAACATACAGATACACATCCACAATTATTGGAATTGTTAAACTGAACAGTTTCAGTAAGCAAACACCAGCCAGTAAAGAACATGTCCAACAACAGCTGTATATATTGTGAACGCTTTGTTGTTCAGATGGTTCAGAAGCATAACTTGGCAGCAGCTTCTGACATGACTAACACAGTGCAAAGTAATGTGAACACAGAATTTTTTTGTATAGAATATATTTATTTACCAAAATATTTTTAAAATTGATGCACAATACATCTTTGATGCAGTCTTTTTAACTTTAGTTACAATTCAAGTCTTAGGCAACCAGACTTAGGCAAGTCTGATTCAATTAATTTTTTTACACATGTGTTTGTAACATTAGGTTTACTAACAAGGCCCCATAACCCCCAGAAACCTAAAAAAACTACCATGGTTGCCACTGATTATTTTACAGGTGGTTTGTGAGGACTGCTTCATTATTCCCATTGAATCAACATAATGTTAACTGCCACTTCTTATGAGATTATTTTTTATAGTGACTTACCTTTTGAAGTCTCGTTTCATATTTTGTTTACGTTTGGATTCACCATGTGGTGCGGTTGCCAACATAATATTTTCATTAGGGTCCAGGTTCTTTTAAGCGAAGCAGAGACTGAATGGTTATTAGAAATAATAGAATTAGAGATAATATTCCTATTGAAAACTGGTAATTTAATTTTAAACATTTTGGAAATACAAACACAAATAAAAACAAAATGGATGCTTGTTTCTTTACCAAGCACAAAAACAAAATGGCCGCGAATCACTTTCGCTGCATGAGCATTAGATGTGCCTCAATTACGTAATATGTTTTTATGTTTAAGTTACTATAAAAGGATTTTAAAATCTACTGCAGTTTGCTCTTTCTCATAGTTACGTTTTCTGTTTCACGTAACCTAAACCAATGCTTCGTGATCTTGTTCTATGCATATACCGATATACACGCATCCATTCTCACCCACACACACACTACTGAAAATGGTATATTTTTTATTTCATTTGATTTGAGCTCTAAAATTATAGAGTATTGGATTTCAATCTTGAAGTTTTCTACTTCCCTGAATTTAGATGATAGCCGATTTAGTCAGACGTCCCTCATTGTTCCACCGGTGCTTGCCAAATTATTGAAAGTCTTTCTGTTTCTGCTGTTTCCACTGATTTTACTTTACATTTTAAACTGTTATTTTCAAATGGTTTCACTTTTACACCTTAATAACATTTTGACCAAATTCTATATGTTTGCTGGCAATTGCTGGCCAGCAAGTTAATTAGCGTGCAGCTCGCACAAGTACTGCTAGGTAACTGGGAAGACAATATGGCGTATATTCCACTAGTGGAAAGGGTAATACGTCACCAAATCTATTGTTCTCTGGTGATGACGACTTTGTTTTACAGCTCAACGATTACGTTTTTTTATTTTTGATGACGTTTTTTAGGAGTGTCCGGTTGTTGCTGCGTCTGACTTGCTGCCAATCAGCACGTAGACCAGTTGACCTTGACGCCAACTCTCGTTATTTACTGCGTTGTTTCACATTGGGAAAACTTTTACCCTCACATTTTTTATTACATTTGAATTGCAATAAAATTATATTTTCATGTACCTAACTTCCTTTACAGACCTACTGTACCGTTACATAACCCCCTCAATGAGAGGTTTTATGACAAAGCATAAAAACTCTCATTGACACATTCATACTTCCTAAAGGGACCAGCCAGGATATGTTGCCACAACCCCCTGTAATGTTTATATCAAAAATATAGATAACTTACCCTTGGTCCAGTGATCGTGACAGTACCTGCATGACCTTACTGGACTTCTCTTGCGAGATCCCAACACTGCAAGGCAGTCAGGCACTTGACGTTCCTGCTCTGACACGCTGGCCAGCTCAGGACCGCCGCCACAGCATCACCAAACTCTGAAACATCCAAATAAAAATCAAAGAGTGGCCTTGTATAATACCATATCCCCAACTGATCTGTTTCCCCTTAGCTGCATTGGTTTACGTTAATAAGCATTGGTTTTATACTTAACTCCTAGTATCCCTAATACAGAGATAAAACAAGATTTACTATAGAGGGCTCTTTCTCGTTTCTCATTCCTACATTTTATCAAATTTTTTCGACTCCAGTCGATAATATTTTACTCTTTTCCAACACAAGAAGAAATATACTCTTATACTAATGCAATAATATGTCAAATAATTAATCAAATTCACCAAAATCAACAAACAATTTATCTATATATTGATTATATAGCACCAAATCACAAATTGCAAAACAATCTATCTATTCAGAATTTATTGATCAGTTTTCCTGATACTAATACTTCTTCAAAGCAAAATCATAATTATTTTTTATGCTCAACACCATTATCAACATCATATACTTAATATTTGATATGCATTTAACGTTACTACCCCCTGTAGTAACCACCTTACCACACACACTATGACCATACGACATAATATAACATAATAAAACATTTACATTAAATAAACAATTCATATTTAAATAATTTGTATAAAATTTATAAACATTATAACTTGAACATTCTCTTTACTCTGTTCGTATCAAACTTTAATTTATTTAACATATATCGTACCATTATTCTCCAAAAAAAAATTAAATTTATTATTGCCATTCATTATACATAACATTTCATTTACTATTCCATCTCTACTATGAATTTGTATTTAACCTTTTCCTCTTTCATTAGTTTGGGTGACTCTCAGTTATTCACTATAATTCAATTTCTTATATTGGCATTTATACATGTATAACCTTACTCCCTTCTTCCTACTAACAACCACTAACAGATTTACATAGGGTGACACCAATCTCTCAGTAATAACCCCCTTCAACTAATTCCCCTTATACCATTCTCCTCTTATAATAAAATATCTAATACCCTCTTTGTATCTAGGATGTGTGTTCCCGACCTTGGCAATTCCATTCATCTCCTTTTGCCCTTCCCATAATCTCGGCAAACACTCCTCAACCCTTCACAATTCCCTGCCCAATGATGCACGTTGATCACTCCTTACCACCTCACCCTCATCTACAAATTTCAACATCAACAACTATATTTACAATTTACATTACTCACCTTCTCTACATATATGCACTATCTACTGTGTCCCTATCACTACCCTGTTTCTGTATTATTTACTCTTATTCCCAAAATTTTTATTTCTCTAACACCCATTTACTTTGGTTGACTCAAATGCCTTTACAACATTTCACCTTAATATGATCCCTGAAATTACCCTAGAAAATTCATCACTTATCTCATAACAATATAACACCCTATCCAAACATATTGTATGTTTAATCATTTGTTAATCATTAGATAATCTGAATCTCAGCAAATTATTTAAATTCATCACAACATTTGTAACATGACAGATAAAGGCATAATAATGAATGGCATTTGATCATTAGAATAATAAAATTATAACATTTAAATCTGGAAGAAAGCATTAAGTTTAATATAAAAAATTAATTCATAGCAACTGTGGAAAGCAATCATTATTATTTAAAAAATACAAGTTCAAATAAAATGAGTTACTAGTGATGAGTCATCCAAAACCAGTCTAATAACCCAAGGTTTTCAAATTATAACCCAGGAAGGTAAAAAGTAAATAACAAAGCAACACAGAATATGACCAAACCCACAACGAGGAAATATAAATGGAAAAGAAACCCTGAATAAGCCAAGATCAACCAATACAGGGGATGTATTTCTAAAATTACGAAGAAGATGAAGAAATCCCAAGAAACCCGAAGAAGATGAAGAAATCCCAAGAAACCCGATGGCATCAAGAAGAAGATGGAGAAGATACCAGTCCCAGAAGACAGAAGAAAAGAAGTCAGAAGAAAGAAGAAGAAGAAGAAGGCAGCATCCTGAGGAAGATGTCATGCTCTTATAAAAGACACCCGTATCCCCATATCCCAAAATAAATGATAAAATACCAATAAAAGTATAACGAAATAGTAATGGACAATAACAACATGTACATAAAATTAAGAGAGAAAAGTGTGTAAAGTAAGAGTTGTCAGTGAACCAAGATGAAACAATAATATAGTACCCAAGGAACAAATCTCCATTGTAAAACACTAACCAATTTATTATGTTAATAAGACTACACGACCATTTAGAAATAACATAAAATAAAAGTGTAAAGTGAACCAGTGCTAGTTTTGGGTATTATAGAAAATAAACCTTGTGTTTCATTCTTGGCAATCACAAACATTGAATACAATGAAATATGCAACTTTCAGTGACTTAAAATGTGTACTATGTGAATATGTTACTTTGAATAGTAACAAGATATAAATCTGTTTAAAGTGACATTTTGTTTTATATAATGAGAAAAAACAGATTTAATTATACTATGACAGGGTACCATTCCCCAAATACAATATTTAAAAGACAGTGTAAAGAACTGCATAATCCAACTTAGTATAGTAGTTAGCAAATAAGAATATAGATATAAGGTTTTTGTAAATATAGGATAAGGATTTTTAAAATGTATTAGATATAAAGACATTTATTTGAATTTTCAACAACTAACATCATACCTGTAAATACATTTATTACTGGTGTTAATAGTAATAAGTAATTAAGATGTTAGTTGGTAAAAAACCTTTTTTGTGAACCATATTTCAATGTTAGAAATAAGTATTTGATTGTAAAAAAATGTCTGAATGTTGAAGAGAACCATTTATTTGAAAATGTTCCGTATTTGTTTGACTGTTCATGGTATTGTAACCAATACCAATTATTGTTGTGTTATTTGAAAAAATGTTTAGTTTATAATACCATATTTAAAAGTCAGAGAGGGTATCACACATCATTTATTGTTTGTAAAAATATTTTGTAAGAAAAAACTTGTTAGAAAATCTAGGCCAAAGAATGAAAACCAAACTTCATCAAAACAGAGAAATTACTCATTTAAATGCAATTAAACAAAAGGGCTTTAGATAAAATAAACCTGAGATGAAGCCATATAGTTACACATACCACTTAGAAAGATTTTATAAAATTATATTCAGAATTATAAATAAAAATGAAAATGACAAAACTCAGAAATTTGGAGAGGGGAGTCATATATTCCAAAATAATATTTTAGAATTTAACCAATTCAATTAATTACAAGAAAATAAGGGAATATAAACCTTTTAATACAATATGAGATTATTAATATTAAATATAACTGAAAAATGGCTGAATTTGCATCATGACAGGAAGTTAATTTTTAATTTTTTACTAAATACAAAATGAAAGTAAAATTACTAATTTTAGACAGAAAACATTATAAAACGGCATTATTCAATCTTAAAATACGCCGAATGAACTGAAGGATTAATTTCAATTACATCTAGCAAATAAAATTGATAAATAACCAAAGTTTAGGCAGTTATATAGTGTATTTGGAAATATGCACAGGATGCAAAATTATATTTGAACAATGTTAAGAATAATATTATATTGGCTAAGATTTTAGTCGAAACTGGAGGAAATAGATAGTTGATTATTGGTAATTGTACGGTGAACTTGACTAGCGGATTATAACCGAGCTAACGTAACTAAAAACGGTAATGGCGAGTAAGTGAACGATACATTTTTGTAAAATCGCGAGTGGCGAATAAAACAATTTTGGAACGTCAACATAGTGACAGATACAATTGATATAGACTAAATAACACAGTACAGCACATAATTACACCGAATAACAATATTAAACACAAGAAAACAGTATACAACATAACCATACATTGGTGCCTGAATCATAAAAAGTGAACGAACTGATACATACACAGATATACAAAATACAACCCGGAAACTTCACTCAAGACACTACACAACATCAGAAAGAAGATTTGCAGACCCCAGGACGTAAATACTACCAGAAAATATCTTATTTGGAACATTGCAGATACGAAGGACAATTTGACCGACTTGACGGCAGCCATTTGCATTCGTCGTTAAAAACGCCTTCTTGTTCCCGTCAGCTGTGTTGGTGACAACAAATTATTTTATTTCAAATTATTATTCATGTATGTATCTAGTATTAGTAATTAACTTGTTGTAACGTTATACTTTTTAAATATTGGCCCGATTTCTCTGACTTTGATAATAATTAGCTGTTTAAAGAACCCTGTTGAATTTTATATATCAAACCTTGTAACTGTTTCGATACCCTGAGAGTCGATATTATAATCGAAAAGAGTCTATATTTCAATTATTTAATAAAACATTAATACTTTTCACCACAAAATAGCTCTTTCTTTCATTAATATTACAAATTACCATTAATATAATTTTAAATAATAAACTACCAGGATTTTACCACATACAAAGGAAGATAACCTCAAAAACGAAAAAGTAAACAAGTACGATTGTCCTGGAGACAATCTTATGAGTGGTTGTAGTTTATTAGAAAATACAAGAACCTCAATAAAATTTCTTAGAGGATTGATACACGTTTTAAAACTTCGCAAAACAACATTAATTAATTGATTTTAATTAATTAATTAATAAAAAGAAAATTTTTTTTAATTATAAATTTTTTTTAAACACAATTTTTTTTTATTTTCTTCAACAAGCAACAATTTTTGTTTTAAAACATTTTGGTGAAACTACACATATATCTCTTCAACAGCATAACGCTATTTGACAGTTTTTGCTACATTTGGGACTCGACCAACTGGGAAACTTAAGGAAGTGTTTCAGACCAGTAAGACTTCGAGAGCCACACCAATTACTAAACACCATTCATCATCTGAGAGTAACAGAGTTTAGTTACAAATTGGCTAGCCCAAACAGTGGGGCTTGATTACAAAGGAAGATCAGAATCACGAGAATTTGTAATTTTATTACACATTAATTAATTAATTAACTACTTTTCAATTATTTAATTCAATTATTTAAAATTTCACCATTACTTTAATTACCTTAAACTTCACAATTATTCTCATTTCATTTATTTAGTCTGAAAAAAAATGTTATAACTATTATTCAATCAACTCCATTACCTACATACCTTGTTTAGATAACATATAATACACAACATAATGTAATACACAAATACCTTGACATTAACACAAAAATATACAATCCAACTTATTATTTGTTATCATTGACCAAAATCGTTTCACAAGACAATCCATTTCAAAACCACACTGTTCACATAATTAAATGTTCATAAACAATAAAACAATTATCTCCATCGTCATATAACAATCTAATCTTAGGTCTATACAAATCATTTATTATTGAATATATTATATTAATACTATCAATATAATACTTATTTAATTTTTCATATCTTTCCACAATACCATTATAATAAATATGATCACTCCATATCATTATCTCATATAATTTGTCACGATCGATTATGGTCCTGTCGCCTTTAGTATTATCTGTCCCATATAAAGTCATTATTATTGTCATCATACTTATCTACTACTACACCCATTACACCATAAGGTAAGTGCTTGTTATCATCATTTTCATCTACCACTGCTGTACTTATTACTTCGCAAGGTAAGCCTTTTATATAATCAACTCTCTCGTTATTTATTTTCTCTATTAACTCTTTATAATTTCTCCCAACCTCAAACAACTCTATTTTCCTATCACCATACCTCTCTTTCTCAAAATATCTCTCACCATAACACCAAGTCACACTCTCTCTCTTAATATATGCAGGGGGCACTTCAACTTTATTATTGCACCACCTATCAGATGCACAAAAATTCAAAGGACAACCATTTGCAGACCACATGTCTCCCAAATATACTCGTGAAGCCTTTTCTTCACCCCCAACTACAACATCATGGGAAAAATTTACCCCCTGCAACCCCTCTACCTGTATACTCTCTCTCCACTTTCTCTCTGACTCATCAACACACACTAACATTCCATTATTATATTCTACTCCCTCTAACATTTCATCGGTACTCTCTATATTCACACCATTATTCTCGAACATCATATTTTTACTTATATTGTCATAATTCTCACCCCTACTTACCTCATTATATGTCGTCTGACCGTCTTTATTTACATCTAATTTATCTGTTTATCCACTATTCTCTACCCCCATTTTAATCTCATAGTTGTCATCTACTTTCTTCATTTTCAATTTATTAATAATGTCGTCTACTCTGGCAATTTGTTTATCAAACACCCGATCTATCGCTTCTATGATTTGTCCTTGCATATTTTCATAACGTGTATTCATTTCGTTAATCTGTTTATCAAAATTAAAATTTTGTCTCCTAATTTCGTTTTTCACTTCATCAAACTTTACACTCTGTGCATTAAATTTCTCATCAAAAATTTTAAACTTCACACTCTGTTCATCAAATTTCTCATCAGACTTTACACTCTGTGCATTGAAAAGCAATTGCATCATTTTCATTATTTCATTCTCTTCAGCTTTTTTAATCGGGACTGGCGTTAAGTGAATTCCTTCACTCATAATTTGCGACTCAGTCACACTTAATTCAACATTGATCTGGCTTTCATTCACAATGTCAGTTAGGCTGACATTCTCGTTATTGTTTGCCATTTTTTAATATTTTTCTTATCAAAATTTTGCTGTATATCTAACATACAATCAAACACAACATAACCTAATTACTTACGTATTGCATTACACATTAATCCAATACCCATTCTGTCTCTGTCTGCAGCTTATTTATATAAATATTTATCTATATAAAGTCCCTGTTCGGGCAGCCATTTGTTAACTCCCACTTCTTATGAGATTATTTTTTATAGTGACTTACCTTTCGAAGTCTCGTTTACACTTATATTTTGTTTACGTTTGGATTCACCATGTGGTGCGGTTGCCAACATAATATTTTCATTAGGGTCCAAGTTCTTTTAAGCGAAGCAGAGACTGAATGGTTATTAGAAATAATAGACGCTAATATTCCTATTGAAAACTGGTAATTTAATTTTAAACATTTTGGAAATACAAACACAAATAAAAACAAAATGGATGCTTCTTTCTTTACCAAGCACAAAAACAAAATGGCCACGAATCACTTTTGCTGCATGAGCATTACATGTGCCTCAATTACATAATATGTTTTTATGTTTAAGTTACTATAAAAGGGTTTTAAAATCTATTGCAGTTTTCTCTTTCTCATAGTTACGTTTTCTGTTTCACGTAACCTAAACCAATGCTTCGTGATCTTGTTCTATGCATATACCGATATACACGCATCCATTCTCACCCACACACACACTACTGAAAATGGTATATTTTTTGTTTCATTTGATTTGAGCTCAAAAGTTGTAGAGTATTGGATTTAAATCTTGAAGTTTTCTACTTCCCTGAATTTAGATGATAGCCGATTTAGTCAGACGTCCCTCATTGTTCCACCAGTGCTTGCCGAATTATTGAAAGTCTTTCTGTTTCTGCTGTTTCCACTGATTTTACTTTACATTTTAAACTGTTATTTTCAAATGGTTTCACTTTTACACCTTAATTACATTTTGACCAAATTCTATATGTTTGCTGGCAATTGCTGGCCAGCAAGTTAATTAGCGTGCAGCTCGCACAAGTACTGCTAGGTAACTGGGAAGACAATATGGCGTATATTCCACTAGTGGAAAGGGTAATACGTCACCTAATCTATTGTTCTCTGGCGATGACAACTTTGTTTTACAGCTCAACGATTACATTTTTTATATTTTTGATGATGTTTTTTAGGAGTGTCCGGTTGTTGCTGCGACTGACTTGCTGCGAATCGGCATGTAGACCAGTTGACCTTGACGCCAACTCTCGTTACTTACTGCGTTGTTTCATATTGGGAAAACTTTTACCCTCACATTTTTAATTACATTTGAATTACAATAAAATTATATTTTCATGTACCTAACTTCCTTTACGGACCTACTGTACCGGTACAATAAACTACTTTGAAAACAAACCCTGTTTCTAGAAACAGAAGAAATTCCCTAAGGCCCATTTAGTCAAACCCGTTGAGCACAGCTTAGGTTAAGATAAGGTGACGCTTGAAATAACTTAACTCGCGTTCATCTTAATATTTCTTTATTCATGATAATTTGATTATAGTTATATGATTATAGTCACTTGTGATAATAAATTGTTTTATTCTCTCACCTACATTGGGTCCCCATGGCTATTGACTGTACAATTTTGAACTATTTTATGAAGAATGAACAATCAAGTTCTCAAATTATTAGTGAAAATCAAGAAGAACGTTGAACAAAAATACTCTCATCAACCTATAAAGGTTACCATTAATAAATGGTGCAACCGTGTAACATTTTCATAGTATAAAAACTTTTGTCATCTAATATTCTTCTCCTTACATCCAACAGATTTAAAAATAATTATTCATCAATTCAAATCAGTACCTTGTCTCTCTCTCTCTCTCTCTCTCTCTCTCTCTCTCTCTCTCTCTCTCTCTCTCTCTCTCTCTCTCTCTCTCTCTCTCTCTCTCTCTCTCTCTCTCTCTCTCTCACACACACACACACACACACACACACACACACACACAGACCATTGCCCCCAATATACCTGTTTATTTAATCTTTCTGGTGTTCAGTATCCCCTCAGTCAATGTTACTTTAAATTTTAACTACTAATCTCCACGCATACTGGCATCATTATTATGATACTGTTCCCCTCCCCCTATGGATTAAAATGTAGCAGTACAAAAAGTGGATACACCCAGGGTCACCACCCACACTTGATAGACGGCATGTGGGAGCTGTGTCACATTCCCAAAAGACAAAGGAGATTTTAAAAACTACTTACCAGAAGATGGGGAGGGCCAAGTCAGTTTAGGCGGGTCGATGAGCACAGGTTAGCTCAGGGTCGAGTGACAAATAAAAACTCTTAAACTATCATCATATTAATTCTGTACTCTCAGATAACATACAAAACATATTAATTTGATTCCAATAATTAACAATTTTTTGCCAATTTCTTTAACTTTAGTGAGAAAATGAATCTATATTCATTTGTCAAACCTAACAAATAAAGAAACTTTTTGAACCAAAACGTGTTAATGTTACTACAAATGTATGTACAGAGTATGAAGTGTGGTGTTTATTAGACATTAATTAGACCATGCGGCATTAATTAGATGAAGAAACTATTCCACGACCATACTAGTTCTTATTGGCTTCACTAAAGGTTTTATTCCATCTTTAACTTCAAAACAACCCCATTTTCACAATTTTTGGCCTCCAGTTGCTCACAAGATATTTTTGTTTGTAAGATAAATAGTGTATTACTTTTTGCTCAAACACTGTCCTGAGTCAATGTAGGCACTAATATTCAGACTGTTTTATCTTCACTTTCATTTTAAAATTTATTCCATCTTTCTACACCATTTATTAATATTTTCTTAATTAATCATTTTTTGTATACGTTACATGCTCATACACTAGCCCCTCTGTCTTCTTAGTATACTTCATTGCTTTTTATTGGCATGGAACTTCAAATTTACTGTGGCCTATGGTCATATGCTGTTACAAATTCCTTTTTGCTCGAATTGATCAAATTGCTCACACAACACATGGCCATAATTTCCGTTATTCTGTACTCACTGTTCACCTTTACTATTTCTATTTTCTCACTACAAGCTCTTATTAAATCATTTTATTACAATTCGACAAAAACTGTTGCCAATAATTACTGATTGCACAACACGTTTGTGAGTCACCATCTCCGTGAATCTGAGTAGCGTGGTTACCAGGTGAACACTCTTTGCACAAATTAACTTCTTTGAACTAAATGGTTTCTAAAATGATTTACTGATTCCATAATCCACCATAAACATGATTAATGTTTCTATGTTGCTCTTTATGCCATCGGAACTGTTTGTTGTTAATTAACACTTTTGCTATTTTCACCATGAATTTGTTTGTTCTACTTGGCAGTAAGGCAAAAACTAAGGGTAGCGTCATTTGGCTCAACATATTGCTTAGTTTTGTTTAGCTGGAAGAAAACTAGATAGATTTTAACTGGTTTTTCAGCATCCAAGTGTTCGAGTCTTCATAGAAACACTGTCCGCACTCTTAAAAGAATGCAGCATACTAGCTGTATCATGTGACAGTATTCAAGTTCAATGTCCTATCTCCAAGCTACCTTTTTATTATATTTCTCACCATTGTATTAAAAAACTTTTCCTTTAAAACACGAAAAACCATTCATATGAAACGTACTGTTACATTTTATGTAATCATCATGAAATCAAATGCGGATTATAGCTAAAATAAGATTATCTTTCATGCTTTGGCCACAATTTCTAAGTCTATTCTTAGCAGTTGTTGAAAAATCTTCAGTTGGATTCATGTCAGCTGAGTTACCTGGACAATGTAAAACTGTAATATGGTGTTCATAAGGTTCATTCATAATTCCTTCGCTTTTCACTTTTATTTTTGATACATAACAAGAATTTTTGATTTTTTCTACTTTTTTGGATAAGAGAGCAAAATCTTATTGAAGAATAGTAGTACTGCCTTCAGTTTGTTAGTGGAATGTTTGACAAACTGAGAAATATGTTTTGGTGACTTGGAACACATTAATTGGTTTACATTAATTTTTACAAGGATTTATATTGAAAAGTAGTAGGTCTGCCCTCACCACTGTGTGTTGTTTCTGTTTAACTCATCACTTAACTATTGTTAACTGTTACATTAGATGTCAAAGTTATTGACACTCATCTAATTGAAATTTATAAAAGCTCATTTTGTGATACTAAATTTGAATTTAGTGATCTATCATTTACAAACCTTAAGTTGAAAGAGGGATTTTTAAAAAATTATTTAGTACAATCAAGTGATGTGGAGTACTGATACTATTGGTAGCTGCTTTAAAACATGTAAATTTAACTTCCAGTTTTCTTACAGCCACAAGTAGATGCTGGATATAGTCAAGATGGTTACTGTGACAATTCACAGCAACAGTGGATTACACCACAAGTACACACAGGCCAAACAAGCCAGGAATCTATTCTCCATCCAGGTGTGTCCAAAATAATACATATGACTGATTATCATTTGTAAAATTTGTATCTTGTATAATTTAAACATTAATAATGCAACGTTATTGTTTTTTGTTGTCAATTAAATAAGACTAATTACTGAATGGGTTAAGTCGTTTCAAAAACATGTATTTTATTTGCGTTGATTGGTTGATCTATTTTAATAATAAAATCTTCTTAATTATGTTTTCTTAGGCCTCACTAGTTGTTTGCACTGATTTGTAATATAATTACCAATAAGAATTATGGTTCTGTTGATAAACAATTAAACTTTCCAATTAATAAAAAAATTATTAATTGAGAACTGAGTGTTGTATTTGACTTGAGTGGTGGTTATATTTATACCTTTACTTGTTGATTTGTACCTATAGTGTTCCAGTTTCGATGTTATTTTTCATGAATTAATATACTTAATGGTTTAATAGATTTAAATGATTTAACTTCTTTTAATTCCTTCCTGGAGGCTGATTGAACTCACTTACCTACTTTAATTCAAATCGCACATGTTACCTGGGCAATAGGTACTACCAACTTTTTTCGCATGTAAACAAACTCTGATATTCCGAAACTGATAAAAAAATTGTTAAGTATTTAAAATAATTCCGTACTCAATTAATTCTCTTCTATTTCTTTTATTCTTTGTTATATTGGGTTCTTTTCATTGTAAAATAAAGTGACAAACTTTTCTTTTGAAACAATGGTCCAGGCTGGTTAAAATTCTTTGCTCAGAAGTTGGTAATGTGATCTAATTCAAGCCTAGTGTACAGATTATTTATGTTATTTAAATATAAATTAGGGTTCTTTTGACTACAATAATAATAAACAAAACTGTCTTTTACGAAGTACAAAACCTCACAATATAAGAGTGACTACAATAAAACAGAACAATGTCTTAGATTATTGTATTATTTCGTATGTTGATCGATGTTGACTTTTGAGGTTAACCTATTTCAATCGGTTATACCGTTTTAACATTAAAAAACAAAGAAATAATGATTTAAAAGTGAAAAATTATAATATTGATAGTGTTTTTGTTTAATTATGGTGGAATAAATAGTTCAAGTGTACACAAAGTGTTATAATTATATTATAGTAATTTGTTATAAGTCAATTTTAACCTAAAGTATGTACACTATACTTTCCTTTTCTTTTAAAACACACTTTATTATTCACTGCTAATTATTAATGCACTTTAACTCTGCTTTTCTTAGTATGAACTCTCAAGACACTCTTTACACTTTTTGGTTATGTTTGTATGTTTATGTTTCACCTAACCTAGCCGAGGTTCGACTCTTATGTTAAATTCGCGGCTATGACTGTCGTGGAAGAGACATTCTTGACTCGATGAATTCTCACACTAGACTCTCTCGCTAAGCGTCACTTTTTTGCTAGTTTGGCGTGGGCTTTTGGGTTAATACAGCCACATATAAAAATTCCGATTGGTTGAAATTTCTTGCATTGTCATTGATAGCGTCGGTCTGTGGGTTGATACACTTTTGTTTTCTGAGATCAAAATTCTTAAAATTAACATAATTTCCTTATGCTAATTACAATTGTCAATATATTATTACCATTGAATTGCTTTCTTTCTGCTGATCATTTTTAGATCTCATATGATATGTTTCCGTACAGTATTTCTAAAAATGAACAATTTTAATGTTTGGCCTATGCTAATACATTATTTGTTAAAAGTTATCTTTTTTATTACATTTTTTGTTTTCTCTGTTGTATATATGATTTTATGCTATTAACAAACATTTTAATACTAGTAATCATAATTATGAATCTTAACTTTTTATAAAACTCTTGGCTTATATAGGCCTAAAAATATCTTGTGTACATTGGGCTATTCTGGTTTCTTACAATAAAATTGCTTACTTCTAATGCATTGTAACATTGGTATTTAATCCTAATAAACAACATGATCTTTTACTATACACATTATGATTTAAGACATGCTTTGTACCTTATAATGTTCCTGTCTACCTTCTACAGTAGATGTAGGGTTTTTGTCCAAGTAGACATCTTGTTAATTATGTTCTTATTAGTATATTACAGACATTTAAGATTACTTATATTTTAATCTAGTAACATATACCATTTCTTTATATATTGGACATTGGCTATTACAATTTTTATACATTATATTGTCTCTTTTTATCTACCAAGTAGATGTAGGTTTTGTTTAACATTTATTTCTTACTAACTACATTATTATTTGTCCATAACCAGGAATAGTTATTTCTTATTTTATTGGCTAGTAGTCAGTTTATTTGTCACACTTTATACTACTAGTTTATTTACATTACATTCTCCCTTACATTCCTATCATTCTTTAATATACAATAGTAATCTTTCCTTCCTACCACACACTACAACATAATTATACAAAAATAAAACTTTTGCAACATTTTTATAACATAATGATCTCTATTTGAATTGTCTAAGTGTCTGTTAGTTACACTCAGATATAACTGAATCTATACTTACAGTATATATTATACTGAATCTAGGTTTATAGTTTTTTGTCTTACATTTTCTTTAGGTTATGTTGCCATGTTCCCAGTTACTGGTTATACTTAGTTCACAATACTTTATATTTTTATTATGGTTTACACTGTGTCATTTGCACTGTTTACTTATCACTATTTATTATTTTTCCTTTTTAATACACATAATTATGATAATAATTATCTGGTCTTTACTATAACTCTATACATATGCTAATTACAAATGCGGTCTTAGGTCTGAGACCAAGCTTGACTGTTAGGCTTGTTACATAAATGATTTTTCTTAACCCTAAATACATTTTTTGCTTATATACTCAAACATTACTTTTTTCAATATTAGAATAAGATATATACACTCACTCCCTTAATCTATTGGGTAATTTATTATGTCAAAGGTATAGTCTAGTCTAGTCCTTTTTTATGTCTGTTTTGTCAAGTTATTTATTATGTTTGTTTACAATGCTAATTTATGTTTTTAATCTATTCATGCATCTGTAACAATTATTCTTTATTTATTCATGGTTTATTGAATTAGTTATTATAATTTTTCCTTTATATAATTATTTTTTGATTGTTCTCATTAGATTGTAACGATTATTACTTTTACAAATCCCCCCCCCCACGTGACTTCTACTTACCTCGTGCAATCTTTTTACGCACTAGCGCTGATTACCCTTTACCCTGACTTACCAAAACAGAAGACTCCAAAATTACTTACAGGTCTCCACCAATATTTTTAAACAGACACATATGGAAACCTTAATACATTTTCCCCTTTTTGACTTTAATTACTTACCAGGTTCGTTTTAGGCGAGATTTTCCATACAGGACAGGTTATGTTAAATGGGCGTAATAACTACTCTCTACGCATGGTTATCTTCATATAAAATCTGATTTTATTTTAAGTCAATTACCAATTTCTTAGTTATTGTATCAAATAAAATTTACTGGACACCAAATTGTCCAATGATTGATAATACAGACATTATGAAAATCAAAATCTTTGAACACAAATTATACTATTGCAAACCAGTATTTGACTATTTTCCCCCTTTCTTTTTCACACTCACTCTCTTTAATTACCCCCCTGTTTGAGATCTCATTCTTTATTTGTGTACACCTTCTGTTTTTTTTTTAAAGTAAATGATGAATTGGTATTAAATTGATTGTTTTCACTGCTACTTATCTACACGTGGTCACATACTATGTTGTAAGTTGTTACGTTAACTTACCTTTATACCAATACAAATACAAATAAATAAAATTATCTATCTTCCACCTACCTTATATTTTTTCCTCTTATCCCAGAATCCGTCACACGAACGTCGAGATGCAAGAGTGATTTAAAGGTTATTTCAATAACTGACGCAACTCGCATTTTGTGAAGAGAATCAAACTAAGATTTATTTTATTCTTTCAAATTTTTTAAACTTCAAATCATATCATTCCTTTGCTTCTTTAGCTCAAGCAAATATCCAAAATTTAAAATGCATAAAACTTTTACTTATATTTATGACATGATTAAATATATTATAATATTACACGTAACATCTTACCTTACATTGGCAGCCCAGCCTGCTAACATACACACATTCGCACATTAAAAAATTCCTCTTATTATTTATTTAAAAAAACATCATTTAATACATTATGCAATACCCGTGCCAGCAACGTGGGGTTCCTCCGAACTCGTGGCCTCTCACTTTTGAATTTAGTTGTGGGTCCGAAAATAGTTTATAATTTATTCTTCTGTCGAAACCATCCGCACTTCTTCATTTTTTACTAACTGCATTCACTTTTACTTGATGATGAAAATTTGTTGATGAGCCCCGTTGGGCGGCTACCTGGCCAGGTAAGCGTCAGTGAGAAACTGGGCAGAGCGTTCACCAAATCCCTTCCACTTACAATTCTTCGACAAGGCAGAAAGCAATGCCTTGTGTACCAAAGTCATTGTTACTGTTCAGCCAACACATGTGATTTTCGTGTGTTGGACGTCGACGATATTTGTGTCCAGAGGTTTACGTCACAAAATAGGCGTGACTTAAACTTATATCCTCCAACTTGGACCACGTGCGAACAAAACCTTCGTCTCCGAGCCATATTGTTTTAAACTTCTTGGCGTCATCTGCGCACCTGCTGGAGTTAGAGCGCTTGTGTGCGGGCGTCACACAGCATCAAAGTTCCAAGAATTGTATCACCGTCAACAACACGACATTCCATTGCATTGGCATCACCTCACAAGTCCTTTGTTCTAACTACGCTTTATTTGAACACGTGGCTGTCCACACCGATGAAAATGAATTTAATAATATTTTAATAAAATAAAAAGCCCCTCATTTTAGCCCCGTTACAATATCTGCTTTTTTACTCCAACACCAAAGTTCACGTTTACAACTTTTCGTTTCACCGGCACTGTAGTTAATTAACTGTTTTACACTTTACTGTTACATTGTACACTTTACTAGATAGGCCGATTATAGTATTTTCGGCCTATCTTATATGCCTGAGGCCACCATTGACTTACGACCGCTCTGTTTGACGACTGCTATTCAACTGTCTGCGAGCGTCGTTCGCAGTTGCATAGATGCAAGGCGTTGGGCGTTGGTCTGACTGCCCGCCAACGTAGGTCGATTCTATAACGCCTTCTCTGATTGGTTGTTTCTGTCGTATTGTTTCTAGAAGCTTGACTATGGAATTTATTTTACTTCGTCACGTGGTCGGTTCTCGGTATTGTGTGTCAACCTAACAGTCTCTGCTCATGATTCACTCACGATGTTGGGCTGTCTACGATCCCAGACTATTTCACAATAGATTTGCACAATTCGTACCTCATACTGCCAGACACAGCTACAGATTGTTACCACAAGTGTTACATAACATGGTTGGTTATAAATTAATAAAACATATTCAATATAACAAAATCTACCATTTTTTGTACCGTCACAAGATCACTCATCCTCTACTGCATTCCTCATTCAGTTACCTATTATTTGTTTACTTGATTAAGTTCCCTAAATATTTTGATAATTCAATTGAGTTTTTTGTTTTGTATCATCTTGTGATGTTACAATAATAAATAAGGTATTTTAGGACATTTGTGAATGTAGTTTGACTACATAATTTATTCCTGCAGATAACTTTTGAATTAAAACATGTTGTATAGAGATTATATTAGGTTAGGTTAATTGCTACTACAGATTAAGATAGTTGAATTGAAACTTTCTGCTTTTACAAAAATAACATAAAATAACACAAATTGTGTACAGATGTGTGAATTGTTTGTGGGAGAGAGAGAGAGAGAGAGAGAGAGAGAGAGAGAGAGAGAGAGAGAGAGAGAGAGGTCAGTGACAAATTTAACATTGGCCTCTCTGTATTGCACATTGATGTCAAATGAATATTCAAATTTTTTTAAGGATATTCTACTGATGTACAACAAAGCATGGAACCAGTGATAGTTGATAACAATGTTTCGGAATATTGGAATGATAGTACAGTTTCATGGAACAATACTCGGCAATCACCTCCATCAACAGTAGTAGAAGAACAGCCATCGATAGTATCTTCTGAAAATGTAGAGACATCTCATAATGTTCCTGCTCTGGCACAAATTTCTGTGAAGTCTGGTTTTGGCTATTTCGATAACACTGATAAGACAATTACTCAGGTAAATGTATAGTTTGGTAGAGTTTTTTATGTAGCTGAATCTTAATCTAAATTAAGTATATTCCATTTATACTTAAAATTTATACAACTGTTGCCAGCTAAGACAATAATGCACCTATTGACAGAAAGCCCATATCATTAACAATTAACTTTATAAACAGGTGACAACATAATGAATTTCATTCAGTCATCATTTAGGATGTACTAAGAAAAATTATTTATTTTACAGTCGTCATAAGAGTAAACAATAACATAATCCAAGAAAGAGTCAGATCCGTCTGGGACAATGTAGAAACTATATGAATGAACTAATCTGTTTGTGTTAATACTTGTTTGTTCTGCAATGTGCAAGGAGTTGCTGTCTAAAAATAATTGGTTATATTGTGCTTGTTTATTATCAGCTATTCAATCAGCATATTGAAATGTTAATGGTGTGCTTTTATGATTTTGCTGTGACAGTAATCATTACAAGATATACTTACAATAATTAAAAAAAAAGGACAAGTAAGGTACAAAAAAATGCAACAATTCGAAAGAATATTGTTATTTCTTGGAT
This sequence comes from Magicicada septendecula, assembly GCA_034769895.1. NCBI lineage: Eukaryota > Metazoa > Arthropoda > Insecta > Hemiptera > Cicadidae > Magicicada > Magicicada septendecula. Next base: position 445,027,477 of record CM068368.1, read on the forward strand.
TTCGTTGTCCATGACATGTCCGTTACTAACTAAATACAACTATTTCATTAACGACTTGGAACACAAAGTTTTTTATGAGTAAAAACATAAAGTTTTACCTTACAACCTGAACCGGTTTTCACTTTTAATATTGTTATGTTTAAAATACACTGTAGATACAAAATATAAAAATAATGTTAATAAAGTATTAATGAAATTAATCTGCAATATTAGCTCTTCCCATGTAGAGTCTAAATGTTTAGTAACTACATGAAATTCAAATTCAGTAATGTATTGAGTTTAAAGCATCCATAAATTACAAATGAATTCAGGATTATCAACTTTTTGTCAGAGGGAAAAACAATGTTGTGCTTCAATATAATTGCAGTGTTGACAAACAGTATACATTACGTATATATGTTTATCATTTATGTGTTGCTCAGTGTAGCAAGTCCAGTTTTTAGTGTTCTAGCAGCCTGTGTGTGTTTCTTGATGTTTTGTTGTTCTCTTCCTACTTATACATGTCTTCTTTTCAATCCTCCATACTTAATTCTAAATTACCTCTTATTCTCTGGAGTTTGGAGAAATATCAATGTTTGTGTAGATTAAGTAGTTCTGATCAGCACAGTCTGCTACTATACACTCAGCAAATTAACTTTGTCAGCCCTTTACAGCAACTTTTTCAGCTAACTCTTCATTGTTAGTATTAATGACTGTGTGAAGCGTTTATCCTCGTGTTTTTATGAGCTTCAATGTAGTATGGTTCCAAAACTTAACTATCCAATAAATAATGTTTTTAATTGTTGGTTCAATTGTGTAGCACTGAAAGATTTAAATAGACCATGTAGAAGTTCCAGCACAACTACACTTTATGTGTTAAGGGACACCTTGGCCCACTTCTTGTAACAATAGAATAACATTGGCATTTGTCTTCACTACAGGATCTGGATAGTGTACCAGGAATTAGTGCTTGCTACTTGACTATCACTTTCATCATTGCATAACAAGATGTTGCTTCACCTTTGTTAGTGGGACCAATATATCCACCTCTATCACGATTTTGGGTTATGATCAGATCTCCACATTGTTCACCTTGTGTGTGTTGAGAGTTGTTAACTAAATGTAGCTAACTAAGACTGTGTATGCTGTCAGTAATCACCACAGTAGTTCATATGCTTCCATTACAGGAAGATTCCTGCATAGTTTGTCTTTAGCTAGAGAAACCCTTCTTAGCCATCAATCTAGGTTGCTCAGGGTCGTACTTATGACTGTATGACTGTGGCATGGATTTTGTGTGTGTGTGTGTGTGTGTGTGTGTGTGTGTGTGTGTGTGTGTGTGTGTGTGTGTGTGTGTGTGTGTGTGTGTGTGTGTGTGTGTGTGTGTGTGTGTGTGTGTGTTTAATTTGTAACTCTAAAGTTCTTCTGACTACAAAAAATGCAACAGTTATACTTGCAATTTTGTACAATTAATTATTGTCTGGTAATAGAATGAGTATATTATATACAAAGACACTTGTTTACTTCTATGTACTTTGAGTTCAATATATAATTTAAATGTAGCTCTTTACTTTTTTATGGCAGATAGTTATTCTTTGTTTTCAAAAGCTTCACTTAGTTAAGTGCCAAGTTTTGGTGGGTCTAATGTAAGTTGCTAAGTCAAATGTAAGAAAACTATGGATGTGTATTGGGTAAATTATTATTATTATTAATATTATTAACATTTTGTTCCTTCCATGTTTAAATGGCAGACATTTATTTATAATGTTTTCTCTAACAATGCTTTAACAATTGGATATGGCAGCCTGAAAAACTAAAAGCTGAGCCTGTAAGTACCTGTCATTCATGTATGCTTTGTATGTTTGAAAGTAACCAGAAGTCAGGCCTATCAACAAACACTGCTTTCATGCAATCCGATACATTACCTAGCATTACTTGTCATTGTTTGTATCATAAGTGTACTACCTGTATGCCAAGAAACTATTGTGGTGAACATACAACCTGCAGAAAATGTTACAAATCATTACATTGTAAGTCGCCAGGTGATAACAGCTTCAAAAGTGAAAAAGTCAGTGATATTTTCCATAATATAAAAGAAGATAACAATATTGAACATACTTCTCTTGCAGTTGTTGAATTTTCTCAGCAGACTTTATTGAATGGCAGAAAGGATCGAAACAGAGTTATGAGTACATGGCAACAGGGAAAATTGTTTTCAAGCTTGCGACAAAGTCTGTTTGGACCACACCATGTTAGCAGTGCAAAGCCAAAAATAATATTTGGGGGTACTTACCCAATTGACAAACCACTTAGTTTTAGATAAACACAAGTTTCAACATTTACTATAGACGCTTTATTAAAAACTGTACAGAATTCACCAAAAATGCAATCATGAACGGGGTGTATGTGTATGTCACATATATATAATACATTTTCTGCATTAATAGTGTTAATATGATTGTAAAGTTTATGATATTACAATGAATTTGTAAAAATTAGTATTAGCTGAATAGTTTCTTTAAATATTCTAAAACTAACTTTATTTGTACATAAGTAAAAAACTACTACTTTTGATAGTAGTATTTATTCTGTGGCATAATGCAACATGACTTATTAATGTACAGAACTGTGTGACATATAGGTTTATTCACAATTATTATAGTTATCTAAATCCATCTACATTAGCCCTCAGCTGAGTATGGTATATCAGGAATATAGTATAGACACTAAAGTTTAGTCTTATAATACCCCTCTTCTTGTACATCTACCTTTTCCTTTTATTCACCCTCTTATTTTCTATCACTCTTCCTCCTCTTCCTTCCACTTCTTATCATGATCTAAACTTTAGGGTCCAGACTAGTGTGTTTCCTGTGAGTATCCCTTACATATTCAATTAAAAGGAAATTTTTGCAACATCTTGTGACAAAAAAGATTCTTCCTTTGAACCAACTTGTATGTCTGTTAAAGGTGAGTATTATTAAATTGTTTCCTAATTTCTTATTACTGAATATTAAAATCTTTTGTCATAAGTATATTGTCTGTGTTACTGTAATTGAACTTTAGTTTGTTGCTGATCTGTAATCCTTCAGATAAGAAACCAGAAATGTAGCTCAAGCTGTAACTTTACTTATCCTGTAACTGTAGCTATCCTTCTTTCCTGATTTTATTTCAGAGTATTAATATCATTATTGCACATGAATGTTGAGCTGTGTGATAAACAGTATTTTTTTAATTCATGTACAGTAATATTAATAACCTGAAGAATAGTAAGAATATTGAATTCAGTGGTAACGTTTTATGGAAACATTCAACCATTTACAACATTGTAAAGGTACATGGTTGATTTTAAAGATACATTGTATTTCTAGTTGATTTTCAAAACTATTATCAGGCTACAGTAATGTTGGTTGTTTGTCTGATGGACCATATGTATAAAATTGTTAATTTTTAAATAAAACTATTATATATTTGTTAAATTTAATAGACTCTTATTATTACATTAGTTGAGATTGTGTGAACACATTATTAACATTATTGTTGTTGTTATTGTTGTAAAATTATTTTGAAGTGTATTTTAGTATTGAATAGAGACTATTTTAAAAAGTAATGAAAAGGTTGCTCTTTGACCACCATACATCCTTTTTACCACTTTATCATTATCTCTTTTTTCTGATCACATCAGAATAAAAAGATATTGGTGATCGTTTCATGTCTTTTGATTACATATATGACTCAAAATATATCTCACACGCACACATCTGTATAAAATAACAAATAAATCTTAATTAATACTTGTCTGCTCACTGCATAATGAATGTCTTCTCAGTCATTCTGCAGTGATTTCTATCCAGTTCACTGTCCCACAGTATTCATCCAGATCTTGCGAAGAATTGTTATACAATCTTGGCATCCAATCTATCAAACTTTGTAACTATCTGCCATCTTTTTTCTTAACCAATATCCTACCCAACGCTATTTTCTTTTCTTAATTCTGTAAATCTTATCATATATTCTAGTTTGTTTTATAGCCAGTTAATTGTTGTCCTATCTGTCTCTTTGTTATTCCTGGCATAGTCGTTTTCACACTGCTCTGTGAAGTCTGGTGCAGGTCTTTTATCATTCTCATAATTCCCATCTTTCTAACCCATAAAAACACTTTCTCTTTTTAAGAATGACATAAGTACAGTTGTTATTCTAAATAATATAAGTTTAATTAAGAAAGTTGTCTTTATGATTATAATCACAAGCAGAATTATCACTGTTGCACACCACTGTAGAAAAATTATTCCGATTAGCGCTTTCAAGCTTCTCACCTCATCGTCAGATCGGACGAGCTGAGAAGCTTGAAAGAGCTAATCGGAATAATTTTTCTATAGTGGTGTGCAACAGTGATAATTCTGTTTCTAAATAATATAGTTCGCCACAAACGCGCGCGCGCGCGCGCGCGCGTGTGTGTGTGTGTGTGTGTGTGTGTGTGTGTGTGTGTGTGGCAGGTCTAGCTATAACCTAAGTTTAATCATAAATGCATACTTTTTAATTCCTTTTTTATGTTGTATTTTAGATCTTACAATGTTTATTTACAGTATGAGTACTTAAAATATGTTTGTCTGCCAAAATCATATTTCTTCATAGGCAGTACTGTCTGATGGAAGATGAATCCATTTGGCCGCATATGTGTCTCTTTCTTCTCACCTTTTATTTTAAGGCTTAAATTGACCCTTCCAGAACCATGCCCTTTCAAAGAAAAAAGTCACTATTGTCTTGGATTTTTTTAGTTCATTTGGCATGCTTTCTTCAACTTTAGAGAAGTTGGGGTTTTGCATCAACTAACGTTTAGTCCCAAGGTGGTGCTGAAGATCCATGTTTTATCAAAGTCTACTAAGTATTCATGTAGTCTGAAAAGTCCAGGTTTGGTTTATTAGCTCGCATTTTTTATTTTTTATATGCTGTAAGAATTGTTTGAACACATCTATACAAGTCATTTGAAAATCTTATCATATTATGCCACTTTTTCTGAATTTGCTTACCATTTTCATGATCAGTGTTCACCACTTCAAAATAATTTCAGTACCGGGATATCAAAATAATTTCTCTGTTTCTTAGTTTTTAAATATTTTGTACAGTTATTGTTGTGAATGCAAACGTGGGCACTCCTCATCTTTAATATCCACACTGCTTGTTCAGACTTTTTTGTCATTCAGGTACATTCACTTTTAACAGCTTGATGTTTGAAGAACAAGTATTTTCTAATACATGTATAACAGATCTAAGTGTGGGGGGGGGGCATGCATGCTTGTGCTGTGTATAGTTTTAACATACAAGAACTAAGTATATTTTGGAACCCATATAAAGTAACAAGAAGAGTAGAAAAATGTTGTTGACTCATAAAGAATAAGGCTGACATTGGAAAGGGATTCATTCTGATGTAGTCAGAGATTGGTGATGTTTACTAGAAATTACTTATTTGGCCTGTGTGTGTGACCAGACTGCAGGAAGTTTTTTAAGTCAGACGTTGAAATAGGTATAATTTCTGTAATAAAAGAAGCTCCATTGTGCACCTGGAAGGCAGCATGGAATATGCCATGTTGGTTGGTATTATGAACATAAAGACTGATTGGTGATTGGATGGTCAGAGAGCTAGTGACAGTCATAAAATACTATAATAAAGAGATCTACATGGGCATAGTATACATGGTTACACAGATCCATAGATAATCTGACATATATGGTGCACTACAACTGACTTGTTTGTGTTTCCCACATGTTCTTTGTATAACTGTTTTCTCATTATTTAATTGTTCTTTTAGTGCTATACTCTAATTGAATGGTGTCTACTTCTCTGTATATACTCATCCATGTTTTCAGGTATTTGGGCCCTATATTGTAATGTTTTCAAAACACTAAGTAGAAAAATGTTCACTGTTAGTGAAACATATCCAGAAATACTGTTCACTGGTTACCATCCCCTTGTTTGACAAGAGTGGTCATATAAAACATTACATTTTTGCCCATAGGAGGAATCAGACTAGACTCAAACAATGTGATGTACAGAACCAGTATTTACTCGCTACCCCACATTCATAGAATTAATCAATTCAAACGATAAATGCTTTGCAGTTATGATTTGCAAAAGTATATGGTGTTCATACAGTTATAAGTGAACTTATGTTTTGTTATTCATATTAATCATTATGTTATGGGGGAGGGTGAATACTCTGCCATTTGATTGTGGTAAGTCATAACTATTCATTTAGTATAAACAGTGAATTTTAGTATGCATGCATGTAGCATTGTAATTTAACTAATTTTTGAGATTTAATTGTGTAATTTAATATAAAAAATATTTTATAAAACATATTAAAACAATGTATGTGTGGAATTAGGTTTTTTTTTTTTTTTAATTAAGGTCTATTTTCAAATAAGAAGAAGACTTTAAAAGATTAAAATTATTTATTATAGCTAAAGAAACTTCATATTTTCCTATATAATTGCCATTAACTCCATGGATTTTTTAATATCATTTCAACATCTTGCATATTCTTTATGCACCAGTAAATATTTTCAGTGTCTGTTTGGCACACAGTTTTTTGTAACTACATTGCTCTCCCATAATGTCACAAAGTACTCAGTGTGAAACTTTTAAGAATTTGAATAGCCAATTCTGAAACTGCACAGCACTGATTTTCATGAATTTTCATATTCACTTCTTCCACTACACCTTCTTTCATCACTCTTGGGCAGGTACTATGCTCTTCATGATGAACATTTGTTTGTCCTTCCATAAATGTATAACACTATTTCCTAAGTTTACTGTCAGTCATAACATTTGGTGCCTGTCATGTATATCACAAAGTTGCTGTGAATTTCAGCAGCACTATTGTTGTTTGCTATTAAACAAAATGTCTTAGCATCCACGGAATACTAAATACATGGTAGGAGTCACAAACTGTATGCACAGTAGCAAGACATTATCATGATATCACTTGGCTACAGCTACTGTCAGCTATGCGTTCAGTGCATGCATGTTTGGCTATCTTGTAGTGATTACTTCATATAAGTGGTTTGTCTGTTTTTTGTATTTTATTTGAACTATGATATACACCTTCAATAATAAAAAGAGACAATATTGTTACAACCGTCTCCTTTATTATCGTATGGTACAGTGGAAAACAAAGTAGAAGAAGACACCATTGAAGTCACTAATAACCAGCTTTAATTATCATGGTTAATAATATATAATAAACAAGATAGTTTCTTATAACAATTCAAGTAAAATTTGTCCACATGCAATAATAATATTAATAAATACGAACGTTACCTCTCCTACGTATTTATTTTATTAATATCACTTGTCACACGTTGCTCGACTCTTGAGTTTAATTTAACACTGGTTCGTTAAATAATTTTTTAATCAATATTTAATTATTTAATTGGTTCTGTTTAAATAATTGTTGTTTATTTATATTTGATTAATTAATGTTTGTAACCCCCGTTAGTTGAATGTAAACAGCTTTGTAGACCTCTTGAAGTTCGTTCGCACTTCCGTTGAATTATATCGTCTGTGTAAGTTAATGTGTAGTTTTGACAAAGTTATTTATATAATTCAAACCTTCACGTACCTTTAGTGTCGTACTAGAAGTTCAGTTGGTTTGTAAACTGTTAAGTTTTCATAAAACAGTATGATTGCACTGTTTGTGTTTAAGTGAGCACATTTGAATTTTACCTGGGCGCCATATGGAATTTGTTGAGAAATATTCTATAAAAGAATTTATTTGAATAATAGAATAATTAAATTTTGACTGAATTTAAGTTGAGTGATTAAAAGAATATCTTGACTAAATATCACTATTGTAATAACGACTCGGAACACTAAGTTTTTTATAAGTAAAATTGTAAAGATTTACCTTACAGCCTAAACCGGCTTTCACCTTTAAAAGGCTTCTTCAGAGGCTGCCGTAGGTAGCGCTGTCCGTCTTGTTGTTGGCGCCGGGATAGATTTTCAAAAGATCGATGCTGTGTGTGTGTGGTGAGATGTGTTCGAATAATGCGTGCGATTTGAATTGTGTTTGTTCGTTTAGGATGTCGTTTTTATTTGTTTTTGTGTGTTTGTATATTTCTAATTGTTCTAGAGGCCGAAAACTAGACACACTAGAACAATTAGAAATATACAAACACACAAAAACAAATAAAAACGACATCCTAAACGAACAGACACAATTCAAATCACACGCATTATTCGAACACATCTCACCACACACACACAGCATCGATCTTTCGAAAATCTATCCCGTCGCCAACAACAAGACAGACAGCGCTACCTACGGCAGCCTCTGAAGAAGCCTTTTAAAGGTGAAAGCTGGTTTAGGCTGTAAGGTAAATCTTTATGATTTTACTTATAAAAAACTTAGTGTTCCGAGTCGTTATTACAATAGTGATATTTAGTTAAGTAACGAACACGTCATGGACAACGAAATCTAAGCATATCTTGAATTAATTTACTTCTTATCTGTTTATTTGATTTTATCTGTTGGCGGTTCACTCGTACAAATAGCCAACTTAACTGGTTGTTTGCTTTGAAATTACAACTCATTAATTGTTAAAAAAGATTAATTACTTGTTTAAATAATTGCTGACAATGTTTGTTAGTTCACAATTCATTTGTTTATTACTCATTATGTACTCGTTTCAAATTAATACTTTCAATTTAACACTACTAATGGATTACAAATCATCCGGCTTTCAAATTTCTTTAACTCAGTTGGTTTGCAATGACAACTCTAACATTAATCGATTGTTTGTTTACAAATATTTGATAGAAAACCTAGTGGTATTGTTACTTCACTGCTGGTGAGTTCAAGTGACACTTGCTTTTTAACTGATTTATTTTGTCTCCCTGTAGCTCCAACTATTATAATGTTATTGATAGGTAGTGTGGCTATTGGTATAACACTATTTTGCTGGATTCTTTCTAATTTGATATTGTCAATTAATGATACATTTGATCCCGTATCTATCATAATGGTAGTTTGGGTACCAATTAAATTAGCTTAAATTTAGAACAATCTCATTATTATTATTATTATTTATTATATGATTATCTTCTTCTAACAATTCTTCTCTAATGTCCTTGAGATGATTGGTAATTATGGTTATTGTTTGGTCAGTAATGTTTTGCGTTATTCGTCTCGTTTCCCCATAGGACTGGTTCAGCGACAGGCTGTCTCTAGTTTTCACTGCCGCATTCAGTTTAAATGAGGGGTTACCTCGCTAGTTCGGCCCCTCGGTGCGTTTGTTTGTTGGGTGGTCTGTGTCTTTTGTCTAGTATCAGGATCGCTGTTCACTGGTCCATTGTCTCCTCCATAAGATCGGTTGTTATTCCTCGCTTGGTTGTGGTATTTATTGTGTGTTGGTGATCTAGAGTGATACTGTCGCTGATTGTTAGCCACGCTATAATTCACCTGGGGTCTATAATTCTGATCTCTCCTGTCTCCTCCTCCTTGGTTACCCCGCTGGGTATAATTATTTCTCCTATAATTATAATTATTTGGTCCCGAATGATTATGGTTGTTGTTTGGACCTCTATTATAGTTATTGTGGTTATTCGGTGGTGAATTATTATTATTATTATTTGTTCTATTAGGTCGATCATAGTTTCCATTGTCCCTGTTATTCTGTCTGTTATAATTAGTGTGATTGTCTGATTTATAATTAGTCGTCTGATAATCACGGTACTGTCCTGTCTGCTTGCAAGTCTCCAATAAGCTTGCCAGATTTTGGATCTTCTTAAACTGATTATACCGGCTGGAGTTCTCTATCTCTTTGTTATAATGTCGGGATAGTTGTTCTACCAGACACTCCTCTGGAATTTGTGGTGTTAATTTTCGTGCTAGACATATTTTTCCCAAAAAGTATGATGTAGGAGATTGTCCCTTGGAGGCGTCATACTTCCTGTTGGATAAATTCATGCGGATACGGTTCTGTGTTGACTCTGAACAATACTTTTCCTTGAATTGTTTTCTAAATTCGCTTAGGTCTGGGATGTCGGGTCGTACTGCTGTCCACCAATTATCGTACGTCTCCTTGAACATTTCATCTATCATCCCCCGTATAACTTTCCATCTGGTCTCTCTGATTTTCTCAATGGTTTCTTCCATTCGTTCCAGGAACTCCATCGGGTTGCGTCTGTAGTTTTTAAAGTTGATGACTTCTCGGCTGTCACCGTGGCATGTGTGAGTGCTCTGGATAGGTCGGTCCTGCCATGAATCTACTTTGGTTTGTAATTCGCGTTCTCGCTGACGGATTTCTTCTGTGTTGGTTTTATTATTGTTTATTCGTTTATCTAATTCGTTGGCCACCTGGAATGTTCTCTGTACTCGGTCACTGACATCTTGTAGGATCTCCTCTTGCGCTTTCTTACTCTCCTCCCGAACTTGATGTATTTCCTCTTGAGTCGTTTTTTTCAGAGAGTCCAATCTATCTTCTGTATTCTCTTCGAGTTTGTTAATTCGCCCATCTATCTCTTCTCTGGTTTGTGTTAATTCCTGGTGGTATTGCTCACACTTCTCGTGGACTTCTGCTATTTCTCTTCTAACTCCAGTTATCTCCCCGTCTATTTTGGTGTTGATTTTTTTTTGTTTTCCTCTATTCTCCTACTGACGTCGTCTATTTTATTGTTTAACGTTTCCATGTTTTTATTGGTGTTGTCTATTTTCTTACCCAATTCTTCCGTTAAATTTTCTTTTAAAGTTTCAATGGATTTATTGATCGTCTCTATGGATTTATTATTTTTATTTAACGTTTCTTCCATCATTTTCTGGTTATTTTCTATCAGAGTCCTCATCATTTCCATGAGATTAGCGTCCCCTGTTTGTGTGGGTTTCTCCGGTTGGTTTTCCATAGTGTCACCTGCTGTAATCTGCACTTCCAGCGTTGGTTGTTCTTCTGGTTCTTCCATGTTCGTTTCGGTGTCTGTTTGTCCATTTTCTCTTTGTCTGTACTTCGATCTAGTACTGTGTGGGTTAGGCATGGTCGTCTTACTGTAAATGCGTGGCTAAATTAGGATAATTTAAATAAAATATAATATTCTCCTGTCTATTTAAAGCCGCACTAGTTGGTCGCCACTTTAATACGAATGTTACCTCGCCTACGTATTTATTTTATTAATATCACTTGTCACACGTTGCTCGACTCTGAGTGTAATTTAACACTGGTTCGTTAAATAATTTTTTAATCAATATTAAATTATTTAATTGGTTCTGTTTAAATAATTGTTTATTTATATTTGATTAATTATTGTTTGTAACCCCCGTTAGTTGAATGTAAACAGCTTTGTAGACCTCTTGAAGTTCGTTCACACTTCCGTTGAATTATATCGTCTGTGTAAGTTAATGTGTAGTTTTGACAAAGTTATTTATATAGTTCAAACCTTCACGTACCTTTAGTGTCGTACTAGAAGTTCAGTTGGTCTCAGTTGGTTTGTAAACTGTTAAGTTTTCATAAAACAGTATGATTGAACTGTTTGTGATTAAGTGAGCACATTTCAATTTTACCTGGGCGCCATATGGAATTTCTTGAGAAATATTCCATAAAAGAATTTATTTGAATAACAGAATAATTAAATTTTGACTGAATTTAAGTTGAGTGATTAAAAGAATATCTTGATTTAATTTACTTCTTATCTATTTATTTGATTTTATCTGTTGGCGGTTCACTCGTACAAATAGCCAACTTAACTGGTTGCTTGGTTTGAAATTACAACTCATTAATTGTTAAAAAAGATTAATTACTTGTTTAAATAATTGCTGACAATGTTTGTTAGTTCACAGTTCATTTGTTTATTACTCATTATGTACTCCTTTCAAATTAATACTTTCAATTTGATACTACTAACGGATTACAAATCATCCGGCTTTCAAATTTCTTTAACTCAGTTGGTTTGCAATGACAACTCTAACATTAATCGATTGTTTGTTTACAAATATTTGATACCTCAAGGGTGACTTCTTTTAAGTTACAGGATAAAACGCCAATGCCTTGCGATACAATGCTATTACAAAACTTTAAATTAATAGGTTAGACACCTTTAATCGTTGAAATTGGTTGACGAAAATTTCGTTTAACCTTGACACATTTGAGGTTAGTTACAGTAATGCTAATACATGAATTCTTATGTTCGGAATATTGTAATTTCTCTAAATAAAATAAAAACAGTGCTTAGTACTTATGATATTATTGTTTTTTGCGTTAGTAAACAGGTGTATTATGTGTTATTCTTCTAACAACTTATTCATAAACAATGTAAATATATGGCACAGTACTCACTGAATTATAATCTCATGGATTATTTATTAACACACTTCACAATCTGATACACTGATCGTGATTTCACAGCACTGTTTACGCGTATTTTTTTCTTGAATAATAATAAATTTACTTGGTTAGGTTATGCACCTAACCTCGTTCTCTTAAATCGCACTTCTGGTAAAGGTATCACTACTGATTTCAATGCACTTTACTATTTTTAAACTTCTTCCTTCTTGTTGATTATTAAATTTTGATAATAATTTTGGTCTGGATTCGTAGTTGCTGGTTCAGTGGTAATTGACAAAATGTGTGTTGTTTACTTGGGCGTTTGTATTTTATATATACTTTATTTAGATCGCCGCTAGGCGGTGTTGACTGCTTTCTAAGGTAGTTCCTGATTGGTAGAAAATGATGTCATGATGACGTAATTCTATTTATAGCCATTACATAATTGTATTGGAAGCATCAGTGTCGTTTTTGATATTATTTCTTACATTTATTCAAAATTCACCAAATTTATGATGCTAACGTTTATATCTCAGTTATTACAAGTACAAATTAGGTTCTACTATTAGCATTGTATAGCTTGTTTCTTTCTCTTTATTTTAACATGACTTGATGCCAGTTTGGTTATACTTTTCATTAACAATTTCTATTATAATAATAGGCTAATCTAAATAATGCATTGTTTACAGGTGTCGTCTGCTAAACGTTGCAGATCCGACTTTTAACGTTTTTTCTTATTATTTGTTTAACTATCCTGAACATAATTATTTGATTGAAAAGAACACATTATTATATATAAATGCTGTATACAGCTGAACAATATTAATTATTAGTACATATTTGTTGATTATTGATTATACACTTCCTTATTTAACTATTCTTATTTCAACATTTTTTTCTTATTTCTTATACTTTGTGACGGCAGCGGTATGCGAACATCTGCCCTCCGGTGCCAGCGGTGGACACAGCGAGCCAATCCAACAACGTGCTCGGAGCGAGCCAACCAGTGACCCCGGTTAGTGCATAAACCCCGGCTGGCAGAAAATTTTGTGCACACTCTTCATCGCCACGCCAACGGACGCACTTCATCTCCTCTCCTCTCTCGGACGACATCGGCGCGGAGTCAGCCGGAAAACGGCCGAAGAATAGAAACGGCGTTCTTGCGTCTTCGCCCTCCAGTTCCGCGCCAGCGATGGATTTCGCTCGGCCGGCAGCCGACTCTACAACCGGTGCCGGAAGAAGAGGAGGACTGTAGTACGCCACGAACAGCGGGCACAGCCGCCGAACATCTTAGCGCGGCACAACCAACATCAGCCTTCTCGCCACAAGGTCCTTTTTAGGGCCACCAAAAACACTAGAGTGTACGATTGGCGCCATTTGTCATGCAGCAAGCCTTTTGTCCTGTGACAAGTGGCGCCCAACGTGGGGCGATAATCATCTTGCAGATGCAAGATCCAGTCACGCCAGCGAGCTACCAGCCCGCACACCAATCAACATAGCGCCCAACAGACACCTCCACAACATCTTGAGAAGAGCAGTAGGCTGGCTACCGGAGAGCATTCAAGACCCGGTGGAGTTGTGACGGCAGCGGTATGCGAACATCTGCTCTCCGGTACCAGCGGTGGACACAGCAAGCCAATCCAACAACGTGCTCAGAGCGAGCCAACCAGAGACCCCGGTTAGTGCGTAAAATCCGGGCCGGCAGAAAATTTTGTACACACTCTTCATCGCCACGCCAACGGATGCACTTCATCTCCTCTCCTCTCTCGGACGACATCGGCGCGGAGTCAGCCGGAAGGAACGGCCAAAGAATAGAACCGGCGTTCTTGCGTCTTCGCCCTCCAGTTCCCCGCCAGCGATGGATTTCGCTGGGCCGGCAGCCGACTCTACAACCGGTGCCGGAAGAAGAGGAGGACTGTAGTACGCCACGAACAGCGGGCGCAGCCGCCGAACATCTTAGTGCGGCACAACCAACATCAGCCTTCTCGCCACAAGGTCCTTTTTAGGGCCACCAAAAACACTAGAGTGTACGATTGGCGCCATTTGTCATGCGGCAAGCCTTTTGTCCGGTGACAACTTATACTATTACTCATAGTAGGGTGATTTACACCTTTATTGTAATTAATCTTATTATATCTCCCTCTGTTTTGTAGGGTCTCTACATGATTCTTATTTTCACGATTTATTTGTGTCATCATTGGTTTGTTATTATTTGATTACAAGGTTTTGTTCCTTGACTAACAGTACTTCTCTTTACTTATTTTATCTTCTTATAATATTATCTAGATACACTTAGTGGTTACATTGAGTGTTACCATTAGCTCATTTCATTATTATAATTCATACAATTGGTTCTCTTATTATTTTTTCATAGTTCATGGTTAACAATAATATCTTTCTTTATATTTGTCCTTCAAATCAGTACTTTGACATTATTCAGCTAATGTGCTGTTTCTGATAATAATACATGTTACAGATATCATTCTGGTCATCTTTTATCTTATATATTTTATTTGGCTTTGTTTATTCAAGGTTTTACTAAGCTCACTTAACAGTCTATTTGGGAAACTTGTCTTGTCAATTCGTCTCTATCAATTTGTCTGTTTATGTTGTAGTGTCATATTATGCAGATAGTGGATTTACCACTGTTCACTTGAAGTTCTTCTCTCCTTTCATTCTTTAATGGTTTATTATTTTATCTGTTACATTCTTTCTTGTTACCTATACTTGGTTCTTACTTATATTTATTTAGTATCATTCACTCTTCTGGTGTTTTTTTTATATTATGGAACGTTTTGTGACGTTACAATATCTATAACGAATTCCGTACTAATTATAACACAACAACACTTCGCTACAATACTTCTACAAACACTCGATCCGGGCTAAGGAAATTCCTCACTGTCAACAGACTGACAAGCCGGCTGGTATGGCTTTTTATAGATTGTGCACGCCTTCTAGAATTTTTCCATCCGCAATGTGCATGCCACTTAATGTGTAATTCAAGGGTTCTCCAGAGGACTCTGGAACGTACTTGAGCACAGTCTTGATAGAGGCAACACCTGCATTAGTAGCGGAGGGTGGGTGGAGAACGTTCTAGCCTGTTCGATACGGTTCTCATTACACTGCCCCCTCCTTAAACCTGTTCATCCTGAACTGGCAAACCATCTCTGAAATAATACTTGGCCAGGAAATCTACGTAGTTGGTCTACTTACAAAGGATAATTCTCCGGCTCTTTGAATTCAGTCTCGTGTGATCCGAACATCAAGTTCCCAGGAATACGAGTTTTCTGCTCAACCACATGTTTTGCTGGAATCACTCCTGTTGCATCATGTATTGATGACCTACACGCCATTAGCTGGTCCAAGTCTGATTCTCGTCAACAACCTCTTGCATAACTTCATCTTCTGCAACTTTTCCCCTGGGTGCTTCCATTAACTCAGGAACAAGCAAGGGCATTTCCTCGACACCCATAGTTGGCTTTCCAATCACTTCTTTTGTCGTTACACATATTGGTACTTCCTTTGCTAGTTCTTCTTCCATTTCCGCCTGCAATAAGAATGGTTCCTCTTGACCACACCGGTTGACTTCTTCTTCAGCCAGTGTCACTCGCTTGATTGAATGGTTGGCTGACCCTGTCATTTTAGCCATGCAAAGCTTTATCCTACCACAGTAGCTTAAATTGTATCTTAATTTTGTGTACGTATCAAATAATGTTCTGGAAATGTCACTCTTTTATCTGTTTGTGTCTTTTTTACAACACAAAAAACATAAGGGCTTTTATAATTACTTTATGTTAATTGATCTACTTTATTGACTAGTATTGACTCTTTAACAGAGAATGTAAATTATAGTTTTTAACTTTGGTTTAGTATTATAAGAATATAACTTAATAAGTTAAAGAAATATAAATGCCACATAGCTTTGGAACTTACTGAACCATGGCAGTAAAAGCATAGTTGGAATAATGTTGCATAGATTTCGTAAAGACAATAACTTAAGGAAAAAGTGGGTACAAAATTGCTGAAGAGCCAACACTTTTTCTCTGTGTATTGCGCAAATATATTCTGTATACTTCAGTAACATGGATTACAACAAGATTTAAAAATGAAGCTTATGAACTTGAAATCAAAGAGGAATGCAGTTCCATACCTCGTGTTGTCTGTCTCAGATTTTCTGGTCAGTGAAACAGCTAAAAATAAAAAACTTATGAAATGCAGTGATAAAATGGTGAGTGAACTTTCTCATATGCAAACCCGCTAATGAATTAAGTCCCTGTCCTGACTATGCTTCTCTGAAGCAGGCAAATGAAGAAATAAGAAAGCAGTTATTTGCAGCAAAATCTTAAAATTCTTTTTCAGAATTTTTGTATCAATATTTTTGGATTACCAGAAACAAGTGTTAGTCAGTGTACTGAAGCGTAGTCACATACAATAACAAAATTAAAAAAAAGTATTTGTTTAATGTTTGATAAAATGAAGGTGAAAAGTGAACTTGAACAACCAAGAGCAAGAATCTAGTGGATATTCTTTAACATGTGACAGTTTAGATGCTGAGGATGTTAACAAGGAAACCAACTTAATTTTCAAAACAGAGAAACAGGCTTAATAGACCAACTGAATAGAAACCAGAGAAACAGAAGAAAGAGAAGAGCTTTTCAAAATGCACTATAGAATTAATAAGAAAGATAGTAATGTTGCTCAAAAATATTGGAGTTTAAAAGTCAGTTCCCAAAAAATAAAACATGTTGGCTATGAAGAATTGCTCGTAGGTCACTCATGAAGCCTACAAGTGAATGGCTGTAAACAATGATAACGATGGAAGACATTTCTACCAGTTCCATTAAGACAATTTGAACAAGGAGAAAGGTGTCATGAAAAGTTTATTACAAAATTACAACTTAAATACAAGGAAATAGACGAGGTAGCCATTACTTTAAATATAAGGAAAAACATTCATAACAATGAAGGTAATAAGCAAGAAGCTGTTGAAAGAAAAATAATATGAAAAAGAAATTAACTAAAATAAAAATTTATACATAACAGACAGTACTTTAAGTTCATTAGCTTTATTTTTATTATTACATTAATATTATTATTATTTTTTCAAGTGAAGGGTTAGTGAGAATCGGCCAAAAATAACACAAATTTTAACTTATTTGTGTCGACGTTTCGACAGTGTTTATTGTCATCATCAGGACCACCTATACAAAAGAAATGTCAAACACAACAGAACAATTATTTGGGTGAACATGTTCATGTATGTGAGTGTGTGTGCGTGTGTATGTCATGATGATGGCAATAAACATTGTCGAAACGTCGACACAAATAAGTTGAAATTTGTGGTTTTCTTGACCATTCCTCACTAACCCTTCACTGAAAAATTCATCGATTGACAGTCACTACGAATTTAAGGATTTAATTATTATTATTATTACAATTATTAATATTGCTTGTGGCAGTAAGAAATTACAATGGGTAGAAATACAGACATTCCAGTAAAAAAACTTATTTACATATGTGTTACATACAGTGTTACAAAAGTTGCCAAAAATTTACCAAGAAAGCAAAAATGCATTTGTGCACTGACATCTAACATTTCATACATTCATAACATTCGAGTAAGCAAAATAAATGATTCCAAATTATAATGCTGTTTAATTATAATAAGTAAGGTAATTAAATATTTTTGATTCAAAAACAAACTTATTTATTAATTTTATTTTGTCGTCTTCAAAAGTTTTGTAAATTAATGATGGTAAATATAAGAAGTGGAAGAGTACCTGAAGCGTTCTTCATATAGAAATTTGAAAGTTTGGTATTGTTGTTTCTTTTAACTAATTACTATTAATGGAATTTCTCTTATATTAATATTACTACTTAGTATTTCATGTTTTAATTAAAACAGTCAAATAATGAATAGTTGCATATGTGAGCCAAATACGGTTATAATTATAATATCCACTGATCGTCATATGTTAAGTGGAAAACAAAATACAAGACACCAATTAGTCACTAATCAACAAGATAGTATCTTACAACAAATCAAATAAAAATTGTTCACACACAATAAAAATGTCAACTAATATAAATCCCACACATTATAAAACACATAACACTTCGCCACAATACTTTGAACCGCACTGAAATAAATGCCACTAAAAACTGAACTAAGTGTCGCTGAAATCTTGTATTTATGCCCCGCTGAGATTCCAGAATATTCTGTAATAGGCGTCTACTAGAAAACTCTAGAGCGTAATTGATTGCGGCCTTTAACACAGCGCACACGGACCGGTATGGTCTGGAAAAGTCTCATTGCGGACGCATGACTAGTGTCACGTAATTGTCGTTCATCTCAAGGTAGCAGCAATATGTACACACACACACATTACAGCCGGGCTCCAGTGGAATAGCCGAGAAACATGTAGCATGTTCTATAATGTCGTACAAATTTTGCTACGAAATTACGTAGTGCTCTCGAAAAGTCAGCAGGTGCAGTTATGTTAAAAGTTCTACATGTTTCTCGGCTAGCCAAACAGGTGCAGTGTCTCTGTCAAGGCCGTGTACTCAAGTAGCTGCAAGACTGTTCAAGCACTCTTAACTACGCAAATTGTGGAAAATTAGCAACAGCAGCCGGCTTAAAAGTTAGTTACACATGACGAGATTGTAGACTCCGGATCATGTGCCTGTTGCTGGTTAGTGGAAAATGATTTTGTGATAGAATAGTGCGAAACTCTAATAATTGACATTATTATTATGTGTGGACTAATTTAACTAGAATTATTATATGAGAGTACCTTGTTCATTTCAAGTTGTTATTTGTGACTATTTAAAGCTAGTTATTAGTGACTCCATTGGTGTCTGTATTTTGTTTCCACTGTACTAACGATGATCTCTGAGACCATAATAACAATATGAATAGCGCCAACAGCAGCAGTTGACGCCTATGTATGTCACTAGAGCAGTAGTGGAGTAGGGAGACCTGCGTGTGGCACCTCCCATGTATTTGATATACCATGACAGTATCAACCTCACAGTTGGCAAGATTATCTAGTATAACACTCATTGCAAATCACACACACACACCACAGCAGTCGTGTATCTGATACCAAAAAAAAACCGTGAATTGAGTATTATGTTGTATTACAACACACCACATGTACAGATCCATTTTGTTGCCACATTTGGTGATAATTTCAAAACACACCTTACTTAAAAAATCATACCTCAACTTGTATTTTGTGTGTGTATATGTGAGTGTGCACGCGTGTGCATGCACAATACACACACACGTACACACTGCTTTGTGTTGAATTTCAATAGTTTAAATAGTGTGAAGCATAATAGCTTCCATAATCCATTGAGCATTGGAAATGTCTTTACCAAAGGTAATTGGAAATGTTTTTCTGTAAGTTAATTAACTTTTAAGAATCATGCAATGTACATTACATGGTATATGTAATCAAATTTGTAATTGCTCTGTAAGTAATCCTAAAGTCTTCAGATCATCTTACGTCTAACAAGTAATACAATAAAAGACAATACATTTATCAGTGGCGGCTGGTGGTTCCAAATTTTGCTGGTTGCAGTAACGTGTGGTTGGAGTAGTGTAAGAGGGGTTGGGATAAAACATCAAATTTTAGAGTGAAAGTGTATTGAGTGTTTTTGTAATTCCTAGTACCACTGAAGTGAGAAATAATAATCATTCTAAATATAAGAAAAGATAATTAAAAATTATCAGAAAAATAAAATATTCAGAAAAGCGGTCCTACCTTATCGGAAAAGAAAATCCATCCTCCTATATCCTTCCCTGACGCAAACTTGTCTGTTACTTTTTGGTTAAAGTCTGCAATGTCCATTATCAATTCGTGTTCAGTGGATCACATAGCAAGGGCTGAAAGTCTTTCTTGGCACATAGTGTTCCTTAAAAAAGTTTTTATTGTTTTTAGAGTTGAGAAACGCCTTTCGGCTCCAGCTGTTGTCATTGGAATAGTGACTAACACGTTTAATAATTTTGCACACTTACTAAATGTAGATTCAAGGTTATTTTCATGAATGAAGTCATACTGACTAACAATACCAGATGCAGAAGAAAATATATCTGTGGTGTAAATAGTCGAAAGCTCTGAACGCAACTGTTTTAAATTGAGAAGTGGATAAACTTCACAAACGGTTTTTAATGTTTTGTCTGGGAAGTTTGATGCGTACTGCTGAAAATTCTAAGCAGAAAATAGAGATGCAGAAACCGCATGGCCAACAAAGCCAAACCTGGCTTTAAATTGATAGATAATGGTATCACAGACTTCTTGTGCTTCTCTTTTCAACTCACTGTCTTGACATTTCCTTTTTTCTGGGTTCTGGTACGGTTTCTGTGCTTTCTTCATCAATTTCTTCTCAGATTTTGTGTACATTATTCTAAAACAAAAAAATGTATTTTCCAGCAGTAAGGGGATTGATATCTGCTTTCTGTAAGCTTCTAAATAAAATTTTGGCGTGCGGCGTCACTTTGTGAAAAAAAGACAGCCAAAACACAACTATTTCGTCTAACATCTTTGTTCGCTGAGGAGTACTTATAAAAAAGTGCATATTCCCTGTAAGCTTGCAAATAAAACGCGATCGCTGCAATTAATTGACGCCACATTCATCACAACTAAATTAAGCTGGTGGGTGTAACAATGTACATATTCTGCCTTCGGAAAATGTTTTTTGATAATATCTTGGACTCCACGAGATGATTCAGCCATTACAGATGAACCATCGTAAGTCTAGGCAATCAGTTTTGCCAGTGTTTTGTTAATTTTATGATATTCAAGCTGTTCAATAATGCAGGTTGCTAGAGTTTTGGCATCATGTTTCTCAGGTGTGAAAGATCCCCAGAATCTTTCACCAGTTTTACCTTTCACAACATATCTGTAAACCACAGCCATCTGAAATATGTTAGCAATGTTGCTGGTTTCATCAGCAGATACTGCTAAAAAGTTAATTTCTTTAATTTCCTATGAGATTTTCTCATGACAGACCTCTAACATTATTTTTAAAAGCTCATTCTGCACCGTTTTTGATGTGCCTTTAAATACAGTGCCACTTTCTAAATGAGTTCTGCATTAAAATCAATTAAGCCGTGAAAAATTCCCGGGTTAATCGACATGTCAGACTCATTGTGTCCCCTTAAAGCTAACTCGAAAGATCCGCAAAAACGAACACAATTTATAATAATATGTAACATGTATCTATTATGTCTCACCTTTTCATTATGTAAGGCAATATTGCGTCTATACTGTGAGTCAAATTGTTCTGCAATATTTACTGTTCCAACAAGTGCCAATTAAAGAGTGTTTTTTACATGTACGTTTAAAGCGTGATGTTTTTTCACACGTTCACTTAAATGATTAATATCGTCAAACCAGATTTAGTCCAGAGTTGTTCTCCACAAAATAACTAACAAGGAAAACAAAACAGTGCATTCTTTGTATCACAACCACACAGCCAGTCAGTTTTTGAATAATGATCAGACTTAAATGTTCTACAAAATGTCCTAGTACCTGACTTAATGTTTTGCTTTACTGTTAAATCTGTAAAGAGTGTCCTAACCTTTTAATTTCAAGCTTTTCTTCGAGGCTGCGATGGGAAAACGGTTTATCTATTAGGTTCACAACAGAATTTATGTTTATAATTTTATTCCTAATTAATGCTATTACAACGCACACCAAACGCTGACACTCACAATATAAAAAAAAAGTGAACTGTAATAAACCGGTAATTTGTAAACGATATCCGAAAACAACAGTGTCGTAAAGCATACACACCGGACCACACTGACGGGGACAGTGTGTTGGGGAGAGTGGAGCTGGAGAGAGAATGAGAGAGTAACATTGGACTGGCTGCGCATGCACCTCATGTTGCAGCCCGGCATGCAACCGCCTTCCTTGTATAGCAGAGATATGTGATTGTACACGTTGTAACGAAACTGTATTTGTCTCCTTAAAGCCCTACTGTTGGGCTAGCCAATTTGTAACGAAACTAGATCCTCTCAATTAAAAGGTTTATAAAATATTTAAAAAGGTAGTATTTGAAGTTAAAAGTGTGTTTACAGTTGAAAGTTAAAGTTACAAGTTATGATGAATCGCGAAAAAATTATAATTGTCTTAAAAGTACTCCTTTAGATAAAAATAAAATAATTGCAGTAATGTTGTTTGAACTATAACGTTGCTTAATTCAATAAATAAAGCGTACTAGCTGGTTGCTTGATGAAGGTAGCCGTCGTGTTGATTCTGGCAGTGAAACTCCTCTTTGGATGACAGTCGTCTAGGTACGTAAAGTCTAGTCGCGTCTGGACAATAAAATTAATAAAATACACTTCCACGTACCTGGTCGTGATTCTGGAAGTTCGGAAGTTCACTTTTTTTTTAATAAATTAATAAGCTGCCAAGACGGTTTACAAAACCAGCTTACTTTATTTACAAGGTTAGGTTACCTTGTTTAATAATGGGCGCCACACAGGTTTATTTCGGGAAAATCCCGTGTAAAACCCATTAATAGAATCAAATAATTATTTTTTTAAAAAATACTGAAATAGTGTTTATTGCCTTTATGGCAATTCAAATTCAACAACGTATGATTGTAACTAAAAGTTACTCTGATTATTTTGAATGAATTATTTATTTATTTTTTGAAATAAATTAAGTCAAGTTGTGCTGCTAATAACTGGGTTTTATTTGTACCCTTGATAATGAATTCAAACAAACATAATTAAGAAAATACATTGATATACAATTGAAATTGGTTCGTTCACTTACCCTATTACGCTAGCTCAGAGCATATACAACAGTTCTGGTTAAGTCCAGATAAACTTTACTTTAAACATTAAATTTATTTGTATCTCGGGCGTAAATTCTTTGAAACACAAGAAAGAATGCTCATGCCTACACAAAAGTTAATTATTTTATAACACGATATTGACTAGTAATGCCTTGTTGTTTACTAACAAAAAAATCAAACCTATTTAGGTTAGGCGTTCGTCACGCTTGCTTAATTATTCACAAAAGTTATATAGTGAGACCACTTAAGACTAACATCATTCTTAAACAGGATTGACAAATCCACTAAATAAATTCAGACATTGTGTAACACAGAAAATGTTTTGGTGTTATGCGTCAGTACAACTTTTGTTTACAAAATATATAGGTTAGTGCACTCAGAGTAATGGAATAAATTGTCATGCTGTTACCTCTTTATTTTAATCTTTTCGATTAAAATTTAATTACACTCTCCAGGGATCGGATTGTAATGACCCTGGCTATACACTACACACGCACTTGAACAGCGAATATTGGTCCGCTTCTGACTAAAAAGGACCTTTTTTATAATACTATTTAATTATTTTCTCCTGTTTGATATATCCCGCACTAAATAAAATAATACTTCACATCGATGCACTGATTCTATGTAAACTGTATTGTAGTTATTGGTTGTTGCCGAAATAATTCAATGGACGCACTATTACATGAAGCTATCCGTTAATAAAAATTTTGATGTGACGAGCGGCACCTGCTTGCTCGTGATGATTGTCAAAAGTGTCTAACAGAAATTAACTGCATTCCATTATATACCCCCGGTTTTGATAAGGCTTAGGCGATTGTTTCATTTAGTAATCTATTTTCTGATTGGCTTAACCAGACGTTACGAAAATGACGCATTGTTTTCCAACTGTCACTAACGGTTTTTTTGCTAAGATGATTGACAGCTGTCGTTGTTGTTGTTATTAATAAACAGATTTTTTACTTTCTATTTACAAATGATGCTAATGCATGTCACGCACTTATTATAGTTGCGATCGTGGTCGTATCGCTATCAAATTAAAGGATATTTTTTACTCTTCAATTTGATATAGTTTGACACTGGTTTATTTACACTTTCACTGACATTTTTTAATAAATAATGTTCAGGTATATGGCTTCACGCTGTCGTCTGCTAACGCCGCCGGCTATGATTCTCTCTTATCAATACATTATTGGTACTGCACATCGCGTTTTCACTTAAACGTCTGTGTTGGAATGCTAATACAGTATAACCGTCTTTATACTTATTTAGCGAATATAATGATTAAATCTTAACTTATTGATGTAATACATTGCTATGAACTATCCTTACTTCCTAATGACATTTTGGTTTACACTATTTTGCTCTATGTTATTCATTAATAATTGAGTTATTACTTGTATAATATATTAACAATGCTTATTGCTACGTTTGGTATAAAGATTGTTCAGTGTATGTGATTTACACTCGTAGTACTTTCTACTTATCACCTTACTGACAATGGTTCGTTTTAGGCGTTGCCTAGGCATACCGTTTACATCGGATTTATGCCTGAATAATGTTTATTAGTTTACATTTTGGTACCTTGATGAGGTAACTTACTTATATAAGGTTCCCTCTTACAAATATTTTTACTTATCATAAGCACATTTGAGACTGTAATACAGCTTCACTTTTATATTGTGGCCATAGCTAATCTTAGTCCTAGGCATTTATAGTTACTAGTCATTGTTGATTTATTCTCAGCCAAATACTGTTGCTGATATTATATTATTCGGGTCGTTACTTAGTTATTTTTTATTAACATGTGACATTACATTCAAGTTATTCACTGACTCGCTTGACAGCTTAAAGTGAATTTAATTTGTCCATTAGTTTGTGTCAGTTATAGTATTGGTTGTAGTGTCAAGCAGTGTTTTGTTTACTGCTTCTTGTGGCACTTCTTCTTCTTTCTTCTTCGATGGTTCTTCTCTTCTTCGCTACTTTTATCATTATATTATCTACTTACATTACCTTCATGTATTTATTCATTATATGGGTATATGTCTAGGTTATGTAACACCTGGTCATGTTACATATACTCCCCTCTCAAAATTGATAATTTGAGAGAAAATTTTATTTTTGATAAAATTATCATTTCAGTCCAGTTTTAGTATATTATTACTGCTTTTTGTCTTGTACTCTGCATTGAATTTAACATACTCTTAGTGTGTTGCACTAGGTTGAGTTCTTAGCTAGTGATATAATTCTTAGCTTACTAGTATATATATATTTTTTTTTTCTTTCACATTTCTCATATTCTAAGTCATTTAATTGCAATAGGTTTCACTTCTTAAACTAATAATTTCCTGTCTTACAATAATACATTTTTCTTTCTTATTACATATCTTTATTCTCGTGATAAGCTCTAGGGGTCTTTCATTTTTTACCTCACAGATTTTTTTTTTTTTATCAATAATCCTTGATATGTTACCATATAATTCCCTAACATTTGTAGTGGGTTCGGAGTCAGAGGGGCTCTATTTGGCATCCATTCTCCGCCGTTCCTCAACTACACGTCCTCAGAATCAGAGGCATCCTCATCTCTGTCTGAGACAAAATAAAAATTGCACGTAGCAACAGTTGCACTATCACAACACATAAAATATAACATATCATTCATTTTTCAATAATATAACATATTCAATATAACATTCAAGGTATTAGAGGTTTCATTTGTATCACATTTCATTCCTTTATACTTTCTAACATACTTCTTTTCACAGGTAATTATTCCCTTTCAGACTTGACATATTGGCTATGTTCTTTATTAGCCTTGTTGTTATTTTTCTATACTAGCTGACAATTTGTTTTGGTTCATCTGAGTATTCTTAACATTACACACTTATATGGATCATCATACAATCATGCAGTTGTTTCTTAAATATAGAGTCTACAATATTTCACTCTTACAATAGTTTACAAGTTTTACTCTCATCAATAGTTTACAATTATCCTGAATAATCAGGGTTTACAGTATTCATATACTAAACGTTTTTGTTAGATATTCTCTGACATATCCTGTTGGTAAATACAATAGATACTTTTTCATCGTCTTATTAATATATATTTTTTTTTTTTTTGATGACAGTAGTATTTTGACACTGAATTTTGTTATTTATTTTATTCTAACATATTATTAGACAATAGTTGACTTTCTCTCCCTTAATTCCATAATACATATAGCCATCCTCTTAAATTACTCACTTTGGTATTCTGCCTCTCTACTCCTTCAAATGATAGGTTTCAAATCATTTATTCTGGACGGTTTTATACATAATTCTTTGTTTGGTTTAATTTAACATAGGAGTATTAGAGTAATTTTATCTCGTTACTTTATGTACATTTTTGTTATATGATACTCTTTTGTTCTATATAATATAATAGATATCTTCCTTATCATTAGATTATTTAGTTTATAATACACATTTTTTCTATCACTTAATATGATAAATCTGGTTCTTATTTAATATGTAACAAATAGTTTTGGCATACACACTTATACTACACACTTTTTATAGTACAATATGGTAAATGGGCTTGCTATAGGCAATTAGCCACTTTCAATACCTTGGGTATACTAAATGACCCTCCTGATCACTAATTTAATCCTTTTATAGTAGATACTTTTAACATTTCTTATACAATAAACACTCTGGTGGTAATCGTCGTACAATAATATAATTTGTCCTTTTATAATAATACTTACATTTATCGTTTATATATTTGGGGTTCTATGGGCTTTTCCATTCTATTGGGTTCTTTGGTTGGGACAATTACGTTTCACAGGTACCCTTTTTTATAGCTGTCTCTAGTACAACATGTTTATGGTATTTGGCACCCTATAATAACATCTCATAACAAACTTCCTTACATATAGTATTTCTTTAACGATGTTTGGTTATAGGTACCTTTGACCTTTTTATTTATTATGTCGGTAAGTTCATACGTATTATTTTCATGGTCCTTTGTTATGGTATAAGGGCCTATGTACAGTACTAGTAGTTTTGGAGATACCTGCCTATCATGCGGTTCTTCCATTTTGCGGCTACTAGATAGTCATCGGCTTCCCGTTTTCTCGCCTTCCTTTTCTCATCATCTTTGGTATCCATGTGTCCAGTGTCCTCCTGGTCTTTGTTATTATTGACTTCCAGTACCTCTTCTAACTCTGGTTGATGGTCATTAGCTTTCTGGTTGGATTTTTCCATTGATTGGTCCCTCTTCTTCCGTAATTCTTTTATTTCTTGGGCATACCCTTCAATGATCCGGTCCAGTTGTTCTTGATACCCTTTCCTTTTCTTGGAATGCCTTATTCTCCCTTTGGAAATATCTGCTTTAAGTATTTTATTGGTTATAGTCTTCTTTGCTGTAGCACATTTCTTCTCTTCGTCCATCTTCATGAATCTCCTTCGATACTCCTTCCTATAGATTCCTTCTTTACCGTTGATGACTGGGAAATAAATCATATTAATTAGACCACTTCGAGTCATTTCGATTAATTCCTTTGTTACCCTAGTCTTCTTTGGGCGTATTATTCTTCTTATCTTCGCCTCCTTTTCTTCCGTTTTCTTAATAATTTTGTTCCTTTCTTCATGAATTTTAATTCTCGAATTCACTAGTTCGGTGGTTTTATTTCTGGGTAATTCTTGTGTCTCCACTTGATCATCACACATTGGCAGATTATTTTGTTCTAAGTCTTCCCTCTCGGTTAATAACTCTTCCACCTCTTTAATTACCTGAGTTTTCTCTATACTTCCGGTATCGATCTCCTTGTCGTGAATATCTTCCTGGTGTCTATCAAGCTCATTTTCAGATGATGATGTATTTGAGTCCCCTTCATGCTCAGTTTGTTCGACCTCATCTTCAGGTTGCAATTCTTCTGTGGTTTCATCATTGGGTACTTCTTCAGTTTCTGAGTTGTTGTCGTTTCGTAATTCTCCTCTTATGGTCTGACCCAATTCTTCCGTATATTTCTTTTTCATTTCATCCATTTTCTTGCTAATATTATTTAATGTGGTATTCAACTCTTCTTTTAACGCCCTGTTGCTGTCGTCTATTTTACGGTTCAACGCGTCCATGGATCTATGGGTATTGTCTATATTTTTATTCAAGTCTTCTTTCAATAATTCTAAGTTCTTGTTATTGTCATCTAACCTTGCATGTAGGTCTTCTTTCAGTGACTCCATATTTTTACTAATAGACTCCATATTTTTATTTAAATCTTCCTTTAATGCTTCCATGTTCTTCTGATTCTCTTCCCGGGATTTCCTACCGTCTTCTTTTAATGACTCATTATTTTTCTGGTTGTCGTTCTTTAATGATTCCATCATTCTTTTCATCCATTCTTGGAAATCTGCCATCCCTGTTTGTGTAGTTTCCTCAGGTTGTTTGGGTTGGTTGTCGACCCTCACTTCTACTTCCGGTTCTGCATGGGGTGTTTCTTCTGGTCGAGTTTCTATGTTATTAATTGTAATGACTTCCATTTCGGGTGTTGGTTGTGCCTCATATGTCTCTGTATTTGGTTGTACCTCTCCTACTCGGCTGTCCTTGAATCTTGTGTCGTATTGATGTGTGTGTGGCATGTTTGTTCTTTTGTGTTTGCCGGGCTGATTATAAATATAAAAAATATTTTCGTCTAGTATTTTTCAGCCTCACGTTGCTGGTCGCCAATTTGTAACGAAACTATATTTGTCTCCTTAAAGCCCCACTGTTGGGCTAGCCAATTTGTAACGAAACTAGATCCTCTCAATTAAAAGGTTTATAAAATATTTAAAAAGGTAGTATTTGAAGTTAAAAGTGTGTTTACAGTTGAAAGTTAAAGTTACAAGTTATGATGAATCGCGAAAAAATTATAATTGTCTTAAAAGTACTCCTTTAGATAAAAATAAAATAATTGCAGTAATGTTGTTTGAACTATAACGTTGCTTAATTCAATAAATAAAGCGTACTAGCTGGTTGCTTGATGAAGGTAGCCGTCGTGTTGATTCTGGCAGTGAAACTCCTCTTTGGATGACAGTCGTCTAGGTACGTAAAGTCTAGTCGCGTCTGGACAATAAAATTAATAAAATACACTTCCACGTACCTGGTCGTGATTCTGGAAGTTCGGAAGTTCACTTTTTCTATATCTATAAAAATGAATGTTTGTTTGTTTCTTTCTTTCTTTGTCCCGTATGCGTTCCTATACCATTCATCCGATTGCGATGAAACTTCGGTGAGTTGTTGTGCGCACGCCCGCGAAGGTTTATGAATTTTTTTCGATGGGGTCCTATGGGGGGTTCTTGGGGTCTTCCACATCTCCTCCTAAACCACTGGACCGATTTCAACCAAACTTGGCACAAATATTTTATGCAACGGGAGAACCAACATAGGGTAGGTGTTTTTTCGATGGGGTCCTTTGGGGGGTCCTTTGGGGTCTTCCACATCTCCTCCTAAACCACTGGACCGATTTCAACCAAACTTGGCACAAATATTTTACGCAACGGGAGAACCAACATAGGATAGGTGTTTTTTTCGACGGGGTCCATTGGGGGGTCCTTTGGGGTCTTCCACATCTCCTCCTAAACCACTGGACCGATTTCAACCAAACTTGGCACAAATATTTTACGCAACGGGAGAACCAACATAGGATATGTGTTTTTTCGATATGATCCTTTGGGGGGTCCTTTGGGGTCTTTCACATCTCCTCCTAAACCACTGGACCGATTTCAACCAAACGTGGCACAAATATTTTACGCAAAGGGAGAACCAACATAGGATAGGTGTTTTTTCAATGGGGTTCTTTTGGGGGTTCTTTGGGGTCTTCCACATCTCCTCCTAAACCACTGGACCGATTTCAACCAAACTTGGCACAAATATTTTACGCAACGGGAGAACCAACATAGGATATGTGTTTTTTCGATATGATACTTCGGGGGGTCCTTTGGCGTCTTCCACATCTCCTCCTAAACCACTGGACCGATTTCAACCAAACTTGGCACAAATATTTTACGCAAAGGAAGAACCAACATAGGATAGGTGTTTTTTCGATGGGGTCCTTTGGGGGGTCCTTTGGGGTCTTCCACATCTTCTCCTAAACCACTGGACCGATTTCAACCAAACTTGGCACAAATATTTTACGCAACGGGAGAACCAACATAGGATAGGTGTTTTTTCCGACGGGGTCCTTTGGGGTCTTCCACATCTTCTCCTAAACCACTGGACCGATTTCAACCAAACTTGGCACAAATATTTTACGCAAAGGGAGAACCAACATAGGATAGGTGTTTTTTCGATGGGGTCCTTTGGGGTCTTCCACATCTTCTCCTAAACCACTGGACCGATTTCAACCAAACTTGGCACAAATATTTTACGCAAAGGGAGAACCAACATAGGATAGGTGTTTTTTCAATGGGGTTCTTTTGGGGGTTCTTTGGGGTCTTCCACATCTCCTCCTAAACCACTGGACCGATTTCAACCAAACTTGGCACAAATATTTTACGCAACGGGAGAACCAACATAGGACAGGTGTTTTTTTCGATACGATCCTCTGGGGGGTCCTTTGGAGTCTTAAAAAACTAACTTATTAGATCTGGTTACTATGGCAACCCAATGGAATAGATTCTGTTCTAAATATATTATCGCATTAAATTGAAGACCACGCGAACGAAGTCTTTATATATTATATATATACAAACACTTTCTTTCTTTGAGTGGCATTGCAACGCATGCCGGGTACTCGCTAGTTTTTAATAAATTAATAAGCTGCCAAGACGGTTTACAAAACCAGCTTACTTTATTTACAAGGCTAGGTTACCTTGTTTAATAATGGGCGCCACACAGGTTTATTTCGGGAAAATCCTGTGTAAAACCCATTAATAGAATCAAATAATTATTTTTTTAAAAAATACTGAAATCGTGTTTATTGCCTTTGTGGCAATTCAAATTCAACAACGTATGATTGTAACTAAAAGTTACTCTGATTATTTTGAATGAATTATTTATTTATTTTTTGAAATAAATTAAGTCAAGTTGTGCTGCTAATAACTGGGTTTTATTTGTACCCTTGATAATGAATTCAAACAAACATAATTAAGAAAATACATTGATATACAATTGAAATTGGTTCGTTCACTTACCCTATTACGCTAGCTCAGAGCATATACAACAGTTCTGGTTAAGTCCAGATAAACTTTACTTTAAACATTAAATTTATTTGTATCTCGGGCGTAAATTCTTTGAAACACAAGAAAGAATGCTCATGCCTACACAAAAGTTAATTATTTTATAACACGATATTGACTAGTAATGCCTTGTTGTTTACTAACAAAAAAATCAAACCTATTTAGGTTAGGCGTTCGTCACGCTTGCTTAATTATTCACAAAAGTTATATAGTGAGACCACTTAAGACTAACATCATTCTTAAACAGGATTGACAAATCCACTAAATAAATTCAGACATTGTGTAACACAGAAAATGTTTTGGTGTTATGCGTCAGTACAACTTTTGTTTACAAAATATATAGGTTAGTGCACTCAGAGTAATGGAATAAATTGTCACGCTGTTACCTCTTTATTTTAATCTTTTCGATTAAAATTTAATTACACTCTCCAGGGATCGGATTGTAATGACCCTGGCTATACACTACACACGCACTTGAACAGAGAATGTTGGTCCGCTTCTGACTGAAAAGGACCTTTTTTATAATAATATTTAATTATTTTCTCCTGTTTGATATATCCCGCACTAAATAAAATAATACTTCACATCGATGCACTGATTCTATGTAAACTGTATTGTAGTTATTGGTTGTTGCCAAAATAATTCAATGGACGCACTATTATATGAAGCTATCCGTTAATAAAAATTTTGATGTGACGAGCGGCACCTGCTTGCTCGTGATGATTGTCAAAAGTGTCTAACGGAAATTAACTGCATTCCATTATATACCCCCGGTTTTGATAAGGCTTAGGCGATTGTTTCATTTAGTAATCTATTTTCTGATTGGCTTAACCAGACGTTACGAAAATGACGCATTGTTTTCCAACTGTCACTAACGGTTTTTTTGCTAAGATGATTGACAGCTGTCGTTGTTGTTGTTGTTATTAATAAACAGATTTTTTACTTTCTATTTACAAATGATGCTAACGCATGTCACGCACTTATTATAGTTGCGATCGTGGTCGTATCGCTATCAAATTAAAGGATATTTTTTACTCTTCAATTTGATATAGTTTGACACTGGTTTATTTACACTTTCACTGACATTTTTTAATAAATAATGTTCAGGTATATGGCTTCGCGCTGTCGTCTGCTAATGCCGCCGGCTATGATTCTCTCTTATCAATACATTATTGGTACTGCACATCGCGTTTTCACTTAAACGTCTGTGTTGGAATGCTAATACAGTATAACCGTCTTTATACTTATTTAGCGAATATAATGATTAAATCTTAACTTATTGATGTAATACATTGCTATGAACTATCCTTACTTCCTAATGACATTTTGGTTTACACTATTTTGCTCTATGTTATTCATTAATAATTGAGTTATTACTTGTATAATATATTAACAATGCTTATTGCTACGTTTGGTATAAAGATTGTTCAGTGTATGTGATTTACACTCGTAGTACTTTCTACTTATCACCTTACTGACAATGGTTCGTTTTAGGCGTTGCCTAGGCATACCGTTTACATCGGATTTATGCCTGAATAATGTTTATTAGTTTACATTTTGGTACCTTGATGAGGTAACTTACTTATATAAGGTTCCCTCTTACAAATATTTTTACTTATCATAAGCACATTTGAGACTGTAATACAGCTTCACTTTATATTGTGGCCATAGCTAATCTTAGTCCTAGGCATTTATAGTTACTAGTCATTGTTGATTTATTCTCAGCCAAATACTGTTGCTGATATTATATTATTCGGGTCGTTACTTAATTATTTTTTATTAACATGTGACATTACATTCAAGTTATTCACTGACTCGCTTGACAGCTTAAAGTGAATTTAATTTGTCCATTAGTTTGTGTCAGTTATAGTATTGGTTGTAGTGTCAAGCAGTGTTTTGTTTACTGCTTCTTGTGGCACTTCTTCTTCTTTCTTCTTCGATGGTTCTTCTCTTCTTCGCTACTTTTATCATTATATTATCTACTTACATTACCTTCATGTATTTATTCATTATATGGGTATATGTCTAGGTTATGTAACACCTGGTCATGTTACATATACTCCCCTCTCAAAATTGATAATTTGAGAGAAAATTTTATTTTTGATAAAATTATCATTTCAGTCCAGTTTTAGTATATTATTACTGCTTTTTGTCTTGTACTCTGCATTGAATTTAACATACTCTTAGTGTGTTGCACTAGGTTGAGTTCTTAGCTAGTGATATAATTCTTAGCTTACTAGTATATATATATTTTTTTTTTCTTTCACATTTCTCATATTCTAAGTCATTTAATTGCAATAGGTTTCACTTCTTAAACTAATAATTTCCTGTCTTACAATAATACATTTTTCTTTCTTATTACATATCTTTATTCTCGTGATAAGCTCTAGGGGTCTTTCATTTTTTACCTCACAGATTTTTTTTTTTTATCAATAATCCTTGATATGTTACCATATAATTCCCTAACATTTGTAGTGGGTTCGGAGTCAGAGGGGCTCTATTTGGCATCCATTCTCCGCCGTTCCTCAACTACACGTCCTCAGAATCAGAGGCATCCTCATCTCTGTCTGAGACAAAATAAAAATTGCACGTAGCAACAGTTGCACTATCACAACACATAAAATATAACATATCATTCATTTTTCAATAATATAACATATTCAATATAACATTCAAGGTATTAGAGGTTTCATTTGTATCACATTTCATTCCTTTATACTTTCTAACATACTTCTTTTCACAGGTAATTATTCCCTTTCAGACTTGACATATTGGCTATGTTCTTTATTAGCCTTGTTGTTATTTTTCTATACTAGCTGACAATTTGTTTTGGTTCATCTGAGTATTCTTAACATTACACACTTATATGGATCATCATACAATCATGCAGTTGTTTCTTAAATATAGAGTCTACAATATTTCACTCTTACAATAGTTTACAAGTTTTACTCTCATCAATAGTTTACAATTATCCTGAATAATCAGGGTTTACAGTATTCATATACTAAACGTTTTTGTTAGATATTCTCTGACATATCCTGTTGGTAAATACAATAGATACTTTTTCATCGTCTTATTAATATATATATTTTTTTTTTTTGATGACAGTAGTATTTTGACACTGAATTTTGTTATTTATTTTATTCTAACATATTATTAGACAATAGTTGACTTTCTCTCCCTTAATTCCATAATACATATAGCCATCCTCTTAAATTACTCACTTTGGTATTCTGCCTCTCTACTCCTTCAAATGATAGGTTTCAAATCATTTATTCTGGACGGTTTTATACATAATTCTTTGTTTGGTTTAATTTAACATAGGAGTATTAGAGTAATTTTATCTCGTTACTTTATGTACATTTTTGTTATATGATACTCTTTTGTTCTATATAATATAATAGATATCTTCCTTATCATTAGATTATTTAGTTTATAATACACATTTTTTCTATCACTTAATATGATAAATCTGGTTCTTATTTAATATGTAACAAATAGTTTTGGCATACACACTTATACTACACACTTTTTATAGTACAATATGGTAAATGGGCTTGCTATAGGCAATTAGCCACTTTCAATACCTTGGGTATACTAAATGACCCTCCTGATCACTAATTTAATCCTTTTATAGTAGATACTTTTAACATTTCTTATACAATAAACACTCTGGTGGTAATCGTCGTACAATAATATAATTTGTCCTTTTATAATAATACTTACATTTATCGTTTATATATTTGGGGTTCTATGGGCTTTTCCATTCTATTGGGTTCTTTGGTTGGGACAATTACGTTTCACAGGTACCCTTTTTTATAGCTGTCTCTAGTACAACATGTTTATGGTATTTGGCACCCTATAATAACATCTCATAACAAACTTCCTTACATATAGTATTTCTTTAACGATGTTTGGTTATAGGTACCTTTGACCTTTTTATTTATTATGTCGGTAAGTTCATACGTATTATTTTCATGGTCCTTTGTTATGGTATAAGGGCCTATGTACAGTACTAGTAGTTTTGGAGATACCTGCCTATCATGCGGTTCTTCCATTTTGCGGCTACTAGATAGTCATCGGCTTCCCGTTTTCTCGCCTTCCTTTTCTCATCATCTTTGGTATCCATGTGTCCAGTGTCCTCCTGGTCTTTGTTATTATTGACTTCCAGTACCTCTTCTAACTCTGGTTGATGGTCATTAGCTTTCTGGTTGGATTTTTCCATTGATTGGTCCCTCTTCTTCCGTAATTCTTTTATTTCTTGGGCATACCCTTCAATGATCCGGTCCAGTTGTTCTTGATACCCTTTCCTTTTCTTGGAATGCCTTATTCTCCCTTTGGAAATATCTGCTTTAAGTATTTTATTGGTTATAGTCTTCTTTGCTGTAGCACATTTCTTCTCTTCGTCCATCTTCATGAATCTCCTTCGATACTCCTTCCTATAGATTCCTTCTTTACCGTTGATGACTGGGAAATAAATCATATTAATTAGACCACTTCGAGTCATTTCGATTAATTCCTTTGTTACCCTAGTCTTCTTTGGGCGTATTATTCTTCTTATCTTCGCCTCCTTTTCTTCCGTTTTCTTAATAATTTTGTTCCTTTCTTCATGAATTTTAATTCTCGAATTCACTAGTTCGGTGGTTTTATTTCTGGGTAATTCTTGTGTCTCCACTTGATCATCACACATTGGCAGATTATTTTGTTCTAAGTCTTCCCTCTCGGTTAATAACTCTTCCACCTCTTTAATTACCTGAGTTTTCTCTATACTTCCGGTATCGATCTCCTTGTCGTGAATATCTTCCTGGTGTCTATCAAGCTCATTTTCAGATGATGATGTATTTGAGTCCCCTTCATGCTCAGTTTGTTCGACCTCATCTTCAGGTTGCAATTCTTCTGTGGTTTCATCATTGGGTACTTCTTCAGTTTCTGAGTTGTTGTCGTTTCGTAATTCTCCTCTTATGGTCTGACCCAATTCTTCCGTATATTTCTTTTTCATTTCATCCATTTTCTTGCTAATATTATTTAATGTGGTATTCAACTCTTCTTTTAACGCCCTGTTGCTGTCGTCTATTTTACGGTTCAACGCGTCCATGGATCTATGGGTATTGTCTATATTTTTATTCAAGTCTTCTTTCAATAATTCTAAGTTCTTGTTATTGTCATCTAACCTTGCATGTAGGTCTTCTTTCAGTGACTCCATATTTTTACTAATAGACTCCATATTTTTATTTAAATCTTCCTTTAATGCTTCCATGTTCTTCTGATTCTCTTCCCGGGATTTCCTACCGTCTTCTTTTAATGACTCATTATTTTTCTGGTTGTCGTTCTTTAATGATTCCATCATTCTTTTCATCCATTCTTGGAAATCTGCCATCCCTGTTTGTGTAGTTTCCTCAGGTTGTTTGGGTTGGTTGTCGACCCTCACTTCTACTTCCGGTTCTGCATGGGGTGTTTCTTCTGGTCGAGTTTCTATGTTATTAATTGTAATGACTTCCATTTCGGGTGTTGGTTGTGCCTCATATGTCTCTGTATTTGGTTGTACCTCTCCTACTCGGCTGTCCTTGAATCTTGTGTCGTATTGATGTGTGTGTGGCATGTTTGTTCTTTTGTGTTTGCCGGGCTGATTATAAATATAAAAAATATTTTCGTCTAGTATTTTTCAGCCTCACGTTGCTGGTCGCCAATTTGTAACGAAACTATATTTGTCTCCTTAAAGCCCCACTGTTGGGCTAGCCAATTTGTAACGAAACTAGATCCTCTCAATTAAAAGGTTTATAAAATATTTAAAAAGGTAGTATTTGAAGTTAAAAGTGTGTTTACAGTTGAAAGTTAAAGTTACAAGTTATGATGAATCGCGAAAAAATTATAATTGTCTTAAAAGTACTCCTTTAGATAAAAATAAAATAATTGCAGTAATGTTGTTTGAACTATAACGTTGCTTAATTCAATAAATAAAGCGTACTAGCTGGTTGCTTGATGAAGGTAGCCGTCGTGTTGATTCTGGCAGTGAAACTCCTCTTTGGATGACAGTCGTCTAGGTACGTAAAGTCTAGTCGCGTCTGGACAATAAAATTAATAAAATACACTTCCACGTACCTGGTCGTGATTCTGGAAGTTCGGAAGTTCACTTTTTCTATATCTATAAAAATGAATGTTTGTTTGTTTCTTTCTTTCTTTGTCCCGTATGCGTTCCTATACCATTCATCCGATTGCGATGAAACTTCGGTGAGTTGTTGTGCGCACGCCCGCGAAGGTTTATGAATTTTTTTCGATGGGGTCCTATGGGGGGTTCTTGGGGTCTTCCACATCTCCTCCTAAACCACTGGACCGATTTCAACCAAACTTGGCACAAATATTTTATGCAACGGGAGAACCAACATAGGGTAGGTGTTTTTTCGATGGGGTCCTTTGGGGGGTCCTTTGGGGTCTTCCACATCTCCTCCT
This sequence comes from Magicicada septendecula, assembly GCA_034769895.1. Lineage (NCBI taxonomy): Eukaryota > Metazoa > Arthropoda > Insecta > Hemiptera > Cicadidae > Magicicada > Magicicada septendecula. The sequence continues at coordinate 445,065,225 of CM068368.1, forward strand.
AAACCACTGGACCGATTTCAACCAAACTTGGCACAAATATTTTACGCAACGGGAGAACCAACATAGGATAGGTGTTTTTTTCGACGGGGTCCATTGGGGGGTCCTTTGGGGTCTTCCACATCTCCTCCTAAACCACTGGACCGATTTCAACCAAACTTGGCACAAATATTTTACGCAACGGGAGAACCAACATAGGATATGTGTTTTTTCGATATGATCCTTCGGGGGGTCCTTTGGGGTCTTTCACATCTCCTCCTAAACCACTGGACCGATTTCAACCAAACGTGGCACAAATATTTTACGCAAAGGGAGAACCAACATAGGATAGGTGTTTTTTCAATGGGGTTCTTTTGGGGGTTCTTTGGGGTCTTCCACATCTCCTCCTAAACCACTGGACCGATTTCAACCAAACTTGGCACAAATATTTTACGCAACGGGAGAACCAACATAGGATATGTGTTTTTTCGATATGATACTTCGGGGGGTCCTTTGGCGTCTTCCACATCTCCTCCTAAACCACTGGACCGATTTCAACCAAACTTGGCACAAATATTTTACGCAAAGGAAGAACCAACATAGGATAGGTGTTTTTTCGATGGGGTCCTTTGGGGGGTCCTTTGGGGTCTTCCACATCTTCTCCTAAACCACTGGACCGATTTCAACCAAACTTGGCACAAATATTTTACGCAACGGGAGAACCAACATAGGATAGGTGTTTTTTCCGACGGGGTCCTTTGGGGTCTTCCACATCTTCTCCTAAACCACTGGACCGATTTCAACCAAACTTGGCACAAATATTTTACGCAAAGGGAGAACCAACATAGGATAGGTGTTTTTTCGATGGGGTCCTTTGGGGTCTTCCACATCTTCTCCTAAACCACTGGACCGATTTCAACCAAACTTGGCACAAATATTTTACGCAAAGGGAGAACCAACATAGGATAGGTGTTTTTTCAATGGGGTTCTTTTGGGGGTTCTTTGGGGTCTTCCACATCTCCTCCTAAACCACTGGACCGATTTCAACCAAACTTGGCACAAATATTTTACGCAACGGGAGAACCAACATAGGACAGGTGTTTTTTTCGATACGATCCTCTGGGGGGTCCTTTGGAGTCTTAAAAAACTAACTTATTAGATCTGGTTACTATGGCAACCCAATGGAATAGATTCTGTTCTAAATATATTATCGCATTAAATTGAAGACCACGCGAACGAAGTCTTTATATATTATATATATACAAACACTTTCTTTCTTTGAGTGGCATTGCAACGCATGCCGGGTACTCGCTAGTTTTTAATAAATTAATAAGCTGCCAAGACGGTTTACAAAACCAGCTTACTTTATTTACAAGGCTAGGTTACCTTGTTTAATAATGGGCGCCACACAGGTTTATTTCGGGAAAATCCTGTGTAAAACCCATTAATAGAATCAAATAATTATTTTTTTAAAAAATACTGAAATCGTGTTTATTGCCTTTGTGGCAATTCAAATTCAACAACGTATGATTGTAACTAAAAGTTACTCTGATTATTTTGAATGAATTATTTATTTATTTTTTGAAATAAATTAAGTCAAGTTGTGCTGCTAATAACTGGGTTTTATTTGTACCCTTGATAATGAATTCAAACAAACATAATTAAGAAAATACATTGATATACAATTGAAATTGGTTCGTTCACTTACCCTATTACGCTAGCTCAGAGCATATACAACAGTTCTGGTTAAGTCCAGATAAACTTTACTTTAAACATTAAATTTATTTGTATCTCGGGCGTAAATTCTTTGAAACACAAGAAAGAATGCTCATGCCTACACAAAAGTTAATTATTTTATAACACGATATTGACTAGTAATGCCTTGTTGTTTACTAACAAAAAAATCAAACCTATTTAGGTTAGGCGTTCGTCACGCTTGCTTAATTATTCACAAAAGTTATATAGTGAGACCACTTAAGACTAACATCATTCTTAAACAGGATTGACAAATCCACTAAATAAATTCAGACATTGTGTAACACAGAAAATGTTTTGGTGTTATGCGTCAGTACAACTTTTGTTTACAAAATATATAGGTTAGTGCACTCAGAGTAATGGAATAAATTGTCACGCTGTTACCTCTTTATTTTAATCTTTTCGATTAAAATTTAATTACACTCTCCAGGGATCGGATTGTAATGACCCTGGCTATACACTACACACGCACTTGAACAGAGAATATTGGTCCGCTTCTGACTGAAAAGGACCTTTTTTATAATACTATTTAATTATTTTCTCCTGTTTGATATATCCCGCACTAAATAAAATAATACTTCACATCGATGCACTGATTCTATGTAAACTGTATTGTAGTTATTGGTTGTTGCCAAAATAATTCAATGGACGCACTATTATATGAAGCTATCCGTTAATAAAAATTTTGATGTGACGAGCGGCACCTGCTTGCTCGTGATGATTGTCAAAAGTGTCTAACGGAAATTAACTGCATTCCATTATATACCCCCGGTTTTGATAAGGCTTAGGCGATTGTTTCATTTAGTAATCTATTTTCTGATTGGCTTAACCAGACGTTACGAAAATGACGCATTGTTTTCCAACTGTCACTAACGGTTTTTTTGCTAAGATGATTGACAGCTGTCGTTGTTGTTGTTGTTATTAATAAACAGATTTTTTACTTTCTATTTACAAATGATGCTAACGCATGTCACGCACTTATTATAGTTGCGATCGTGGTCGTATCGCTATCAAATTAAAGGATATTTTTTACTCTTCAATTTGATATAGTTTGACACTGGTTTATTTACACTTTCACTGACATTTTTTAATAAATAATGTTCAGGTATATGGCTTCGCGCTGTCGTCTGCTAATGCCGCCGGCTATGATTCTCTCTTATCAATACATTATTGGTACTGCACATCGCGTTTTCACTTAAACGTCTGTGTTGGAATGCTAATACAGTATAACCGTCTTTATACTTATTTAGCGAATATAATGATTAAATCTTAACTTATTGATGTAATACATTGCTATGAACTATCCTTACTTCCTAATGACATTTTGGTTTACACTATTTTGCTCTATGTTATTCATTAATAATTGAGTTATTACTTGTATAATATATTAACAATGCTTATTGCTACGTTTGGTATAAAGATTGTTCAGTGTATGTGATTTACACTCGTAGTACTTTCTACTTATCACCTTACTGACAATGGTTCGTTTTAGGCGTTGCCTAGGCATACCGTTTACATCGGATTTATGCCTGAATAATGTTTATTAGTTTACATTTTGGTACCTTGATGAGGTAACTTACTTATATAAGGTTCCCTCTTACAAATATTTTTACTTATCATAAGCACATTTGAGACTGTAATACAGCTTCACTTTATATTGTGGCCATAGCTAATCTTAGTCCTAGGCATTTATAGTTACTAGTCATTGTTGATTTATTCTCAGCCAAATACTGTTGCTGATATTATATTATTCGGGTCGTTACTTAATTATTTTTTATTAACATGTGACATTACATTCAAGTTATTCACTGACTCGCTTGACAGCTTAAAGTGAATTTAATTTGTCCATTAGTTTGTGTCAGTTATAGTATTGGTTGTAGTGTCAAGCAGTGTTTTGTTTACTGCTTCTTGTGGCACTTCTTCTTCTTTCTTCTTCGATGGTTCTTCTCTTCTTCGCTACTTTTATCATTATATTATCTACTTACATTACCTTCATGTATTTATTCATTCTATGGGTATATGTCTAGGTTATGTAACACCTGGTCATGTTACATATACTCCCCTCTCAAAATTGATAATTTGAGAGAAAAATTTATTTTTGATAAAATTATCATTTCAGTCCAGTTTTAGTATATTATTACTGCTTTTTGTCTTGTACTCTCTGCATTGAATTTAACATACTCTTAGTGTGTTCCACTAGGTTGAGTTCTTAGCTAGTGATATAATTCTTAGCTTACTAGTATATATATATTTTTTTTTCTTTCACATTTCTCATATTCTAAGTCATTTAATTACAATAGGTTTCACTTCTTAAACTAATAATTTCCTGTCTTACAATAATACATTTTTCTTTCTTATTACATATCTTTATTCTCGTGATAAGCTCTAGGGGTCTTTCATTTTTTACCTCACAGATTTTTTTTTTTTTTTATCAATAATCCTTGATATGTTACCATATAATTCCCTAACATTTGTAGTGGGTTCGGAGTCAGAGGGGCTCTATTTGGCATCCATTCTCCGCCCGTTCCTCAACTACACGTCCTCAGAATCAGAGGCATCCTCATCTCTGTCTGAGACAAAATAAAAATTGCACGTAGCAACAGTTGCACTATCACAACACATAAAATATAACATATCATTCATTTTTCAATAATATAACATATTCAATATAACATTCAAGGTATTAGAGGTTTCATTTGTATCACATTTCATTCCTTTATACTTTCTAACATACTTCTTTTCACAGGTAATTATTCCCTTTCAGACTTGACATATTGGCTATGTTCTTTATTAGCCTTGTTGTTACTTTTCTATACTAGCTGACAATTTGTTTTGGTTCATCTGAGTATTCTTAACATTACACACTTATATGGATCATCATACAATCATGCAGTTGTTTCTTAAATATAGAGTCTACAATATTTCACTCTTACAATAGTTTACAAGTTTTACTCTCATCAATAGTTTACAATTATCCTGAATAATCAGGGTTTACAGTATTCATATACTAAACGTTTTTGTTAGATATTCTCTGACATATCCTGTTGGTAAATACAATAGATACTTTTTCATCGTCTTATTAATATATTTTTTTTTTTTTTTTGATGACAGTAGTATTTTGACACTTAATTTTGTTATTTATTTTATTCTAACATATTATTAGACAATAGTTGACTTTCTCTCCCTTAATTCCATAATACATATAGCCATCCTCTTAAATTACTCACTTTGGTATTCTGCCTCTCTACTCCTTCAAATGATAGGTTTCAAATCATTTATTCTGGACGGTTTTATACATAATTCTTTGTTTGGTTTAATTTAACATAGGAGTATTAGAGTAATTTTATCTCGTTACTTTATGTACATTTTTGTTATATGATACTCTTTTGTTCTATATAATATAATAGATATCTTCCTTATCATTAGATTATTTAGTTTATAACACACATTTTTTCTATCACTTAATATGATAAATCTGGTTCTTATTTAATATGTAACAAATAGTTTTGGCATACACACTTATACTACACACTTTTTATAGTACAATATGGTAAATGGGCTTGCTATAGGCAATTAGCCACTTTCAATACCTTCGGTATACTAAATGACCCTCCTGTTCACTAATTTAATCCTTTTATAGTAGATACTTTTAACATTTCTTATACAATAAACACTCTTGTGGTAATCGTCGTACAATAATATAATTTGTCCTTTTATAATAATACTTACATTTATCGTTTATATATTTGGGGTTCTATGGGCTTTTCCATTCTATTGGGTTCTTTGGTTGGGACAATTATGTTTCACAGGTACCCTTTTTTATAGCTGTCTCTAGTACAACATGTTTATGGTATTTGGCACCCTATAATAACATCTCATAACAAACTTCCTTACATATAGTATTTCTTTAACGATGTTTGGTTATAGGTACCTTTGACCTTTTTATTTATTATGTCGGTAAGTTCATACGTATTATTTTCATGGTCCTTTGTTGTGGTATAAGGGCCTATGTACAGTACTAGTAGTTTTGGAGATACCTGCCTATCATGCGGTTCTTCCATTTTGCGGCTACTAGATAGTCATCGGCTTCCCGTTTTCTCGCCTTCCTTTTCTCATCATCTTTGGTATCCATGTGTCCAGTGTCCTCCTGGTCTTTGTTATTATTGACTTCCAGTACCTCTTCTAACTCTGGTTGATGGTCATTAGCTTTCTGGTTGGATTTTTCCATTGATTGGTCCCTCTTCTTCCGTAATTCTTTTATTTCTTGGGCATACCCTTCAATGATCCGGTCCAGTTGTTCTTGATACCCTTTCCTTTTCTTGGAATGCCTTATTCTCCCTTTGGAAATATCTGCTTTAAGTATTTTATTGGTTATAGTCTTCTTTGCTGTAGCACATTTCTTCTCTTCGTCCATCTTCATGAATCTCCTTCGATACTCCTTCCTATAGATTCCTTCTTTACCGTTGATGACTGGGAAATAAATCATATTAATTAGACCACTTCGAGTCATTTCGATTAATTCCTTTGTTACCCTAGTCTTCTTTGGGCGTATTATTCTTCTTATCTTCGCCTCCTTTTCTTCCGTTTTCTTAATAATTTTGTTCCTTTCTTCATGAATTTTAATTCTCGAATTCACTAGTTCGGTGGTTTTATTTCTGGGTAATTCTTGTGTCTCCACTTGATCATCACACATTGGCAGATTATTTTGTTCTAAGTCTTCCCTCTCGGTTAATAACTCTTCCACCTCTTTAATTACCTGAGTTTTCTCTATACTTCCGGTATCGATCTCCTTGTCGTGAATATCTTCCTGGTGTCTATCAAGCTCATTTTCAGATGATGATGTATTTGAGTCCCCTTCATGCTCAGTTTGTTCGACCTCATCTTCAGGTTGCAATTCTTCTGTGGTTTCATCATTGGGTACTTCTTCAGTTTCTGAGTTGTTGTCGTTTCGTAATTCTCCTCTTATGGTCTGACCCAATTCTTCCGTATATTTCTTGTTCATTTCATCCATTTTCTTGCTAATATTATTTAATGTGGTATTCAACTCTTCTTTTAACGCCCTGTTGCTGTCGTCTATTTTACGGTTCAACGCGTCCATGGATCTATGGGTATTGTCTATCTTTTTATTCAAGTCTTCTTTCAATAATTCTAAGTTCTTGTTATTGTCGTCTAACCTTGCATGTAGGTCTTCTTTCAGTGACTCCATATTTTTACTAATAGACTCCATATTTTTATTTAAATCTTCCTTTAATGCTTCCATGTTCTTCTGATTTTCTTCCCGGGATTTCCTACCGTCTTCTTTTAATGACTCATTATTTTTCTGGTTGTCGTTCTTTAATGATTCCATCATTCTTTTCATCCATTCTTGGAAATCTGCCATCCCTGTTTGTGTAGTTTCCTCAGGTTGTTTGGGTTGGTTGTCGACCCTCACTTCTACTTCCGGTTCTGCATGGAGTGTTTCTTCTGGTCGAGTTTCTATGTTATTAATTGTAATGACTTCCATTTCGGGTGTTGGTTGTGCCTCATATGTCTCTGTATTTGGTTGTACCTCTCCTACTCGGCTGTCCTTGAATCTTGTGTCGTATTGATGTGTGTGTGTGGCATGTTTGTTCTTTTGTGTTTGCCGGGCTGATTATAAATATAAAAAATATTTTCGTCTAGTATTTTTCAGCCTCACGTTGCTGGTCGCCAATTTGTAACGAAACTATATTTGTCTCCTTAAAGCCCCACTGTTGGGCTAGCCAGTTTGTAACGAAACTAGATCCTCTCAATTAAAAGGTTTATAAAATATTTAAAAAGGTAGTATTTGAAGTTAAAAGTGTGTTTACAGTTGAAAGTTAAAGTTACAAGTTATGATGAATCGCGAAAAAATTATAATTGTCTTAAAAGTACTCCTTTAGATAAAAATAAAATAATTGCAGTAATGTTGTTTGAACTATAACGTTGCTTAATTCAATAAATAAAGCGTACTAGCTGGTTGCTTGATGAAGGTAGCCGTCGTGTTGATTCTGGCAGTGAAACTCCTCTTTGGATGACAGTCGTCTAGGTACGTAAAGTCTAGTCGCGTCTGGACAATAAAATTTATAAAATTCACTTCCACGTACCTGGTCGTGATTCTGGAAGTTCGGAAGTTCACTTTTTTTTTAATAAATTAATAAGCTGCCAAGACGGTTTACAAAACCAGCTTACTTTATTTACAAGGCTAGGTTACCTTGTTTAATAATGGGCGCCACACAGGTTTATTTCGGGAAAATCCTGTGTAAAACCCATTAATAGAATCAAATAATTATTTTTTTAAAAAATACTGAAATAGTGTTTATTGCCTTTGTGGCAATTCAAATTCAACAACGTATGATTGTAACTAAAAGTTACTCTGATTATTTTGAATGAATTATTTATTTATTTTTTGAAATAAATTAAGTCAAGTTGTGCTGCTAATAACTGGGTTTTATTTGTACCCTTGATAATGAATTCAAACAAACATAATTAAGAAAATACATTGATATACAATTGAAATTGGTTCGTTCACTTACCCTATTACGCTAGCTCAGAGCATATACAACAGTTCTGGTTAAGTCCAGATAAACTTTACTTTAAACATTAAATTTATTTGTATCTCGGGCGTAAATTCTTTGAAACACAAGAAAGAATGCTCATGCCTACACAAAAGTTAATTATTTTATAACACGATATTGACTAGTAATGCCTTGTTGTTTACTAACAAAAAAATCAAACCTATTTAGGTTAGGCGTTCGTCACGCTTGCTTAATTATTCACAAAAGTTATATAGTGAGACCACTTAAGACTAACATCATTCTTAAACAGGATTGACAAATCCACTAAATAAATTCAGACATTGTGTAACACAGAAAATGTTTTGGTGTTATGCGTCAGTACAACTTTTGTTTACAAAATATATAGGTTAGTGCACTCAGAGTAATGGAATAAATTGTCACGCTGTTACCTCTTTATTTTAATCTTTTCGATTAAAATTTAATTACACTCTCCAGGGATCGGATTGTAATGACCCTGGCTATACACTACACACGCACTTGAACAGAGAATATTGGTCCGCTTCTGACTGACAAGGACCTTTTTTATAATACTATTTAATTATTTTCTCCTGTTTGATATATCCCGCACTAAATAAAATAATACTTCACATCGATGCACTGATTCTATGTAAACTGTATTGTAGTTATTGGTTGTTGCCAAAATAATTCAATGGACGCACTATTACATGAAGCTATCCGTTAATAAAAATTTTGATGTGACGAGCGGCACCTGCTTGCTCGTGATGATTGTCAAAAGTGTCTAACGGAAATTAACTGCATTCCATTATATACCCCCGGTTTTGATAAGGCTTAGGCGATTGTTTCATTTAGTAATCTATTTTCTGATTGGCTTAACCAGACGTTACGAAAATGACGCATTGTTTTCCAACTGTCACTAACGGTTTTTTTGCTAAGATGATTGACAGCTGTCGTTGTTGTTGTTGTTATTAATAAACAGATTTTTTACTTTCTATTTACAAATGATGCTAACGCATGTCACGCACTTATTATAGTTGCGATCGTGGTCGTATCGCTATCAAATTAAAGGATATTTTTTACTCTTCAATTTGATATAGTTTGACACTGGTTTATTTACACTTTCACTGACATTTTTTAATAAATAATGTTCAGGTATATGGCTTCGCGCTGTCGTCTGCTAACGCCGCCAGCTATGATTCTCTCTTATCAATACATTATTGGTACTGCACATCGCGTTTTCACGTAAACGTCTGTGTTGGAATGCTAATACAGTATAACCGTCTTTATACTTATTTAGCGAATATAATGATTAAATCTTAACTTATTGATGTAATACATTGCTATGAACTATCCTTACTTCCTAATGACATTTTGGTTTACACTATTTTGCTCTATGTTATTCATTAATAATTGAGTTATTACTTGTATAATATATTAACAATGCTTATTGCTACGTTTGGTATAAAGATTGTTCAGTGTATGTGATTTACACTCGTAGTACTTTCTACTTATCACCTTACTGACAATGGTTCGTTTTAGGCGTTGCCTAGGCATACCGTTTACATCGGATTTATGCCTGAATAATGTTTATTAGTTTACATTTTGGTACCTTGATGAGGTAACTTACTTATATAAGGTTCCCTCTTACAAATATTTTTACTTATCATAAGCACATTTGAGACTGTAATACAGCTTCACTTTTATATTGTGGCCATAGCTAATCTTAGTCCTAGGCATTTATAGTTACTAGTCATTGTTGATTTATTCTCAGCCAAATACTGTTGCTGATATTATATTATTCGGGTCGTTACTTAGTTATTTTTTATTAACATGTGACATTACATTCAAGTTATTCACTGACTCGCTTGACAGCTTAAAGTGAATTTAATTTGTCCATTAGTTTGTGTCAGTTATAGTATTGGTTGTAGTGTCAAGCAGTGTTTTGTTTACTGCTTCTTGTGGCACTTTTTCTTCTTTCTTCTTCGATGGTTCTTCTCTTCTTCGCTACTTTTATCATTATATTATCTACTTACATTACCTTCATGTATTTATTCATTATATGGGTATATGTCTAGGTTATGTAACACCTGGTCATGTTACATATACTCCCCTCTCAAAATTGATAATTTGAGAGAAAATTTTATTTTTGATAAAATTATCATTTCAGTCCAGTTTTAGTATATTATTACTGCTTTTTGTCTTGTACTCTGCATTGAATTTAACATACTCTTAGTGTGTTGCACTAGGTTGAGTTCTTAGCTAGTGATATAATTCTTAGCTTACTAGTATATATATATTTTTTTTTTCTTTCACATTTCTCATATTCTAAGTCATTTAATTGCAATAGGTTTCACTTCTTAAACTAATAATTTCCTGTCTTACAATAATACATTTTTCTTTCTTATTACATATCTTTATTCTCGTGATAAGCTCTAGGGGTCTTTCATTTTTTACCTCACAGATTTTTTTTTTTTTATCAATAATCCTTGATATGTTACCATATAATTCCCTAACATTTGTAGTGGGTTCGGAGTCAGAGGGGCTCTATTTGGCATCCATTCTCCGCCGTTCCTCAACTACACGTCCTCAGAATCAGAGGCATCCTCATCTCTGTCTGAGACAAAATAAAAATTGCACGTAGCAACAGTTGCACTATCACAACACATAAAATATAACATATCATTCATTTTTCAATAATATAACATATTCAATATAACATTCAAGGTATTAGAGGTTTCATTTGTATCACATTTCATTCCTTTATACTTTCTAACATACTTCTTTTCACAGGTAATTATTCCCTTTCAGACTTGACATATTGGCTATGTTCTTTATTAGCCTTGTTGTTACTTTTCTATACTAGCTGACAATTTGTTTTGGTTCATCTGAGTATTCTTAACATTACACACTTATATGGATCATCATACAATCATGCAGTTGTTTCTTAAATATAGAGTCTACAATATTTCACTCTTACAATAGTTTACAAGTTTTACTCTCATCAATAGTTTACAATTATCCTGAATAATCAGGGTTTACAGTATTCATATACTAAACGTTTTTGTTAGATATTCTCTGACATATCCTGTTGGTAAATACAATAGATACTTTTTCATCGTCTTATTAATATATATTTTTTTTTTTTTTGATGACAGTAGTATTTTGACACTGAATTTTGTTATTTATTTTATTCTAACATATTATTAGACAATAGTTGACTTTCTCTCCCTTAATTCCATAATACATATAGCCATCCTCTTAAATTACTCACTTTGGTATTCTGCCTCTCTACTCCTTCAAATGATAGGTTTCAAATCATTTATTCTGGACGGTTTTATACATAATTCTTTGTTTGGTTTAATTTAACATAGGAGTATTAGAGTAATTTTATCTCTTTACTTTATGTACATTTTTGTTATATGATACTCTTTTGTTCTATATAATATAATAGATATCTTCCTTATCATTAGATTATTTAGTTTATAATACACATTTTTTCTATCACTTAATATGATAAATCTGGTTCTTATTTAATATGTAACAAATAGTTTTGGCATACACACTTATACTACACACTTTTTATAGTACAATATGGTAAATGGGCTTGCTATAGGCAATTAGCCACTTTCAATACCTTGGGTATACTAAATGACCCTCCTGATCACTAATTTAATCCTTTTATAGTAGATACTTTTAACATTTCTTATACAATAAACACTCTGGTGGTAATCGTCGTACAATAATATAATTTGTCCTTTTATAATAATACTTACATTTATCGTTTATATATTTGGGGTTCTATGGGCTTTTCCATTCTATTGGGTTCTTTGGTTGGGACAATTACGTTTCACAGGTACCCTTTTTTATAGCTGTCTCTAGTACAACATGTTTATGGTATTTGGCACCCTATAATAACATCTCATAACAAACTTCCTTACATATAGTATTTCTTTAACGATGTTTGGTTATAGGTACCTTTGACCTTTTTATTTATTATGTCGGTAAGTTCATACGTATTATTTTCATGGTCCTTTGTTATGGTATAAGGGCCTATGTACAGTACTAGTAGTTTTGGAGATACCTGCCTATCATGCGGTTCTTCCATTTTGCGGCTACTAGATAGTCATCGGCTTCCCGTTTTCTCGCCTTCCTTTTCTCATCATCTTTGGTATCCATGTGTCCAGTGTCCTCCTGGTCTTTGTTATTATTGACTTCCAGTACCTCTTCTAACTCTGGTTGATGGTCATTAGCTTTCTGGTTGGATTTTTCCATTGATTGGTCCCTCTTCTTCCGTAATTCTTTTATTTCTTGGGCATACCCTTCAATGATCCGGTCCAGTTGTTCTTGATACCCTTTCCTTTTCTTGGAATGCCTTATTCTCCCTTTGGAAATATCTGCTTTAAGTATTTTATTGGTTATAGTCTTCTTTGCTGTAGCACATTTCTTCTCTTCGTCCATCTTCATGAATCTCCTTCGATACTCCTTCCTATAGATTCCTTCTTTACCGTTGATGACTGGGAAATAAATCATATTAATTAGACCACTTCGAGTCATTTCGATTAATTCCTTTGTTACCCTAGTCTTCTTTGGGCGTATTATTCTTCTTATCTTCGCCTCCTTTTCTTCCGTTTTCTTAATAATTTTGTTCCTTTCTTCATGAATTTTAATTCTCGAATTCACTAGTTCGGTGGTTTTATTTCTGGGTAATTCTTGTGTCTCCACTTGATCATCACACATTGGCAGATTATTTTGTTCTAAGTCTTCCCTCTCGGTTAATAACTCTTCCACCTCTTTAATTACCTGAGTTTTCTCTATACTTCCGGTATCGATCTCCTTGTCGTGAATATCTTCCTGGTGTCTATCAAGCTCATTTTCAGATGATGATGTATTTGAGTCCCCTTCATGCTCAGTTTGTTCGACCTCATCTTCAGGTTGCAATTCTTCTGTGGTTTCATCATTGGGTACTTCTTCAGTTTCTGAGTTGTTGTCGTTTCGTAATTCTCCTCTTATGGTCTGACCCAATTCTTCCGTATATTTCTTTTTCATTTCATCCATTTTCTTGCTAATATTATTTAATGTGGTATTCAACTCTTCTTTTAACGCCCTGTTGCTGTCGTCTATTTTACGGTTCAACGCGTCCATGGATCTATGGGTATTGTCTATATTTTTATTCAAGTCTTCTTTCAATAATTCTAAGTTCTTGTTATTGTCATCTAACCTTGCATGTAGGTCTTCTTTCAGTGACTCCATATTTTTACTAATAGACTCCATATTTTTATTTAAATCTTCCTTTAATGCTTCCATGTTCTTCTGATTCTCTTCCCGGGATTTCCTACCGTCTTCTTTTAATGACTCATTATTTTTCTGGTTGTCGTTCTTTAATGATTCCATCATTCTTTTCATCCATTCTTGGAAATCTGCCATCCCTGTTTGTGTAGTTTCCTCAGGTTGTTTGGGTTGGTTGTCGACCCTCACTTCTACTTCCGGTTCTGCATGGGGTGTTTCTTCTGGTCGAGTTTCTATGTTATTAATTGTAATGACTTCCATTTCGGGTGTTGGTTGTGCCTCATATGTCTCTGTATTTGGTTGTACCTCTCCTACTCGGCTGTCCTTGAATCTTGTGTCGTATTGATGTGTGTGTGGCATGTTTGTTCTTTTGTGTTTGCCGGGCTGATTATAAATATAAAAAATATTTTCGTCTAGTATTTTTCAGCCTCACGTTGCTGGTCGCCAATTTGTAACGAAACTATATTTGTCTCCTTAAAGCCCCACTGTTGGGCTAGCCAATTTGTAACGAAACTAGATCCTCTCAATTAAAAGGTTTATAAAATATTTAAAAAGGTAGTATTTGAAGTTAAAAGTGTGTTTACAGTTGAAAGTTAAAGTTACAAGTTATGATGAATCGCGAAAAAATTATAATTGTCTTAAAAGTACTCCTTTAGATAAAAATAAAATAATTGCAGTAATGTTGTTTGAACTATAACGTTGCTTAATTCAATAAATAAAGCGTACTAGCTGGTTGCTTGATGAAGGTAGCCGTCGTGTTGATTCTGGCAGTGAAACTCCTCTTTGGATGACAGTCGTCTAGGTACGTAAAGTCTAGTCGCGTCTGGACAATAAAATTAATAAAATACACTTCCACGTACCTGGTCGTGATTCTGGAAGTTCGGAAGTTCACTTTTTCTATATCTATAAAAATGAATGTTTGTTTGTTTCTTTCTTTCTTTGTCCCGTATGCGTTCCTATACCATTCATCCGATTGCGATGAAACTTCGGTGAGTTGTTGTGCGCACGCCCGCGAAGGTTTATGAATTTTTTTCGATGGGGTCCTATGGGGGGTTCTTGGGGTCTTCCACATCTCCTCCTAAACCACTGGACCGATTTCAACCAAACTTGGCACAAATATTTTATGCAACGGGAGAACCAACATAGGGTAGGTGTTTTTTCGATGGGGTCCTTTGGGGGGTCCTTTGGGGTCTTCCACATCTCCTCCTAAACCACTGGACCGATTTCAACCAAACTTGGCACAAATATTTTACGCAACGGGAGAACCAACATAGGATAGGTGTTTTTTTCGACGGGGTCCATTGGGGGGTCCTTTGGGGTCTTCCACATCTCCTCCTAAACCACTGGACCGATTTCAACCAAACTTGGCACAAATATTTTACGCAACGGGAGAACCAACATAGGATATGTGTTTTTTCGATATGATCCTTCGGGGGGTCCTTTGGGGTCTTTCACATCTCCTCCTAAACCACTGGACCGATTTCAACCAAACGTGGCACAAATATTTTACGCAAAGGGAGAACCAACATAGGATAGGTGTTTTTTCAATGGGGTTCTTTTGGGGGTTCTTTGGGGTCTTCCACATCTCCTCCTAAACCACTGGACCGATTTCAACCAAACTTGGCACAAATATTTTACGCAACGGGAGAACCAACATAGGATATGTGTTTTTTCGATATGATACTTCGGGGGGGTCCTTTGGCGTCTTCCACATCTCCTCCTAAACCACTGGACCGATTTCAACCAAACTTGGCACAAATATTTTACGCAAAGGAAGAACCAACATAGGATAGGTGTTTTTTCGATGGGGTCCTTTGGGGGGTCCTTTGGGGTCTTCCACATCTTCTCCTAAACCACTGGACCGATTTCAACCAAACTTGGCACAAATATTTTACGCAACGGGAGAACCAACATAGGATAGGTGTTTTTTCCGACGGGGTCCTTTGGGGTCTTCCACATCTTCTCCTAAACCACTGGACCGATTTCAACCAAACTTGGCACAAATATTTTACGCAAAGGGAGAACCAACATAGGATAGGTGTTTTTTCGATGGGGTCCTTTGGGGTCTTCCACATCTTCTCCTAAACCACTGGACCGATTTCAACCAAACTTGGCACAAATATTTTACGCAAAGGGAGAACCAACATAGGATAGGTGTTTTTTCAATGGGGTTCTTTTGGGGGTTCTTTGGGGTCTTCCACATCTCCTCCTAAACCACTGGACCGATTTCAACCAAACTTGGCACAAATATTTTACGCAACTGGAGAACCAACATAGGACAGGTGTTTTTTTCGATACGATCCTCTGGGGGGTCCTTTGGAGTCTTAAAAAACTAACTTATTAGATCTGGTTACTATGGCAACCCAATGGAATAGATTCTGTTCTAAATATATTATCGCATTAAATTGAAGACCACGCGAACGAAGTCTTTATATATTATATATATACAAACACTTTCTTTCTTTGAGTGGCATTGCAACGCATGCCGGGTACTCGCTAGTTTTTAATAAATTAATAAGCTGCCAAGACGGTTTACAAAACCAGCTTACTTTATTTACAAGGCTAGGTTACCTTGTTTAATAATGGGCGCCACACAGGTTTATTTCGGGAAAATCCTGTGTAAAACCCATTAATAGAATCAAATAATTATTTTTTTAAAAAATACTGAAATCGTGTTTATTGCCTTTGTGGCAATTCAAATTCAACAACGTATGATTGTAACTAAAAGTTACTCTGATTATTTTGAATGAATTATTTATTTATTTTTTGAAATAAATTAAGTCAAGTTGTGCTGCTAATAACTGGGTTTTATTTGTACCCTTGATAATGAATTCAAACAAACATAATTAAGAAAATACATTGATATACAATTGAAATTGGTTCGTTCACTTACCCTATTACGCTAGCTCAGAGCATATACAACAGTTCTGGTTAAGTCCAGATAAACTTTACTTTAAACATTAAATTTATTTGTATCTCGGGCGTAAATTCTTTGAAACACAAGAAAGAATGCTCATGCCTACACAAAAGTTAATTATTTTATAACACGATATTGACTAGTAATGCCTTGTTGTTTACTAACAAAAAAATCAAACCTATTTAGGTTAGGCGTTCGTCACGCTTGCTTAATTATTCACAAAAGTTATATAGTGAGACCACTTAAGACTAACATCATTCTTAAACAGGATTGACAAATCCACTAAATAAATTCAGACATTGTGTAACACAGAAAATGTTTTGGTGTTATGCGTCAGTACAACTTTTGTTTACAAAATATATAGGTTAGTGCACTCAGAGTAATGGAATAAATTGTCACGCTGTTACCTCTTTATTTTAATCTTTTCGATTAAAATTTAATTACACTCTCCAGGGATCGGATTGTAATGACCCTGGCTATACACTACACACGCACTTGAACAGAGAATATTGGTCCGCTTCTGACTGAAAAGGACCTTTTTTATAATACTATTTAATTATTTTCTCCTGTTTGATATATCCCGCACTAAATAAAATAATACTTCACATCGATGCACTGATTCTATGTAAACTGTATTGTAGTTATTGGTTGTTGCCAAAATAATTCAATGGACGCACTATTACATGAAGCTATCCGTTAATAAAAATTTTGATGTGACGAGCGGCACCTGCTTGCTCGTGATGATTGTCAAAAGTGTCTAACGGAAATTAACTGCATTCCATTATATACCCCCGGTTTTGATAAGGCTTAGGCGATTGTTTCATTTAGTAATCTATTTTCTGATTGGCTTAACCAGACGTTACGAAAATGACGCATTGTTTTCCAACTGTCACTAACGGTTTTTTTGCTAAGATGATTGACAGCTGTCGTTGTTGTTGTTGTTATTAATAAACAGATTTTTTACTTTCTATTTACAAATGATGCTAACGCATGTCACGCACTTATTATAGTTGCGATCGTGGTCGTATCGCTATCAAATTAAAGGATATTTTTTACTCTTCAATTTGATATAGTTTGACACTGGTTTATTTACACTTTCACTGACATTTTTTAATAAATAATGTTCAGGTATATGGCTTCGCGCTGTCGTCTGCTAATGCCGCCGGCTATGATTCTCTCTTATCAATACATTATTGGTACTGCACATCGTGTTTTCACTTAAACGTCTGTGTTGGAATGCTAATACAGTATAACCGTCTTTATACTTATTTAGCGAATATAATGATTAAATCTTAACTTATTGATGTAATACATTGCTATGAACTATCCTTACTTCCTAATGACATTTTGGTTTACACTATTTTGCTCTATGTTATTCATTAATAATTGAGTTATTACTTGTATAATATATTAACAATGCTTATTGCTACGTTTGGTATAAAGATTGTTCAGTGTATGTGATTTACACTCGTAGTACTTTCTACTTATCACCTTACTGACAATGGTTCGTTTTAGGCGTTGCCTAGGCATACCGTTTACATCGGATTTATGCCTGAATAATGTTTATTAGTTTACATTTTGGTACCTTGATGAGGTAACTTACTTATATAAGGTTCCCTCTTACAAATATTTTTACTTATCATAAGCACATTTGAGACTGTAATACAGCTTCACTTTATATTGTGGCCATAGCTAATCTTAGTCCTAGGCATTTATAGTTACTAGTCATTGTTGATTTATTCTCAGCCAAATACTGTTGCTGATATTATATTATTCGGGTCGTTACTTAATTATTTTTTATTAACATGTGACATTACATTCAAGTTATTCACTGACTCGCTTGACAGCTTAAAGTGAATTTAATTTGTCCATTAGTTTGTGTCAGTTATAGTATTGGTTGTAGTGTCAAGCAGTGTTTTGTTTACTGCTTCTTGTGGCACTTCTTCTTCTTTCTTCTTCGATGGTTCTTCTCTTCTTCGCTACTTTTATCATTATATTATCTACTTACATTACCTTCATGTATTTATTCATTCTATGGGTATATGTCTAGGTTATGTAACACCTGGTCATGTTACATATACTCCCCTCTCAAAATTGATAATTTGAGAGAAAATTTTATTTTTGATAAAATTATCATTTCAGTCCAGTTTTAGTATATTATTACTGCTTTTTGTCTTGTACTCTCTGCATTGAATTTAACATACTCTTAGTGTGTTGCACTAGGTTGAGTTCTTAGCTAGTGATATAATTCTTAGCTTACTAGTATATATATATTTTTTTTTCTTTCACATTTCTCATATTCTAAGTCATTTAATTACAATAGGTTTCACTTCTTAAACTAATAATTTCCTGTCTTACAATAATACATTTTTCTTTCTTATTACATATCTTTATTCTCGTGATAAGCTCTAGGGGTCTTTCATTTTTTACCTCACAGATTTTTTTTTTTTTTTATCAATAATCCTTGATATGTTACCATATAATTCCCTAACATTTGTAGTGGGTTCGGAGTCAGAGGGGCTCTATTTGGCATCCATTCTCCGCCCGTTCCTCAACTACACGTCCTCAGAATCAGAGGCATCCTCATCTCTGTCTGAGACAAAATAAAAATTGCACGTAGCAACAGTTGCACTATCACAACACATAAAATATAACATATCATTCATTTTTCAATAATATAACATATTCAATATAACATTCAAGGTATTAGAGGTTTCATTTGTATCACATTTCATTCCTTTATACTTTCTAACATACTTCTTTTCACAGGTAATTATTCCCTTTCAGACTTGACATATTGGCTATGTTCTTTATTAGCCTTGTTGTTACTTTTCTATACTAGCTGACAATTTGTTTTGGTTCATCTGAGTATTCTTAACATTACACACTTATATGGATCATCATACAATCATGCAGTTGTTTCTTAAATATAGAGTCTACAATATTTCACTCTTACAATAGTTTACAAGTTTTACTCTCATCAATAGTTTACAATTATCCTGAATAATCAGGGTTTACAGTATTCATATACTAAACATTTTTGTTAGATATTCTCTGACATATCCTGTTGGTAAATACAATAGATACTTTTTCATCGTCTTATTAATATATTTTTTTTTTTTTTTTGATGACAGTAGTATTTTGACACTTAATTTTGTTATTTATTTTATTCTAACATATTATTAGACAATAGTTGACTTTCTCTCCCTTAATTCCATAATACATATAGCCATCCTCTTAAATTACTCACTTTGGTATTCTGCCTCTCTACTCCTTCAAATGATAGGTTTCAAATCATTTATTCTGGACGGTTTTATACATAATTCTTTGTTTGGTTTAATTTAACATAGGAGTATTAGAGTAATTTTATCTCGTTACTTTATGTACATTTTTGTTATATGATACTCTTTTGTTCTATATAATATAATAGATATCTTCCTTATCATTAGATTATTTAGTTTATAACACACATTTTTTCTATCACTTAATATGATAAATCTGGTTCTTATTTAATATGTAACAAATAGTTTTGGCATACACACTTATACTACACACTTTTTATAGTACAATATGGTAAATGGGCTTGCTATAGGCAATTAGCCACTTTCAATACCTTGGGTATACTAAATGACCCTCCTGTTCACTAATTTAATCCTTTTATAGTAGATACTTTTAACATTTCTTATACAATAAACACTCTTGTGGTAATCGTCGTACAATAATATAATTTGTCCTTTTATAATAATACTTACATTTATCGTTTATATATTTGGGGTTCTATGGGCTTTTCCATTCTATTGGGTTCTTTGGTTGGGACAATTATGTTTCACAGGTACCCTTTTTTATAGCTGTCTCTAGTACAACATGTTTATGGTATTTGGCACCCTATAATAACATCTCATAACAAACTTCCTTACATATAGTATTTCTTTAACGATGTTTGGTTATAGGTACCTTTGACCTTTTTATTTATTATGTCGGTAAGTTCATACGTATTATTTTCATGGTCCTTTGTTATGGTATAAGGGCCTATGTACAGTACTAGTAGTTTTGGAGATACCTGCCTATCATGCGGTTCTTCCATTTTGCGGCTACTAGATAGTCATCGGCTTCCCGTTTTCTCGCCTTCCTTTTCTCATCATCTTTGGTATCCATGTGTCCAGTGTCCTCCTGGTCTTTGTTATTATTGACTTCCAGTACCTCTTCTAACTCTGGTTGATGGTCATTAGCTTTCTGGTTGGATTTTTCCATTGATTGGTCCCTCTTCTTCCGTAATTCTTTTATTTCTTGGGCATACCCTTCAATGATCCGGTCCAGTTGTTCTTGATACCCTTTCCTTTTCTTGGAATGCCTTATTCTCCCTTTGGAAATATCTGCTTTAAGTATTTTATTGGTTATAGTCTTCTTTGCTGTAGCACATTTCTTCTCTTCGTCCATCTTCATGAATCTCCTTCGATACTCCTTCCTATAGATTCCTTCTTTACCGTTGATGACTGGGAAATAAATCATATTAATTAGACCACTTCGAGTCATTTCGATTAATTCCTTTGTTACCCTAGTCTTCTTTGGGCGTATTATTCTTCTTATCTTCGCCTCCTTTTCTTCCGTTTTCTTAATAATTTTGTTCCTTTCTTCATGAATTTTAATTCTCGAATTCACTAGTTCGGTGGTTTTATTTCTGGGTAATTCTTGTGTCTCCACTTGATCATCACACATTGGCAGATTATTTTGTTCTAAGTCTTCCCTCTCGGTTAATAACTCTTCCACCTCTACCTGAGTTTTCTCTATACTTCCGGTATCGATCTCCTTGTCGTGAATATCTTCCTGGTGTCTATCAAGCTCATTTTCAGATGATGATGTATTTGAGTCCCCTTCATGCTCAGTTTGTTCGACCTCATCTTCAGGTTGCAATTCTTCTGTGGTTTCATCATTGGGTACTTCTTCAGTTTCTGAGTTGTTGTCGTTTCGTAATTCTCCTCTTATGGTCTGACCCAATTCTTCCGTATATTTCTTGTTCATTTCATCCATTTTCTTGCTAATATTATTTAATGTGGTATTCAACTCTTCTTTTAACGCCCTGTTGCTGTCGTCTATTTTACGGTTCAACGCGTCCATGGATCTATGGGTATTGTCTATCTTTTTATTCAAGTCTTCTTTCAATAATTCTAAGTTCTTGTTATTGTCGTCTAACCTTGCATGTAGGTCTTCTTTCAGTGACTCCATATTTTTACTAATAGACTCCATATTTTTATTTAAATCTTCCTTTAATGCTTCCATGTTCTTCTGATTTTCTTCCCGGGATTTCCTACCGTCTTCTTTTAATGACTCATTATTTTTCTGGTTGTCGTTCTTTAATGATTCCATCATTCTTTTCATCCATTCTTGGAAATCTGCCATCCCTGTTTGTGTAGTTTCCTCAGGTTGTTTGGGTTGGTTGTCGACCCTCACTTCTACTTCCGGTTCTGCATGGGGTGTTTCTTCTGGTCGAGTTTCTATGTTATTAATTGTAATGACTTCCATTTCGGGTGTTGGTTGTGCCTCATATGTCTCTGTATTTGGTTGTACCTCTCCTACTCGGCTGTCCTTGAATCTTGTGTCGTATTGATGTGTGTGTGTGTGTGGCATGTTTGTTCTTTTGTGTTTGCCGGGCTGATTATAAATATAAAAAATATTTTCGTCTAGTATTTTTCAGCCTCACGTTGCTGGTCGCCAATTTGTAACGAAACTATATTTGTCTCCTTAAAGCCCCACTGTTGGGCTAGCCAGTTTGTAACGAAACTAGATCCTCTCAATTAAAAGGTTTATAAAATATTTAAAAAGGTAGTATTTGAAGTTAAAAGTGTGTTTACAGTTGAAAGTTAAAGTTACAAGTTATGATGAATCGCGAAAAAATTATAATTGTCTTAAAAGTACTCCTTTAGATAAAAATAAAATAATTGCAGTAATGTTGTTTGAACTATAACGTTGCTTAATTCAATAAATAAAGCGTACTAGCTGGTTGCTTGATGAAGGTAGCCGTCGTGTTGATTCTGGCAGTGAAACTCCTCTTTGGATGACAGTCGTCTAGGTACGTAAAGTCTAGTCGCGTCTGGACAATAAAATTAATAAAATACACTTCCACGTACCTGGTCGTGATTCTGGAAGTTCGGAAGTTCACTTTTTTTTTAATAAATTAATAAGCTGCCAAGACGGTTTACAAAACCAGCTTACTTTATTTACAAGGCTAGGTTACCTTGTTTAATAATGGGCGCCACACAGGTTTATTTCGGGAAAATCCTGTGTAAAACCCATTAATAGAATCAAATAATTATTTTTTTAAAAAATACTGAAATAGTGTTTATTGCCTTTGTGGCAATTCAAATTCAACAACGTATGATTGTAACTAAAAGTTACTCTGATTATTTTGAATGAATTATTTATTTATTTTTTGAAATAAATTAAGTCAAGTTGTGCTGCTAATAACTGGGTTTTATTTGTACCCTTGATAATGAATTCAAACAAACATAATTAAGAAAATACATTGATATACAATTGAAATTGGTTCGTTCACTTACCCTATTACGCTAGCTCAGAGCATATACAACAGTTCTGGTTAAGTCCAGATAAACTTTACTTTAAACATTAAATTTATTTGTATCTCGGGCGTAAATTCTTTGAAACACAAGAAAGAATGCTCATGCCTACACAAAAGTTAATTATTTTATAACACGATATTGACTAGTAATGCCTTGTTGTTTACTAACAAAAAAATCAACCCTATTTAGGTTAGGCGTTCGTCACGCTTGCTTAATTATTCACAAAAGTTATATAGTGAGACCACTTAAGACTAACATCATTCTTAAACAGGATTGACAAATCCACTAAATAAATTCAGACATTGTGTAACACAGAAAATGTTTTGGTGTTATGCGTCAGTACAACTTTTGTTTACAAAATATATAGGTTAGTGCACTCAGAGTAATGGAATAAATTGTCACGCTGTTACCTCTTTATTTTAATCTTTTCGATTAAAATTTAATTACACTCTCCAGGGATCGGATTGTAATGACCCTGGCTATACACTACACACGCACTTGAACAGAGAATGTTGGTCCGCTTCTGACTGAAAAGGACCTTTTTTATAATACTATTTAATTATTTTCTCCTGTTTGATATATCCCGCACTAAATAAAATAATACTTCACATCGATGCACTGATTCTATGTAAACTGTATTGTAGTTATTGGTTGTTGCCAAAATAATTCAATGGACGCACTATTACATGAAGCTATCCGTTAATAAAAATTTTGATGTGACGAGCGGCACCTGCTTGCTCGTGATGATTGTCAAAAGTGTCTAACGGAAATTAACTGCATTCCATTATATACCCCCGGTTTTGATAAGGCTTAGGCGATTGTTTCATTTAGTAATCTATTTTCTGATTGGCTTAACCAGACGTTACGAAAATGACGCATTGTTTTCCAACTGTCACTAACGGTTTTTTTGCTAAGATGATTGACAGCTGTCGTTGTTGTTGTTGTTATTAATAAACAGATTTTTTACTTTCTATTTACAAATGATGCTAACGCATGTCACGCACTTATTATAGTTGCGATCGTGGTCGTATCGCTATCAAATTAAAGGATATTTTTTACTCTTCAATTTGATATAGTTTGACACTGGTTTATTTACACTTTCACTGACATTTTTTAATAAATAATGTTCAGGTATATGGCTTCGCGCTGTCGTCTGCTAATGCCGCCGGCTATGATTCTCTCTTATCAATACATTATTGGTACTGCACATCGCGTTTTCACTTAAACGTCTGTGTTGGAATGCTAATACAGTATAACCGTCTTTATACTTATTTAGCGAATATAATGATTAAATCTTAACTTATTGATGTAATACATTGCTATGAACTATCCTTACTTCCTAATGACATTTTGGTTTACACTATTTTGCTCTATGTTATTCATTAATAATTGAGTTATTACTTGTATAATATATTAACAATGCTTATTGCTACGTTTGGTATAAAGATTGTTCAGTGTATGTGATTTACACTCGTAGTACTTTCTACTTATCACCTTACTGACAATGGTTCGTTTTAGGCGTTGCCTAGGCATACCGTTTACATCGGATTTATGCCTGAATAATGTTTATTAGTTTACATTTTGGTACCTTGATGAGGTAACTTACTTATATAAGGTTCCCTCTTACAAATATTTTTACTTATCATAAGCACATTTGAGACTGTAATACAGCTTCACTTTATATTGTGGCCATAGCTAATCTTAGTCCTAGGCATTTATAGTTACTAGTCATTGTTGATTTATTCTCAGCCAAATACTGTTGCTGATATTATATTATTCGGGTCGTTACTTAATTATTTTTTATTAACATGTGACATTACATTCAAGTTATTCACTGACTCGCTTGACAGCTTAAAGTGAATTTAATTTGTCCATTAGTTTGTGTCAGTTATAGTATTGGTTGTAGTGTCAAGCAGTGTTTTGTTTACTGCTTCTTGTGGCACTTCTTCTTCTTTCTTCTTCGATGGTTCTTCTCTTCTTCGCTACTTTTATCATTATATTATCTACTTACATTACCTTCATGTATTTATTCATTCTATGGGTATATGTCTAGGTTATGTAACACCTGGTCATGTTACATATACTCCCCTCTCAAAATTGATAATTTGAGAGAAAATTTTATTTTTGATAAAATTATCATTTCAGTCCAGTTTTAGTATATTATTACTGCTTTTTGTCTTGTACTCTCTGCATTGAATTTAACATACTCTTAGTGTGTTGCACTAGGTTGAGTTCTTAGCTAGTGATATAATTCTTAGCTTACTAGTATATATATTTTTTTTTTTTCTTTCACATTTCTCATATTCTAAGTCATTTAATTACAATAGGTTTCACTTCTTAAACTAATAATTTCCTGTCTTACAATAATACATTTTTCTTTCTTATTACATATCTTTATTCTCGTGATAAGCTCTAGGGGTCTTTCATTTTTTACCTCACAGATTTTTTTTTTTTTTTATCAATAATCCTTGATATGTTACCATATAATTCCCTAACATTTGTAGTGGGTTCGGAGTCAGAGGGGCTCTATTTGGCATCCATTCTCCGCCCGTTCCTCAACTACACGTCCTCAGAATCAGAGGCATCCTCATCTCTGTCTGAGACAAAATAAAAATTGCACGTAGCAACAGTTGCACTATCACAACACATAAAATATAACATATCATTCATTTTTCAATAATATAACATATTCAATATAACATTCAAGGTATTAGAGGTTTCATTTGTATCACATTTCATTCCTTTATACTTTCTAACATACTTCTTTTCACAGGTAATTATTCCCTTTCAGACTTGACATATTGGCTATGTTCTTTATTAGCCTTGTTGTTACTTTTCTATACTAGCTGACAATTTGTTTTGGTTCATCTGAGTATTCTTAACATTACACACTTATATGGATCATCATACAATCATGCAGTTGTTTCTTAAATATAGAGTCTACAATATTTCACTCTTACAATAGTTTACAAGTTTTACTCTCATCAATAGTTTACAATTATCCTGAATAATCAGGGTTTACAGTATTCATATACTAAACGTTTTTGTTAGATATTCTCTGACATATCCTGTTGGTAAATACAATAGATACTTTTTCATCGTCTTATTAATATATTTTTTTTTTTTTTTTGATGACAGTAGTATTTTGACACTTAATTTTGTTATTTATTTTATTCTAACATATTATTAGACAATAGTTGACTTTCTCTCCCTTAATTCCATAATACATATAGCCATCCTCTTAAATTACTCACTTTGGTATTCTGCCTCTCTACTCCTTCAAATGATAGGTTTCAAATCATTTATTCTGGACGGTTTTATACATAATTCTTTGTTTGGTTTAATTTAACATAGGAGTATTAGAGTAATTTTATCTCGTTACTTTATGTACATTTTTGTTATATGATACTCTTTTGTTCTATATAATATAATAGATATCTTCCTTATCATTAGATTATTTAGTTTATAACACACATTTTTTCTATCACTTAATATGATAAATCTGGTTCTTATTTAATATGTAACAAATAGTTTTGGCATACACACTTATACTACACACTTTTTATAGTACAATATGGTAAATGGGCTTGCTATAGGCAATTAGCCACTTTCAATACCTTGGGTATACTAAATGACCCTCCTGTTCACTAATTTAATCCTTTTATAGTAGATACTTTTAACATTTCTTATACAATAAACACTCTTGTGGTAATCGTCGTACAATAATATAATTTGTCCTTTTATAATAATACTTACATTTATCGTTTATATATTTGGGGTTCTATGGGCTTTTCCATTCTATTGGGTTCTTTGGTTGGGACAATTATGTTTACAGGTACCCTTTTTTATAGCTGTCTCTAGTACAACATGTTTATGGTATTTGGCACCCTATAATAACATCTCATAACAAACTTCCTTACATATAGTATTTCTTTAACGATGTTTGGTTATAGGTACCTTTGACCTTTTTATTTATTATGTCGGTAAGTTCATACGTATTATTTTCATGGTCCTTTGTTATGGTATAAGGGCCTATGTACAGTACTAGTAGTTTTGGAGATACCTGCCTATCATGCGGTTCTTCCATTTTGCGGCTACTAGATAGTCATCGGCTTCCCGTTTTCTCGCCTTCCTTTTCTCATCATCTTTGGTATCCATGTGTCCAGTGTCCTCCTGGTCTTTGTTATTATTGACTTCCAGTACCTCTTCTAACTCTGGTTGATGGTCATTAGCTTTCTGGTTGGATTTTTCCATTGATTGGTCCCTCTTCTTCCGTAATTCTTTTATTTCTTGGGCATACCCTTCAATGATCCGGTCCAGTTGTTCTTGATACCCTTTCCTTTTCTTGGAATGCCTTATTCTCCCTTTGGAAATATCTGCTTTAAGTATTTTATTGGTTATAGTCTTCTTTGCTGTAGCACATTTCTTCTCTTCGTCCATCTTCATGAATCTCCTTCGATACTCCTTCCTATAGATTCCTTCTTTACCGTTGATGACTGGGAAATAAATCATATTAATTAGACCACTTCGAGTCATTTCGATTAATTCCTTTGTTACCCTAGTCTTCTTTGGGCGTATTATTCTTCTTATCTTCGCCTCCTTTTCTTCCGTTTTCTTAATAATTTTGTTCCTTTCTTCATGAATTTTAATTCTCGAATTCACTAGTTCGGTGGTTTTATTTCTGGGTAATTCTTGTGTCTCCACTTGATCATCACACATTGGCAGATTATTTTGTTCTAAGTCTTCCCTCTCGGTTAATAACTCTTCCACCTCTACCTGAGTTTTCTCTATACTTCCGGTATCGATCTCCTTGTCGTGAATATCTTCCTGGTGTCTATCAAGCTCATTTTCAGATGATGATGTATTTGAGTCCCCTTCATGCTCAGTTTGTTCGACCTCATCTTCAGGTTGCAATTCTTCTGTGGTTTCATCATTGGGTACTTCTTCAGTTTCTGAGTTGTTGTCGTTTCGTAATTCTCCTCTTATGGTCTGACCCAATTCTTCCGTATATTTCTTGTTCATTTCATCCATTTTCTTGCTAATATTATTTAATGTGGTATTCAACTCTTCTTTTAACGCCCTGTTGCTGTCGTCTATTTTACGGTTCAACGCGTCCATGGATCTATGGGTATTGTCTATCTTTTTATTCAAGTCTTCTTTCAATAATTCTAAGTTCTTGTTATTGTCGTCTAACCTTGCATGTAGGTCTTCTTTCAGTGACTCCATATTTTTACTAATAGACTCCATATTTTTATTTAAATCTTCCTTTAATGCTTCCATGTTCTTCTGATTTTCTTCCCGGGATTTCCTACCGTCTTCTTTTAATGACTCATTATTTTTCTGGTTGTCGTTCTTTAATGATTCCATCATTCTTTTCATCCATTCTTGGAAATCTGCCATCCCTGTTTGTGTAGTTTCCTCAGGTTGTTTGGGTTGGTTGTCGACCCTCACTTCTACTTCCGGTTCTGCATGGGGTGTTTCTTCTGGTCGAGTTTCTATGTTATTAATTGTAATGACTTCCATTTCGGGTGTTGGTTGTGCCTCATATGTCTCTGTATTTGGTTGTACCTCTCCTACTCGGCTGTCCTTGAATCTTGTGTCGTATTGATGTGTGTGTGTGGCATGTTTGTTCTTTTGTGTTTGCCGGGCTGATTATAAATATAAAAAATATTTTCGTCTAGTATTTTTCAGCCTCACGTTGCTGGTCGCCAATTTGTAACGAAACTATATTTGTCTCCTTAAAGCCCCACTGTTGGGCTAGCCAATTTGTAACGAAACTAGATCCTCTCAATTAAAAGGTTTATAAAATATTTAAAAAGGTAGTATTTGAAGTTAAAAGTGTGTTTACAGTTGAAAGTTAAAGTTACAAGTTATGATGAATCGCGAAAAAATTATAATTGTCTTAAAAGTACTCCTTTAGATAAAAATAAAATAATTGCAGTAATGTTGTTTGAACTATAACGTTGCTTAATTCAATAAATAAAGCGTACTAGCTGGTTGCTTGATGAAGGTAGCCGTCGTGTTGATTCTGGCAGTGAAACTCCTCTTTGGATGACAGTCGTCTAGGTACGTAAAGTCTAGTCGCGTCTGGACAATAAAATTAATAAAATACACTTCCACGTACCTGGTCGTGATTCTGGAAGTTCGGAAGTTCACTTTTTTTTTAATAAATTAATAAGCTGCCAAGACGGTTTACAAAACCAGCTTACTTTATTTACAAGGCTAGGTTACCTTGTTTAATAATGGGCGCCACACAGGTTTATTTCGGGAAAATCCTGTGTAAAACCCATTAATAGAATCAAATAATTATTTTTTTAAAAAATACTGAAATAGTGTTTATTGCCTTTGTGGCAATTCAAATTCAACAACGTATGATTGTAACTAAAAGTTACTCTGATTATTTTGAATGAATTATTTATTTATTTTTTGAAATAAATTAAGTCAAGTTGTGCTGCTAATAACTGGGTTTTATTTGTACCCTTGATAATGAATTCAAACAAACATAATTAAGAAAATACATTGATATACAATTGAAATTGGTTCGTTCACTTACCCTATTACGCTAGCTCAGAGCATATACAACAGTTCTGGTTAAGTCCAGATAAACTTTACTTTAAACATTAAATTTATTTGTATCTCGGGCGTAAATTCTTTGAAACACAAGAAAGAATGCTCATGCCTACACAAAAGTTAATTATTTTATAACACGATATTGACTAGTAATGCCTTGTTGTTTACTAACAAAAAAATCAAACCTATTTAGGTTAGGCGTTCGTCACGCTTGCTTAATTATTCACAAAAGTTATATAGTGAGACCACTTAAGACTAACATCATTCTTAAACAGGATTGACAAATCCACTAAATAAATTCAGACATTGTGTAACACAGAAAATGTTTTGGTGTTATGCGTCAGTACAACTTTTGTTTACAAAATATATAGGTTAGTGCACTCAGAGTAATGGAATAAATTGTCACGCTGTTACCTCTTTATTTTAATCTTTTCGATTAAAATTTAATTACACTCTCCAGGGATCGGATTGTAATGACCCTGGCTATACACTACACACGCACTTGAACAGAGAATATTGGTCCGCTTCTGACTGAAAAGGACCTTTTTTATAATACTATTTAATTATTTTCTCCTGTTTGATATATCCCGCACTAAATAAAATAATACTTCACATCGATGCACTGATTCTATGTAAACTGTATTGTAGTTATTGGTTGTTGCCAAAATAATTCAATGGACGCACTATTACATGAAGCTATCCGTTAATAAAAATTTTGATGTGACGAGCGGCACCTGCTTGCTCGTGATGATTGTCAAAAGTGTCTAACGGAAATTAACTGCATTCCATTATATACCCCCGGTTTTGATAAGGCTTAGGCGATTGTTTCATTTAGTAATCTATTTTCTGATTGGCTTAACCAGACGTTACAAAAATGACGCATTGTTTTCCAACTGTCACTAACGGTTTTTTTGCTAAGATGATTGACAGCTGTCGTTGTTGTTGTTGTTATTAATAAACAGATTTTTTACTTTCTATTTACAAATGATGCTAACGCATGTCACGCACTTATTATAGTTGCGATCGTGGTCGTATCGCTATCAAATTAAAGGATATTTTTTACTCTTCAATTTGATATAGTTTGACACTGGTTTATTTACACTTTCACTGACATTTTTTAATAAATAATGTTCAGGTATATGGCTTCGCGCTGTCGTCTGCTAACGCCGCCGGCTATGATTCTCTCTTATCAATACATTATTGGTACTGCACATCGCGTTTTCACTTAAACGTCTGTGTTGGAATGCTAATACAGTATAACCATCTTTATACTTATTTAGCGAATATAATGATTAAATCTTAACTTATTGATGTAATACATTGCTATGAACTATCCTTACTTCCTAATGACATTTTGGTTTACACTATTTTGCTCTATGTTATTCATTAATAATTGAGTTATTACTTGTATAATATATTAACAATGCTTATTGCTACGTTTGGTATAAAGATTGTTCAGTGTATGTGATTTACACTCGTAGTACTTTCTACTTATCACCTTACTGACAATGGTTCGTTTTAGGCGTTGCCTAGGCATACCGTTTACATCGGATTTATGCCTGAATAATGTTTATTAGTTTACATTTTGGTACCTTGATGAGGTAACTTACTTATATAAGGTTCCCTCTTACAAATATTTTTACTTATCATAAGCACATTTGAGACTGTAATACAGCTTCACTTTTATATTGTGGCCATAGCTAATCTTAGTCCTAGGCATTTATAGTTACTAGTCATTGTTGATTTATTCTCAGCCAAATACTGTTGCTGATATTATATTATTCGGGTCGTTACTTAATTATTTTTTATTAACATGTGACATTACATTCAAGTTATTCACTGACTCGCTTGACAGCTTAAAGTGAATTTAATTTGTCCATTAGTTTGTGTCAGTTATAGTATTGGTTGTAGTGTCAAGCAGTGTTTTGTTTACTGCTTCTTGTGGCACTTCTTCTTCTTTCTTCTTCGATGGTTCTTCTCTTCTTCGCTACTTTTATCATTATATTATCTACTTACATTACCTTCATGTATTTATTCATTCTATGGGTATATGTCTAGGTTATGTAACACCTGGTCATGTTACAACGTATAGCCTGCGTTTCGCATTTAAGCGCTTGTACACCGCTGCCATATAACTATCATGTTGCAGAGGCCCAGTGCACCACCTTGCTCGGCCGACAAAGCTCGCGTTGCTTTTTAAGTGTAAACTTTTCGTTTTCGACCAGCGCATTGACTGATAATGTATTGGGCGTATAACTGGTATACATGTAAGCACGCTAATGGAAATACTTGTGAACACTGTTAATATATTAATAAAACAGTCAATAAAACTGGTAGTTGTGCAACTTTGCAACTTGATCACGAGCCGCCCCTGACATTTATATTGTATAAATTATAATGATACAATTATTAATTGTTTTATAATACAGTAAATGTAAGTATTTCATTATTGATCAGTCACTTTTTGTGACCAGAATACGTATTTTTGTGTTTTTGATTGTAGGGCTCAGTAGTTGAGAATAACTGATTATCCAAAAGAAGGAACTCTATGTAAATAACAGGAGAGGTTCAAGGTCATGAAATGGCAGCCCTGTCATGTAACTACATTGTATAAATCAGTATCATATACAAAGAATGTAAACAGAAACATTTTTTTTAGTCACCACAAAATGCCTTTCAACCAGATGATGGATTATGGGACTCAAAATACACCACCATAAGACACTCATGAGTGTTGGATGCACCGTATTATTTTTATTAAATTGTTACTCTGATTAGGTGGTTTTTGTAGTTAATTGTTAAAATTTAAGAACATTTAACACCAGGTATTTTGTTAGAAGTGGTAGAAGATTTGTTATTGTCTTCTGCTTGTACATTTGCTCACAAACAGTACCAGTAATAATTTTTTTTTATGGTGTGGTAGCTCAGTAGAAGAAAACATGCTTCTAAGACCAGGGACGGCCTAAGGCAAAATTTTCACCCAGGCAAAGTGACTTTTTGCCCCCCCCCACCCCACCCAGTCCTAGCCTGTATTTTACATTTTATTACAGTGGTTTTAATAATTTAAAGCCCATTTTTCAAAGAGCAAAATTAATACTCAAATTCGTTTCTCAAAATGCATGATACAGGAGTACGTAGGACTTAAAAAATATGCACATGATATCCATTACACATTTTTTATTTATGTACCGGTATGTATATGTATAAACAAAAACAACAACGAACAACATTTATTGAACACTACTAAAGGTGACATGATTACAGCAGAACCTTCCGAGGTTTTTTATCTGCAAATTCTCTAACAATGACATCCATGTCAATGTCTTGGAGAATGTCAAACTCAATCGACATCATGGCGAGTCCCACGAGGCGCTCCTGACACATGTTAGATCTCAAATAATTTTTAATTAATTTTTTTATTTTGAGAAGCTCCTTTCGCCTGAAGTCACGCTGACAGGGAGGGTGAGGGCAATTCTCAGTGCAATTGACACATTAGGGAAATTTTCAGTCAGGTGGTTACTTGTCAAGTATTTTAATATGTCAAGGGGTCTTTTAGCATTTTCATCTGGCAGTAGGGAGAGTAAGACCAACAGTTCCTGTTGAAGTTGGAACCCCTCAATATCACAATGGTCTTCATCTGTTAAGGCCATCTGCAGGTCAGCACATTTCTTTATCAGGTAATCCTTGTCTTCATTTTTTATTTTGTATAAAAACCCAAATAGGTCATTATGGTGGTTTAGTTGAGAAAATCGTTCTTCCAGTGAGCTTATGGCTTGATCCAAAACATAAAAATAAAAGTTACTTTTGAAAGAAATTTTGGGATCCGCAATGAGCTCATCGGGGGTCTCGTATTCAAACTGCTGTTTGGTTTTTCGTTGTCGTACTTGTGACTCACTCGGGATTAGCGGGTCAATTTCAAGAGTCTCTGCAATTTCTCTTTCATCAACTAGTAGCTCTTCTAACCCTCTATCTGTTCGCATTGCTTCAAAATGACTTTTTACTTTTGCTATCATTTCAACTGCTTTTGAAATGTCCATTTCTTCTTTTTGAAGCATTTTGCTTACAAGATTGATTCTGAATAGAACTGTATGCCATACTACGAGACAGCAAATGAACTTGAAACTCTTAATCTTGTGAGCTAGACCATTAGCTGTGTTTTTTCTAAACGCATCAGTTCTGGGATCAGTAGACAGTGCATATAATGCATCATAGATTTCCCCGGCTTGATACCGAATAGGAGTCACTGCATCAATACGACTTTCCCACTGAGTTTCACGTAAGGGTTTCACCGTTAGAGAACTGACATGTTCTGTCAGCACAGACCACCTATGTGTCGAAGCAGAGAAAAACTTATAAATTTCCTGTATAGTGCTGAAGAAGTTAACAGCATCAGTGCAAGATAAGGCAGCGTCATTTACGACAAGATTAAGAGAGTGTGAGCTACATGGTACGAAGAATGCACGAGGGTTCATGTCCAATATCCTTTTTTGAATTCCAACGTGTTTTCCCTTCATGTTGGCGGCGTTGTCGTATCCTTGTCCACACATATTTCTTAGTGGTAGCTTCATTTCTTCAAGTTGTGTGAGAAGTGTGTCCGTTAATGCTTCTCCTGTCGAACAGTCAATAGGTATGAATCCCAAAAAAGGTTCATGTATATGGGGTTCTTTTCCTGACTCACATAACGAATTACCAATGACAGCTGCTCTGTGTGGCTTACATCAGGAGTGCAATCTAAGATAATGGAGTAATACGTCCATTCTTGTACTTCTTTCAAAATTTGCTCTTTTATCTTTGACCCCAGCAACTCGATGATTTCATTCTGGATTCTTTTTCCTAGATAATGAACATAAGTTTCTCTTGAAGTGATCCTGCACAAGTGTTCTGCCATCACTAAATCAAATTTTCCTATGAACTCAGTCAGTTTCAAAAAGTTTCCATTATCTCTTGAGTAGAGTTTGTCAGTATTGCCATGAAGTGCTAAGTTTTGTGAAGCAAGAAACTCAATCATTAGAACTATTCGCCGAAAAACTTCTTTCCAACGTTCAACCTCATTCTTTATGATTCGTTGTTTTTCACAGTCTATGGTTTTACCCAGGCAAAGCCTTGAGCTTAACTCTACCCAATCTTGAAAAGCTTTCATATGTCCTGGAGATTTTTCATGTTCTGATAAAAGTTCGGACATATGTTTCCAGTCACAATAGCCAGATTTAGACGTAAGAGAAATTCAAATCTTGCCAAAAACACGACTGCAAAAACAGTAGATTCCGTCTTTCACTATGGAATAAATTAACCAGGAGCGTGAAACATCCTCACCGTTGCACATGCGCCTACGATAGTTATTTACACAAAACCTTCGTCCATCTTTATTTAAAGGAAACTCATAGTTTAAAATTTGTTCTGGTCCACGCTGTACTAAGATTTGACGATCTTTGTCATTTAGATGTTCTGGCCACTCTCCAGAGTCGTGTGATACTATGGTATCTTCTTTAGGAATCTGTCAAAAATGAGAAATGTTTTAAAATTGTGATTGTAATTTTTTTGGGGTCATTTATCAAAACTATCAGTTGCATAAACAATTTTAAAATGTACAAAAAAACTATAACAGATTGATACATTATTTATTATTAACATAAAAAAAATTATAATTTGGTATTCAAATAATTTTTGAAGTGTAAACTTCTTTTGGCGCGCCTCACGAAAATGGAAAAACATGGGGGTGAATGGAGCTGATGTGTTACGCTCGGCTAATTCCGCCGTGTAACGCTCGGCTTAGCTCGGGTTTGTAAAGCCTGTATAATATGCTTTAGTATACTTGGGTTCAGGGTTTGGACAAGCGGTGCGTCTCTCTCTCTCTCTCTCTCTCTCTCTCTCTCTCTCTCTCTCTCTCTCTCTCTCTCTCTCTCTCTCTCCACACATACTACTCACATGTAGCCTATGTATACATACGTACATGCACACATACGTATTTATTTAAATATAATAATTTAAATATAATTCACATTAATTTTGGCGCTATTCAATCAATAATAGTGGCGAAACCAGTGGCGGCGCTAACGAAATGGGGGCCCCCCCGCGAAACTAATTAGGGGGCCCTATAAAAATGGTTAAATTTTGTATACGTAATAGGGGAAAACACTCAAATGAGTTTCTATTTACGTGTGTTTCACAACAATGGTTTGTGAATCTCGTCTATCACAAAGCGTTTGCAATTTGCAAAGGACGTTTTACACGTGTACAAACTCTTAAAATTCATTGTTGCTAAATAGACAAAGTTCTATACAAACTATAAAAAAACCAAAATAAAAAGAATGATTTATTTTTACGTCAAAAGATCTAAATTCAGACTATGAAACAGTAGCGCACACAGAGTGTTAAAAATTTATTATTTAAAAATGAATATCAAAGTAACATTCTAGCTTTTTTCAAACATTTAAATTAGTTTGTAACTGAATGTAAAATTCTTGAATATACTCTATACAAGTTCTCCTTAAGTCTAATCCAATTCAATAACACTCGAACTCAAGTAATGTACAATATTTACAGATGAGGATCAACCAAAGTTCACTGTTTTCCTAAGCCTAGTCTTCTTTTTTTAATAGCTATGAACTTTTCAACCACTTCGTTGATATTAGTTTGCTGTGTCTCTTCATGCTCAATGCTTAACAGTGCCAAGTCACTCAACCGAGTTTGGGCCATGGTACTTCTTAAGTATGACTTAATTAATTTAAGTTTTGAAAAGCTTCTTTCCGCTGTAGCTGTTGTGACAGGTATGGTAAAATAAAGCTGCAAAGCTGTAGTTAAGTCTGGGAGGCAGCTCATCAGGCAGCTGTTTTCTTCAACCAGTAAATTCATCATTTCTCGAATGCTTTTCTTGTGTACAATTTCTTTGGCCATCAGAGCTTTGAAGGATATTACTTGGTCAGGCAGTGATGTGGAAAGGTCACCAGGATACACATTTACCAGAGCCTTACTTTTCTCCACTATTGTCTCTTGTGAGAAGTTTACTAAATTCTGAGGCGTCAGGAATGAAAACCTATCATCAATGCAACGCAATCCTTCGAATCTCATTTGTAGCTGAGCTATTACAATATCTAGTGTTGCATTGAAAACTTTTACTTCAAATGATTTCACTGGGTCGTCAATTCTATGGTCAACTGATAATTCAACAAAGAAGCGTTTTACAACTCGCTTACGCTTATTTTTCATGTTACAAGTTATGTCCCATGACTGGGCCAACTGTTTAGCACCAGCAAGAAAGCCGGCAAAGTCCTTTCTTAAAACTTTTAACTCATCACAAGCGCGGCTTAGAAACTGCCACGCTCTGCCTAGGTCAACAGTTGGCCTCTGTAGTGCTTTTGAAGTTATATTTACATTCTCTAAAATCTTAGTTTCAAGGCAGAGCACAAGAATAAATTCAAAGTTTTCCAGGTGGTTCCTAATTTATAATGCTTCTTCTGCCTCAGGTTTTTTGAGCTGTACAGAATAATTTCTGTCAAACACTTAATCACATTTTTGAAAAAGCTAACAGACAGTCATGTCTAGAAGACCACTTTGTTGGACATAGCTTTTTTAAAGTTAGATTTTTGGCAGAGCTGTCTTCTTTAACGGCAGTGTTAAGTTCTTGCCATCTATGTAAGCTTTCACTGAAAAACACATAAGTTTTCTGAACTATGTCATAAAATTGTCTTATTTCAGAAATATTTGATACTGAATCATTGATCACCAAGTTCAGGTTATGTGCAGCACAGTGTACGTAATCCGCGTTTGGGACTATATCCATAATTCTTTTCTGTAACCCAGAGTATTTCCCACTCATTGTTGCTGCACCATCATAACCTTGACCTCTACACTTACTAATGTCAATTTCATTTGTTTTCAAAACATCTAAAATCTTACTTTGAAACCCCTGACTGTTGGGATCCTTTATTTCTTGAAATCCCAAAAAGGACTCACTAATCACAGTTTTATAATTGCCAGGAGATTCTTCTACTATGTTAATGTATCTGATTACAACACTCATTTGGTCAATCTTAGAAATTTCTTGTGTGCTATCAACAATTATAGAAAAAAAAGGAGACGAGTGAATCTGTTTTAGTAAGGCAGTCAATACTGATTTTCCTAGCAAGTTAATGATTTCATTTTGAATGTCATGGTGGAGGTATTTTGATCTGGTTTTTTCATTTTCTAAGTGTGCACTAAGGAGAGAATCGTAGCGAGAAACTAAAGATAGCATGTTCAAAAAATTTCCACTTTCAGGATTTATTTCATGTAATGATTCTCTATGGCCACGAAACGGCAATGAACACAGTGCCATGGTTCGAATGACATCCACAATCCGTATGAAAATATCTTTCCATTTTTTCCGCTCATCGGAAATTTGATCAGCTACCGTTTTACTCTTTTTCCAAGTGGCATACATGAGACAAGATTGTAAATGAGCATTGCTACTTTCATTAACTTTAATTTTTTTACTGAGACCTTTCCAATCTCTAATATCACCTTCACGCCAGCTTTGGGCATCAGCACTTTGGCTGAAAAGCCAACATGGTAAACAATAGACTCCATCTAGATTACGAGAGTAACAAAGCCAAAACCTGTGAACAATTTGGCCTGCTGCAGTTTTGAAAGAATAATATGCTGTACTGAAAGACCGCTTAGAAACGGAATCCTTCGGGAAAGGACCCTTTGGTTGACAAGGTTCACTTAACGTTATTAACTTTTTCACCTCGTCTGTCATTGTAGCTTGATTTTTATAGAATGCAATATCTGTCTCAAAACTTTGGCAGTTTGGATCGGAAGAGCCTGCTAAACTAGTTTTATTTGCGTGATTACTTATAACTTCAGTTGGTTCAAACTGATTTTCTGGTCCAGGTATGTCTTCAGACTGGCGAACACATTCAATGCCTAGCAGTTGTTCTTCTCGTTCATGTTGCAGTTGCTTATTTGTGTCCGTAGTTGTATCACTTGTATCCGACGGACTAATGTTTAAATCAGGTTTATTGTCACTGTCACAATCAACTTCAAGTCCGATTTTTGTTTCTTTTTCATTACTTGCACTTGGCCCGGGTTTGGGTTGTTTAACTTCACATTTTGATGATTTTTTTAAAAACTGGTCGAGTTTTGAGAGTTTACTTTTAGATTCTTCTCGTTGTTTTTGCAGTTTCCTTTTCTTAGCACCACTTAAATATTCACGCTTACTTTCCATTTTATAAACTCTGTCTCTAACAATCTAACTCTACACAAAATACAAAAACTAAAATCAAATGTTAAGTCATTAAACTTAAACGGCACTAAATTACGAAATGAATGCAATACAGTACTATCGCGCAGGAGATGCGACGCACTACTGAGTACTGAACTACATTGTGTTGTGTTTGTTTACGTCTCCTCAGTGCCGAGTGACTCATCGCACCGGACGTACGGGCACCACAAGACTACAAATGGTGGTCTTCGCTTACAAACTACAAACAGTAATGTCATTTCTGAAAACGTAGTTTTTTTGCATGTCTATACACTTAAATAAAACGTATATTTCGTATTTTAAATACAAATTTGCCGGTAGTCAGATCCCATTAAAACTTTTTTTCCTATTATAGCTCGTTTCATATTTTCTTCTAGGGGCCAGAGGGGCGGGGCCCCCCTGCGGCGCGGGGTCTGCGGCGGCCTTATCGCCTCCACTGGGCGAACCTATTGCATTTAGGAGAAAATGTTTCAAATAAAATTTTTAGTTCATATCTTTATCTCAAACTTTGTCGCTTACAAAACTTTCCTACCCAAGAAATAAAAAACTTCCTCGCTGGTCACGTTTTTCACTACATTTTGAAAAAGATAAAAAAATAGTTTTACTTATATTGACATAAAAGTTTAAATGTAAGCTTTAATTTTTTTGTAATCATACAAGAAGAGTCACAAGACTATCCTTAAACTATGTTAAAAATTTCAAAATATTTACTCAACAATTAGTTAGTTAAATCGCAGTGTGATTGAAACGCTGTCATCATTTAAACTCCAGTGCTCTTGGGGCCTCAGCAGACTCACAGTGTTTATTTTATGGAAGATGATTACTTCCTTTAAAATCGAATTTATATTGAAATATCTCCAGGTAATCTGAAAGAATTTGCATTTAACCTCAAAGTTTCTTTTTTGTTTGACGGAAGATAATTACTTACTTTAAACTCGTTGAGGCCTAGGCCTAAAAAAATTAGATTGAAATATCTCCAGGAAGTTTACACTTCTGCCGCCCGTCCCACTGACAGGCCCAATTTTTTTTTTTATTCTTATTTCATTGAAAACATCTTACATGGTCTCTTATGGGGATTTTAACTCCCGTAAATCCTCCCCAAACTAAGACATTTTTTTTAGTTTTTATGTTTTTGGTTGCCTAACCTGAAGCCGGCAAGCCCTAAAAGTTTGTAACATTTCAAAAATCTCTTTACTGAGGCGCTGTGCTGACCTGACGACGGACCACTCAGTTAACGTGATTGTATCGTACTTTTATGTTGACGGTTCTTTCAAACAGTATTTGTTACCATAAAATATGTTAACAAAATAATATCGTTCCTCGTTCCTACCTCAAATGAAGAAGCTCCCTCAGATACATCAGCATAAGCTTCCTCTTGAAATGAGTCAGAATCAAAGTTCTTTTCATTTGCTGGATCATTACTGTCAGTGTCTTGACTTGTGTGCAGTGGTGATTCTTCATTCACCTAGATGAAACAATCATTGTTAGAAATACCACATCAAACCAGTTTGTAAAAAAGTACAACTTCATGGGACCAGTAATTTTTGTGTGATTAAATTTCTGATTTATTTATGAAATAGTACAGTATATCGAAATTTTAAATTTATATTAGAATTGTTCAGATACAAATTTACATTTGAACATTACATATGTTCCAGGTGACTTCGTTGAAATTTCTAGTTTTGTCAGTTCCATGCCCAACAAAGTTTCCTCAATAAACTTTTCTAAAACTATGGCATTGCTGTGGACGTACTTGCAGCAGTAGTATGCCTAATAAACTTATCCAAAGCTGCTGCTTGTTTTTCTTCCTCATGGCTTTTTTGCAGTTTTCTTTTTCTGTAGTAAGATCCCGAATGTTTCTTTTTGTCTGACATTTTAAAAATTAGACTTTACTAACATTCTGAAACGAAACAACACGGTACGCACTACGCACAGACTTACACCACACCTCTGATACACTTGGGTAGCATGGGCTTACTGGCTCTTTTGTTATCTGCCTTGCCGTTGAAAGTAGGACGAGTCCATGTTTTGTTTCTAGGGGGGCAGTGGTCGATGCGCCATGGTGGGAGGGGGCGAGTACTACTGCGACTGTCAGTTGCAATGTAGTCTGTAGTCGGCAGTCGTAAGCAGCTGTTATGGTCTCCACGAAGTTCCCGCCATCCAGCGCTAAACATACAACACGCGCACTAGTACTATGAAATTTGCTTTTTTCCATGGTGGAAAAAGAAGATGATGCAACTGACGCTAGTTTACAGAAATATAAACCAAAAAAATCAGTAGAAAACACTTTCTAAAATTTATTTTTTGAGGCTCTTTTTGGCGCCCCTCTGACAGCAGCGCCCCGGGCAGTCTAAGACAATTATTTGTCATGCTGTACTGTGAGTTTGGCCCTGTCTACCTACTATTTATACAACACTCAACAGTCTAGCTGAGATAAGTGGACCTTAGTTTGTAACAACATATCCACACATGAACATACACAACACCTCTCCCCACAGTGCAGCTCATCAATCTATCCGGTTAAATGCATACTGATTTTCATGATGTGAGCTGTACTATGGCCAGATGGTACCATGGCTAGTATGTGATGAAA
Source organism: Magicicada septendecula (assembly GCA_034769895.1). Classification (NCBI taxonomy): domain Eukaryota; kingdom Metazoa; phylum Arthropoda; class Insecta; order Hemiptera; family Cicadidae; genus Magicicada; species Magicicada septendecula. The sequence continues at coordinate 445,106,671 of CM068368.1, forward strand.
GATGGTATTCACAGAAAAAAAAGCAGAAGAGATAGCATAATTATAGATTCTGTAATAAGTAACATATTTACATTATTATGTGGTTTTGTAATAGTAATACAATAATAAAATTACAATAATAACATAATAGAATAATAAAATAGTGTAACTGACATAAATATAGAAAATAAAATATGGGTTCTGTGTAGTAACAAATATTGAATTAAAAATTCATCATCAGAGCTGCCCAAACTGTTACCATGCATGTAGCCTCAGTCAGTCAACATTCCCTTGTCTATGGGGAGTATAGTGCATCTTTTGTTTTGTTTCCTATTCAAAACAATGTACAACAAACATAATTTTCCCACAACAAATGGAGGCCTCACGCTTCTCATTTTTTTTAATGCTCTTTATCTGTCGTAAGAACCTCCAAATTTGTCTTCTCATCCTGAACCATAAATGTTGAAGGTGCATTGGCAGACATGTGCCTTCTTCCAGGCCTTTCTTCATAACGTTTTATGCTACGGAAAAAGTATTGATATTTCATAGTTTGATTATTTGAATTGTTAGATAAGATTTAAAACATTTATAATTTAGAATATAGAAAGTGTTTATATTTGTGGTAGTATTTGAAGAATGTAATAAAAGTGAGTGTGTGTGCATGCATATACAAGTGTGTGCACTTGATCATATTACAACAAAATGTAATAATAACTTACGTTATTGCTTTTGAGTAAATAAAAGTTTTAAAATACAAAAGTTTGAATGATCATTGTATACTAAAAATGAAAAGTGTTAGACATTATTATAATTATAGATTATATTGTAAAGTTATATTGTAACTTCTGGTGGGTCTGTTTCTGCTTAGGTTGAAAAACCAACCAGTGCAACCACTGTTACATCATCTGCTACAGCATCTAGAGAAACACAGCCTGCTAAGCCTGGCCGGCTGTCAAAGGACAGTCAGACTCGATCAACTGGTGGCTCTAGCTGGTTTGGTGGAATTTGGGATAAACTTGCCCTTAGGCCAAAAAACCAAATGAAACTTCCTGATGACAGAAATCCTTCAGTGAGTTTTTTTGTTTATACTCAATATTTATCGCTCTGTGTGTGTGTGTGTGTGTGTGTGTGTGTGTGTGTGTGTGTGTGTGTGTGCGTGTGTGTGTGTGTGTGTGTGTGTGTGTGTGCGTGAGCGTGCGTGCGTGCGTGCGTGCGTGTGACACTCAAGATACGAGGTCTGACACAAAAATAACGAGACTGTTAGCATTACTAAGGAACTACTTATCATGTTGTATTGCAAGTGCACTGTGTTCGACCTTGAACTGTATTCTTACGCAGTGACAAGTTACAAGTCGCTCAGTTGACTCAGTCGCAGTGAGAGAGTAGTTGAATACAGTCATGTTTTTACGCTTCACCGGAAAATGTCGGATACAAAAAGTGATCAGCGCGTTAACACCAGGTTTCTCGTGAAACTTAAAAAGTCAGCAACAGAGACTTACCAAATGTTGTTGGAAACTTATGGCAATAAATGTTTGGTGCGTGCACATGACTTTGAATGGCATAAGAGATTTTTAGAAGGCAGGGACTCCGTGAAAGATGACGACCGTCCAGACCGACCACGCACATCAACAATCGACGAAAACGTAAAAGTTCGAGACACAATACGAAAAGACCGAAGATTGAGTGTCCATGGTGTTGCTGAAATGTTGCATATGAACAGAGAAAGTGTTTGACGCATTTTAACAGAAGAGTTGAACATGAGGAAGGTGTGTGTAAAAATGGTGGCGAACGTTTTGTCAGATGAACAGAAGGAAAGGAGAACGGAACTTTGTTGTGTCCTTTTGGAATGGATTGATGGAGAGCCCAGTTTTTTAAAGAGTGTTATTACAGCTGATGAGATGTGGATATTTACGTATGATCCAGAAACAAAACAGCAATCAATGCATTGGAAAACACCATCTTCCCCAAGAGCAAAAAAGCACGCATGAGTCGTTCGAAGTTCAAGGTAATGCTTGTCGTTTTCTTTAATATCCAGGGCATTGTTATGGCAGAATGGGTACCCATTGGTCAAACAGTTAACCAACAATATTATAAACAAGTTTTGGAAAAATTGCATGAACGTGTTAGAAAGAAGTGTCCTGAATTGTGGAAGAATGGGTGGATCTTGCACCAGGACAATGTGCCTGCCCACAATTTGCTATCAGTCACACAATTTTTGGCCAGTAAAAACATCACAGTCCTTGAACGTCCTCCATATTCCCCCGATTTAGCACTGTGCAACTATTTCCTATTCCCCAAAATCAAGTTGGAACTAAAAGGGATCCATTTTTCAACGGTGGAAGAGGTACAGGCAAAAATGGCGGAGCTCCTGCACAGCCTGACGGAAAGCGATATGCAGAAATGTTTTGAACAGTGGAAGGAACGTATGCAGAAGTGTGTGGACTCAGTGGGGTCCCACTTTGAAGGCGACCACCAGTAATTGTACATATCAGGTAAATAAAAAAATTACAGCATCAGTCTCGTTATTTTTGTGTCAGACCTTGTACATAGGTTCGTGGACTGTACATAATGTGTTTTCAGTTTACCATATTAATAATAGTATTCATATTTACTTATATTCTCCTCCTCCTCCTCCTCCTCCAATTTATAATAAATATTAATACTTTATTTTTTTACATACATAGGAACAATAAATTATAAAATTTCAAAATTAGTAAAAAGCAAAAAAATATAAAAGTTACATATACTAGTACTAAAACAGATTTTGATAGAAGCAGACCCAAAAAATCTAATATAATTCATAATACACATTTAATATTTATAATTAAATTTACCTCAAGATGTTATTTTTCTATTTGGAACATGTTTCGAGAGTTCCTGTTCTCTCATCTTCAGCCTTCGCGATCTTGTTTCTGGTGAAGCATTTGTGTGTTGGCTGCTGGTTGCTATTAAGGTTGTTTATTGGTCTTTGGTATTTTATAGTTGTATTATTGTGTGTGATTGTGGTATATGTTTTTGTATTTTGTGTATTTTCGATGTTGAGTGCTTTGAATATTGTGTCATGTTTTGTATTGATTTATATTTGTTCTGGTATTAGTTTGTTTTTTGTTTTATGTTTGTATATTTGTAAATTTTCCCAAATGTTCATTATGGTGCCTTTGTTTGGTATATGTTTTATTAGTGATACATTGGTTATGTCTGGGAATTCGTGTCCTGTGTTTATTGCATATGTGGCTAAATTGGATTTATATATTTCTGTTTTTTTGTGTGCGTTTAGGTGTTCAAAATAACGTTTTTTCAGCTGTTTTTTTGTTTGTCCTATGTAACATTTAATGCAATCTTGGCATTCAATTTTGTTACACAAAATGGTAATACAAAATTGAATGCCATAATTGCAATAAATGTTACATAGGACAAACAAAAAAACAGCTGAAAAAACGTTATTTTGAATACCTAAACGCATACAAAAAAAACAGAAATATGTAAATCCAATTTAGCCACATATGCAATAAACACAGGACACGAATTCCCAGACATAACCAATGTATCACTAATAAAACATATACCAAACAAAGGCACCATAATGAACATTTGGGAAAATTTATAAATATACAAACATAAAACACAAAACAAACTAATACCAGAACAAATACAAATCAATACAAAACATGACACAATATTCAAAGCACTCAACATCGAAAATACACAAAATACAAAAACATATACCACAATCACACACAATAATACAACTTTAAAATACCAAAGACCAATAAACAACCTTAATAGCAACCAGCAGCCAACACACAAATGCTTCACCAGAAACAAGATCACGAAGGCTGAAGATGAGAGAACAGGAACTCTCGAAACATGTTCCAAATAGAAAAATAACATCTTGAGGTAAATTTAATTATAAATATTAAATGTATTATATACATCAAGAAACGGACTGTAGCAGAAAGTGATTGAATTCATAATATATATGGAGTATATAAAATTGAATGCCCTGTTTTAATAAATTCTATCTAGGCCGACTCAAAAACATTTAAGAGATAGTAACATTTTAGATTTAAACATTTTTTTCAACATCAGTACTCATTTATAAAACTAGAAATGTATAAATCAAATTAGGTACACATTCAATTGAGAATAATCATGGCCAGCTCTAGTAGAAGGCCGGAACATTAAATGTGACAACGTTGCATCTGAGGCGTATAAGCGTAGTATAATAAAATAGCTAAAGTGAACATGTTATATTTTAATTAATTTCATAACATTACTGAAATCATGAGTAGACCTATTTATAGCTAAATCTAAATTATAGGTATGTGCACACTTAGTACTATATGTTTAAGTCGAAGAAATTTGTGAATTAGTGTTAGGCCTAATGAATTAATTTTGTTTGAATTATTGAATTCGTATCATATGAATGAGTTAATTATTATATGTCTTAAATAATATAACAGTATTTTAAATAATAAACTTTTAATTTGCAAAAAGGGAAGAATTATAAAACTGCTGTTAAAAAGCAATTAAAACTGACACGATTTGATTATTGAAATACATAAATTAAGAGATCGTCTAGTTGGTCTCAAAATATCAGCTGCTTCCATTGTTGCCACGTTTAATGTTCCGGCTTTCTACTACTACTACTTTCTACTAGAGTCGGGCAGGGAATAATCATATTTTCCCAAATGTTGTAAATAACATAACTTTATTAAAACATTTCTCCAAAGGTCTTAAAATGAACCTTTGGGAGAAGCTGGAAATTTATAAACACAAAACAAATAATAGATTAATAGATGAACAAATGCACATTAATAACAAATGATAACATTTTTAAGGTTATTAATTTAATAAAACCAATATAAACTATTAAACACTATAAACTATAATATTGTTACGGCATCACAGAACAATCTACG